>OY728136.1:1648306087-1650706087 GCA_963277665.1 Viscum album
AAGTAATAATATTTTATTAAAATATAATTTAATTAAAAAATCCATTAATTCATCAAAATAGATTTCTTAATTAAATATTAACTAGAAATATTATTTGGGATTTAAAATCTATTTACAAAGTAACAATAATAAAATGAATGTATATTCTCTATACAAAAATAATTCACAGAATCATAGTTTTTGGGTCTTGTTACATAACCTCTTAAAACACTTTCATAAGACCTAAGGGTATGTTTTTTGATGATGATAGACTCTTTGGGTGGCTCAGATAACATCACTCAGGTGGTAATCTCTATGAACTTCAACTTCTTCTATAGATAGTTCTATTCAAACTTAACGTGTTAAAGATCATCTTGGGCTTAGGCAGGAGAGAAGCCCAGTGATGATACCTCCGTTTTGAGATCTGACAAATGGGATTCGTATGGAGAAATTATAATGGAGGAGTCCATTGCTTCCTTTGTCTTAGTAAATTGGATTTGTTAAAGCCTTATATTTATACTAATCATGTGGTCACTATTCAATGACTATATTAGCATTGGTTACAATTCTAAAAGGTATTCTAAAAAACAAAAACATAAAACCAAGGAAGTTCATATTTTATATAAAAATTTTACATTATAAGAGATTTAATTATATCAATAGGAATTTTCATTAATAAAAGTTGGGGTCATTACAATTCTCCCCCTTAATAAATTTTTCCCTCAAAAGTTCATTTTCCGACACTAAAACAGATGAGGGAAACTTTTCTTCATCGCTTCCTCTAATTCCCATGTTTCTTCTTCAAACTTGTGGTTTCACCACAACACCTGACAAGGGGAATTTTATAATTTTGTAGAACTTTTTCCCTACGATCTAAGATCCTCATCAACTTCTCTTTATATGAGAAATCATTCTCTAATGGTACCACCTCTGGATTGAGTACAAGCGATGGGTTAGGTATGTACTTACTCAAGAGTTATACATGTAATACATCATGTACTTGAGATAGGTTTGGTGGGAGTGCTAATCGATAGGCCTATGATCTAATAAAATCATGGATTTCAAAAGGGCATATGTACCTTGGTCTGAGCTTTCCCTTCTTCCAAAATCTCAAACCTCTATTAAATACTGATATGAGGAATTCCATTTCTTCGACATCAAAATATTGTTCTCATTGATGATTATTAGAATAGAACTTTTATCAACTCTGAGTATCTTTAATGTGTTGTTAGATAGTCTGAACCTTGTCCACCATTTCTTCGACCATTATTGGACCTAATAGTTTCCACTCGCCAACTTAATCCCAACATGGTGGTGTTATACACCTCTTCCCATAAAGGATATCATAAAGAGAAATTTGGGTGCTTGAGTGGAAAATATTATTGTAATAGAACTTAACCAGAGGATGATGTAGATCCCATCATCCTTTGAAGTCCATTGAGAATGCTCTCAACATGTCCCCAAGTGTCTGGATAGTCTGGTCAGATTGGCCCTCTATTTGAGGATGATAAGTCATAATAAAGTTCATTTCAGTATTCAGAGAATGTTGAATACTCTTCCAAAACTTAGAGGCGAATCTTGGATCTGGATCAGATACAATAGATAGTCGTACTCCATTCAACCTTACCAATTCTCTGATATATATCAGTGTCAATTGATAAAATGATAAATCATATAGAATTGTAATGAAGTGTGTAGTCTTTGTTAGATGATCCACAACAACCTAGATAGCATAGTTTCTTTTGGATGTCATTGGTAGTCCGATAACAAAGTCTATGGTGATGTTATCTAATTTCCATGATGGTATGGGTAATGGTTTCATCATCCCCTTAGTCTTTAGCCTCTTAGCCATCACTTGCTGACCTACCTGGAACATTGATGGATACTTAGTGACCTTCTTCTTTATGTTGTCCCACCAATAATTCCCTCGTATATCTCAATACATCTTTGTGTTTCCTGGGACAATGGATAAATTGGAACTATGTGCATCATCCAAAAGTTCATTCTTTTACTCCAGATTTGATGGAACACATAGTCTTGTATCAAATCATGCAATTCCTTCTTTATTGAAATTGAACTTCAAGGATTTCCCTTTTTTGATAGTTTCCACTTTCTTCGGAATTCCAACATCATCCTTTTTAGAATCCTTTAACCTTTCCAAAAGAGATGGTTGATCAATAATTTTTGAAAGGATTGATGATGTTCCCTTCTTTATTATTATCTTGTCCATCTTCATCAAAATTTAAGAAGATTTGATCCTTTTCAATTATCATCAATGATAAAATCACTGGGTCCTTTCTACATAGGTAATATTCCACCTTGTTTGATTTCCCAGGGTGGAAATGGATTTAACAGTCATAGTCATTGATCATCTCTAACCATCTTCATTGGCTCATGTTCAACTCTTTCTATTCGAATATATACTTCAAGCTTTTGTGATCTGTATATATCTCACACTTCTCTGAAAAGAGGCAATGTCACTAAATTTTTAAAGTAATGATTACTATAGCCGACTCCAGATCATGTGTTGGATAGTTTTTCTCATGAAATTTCAATTTCCTTGAATCATAGGAAATGTCTTTTTCATTTTGCATCAACACACAACCCAATACCTTCTTCAAAGTATTTCTAAATTCCACAAAAATTTCTCCGCATTGGGTAGTATGAGAACAAGTGCAATGATAAGACTCCTTTTCAAATCCATGAATCTAAATTCACATTCATCACTACAAGCAAAATTTAATCCCTTCTCATTTTTCTTGGTAAGAGGGTCAGACAATCCTAATAAATTTCTCACAAATCAGCAATAATATCCAAATAACCCTAGGAATCTACAGATATCTATTAACAATGTTGGCCTCATACATCCCTCAATTGTAGCGTTGTTGGAGGGACCCGCAAATATCACATTGCTTGTGATGATATGACCGAATAATGATACCTCCTTTCACCAGAACACATGCTTTCTATACATTTCATAGAGCTTCTCCTTTCACAAGGTCTCTAGTACAGTGCTTAGATACTCATGATGATCCTCCTTGGTTTTGGAGTATGTTAGAATATCTTCTATAAATACTACCAAAAATTTGTTGAGGTAATCTCTAAATACTCTATTCATCAATTCCATGAAGATTTCTGGATAATTAGTGAGTCCTAAAGGAATTACTTTGAATTCTTAGTGCATGTATCTTGTATTAAAAGTAGTCTTCAGGATATCCTCCTTCATCACCCTTACATGGTAATATCCCAACCCGAAATCCATCATAGAGATGTATTGTTATCCACATAGTTGACCGAAAAATTCATAATTTAGTGGTAGAGGATACATTTTCTTTATCATGATATTTTTGAGCTCACAATTATCAATGAAAAAGCACGTTAACACATCCTTCTTCATGACGAAGATGATTGGAGCACCTCATGGTGAAGCACATGGGCACATAAACCCATTAGCAAGATTCTCCTATAGTTGTTTCTTTAGTTCTTCAAGCTCCACAATAGATATTCAATATGAATTCTTGGATATTGTAAATTCCACTGGTATAAGATCAATTAATAATTCAACATCTCTTCTAGGAAGAGACCTGGCAATTCCTCGGGAAACACTTCAGGGAATTCCATCACAATAGGAATGTCTTCAAGAATGTTTGCTTCCATAAACTCAATCATCTGAGCAAGATATGTGTGCTTAGAGGGAGTTAATATCCTTTCATGAGATGATGGTTCTAAATAAGATTCATCTTCCTCCTTTCACTATAATAGAATCAGGGATTGATTCACCATATTGAGAGTGATTTCCTTCTCAAGGAAATTTATGTTGGCTATATATAAGGAAAACCAATCCACGCCCTGAATTACCTAAAATTCCCCCACAGGGAGTATAGAGAGGGTTTCTGGGAAGTTCAATCCACAAATTATGATAGGGGAGGAGTTATATTAATGGGATGCAATGATTTCCCCATTTTATGTTCTCATTTACATCATTACTTCCATGATTTGTGGTGGTGTTGGGATTGTTCTAGTAAACTTTGGGATATAAATTAATCCGTAGAACCAAAATCAAAATGTCCATTCAAAATTATTGAATGAATAACTAGAGTACCTGTCACCACTTTGTTGTCAGGGTTCACTTCTGTAGAAGTGATGGGAAAATCTTTCCCTTTCTGCCTTGGAGGTTTTCGGTTTCCTCTAAAAACCCATGTCTTAGGGAACTGGTTTGAAAATTTCCCTGGTTCTTTGTAGTTGAGGTAATGAAAAACATGTTTATAGGAGAAAAAAGTGTTTCTCTCCTACGTCACAGCTACAGGTTTTTCTTGTTGGTATTTAATGGCTAGGTTCCCTTCTCTTCCACACCAAAAGCATTTTCTCACCCCCTTTAAGAAATTTCTTATGTGCTTCTTTCTGCACCTTTGGCAAGTGGGGATATAGATTTTTATAGCACCATTGGATTTATCCATCAAACTTCTAGAATTGAAGTCCGTTGTACGATTCGTATCCCCATTATGGCCCCGAGATTTTCTGATCTTCATTTTTACCTTGAGGGAACATCAAAAAATTTCTACAAAGCTCTCTAAGTCACAGATCGCTAGGTATTTTTGTACGCTGGGTTTTATCCCACAAAAAAATCTGTCAACCTTGCATTCGAGGGTAACGAAAAATAAATAGGTGTGTCATCTAATCCTTGTAAATTTTTCCTTGTATGCTGAGATGGATTCGTTATCTTTTTTCTTAAGGGAAAGTAATTTCTTTCCATACTAACTCGGAGAGTGTAAGGAAAATATTTATCAAATTTTTTTTTCCATAAATACTTCCATTCCATCACCTTGATATCCTCCTCAAGAATCATATTTTTTATCAATGTACATCATTGATCGGCTTCACCCTCCAAACGATAAGCAGCCCGAAGTACCTGCTCTTATTCAGAACATTGAAGCATGGAGAAGATCGTCTCCATAGATTTGATCCATTAGTCAATGTCTGATGGATCAAATGATCGATTAAAAGTAGAAGGCCTTTTTCTCATGAAGATCTCGATTGTGGCTTGTTATTTCTTGGGGGGGGGGGGGTTGAACGCACCTCATGACCAATGTTTCTATTTAATTTTTTTTTAACTATGAGAGTATCATGACAATGTTTTTGATTCCCACTCCCATTATATTGGACATATCATTAGAACATTCATCACATAGATCTTCACATCGGTTTTTATCTAGAGTCCTCATATTACTTGTCATTATCTAGAATGAAATAAAAGTTAGGGGTATCACATAAAAGTGAATCTAATGAAAAAGGGATAACATATAAATTACATTTATTTCATTAACTTATCTATGTTATCCACGATCTACTTCCCATCATATATTCATAGAGGAATTTTTTTATTCCCATAACAATGGTTCATACTAAGATTATGAATTTAAAAAATCATATCCCCCAGAAGTTTCATAAACAAGAGTGTAGCAAGCACTATTGTCATGCACTAGTTCCTGTTCGAGTCTAGCACAAAATGTTGTATTTGGGTTTTACCACTAGATATATTTGTCCCAGATCCACCTCTACCTACTTGTATCCAGACAGGGATGTATTTTATTGATAAACCACTTAAAAAATACTCACCAAAATTTAGGGTTGTTTTTATTATACTTAGTCTTATCCCTAAGGCTTTCAGTAGGGTTTTCTAATCCTAATCCAAAAAATAACTACACCTATCCTATGATACCAACTAAAACAACCCCGCTCTATATTTTACAATTAAATATAATTTATTACATAAAATATTCACTTGGTACAACATCGACTATCAATAGGTCTAGTTTCTTTGTGGATTAAGAACATTATGTGACAACTTAAAACATTAAACACACATCTTTTTTTAAAACATCTTTTACATGACCACACACATTTATTCGTACTTTTCATTACATGGGATAACTTGAGGACACACATAAGAAAAGTGTGATCTATAAAGTCTAGTAAGGGAGTAAACAAGGAATAACATTGAGAATAAAGTACATGTTAGGCAATAGGCATATCAATATAGCATAAGAGAAACATGAACATAAAGGCATGATATACCTTGATTATCATAACATGGAAATGTGGATTCAACATTTAACATGATATTAGCACGAGCCAAGGATCACTACATATGTAGCATGAGTAAACCCTTATTTAACATGAATTAGAATGAGTAAAACCTCATTTCACTTGGCGTATCATGATACTAATCTTTACCAAATGCATTGGAACACTATCAGGGCACACCCTTCTTAATCATTTCATTTCACGCATAAGTGTGCCACATGGATCATATAACATGGATTCATTAAACATCATAATTTATTCCATGATAAAACAATATGGAATTAATAAAAAAAAATATATAATCAATAAATAAATTTTATAAAGGTGAATACCATTGATCGAGAAATGGGCATGGTATTCACCACACAATGGCATTGGCTTGGAAAATCACGGTGCAATTTCCTCATCATAACGACATGACATAAGAATTCATAAAAATGGTTGATGAGAGATAAAGGGGTGTCTCATCATATGTACATGAAATGGAAATTATGGGGGTCATATAGATATATTTCCCAACATAAGTATTGGAACTTATATTCATAATACAAAGGAATTGTTTGAATATAAATTAGAAGAGAGAAATTCCCTACGGAATTTCGACATGGTAACAGGTGTATATGGGAGGAATTAATAAGAAAGAAAGAGATATATAAAAATTAAAACATAATGAGAGAAGTATGGGGGGTGGGAAATCATAACCCAACATTTTTAATTGAAACAAATGGTATAACATTATAATGAAATTTGGACAAAATTGAGAGAATAAGAAATCCCTTACTTGGAAGTCTGATCCAATGGCTTGGAGATTGTGGAACCTTGGGAGGATACGAGAGAGATGGGGGAAGAGTAGGGATGTGATCCAATGGTTTTTCTTGACGATAAGTGGATCTTGGGTGGGTCTATATAGGAAATGACATTGAATTCTTTATTATTTAGGTTTTAGCCACCACACATTAAACTAATCAAAACCACAAACCAACCCATGGGTTTTTATGATAGTTTTTCCAAAGGGGAGTGGAGAACATTATTTTATAAGGAAAATGGCATAACATATTAAAATATTAGGATAAAATATATGGAGGTGAGTCACACTCTCAAGGAAATCATTTTAAAAGTTAAATTGTTTTATAAGTATTGGAGGGTCCACTAAGGCACCATAAAATTAATTAAAAAAATCTAAAATCACTATATTTTAAATATAAAACATATATTTGCCGAAATAATTTTTTCAATATTTTATTACATCACTATTGGGTCATTATGATGTCATAAAACACATTTTATAGTTAAATGGTATTTAATTTTACCCAAAAGAATTCAACTATCTCAAAAAATTATGAAGAAATTACTATTGGATAATTTCGACATTCTGATTCCAAAAATAATATTCATTTTTTCTAAATAGCTTTGCTAAATATGTGAAATTTTACTTTTAAAATAAAATTCGACATTTACAAAAAATTCATGGGTTTTGAAAAAATCCTCTTTCAAACCATAATAAAAATTACAATTTTATTCATAAAACATTATACGATCATTTAAATTTATTAAAAAGAAATTTAGTAATTATATTTTATGAAAATATTATTTAATTCAAAAATCTATTAATTCATCAAAATAGATTTCATAATTGAATATTAAATAAAAATACTATTTGTGATTTAAATCTATTTTCAATGTAATAATTGTAAAATGAATGTATATTCTCTATACGAAAATAATGCACATAATCTTAGTGATAAGGTATTTTTACATAACCCCTGAAAACACCCACATAAGACCTAAGGGTAAGGTGTGCGATGGTGATATTCTATTGGTGAGGATAAGATAACATCGCTCAGGTGGTAATCTCTATTAACATCCACTTCTCTTGTAGGTAGTTTTGTTCAAGCTTAATGTGTTCAAGCTTGGCTTGGGCTTGTTCGAGATAGAAGCCCAGTGATTCAACCTCTTTTCCAAGCTTTGTAAAATGGGATTTTAAAGGAGAAAATCTACTGGAGGAGGTCATCACTTCCTTTTTCTGAGTAAATTATATTTGTTAAAGACCTATAATTATACAAATCATATGGTCATTGTTCAACAGATATATTAGAAATGGTAGAAATTCATAATGGGATTTTAAAATCAAAAAACATAAAACCAAGGAAGTGTATATGTTATATAACCATTTTAAATAATAATACTTTTAATTATATCAAGAGGAATTTTCATTAATAAATGTTTAGGTCATTACAATTTCGATGACTCATTAACGAGGTTGATTCATGAGATTCATCGTCACCTCGTCGCTGCACCGCATCGCTGACATGTTACTACTCAAAGATGAAGAAAACAAATAAAATAAATTTTTAATTTATTTTTATTTCTCTTATGAAAAGTCTGAAAATTAACTTTCCCCTCGACCCACGCTGACCGAGGTTAAGTCCTGCATAAGGATAACATCTCATTATAAACATAACGGTGTTCTTGTATTTTTAATCTGAACTATCGTTTATGAGTTATGTGCATTTGAAAATAAAATAACTTTTACTTAAATTGTTTTACTTACGGTTACATCTCAAAAACCAACTTTCATAGACAACCTACGCCGGTATATGTTAGGCTCTTCCAAATGGAATAATACCCTCACAAGCTCAACGGTACTCTCATATTTCCAATCAATGTTACAATTTATGAGTTATAAGGATTAGAAAATAAAATAACTTTATTCCATTATTTTATTTATGGCCAAAAACTACTTTCTACTTGATCCGCGCCGACCAATGTTAAGCTCTACCTAGAGAAAGCATACCCTCACGAGCTCAATAGTGGTCCCTAATTTTCAATCCAAGTAACTAATCATGAGTTATAAGGTCTTGAATAATAAAATAATTTTTTTATTATATTATTAACGGTTTTTCCATTTTTGGGTTTTCTCAAAGGAGGCCCATGCCGACTAAACTTTATTCACGTCTAGGGTAAACCGGCCATCCTGAATGTAATGGTGACCTCGTATTCTGATCCGGGAATCTTTTTATGAGTTATTCCACTTTCTCCAAAAAATACCTCACGTGTGATATTTAAAACATAACATTTTTCGACGGATCATTTTGGGAACTCCGGGCCTCAGAATCGCATGCCGTTTTATTTCTTTGTCTATAAATAATCCAATTTAATTTTCAAAAAATATCATGAAATTACAAGTTATTAAAAACCTTATGTATGAAGGTACTTCCTTTCGGTGATGATAAAGAAACCCTTTAGTGATAAAAATAAACATGACCATGTTATGAAACTGACTAGTCCATCCTAAAAAAGACATTGGATCCTATCATCTTGGGGAAAAAGAGGTTTTATAAGAAACAATACCCAACTTTCTCAAGTTGAACTCCTTGCACTGGCTCACACTCTCTAATGGAATCCCTAGTGGTGTGTTGAGATTCATCACACTACAAAAGTACTCTATCTCTAGGCCCAGACATTCCATAATTGCAATATATATAAAAGAGTGTGCGGAACATGTCAAAAATAATGTAGAAAATAAATTATATTCTACTAGAATTGTACCTAATACAGTAGAAGGCCTAGGATGATGTTCCTCAGGTGTAGGTTTCACTACATAGACATTTCAAGATCTCCGGCCCAGAGATACAACCTAACTGCCCTGGGTAAGTCCAACTTACTGGTGTCAAACCACTTATCTCTAGATACCTCAATCCCAACTACCTCCTCATCCTAATCGGTCAGTAGTAGACCATCTCATATCCTGATGCAGATCAGTATATCTTATATCTAAATGTGGTATCGGTACATATCTATTCTCACTAGAAACTGGAGGAAAATATCAACAGAAATGTTGAATGTGGCCCATCCCACCGCATGCTCAATACCCATTTGGGTCCCTTGTATATATGGGATTCCTATGGGAATTCGTACCACACTGGTGCCACACCACATAGGTGTCTATTTATTCCATATGGCATGTGTTTACACTATGGTAATAATCAAAGAAACATATCTTATCACTAGGAATACTACCTCTCTACATGGATATTGAACTACCCTAACTCACACTACTAAATTTCCTCAGGTTCTTCTCAGTAATGAGTCCCTAGTTTACTATATATGAAATGGTGGTCAACAAGAATACATTCACCTATTATCAGATCATGTACATAATCCCATCTGCAAACCATATCATAATAATCAACTCAACACCAGTTTGTATCAGTAAAAAACAGTAAAACTTGGTAAAATGATCTGAATACTCCATCACTAACAGATAACCCGACTGTAGGTTCATGAACTCTATGTCATGGTCCAGTCTTAGTGTCTATGAAAAGATGTTAATGTAAAAGGATATCTAGAATTCATTCTATACCATACTTTTATAATGATAAAACTTATAAATTATATATCATGGATTCTTGGAGGAGTCGTATAGAATATAGGTGGAGGGATTGACCATGTTCTCAAGAGGTGCCTCTATATGATTGAAGATCAATAGCATGGCCTCATGCTGTGACTCAATAGCTTTCAGACTAGAATCCCATGAAAATGTGGTAGGATTTGACTACTGGAATTCTCGAGTCAATTATTCCATAGTAGAGGCAAGTCGATTATCTCCCTAAATAGAAATCAAAAAGAAAAGAATTTATCTAAAAAATAAATATCATCACCTAGTATAAGTTCAACTAGTATTGCCTCAGGTGGCACTATATGAGGTAATATCATTGTCTCAGGGGCCACCACCTCTATAGCATGGTTTTCCCCACACTTCTCGAATGCAACACGAGGATTTCGTGGAGGAATATCTTTACAATTTCAAATTAATTTCTTTAAGAAGATCTAACATAATATAAGAATCAAAAAAGGAAGAATTGGATAGGCATGAAACCTTCCTATAAATAATTCATGACTTTTTTACTACTCTTAAACCCAGAACTATGTAATAAGAAATATCAAAAAATATCACAAGATACATTCACTACTTACCACTGCAAAGGTCAGGTCAGGGTCATGGTCTCACTTCACATAGTAGAGGTTTTGGTATATGTAGCATCAATTGTATGGTATAAAGGAAAACACACTTTACCTTTTAATTCGAATCCCCAGTTAACGATAACCATTTCATTTAAAATTTAAAATTTATGTGATTTCATAATCATTTTTATATACAGAGATATTTTATTCCAGTTATTTGTGTTACTATTCCCAATTTATAAAATATCTTAGTCTTTATAATTTTAAATTGGCATGTCAATTAACTACAACCTGACCTTTACATCCAGTATCAATATATAACTGATCATGTAAAATGATTTTTGTTAAATTAATCACCATTACAAGTTTATATATGTAAATTATTTATAAATTATAATTGGTATTCATGTAATAAAATCCACTAACCTTTCAGTCAATATAACCAATGGTCTATAGCTCAAACATATAATATTTGGTTAATTAAGGTTTTATCATCAATATATAATGGAAAAACACCATTTATATTGATTTAGAAACCTAAATTAATATAATTATGTTATTACTACATGAAATGTTAGCACATTAACATATATAATAATCAAGGAACTAACTATATGCAATAGAAAATACACACAAAAAGAAAATGCAGCATGGAAAAATTCATGCAATATAAGTCTTAAAGTGACTTTAATTATTCCTGATATGCTACCTCTTTATTATACCATTCCAAGGAAAAAAGTATATAATAATAAAATCAAGAATAATAACATCAAAAATCATGTTCATCACTGAACGGTGAAATCAGTGAAACTATAAAAATCACAAACCAAATTATTAATAACTCATCCAAGGTAATTTGGGTTTTCTACTATATGTAGGTTAGTTACTCCCATAAATAGGCTCATAAACAAATCTTCATACATCCTAGTCTCTTGTATACTACCCATATAGTAGGAAAACATGAAAAAAGAGCATATGAAACAAATTTTTAGTGTCCTGCCCCAGAATCCCCTATGTGATTCCCTGAGAAGATTGGCAACATGATCTAAAAAAGCCACCTTCTACACTAGAGGCTGTCGAATAAAAGTGAGGGCCTAGGGTGTGTCTATGGTGAGACAATTCCACTTTATAAAATTATATTACAATGGTAAATTAAATTTGATAATTAATGGAAAAAGTAAAAAACAAGTAGTAATGAAATAATAATAATAAATCATTCAATATAAATAAATAAGAGGAAGAAGAATCATAAATAGATTTAAATTGTTGATGATTATTTAATGTAGCTAAAATATGAGGTGACCAGATAAAGTGTAAACCAGTGTATACTATATTATAAACAAAAATACAAAAAGGCCAAAAGTTGTCACTACTAGAATTATGTGTATAGACTTCATCCTTTTCTCTGACACACTATCCTGGTACTCAGAATAAAAAATTGGAAGTTGGAAGCTTCCCTATATCTACACCTACAATCATGAAGTAATCTTGGGTACCAAGGGAGTCCCGAGTAGGGTGTGAGACAAAATCATCAGGTCACCACCCATAGCGTCTAGAATAATTCAGTATGAGAATATAAAATGATAGATGTGTCGATATAAGATAAGTGAAGCAATAAATATATAAATAATTGCTTCGGGGGAAGTTTCTCAAGGATACCTGAACAACACTTCATACTTTGACCAAAGCTGGATATCTCTGAATAGAAGGAAACCTGTACAGATATAATATGGGTAAATGATAGTTATCTAGTATACAATAATGGAAGATTAAATGGTCCTATCAACAAGAAAATTTCCAGGTATATTCCAAACCCAAGCATGTTATTTCTCTTGGTGGAGGCATTCGTTAATTTAATAGATAGGAATTTCTAGAATTTTATATAAGGAATATATAGAATTCAATAATGTCGCATCTCGGTCTCATATAAGGTGAAATATATAACGAAACTTGGGTATCACATCATTAGAACTATAAATAACCAACATTGTAATATTCCATTCGAGGAGATGTATAAAGGTGTCCCAAGTATCACTCTTGATATGGTGTAAAGTGTAACCCAATGAGAACATTATAGGTGTACCACATAGGGGACCAAGTATCAACCATGGATGGGGTAATAATATCACCCACTGATTTCATCCAGCGTAACTCCACAAGGGAACTAGTATCACTCATGGGAAAGTAAGTAGTATTCCCAATGAGCTTGTTCAAGGAATTATATAAAGAATCAAAGTATCACACCTGGTATAAATATAATCATTAACATTTCTAATTATGAATCATGTTGATTCCATCCAAGGCATACTTAAATGGGTGCCCTTGTATCACCCTTTTCTTAAATGTGATAGGAAGGTTGTGGTTGTCAATAACTCATACCATACCCCCAATGAAATGTAAACACGTTGGAAAAATCACTAGATTCAATCAATTAAAACCGTAGCATAAAGAATAGGGGCCAAAACACATGTCCTATCATTACTCTTATGACATTATCATTATATTCCATTAATTAAAAGGAAATTCATACATTCTAAAGAATATTTATTAATCTCGTTACCAAATCATAAGGATCATAAAACATTAATGTGGGTCACACCCAAAGGGGTGGATCATGTCAAGGTAAATATCTCATGGTGTTGATACATGACTAGTTAGAGACTCATTATACATAAGATTAACCTTTAATTAAATTAATTATACATTATGGATGTTACACTGATAATTCCAATAAACAGAACAATAGCACAAGATAAAGTAAAATTGTACTTTGATATAAATAACTTAACTACCCACCTTAGGATAGTATATGATCACTCCTCCATTTTCATCCTTCAATTTAATCTATAATGGAATAAATTTAAAAAATAGACAAATTCCATAAAAATACGGCAAGAGATCACACCAAAATAGAACAGAAGACAGTGAGAGAAACTAACAAAGGAAGGAATAAGAGTATAGATCTTACTAAAATGTATCAAATGAGTTGAAAAGTGATGATAATAGAGGTTGGATGTATGATATATCATGAATCCTAGCTTATAATGGAAGGGAGAGCTCTTGACCTACGATACTCTGGAAAAAAGTGGGAGGAGAAGGAAAAAATATGTTACATATAAAAAGGATGGTCTGAAAGGTAAATTACCCTTCATTAAAGGGTTCCATGGTTTGGCCACAATATTGGACAAACCAGGCACCAACTATATGATAGATACTTCCCAAGAAACCCCCTCACATGGGATTGGAATGTGATTTGACTAAATATGTGTATCCCATGTGAAATGACCCTTTCACCAACCTAGGAGAAATAAAATAGCCATGTGGACTATGTTTCTTGGTTCAACCAAACTGTGTGACCCCCTGCTGTTCACTTAGCACCCTGTACAGTTGTGTTGAAACTGTTAGTACTAACAATCCGCTAACCATACAGCTCAAACTTCCTTTCGAAAAACTGGTTCTCCATGATTTGAATGAGACCTAGAATCTCTTAAAACAATCATTATCCTTTAGATCCAATTAAGAAATTAAATTGGAGGTTTTTTACAGTATGATATGTGATTGTACCTCTTTAAAAAGTCTAGACATTACACCCTACATAGTCTCCTAGTACCCTATTAAGTTCAGTTCCCACCTGGTGTATGATTCAAGAATTATACCCTATGAAGTATGGTCATACCTAATGAATTCCATTTTATGGTTCATTCCTTTTCCAAATCATTATTATTACAATCTATACGTACATTATGATGATCCAGGTACCTTCTAAAATCCATCCAAGAACCCAATAAAGTTATTTTTCACAAAGTGTTATACCATATGATGTCCTAGGAATCCTATGAAGTTCCACAGTTATACCCTATAATGTCCAAGGATTATACCCTATGATATTTATATTGAAATATATGAAGTTTGTATGATTCATTATTTAGAAAAATTCATAAAATTCTATAAGAATAGAATTAATCCATCTCAAATCAAAATGCCTTCAAGACTTCTCATAAAACCATTAAATTACCTTTGAAAAAATTCAGAAATTTATAAGAATTATCAATTCCAAAACTTTTAAGGATAATTACAAAGGATTTATTTAGTATATAAATAATCAAGTACATTATTTTATAAACTCATATACCTTATAATTAAAAAATCACCTAATAATATAAAATAACATTTTTAAAGAGATGTTTCTTTTCTAATTTTATTATCCTTAATTCTCAATAATCCTTGGATGGTTTCTCCATAAATAAAAATAGATCTTAGTTTTTAATAAACTAATATTCAATCTCCCTATTTTTTAAGCTAATCAGCCCTCAAAAATCAATTTTATATAGAAATGAAAACAATCAATCAGTATGTGTCATCATTGCATAAAAACCATCTATTAAATCATTTTATTATATTGGATACTCACCAAGAAGCTTATTTATCCATTTCCATTTATGATGGATGCTTCTAGGATATACATTATATAAATATATGGGAAATATATTCAACTTAAATAGGAGAAATATTAATCTATAACACAACACCAATACACTTTAACATTACTATAATAGTTTCAATGAAAACAAATAAATCCAAAATATAAAGGTAACTTTATCTAACAATGTGGTCCTTTCTTATGATTAAAATTTTCTCCATCCTCTAATCAGTTACACTTCAATTTTGATTCATCACATTCTATAATTGATTATAAGACAGTTTAAATTAATTTGGTGGTTATTTATACAAAACATAAATTTATTCTAAAGGATATTTTTATTCATATCAAAATATATTTCCATGAATCAGATGTGGTCCAACCCATATCTCATTAGAGGGTGGTTGTTGAAAGGGTTATGAGTTTAAATGACTAGAGAAATTTTAATGCTTCTAGTTTCATTTTATTTTACTTAACATGAAATACTAGGATCTTTATTTTTTACCACGGATGTATTATATTTTGAGGTGATCCTTGTTCATGTTATCACAATAACACATTTCATTAAAGTATATCAATTAATTTTGGATCAATTTTGAGAGTCTTTTTCATCATTTATCTATATCTATCCATATCAATAATATCTCAAGGGTTATATTATATTACACAGATGAAAATTTTCATCAATATGAATAAATAAAATTTATAATGCAGACAATTCCATAAAAACATTTTATATCATTCACAAGATAAAAAATTTCATTCTCTTTATTTTTTATGGAACTATGAATTTCATTCAAGTGATTGAAATTACTTTTGGTAATAAAATATATATCTTCTAACTTAATTTCCAATATCTCTAATATAGTGGTTGATTATGGAGGTTATATTTTTTACTATTCTTTAT
Organism: Viscum album; assembly: GCA_963277665.1. Taxonomy (NCBI): domain Eukaryota; kingdom Viridiplantae; phylum Streptophyta; class Magnoliopsida; order Santalales; family Viscaceae; genus Viscum; species Viscum album. The sequence goes on from OY728136.1 coordinate 1,648,322,443, forward strand.
CAATATCATATATATATATAATGAGAATTTATCTATCTAGATTACATCATTAAAGCCCCATTTTTCTTGAAAGTATCACATATATCTAGAAAATAATGGAGGAGTAAATGAGTATCTTCCTATAATATCCATCATAATTATCCTACGTTTTCTATCATAAGTAGAATTTTAGGGTTTTTCTCAAAAAAATTCTTTAAATAATTAGTGTAATAATGTTTATAATTTATATATGATTTCATTGTAGATCAAATTCTATAATTAAAAATTTCCTATGTTTTAGATGAGGTTGATTGGTTTGATCATGGATCGTGTACTACACATTAGATTTGGATATCCAAGGGGTTATTATGGTCTACCACCATTCCTCTCTTATGACTAAACAAGAACCTATTTATCTTTGAATTATACTCAAATGGTGAGTATATTTTAGTTGTCTTAAATCTATTGAGATGGATTTTTTCGAGAATGTTGTGGAAATTTTCAATGTGATAAATTAAAAAAATGGATGTATAAATAATATAATAATAAATTAAATAATTTATTAGAACTATTTCAATCTAATCAACTTGTACATGAATATATTTAGCTCTATCATTTAGCAAGAAAATATATAAAAAATAGATAAATCAGTATAAATTCATTAAACAATATAGATTTGTAAATTTTTAACATATGATAATGTTTTTTAAACTTCATATAATGAAGTGTAATATATTGAATATATGTGGTTGAAATAAATTGGAAATTTAGAATCCGTGATAAAAAATAAAAATAACTATTAAATCAATAAAATTTGATTCCTGGTTGGAATATAAATCCTAAAAAATAATGAAATTGATTAAAAATAATTAGCTACAAAAACAAATCCAAATAATTAATTTGCAAATATTTTTGTTCAAAAATTGATAAATATAATTCCTAAATTAAAAACATTAAATTAATTGGTTGTGGGACTTTCTATTTATTTTGTATCCTTGTGATCATGTTGTACTTATGTTTCCTTAAATATCTTAATCCCCTGATCAAAGTTATTAGAAAAATATAATGTGCATTATATTTATTAATTTATATAAAAATATGAACCAAAAACCAATTTCATAATTCAATCTATATTACTATTTTTTTTATTTCATCACTCAATTTCCCCCATTATAAGTAATTAGTCACTCATGAGTCATATAAAACCAATCAACAATAGTAAATAATTAATTAGAACAAAAATAAAATAAAAATACATATGGAAAAATAAATCCATGAAAATAATGACACTAAGATAATTATTTACATTAATGGAAACATGAAAAAAAAATTAAATTATAGGATTATATATCGGTATAATTTTTTTATATAGGTTTTAAAAATACACTAAAAACCTATAAAAATATTTTCCCTAGATGAAAATTTAATAAAAACATACTTCTTGGGAAATCATAATGTGATGATCAACAAATGTTTTTTCTCTATTTCTAAAATAGATGATATGGAAAATAAAAAAAATTGTAATGGAATATATTTTCAAAACTAAATCCATAAAACTTGGTGAATTTTTTTAAATGATCCCAATAAATTTATAAAATAACATATGTTGTGTAATTTCATCTTCAAAAATTAAATATCATCTTTATCTACATTTTTTTCCGAAACATGGATTTTTCAGAATAGAAATGGTATTATTATTGTATAACTATGTTTTTTTTCTATTTGAAGTATAATTTCAAATCCTCTTGAATATTATTAAAACCATTGTGAAACATTTACTATTTCAAGGTCATTCGTTAAAATTCTATCAAAAAATATAAATATCATGGAATAAATGAAAATCAACAATGTTTCAATTATTTTTTATTAATTTTTTATCAAAATAACATGAAAACACTTAAAATATTTTTTATTTCTTAGTATTTTCACATTTTTAACTATTTTAACTTAAATGATTATATATTTTTGTCTAAAATGAAATGATTTTTGTTATTTTTCATTATTATTCATATAAAATTCTTTAAATTTATATAATATCTCTAAAATTTCTAGAAATATTAATGACTCATGTAATTAGGAAATATAATTATCATTTTCCATTAGAATTACAAATAAAATATATTCACTAAAATTAGTATCATATATCATCAATGATGTTGGTGGAGTAGTTTATGTTAGCACTTTTGGATTCAATAGAAATTATATGTCAATTTTCAGAGTGACATATGTTGGATATTGTATATATACAAGGTTCTATTCTCTTTATGTATTTTGAGATTCTATAAATGTGTATTTTTGGCTTTTATTTTATTACCGTCTATTTTTTAGGCTTCATGCCCTTATGTAATTGTGATTTCTCCAATTTTCTCATAAAAAGTTGTGAAAAATTTTAAAAATATTAAAGGTTGTTATACAGAATTATTCTATCAAATTTTATCCGCACAATGACATTATCAATCCTATGTAATGGAGAAAATGTTATAAATTTCAATTTTTTGTGATGAATACATATCTTAACAAAAAATATATTCCTGATTACATTTCCCTTTAATAAAATAATTAACTTCTTATACTCACATAAGTTTTTTGTTTCCAACTTGAAAATAATTTTAAGATAAATAAAATGTTATCTATATTATATAATAGTTAGAGTCACATATTTTCAAAATATTCAATGTATTGTTTTCTCTAGAACAAATATTTTATTCGAGGTATATTTTATGTGGTTTGATAATTATTATATAAGAAAGAAAATATTTTTTCTATTTATTTACTCAATATGATTTTATAAAAATTCTTAAGATGTGAATTAAAAATTCTCAACTTCACCATATTTGGGTAAACTAATTCTCTTAGAATAAATAATTTATTTATATTACCCGTTCATTAAAATGTTTTATGTAACTTAACAAATGTTTTATATAATATTAAATATTCCTATTATTGTATTATATTCTTAATAAAAATGTTTTTTACCTTGAAATATGTATTGTGAATTGATTAATTTTTTATTGGTTCCTTTAAATAATATCTCTATATTTTCTAAATATCTAAAAACACATGTATTTTATGAGATTAATTTCAATTATTTTTTGTTTTACTGGTGAAATTTTTTATGCATCCACAAAATGTTTTGGGTTTCTCCTATAGAATAATTTCATGAATAAAAAAATGTTATGTGGATAAATTTTTTGTATTTCTCTAGATTTCAACTACCAAATGTCGATGATTTTTAATTACATGGAATTTTATTACATAGGATTCTATACCTAATATCCTAATTTTATAAAACCTTACAAAACTACTAACATAAAAAATAATTGCATTAACATTGATAACCTTAGAATACATAGAACTTATTCAATTATTTCATACATAATTATTCTTTCCTTAATGTTATCAAACATAATATTCATATTCTTTATTAGAAAAAATGAGGAATAATAATGAAGGGGTGAACTCAAATTAACCTTTTTGGGTAACATATTAATGAAATTACATATATCATAATCATGGAATACATAATATGGAAGTAATAAATAAACAATATAAAGTCATATAAAAGATACATAGGTATAAAATGATGAATAAATAACCTTGAATAAATTATTTAAAAATAGCATAATTATGTAAATTCAAAATTAGGGTCAGCATACATATATAATCAAAAAGAATTTCATAGAGAATATGCATGAGGGGTAAAAATTATCTCAGCACCCTATATTAATTATCTCTTGCAACCTACAGGTATAATAAAGGGGTATAGAATATTAGGTTATGCCTATCACAAATATCATCCATTGTATTCCATATTAGATTAAAATGTCACACATAATACATGGAATAATATTCATTTATGATAAAATAAAATATTTTTAAGATAGTATTCAAAACGGATGGGCATAAAAATTTTATTCATAAGGAATCAAGTAATGCAATAATGTTTAACATTTATTCAATTAATGGAATGGTATATGTATCTATATAAATAACCTTCAATAAAAATGATTTATAATAAATTTTTTTTTGGATTATAAAAATTTGTCCTATTAGGTATCATCGAAGAAACATGGATGAGAGAATAAAATCCAGATAAAAGTATAGTATTCTGCAGAACAAGAGTAGTTTGAGTTTGTAAATAAAGTTTCCAAACAAGTCTATAGTTTCTTGAGTATGTTATAAATCCATAAGAACATTGTAAAAACATTATCTATCTATTTTCTATGAACATTAGAACAATAAATACCCCTAATATCACCATTTCAATGGTTTATACCTTAATATTATATATTTTTGAAAATATGAAGCTCTCTACTTGTGTAAAATGACTTCTTGGTTTAAAAAAAACCAAGACAACCTCCATATATACTTCCATTTGAAAATATTTCATAAAATAACTCATATAATTCCTTTAAATTAATTTAATTTATCTGAGATTTTTTCACCCAACTCCCTATAATGAAGAAAACACATCATGAAAATACTAAAAAATCGCACTTGTCGAAGGTTCAAATAACACCCAAATTACCTGAAACACACACCATGGACACCCCATCAATGCCATTTTTTCATAGAACATGATTATATGATATTGGAGGGAACATAGGACCCACATCCTTTTTAAATTGTATCATTTTTTGAAAAATAGATAAACATAATGGGCATCATGTACTCTTATCCCTCAACCCTTTTCACCAAGAGGGGTTGATCGACATCCATGCATGTGGATCCCTAAGAACTGATAAAGTAGCACATGCACCTAGTTTATCCTCACACATATCCTTCATACTATTATTATGGATTTTGGTCGCTTAATGTGTAATACCTATTCTATACCTTGATATTTTCCCTTGTGTAAAACAACGTTCATTTCCGTATGAAGTTAAAATACATGCATAGATCATACCACAGAGACTTAAATATTGTTGCTTAAACTATGTGGTTTTTTATCCCTTCTCCAAAAACATACATAGGAAGCCACTTTGAGGTTCAATATTGACACCCATAAAACCTTACAATCCCATGTTCATTTCAAGAGATATAAAAACCCATACCTTTTGGGAAAAACCTAAGACTTTTAGTGTTTCCCCATTATACATTAAACCTTAAATGAAATTATATGATGATTTTAAGAGTATCAGCCACACATGACTCTAAATAATGAATACCCTTTTGTGATGAGAATAAGAGGATTCACTTCCCTTAAGGAATTATTCTATGCCAACCCTTATGTGATGAGTATATGATTACTGGTCTCTATTAAAATTTAATCCTACAGTTTTCCCACTAGAACCTAAAATGTTATTACCTTTACATGAAGAGTGAAAGAGGATCAACTGCTCTTATGTGATGAGAATGAGAAAACTCAGTTCCTTATGTGAATAGTATAATATTCACTATCAGATGATAATAGGATGTCCCCTACATGATATTAGAAACCAGTCATTCCTCATGTGATGATAACGGAGAGCCATAGTTGATGATCCTAGGGAACCTTAGGTTATGAACCTTAGATACATTATGTGAAGAGAATATGAACCCTCATGTTTTGAGAATGGGATGTCATAGGTGATGATCTTAGGATTAAATATTTCATAATAAAAATATTTCCTATGTGCTGAGTATGGGACACGTTAGGTTATAATCATGGGATTCCATATGTGATGAGAATAAGTTTCCTTGTGTGATAAGCACTGGATTCCTTATGTGATGTTCTAGACCAGGTTCACAAATTAGTGACCTGAGCCATGGGACACATAGTCTCAATAACACCACCCCATATGTCAGAGGCCACTAAATAGAAGTGAGGTTCTAGGATGTTATGGTCGAGAGACTATATCCACATGATCAGATTGGATCATATATTCAAATAATAGATAAAATAGAGGAAACATAATAAATAAGGAACTGAAAAATGTAAATCATCTATATATGACAAATATAAAGGCACAAACCATAATCATATCAATATATAAAATAGTTATATCATGATTCTATACAAAAATGTGTATTAAAATATTAAATATAACAATATAAATATACAGGGCACTATGAAAAATTAAAAAGAAGACAAAAATAGCGTCATCCACATAAGACCAGTCATATTAGCCTTTACCCTATCCTAGTATAGAAAAATCAAGCATATATAGATGGGTTTTTTCATTTGTCCCAATGTACATCAATGAAGTTTGTCTGGATACTAATCTGTGGCCCAAACAATGTGTGAGTAAAACATAGTATCCCACCTCAAAATGTGTCTAGAACTATACATCCTAAGAATATAAAATGAGTAGTTTATAGACATAATTAATAAAGACAATAAATAAATAAATAATTTAGCTCGTCTTCCTCATCTAACACTCATATGAGACTATCTACTTTTGCCTAATCTAGAATGTCTTTGAGAATTTATAAATTTATAATCCAATAATATATCTAATTTTGGGACATGAGGCTCATATAAATGGATTCCCTGGATAATGATATTCCTTTAAGGGATCTATAGGTCCCATTCCACTTGAGACTTAATAAAGTAATTAAATTTAGGTTGTCGTGTATGTGAATAATTCACTGAATCCATATATGTTCTCTGACTTGGAAGACTTTTCATTTAATTGATTTTTCATCTTAATCCTATCTAATTAATTCTATATGGATAAAAAATTTATCACTTCTGGTATACTATAAACCCTTCACATTATCATCCCATCCATGTAATTACACATAGTAACCCAAGCGTCCCTCAATTCATGGTATAATGGACTTTCCCTCTATTCCTGTCTAGGGAATTCCATGTGTGAATCCAATTATCACTCATGGTGTAACAAAAATACACCTTTCAGGTGAGCCCATCCAATGTATTTCAAATCAGAATCGTAGTATCTCCCATTTCCTAACATAAATCTATTAAATATTCACTTAATTCATCCATCATGATGATCCTTTCCATGGTGTTTTGAGTAAAAACCGAATTATCTACCTCAACATGATATACCGAATGTTCATGGTCTAGAAGTCTTCCTATTCTATTAAACTATTCACTTAAATTAATTTTTTCATTCATTTAAATAGAAATACTCAATCACAAATTAATAAGTAAGTCAAGGGCCAAGGAACATGTTTCTACTATTCAACTTTCATTTAATTCATATGAACATTTCATTTATTTTATTTTATCATCCCCATTACAATGAGTTAATAAACACGCCTCATAAGTTAATTAAATACATATGAAACACATGCTTGTTTTATCCAATTTAATAACACACACATGGGGGTTTTTCTAACTGAGGTCTTCAACTTCCAATAGTGTAAATGGGTCTCACATGTCACATATTTCAATGTCTGTTAATTAAATTAAGGAAAAAAACATGTCAGGTGGTGACCCACATAAAGAACAAAATGAAGAACAACAATGCATAATATAAACATCTATACTTTTAGGGAAAAGTACTAGACCACCAACCTTATACTTCTAATATACTCTTCATCTAGTATTGTCATATAGTCTAGGATAGAACGGGAGAAATTTAAGAAATATAAAAATTCCCTAAAAATAGGGTATATTATCGTATATGAATATAACACTAAATATTGTGAGATAAATTGAGAATGAAATGTCACATAGTCAAAGGATTACATTTGGGAAAAAAACATGAATGATAATTCTTAAATCAAATGTCATAAGATGGAGGAGGCTTATATTCTATCATGGTGGATAGGAGATCTTGAGCAGAATGGTTTATTGTGAAAAAAGGTAAAGGAAAATAGGGTTTTCAATTTAAGGGGAAAGAGGGGAAAATGGAAATTTCATCACTTTTTAATGGTGAAATGTTTTGGACACATGATTATAAACATCTTTCCCCAAATCTTTGCACCTAAAAACTAAGGTGAATCCCCCCCCCATCAAGACTAAAACCACTATTTGAAAAACCATTCATAGCTTGTGCGTGATCAATATCCAACACCCCCTTCTACATTTAGGCTCACAGTTAAACTGACTATGCTTAACAGACCTCAAATTTATTATAGGTTTTTCATGTCGATTAATCCTACCTCTCTTAGTTAAACCAACTATGAACCTTCCATTTTTGGATTCATATTTGATAAGCATGGATACTTCTAGCCACACACCAACCATGTGCCTCAACTAGTTTCTCCAAAAACAATATCTATTGGCACTAAAAAGATCCCAAAAGATCCTTCACCCATTATTATTCCTTTAAAAATTCTCATATATAGTGTGAAATATAATTCATAGGTATTTTCTTTTACATATTCATTTATGCATATCAAATATTCTAGATCAAATGAACTTTCAAGAAGAGACTTCATGTGATAATTAAAAACACAAACCTGGTACTCCTCAAAAAAAATTATCCATATCCGACTCAACCTCTTATGGAAAAAGGACATGATATAGGTTGATATGACAACCACATAACTAAGAAATTTGAAAGAAATCAGGAATATCTTGTATCTTTTAAGGATTTATATCTTATAGGCTATTGGTCTGACCGTTTGTAAAATCTCAAAAGGCATAAGAATCGCGGTGACAACATTTCCTTCCTATAAATTCATCAATTACCTAGTCTATATGAAAAATGAAATAAGTCATGGTTCCCAACCTAAAACTATAGAGGTTGGTTGTTATGATCATCATTATATTTCTACTTAGATTGTGTTGTTCCCATATTTTTTTGATAATTGGTTCCATATCTTATTTTTCTTGAACATGATGAAGTCCCAGTAGTGCTTCTTACCCTACCTATAACTAGAATAGGGGTTAATGGAATGTCATACAATATAAGTCCTCATAAGGATCCATTTTTATAGTAGCTTGGAAACTATATTTATTATAAAACTTTGAAATATGCACAGGATTTTCCCAAGAACCTCTAAAATCAAGGACATGTACTCTATAAATGTCTTCAAATACCTAAATCGTACAATCAGATTGATTTTCAGTCTATGGGTGATAGTCTGTACTCATACATACTTGTGTACCCACATACATTTTGTAACACCATCCAAAACCATGATGTAAAGAGGGGGTAATTATCTAATACAATAGTGTGAGGTATACCTAGAAGTATAAAAATCTCATAAACGTATAGCCTCCTATGTTCTCCCACTGAGAAGGTATCCCTAATAAGAAAGAAGTGGGTGACCTTCATCAGTCTATCAATGATCAACCATACTGTATCACTACCTTGAGGTGACCATGGAAAACCCAATACAAAATCCATAATTACATCATCCCACTTCCACTCTAAAATGGGAAACAACTGTAGAAGTCTAGTATGTCACTAGTGTTCTTACTTAACCTGCTGAAAAGTGAAACAAAGAGTTTTAAACCATTATAAATATGTTTTCCTTCCAACACAACAATACTAGAGGCATAAATCATGGTACATATTTGTAATTCCAAAATGTACTTACCATGTGGGAGCATGAGATTATCACATCAATTCCACTTGAACTTATATAGGAACCCAAACATTATCATGAATGTGCAATATAACATCTCTGTTAATGACCCAATTGAGTGGTATGTCCTCACCTGAATCACTCTCCCTTAGGACCAAGTCTTCAGGATCATAAAGATTCCACATCTTCACTTGATCTAGAATATAAGAGGTCACTGTGAAAGCTATAAGAACAGTCTTCCCATGACACTCATGAAACTCAAGATATATCTTATATGAAATAACTATCAACATTCATTCACTACTGCCCTCCTGAACCACTTGTGTTTGAGTGTTGATTCATAGATAATCCTTCACTGCATTTCTATTCCCATTCATATAATAAAGAAAAAAATCTAAATACTACAGGTATTAAAAATATCATTTCTATTTTATATTCACTTCTGGCTAAGTTAATATATATTTCATGATTTTATGGTCTATGTATACAATGAACTATCTTCACAAAAAATAATGCCTCTAGTAGTGTAAAGTATGAACCATAGTTTCACTATAAATATCATCTGTCAGATACTTTTACTCAATTGGTAACAAATTAAATGAACCATATGGAACATATTGGTCCTCCTACATCAAATTGGATCCTAGTATGATTCCTTATAAGTTACAAACAATGTTATAGCCTCTATCATTCTCATGAAGTGTAAGGATTGGTGCTGAGGTCATCATTCCTTTAAGATTTTGGAAGGCCTTTTCAAAATATTATGACCATATAAACTCGACAAAATTATTATTCAATCCCATAAAAAGTTTTGAAAACCATGATATATCTTGAATAAAGCACATATAATAACAAGTTATCCCCATGAAACTCCATATTTCCAAAATATTTTTGGGCAGTTCTCAAGACACCATAACTCTCAGCTTATCTGGATCCAAAGATACTCCAAAATTAAGATGGATCCTTATTACCTTGATGATCATGGTTCTCTCATCTCTCAACCTTCTTCCCCTCCCTCTTAGGGTTTCTCCCATTCCACTACTTTCCTCTCAATGTTTCTCCTCCCCCATCCCCATGACATCTTTTCTCAGGATCCTTACTAAGCTATGGCCTAGAGTTACACTACTCCTATCTAGGTCAGATCTAGAGTGGAGGGAACACTGAGGTTTTGGGATGTGTTTTGGGGATTAAGGACCCTCTCAACACTTCTATATTTCTTAGTTCAGTGTTTTATCCCCTGGTCTCCTTCTAGGGTTTCATAGTCGGTCTCATTTTTCATGTTTCCTCCATAGGATCTAATCCAACTCTTTCTTCCTAGCCCTTAGTGATTTAGGATTGTATTTTGTTGGTGGTTTTTAATTTTATATTGTTGGTTCAATGTTGGGTGTGGTGTAGGAATATGGAAGATTTTTTGATGTGTCATTGATGGAATCGAAGAAGGTGAGAATCGCCTGGTTGGTGTCTGGTTAGGTTCTTCCTCATTTTTTCTTCTTCAGTGGCTCATGTTTTTGTGAATATGTTCTTCCCACAAGATCCTCATCTCACGATGTTGGTGGGTTTTGGTGTATTACATCTAGAGTTCATTAGCATTTCTGAGGCTTGGGGATGGTGAGGAGGGTCGCATCAGCATGGCTCCTCAGGGAGCTCGATTCCGAGGTCAAGTTTTCTCAGGTCCTTTCTGTTTTATCGTGTTCCCTGGTCTGCGATCTCCCAATAAGAGATGGTCTTACCTCTGTTTCTTCCTAAAAAAGCCCATTTTTTTCTCTGCTCTAGATCATGGATTCCACTTTTATCTCCAAGGTAGAGCTGCATTGTGATATCCACGGTTCCTTGGTAATTGAGTTTTAGTGGGAAGCTTCGGGAGGTGACGGTGACAGTGATCGATCGGCGACAGCAAGGTATGGTGTTGGTGATGATGGTGATGTTTGGAGTGAAATGTGGCACTGTGTTGGTGAAATAGGTGTTATGATAATGGTGTAAATGTAGTGGTTGATAATGTTCTTGTCTCGCTAAAGGGTATGTGGCTTAGGGCATTGATAAATATTTTTTGTTTTAAATTTGAACCAGGTGAATTGTGAAGGTTTGAGGCATGGTGAGTTAGTGCTATTTGAATTTTTGGAATTTTTAATTCCTTGGAAAACATTCTTTTTGGAGGTTCTATGTTCGTTACTAATGTGAATGTTTCTGTATGGTTACTACTTGTCCTTAATGTGTACTTTAATAAAATAACAAAATGATTTGGAGGTAATGACACTCTTACCTTCGAGTTAATGTCACCCTGAATGTGAATTTTATTTATTAAATAGTGGAATTTAGTGAGATTAGAATAATTCTAGTTCTCTATTAGTGTATTAAATATGATGTTAAGATTGTTATCTTGACCATTTATATTATGAGAATACAACAAGATATCATCCATGAAACCCATAATTAAAGAATGTAGACACTGGTGGAAAACATGATTCACCATATCCCTTAAAATATACAATGCATTCATGATATTTAACAACATTAATAAATACTCATAGAAGACATACCATCTTCATAAAAAAACATGTGGCATATCTGAGGGCCTAACTCTTACCTAATGATAGCCCGACATCAAATAAATTTTCAAGAAAATTTTGGCTCCTTATAGCTGTTCAAATAGGTTTTCTATATAAGGCAGTGGATATTGGTTCTTAACTATAACCTGCTTTAATTTTTGTTAATACACACAAAGTCATAAGGTCCCATAATTCTTCTTGGTGAAAATCATGGCTGAACCCCATGGAGAAGTATTAGATTGTATCAAATCCTTATCATATTGGGCCTACAAATACATCTTTATCTCTTAAATCATTGTAGGATCCATTCGATAAGATGGACTGGATACTGATGATTTTCCTAGAACAAGTTAAAAAGTGAACTCTATCTCCCTATTGGGAGGTATCCTAGAAAATTTTTCATGAAAGGATTCCCTAAAATAATCCATCACTAGAGGGAAACATATCTTCCATTTTCATTGATCATACAGAAAAAACTAGAAATCTTGGAAAATGTTTTACTCATCCCCTGATGTTCTGGTCTAGATCAGGATACCTAAATATCCCATTCCCCTTTTTGAATATAGTTACCACACTCGGGTGATGTTAAGTAAACACTCCAGTTATAATAATAAACATGATCATTATAATTAAATAACCATTGCATCCCTAGAATGATATCAAATCCTATCATATCAAGGACAAAGAGGTTCCATACAAAATGATAGTTGCCTATATGATGGAGGAATTCTTTACATAGGTGCCCAATTTATGTTTGGATCCCCAATAGAGTGTCAAGTGTTATCATTCTACATAAATATAAAATTTTGAGACCAAGAAACTCCATAATTTTCCATAGATATAAAATAATTTGATCCACCTATATCAAATTAAGAACATATTAAAGTAAAGGATACTTGAATCTCAGCACAAACAATAGAAGGCCTAACGTTCTGCTCCTCAGTAGTTGGTGCTACTTTATAGATCAATCCCAATCCATAACCCTAATCTTTAACCTAACTATCCAAAGTAGGTCCACTCTATAGCACTGTATATTTGTAGTCTTCCTTTCCTAACCATGACTATATCTTAAACCTAATTACCCAATTTTAGTTCACTTTTCCTTATGATACAGAGCTGTAGATCCCACTTTAGAACCTAGAGTTAGTACAATACCACTCTCACTAGCGATTTGTTAAAAATAACTATAAAACAAACAAATATTGCACATTTCCCTACAACTATGACACTCAATAGGATCTCTAACACCCTGAGGCTTCATGTGACATATCCTACAACACTATAGACATTCCACACTTCTACTAGTGTGCATACTCTAGATTCCACCATCCTAATTATAAACCTCTAAGCGATTCTTCCTAGCACTGTTTGAATTACTTCCCAGTATAGATGTTGAACCACTATATCCCCCACATTCATCTTCCCTTATATTTCAGTTGATGATGAGGTTCTGATTCACTGTCTTCAATATGGTAGTCAAGTAGAAGATATTTTCCAATGATTAGATGTCTTAATTTATCTCACCCTCAAATCTATTACCTCTTGACAACTCATCACCGATAAGAATCAGTGAAAAATTTTGATGCTTAGTGAAATTAGTGGAGTAGTCCATAATGGATAGAGTTTCCTACTTCAAGTTCATAAAATGCCAATCTAGATCAACTCTCAACATCTAAGGATAGTAGTATTCATAAATGGTATACTAGAAATACCTCTTGACCAAAAACCAATATTTATCTTCCAATGTAAAAAAATAAACCACCTCTTAGAGGATCTATGAAGAATGTATGTAGTGATCTTAACTCTATTTTATAGATATTTCTCTATATTTCCAATGATAGAGAACATAGCCTCCATCCATGACTCTCTAGCTTGGGGAATGGATTCCCTTGAAAAGTTATGAGGGTGATACTACAGGAATTCCCTTGTTAACTCTTCTATAAAAGGGGTATGTAGTGGAGCTCCCAGTGTAGATTGAAATAGATATAAGAAACCCTCTCTAAACTAAGAATTAGTGGCCAGATGATGAATAGAAGGAGGATCCATAAGTGTCACTACAGGAAGTAACACTGCTGGTTCCGGTCCCACCACATTCGTAGCATGGTCTTTGCTACCCACCTAGAATTTATCCTGAATTAATCATGGAGGAGTATATCTAAAAATTCAAAAAACATGCCTCAAATGAGATTTCATAATAAGAAATATCATAAATAGAGGAATAGGATAGGTATAAAACTTTCTTTTTAAGAATAACACTCTAATTTCTACTCCTAAAGCTAATTCTAGGTGACATAGAAATTTTTTTATTACGGAACACAAGAGAAACTCCCAAATTCCCAATAATAAGGTCAAGATAGACTTATGTTCTCTATTTCATGATAGAGGTTCTAGTATATGGAGTGTCAATTTAAATTTATTGATAAATATATATATATATAAGTTGAAATTGGAATCCCCATTAAACAGTGACCCATTCTATCAACTTTTAAAAGTCATTAATATAGTATGTATATATATAAATCATGGTCTAGTTAGATGAGTTATCATTCCCATGTTATAGAAATAATTTATAAGTTACAATTGGTACTTTATGTAACTAAAACTAAAACTATTACGTCCTATGTTTGAATGTAAGAATCCATGTATGATGATTCAATTTTATGGATAGTAATTCCAAATTTATAGAAGTTCTAGCAATATAAATAAAATATGGGCCTCCATTTAAACACAACTAACTGGCATTTCTGATCGTGTAACCGTAATTACATAGCTCAAAAATATCATTATTGATTAGTTACATGGACACAATCAATTTATGTTGGAAAAACCATTTTGATTTATGTAGTTACATTAATTAAATAATTTTTTATCTCATTCATCATGTTAAAATGAGGGCCAGATAACATATGTATTAATCAAGGAATTACAAAATTCTGCAAAAAATACACACAATAAATAAACATGGCTTGGAATATGCAGGAAATATAAATCCTTCAGTGTCTATAATGATGCATGAGATAATACCTCCTTGAATAACCAGGCCAAGGGTAAGGGAAAATCCATAATGATAATAAACTCCATGAGTCATGTGTGTCACCCAATAGTGAAATTAGTACAATTGTAATTCGAAAAAACCAGAACAACAACTCTCAACCAAGGAAACTTAGCTTTTTACCTATATGTTGGTTAGCTACTCCTAGGTATAGGCTTAGTAGAAAATTTTGGAACAATCCTATTCCCATTTATACCAAATAAAAAGATCAAGATAGAAGTAAAATGGACACTTGGATACCACTTTGTGACATCTTGTACCTAATTATCTAATAAGTGACCTTTACTTGGGCCACATGGCCTCAA
Organism: Viscum album; assembly: GCA_963277665.1. Classification (NCBI taxonomy): domain Eukaryota; kingdom Viridiplantae; phylum Streptophyta; class Magnoliopsida; order Santalales; family Viscaceae; genus Viscum; species Viscum album. The sequence continues at coordinate 1,648,337,754 of OY728136.1, forward strand.
GTGCACCTCCTTATATGCCAATGTCTATCAACTAGAAGAGATGTCCAATGATGATACTATGTGGAGACTATTCCCTCATGATCAGAGTGGAGCATGGAGGTAAATAATAGGTAAATCATTGGAAACATAATAAATGAGGAACAATGAAATGTATATCATCAAGATATAAGAGAAAAACATGAAAAATTAATTAGTATATCTAAGTCCAGAATACTTATATCATGATGCAATACAAAAATAGTGAATGTAATGGGAAACTGAGCATCATGAATATCAAAGTCATTATATGAAAAATAAAAAAATGGAAATAAGGTATATCAAATAGAATCATAAGAATAAGATCATTTCTCTTCCCATGTACTTTATCCTAGTATATAAAATACAGTCATCCATAGCAGGGTGCTTCCCATAGTCCATACCTACATCCATGAAGTCTATGCGAATACCAATAGGTAGCCTAAACAGGGTGTGTGTAATACTAAAAGGACAAAACAAATAGTGTCTTTCACTATCTAGTCTATGAATATAAAATCAGTAGTGTGCATGCATAATGAATAAGGACAATTTTTAAATAAACAATTCAACTTGGGTTCCTCTTGGGACACCTTTTTGAGACTACCTACTTCAATCAAATCCATAATGTCTCTGAGTATTTATAAACTTATAATCCAAATTATATATATTGTCTTGGGACTCAAGTATCATATCCAAGGTTTCATTGCACAATTCTATTAATTTAAGGGTTATACAAGTCCCATGGCATTTGATACATAACAAAGGATGTAAATTAAGGTCATCGTGTATATAAAGCATTGAACAAATCCAAGTTTGTACTATGAATTGAGAGACATATCATTTAATTGATTTGGAATCCAAAACCCATCCAAGTCATTCTACATAAAGAACCTAGTTATCACAACAGGTATACTATAAACCTATCACCTTATGATCTCATCCATAGAATTCCATTCCGGAACCTAGGTGTCACTCAAGGAATGGTATATTTTAAATTCATTCAAATATTGTCTTGGGAATTCCGTGTTGGAATCCGTAGTATCACTCATGATGTAATAAAAATAAACCTGCTATGTGTGACTATATAAGGTATTACATATCAAAATCTCACTATCTCCCATTGGATGATATAAATCCAATTAATATTATTTTATTTTAATGTTCATGAGGATCCTGTATAAGAAATTTTGAGTAAAATATCAGGTATAACACTTGGAATGACATACTGAATAGTCATGGGATAGTAATATCTTCATATCATTTAACAATTCACTTAAATAAAGTTGACCATTCATTTAGAAGTAAATCCTCATGAACAAAGTAAGAAGGAAATAAATGTCCAAAGAATATGGTCCTTTTATTCACCTTCAATTTAATTATTTTAAACATTTCATTTATTTCATTTAAAAACTCAATTATAAAGGGACAAGGAACACACCTCATAATGTGATCTAATTACATAGTAACTCATGTTTATTTTACCCATTTAAACTACAAACCTATAGGGGTGGTTCAAATTTCTGTCTTCAACCTCCTTTAGTTTTATCAGGTCTCACAGGTCGCATATGTAAAGGAATGTGAATTTAATTAAGGTAAAACACAATTTAGGAGGTGATGCACAAAAAATCTGACATGCAGTATAATGACACGAAATATAAATAGCTAATTTTTTTGGGAAAGTCACTATAACACCTACATTTTAAAGTTAGTATACGTCTTATCCAGTATTATACTTTAATCTGACATTACACAATATAAATTGAATAAATATACAAACGCCATTAAAATAGGGCATATCAGCTCACATGAATATAAGACTGAAGATGTCAAGATAAAAAGTAAAGTAAGGTATTTGAGTCAAAGTCTTACTAAGGGGAAAACAAAATGATATATAAATCTATAAATTGACATCATATGATGTCGTAGTCTCATTCCCTAACTTGAGGGATAATATATCTTGAGAAGAGTGGGTTATTGTGAAAATGGGAAAGGAGAATACAGTTTTTAATTTAAAATCAATGAGGAGAAAATGCATATTTAACCACTTTTTAAGGGGTATAGGATTTGTATGTATGGTTGGAAAATTTGTTCATTAAAAATATTAATACACTAAATAAGGTGGAACCCCTCAACTGGCTAGGTACATAGTTTGAAAAACCATGTATAGCCCATGTACGCACACTGTCCAACAACACCACCCCCTCACATGGTTAGGTACACGGTTAAACTAATTTCACACCAACTATGCTCAATATACCTACAATTTATTATATTTTTTTTATTTCCATGTGTATTCCCTCATAGGGTTAAACCAATCATTCTCTTTTACTCTTTGTTTTCATGGCTATGTTTCACTATTCCTTCTAGTTTTGTTCCAAACATGTTCCTTTTATTGGTTCTCCAAAAAATGTATCTCTAGGCTCCAAAAAATACATGGATACTCCCAAAAATTTTATTAGTCCATTACATATTCTCATATATAGTAAAAAAATATTTTATTTAGAATTTAAATAATTTTTAACTCATAGAAAAACCTAGATTTTAAACCTTTACTATTGGTACTAAGATATACCACGTGAAGAACATGTAATTCCGTCATGGACTATCTTAAAGAAGATAAATAATATTCCTAATATAGAAAACATTATTGTTATACTAATCTTTTCTAACCGAAATGTCCTCCCTTCAATGGAAATAAGTGAATTAATTAACCAATATCCAAAATCAGATAGAATATGGAATGCAATTCATAAGAATAATTTATATTTGTAAGGTTTATTTTGGCAAGGGAGATAAACTCTATGAGTGGGGTTATTGAAATCTCATCATCCTATTCCGATCAAGGTAATGACACCACAACCATAGTGCTGAAAGGTCTCCCTAATTTAGAAATCAATCATGCACCAAATCACAACCATCTATGGTGTAGTCATAAATAAATATCAGAAGTGAAATCATTTGAAGATATAATGGTGAACTTGACATGAATACATTATCATTAGAAAGTTATAGGATGAGTAATATTGTGATTTACCAATATTAGTCATCACAATCATTGAGAATGTTTGAATCATCATCATAAAACATGAACTCATGGTTCTATTCGAAAAATATTTTATTATTCTATATTTTGGAAACTCTAGGAGAGGTTCTCCCACCATTTACAATAAGGATGGGGGAAGAATAAGAACCCATTATTCTATTGAAACCCATCAAAATCATCATGAAACTATCCTATAAATGTATCCTTAGGCAGTGACCACCACATCTCCGAAGACTATTGGACACTATTTACTATCTTACAACATACAAAGAAGGGCCATTAATTACCTCATCTAAAGCTATAAGAAAGAAGGAATCGTAAAAATATTTAAAATGTCTCAGAATGATCTAGAGACCATGGATCTATGCGAGCACCACTGTAAATAAATATATCATTGGGGAAATAACACCCTAGCATAAATAAAAACCACTTCATGTGTATATACGTAGATCACACTAATAACACCTTACCCTACATTGAGGAGGTGGGGAAAATATGATCCATGGAAGCCCCAACAGCTTCCTGTAAAAAGACCCGTAAATTCCATGAAATTGTTTTCATAAATACATGGGAAGTTTATGAGTCCCTGAATATTTACGGTGCTTGATTCCGAGGCCCGGTGTGCCCGGAATCAATTTCTAAAGTTTTTTACCGGTACGTTCAGTAAACATACGAGTGGGTTTTTATTAATTTTGAACCGGTGCTCAGAATTAAAATCTGAGGGCACCATTGAACTCGCAGCGCTGGTATTCTCTTTTGAAGACTTTCACATCGATGACAGTTGGTGGAGAATAAAAGTTAGTTTTGGGGTTTTCTTGGAAAAAAAATTATAAAATAATGTGAGCTACACTTTATTTTATTTGTGCCACCATGTGAGTGTAGGTGGTTAAAACCTCCTCATGGGAGTTGGATGTGGGACCACAAAACCTTAACCTCCCATGAGAGGTTATGGTAGTGGGGCCCACTTGAACATAACCTCCCAAGAGAGGTTACAACATGGGGACCACACTGGGATAAACCCCCCTATTGATAGAGAGGAGTAAAACCTCTTAACTCTCCCTCATTAATGAAGGACAACCTCTTCACCGCCCCTAATTAATTTTTTTTCCAAATCTCGTGGATTAATTAAGGGGAGCCATGTAATTAATTCTCCATTTTTGTATTTTGGGCCAACACCTAAAATAATAGATCTATATTTATTTTTTGGTTGTCATTGTTCATTATGGTGGAAAACTTGGGTGTTTTGAGAAGATTATTATTGGGATACTGCCCCAATGAAGACCTCTCGCCAACGATGAACGAAGAACTCCAACAGTCCCCTTCGATCTTCTTCCCCAGACACCTACCGATGTGGAACCTCTTCCACAAACATCATGTGAATTCGAGAGTGGAAGAGTGCAGCAGATGCGATGATAGACAACTCCATCTTCTTCTCGCAGCTTCATCATTGACGAATGATGATTAAAGGTAGGGGGTTTACTTTGAGTAATATTCCTTTTCTTTTTCTCAACTTCATTTGAAAGGAATCGATGTGAAGCATTGTAAATAATATTTGTTCATCGTGCTCCATTGATGAAGCAATTGTTATCACCCCTAAAAGCAGAGGGCGAGGGCCAATCTCACATGGCCCAACTCCCTCCACTGATCTCTTTCTGATTTTTCTTCGGCATGGCGATGTGGCGACGAAACGACGAAGGCAGCGATGACAAAGGCTACACTACCCATGACCTCTATGAACCGCGCCACCCCTACGATGCTCCAGTTCTCTAGGAAAAACCGCGGCCCTCCAGCAGAGCCTCCCTCGCCGTGTCGTCTGCCGGAGAACCGGCCGAGCTACCCCGGCCCACCTCGCCACCGGCTTCCCCGGACAAACCCTGCACCTCCCGTGCACCCTGGCTTAACCGGCCGCCCGCCTGGCTGTGCGTCACCTGGCAGCGCACCGCCTGGCCGCACCCTGCCTAGCCGCACCCCACCAAGAAGCGCCCCACCTGGACATGCCCTTCCTAGTTGAGCCGCTCCCTAGCCGCCCTGCCGGCCTCCGCGCATGCCATCCCAAACCGTCCGTCATGCCAACCTTCCTGTGAACCACCCTGAGAAGTCGCATGTCGGCCTCTGCGCGTGCCCCGTGCGCCTCCGGATAACCGGCCCCCTTGAGGCATCCCAACTGAGCAGGCGTCTCAGGCCCCCCTCGTTGCACCCTTGTCGAACTGGCCTAGCCCTGCCCTTCAGGCCGAGTCGTGCCCTCACTCTGCTTCAGGCTGAATAGGCCCTAAGCCCTGGACAAACTACCCACGCGGTCTCCTTGGCTGGGCCCAGCGGTCCTAGGCCAAACCTAGCTGGTTGGCCACCCAATGGGACGGTCTAAACACAATTGGTCTGACTGGGTTGACTCAGACCGGGTCGGCCCAGACTGGGTCATACCGGGTCGGTTCGACCGGGTCGGACCAGACCCAAGCCCACTACTGACCATTTACTTCCTTTGGCCATATCTTTAGCATCATATGACCATTTCATGAACTATCAGGAGTGCTGGTATTCTTGGACCACGATGGTCCCTTTTTGTATTACCCACTGGAGCACAGGGTATAGTTGAGATAGGGTCCGGTTGGATCGTGCATGAATCCAACCGGCCCCCAGGACTAAAAGGCTAATAACTGAAGACCGGGCGTCTTATTGATGATTCGTCTATTGCGTTGAGACCCCTATCATGTGGTGGAGCTTTGAGATAATTCTTTATGAACTTCATGATAGTTGGAGTTTTTACACATAGATTGTGGAGCAGATCCATCTGGTGACGAGCGAGCAGAGTGCATAGACCTAGTACCTGGCTGAGACCTGAAGACTAATGAATGTTTTGACTTTGAGTGATTCAACTAGCCCAGTGGGGAGCACCATGGTGTCACAGAAGACCCATAGTGGGGAGCCCCTTGGTGTCACGACAGACCCACGGTACTCGACAGGAGGAGTACCTCAGCAGGATACTAGGGGGAGCGCCTTGGTGACACTGCAGACCCACGGTGGGGAGTGACTTGGTGACGCAACAGACCCACGATACTCAACAGAAGGAGTACCTCAGCAGTCCATGGTTATTGGGAAGTGCTATGGTGTCATGGTAGGCCCACTGTACTTGATAGAGAAAGAGTTCTCTAGCAGCCGAGGTTTTGATAATAAAATCCTAAATTGAGATGAGCCAGTATCTTTTGTGTTTACCTCATGATTGAGATGGATTTCTTTATAACAAAGGTATATGTGTGGGCATATACTTAAAGTGGAGTTATCTAATGAATTTTTAATTTGTGTTTTATCCTTGTTGGATTTTGTGAGACCATGAGGGTCTCGGAGTCCATACTGAGTATCGTTATACTCACCCCTGCACGGGCTATGCTCGCACCTCATTGTGTTGGTTGCAGACAATAGACAGTGCTAACTACGGATGAGAGTATCTGGACTGGACGGTACCCGAAGGTGGACAAATCAGCGTGACGGTACACAGAGGAGACAGACGAATGTGGAGCGTTGTGGAGGCTATCTGTACCTACCCTTCTGGTAGGATTTTCTAGAGGAAGATATAGTAGCAGTTTTACTTTTCTTTAGTTGTACATGATTTCAGTTGTACTTTTACTTTCCTGTTGGGCTTGTATTCTGGCCCCTCTACTTTTACCAACCTTTTGCATACAGTTTTACATAGTGTTTTGCTTCCAAATCGTACTCTGTTGTGTGTGTTTACTTTTTATATAGGTAATTCTTTCCCAGCTTAGGTATTTATGCCTCTGGTGATAGTCACCAGCCCCTGGCCTATGTAAGGTGGGCTTGGGGTAGTAACGGCACATACTCGGGGGGACGGGTCATGACAAATTGGTATCAGAGGAGTCGGTTCTGCCTCAGAACTTAGGTATCTGATCTTTTTTTCTATGAAGCAATAGTGTTAAGGGTACTGAGTGTGGTTTCCAGTCTAGGGAGTCCAGTGTTGGTGCGATGGCTGACGTATCTATACACCAGGACCCTGACTACTAATTTCCAACTCAGTGCACCAAAACACTGATTATGTGTGTGTTTTCAAAAAAAAATTAAGTCAGCTCAACCAGGTCAGCTCACCAGGTATAAACCTTTGACCGTGTCACATCTGTTTCTTTCAGGATGCCTCCACACGGATGACCAACGAGTGTCCTGAGAGTCGTACTCATAGATAGCCCATCGAGCAGTGAGGCCTCGGTGCAGGGACCTTTTCCAGCAGAGGCATTATCGGTACCACTTTCCATTGGGCCACTGATGCCACAAGCCCCTACAACAGACAATTCACGCCTCTTGAGCACACGAAACGAGTTCCAACACCAGAGGCCGCCCAGGTTCAGGTGAAAGACAGACCCGTAGGTTACTGAGGATTGGATTGGGGCTGTGGTGAGATTTTTTCGACTGGTAGGGACACCAGCCGAATTCATGGTGATTCTTGCTGCCAGCCTTCTACAGGCAGCAACAGGCAGATGGAGGATCCTGATTCTCTAGGTTCATGACCAGGCATCACTACTCTGGGCAGACTTCGAGAGCCTATTTCAGGCGGAGTTTTTCCCATCCAACTTATGTGCAGTACAGATATAGGAGCCACTACATATGTAGCAGGACAACATGTTGGTTCCACAGTACTCAGTGAGGTTCACCGACCTTTCGCACTACTTTACAAATATGGCACGGGACCCATTCTTCTGGGCCCAGACCTTTGAGCAGGGACTCAGACGGTAGATCAGGGATTCAGTGATCTCACTCAGCATCCTGACACATGTAGGGGTGTTGGAGAGAGGACTCTAAGTGGTGAGTTTCCTTGCTGAGATGTCTCCAGCAGCGAGACCCACCACTAGCCGACATACAGAAGAGTCTTCTGTAGCTGGAAGTAGATAGATGTTGTAGAGGTCCCAGAGGACCAGACCTATAGGTGGTCGACTGCATGACTCAAAATCGGTTTTGCGGGGCACACGGAGCAGATACATAAATGCCAAGGGTGGGAAATGTTTCTCATTCGGTGGACTGGGTCACATGGCTCGTGACTGTCCAACCCATCGTTCAGATGATCAGTAGACAGTCGAAGGACCTCCCAGGCAAAGATAGATATTCGATCGAGGCGGTCCGTAGGGAGATGGTGGATGTGTCCGAAGAGCAGGTCGAGCAGCTGGCGGTGAGCGACGTTTTGAGGTGTTACCACCACCACCACCAGGAGTTACACCTCGACCACAGGGGAACATATGGATAGGAAAGAGATTAGCTTAAGGCAGCTGAAGCATACGACCATGGTGCACCGAAGATGATTCGAGGAATAATCGATGTCTACTCCACCTTAGTAGTAGTTCTTATATATTCAACTTCTAGTCACTCTTTCATTTCCACTACCCTCGTTTGAATCTCGGATATTCTGACAGAGCCTTTGTCTCGATCCTTACAGCTAGAGACTCCTAAGGGAGCAGACTCGACGATTATGCACTGGTTCCAGAAGTGTGAGCTTACTCTAGGAGGCAAGATCTTTAGCTGGGATCTCCTCGTAGAGGCGTTGAGGCCTTACAACGTCATTTAGGGTATGGACTGGTTATCTACAGTCCATGATCAGATCGACTATATTAGGTGCAAAGTGCGGTGTGTCTACATGAATGGGACTAGGTTCACCTTCACCGGGGAGAAGGTAGTCTTTGCAGCACAGGACGGACTTACCCAGAGGGGGGTGCAGCCGATCACTCATGAGTTGGCTAGCCTTACCCTTAGAGTGGTGGATGTGGAGAGTCCGACTTATCCTATAGTGGTGGACCAGTATGCAGATGTCTTCCCTAATGATGTCCCAGGTTGTCCTCTTTGTAGAGAGGTGGACTTATACATTAACTTGTACCCCGGGGAAGCACCGATATATACACCAGCGTATCGGATGGCATCTACAGAGCTATGCGAGCTGCGGGTACAGCTAGAGGACTTGTAGGGGAAGGGATTCATCCGACCCGGTGTTTCTCCCAAGGAATCCTTGATTATATTCACCAAGATGGAAGATGGGAGTCTGAGTCTTTTTGTCGACTATCGTCGCCTGAACCAGGTGACCGTAAAGAACAATTACCCACTCATGAGGATTGATGAACTCTTTGATCAGATGAAGGGAGCACCATGGTTCTCAAAGATAGACCTCAGATCAGGCTATCACCAACTCAGAGTTCGAGATGAGGATGTGCAGAGGATGGACATAAAATGTCGGTACGACCTATACAAGTTCTCAGTTAAGCCTTTCGGTGTAACCAATGCACCAGCTGTGTTCATGGGACTCATGGACAAGATCTTCCAGCCATACCTACATCTCTTTGTCATAGTCTTCATCAACGACATACTGATCTACTCTACTACTGAGGAGGAGCATGCTTACCATTTTCTAGTAGTACTGGACACACTCCGTGAGAACCAGCATTATGGTATGCTCTCGAAGTGCCTATTTTAGATCCGAGAGGTTCACTTTTTGGGACATGTCATCTTAGAGGCTGGAGTTGCAGTGGATCTAGCGAAGATCAATGCGGTACTTTCTTGGGAGCCACCCAGGAGTGTGACGGAGGTACGGAGTTTCCTGGGTTTTGATGGTTACTACCAGAGGTTCATTCCAGACATCTCTAGAGTTGCAACACCACTATCAGCGTTGAAGAAAATGGGGAAACCCTTTGTGTGGTCGAAGAGATGCCAACAGAGATTTCAGGAGCTGAGGCAGATGCTGACTAGTGCCCCAATCCTGAGGCTTCTAGAGGAAGGTGTAGGGTACTTAGTCTAGTGTGACGCATCAAGGACCAGACTTTGGTGTGTCTGGATGTAGGATAGAGTAGTGATCGTGTTTGGTTCTCGGAAGATAAGACAACACGAGCAGAACTACGCTACCCATGACTTGGAGTTAGCGATAGCGGTCTCCTCCTTGAAGATGTGGTGACGCTATCTGATGGGAGAACGTTTTATCGTGTACTCTGATCACAAGAGTATCAGGTATATATTCTCTCACAAGGACCTGGACATGAGATAGCACCGACATCTTGAGTTCCTCCAGGACTAGGACTACGAGATAGTCTATACTCCTGGGAATGGGAATGTTGTTGAAGATGCACTCAACAGGAGGTCTGGTATACAGCTGCTAGGCGAGGCGACAGAGCAGCTGACTGCCTTACAGATATCATTTTTGGATAGAGATGGAGCAGCCTTTCTACAGTCTATTACAGTCACTCCCCCACTTCTTCAGCAAGTCAGGGAGGTGCAACATGGAGACTCTGACTGTGAGACACGACGTGCTCAGATATCCATAGGGTATACACCTGATGGGTTTTCTAAAGGTGGGGAGCATGTCATCCTCTTCAGAGGACGTACTATGGTACCAGTTTCACTTCATGAGGAAGTGTTGAGGTAGTTCCAAACATCATCTCAAGTGGTACATCTAGGTATGGAGAAGATGTATCAGGACTTTAGATGACAACACTGGTGGCCATGTATGAAGAAGGCGGTAGAAAAGTTTGTCTTTTGATTCCTTACTTTTCAACAAGTGAAGGAAGAGCACTAGGTACCAACAGGCCTGGTTCAACCTTTAGAGGTCCCGGAGTGGAAGTGGGATGGGATATCCATGCACTTTGTGATGGGTCTTCCATGTACATCCAGGGGACACTACTCGATTTGGGTGATCATTGACCGACTCACCAAGTCGTACCACTTCCCACCGATGAGAAAGCAGGGCTCAGTAGAGAGCTTGGGATGCCTCTATGTGTAGTTGATTGTGCAGCTACATAGAGTACCTTCTTCTATTGTATCCTATCTTGACACATAGTTTACTTCCTGGCTATAGAAGTGGTCACGGGAGGCTTTCAGGATGCAGCTTCATCTGAGCAACACCTTCCATCCTCAGACAGATGGTCAGACTAAGCTGACCATATAGACCCAAGAGGACATGCTCTGTGCGTGTGTCCTAGACTTCGGTCACAGTTGGGAGAATCACTTAACATTGGTGGAGTTTTCATACAACAACAGCTATCACACCACCATTGGGATTGCGCCTTTCAAGGTGTTTTATGGGAAACCGTGCAGATCACCCTTATGCTGGATAGACCTAGGGGAGTGATCACTAGTGGGACCAGAGATGGTACGGGCTACCACGGAGAAGGTGCAGATCATCTAGGAGCAGATGAAGACTGCACAGAGCAGGCAGAAGTCATATGCTGACAAGAGATGATGGCCTCTAGAGTTCGAGGATGGTGACCACATCATTCTACAGGTCTCACCTCAACGAGGTTTATGGAGATTTGACTGAGGCAGCAAGTTATTTATGATATTCATGGGACCATTTCAGGTCCTTAGAAGAGTTGGCGAGGTGGATTACCACTTAGCTCTTCCACATTAGTTGCACCAGGTGCACGACGTCTTCCACGTATCTCAGATGAGTAGATATGTGCACAACCCTTCCCACATCATCGACCATAGAGAGATGGACATCGGCGATGGGGAGACATTCATAGAGGTTCCATTGGTGATTGAGGTTCAACAGGAGTGGGTCCTATGTAGAAGGTCGATACCTCGGGTGCGCATTCACAGGCATCACAAGAACCTCCATGAGATCACATGGGAGCAGGAGGCTCAGATGCATGCTCAGTACGCCCACATGTTAACCTAGTTCGAGTTATAGCTTACAGAGATGTAAAGCTTTGATGTGGGGAGAATGTAAAGTCTCAGAAATTCCATGGAAAATTTTTTCTTGCATACATGGGAATTTTATGAGTCTGTGAAAATTTATGGCACTTGATTTTGATGCTCGGTGTGCCCGGAATCAATTTTTGAATTTTTGTACGGGTACATTCAGTAAACTTATGAGAATTTTTTTATAACATTTGAACCGGTTCTCGGAATTGAAATTATAAGGCACCGTTGAAATCGCATCGCTGGTATTCTCTTAAGAAGACTTCCACCTCGACGGCAGTTGGTAGAGATAAAAGCTTTTTTGGGTTTTCATGGAAAAAACAATAAAATAATGTGAGTTACACTTTATTATATTTGATCCTCCATGTGAGTGTTGGTGGTTAAAACATCCTCATGGGAGTTGGAGGTGGGAACACCACACCTTAACCTCCCATGAGAGGTTATGCTGGTGGGGCCCACCCGAACATAACCTCTCGCGAGAGGTTACGACGTTGGGAACACACGGGTCTAAACCCCCCAATTGATGGAGGAGAGTAAAACCTATCAACTCTCCCTCATTAATGATAGAGAGCCTCTTCACCTCCCCTAATTAATTCTTTGTGCCAAATCTCTTGGATTAACTAAGGGGATCCATGCAATTAATTCTCTATTTTTGAATTTTGTGCCAACACCTAAAATAATAGATATATTATTATTTTTGGGTTGGAATTGTTCATTGATGTGGAATCCTTTGGGGTTTTTAGGAGAGGATTATTTGGAGAAGACCCTACAAACTACTCTCTCCAATGAAGAATGAAGAATGCCAACAGTCCCCTTCAATCTTCTTCCCCGGACACTTACCGACATGGAACCACTTCCACAACCGTCATGCGAATTCAAGAGTGGAAGAGTGCGGCGGACGCGACGAATGAAAACTCCGTCTTCTTCCCGAAGCATCACCATCGACGACTGAATATTAAATGTAGGGGGATTACTTTGAGTAATATTCCTTTTCTTTTTATAATCTTCATTTGAATGAAATCGATGCTAAGTATTGTAAATAATTGTTGTTCATCATACTCCTTTGATGAACCAATTGCTATCAACCATAAATGAGGAGGGTGCGGGCCAAACTATCATGGCCAGACTCCCTCCACCGATCTCTTTGTGATGTTTATTTGGCATGCCGATGAGGTGACAGAATGATGAAGGTGGTGACGACAAAGGCCGCCCTCCCCGCAGCCTCCATGAACCATGCCACCCCCATAATGCTCCAGTGCTCTGGGCCGAACCGTGGCCCTCCAGCCGAGCTACCCTGGACGCGCCATCCACCAGAGAACCTACTGAGATACCCCATCCTGCTTCGCCGTCGGCTTCCATGGACAAACCCCGCACCCCCCGTGTGCCCCGGAATAACCGGACCCCCGCTTGGCCGTGATCCGCCTGGCCAGGCCCCGCCTGGCCGCACAACTCTTAGACGCGCCCTGCCTGGACGTGCCCCGCCTACCCATGCCTTGTATAGCCATGCCCCACCTGGCCACGCCCTTCCTGGCCCAGCCACTACCCGGCCGCCCTATCAGCCTCCAAACGAGCCACCCCAAACCGGCCGCCCTGTCGGCCTCCGCGCGCGCCACCTCGAGCCATCCTCCTTTAGGCCTTCACGGGTGCCCTGCACGCCTCTGGAAAACCGGCCCTATAGCACCCTCTTAGCCAAGCCGGAATCCCATCCCCCCCTCACGGCACCCTGGCCGAACCGGCCTGGCCACATCCTCTAGGCCGAGCCACGCCGTGCTGTGCCCTCACGACGCTCCGGGACGAACTGGACCCGAGCCCAGCCCGAACCACCCATGCGATCTTCTAGGCTGGGCCCAACAGACACGGGCCAAACCTAACATGCTAGACCACCCAATGGGCCGAGCTAGACCCAACTGGTCTGACCGGGTCGACCCAGACCGGGTTTTCCTAGACTGGGTCGGACCAGACCTGAGCCCCCTATTGACCCTTTACTTCATTTGGCCATGTATTTGGCACCGGATGACTTGATGACAAACTATCATTGGTGATGGTATTCTTGGAGTGTGACGATCCCTTTGAGTATACCCCACCAGAGATCGGGGTATATTTGAGATACGGTCAGGAAGGATTGTGCACGAATCGAACCGGCCCCCCTAGACTAAAAGGCTAATAACTAACAGATCGAGCGTCTTATTGATGCTCCGTCTGTTGCGTTGAGACCCCTATGACGTGGTCTAGCTTTGAGATAATTATTCATGCCACTTCACGATAGTTGGAGTTTTTACTAGTAGGTCATGGAGCAGATCCTTCCAGTGACGAGCGAGTCGAGTGCAGAGACCTAGTAGCTGGCTGAGACCTGATGAAACCTGACCGTTTTGACTCGGAGTGATTCTACTTTCCCAGTGGGGAGGGCTATGGTGTCATGGGGACCCACATTGGGGAGTGCCTTGGTGTCGTGACAGACCCACTGTACTCGACAAGAGGAGTACCTCAGCAGGCTACGAGGGGGAGCACCTTGGTGACGCGGCAGACCCAAAGTGGGGAGCGCCATGGTGATGTAGCAGACCCACGGTACTCGACATGAGGAGTACCTCAACAGTCAAAGGATAGTTGGAAGCGCCATGGTGTCGCGGCAGGCCCACTATACTCTATAGAGGAGGAGTTCTCCAACAGCCAATTTTTTGATAATAAAATCTTGGTTTGAGCTGAGTCATTAACTTTTTTATTTAACTCATGATTGAGACAAATTACTTGATAACTTAGGTATATGTATGGGCATATACTTAAGTGGTGTTATCTGTTGAATTCTTACTTTGTGGTTTATCCTTGATTGATTTTGTGAGTCTATGAGGGTCTTAGGGTCGCTGCTTTGTAACGTTATACTCACCCCTGTACTGGCTATGCCCACACCTCATTGTGTTGGTTGCAGATGACAGACATCACTGTCTAAGGCTGAGAGTAGCCAGACTAGATGGTACCTGGAGGTGGACCACTCGGCACGACGGAACACGGAGGAGACAGTGGAACATAGAGCGCTATGAAGGCTATCTGTACCAACCCTTCCGGTAGGATTTTCCGGAGGATGATCCAGTAGCTATTTTACATTTCTTCAGTTATACATGATTTTAGTTGTACTTTTACTTCCCTTTTATGATTTTATTCTGGCCGCTCTACTTTCAACACTCTTTTGTATACAGTTTTACATAGTGTTTTGCTTCCAACTTGTACCCTATTGTGTGTGTTTACTTTTTATAAAGGCAATGCCTTCCTAGATTAGGTATTTATGCATTTGGTGCTAGTCACCAGCCCCTGGCCTATGGAGGGTGGGTTTGGGGTAGTCACGGTAGGGGCCCCGGGGGACGGGTCGTGACATCCTGAGAGTATCCATGGAGTTATCCCACTAAACAACACCATTTAAAATGCATGTCCACTCAGGCAATGACCAAACAGGTTGCGCCTATTACAACACCAATAAATTTAGTTTAGATAGAATAGTTCCTAAGCTAGGGGAAAATGACACACTTTACCCATAAGTGTAATCTCTAATAATTCTAGTGTGAATCCTTTTTATTTTAAAATTATAATATTTTATAGCATATAAAACACACAAAACATGGCTTAAACAAACCATAAAGGAATATTATTTCAAATATGAAAATTATATCATAGCCATTGAATTGGTGAGTATGAAAAAGATTTACTAAATTTTAAAATATATGTATATAGCTCCTAATAAAAATAAATTTATATTTAATTCTTAGTAATTAACTACTCAATTTTTCATAAAGTCATTTTATGCTTCAAAAATATATTTTCTTCAAAAATGGATTTTTATTTCTTTTTATGAATCGATTATTGTAATTTATTTCTACCACATTTAGAAAATTTATTTTATAAAAATTATATAATTTTTAAAATAATAATTTCAATATTATCTTATGTTTATATTTTGGGATTTTTCAAAAAAGATTTATTATTCAGGAAATAGTGAAAATTACTCATTTTATAAAGAAATGTTTTTATTTTCAAGTATTTAAAAAGTTACATTTTTTAAAATTTGTTTTAAAATTTAATTAGTTACTTTTTATTAAATAAATTCAATTAATATCATTATAATCAACCATATAATTAATTTTCATATAAAATAATATTAATACTTCAAAATGCATTTTTCAAGAAAATCGTTTCTCATAAGGTTCTATAAGATTATTTTAAAATAAATTTCTACCAATTATGAGGATTGAATTTGATAAAATTGTTCCATATTTATAATCATTGTTTTGAAATTTGTTAAAAAGGGCTTCTTTATTTTTGTTCATATTGAATAGTAACCCTAATAAATATTTATAACCACAGTAAAAGGTAAATTAGGTTAACTAGGGTCAGAACTAATGTGAAATGGATTTAAAATCAGGGCGCTAGATGTCCACTAGGAGTATTTTGTTGACTTCCCTAGCCACTGGTGCTAACAATGTCCATCATGGAGATCCTACCCATGATGAGAAAATATACCCCAAAGGTTATCCCTATGATAATATAAACCAGATAATCCCCCCCCCCATGATACTATAAACCATGAAGGTCCTCCAACGATACAAAAATTCATAGAGTATGGCACAAAAACCCCACATGGAAGTTCACCTTATGACTTAGAGAATCACACACTGGAGTAACTACCACATCATCACTAAAGGAAGAACACGAGGAATAAATGATAGGTTACCCTCGATCATTTAGAATATGAGACCACTGATGATTCATAATATATGTCTCTTCCTCCAATATCAAAAATCTCAGTGGTAGGAACTAGCATGTTACGGTTTTAATTCACATGCCTAAACTCCATAATGTCCTAAAGACCCTCAATAAAAATCTATATATGGAGAATGTTTTGGCATCCTTTTATATAATGTTCATAGAGCTTCCCTACTTCCCCTACCACTATTAGTGTCCTTTCCCTCTACCTCTACACTAAGATCAAGAGAGATGTCAAGATCTGGCCTAACACTCATTGGTGAGGAGGGACATCCGGTCAAGATACAATAATCTAATGATCACCCTCAAGAAGAAGATGTAGACTCTATATACTATATAGTGATGCTTATGAAGAATACATCACCATAGTAGGACACCTCATCAATTCATCGTAGGGTTTCTCTGACGATACTACTTCCACCTAGGGATCCATAGTAGATGAAGTCATCATCACTCTCTTAGGAGAATTAAAATGTAGTCCCATGAGATTATAGTATATATTTTCATTTAATTATATATTCAATTCAATATATTCCTTCACATGGAATAGTTATCTAAAAAGAACCACAATAATTTTTACTAAAATAAACATTAAATATTAAATATGACCATTATTATATATCCATCGTATTGGAAGTTACAAATGGATGTAAATAAAATTTTAAAATCAGTATAGAAAAAATGAGATCTCATTTTAATATGAATTCACTGATAAAATTCAATTATTTTAGATAAATGAAAAACAAGGTCATTTTAAGCTTAAAATTTTATTTTCCTAAATACATATTTTTTTGGCGCTATGATTTTTTTTTTATGAAACTAAATATATAATATCTAATTAATTATTGATAATATTTTTTAATATGAATAATATATTAACATTAATATTATTGTTATTTGATAGGAAGTAAGAATAAAAATGGTAAATAATAGAAATAGATCACTTTCTAATAAAATGTGTTTTCATTATATTTATGTGTCCAATTAAATGTTAAATTCCTAAATTTTATTAAATTAATATGAAATAAAGGATCTATAGTTTTTTATTAAATATAAAAATATTAATTTAGGAATAATTTTTGAATTGTAATGAAAATATTGATTTTAGGTGAATTGAGAAAAATACCATTTTTACAAATACCGTATGATTTAGAGAATAATTAGGAAATAATCATAACTTAATTTTTTTAACCCTTATACTTGGAAAAACATTTATCATATAATTAAAATTTTACATTTTAAAATACTAAGTTTAATTTATAAATCTATATTGGACATTTTTGGGATTAAGTTATATTTTTCTTATAAGGACCCGACCTTATTACATACATAATATTGAATTTAGTCAAGGAAACACTTCCTTTTTACATTGAGGATAATTCCAAGTATATAGATTTATATAATTAGGACAATACATTCATAACATAACACATTGTTATAGCATGGAAACCATAAAAACAGTTTCCATTGTTTTTCAATATATAAAACCTTAAAACATAAACATGACTCCTTGAAAACTCTTCAATATTTAACATGGAATACTTTTTATATTAATCATCCATTAACCTGTGAAAATAATTTAAAATATTGGCATGAGAACAAGATCTCATTAAGGGATGTAAAAGAAGGAAAGGGCACATTAGTACAAGAATACACATAACTTATGAAAGCATTTTCAAAAGACATACTTTTCACCCATATATACTTACTTTGTGTAAAATTATATTTACAAAAGATCTATAAAAAACATGAGAACATAATTATAATTATAAAGGTATATAAGGTCACTAATTACATAATCTTATAACCCTCTCGGCTACCGTATAATTTTTAACCCTCACAGCTACCTTACAATTCGTTTATCCATCATAGTTACACATGGAGTAACCAAATGGCCGACCTCCAACTTATACATACCCAATGCATTGGAGGGAAATATAGGTCCCACCATTCAGCATAAAAAATTCCCACGAACCAAAATAAAAATAATACAACATGAATAATAGCATAAAAACATTGTTTTTTAAATTTGTAAAACATAACTTTAAATGAAGATTTTAATAGAAAATCCCATTAAAAATATCATACAATTGAAGAGAGACTTAATAGAGTGGATGGAATATGTATATAAACTGTAATAAAACATAATTCGACATAATATAAGAAAAACCCATCACAAAATCAATTTTAGTACCACATAAATAACGAAGTAGAAGGTTAACCCAAATAATGGAAACCGGGTTAAGAATTCCAGTACCTCGAATTTTTCTTACTTTAAACGTGTTTAAACATCCTGTATAATGAATAAAAGAGTGTTATTAGTATTTTAAAGAAAAATTTTAAAGTTTATAACTTCTTATATTATCATTTCATAACATCATTTCACCCTTTAATTGTAAATATTTTTCTCCTTGTACTGTTTTTGGGTGAGTTCTTTACATGATTTCCATGATTGGTTCATAGTGGATTTTCTTGTCGATTGGAAGTGAAACTCCAGAAATGGAATGTATTAGTATTTAAATATATCCAGTAACATAAATTATATCATTTATCATTTTGAATTCTTACATGAGTATGATTTAATCGTTAAAACATTAATGATGTTCGTTTAGATCATTTTAGTGGTTCTTTGATAATAAGGACCACATATTGTTTTATAAATTAAAACCTTGGGTAAAAAAGAATTATAGAACCACTGATGAGACATAATACATATATTATAACCTGGATCAACCATAAAAATGATTTAATGTCCATACATGAAATAATTAATGGAAATTGTAATCACATCGTCCACGATGTCGGTAATTCGACACATCACAGACAATGTTTTTATTCCTTAAATATGTGGGAGAGTAGAAGAATAATGATGAATAATTTTACATAAACATGATAAAATATATAATATACACGATTTTGGAGATTTAAGTCCTCTTGGTTAAGAGGAGTTGAGGAATGAAGAAGAAAAAGAAAGGGATCTTAAAATAAATGAAAAATTGATAAATTTCTCAGGCAAATTCGGCAGCCTAACAGCGTCTCTTAAAATTTCATAAAAAAAGATTTATGAGATTAAGGGGATATCTCATCATTCATAAATAATATGGAATTTATGGGGGAATATTAAATGAAATATCCCTACATAAGACAAAGGTAATGGAAGAGAATAACATAATATGAAAGAAAAGAAAGGAAATAAAAGAGGTTGTTTACCTCTTGATCTCTTATCCTTGAGATCATTCTTAAGGGCTATGGATTTTGTCTTTATGTGAGACCAGAAGCTCTAAGACATGAGGAAGATCCTTGGGAGGAGTATTGGGCAGAACATAGGCATGTCTCACGGCTCTAAAGGCGTGGGAAGAAGAGGGGAGTCAGGGTGGTATTTATAGTGGAGGAGAGAGGGTATTTTTGATTAGTTTAATCATTATTATAATATTATTGCCCAATATTATGATTAGTCCTAGTTAATGTGAACTAAAATAGTAAAAATTGAATGTGAGTTCTAACCAAGTGGCTTTTAATAACTTCTGATGTTATAAATAGTGTATTTTAATGATAATTTGATTATACGGTATTTTATCGTATTTCACTATTTATCATAAATACTAGAATTTTAGAAAAATTCCATAAATATACCCTTACCATATTTCAACATGTAGAATTCAAAAATGAAGTCCATTTTTTGAAAATAAATTTCTAAATATTATTAATTTAATTTTTAAATAAAATCATACTTAATTCAAAGATTAACAATTCTAATTCTGTAACTACTTCTATATCACAATTAAAAGTTAACCTAGATTCTATTAACATAACGCCTTAAGAAAATATAATAATAATTAAATTTACTATTTATTCGGTCCATATTACTATTCATATTACTATTCATAATGGTATGTTACTGTTTAAAAAAAACAAGTTGGTTATAATAGACTCCAAATAACATACTAAACACAATTGGAGATGACAGCTTCTTGAAACTCAAAACATAGAAGTCGAAATATTATGTTTAAAGGCTAGTTATAAATATCCACTTTAAAAAATTTTCCAGGAATTTCAATTTATTTTAGAAAAACTTGGGGTGTTGCATTATCCCCACCTTCTAGAAATTGCATCCTCACAATTTTATTTACTTATTAAACAACTAAGGGTACTTTTACCTCATAGCATTTTCAGACTCCCATGTTGCTTCTTCAAGCATGTGGTTTCTCCACAAAACCTTTAACTAGTGGATTACCTTATTCGGAAATACCTATTACCATTGATCATGAATCTAAACTTGTTTCTCTTCATAATAAAGGTTCTATTCCAGCTGAACTGCTTCTTGGCTTAATACATGTGATGAATCTGGAACATTCTTTCTCAACATAGAAACATGAAAAACATTGTGTACCTGAATCAAAATTGGAGGCCAAGCTACACGGTATGAAAGTGTTCAAACTTTCTCAAAGATTTCAAAAGGATCGATGAACTATGGACTTAACTTCCCTTTCTTACTGAAAAAAATCACACTTTTCTAAGGAGAGATTTTAAGGAAAACTTCATCACCTACCTTGAAAGAGAAGTCTTTCCTTCTGTTGTCTGCATAACTTTTCTGCCTTCTCTGAGCTATAACCATGTGTTGCTGAATAATCTTCAATTTTTTAGCCACTTATTCCACTAATTATTGCCCCATCAACTTCCTTTCAATGAATTCATCTCAAAATGCTGGAGTCTGACACTACTTCCCATTCAAAGCCTCAAAACGTGCCATCTGAATACCGGAATGAAAACTATTATTATAATAAAACTAAACTAAATAAAGATATTCATCCCAAATTCCCTACTAGTCCATTGATCAAGCTCGAATCATATCTTCCAAAGTCTAATTCGTTCGTTCTGACTTCCCATCTGATTGAGGATGGAAAGCCGTACTGAAATTTAACTCTGTACCCAATGACTTATGATGTCCCTTCCAAAATATAGAAGTGAACCTAGGATCCTGGTTAGATAAAATGGAAAGATAAAATCCATGTTACCTGAAAATATCCTTGAGGTACAATCGAGAAAGATGATCCAAAGACATTATATCTCGAATAGAAAAAAAATGTGCAGATTCTGTCAGCCGATCAACAATAACCCAAATTGCAATGTTACCTTGAGAAATCTTGGGTAGTCCCACCAAAAAATCCATGGAAACATTCTCCCATTTCCACTTTGGAATTGGAAAAGGTTGAAGCATCCCCTTCGGTAACTTCCACTCTGCTTTAACCTATATACATGTCAAACATCTCATGGTAAAATCAACAATATCTATTTTCATTCCATCCCACCAATAATACTCCTGAAGGTCCCTATTCCTCTTAGTACTTCCAGGATGAACTAAAAATGGAGAACTATGAACTTCAGACAACAAATCATTCTTAAATTTATATTCACTATTCACACACAAACTGTTCCCAAATCTTAAAACAAAATCTTTATCAAGGTTAAATTCTGGAAACTTACCCATTTTGACCAATTCTACCATTTTATATAGCTCATAGTCTTTCTTATGCACTCACTTAATTCTGTCTGACAATGAAGACTATACTGAAACCTCAAAAAAATAGATGTATTCCCTGCACCAACAACTTCTATGACAAAATTCGACAAATCATTAATCAAGGTATCTTGTTCCAAACATAGCATAGTTAATGATGCATGATGTTTCCGACTCAAGGCATCTGCCATTTTATTTGATTTTTCGAGATGGTAATTGATCGTGCAATCATAATCCTTTATCATTTTATGCCATCTTCTCTGCCTCATGTTTAATTCCTTATGAGTGAATATATACTTCAAACTTTTATGGTTAGTATATATTTGACATTTGGTTCCATATAAATGATGACTCCAAATTTTCAAATAAAAAACCACAGCTGCCAATTCTAAATCATGTGTGGGATAATTTAGTTCGTTAGGTTTAATTTTCCTCAAAGCATATGCAATTACCTGATCATTCTGTACCAAAACACAACCATATCCCTTTGAAGAAGCATCACTGTAGATGAAAAACTCACCATTTCAGGTAGGTAAGTCCAAAACTAGATCATTCACCAATCTATTCTCTAGTTCCTAAAAAAACATCACATTTTTCTATCGAAACAAATTTAACCCCTTTCTAAGTTAACTTAGTTATTGGGCTAGATAACCAAGAAAATTTCTTAACAAAACATCAGTAATAGCCTGCTAATCCCAGAAAACTACGAATCTCTGTAACATTTGTGGGTCCTGACCATTAATCAAGCACTTTTGTTTTATTAGGATCAACTATTATTCCATGCTTATTTACATTTTGCCTAAGAAAATAAATCTATGATAACAAAAAATCACACTAGCTGAATTTTCCATACAGATTCTTTTCTTTTAATGTTTTTAAAAAGACTCTTAGATGTTTTTCATGCTCCTCTTTATTTTTAGAAAATACAAGAATTTCATCAACAAATAAAACCACAAACCTATCCAAGAACTGCTGAAATACTGTATTCATAAGTCTTATGAATACAACAGGTGTGTTATTTAATCCAAACATCATAAAAAAAAATACATAATGCCCATATCTAGTCCGAAAGGCTATTTTGGGGATGTCATCCTCCTTCACCTTCAGCTGATGGTATGCAAATCTCAAGTCAGACTTGGAAAAGTAATGAGCTCCCTAGAGCTGATCAAACAAGTCATTGATATGAGGAAAAGGATAATTGTTTTTAACTATGATGTCACTCAAAACTCTATAATCAATGAAAATTCTAATGGAACCATCTTTCTTTTTTCAAACAAAACATGGGCTTCCCATAGTGAAGTACTAGGACGAATGAAGCCTTTGCCAATAAAATCATTTAACTGATTTTTCAATTCAATATGTTCCATTGGAGCCATACGATATGGTAGTTTTGAAATTGTCTTATAATCAAGAACTAAGTCGATTATGAATTCGACTTCCCGATCAGGTATGAAACCAGGTAACTCATCGAGAAAAACATCCAGGTATTATTTTACCACTAGCACATCATTAATTTGAATAGTTCCCTTGTTTTCAATAGTATGAGCAAGAAAACTTTCATTTCCATATTTTAATACTTTCATAGCTTCTTGATATATTATCAATTTTATGGGTTCGTTTCTGTATACAAATAGAAACACTTTCTGAAAAACAACTTTTTTAGCTCTATAGTCAATCTTTTCTTGATAAACAGAAATCCAATCCATTCCCAGAATAACATCAAACTTGACTAAGGGTAAAACAAAAAGGATTGTAGGTAAATTCCTTCCACATAACACAATATAAAGATTATTATCATTAATCTTTGCAATAATATTTCCCCTGGTGTTTTAACAACAAGTTCTGGTCTCATTTGTTGAGGTGATATTTCAAATTTACCGGAAAATTTCTCAGAGATGAAGGAATGTGTAGACCCCATATCAAAAAAAAACTTTAGCAAAAACGAAGTCAACAAACAAAGTACCTGTTACAACATCATTGGATGGCCTTACATCTACTGACGTAGTTGCAAAGGAACTCACTACACCTTTCTTCTTGTAGTCTGGCTTCTTTGCATCATTCAAATCTCTCTTTGGGAAGGAATTTTCATAATGACCCATTTCACCACATTTAAAACACTTTATAGTCTTCTTATCATGATTTGTCTTATATTCATTTTCATTGAAATCTCGGGCCATATGTCCAAACATACCACATTTAAAACACTTCCCATTTTTGCTAAGTCGTTCCCCAGGTTGTTTCTTGCCACACTTTTCACAAACTGGAAATTGGATTTTATTACCATCAGATTTCATTGGTTGATTCTTACCGATTGATTTACATCTAGACCTATTCTTCTCATTATTTTCAAATGCACATGATCATAAAAAAACTCCATATCTACAGTCTCTATACATCAGACAAGTTTCTCATAACTTTTGAATTCATAGGAGGCCAACACCCTTCGATTCCATGGCTTCAGTCCTGAGTAAAAGAGATTGATTTTTCTATCCATATCTAGAATATTATTTGGATCATATATCGCCAGTCGAGTGAAGTTAACTTCATACACGGCCAGTGAGTCTTCCTCCTTCTGTTTCAATTCAAGGAATTTCTTCTAAATCCTAAGTCACAATACCTTAGTAAAATATTTTTCAAGGAAAAGGCTTTTAAATTCATCCCACTCTAAGGCATCAAAATCGTCTCTTCCCCTGTTATTCCTTACCATTGACCACTACTGATCAGATTCCCCTTCAAAATGATAAATGTGAAGTCTTAAATTCTGATTTTCTGAACATCCAGTAACATTGAATATCTTTTTGAGGGCTTTGATCCATCCTTCAACTGCTACTGGGTCATAAGTTCCATTGAAAGTAGGAGGGTGTTGTCTCAAAAAATGTTCCACTACTATCATGTTCTATTGTGGTGACTCTATTTTTTCTCTTGAATGGATGGCACCACCATTTATTGCCTATGTTAGCTGAGCCATTACTATCAAAAACAACTCAGTTCTTATCCCTACCATTCTGGGCTATAGATCCAGAAGGATGTTATTCTATCGGTGCCTCTCATCTTCAGCATCCATGTTATTTATACAGACAACCATTTTGAACACACATATATTAGATGAAGAAACATGGTAATCTTTTAATGATATAACATTTCAAATTAAACAGGGAGTGTAACTCATTTATAGTATTCTATTAACATCACCCTAACACCTAATGTTATCTAAAGCATCCTCTTATACCAACTATAAGGACCCGACCTTATTAAATAAATAATCTTGAATTTAGCCAAGGAAAAACTTAATTTTTACATTGAGGATCTTTTCAAGTTAATATATTTAGATAATTAGGTCAATTCAATGATAACATTACACATTTTTACATAGTGGATACCATAAAAACAGTTTCCATTTTTTTCAAAATATATAACTTTAAAACTTAAACATGACTCCTTGACAACTATTAAACACATAACATGGATTTATTCTTTTTCTTACTCATCATTTAACCTATGAAAATCATTTAAAAACTTGGGATGACAACAAAAGCTTAGTAAGGTATGGAAAAGAATGAAAGAGCACATTAGTCCATGAATACACGTAATGTATGAAAGCATTTTCAAAAGACAATCTTGTCACCCATATATACTTACTTTGTGTAACATGAGATTTACACAAGATCCACAAAAAACAATAGAACATAAATATAATAATAAAGGTATCATAGGGTAATAATTACATAATATTGTAACCCTATCAGCTTCCTTATAATTTGTAACCCTCACGACTACCTTACAATTTGGGTAACCATTGTAGTTACACTTGGAGTAACCATATGACCGACCTCCAACCTACACATACCCAATGAATTGGAGTGAAATATAGGTCCCAAACTTCATCATAAACAATTCCCATGAACCAAAACATAATCATACAATATGAATAATATCATAAAAACATTTCTTTTTAACTTTGTAAACATAACTTTAAAAAAAGATTTTAAAACAAAATCCCATTACAAATATCATACAATTGAAGAGAGACTTAATAGAGTGGATGTAATATGTATGTACACTATAATAAAACATAATTAAAAAAAATAAAATAAAAACCCATCACACAATAAATTTCAATACTGCATAAATAACGAAGTAGAAGGTTAACCTAAATAATGGAAATCTGGTTAAGAATTCCCTTACCTCGGGTTTGTCTTTCTTCAAATTTGTTTAAAATTATATATAATGGTTAAAAGAGTGTTATAAATATTTTAAAGATACATTTTCATGTTTATAAAATCTTATATTATCATTTCATAACATCATTTCACCCTTTAATTGTTAGTATTTTTCCCCTTGCACTGTTTTTGGGTGAGTTCTTTACATGATTTCCATGATTGGTTCATGGTGGATGTTCTTATCGATTGGAATTGAAACTCGAGAATTGGATTCGAGTAGTATTTACATATATGCAGTAACATAAATTATACCATTTATCATTTCAAATTCTTACATAATGGTGAATCATAAGTTAAGACATTAATGATGTTTGTTTAGATCATTTTAGTGGTTCTTAGTTAATAACGACCTCATTTTTTTATTAAATTAAAACCATGTGTAAAAAATAATTCAAGAACAATTTATGAGATATAATACATATATTATAACATTTTTTGACCATAAAAAGTGGATTCATGACCTTAATTGAATGAATTAATGGAAATTGAAATCACATCGTCAATGATGTCGGTAATTCGACACATCACAGACAATGTTTTTATTCCTTAAATAATTCTGAGAGGAGAAGAATAATGATGAGGAATTTTACATAAACAAGAGATAATAAAGAATATAAAATATTGTGGATTTATCATGAATCTTGGTTAAGAGTAGGTTAGTAATGAAGAAGAAAAGAAAAGAAAATTAAAATAAAAGAAAACTTGATAAATTTATCACAAAAATTCGGCAGCCTAAAGACGTCTCTTAAAATTTCATAAAAATAAGATTGATGAGAAGAAGCGGATATATAATCATTAATACATAATAAATATAGTAAGGGGGGGGGGGGATATTTAATGAAATATCTCAACACAGGCCCTAGGTAATGGAAGATAATAACATAAAATTAAAGAAAAGAAAGAAAATAAAAAAGGTTGTTTACCTCTTCATCTCTAATCCTTGAGGTCCTTCTTAAGGGCATTGGTTTTGGTCTTCTGGTGAGACAAGAAGCTATAGGACGTGGGTAAGAGCCTTGGGAAGAGTATTGGGCAGAAATCAGGCATGGATCAAGGCTTTATAGGTTTGGTAAGAAGAGGGGAATTATGGTGGTATTTATAGTGGAGGAGAGGGGGTATTTTTCATTATTTTAATCAATATTATAATATTTTTTCCCATGACTATGAATAGTATTAGTTCATTTGACATAAAATAGTAATAATGTCATGTGAGTTAGAACCAAGTGGCCTTGGATAACTTATGATGTCATAATAGTGTATTTTACTGATAATTGGATTATACAGTATTTTATCGTATTTCACTATTCATCGAAAAAACAAGAATTTCAGAAAAATACAAAAAATTTACCCTAACCATTTTTCAACCTGTATAATTCAAAAATGAAGTCAATTTATTTGATAATAAATTTATAAATACTATTAATGTAATTTTTAAATGAAATCATACTTAATTCGAAAATTAAAAATTCTAATTCTGTAACTACTTCTATATCACAATGAAAAATTAACCTAGATGTTATTATCTTAATGTCTTACTAAAATAAAATAATAATAAAATTTACTAATTATTAGGGTCATATTACTAATCATATTACTATTCATAATGGTATGTTACTATTCACCAAAAAAACTAGTTGGTTCTAATAGACTCCAAAGAACATACTGAACACAATTGTAAATGATAGTTTCTTGAAATTGGAAACATAGAAGTGGAAAAATTATGTATAAAGGATAGTTATAAATATCTACTTAAAACAAAGTTCCTTGAATTTCTATTTATTTAAGAAAAACATGGGGTGTTACATTTCTAAAATTGTTTTTAATGTGTTATACATTTATAATTTTATAATTAGTCTTTATCACATTATAAAGTTTTATATAATAATTTGGATACAATATTTTGAATAATTAATTCCAAATTATTCAATAAGGTCCATTTTAGTTCTACGTATAAATATTACATTATTTAATTAAAAATTAGCTCTCTAGTAAAGGTAAATTAAGGTAAAAATTAATTAACCAAGGTTAACAGACCTGAATCATGTTAAAAAATTTCTTAAAAGGAATTGATGAGAGTTGTATCTTTCTTATCTATCCCCTCTCCATTATTTTCCATTATTCATCAACTTAACCTTTTAATAGTGAATTTTTCTTTTATATTATCTCAAAAAACATCAATCCCCACACATAGAAAATTAGACTTTAAAACCTCGCGTGTATACACACCATGATCCTTTTAATTCAACAAAACTGTACCAAAATACCACCCAAACACTCCTAACCAATTCCTTGATTTTTTTGGTCTTCTGAAAAAACTAAAATTCAAATCTTTAATCAATATTGTAAAGGAGTGTTTTGGAAGAGTGAGGTAAAAATTCATAATCACCCTTTTCAATCTCTATTCATTTCCTTCTTCTTCCGCCTCCTCCAAAAAATATTTTTCCCCTTATATTACAAAATAATATTAATTTTTTATAATAAAATTTAATTATAATGATTTAATAATTATTATCTACTTTCCTCCCTTTATAGAAATAATAATGTTATCCATGTGTACATGTAGACTACGTTCTCCTTGAACGATGTGTTTTATTTTTCATCATTTACTTTCATGAATGGTTCAAAAGGGGTATATAAGGAAAAAAATTATTTTTTATAACTTTATTAATATTATTAAGTTAATTATTATTTCTTGATTTGTTTACATTTTATGGAAAATAGAATCATCTTATGTGTGTTTGTGATGATTGTTGCCTCCATGATGTGGTGTATTTTATCTTCAATCTCTCTAGTATTTTTCTAATTATGTAAATCTGCTAAAATGTGATTCATTGGCTTATAATATTTGAAATAACAACATTATTTGTCTGTAGTAATGATATTATTCCAAAAGAATCACTTTCTCAACCATACTCACCCATTTATTATAGCACATACTTTTTTGGGTTGGTTTAACATCCTACTTGAAAAATTATATAAATATAAAAAATGGGGGACTATAGAAACATAACTACTTGTATTATTATAAATAAATTAAAAAATGTTTTTTCCTTTATTTTTATGGATGTTTTATATTAATATTTAACTTAATATTAATATACCACCATTTCTTCACTAAAAATTAAAAAACAATCACCCCAATGATTTCATCTCCATAAACCATATACGAAACTACCTTTGAATGAAATTGGAACATTGTAAATAATTATAAATAATCCATAAATTATGAACTTGTTCTTAATGAATATGAATCATCATCAAAACATTAAAATATGTGAGAAAAAATCAAAATCACAAAAATTCGATGATGAAAATATGTAACACCCCAAGATTCTAAAAGAAAATTGTGTTCAATATCATATGTGATGTAAAAAACTCAAATTAAAAAACCCATGAAATATATTTCTTTAAATTTAATGCCTTTGATAGCTTTTATAACATGCAACTCTTAGTTTAATAAAACCTAAATATATTGTTATAATATTATTATTTACTTCGACAATTATAATCAAGCCATTAAATTGGAAGGTATGAATATGAGTAAATAAATTATTAAAATTATATAGTTCATACATGTATAAAATAAATTCAATGGTTATATATTGATTAGAAATAAAATAATAATAATTTGAAAGAAAGGTGAATTTTTTCTGAAAAACAATATATTTCTTAAAATTTGTCTCATCATGCTTTGTGCATATATTATTAAATTAATTTTTACCACTTTTAAACAATTTAATTTAAAACAATAACAAAATTTTTTAAATTAAAATTTTAGAATTATCATAGAGTAATTTTTTTGAATTTTATGATAAGTTTTGTTTTTTTATTAATAGTGAAAATATTTGTTTTTATTGAAAAATATCTTTTTGTCTAAATTATTTAAAAGGTCAATTTTTATATAAATTTGATTTAAATTAAAATTTTGTCACGACCCGCCCCCCGGTTCCCATTCCGTGACTACCCCAATCCCACCTTCCATAGGCCAGGGGTTGGTGACTGGCACAAGAAATGCATATCCCAAAAAGGAAAGGCATTACATTTTATCCTTTACACAAATAGACCAGGTACCCACCAAAATAAAACCACAATGTAGAACTTCTAACAGTAAAAGTGTGAATCGAAAGTAAAATAGGGACAGTATGGAATCCCAACTGAAAATAAATTATAGTACAAAGGAAAAAATGTGCTCTGAAGGTCATCCGCCAAGGATCCCACCTGAAGGGTAGGTACAACTCTTCATCTTTTTTCACTACCACTCATCACATCTATCAATCAACTCTAAGAACCATCTAGCCTTGGCTCCCCAAGTCTTAGTCAAGCTGTCCTTCGTCAACACAAGACACAACATGGTGAGGGAAAAGCCTATGCATGGGTGAGTATAACAATACCCAGTAGTGACCCCGAGACTCCTGAAGTTCTCCCAGAATTCCATAAAGGAAAACCAAAAATCTTGATCTCAATCACAAAGAATGAGAATATAGATTATTATTATTGAGCTAGATCATTTTATTCTATTGAGTGGTACTACAGCTGATCCACAAAGGGTTGTTATACTCCTCATCCACAAAGGGTCGCTCTACTGTAAGTCCATAGAGGGTCTCACTACTTCCCATCCATAGAGGGTCTCACTTATTTCTATCCATGAAGGGTCTCTCTCATGTAGATCCTTGAAGGTTCGCTTTTATGCTGATCCATTAAGGGTCACTCTCATGTCGATCCATAGAGGGTCCCTCTTCACTGTACAGTCGGCCACAGGATTCCCGCACATGGTGCGCTTGATTTACAGAGAGTCCTCTCCTCATAAAATCAGTCATACCTCAACTGCCATGAATTCACACTAAGAAATAACCCAAAGGTTCATCTTGTTGAGGGGTTCTATCGTGATAGAGGGCGCGTCAATCGAATGTCCGGTCTGCAAGTTATAGGAAAAAAGGTAAATAGGGTATGGTTGGATTCGATTCCGATCCATCCTTGCCAAATTCCAAATTCTACCAAAAACCAAGTGGAGTATCTCAAAAGGACTGCCTCATCCCTTGGGTCCCAACACAGTATATGACACGTCAATGGGACGACCGGTTTGTGAAATACTCAAGTTTTTGTTAAATGGGACAGGTAGGGTCCAGGTCCAGTAGCGGTCTGGCCTGGCTTGCAGGTCTGACCTATCTCACGGGTCCAGCTCATGGTTCCAGCCTAGTTAGTGGGTCCGGTACACCTAGAAAACTCAGCCCGCATGCCGGCTGGTTCTCCCAGCTGGTGACGCCAGTGGGGCGCTACCCCTCCATCCAAAACGGTCGGTTGGAGCCGCCCGTTGGCGTCTAGCCAAGAGGGCTGAGTAGGCCACTCCTCTTCCGTGTGTCTTCTTGGTGTTTTGAATTCCACTCACAGCGTCCCAGTTGGCCGAAACTCTAGCCGTCGTTACACAACGGTTCCGCCAACTGCCACTCAATAGTGGAAGAAAAAGAATAAAATAACTTATATTTATTTTATTATTATTTTTCCAAAATTTCGAAAATTAACTTTTGTGTATGACCCTTGTCGGTCAATGTTAACTTCACCTAAGAAAATACAAGCACTCTGAATCCAATGGTACCCGCATATTTTCAATCTGAGCACTCATTCAAAAGATAGAAAAACCTGCTCGCACGTTTATTGAATATACCTTAAAAAGGTCAAAATTATGTTCTGGGAGCTCAGGGCCTTAGAATCACGTGTCGTCGATTTTCGCAGTCTTATAATAATTACATATAAATAAAAAATTGTACAAAAATATTGGGTCTTTACATTCTACCCACCTTAGGGCTTTACGTCCCCGAAATCCACCACAAAAACTAAGGGAAAAAATGGGGGTAATGAGCACGAATCTGAGCCTCCCGCTCCCATGTGGTCTCCTAGAGGTTCTCGTGCTTCCACCAAACTCACACCAGAGGGATCTACCATCCACAAAGTACCCACTCCGGGCGATCCTCTATCTCCACCAGGAACTCCATAAAATTCTCCCCATCGTCAATGTCTATCTCGCCCAAGTCGATGATGTGTGATGGATCATGCACATATCTCATCAGGTGTTATACGTGGAAAACTTCATGAACCTGATGCATATGTGGGGGAAGATCTAGGCGGTATGACACCTCCCCAACATTGCTGAGAATTTGGAAAGGTCTGATGAACATTCGAGATAGCTTGGAACCCCGGCCAAATCTTCGTATTCCTCCTTGAGGTGAGACCTGTAAGAAGACATGGCCTCCCTCCTCGAACTTCAAGGGTCTATGTATCCTATATAGACAAGACTTATGTCTAGTCTTTGCAGTCTTCATCCACTCCTAGATGATTTGCACCTTCTCAGTGGTAGCATTGACCAACTCTGGACCGATAAGTGCTGACTCCCCTGGGTTTGTCCAGCATAGAGGCGATCTGAATGGTTAACCATACATGGCCTAAAACAGTGCAATGCCGATGGGGGAGTGATAATTGTTTTTGTATGCGAACTCCACTAGTGGTAGGTGGTCTTTCCAACTATGGCCAAAATCAAGGACGCAAGCACGAAGCATGTCCTCAAGTGTCTGTATAGTCTGCTCCATCTGACTCTCTATCAGAGGATGAAAGGAGGTGCTCAAGTATAGTTGAGTCCCAAACACCTACTATAACCCATTGCACAATTGGGATGTAAAACGAGCATCACGATCTGAAATGATTGTTGATGGTTCCCTGTTAAGATTTACTATCTTCTGGATGTAGAGGCGTCCTAGGCCCTCTACTAATCCCTTGTCTCAAATTGGTAGAAAATGGACCCACTTTGTATGTCGTTCAATGATCTACTAGATAGATTCATAGCCCCTGGACGTACGTGGTAACCCCATCATAAAGTCCAACGAGATTCCATCCCATTTCCACTCCGGTACCTAGAGTGGATGAGTTAATCCGACTACAAACCGGTGCTAAACCATTACATTCTGACAAGTAAATCATCATGAAACAAACTCTTCCACTTATTTCCTCAACCCTGACCACCTGTACTGATATCGGAGGTCCTGGTACATCTTCGACACTCCAGGATGTACTGCCAAAGGGGATGAATGGAACCCACTCAACCCCTCTTTCAAAAACATCACGGGTACCATAGTCTATCCTCTAAAAGGATGGAATGATCCCCACCTATTAAAAATCATTCAGAAGCATGTCCTGAGGATATTTGGGCATGTCGGGCCTCATAGTCAATGTCCCCAAGCTGAGCCTCCCAAAATCGCTGAAGGAGTGGGGGAGTGACAATCATAGACTGGATGTAAGTTGTTGCATCACTATCCGTGAAGGATATCTGAAACACGGCTAAAAGTGCTATCATCTCACTCATAATCTATAGACCAGACCTCTTGCTGAGTGCATCTGCCACCATGTTTCCCTTCCCAGGAGTGTAGACTATCTCAAACTCATAGTCCTGGAGGAACTCCAGCAATCACCGCTATCTCAGGTTCAGGTCCTTTTGTGAGAAGATATACCTGAAACTCTTTTGAGAATATAAGACAGAAAACCATTCACCCATCAAGTAATGTCACCACATCATCAAGGAAAATTCCACTGCTGCTAACTCCAAGTCAAGGGTAGCATCGTTCTACTCATTTTTCCTTAGCTGTCGTGAGCCGTAGGCGATCACTTCTTGATCTTGAATTAGGACACACCCTATCCCTATCCCTGATGCATCATAGTATACTAAATACCCAACAACCTCTCCTTGTGGCCTCAAGATGGTGGAACTCATCAATCTTCACCTCAGATTATCAAAACTCGGCTGTCATCTCTCAGTCTATACGAAGGGTTGCCCCTTATTTGTTAAAGCTGAAAAGGTTGTTACTACTCTAGAAAAGTTGTGTACAAGTCTCTGGTAGTACCCAGCCAACCATAGGAAACTTCATACCTTAATCACACTCCTGGGTGGCTCCCAAGAAAGCACTTCCTCTATCATTTCTAGATCTAAAAAAACTCTAGCTTCCAAGATAACATGTCCCATAAAGTGTAATTCTCTTATCCAGAATAAGAACATTTAGATATTACCATAAATCTAGTGCTCTCGGAGTGTATCTAGTATTATTCACAGATGTGTGATGTGATCATCCTCTGGCACCGAGTACATCAAGAATTCATCAATGAAGACCACCAGAAAGTGTTAGATGTAAGGTTGGAAGATCATATTCAACATCCCCATGAACACTGCTGGGGTGTTGGTCTTGCCGAAAGGAATCACCAAGAACTCTTAGTGGACATACCAACATCTGAATGTTGTCTACGGTACATCCTTTTCCCACACCAAAAGACGATGATATCCTGATCTGAGATATATCTTCAAAAACCACTAATCTTCTTTCAGCTTGTTGAAGATATCATTAATCATTGGAAGAGGATACTTCTTCTTCACAGTCACCTGGTTCTGGCATCGATAGTCCATGCAAAGCATCAATCTCCCATCTGCCTTCTTGGCGAACAAAATCAGGGCTGCCCAAAGAGAGACACTGGGTCTTATGAACCCCTTCCTCTACAAGTCCTCTAACTATACCCCCACCTCACGATGCTCCATGGGATCCTTCCGATATGCTGGTGTAGATATCAGTGTTTTCCTAGGGTACATGTTGATGTATAAGTCAAACTATCTGTGAAGAGGTAGTCCTATACCATCCTCAGGAAACACAACTACATACTGGTCCACCACTACAGGATAGCTCAAACTCCACTCATTAATTGCACCGAGGGTAAGGCCAGCCAACTAATGAGTGATAGACTGCACCCTCCTCCGAGAAAGTTCATTATGTGCTGCAAAGATTACCTTATCACTGGTGAAGTAAAATCTAGTCCCATCCTTGAAGTCACAACACACTTTCTGCCTAAAGAAGTCGATCTGATCAGGGACTGTGGATAACCAGTCTATACACAAGATGACATTGTAAGGCCTTGATGCTGAAACTAGGAGATCCCTTCCAAATATCACACCGCCTAGAGTAATCTCAAACTTCCCTCACCAGTGCGTAATCGTACAATCCCCTCCCGTATGAGCCTATAATTGTATGTATTGAGCCAATAGATCCACCAGAATCTCTGAGCTTAGAACGAGAGTGGTGGTAATAAAAGAGTGGCTCACACTTGTGTCTATAAGAACTACAGAGAGGGTGGATTTGAAATAGATTATACCTCTAATCATATCTAGAGTGTATTGGTCATAAGGATCTACCACATGAAGCTGAGCTCGTACCTATCAACCTACTCCCTGAGGTCAGGGTGGACTGCCTGGGGGGTGGCGGTAGTACCTTAAACCATCACTGACCGCCTGCTTCATGTCCTACTCCTCTACCACATCTTCCACCCAACAGACCTAATAATTAAAACCTCTACCTCTACCTCGGTGGTCCTTTGACTATCTTTTGATCATTAGTATGGAGTGTCCAGAAATATTGAGCCATGTCACCATACCTGCCGCATCAGTAGTACAATCTACTCCTCTACTAACCTCCTCTGCCCTGCGAGCTCCACACCTCTGACCCTACATCGTAGGGTCTTCCTCTAGAAGGACTAGCCCATTTGGGCCTCTACATCACCTGTCTAATACTAGCTATAGATAATTCAACTGCATGTCATTTGGTGGTGTCTCTCGCTGTTGTTTCCTGCTCATCTAGGAAGCTCTCCACCAATAGTGTTTGCTCTAGCACTAAATCATACATTGGGATGTTGATCGATTTCATTGATGCTCTAATCTCTCAAAAGAGACCCAAATTAAAGGTATGGGCCCCGAAGAAAGGGTCTCGTACCATTTCATTAGAGTATAGAGAGAGGTCTGTGTATCTCGTTGAGTATTAGGCCACACTCAGGCTTCCCTACTATAAGTGCAGATGCTCCAAAATACACAGTAAGCATAAAGTCATTTGTATGAACTCCTCCCTTAAGAGGATATCAAAGCCTAACCCAGAAAGACTGGTCTCCTCATGTTTCTAGAACGTCAGGCTTCACCGTCTCCCTGTTGTGCCCTAGAAGAGACTTGCAGCTAGGATCACCATCTGCATAGCTGGTGTCTCAACCATGCAAAAAAATCATTCCACAGCCTCCAGCCAGTCCTTAGCTGCCTTCAGATTAGTCTCACCTCGAAACCTCAGAGGCCTCTATCTCTGGAACTCATGAAACATGCTTAGTCACCGTGAATGGCTTGCTGATGGGGCTGGTAGAAACTGCTACCCTATGGGTGGTGGTGCTACAAGTACACCACCTGATGGTTCTACCACTATAAGAGGGCTTGACAATGACGCCTAATCTCTTAGTGGGCTGTCATCATGGTCTCTCTCTAGAATCCTGGCTGGCTATCTACGTGGTGGAATCCTATGAAGAAACAGATGTGCCACATTCAATAAGTTATACCTCATGATCTGACTCAAAATAGATATATATAAAAACATTTTCAAAACAAACAGAAATAGTGTTTTCATGTATCGAGTCAGAAATCATAACTCATGGTCCTGGTGTATGGATACGTCGGTCGCCACACCGATACTGGACTCCCTGAACTTTAATATGAACTCCAGAAACATAACACTGTTGCTCCATTGAAAACATATACTTTTAGATCTTCTAGAAGAACTGACCTCCTTTGATATCACTTTCTCACGACCCGTCCTACAGGGCCTGTTTTGTGATTACCCCAAGCCTGCCTTCCATAGGCCTGGGGTTGGCGACTAGCGTTGAAACGGTATATCCCAAAAAGGGAATGCATTTCCTTTGAACTTCAACACACATAGACTAGGTAGATAGCAAAATAAAACCCCAAAGTAAAACAAATGATAGTAAAAGTGTGAACCAAAAGTAAAATACGACCAGTATACAAACCCAACGTAAAATAAAGTATAGAAAAAAGGGGAAATTGTGCTCTATAGTTCGTCCACCTAGGATCTTACCTGAAGGGTAGGTATAGCTCATCGTCTTTTGTCACTGCCGCTCCTCTTTTCTATCAATCACCTCTGAGTATCGTCTAGCCTTTGTTCCCCATGTCTCAGTCAAGCTGTCTGTTGTCTGTACCAGACACAATAAGGTGCAGGCAAAGCCCGTGCAGTGGTGAGTATAACAATACCCCATAGGGACCTCGAGACTCCCAAAGGTCTCCCAGAATTCCATAAAAGAAAAACCACAAAGATTGATCTCAATCACAAATAATAAAGTAAAATTTAGCTCAAAACAAGAATAAATCATAGATAATACAAATAAAGATGATTATTCTGGAGCTAGATCATTTTATTCTATTGAGAGGTTCTACTGCTGATCCACGAAGGGTTGCTATACTGCTAATCCACAAGGGGTCGATCTACTACCGATCCATGGAGGGTCGCACTACTTATAATACATAGATGGTCTCACTACTGTCGATCCATGATGGTTCGTTCTCATGCCAGTCCAAAAATGTTTGCTTTTATTCTGATCCATAAAGGGTCGCTCTTATGCCGATCCATGGAGGGCAACTCTTCACTGTACATCTAACCATAGGATTCCCGCACATGGAGCGCTTCAGTTCCAGAGATTATACTCATCATAAAATAAAGCATAAATTAACTTCCATGAATTCCAACTAAGAATTACCCCAAAGGAATGCCTTGACATAAGGGTTCCATTATGATAGATGGCTCGTCAATCAGATGTCGGGTCTGTAAGTTATAGGAAAAAAGGTAAATAAGGATAGGTTGGATTCCAGTCCAATCCAACCCACCTGTATTCAAAAATCTTCCAAAACCTAAGTGGAGTATCTAAAAAATCCCCATTGTCCCAAGGGTCCCAACTCCACAGATGGCGCATCATTCAGATGCCCGGTTTGTGAGATACTCAAGTTTTTGTGAAACCAGGCCGGTTGAGTTCGGGTCTGGTAGCGGTCCGGTCCGGCTGGCCCATTAGGCCAAGGGGTCCGGCCCAATTCGCGGGTTCGACATGGCTCGCAGGTCCGGCCTAGCCAGTGGGTCTGACCAATTCTACAGGTCCAGCCTGGTCAGCGGGTCCGGCTCGCCTGGAAAACCCGACATGCATGTGGGACGGTTCTCACAGCTGGTTGCGCCAGCGGGGCATCACCCCTCCTTCTGAAACAACTGGCTGTAGCCGGGAATTGGAGTCCAGCTGAGCGGGCCACTCCTCTCGCATGTGGCATGTCAGAGCTAAGCCTTCCTCCCTCCGTGGTTCGGCTGACCATGGCTTTAGCCGCCGCAGCGCCTGCGGGTGCCGCCATCTCCACGCGGCCGGCTCAGCCAGCCGCCGTAACTGGTTGTAGGTGTTGCCGCACCAGTGGCTCCGCGCTGAAGGTTCCTTCCATGGGCCACCGAAGATGCTCTATTGGTCCGTTTGCATTCCATCTTGCACCTATGGACCTTCCATGTTTCTGCCTCCACTGTGATGTCCGCAGAATCACCTTTCCGCCAAGTTGATCAGCCCCCCATGAGGAACGCTCAAAACCCAAGTGCGGCAGAGGTTTTGGGACTTGTTCCAATTGACTCGGGCCCTCCGCATTAGTTTTATAATATGTGGGTGATAAAAAAAAATTTAAAATGAACAATCCCCCAAAATAAACCCGCAACAACCTCCCATAAAAGTAAAGAATCGCAGATCAATCTATTGGTCAGTAGATCTGCATTTTTCATATTAACCAAGAATTGGGAAAAGGTAATCTCTTAAAAACATAAAACAATTAAAATACCTACCTAGAATAGATGTTGTGGATGAAAGAGAAGATTCACATTCGTAGACATTCCATGTCTGTTGGTGCTCGTCGTCGCCCGTATCGAATCCTCCAAGGATCTTTGATCGGTCACCATTCCTCATTAGTGGGTGATGTCTTCAGCATTTTTTAAGAGCTTCCTCCAATAGTTTTTGAATTCCCTTCCCAATGGTTTGATTAATAGAATTATTAATCCCCACATTGTGGTCATTATTATGATTAATTAATAAAACTTAATTAATGAACCTATTTAACGCACAACGTTTCAGTTACACAAACAAAGGGACAAGTTATTAACTGACACTCATTTATTAACTATCGTTACACTGCGGTTTAACCAACTTCCGCACAATGGAGGAAGAAAAAAAATAATTTGTAGATATTTTTTTTATTTTTTCTTATAGTGAAAAAATAACCCTTTTTGTCCGACCCATTTCTGTCAATGATAATCTTTGCCTAACCGAATCTCGGTGTGGTGAAGCCAACAGTGCCCTTAGATTTTCAATCCATGCACCGGTTCAAAATATAGAAAAACTCGCTTGCAAGTTTACTAAATTCACCTAAAAAAAGTTCAAAATTCAATTTCAGGCTATTCAGGCCTCAAAATCAAGTGCCTTCAATTTTCGCAATCTCGAAATAATTCCATATAATAAAAAAAATTATAAAGAATTTTTCAGTCTTTAAAAATTAATTATATTATATTATAATAAATAAAATTTAGTTCATTGGATTAAAATTCAATTTTTATTTTAAAATTTTATATACTTTTGAGAAGTTTCTCTTTATAAAACCATTTTTCCATCATGTCTATGGGTTTAATATTAAATTAATTTTTTCAATTATATGAATAAAATTTAGAAAAATACATTCTATATTTGGAAATAATATAATTTATATAATAAAATATTTTCAACTTAATTTATTTCACAATGAATTGTAAAATAGTAACAATTATTCACCCAGGTTAAGATTAAAACAGATTTATTGGGAGTTAAAATAAAAATATAATGGCTAAAATAGGTAAAATACATAGTTAATTTATATTGGTAGTCCATATTTATACCCTAATTACCTTAGGGTCAACGTTTATTTGTTTTTGTTAAATTTTCCTTGAAATAGACCAATATAATTTTAGTAAAGAAAAAGACAAAATATCACCCCCTTTTTTAAATTAAAATTATTTTTTCACATAGAGAAAAAATAAATATGTCGAAGTATATTAATGGTAATTTTGAGAATAATTAAATTAATTTCCTGAGGATAGTTTATTTCTAATTGTTAATAATGATTTAATTAATTTAAATTCTTAAGTAATGTCGATGTAGAAATTATTTAACTAATATAAAAATAAAATAAATTATAATAAAAATATTAAAAGTTATATAAATTGAATAAATTATTGTATTCCATGAGTTTTTTACAGAAATATAGTTTTATTGATATTTAAAATATAATATATTTTAATTTTAACTTTTATTTATGTATTTAATGTCAAATTAAATTAATTGGGTCAAAATTGGCATTAATTTTAATTTATAATAAATAATATTTTATTAAGAGATTTAAAAATCCTAAAAATAAAATCTAATTCCATGTTATTGGTATATGTTTTATGACATACACAACAATTATAAAAGGTCACTTACTCCACTCACTTAATCACACATCTTAAGACCTTTTTATTAACCAAAAACTGCCAAAATATCTCCCCAGTATCCTTAAAAATGTTATATACTTCTTTTATTCTCAAAAGACCAACCGATGAACACTTAATTTGATATCCAAATGATATTTTCCAAATAAAGGGTAATTGTCTTTACTAATCTCTTGTTTTTACTCCCCATCTTACCACCATCATTTATGCATTAATAATTAAAATATATGAAAAATATTATCTAACATATACTAAGATGTTATAATATTAATGTAATAACCTAGATCTATATACTCTTCCATTAAATGGGAAAACGAAACCATTTATCATGTGTATGGTGGACTACCGCCTCGTGAACCAATGTAATTCGTTATCCATCACCACCTATCACTTTGTGATATAATGAAGTGTTTAAATTATATATGTTATATTCATAAAATAATTATACTTCTATAATTATAATATCAGATACACCCTCTCACTTTCCAATCCTTGGGAATACAATAGCATTGCTCGTGTGTACGGTGGACTACTTCCACGTGAAGCCTTGTGATTCTTTTTTCACATTTGATTTATATGGAATGTAATAATGATATATTAAAGGAAAATAGGTTACATATATGAAATAATAATTTATTTTTAAAGGTTATATATTATTTAATTTCCTTCCATTCCGTCCTTTGAGAAAATGACAACAATGTTCATGCATAATTACGGCCTACCATCTCCATTAATGGTGTAATTCATTTTCTACATCTAACTTTAATTTATTACTCTAAATGAATATATAATGATTATAAATTATATTTATATCATGGTTAATATTATAGATATTATGGGACCATTATCAATGTAAAAATATTGAAATATCAAATCAAAATAGAAATTCCAAACGAAGAAATTATTACCCAAAAACATGATTTTAATAAGGACTTGTTAATAAAATAGCCATAAAATCAAATAAGTAAATAATATATGGTATGATAAAAATTATTATGGTTATATAATATATAAATAATTGGTTTATATTTATTATATAGGACGTTTGAACATGTATGAAGGAAATTGGATCAGAGGTAAGGGTTTCTCGTATCACTTTTACTTTTGTGATTCGTATGTCATATTCACCAACTATACCTTTTATATGGTGTATATAATATTCCTTTTATATGTTATATCATTATTAAAATTATATTAATAGTATTTACCGTTTCAATTTATGTTATGACTTTCATGGGGCTTATGATTCAAAAGTTAATGAATAGGTAAGGGTTTTTCGTCTCATTTTTACTTCTGTGAGACATATGTCATGATCCCAAATTATTATTTTTTTGTGGTGTATATACTTACCTTTTGATATTTTATATGATAATTACATTTATATTCATCATATTTAAAGGCTAATTTTAATTTATTTCTTTCATGGGGCTTACGATTCAAAGTTTACCAATGTAGTAAGTATTTATTCTACAATATCATTATTATTCAGGATCATTTATGTTTAGGCCTCCCTTATGAGAATAGTTTGATATTTTGAAATTAAAACAAAAAAAATTTATTTTAATTTAAATATTCCTTTAATTTTTAATTAATAGTACTTTTTCCTATCTTTAGTACAAAAATTTATTGAGAATTTTTGTTATGAAAATATAACTTTATTTTTCTATTCCTTCAAAAATTGATTATCTTCCATGCCCATGTTTTCTAAAATTCTTTACAAATTTGTTTTTAAAATTATCCAAATGATTTATTAAATAAATTTTTACCTGTGGTGGTATTTATGAGAAAACAAATAAAATAAATCTTTCTGTCATTTTCTAAATAAGGAAATTTTTTACATTTTACCAAAAATATGAAAAGAATTTTTTGTTTTAACATACTCATCATTTATGGAATTTCCTGCCAGCATGAAAACTCATGTCAATAAATGAATCATACTTTAAATTTTTATAATTTTATTTTCAAATAAATTTTTTTCATAATATTATGGAAATTTTTAGTTTTGAAATGTTATTTTCAAATTGAAAAGGATATTTTCTTCAATAATTCTTTTAATGGAATTTTTATTGAATTTTCCATCAACAACAACAAAAAACCATTATTTTGCTTATAATATATTAGGGATATGGATTTTTTATACCGTACCTATTCTTTCTCTGGATGGATTATGGTCAATTTTACCAGGGATGTCTTATTTTGATACCACTTTCCATATTACTCTGAATTTTTTATGATTATGTTTATTGATTAAGGAAATATTAACCTTTAGTATGCGGGTTTTTCAATAAAATTGTTTATGTTAATTATTTTTCACCCCATTCGTATGAGTAAGAAATTAAACTTAATAAGTTATGGGAATGTACCATTATAGCCCCTCTAAGCATTCGTGGGTCACATGTTTCAAACTATATTGGGTTTTCGCTTATGTATTGCCCATTTATATAGATTCCATAGCATAAGGAATAAATGGTATTTTAGATTTATTGGAACAATGCATCAATAGAATTTTTCATATTCCCTTCATTATTCATCCCATCATTTTGACTTCATCTATTGATATCTATGTGATTATTTTATTTGTGATATCCATGGATAATTTTAAAGCTCATGACATTATTTTTATGGAATTATTTGAACATCATTTATTAATTCCATTTTATTATTTATGTTTATATTATTGATTAAATGGGATTTATTTTAGTTATTTAAATTTCTATACTGATTATGTATTAGGTATTAATTATATCTTCCATTGTACACATACCCTTACTGATCATTAGAGCTCACCCATTTCTCATGTTTTCTTTCTATAGGTTTCTAGGAAATTTTTTATTATTGATATACATGGACTTGATATAGAGAATAAATATGATATCAACGAATATTTTTTGTTATATTTTATGTTTTCAAATGTATTCTAAATTACATTAAGTATATAGTTTAGCAATTTTACTAAACTATTTAGTCTTTTGGGATTTGATCGCTTCTATCTCGTGCCAATGAAACAATGTGACCTCATACTTTGAGCTACTTTGGCAAAGGTCTTTAGAGTTTGTATCATAGAAAGTTTGTAGAAACATTTGGAGCTATATTTATGGAAACATATATTATAGAACATAACCCTTTGAAATAAATTGAGGATAAATATAGAATAATATCATATATTTTTTATGAGAAAGAGATTATGTGAATTTTAAAAATAATTTCATCCCTATACTGATAATATAAGTGGATGTGGTTCCAGAAAAATTATATCTAGGGGTAATAAATATAAAATGGTGGGATTGTTATATGAATAGATCATATCCTAGTTCAAAAAAAATGGTCCCTATTGTGCACTTCTTTTTAAACTCTTGAAAGATATGCTTGGGAAAATTCACATTTTATTTGAAAACCATTTTGAAGGATATGAAAATATATTTCT
Organism: Viscum album; assembly: GCA_963277665.1. Taxonomy (NCBI): domain Eukaryota; kingdom Viridiplantae; phylum Streptophyta; class Magnoliopsida; order Santalales; family Viscaceae; genus Viscum; species Viscum album. The sequence continues at coordinate 1,648,381,768 of OY728136.1, forward strand.
GTTTTTAAAACTTTCTTAAAGAAACCATGTTTATGATTATGAGACTATATATGAATAAATTATTCAATTTATGTTATGTGTTTCACTAGTTTTGGTATTATAAATTACGTTTCATAATGTTATGATCTAATCTAGTGTATTCCATTATTTAGAAATAGAACCTAGTGGAAGTAATGGGAATTGTATCAAGGTATGTACTCTTTTTAAAGATTGCACACCTGGGAAAGATAATGAATCTATAGTTGCAGATGTAGATGGAAATAATAAAATTATAAACATATTCAGGCCATTTATAATGTCACGGCCCGGGTTCCACAAACCAGTGCCCCGAGTCAGTCCACCACATGACCTTAGGCACCCCTCCACATACACCAGTGGATGCCGACTTGCAGTGAGGGTCAGCTAAGACAATCGCAGGGAGACTATACCCAATTTTTACAGAGTAGACACCAGAAGAAATAATAAACAATAGCGGAAGCATATATAAATACAAACAAACCAATATCTAAAGATTATGAAGCAGGAAAAAACAATATCGTACTTAAATAGAAAACATGTCAACTTGTAGTACGTGTTAGGTTCCTAAAATGAAAACTAAAAGTAAAGACACTGATGGCACCGAAGCGGGTACTGAACCATGTCTGGTCTCTCACCATGCTCCATCCCAATTCAACTATCTAACTCAGGGACTTTTTTCTAAACCTATCCAGAAAAACTAAAAAAATTCTACTCGAGTACCGATCAGGTGTCCCGCGTCGGGTGTGAGTACAACTCAGTATTCCACCACCAACGACATCTAAAACAAATCCAATATATAATAGTGTATGTATTTTTATAAAATAAAGTATCAAATTAAATAGTTTACATTTATTCAATTATCCCTTATTTAACCACATAAACCCATGGGTTCCCATGGACACCGATATCTCAATAACTTCTTCGACTCATGTCAGAGTCTGAACCATTTTACATTATCCAATCACAATTCATTTAAACCAACATGCTTTCATTTTCCATCTCAATTCAATTGATATCATATCTAATTTGAACCATCATCCAACGTTAATTAATAGATGAATAATTCCATGTCTAGCACCCTCATGAGTATTTGGAACATTGGTCCACGTATCACAACCCATGGGTATTTGGAGCATCAGTCCCTATCCCATAAAATAATATTTTCATGCATGTTAGGTGTAGAACACTATGTCTATCACCCTATCAGTATTTGAAGCATCAGTCCCTATCTCACATCCCATATCTCAATCAAGAATATATATCACAAATATCACATTAATCAATATTAATTAGCATTATTCTTTTATCCCAAAATCACATGTCATAGGTATCACAACATCTCATTAATTAATTCAATAACTAATTAATCACAACATCACATTAATTAATTCAACAATTATTTAATAACATAGTTCGATTAATTAATTCGATAATTAATTAATCATAATACAACATTAATTAATTCAAAAATTAATTAATTACATAGTCCCATTATTTAATTTGAAAATTAATTAATCATAATACCACATTAATTAATTCACCAATTAATCAATTACATCATTAAATTAACTAATTCAATAGTTAATTAATCACATGTTCCCATTAATTAATTTAATAATTAATTATGCTCATTGTCACAGTAATTATTTCAACAATTAATTAATAATATCATCACATTAATTAATTTGAAAATTAATTAATCAGTATGCAAAACTCAAAAACTCATAATTAATTCTACAATTAATTATCTCATTTATAATATCAATATCTTATAAATAATTCAATAATTAATTATCTCGAATCATCTATTTGAATATCACATAATTAATTCAATAATTAATTATTAAACTTACAAATCACATTACCTCATAATTAATTCAACGATTAATTATTCAACCGTATCAAATCAATATCTCAACCATCCACATTAATTTATCAATTAACTAACCAAATTCAATCAATTTTACCTTCACAATAATTCTCATTATTTATTTTACCAATTATTTAATCTGAATCATTAAATTATTTCTACACAATAATATCCATTAATTAATTCTTCAATTAATTAATCCGACTCATCCAATTATTATAACAAAACAATCCCCATTAACTAATTTTCCTATTAATTAACCAAACTAATTCAATTTTATCAACCCAACAATTCCCATTAATTACTTCTCCAATTAATTAATGTAACTCAAAAATCATAACGTTAAATCTTTTAAATAATTTACCAATTAATTAATTCAAATTATTCCCATTAACTAAATCCTCAATTAATTATTCTAACTCAATCCTTCAATTAATTCTCCAATTAATTTTCCATGTCTTTTAATTAGTTCACAAATAATTAATTAATTAATTCACATTCAACCCCCTCTTCAATTAATCCACCAGTTAATTGTTTCTGTCAATTCCATTATCCCATTCCATAATTTAATAATTATGTTACTTCAATTAGTTAATTTATCAATTAATTATTTAAACGAACCAATTTAATTAATCGTATCATGAACGCTAATTAATTCCAAAAGTAATTAAAAAATTCAACCATCACAGAATCCTCATAATTAATCTATCAATTAATTATTTAAGTGAACCAAATTAATTAATCACATCATGACCGTTAGTTAATTCCAAAATTAATTAACCAAATTCACCATCACAAAATCCTCATATTTAATTTATCAATTCATTATTTAAATCAACCAATTCAATTCCAAATTTCACAATCCCCCAAAATTAATTAATTTTACCAATTAATTTTCCCAATTAATTAATTCTATATAGTTAAACTGAATTGTTAATAATAACAAAAAATTTCTACCATCACATTTTAATAAATGAACGAGACTATTGAATTGTAATTTAGACCACCTAGCTCAAATATGACGGACACATGATATGAATCTAACATCACTAACAACGCATTATTCCGATGACTATCGAAGGAGAAATTAAATAAATAAGCATATCCAATTTAATAAAAATCGGCTCAAAATACATCATTTTCTATGAAAACAAATTTGATACGCAACATCCTCTTATCAAGAAGAATCCAATGCCACCAACGACACATAAATCTGATCAATATCGAAAAAAGATATTGATTATTGAAGTCTGGTTTCAGCGGAAAAGAAGAATGGACGAACTCCCCAAAAAATGCATGTTATTCACTAATAAATATCTTATAACAATATCATATATAATTATCATGTAATAATTCCATAATATTTCTTTATAAATATACATGATATTATTATGTGAAGATAACAAAATGATAATTGATAAAAGATTATTTTAACAAATCATACATTGATAATTTTTTTAAAAAAAGAATCCACTATATCTACTAAACATGGGTACTCTAAGGCATATGTGTCACCACACCGTGAAGCCACCTCCCCATATTTTCATACATATTTACCGTTTCACCCACTACCTTCACGAAATACACCCTACGTGCCCTTCGAAAATCGACTACCACTGACGCCTTCTGCTCGACCACTGCGTAGTTTCGGTTACTGTCTTCCATCTGATTCCTCCCGCAACTCACCTGTGACAACCGCCTTACTGACAGCTAGACCCGCATATGTTTTCCCTATTCCAGTGCCTTCCACAGTCAATTATCCTTCGACATCTATGTGACAAAATTACTTTCGCTATGTTCCCTCTATCGCTCGATGTATCCGTCTCCCTAAACTAGGGTTCCTACATCCTCTCAAATCTAGCTACTGTGCATCTAATTCCTTCATCTTCTTCATCCATCACTGTCTGCTTCATCTTCTATCGAAGTATGGATTTACCTAATTCTTGATCCTTGTGACCTTTAGTTTCTTTGCTACTCAAAATCTATTTCACAATTTCTGCGCGACTAAAATAGGTCTGTTGCGTTCCCTCTACCGATTGACGTTTCTGTCTCCCTAAACTAGGGTTCATACATTCTCTCAAATCTAGCTTCTGCGCATTCGATTCATTCATCTTCTTCATCCATCACCTTCTACTTAATCTTCTGCCGAATTTCGGTTTTCCCATATTCTCAATCCCTACGACCTTCACTATGACTACATCTACAGCTGCACCAGCATACAGATACTCCTTCGAACAAATATATATGGTTTGATGTGATAGTCGACTCCTGCATCAATTATTTTCACAACTGGTCAGTCTTATGCCTCCATCTTATTATGCTATGATTTTATTTCACTTTCAGTTATATTATTTCACCAATATCTATTCCCATTAACTTTTTGAATATTTTCTTCATTGTTAGTATGTTGTATTCACTACATGTTTTTACTATTTATATAATTTTATTGTAATATATGTTACTATTATGTTAGTATATTCTCCTAGTATGCCATCATATATGCTAGAATATTGTTCATTCGATTCCATTCAATTTTAGTATGCTATATTTCTGGTATTAAGTATATAATAGTTTGGTATTTAATATATGTGTTTCCATTCAAAGCTTGAATATTGTTTTCATTGGAAGCATGTTTTGTATGTTTACTCTCTTATTATGTCATCATAATTTTAGTATGCTATATTTTGATCTTTAATGTGTTCTTGACCATTCCAGAGTTTTAATAAATTGATTGTAGGAGGACAGTGGCACAGAGAAATCCATTTTGAAACAAATCTTCATGGGACACCCTGTAAAAGGTATGCTGACCCATTAAGACATTATGTTAGTATATGGTTTGATGTCATAGTCGACTCCTGCATAAATTATTTTCACAACTGGTCATTCTTACACCTCCATATTATTATGCTATGATTTTATTTCACTGTCAGTTATACTATTTCTCCAATATCTATTCCCATTAACTTTTTGTATGTTGTATTCATTGTTAGTATGTTTTATTCACTACATGTTTTTACTGTTTATATAATTGTGTTGTCATATATGTAACTATTATGTTAGTATATTATCATATTATGACGTCATATATTCTAGAATATTGTTCATTAGATTCCATTCAATGTTAGTATGCTATATTTCTGGTATTAATTATATAAGAGGTTGGTATGTAATATATGTGTTTCCATTCAAAGCTTGAATATTGTTTTCATTGGAAGCATGTTTTGTATGTTTAATCTCTTATTATGTCGTCATAATTATAGTATGCTATATTTTTATCTTGAATGTGTTCTTAACCATTCCACAGTTTTAATAATTTGATTGTAGGAGGACAGTGGCACAGAGAAATCCCTTTTGAAACAAATCTTCATGGGTCACCTTGTAAAAGGTATGCTGACCCATTAAGCCATTATGTTAGCATATTCTCTTATAATTCCATCATATAAGCTAGAATATTGTTCATTCGATTCCATTCAATGTTAGTATGCTATATTTCTGGTATTAATTATATACGAGGTTGGTATGTAATATATGTGTTTCTATTCAAAGCATGAATATTGTTTTCATTGGAAGCATGTTTTGTATGTTTACTCTCTTATTATGTTGTCATAATTTTAGTACGCTATATTTTTTTCGTGAATGTGTTCTTGACCATTCCACAGTTTTAATAAATTGAATTTAGGAGGATAGTGGCACAGAGAAATACCTTTTGAAACAAATCTACATGGGTCACCCTGTAAAAGGTATGCTGACCCATTAAGCAATGATGCCCGGTTTGGGGAGGCCAAACCCATCACATTTTTCCTATTTACAGTCTCATTCCCTTAGGTTTTTTCTATCCAACACAGGAGGGATAGTGAGGGGTGAGAACTATGTCTTTGTCTCCACTGCCATTCGTAGGTAATTTTTTTTAAAACTCTTCCTCATCATTCTTCCAATTATGGTTCAATTTTGAGAAGAAGGTGCTAAAAGTATGAATGTCTGATATTATTAGTTTTATTGGGAAGGTGATAACTGTATGAATGATAGTTTCAGTTTTATTGAGATATGGGGTTTGTGATGATAGTTTTAATGTATGTTTTTCAGTGTTGGATTTGATTTAGGGGAGGATAATTGTGAATGGACAACAAAATGTCCATAAATATACACTAATGTAATAATGGTATCACTAGAGGACTAATAGTCTGCTCACTCTAGAGGCACCAACCAGGATGGAGGAAAAAATGATTATTGTGGAGTGGAATTTAGTACAACATGTTATTGTAGTCAACTATAGAGGCGAAAAAAGGGTAATTTGAACAAGAAAACTGAGAAATCAGACAAAGATGTTCTGATGCAATGTCGTGCTAATATTACTTTAGCTGTCTAATTGGTTTTCATTCCTTTTTTATAAAATTTTATGTGCATTAAATATTGTTTTTGAGTCTGGACATTACAATTACCTTATTAGAACATGTATACTGCTCAGTTTTAAGGTTTTTTTATAATATTTACATACCAAATTTACTTTATACACCAGTTTTAAATTTTCAGGGGTATTATCTTGGCCAATACAAATTCGACACAAATGAATTACTGTAGGAAAAGTCATTACTATTAATTCATTTACGTATATTATGTATTTGCAGATTATACCTGATGGATGTTTTTGTATCTACAGATTTTGTTTCTAGATTTCTCACGGTGGAAATTTTTGTATGGGTTTTTATCAAGTCGATTCTCAGTTTTTCATGTTGGATGTTTTTTATGCAGGACATTTTTCATGATGGAATTTTTTCTTGTCATCCTGGATGGTTTTCATGGTGGATGTTTTGGTATCAGTTTTTCTTTCTATATGTTTTCTATTAAGCTGGACGTTACCCATGTTGGAGGTTTTTGATGTTGGACATTTTTTTGCAGATTGATTAGCTTGGGTTTTCATGCTAGATGTCATTTAATGTGGGAAGTTTTTTTATATTTGACGTTTTCCAGGGTGCTGGATGGGTTTCATGCTGAACATTACTCATTTATGACATTTAGACTTCTATTAATTATAAAATGATTAAAGTTTTATTTGATTATTTTCTAATTGTTTTCTCTATACATGTGAATTCCTCAATAGGAATTTCAAATGAATGTAGGTAATCCACTATATTTACTAAACCTGGGTTACTCTATGCTTACGTGTCATATCCAGAATAAGCCATGTTAGCTTTTTCACTTCTCCATTTACCGAATCACACTCCTGTTACTACTCACAACCCTGTAATAACCCTCACAAATCTACTCCTAGCTGAGAAATATTGCGACCCAACTTCATGTTTAGGGTTACCTTCTTCATTCGTCTTCCTCGCGCATCACTCTCGATCGACGGATGTTTCATCCCACTCGTAGGTCAAAAATCTGCTTATTCTCTCTGCCGTTCAGTCTTTCGGTCCCTCATCCACTACCATCTCCCCCACCTTCTCCATCCCCACCTTCTCCTCCTCCGTCTGCTCGGTGTTCGACTCCTCTCTTCCCACAAATTCCTGCTCGGATTCTTTGTATCTGACAATTTCATACGAATCAATCGATTACATCGATACAACATCGTCTCGGGAATTGTTTCACCTATATTATAGGTAACCCTACATTTACCCGAATGTTCTTAAATATTAACTGTTGATTGATTCATTGTCCATTCATTGGCGTTCATTGTGTTATTACCAACAACTATATTTTCATTTGAATTCAAGCTCGCACTGTCTACTACAAATGATTCACATAAGCAACTTCCGATATCATACGATTTCAACAGAATATCACGATATAGCATCCGCTCAATATTTGTGTCGGCTATATTGAAGGTAACCCTATATTTACCAAACCCTACTATATTGTTAACTGTTGATTGGTTTTGTGTCCATTCATTGATGGTTATTTTTTTGTTTCCACTTACTCTATTTGCAGTTTACTCTATTTCCATATGTTAATCTCCCTCTCTTTCCATCAAATCCTCTTATCAACGTCCCATTGCTCTACTGTTTTTTGTTTCCCCACTCAGTCTCTCCTTCTCTCCATGTCTCACCCTCACATTCCCAATCCTATGAGGCATTTTCTCACAATCTTTTATTTATTTGTTCAGGTAGATGTTTTGAATGCTTACTATTTCATATTTATTTTATAAGTATCATTTAAATGTTGTTATTTCAGTTAAATACATTTTACATAGTGTGGTTGTGCTCCAGGGTGATGGAAATGGTCATCAAGAATTTTTTGATAGTGGCATTGATGCTGCAATGACTACAGCGGGTTTCAAGCATAAATAATTTATTATTATGACAACAAATATCATTTTCATGCCATTATTTTGGAATCTTATGTAATTCAAACTGATCTTCACTATAAAGCATGGTTTTAGTATGGAGATACACTTATGGTTCCATACGTGAAGAACAGATCAGCTTCCCTGACTATTCTGTACTCTCATGGAAATGCAGCAGATCTTGGTCAAATGTTAGAGATGTTATGCGAACTCAACCTTCATATTCGAGTCAATTTGATGGGGTCAGTTTTTCAGATCTAGACTTTATTTTTTTCTACTTTTATCAATATGGACTAACTTATCTTGTGGCCTTTGGCTATTTTTAGATATAGTTATTCTGGGTATGGATGGTCATCAAACAAGGTACATGCTATTTCTCAAATGAATAAAAAGGATTAAGAATCTCTAACTTTATAACATTTCATAAATCTTTTTAGGGGATTTAGATACAAAGGGTGAAAGAGTTATGCATTGAATTTCAATTCCCTCTTCTAAAATAATAATAATCACTGAATAATCTATAGTTTTGGTTCAAAGTGAAATTTATACTTGTCAACAGCAAGGATATCAGGATATCAGCCAAATATAAAGAAGTTTGATCTATTGCTTAAGGGTTTCATTCAAATTATTTCAAGAGTATTACAGGCATCTAGGTACACTACACCTTGTATTTCTTCAAATTCCCTCTCATTGAAAAATGTTTTGATGCTCTCTAACTCCACTAGGAATGGCTGATAGAATTATTGGTTTGTTGATTATCAATTTATTGATTAAATGGTGTGGTGATGATTGGTGATATAGATGGTGATGTTTTTTCTAATTTGATTCAGTAGGTTCATTGTTTTTATGATGCGGATCTATATTTTAGTTCCATATTATGATATCTCTTTGATGATTTCAAAGGGTGGATCTAGATTGAGTTTTTCATATTTTAGATTTTAGATGTTCCGTAACTAGAGGGAGTTGTCTTTTCTATTCATGAATTCATTTGATCTTGTGTGTAGTTATTTAAAGGATATTTTTTATAATGTTTTCTCCCTATGATTATCATGACTCTAATGTGTAAAGAATAGCGATGTTTTGGAAATATGTTTTTATGGGTTTTCTTTACTAAAAAAATGATAGTTAAATTTTTAAACAACTATAACTTTTAAGCATTTGTTCCCTTTAAATTTTAAATCCTTCTATATCCATTTTCTACTTATAGAAATTATTAAATACTAATTTGAGTTTATCCTCAATGTCCATTAATCCGACAGACGATTTAAAACACCATTGATTTGCAATGGAGATGATCTTTTAGCATAGAAAGATTTCCCATAGGGTATTGAAATTGGTTGAGGGACAAGGTCTGTATATTTATACATTTTATGAAATTTTAGACATATTTTAATTTCATAAAAAAATAAATTCTTACATTTTATAAGTTTAATTATAATTTTCATTTCAATTTATGAATTCCAAACATTCATGAGGGAAACACTTCATTTTCTATTGTTCTTCAAAGCTTTAGTTGAACATCAATCCCTGATAGAGTAAGTGCCCAGATTCTGTATATAATAACTCCTGAATATCTGAAGTGCCTATAATTTGGGCTGAAATAGCATATAATATATTTCATTCTTCTTCAACATTACTATAATTCACCATTTCTATTAGACTTTTAATCGACCCCAGTTCCATGATCTGCTTCAATGGAACTGGGTTATTTTTACTACATATCCCAAGAACCCATGCGGTAATTCTTCTCATATCCGAGTCAGGGTAACTTTTACTATGATGTTTCACTGTTATCTAACTATTTTACCTGTATTTGTGAATACAACAAATGTATTTGTTAATGAATTCATGTATTATGTCATAAAATCAGGAAGGTAACATCCGTTTTGACCATCATATGAATGCAGGTAATTTGTGCATGAATTTTCCTAAATTCACAATGAAAATTCCAGACAGTCACTTCTATATTTCATTAATTTGGTGTCAATTAATAGATTCTCATGTATTTTTTTTCATTTATCATCTATTCATTACAATTCAACAACTTTTGTAATAACTTGTGGATTATGGTTTTAGGTTTGTAGAAGGCAAAAATGAAAAATGTCCTCTCTGCAGACATCCTATGGATGAATGTAAAACCTCAGGGTGCCTCCAATGAAATTTGTTTTCAGGATTCACTATCCAAGGTAGGATATTTATCTTCTTCGAACTAGGTCATGCTTACTTTAATTCCTGGCTATATCATGTCTTTGAGGGACATGTTTTTTCAAAAGTTGCATCCCAGTTCTTCTTCTGTTGTCTTCAACATAGGTTTTTAGGTAGTCTGTACTATTTTCTTCATCACTTATATATGGAATCATTCAATGAATTCATTTCTGGTTATTCCATCTACCTTCAGTTTCCATGATCCAGTAAACCCATAGTTAATGTATTTCAAGTGAGTATATTATGTTCACTAATTTTTCATGGATGTCACCGCTGTGGAAAAAATATATTAATGTTTTCATATAAAAATAATGACATATTTGAATATATTTAATGAAAAGTCACATTAAACATTTACAATGATTTCATAATTTCATTGGATTAGTACATCACCTGCATATTATACTTTTCAGTTCAATTTCATCCAAATACAATGCCCAAAAAACCTTCAACATTTTAGAAAACATTATCAGTAATTTCAATATCCAGTTTCATACCATAACTTCCAACAGAATAGTTAGGCGTGGCTATGAATTCCTTTCTCAGGAAGTTGAATTCGCACAGCTCCTCCAATCTCAGCTGAAAAAAAGGTACGTCTATCTGTGATGGACGAAAAACCAATAACCTCCTGAAAAACTAGAGGAACATTAAGAAGCTGGAATAATGGAAGTAGCAAATCCATTCATGAAAATGTGTAGGTACTTACTACTTAGAAATCACTACTGATTCAGGAACTGTAGATTGAAAATCTGTTCATGCTTTCTCTACAGAGAATGATTGCACTGTGATATTTGAGGATGTTTTGGTCTGCGAAATAATGCTATTAATAGAATTCAATCTCACATCACAGGAGAGCAACATATATGGAAAGTGATTTCATTATGGGGTAAGAGTTTTCTGATTTTTTAGGACATAGACATTATACTACAACAACAACAATGCTTATAAATGATGTCACTATCACACATATATACATACGTACATGTTTTAGTTAACAAATCAAACATTAATGAATATATATCTTCTGTTTAGCAGGGAAATTGGTGATGCTGCTACTTTGTATTGTATAACTTTTTCATTTTTTTCACAGCTTATGTGAAACATACTTTATGAAATATCATGATAGAATTTGGTAATCGTTGGTTTTAGGTAAGAATTTGTGCTTTCTAGCTTATTCTTAATTTCATTAGAATATTTGAGAAACTATGAAGCAACAACGGAATTTATAGAAAGGACTTTGTGTTATCAATAAATTTCCGAGAAAACTATGAAATTTTGATACGTGATGCATCCATCGACATGGAAGTCTTGGGTTTCTAGTCACACCACTAACCCCTAGAGTTTTGGTCATAATAAGGTCCCCCGTTGAATTTTTTATGCACCCTAACTTTAATGTTGAAGCCGTTCAGATTCCCTTAGGATGCCAATAATATTATATTTGAAGGGAAACTTTTCCCCCTCAAATCTCAAGTAGATTCTTTGTTTCCAAATATGATCAATGTAGGAAAGAATAGTGTCAACAAAAGAGGTTTTTATGTTGATTTTTCATGTAATCGTTGATCACATTTTTCAACAAGGAAATCATGGCACAATATGTCTGTAAATTGCAATGAAGCATATCTTAAATATGATTCTAGATTTTCATGGAATGGTTTTAGGTGAAGAGAAAGGGATGACATTCCTATGAAAGTTTATGGAATAAGGTGCTGGTAGATTCAAGTGGTTATCCTCCCAGATGGTAGTGTTCTTGAAAACAATTTTACATAAACATTACTATTGATATGGAGAAGGCTAATGAACGTTGAAAAAAATCAATGTTGTGGTGAGTACCACCCTATTTCACTTCTGAATTCTTATCCTTCTCTTTATATAATTTTTTTTTAGTCAATGTGTTATTTATATCCTCATGATTGTGAAGATTTCATTTAGCAAGAGAGGGAGTTCAAAAATAATGAGGATAACATTACAGAGACATTTTCCAATTCACTGATAGCCAACGAGACTTAATTTAAGGTGACAATCAGTATTTGGGGGATTCAGTATTGTGGAATTTTTATATATTTTCTTAATTCATATAATTGTTCTAGTGATTCTTCAAGGAAAATTGCTACCAAGACATATGTTTGAAACTGGTTAATTATACCAAACTACTATTTTTTTACTAATCCTTTCCTCTTGATTGTTATTCTTCCAACACCTAATTTACAATTTTTATACATATATTATAAATACAAGTAAACTTATTAAGATATTTCATTTATTACAACCCACCCCTCTTCAAGATAGATTGCATTTTTTCTTCTAAATTTGTTTTTCATTTTGATACCATTTTCTCTCTTGAATAACTCAAAACTAAAGGATCCATAGGGTTAATGTAGGGAATTAATATTTTAGCGCACAATTAGATTGATCAATATATTAATTTTTGGAAGAATGTAGTATTCATTATGATGATAGAATATGTTTTCATGCTTCTCATTATACCTGTGGATTTATTTTCATCAAGATGGTAAAAAATTGGAATCTTTTGGAAGTGTTTTCATATGATTGGTTCTGATTTTTTACTTTCTTATGCTAATGATGAAAAACATTAATTTATTTTACTATGTCAATTTAATTATCTACAAATTACTTCTCTAATAACTATATAATATTCTTAATTATTCAATTTCATATTGCAGAATCTTCTCCCTATGAGGAAAATAGCGCCATAGTCCTTGTATGTCCCAATTCTCTCAATTCATTTTCACTCAGCTGTAAATGATAATTTTTTTAATTTACAATACCTTGCTTCTATAATTTTCCCCTTAAAAATATTTAATTACATTTTTTTAATGGCATTTTTTTACAGTGCATGATGGAGCTGGTATTGCTTTTGAAGAAAATTTCATTCCTTCTTTGATGCAACTCCTATTTGCTGTATAATTTTCCTAACATTTTTAAGATGTAAATTTTAAATATTCTATGTAATTACATTAATGATGTAATGCATAGGTGAAGTGAAATAAAATGTAATAGATATATGGTTGGAATTATTAGATAATGATGCAGATCCTAGGTAATATCCTAATCACTACATTTTTTTTGTTTCATCATAACATTATATATTTTTTATTTGCAGAATGTACCTACTAGATGTTTTTCAAGATGGAGAAATCTTTCAAAAAACGTTATTTACTGTATGATTGTAGAACTTCATGTTATTGAAAATCTTCTAAAAATTTATACATTAAAAATTATGACCCAATTACATACTTTCTGCAAGTCAGTATTTAATTCAATCATTATCACATTTCTTATTTTTATTATTACAACCATTGTATTATTTTTAATATATTGTTCACTTATTATTTAATTGCATGAATAAATGTAATTGTGAATGAATTTGAAAAAGAAATCAAATTTCCATCCAAAAAATTAAGAAATTAATTTACTTTTAATCTATCTTTTTTCTTTTTCAACAATTTAAATGCTCTCTCCATATGCTCTGCACTACTATTTTATTATAATACACCATTACATTCTAATTAAAATTAATTCAACAATATTGTATCTTATAACCTATTATCAAAACTAATTTCTTATTAAAATAAAAACCAGTAATCGAATACGCCGTGCAATAGCACGGGCGAGTACTAGTTATTATAAAGGATAGAAATATATAGTGAATGAAAGAAATTAAAAAAATAATAAAATCAAAATATGGCACACCTTGTTGGCACCCCAGGTTTTGGCGCATAACAAGGAGGTTCTTAAAAGGGGTAGCGCACCAGGATTCCGCTGAAGAAGAGGGGGAGTCCCAGCCTACCCAAGTAAGGTTGTTCGAAGAGAGCTTTAGGTTTAACTGGATTCTAAAGGACTAATATCGCAAGAATAAATGATGGTCATTCCTATTTATAAACCCCATGAACATGCCTCTGATCAAGAACTGAAATCCCCATTAATCCACTCCTAAAACTGAAACAATTAATTAGGAGTGTTTAATTTCATCTCATTAAGTCATTTACATTTTTAAAACATCAAAAATGGTTGAAATTTCATTATTTAGAATTCATCTGGTGGTAAAAATAGTGGAAACCCATTAAATATAGAAGGCGAACATTTTCTATCGATTTTTAATTAAATATATAATTTAATTATTTTACATGAAAATCAAATCATCTCAAAGGTCCATTAAGTATAAAAATTATGCCTCGACTAGGGTAAAAACCTCATTCCGGACACAACGATGGTCTTATATTTCTCAATAGATGAATCCTTTGAGAGAGATTGATGATTTAATACTTAAAAATGGAATAGATAATTAATAAAAATAAAAAAAATATTTTTTCGAGAAAGGCATCAAAACGCTTGTCGCTTACCAATGTTATACCTCATCTAGGGTGAACCGCCCATTCCGGACACATCGATGGTCCCATATTTCTCGTACGACATACAGTTTGTGAGTTATTAATGATTTACTATTTAAAAAAACTTAATAAATAATTAATTAAAATAAAATGGTTATTTCTTGCGGTCAAGACATCCAAATGCTCGACACTTACAAATATTATACCTTTTCTAGGGTAAACCCCTCATTCCGAACCCATTGGAGGCATAAAATTTCAAATAGGATGTATTTTTTAAGAGATATTTTATTATTTTTTTATGAAAATAATATATAAATTATTATGTAATAACTTTAACTTACAAGCGAGGCATCAAAACTCTGATGCCAATATATGTCATACTCTGCCTAGGGTAAACACAATTTTTTGGATGTAACTATGGTCTTATATTTTTCATATGATAAACCATTTTAGAGATATTAAATTATTTTGAATAAATTTTCAGTGTTTACTAGAATATAATTATTATTTTTATTTCACCTTCACTGAGACATTCAGCGTCTCAGAATCTCACACTATCCAATGTCTGGCTCTGAAAGCGTTCGAACAATGAAAACTACAATGTATTAACTTGTTATTATTTCTCAAGTAATTATTTAAACATTTATTAAGTTATTTTCTGATAAATATTTTTTCCACATAAAGAATTTAAAATATATAAAAAGTAATAACTCAAAGAAAAAATATTTGGTAAAACTATGGAATCTTATATAGTTGATTACGGTTGTGAGAAATAACCTTCCTTATATAGAGAATCCTACTGATCCTCTATGTGGTGTAACAATGTTATAACACTTCATGCATTAATAACCTCCATCATTTAATGGTACTATAAATCCTTTTGTAGTTGAGAAAAGGATAAGTTCTGCAGAGAAGATATTTCTCTCATTAATATGTAATGAAATGGGGAATGTTTTCACAAAATTTTATCATCTCTTAGTGGATGCAGATCAATGGAGGTCATTGATTCAAAACTCTAAAGATGAAGATGAAATATTAAGCATCGAGTGGAAGTATTATAAGGTACACTTCTTGGAAAAATACTTTCCTCCCATACAGAAAGCAGATATAGAGATATATTTCCAATGACTAAAGAAAAAGGAAGATGACAATTTTCTTTTTGTGAATCCAACTTTACAAGGATAGAAAGTAATGTCGTGGACTGTATATGTGAAACAAAGATAAACATTGAGAATTTATTTTATGGGAATAAGCTCATCCTTCAAGGGTCTCGAGTTTCCAGAAAATTCTCATCATATGATTACATACTCTCATGTTCTATCAAGACAATGAAAAGATCCTCCAAGTCTTATGGATTTGAAGGTAAGAAAAGTAATAAGAGGATATAAGTGAAATAAAATTGATAAGTGGGAAGGGAAAGACAGATTTTACCACACGTAATAATTATGGAAAAAAACACTCTGGTACATACTGAAGGTAATATTTGTTTTCTTAATGTGTAGAGATAAAATCCTTCGAGTGTATGAATGATAGGGTAATAAAGAAGCCTCTAATGTTTTGAGTTTCAACATTAAAGAGGTGGGATACTACAAAAATGATTACTCCATGTGTTAATGGAATATAACACAAAAGAATATGAGGGATAAAGGCAATATTATGCTATTAATACTGCCAAAGTTGAATGATTAAAGTTATTGTGTATTTCGGTTTATGAATATTGTTGTATATGTATTTTTTCCAATGGAATTTTTATTATATGAATCATGCAACATATATGGATGGTATTGTGGTATTTTTTATTTAAGGATTTGAAATAATATATTTAATGGTACCGATATCCAAGGAAATATATGTGATTACCAATGTTATTTTTGGGTATATTATCATTTTTTTCAATTTTATATTAATTATATAAATGTGGTTATAGAAAATGGACAATCTTCATGTCGGGTGAAAACCTATCACATTTGGTAAGGTGCAGGGCTTTAACCCTCAACTGAAGGCTGACACGGTTGAAACTCCTACCACTAGCCTACGTGATGTATGTAATTTCTTTTAGCATAAACAATTTGATGGATATATAATTGTGGAATGGATTATGTTTTACTTTGGGTGTTATTTTTTATGTTTTAAAATTAATGTGTTATATTGGATGTCTTTTTCTAACCATTTTGGTTCTAGAAGATATTCAGAGACACACTGAATGACTTTTCACTATTTTAGGTATCTTATGGTCTGTTAAAAGTTAATTTAAGTGCTTCATGAATAAAAAATTCATATGGATATTAATTTCTTAGTGGATGAAATGAAGTGTAAAATAATCTAAGATAAACCAAAAGATGAAATTATGCATATGAAATAAAAATATATAAAGTAATTATATTTCATTATGGTCTTCGTCTAGATCATAAATTAATTCCTTACATTTAATAAAAGGATCTTCAAAAGAAAACTTTATCATATTACCTTCATTTCCATCAAATATTTATGGATTTGTGGTTGTTAATAGTCTCTTGATCATACACGTTATTTTGATCAATGGTCTCTATCACTCTCCAAATTTATTTAGGTTTTTCCTCCATGGCCATATTTTCAATTACCGCTAATTTTTTACTACTTATAATCCATGTTATGTTCTATTGTATAGGACCATCATACTTCTCTTCCCCCTATCAAGAGTAATTTTTATTAACCATTTTTTACAATTACGATTTTCAGTAAAGGTTAAACTAATGATGACCAACCTAAAATTGTGAGGGAGACATTTCTTTAATAGGATTAAATGTAACACAATGAGATTTTGAAATAATAAAATTCAAATAAATAGTATATATTACCTGAAAACCCAAGCCAAAACAACAGAGAAATATATTTCTTAAAATGTAATCTCTTTTATTGCTTATGTTACATGAAACACATAGTTTGAATAAACCAGAATATACTATTAAAACATTATTATCTACTATGACCATTATAAACTAGACATTAAATTTTCATTTATGAGTATGACTAACTAAATTATAAAAATTATACAGTTTACAAAAGTATAAAATATATTAAATGGTTATCTGTTGATTATAAATAAAATATAAATAAATTTAAAGAAAAGGAAATATTTTCTAAAAAATTATTGTAACATCATGTCACACCCCAACCTAGTATGTTGATTATTTTATTTTTTTTAATTATTTTTGGTCTCAATTATGATTTTCATTAAGTGGTGGGTTGAATTATAAAAATTTGGAAACATTTTTATTGTTATGAGGATAGCCCCAACGGTGAGGGGTAATCATGTGGTGCCCATGCAGGAGCCCATGTGGGATTGATTTATGGTGCATGACTTATGAATGGTTTATAAAACTATTTGACGAGTGTGAGACTTGGATTTGTATGTGGGTAGTGCTGGGTCTCTTGATTTTAGAGTGGTTTTCTCAACCGTGCGTCTGGTTGCAAGCTATCTATGTGGTTTCTAGGTATTTGAAATAAATAAAAATTAAACAAAAATTTAAATGATAAATAAAACGAAACAGAATAAAATAAAATGAAATTTGTTTATAATGATAATAATGATAATAATATTATTATGAATAATAATAATGATGATGCTGATAATAATAATAATAATACATTTATTATTATTATTATATTTTGTTTTGGTTTTTTTCTTTTTTTACCCAACCTACGTGTTTTCACCCTCCCATAACCCTCTCACTCATGCAATCCCCCTTCCCTTTTTTTTATGTGCATGCCACCCCACCCCCACCCCCACCTCCTCCAATGCTTCCTTTGGCAGACCCTCCTCCCTCTGATGACTCTCCCTCATGCAGTGCCACCCTCATCTTGCAGCCCTCTCTTGCACGGCCTCCTACTCGTTCATGATCGCCCCTGCACCCTCCAATCTAGAACTCCACCCTCTTCCAGCAGGGCTCCCTTCTAGTGGTCATCCCTCCGCATAACGTGGATGATATCCCCTCTTCCCTTTCTAGTGAGTATCCCCTTAATTTTAGTGTTTCCCTTAGTGGGGTTTAACTTTGCCCAAACCCTAAAAGTGAATATTTGTGGTTGGTTAGATTATCTTAGTTTTTAGGGTGTGCAGTTTTCTCTTTAGGGTGTATTCTTCCTCCTATGATAGTTTTGATGTAATTACACCCCTTTGAGGTAGGTGATTCAATTGTTTTACTTTATAATTCATTCCCTCAGTGCTTGTTTATTTTTAATTAATATTAAAATGTGATTCTCATACCTATAATATATTCACTTAGCATCATGTAGTGTTTTTATGATGGTAAAAAATGGTGGAATTTATTTTATATGGGGTTCTACCTATATGTTTTATAATGGTGCACATTAGGAGTTTGATTAAAAATGGTTATTGTTCTTTTCAAAACAAAATTGACCACTTGTGATAATATTGGGACTTAGTTATATTTTCCACCATTATTTTGATTTTTAATTAGGTAGGTTTTTTGATTTGGAAGCCTCTTTATGATTGGGGATTTATTGTAAAAATGCTTTGGAAAAGTCCTTTTGGTTTTTGAACATTTATTAACGTCTTTGGTATCGTGTCGGTAATTGATTTGGTTTGATGAACTGTGATGTTCTTAAAAATGTTTCATTGGTTTCAAATGGAATCATGGTCTCTTTGTGTGATTTCTAAAATGGTTTCACATTTATTTTGATGTTATGTTTTTTTGGTGACTTATAAAAAAAGATTAGTTTTTAAATGATATGGAATCCATTTATCATCTTTAAATGTGATGCGTGTTTTCATATTTTATTTTAAAAAGGAATTGGGATGAAAAAGGTTAAGGTCCCGTTTGGAGTTATGAATATGAAAGTGGTTCTTTTATTTGTTTTGGAGATAGTTTGTGTATTTTTTTTGGAAAATGATATTGAGATGTTTTTCGGGTGTGTGTTTGGCATAAGTTCATGTTTTGTATATTTTATAACGTTACATGTTTTTCTACAATTTTGGAATGGATTTTGTAAAGTTGATAAGATTTAGAAATCTCAAGGTCCCATTTAAATTTCCAAACATGAAAGTGATATTAGGTTTTTTGAGAAATTTTGTGGGAACTAATGTGTGATATATTGGAATTGAACGAATTGAAGTCCTTGTCGCCACTTTATGTTGCATTTGGAAAGAGAATGTGGTTTTGAATGTGTAAACACCCAGTTGGAATTTTTAAAAGTTTTATAAGTGTTTTATGCTATTATGTTATGTGACGGCCTGGTTGGAAGCTTTAATGAAGTGATGCACATGTATGTATGTATGTGTATATATATATATATATGAAACCTCTACAGGAGGGATATACCCTTATGGGTTAAAGTATAGGGTGTCTGTGTCTTGGGTAGGAAAGTGTGGTGATAACAGGTAAGGTGAGACACACATGCAAGGGCCTCCTACTCACACATTTTAGGTATATTTTCCATGGGTTCATGGGAATCGTTTAAAGGATTGAGTGACAGTTTCTAATCAACCCCGATTAGAAAGGTTGGTACCCATGAATTGTAGATAGGCCAGGTGGGATGTACCACTAGATTGACTAGTTGAGGGTGGACAGTTGGTCAGAGACTTAGAGGCTTCACCGTACACTAGTAGGTGGTTCTGTACTGAGTATGCCTAGGGGTATTATAGGGATGTTTAAGAAATCCCAGGCTTACTTTTTATATCTACTTGTTTTTATCCTTATGCACTTAGTTTTCTATTTACCCTGCTTATTTATTTTTAGCACATCTATGGTATCATTTGGTTTTGGTTTTGATTACAAAATGGTAATTTGTTTTGAAAAGGGAAGGTGGCATGTGTTTTATTTTAAAACATAATATCTATGTTTGTTTAATATAATATGGGAAACATATGTTTATAATTTTATTTTAAAAATAGTATTAATGGATTTTTTTCGAGAAAGTAAAATACATGGATTCTACGGTGAATACCTACTAATAATTTTGGTGATCACACCTACTTTATCTTTTCAGTTTCAAGTTCCTCTATTGTTGGATCACTTTTGGAGAAAGCATGGTTTTATGTTTAGTAGTGACTTATAAGGTCACCTGGAGGTATGTTTGACTATGAAAATATGTTCTATTTTTCCGCTTCTAGTGTTTATTTACTCTGTTCTGTTTATATTTATTTATTGGTCTTATGTTAATGATAAAAATCATTCCCTACTATTTTAACTTGATTCCAAGAACCAGTTTCCATCACATGGGAATTGGGATCACCCTTCGGGCCATGTCTCAGGATGACTTGGGTGACCAGTTCAAGGTCAACCTGAGAAGGTTCGTGACACATCCCCCCACCCTTCATTGGCTTGAGTCGAGGTGGAAGTGCTACATGGCCTTAGGCGACATTCCCAATATTCCAAAGGCTAATAATAAATTATGATGTCCTCATAACACAAGGGTGTGATTTTACATTTTTCAATATTAAGTAACAAAATCAAGCACACCATGAACAACATCACTATATTATTCATTATAAAAATGATTCTCAACCAAATTATTACCAGCGAAAACAATACAAAACCATACCAATACCAAATCAGTGTACCAAGAGGAAGACTAAACAACAAAGTCCAAAGACTCCAAAACATAGCTCCCAAGATCCACACCATTCCCCAAGCTCCAACACCACAAGACCGCCAAAGCATCATGATTCACCTCTAAAGAAATGAAATGATTCACCTTTACCTATGTCCTGATAAATGACATCTTCATAAGTGCCAATGTGCCAAAGCAGGGGGTCAATGTTGATACTCAGCAAGATTTCCCCAAATGACTTTTTTAATCACACCACTAGTATATAAAAAATTAGCACATTTATATAATAAAATTTATATTATACCACATAAATAGTTCAATAATTTCCATAAATCCATACACATCCTTACAAAAAACTTTTACCCAAATCAACACATTTTCAAGGAAAGAAACCAAACAAGTCATGAAGCATTTTTCTCATTTAAGATTGTTATAATCCATTTCATTCCACAAAACCCAATATCTAAACCTTATCCACACACACAATTCAACCACCCATACAACTCAACCACCCAAGAATGGTGTTACCATTGATGCTGGAACTTCACATCCAACCACATACCCTATTTAATGTGGTACTTCACGACCCCATTTCAACCCTTGATGATGGTACTTCATAACCACTAACCATCCCAATTTCAACTAATTCTTAACCATTTCATCCAAACCATGAAAACAATTCTATTTCCATATATCTTAATAAAATTTATCCTTTTATTGAAAACACCATAATCCAACATCCATGCCAAACAAAAATTTAACCAAACAATTCCAAACAATTTCAACAACCATGCCAAACCCATTTACATCCATCAATACCAAAACCATTTTAGATAAACTATATTTTAATTGAAAACCATTTCTATAATGAAAACCAAGAAACCTATTTTAGTATAACTATTTTAAAATCCAACAACAAAGCAAAGATCACAAAAATATCACAATTTCCCTAAAATCCAAAAATCATTACTAAAGGGGTTTCAACCAACCTTCACACATAAATTTCACAATAAATTTATGTCACGACCCGCCCTCAGGGTCCGTGCCGTGACTACCCCAAGCCCGCCTTCCATAGGCCAGGGGCTGGCGACTAGCACCAAGGCGTAAATCCCGGTAAAAAGGGAAGGCATTGCCTTTGAAAAGTAAACATGCACCACAGAGTAAACAAGCGGAAAGTAAATACTAAACAAAAAAGAGTACGACTGAATGTGCGGAAAGGTAAATGGGCCAGAATACAAACCCAAACTGAAAGTAAAGTACAACTCGAAAGGGAAAACAGCAACTGGAAAGTAAAAGCCGCTACACCGAGCTGTCCACTGGAAATCCCACCTGAAGGGTGGGTACAGATAGCTCCTCTGCTCCACGGGTCCCGCCGTCCGCTCCGTGCACGTCCCGCCCAGTGGTCCTCCTCCGGGTACCGTCCCGCTCTGTAGGCCTCAGCTAAGGTCAACGATGTCCGTCGTCTGCAACCAACACAACGTAGTGCGGGCGAAGCCCGTGCAGGGGTGAGTATAAGCTACTCAGTAGGGACCCCGAGACCCCTGAAGGTCTCTCAAATCCACAAAGGATAAACCACGAAGAAAAGTACAATCACGAAGTAACAACTGACACTGCTTAGGTATATTCCCATACATAAACCTAAGTCATCAATTAAAATACGCTCCAACCTCCGAGCCCAAGTACAACTCAATCCACGCAGGAAAGTATACGTATTCCACATAGGAAAGCAAAACAGAATCCACACAGGATTGCACAACACAATCCACACAGGAAAGCAACGGGATTCAGCTCACACAGGTATACTTTTTCAAGGACGATAAAGATGATCACTGATCAATCTAAGTCGTCGGACCCACGAAGGATCGATAGGTAACTAACCCCCGCAATGACCCACACAGGATCGGGACCACACAGGACCTGTAGGCACTGGCTCACACAGAACCGCTGAGCGCAAGGACCCACACAGGATCGGGCCCACACAGGACCTGTAGCACTGATCCACGTAGGATCGCTGAGTGCTGAAGTCGTCGTCGTCGAATCCACACAGGATCTCTGTACTGTCGTCGTCGCAGTCACAGTAGCAGTAGTAGTCGTAGCAGTCGCAGCCAGCACTAGGGTTCCCGCACATAGCAAGCTCGTTCGGAGGGTCCGTTCCACGAGCCGAGAGGCTGATACATCAACTGTCACGAAGACCAGAGTTGATGTATCCAAAAGTTCCGTATCGTCAACAGGAACTCAACGCAACAGACGGCGCGTCGATCGGACGCCCGGTCTGAGAGTTATTGGCATTTTCGTCTCCGGGGCCCGGTTGGTTTTTAAGGCTAAACCAACCCGACCGTACTCCACCTGCGTCCAAACCTCGGGCGGAGTATGCCAAAAGATCCGTCTCACTAAGAGGAACACAACGCGACTGACGGCGCGTCAATCGGACGTTCGTAGCTCAAGATATGAGCGTTTCCACTCCGAAGGCCCGGTTGGTTTCGTGAACGAACCAACCCGGCCGAACTCAAAGTAAACCGAAACCTTGAGTGCGATATACCGAAACGATCGTCCCGATCCAAGGATCGCGTTGCCACAGACGGTTCATCATTCGGAGGTCCGATGCTCAAGTTATGGGCCAAAAACCAATTCTGGTTTGAAACGGGGGGGTCCGGGTCCGGGCCGACCCGGCCCGACCCCCACCCCCTGGGACGGCGGCGGCGCGGCGGCGCGGTGGGGCGGCGGCGCGGCGGCGCGGCGGCGCGGTGGGGCGGCGGCGCGGCGGGCCGCGGTGGCCAGGCGCCGCGAGATGGCTGCACGCGGGGTGACAAACCCCCGCGTTTTGAGGGGCGGCACGGCCTTTGTGCCGCGCCGGTTTCTTTTAAAACCGCCCCCCCCCCCCCCCCACGTGGGGGGCCTGCTGGTGCGGAACCGAGGGGGCCGGCTGCCCCCCTCCTTCAAAGAACCGCCCCCCTCATAAAGAGGGGGGGTTTTATGAGGTCGCCGGGGGATTAATTCCCCCGGTTTTAAAGGTATCCGTCCGGCCAGCTGGCCGTCCGGTTTTCTCTAACGGGACCGGAAATTCCGGTCCCCCCTTTGGCTTCCGACGCCGGCGGCCCAGCCGCCGGTCTTCTCTTCCGCCGCGGCCCGGAACCGGCCGCGGCCCAGAACCGGCCGCGGCGTTCGTCATCCGGCGCGGTGCGACGGCACCGCGCCCCTTCGCCGTGCCTTGATTCCATTCAACGCGGCGCGACGGCGTCGCGTTCTTGAAGATTTTTCCTCGGCGTGGCGCGGCGGCGCCGCGTAAAATATTTGCACGATCATCCGCGTGGTGCGACGGCACCACGCCACTTGCTTCCACCCGTAAGAATAAACAAGAACGATGGAGGGGGGTTCGGCCGTGTTCGTGCGGTCCGGCCCCCCTCACGTTAAAATAATAACGCAACATAAAACATTCAAAAGTCTCATGTTTGACATGCGAAATCCATGATCAAGAAATGGAATAAATAAATATTGAATCAACAACCCCTACCTCGGGTATAAGATCGAAGATTTGACAACGACCCGCGGAAGACAACGTCGCGTTGGTCGGGCGTCGCGGTCGTCGTTCGTCAATCCGTTGACGAAGAGATATGCCCGAAGAGTTACGTCGTTGGCAAATCTTCGTATGCCGACGAAGAAGGTCCGAGGAGGAAGCGGTGTTCTCTTTCGTTGACACGGGAGACGAAAAAGAGTGGAGCGGCGTTCTTCGTCGGAAATTGAGCTTTCTTCGTCAAGTCTTGAGGAAAGTCAAATAATAAAGAAAACAACGAACTCAAGAACCCCTACCTCGATAGTCGCACGTTGACGTAGTCGTGGAATATCAGTGTCGATTCCTTTGACGTCAGAGGAAGAGTCGTTGTCGATGGCGTTCGTCGCGGAAAACCGTCGCGGAAGAGATGACGCGGAAGAAGTACGTCGCGTCGCGGATACGGCGTCGCGGATGGACCGTGTTCTTCGGCGGAGAAGTTCTTCGTTGAAGAACGGCGTTCTTCGCGTTCTTCGTTGAGTTTGAAGAAGAAGAAAGAACTCTCCACCTCTCAAGTAGACAAACAAAAACCCAAAATAAAATAAGACAACATCTTATTTTATTATCACATAACACAAAAGAATTTCAAAAGTTTGAAATTCAAAAGGTTTAACTCCCATAATTAAAAAGGTAACTCAAGCCATTAAATGAGGCGTTAAGGGAGTTGGGAGAATTTGAAAGGTTTAGGGGTTCGTGTGGGCCCCACCACACTTAATCCTCCCAAGGTAGGTTAAGTGGGTGTGGGTCCCACTTCCAACCCCCTTTGGTAGGTTTTTTAACAAGTTATAATAAAATTTGTTCTATACAAATTTTATTTAACTCAAACTAAAAACCCCTAAAACTAACTTTCAACCCGCAACAAACGCAACTCCCGAAAAGGTCTCTTTAAGCGAAAATCGGCGCTGCGAGTTCATCGGTGCCCTCGGATTTCAATTCCGAGCACCGGAACAAAAGTTAAGAATTCCCGCTCGTTCGTTCACTGAACGTACCCAAGCCAAACTTCGGAAATTAATTCCGGGCACTCCGGGCCTCGGAATCAGGTGCCGTCTGAAACCGCGCTCTTGTAAAATTCTAAAGAAAATTAAGAAAAAAAATTTCCCTTGAATTTTACGGGTCTTTACATTACTCCCACCTCAGGGCTTTACGTCCCCGTAAAGATACATCAAAAACTAGGGAAACAAATGAGGGTACTGAGCATGCATCTGAGCCTCCCGCTCCCATGTGCTCTCCTGGAGATTCCCGTGCTTCCATCTGATGCGCACAAGAGGAATCGATCGCCCACGTAGGACCTGCTCCTGTCGATCCTCTATCTCCACCGGGACCTCCGTAAAAGTCGCCCCATCGTCAACGTCAAGCTCCCCATGGTCAATGATGTGCGTCGGGTCGTGCACGTATCTCCTCAGCTGGGATATGTGGAAGACGTCGTGCACCCGGTGCAACTGAGGTGGTAGAGCCAGGCGATAAGCCACCTCGCCAATCCTGCTGAGAATCTGGAAGGGTCCGATGAAGCGCAGAGATAACTTGCCGCCTCGGCCAAATCTCCGAATACCACGTCGAGGTGAGACCCGCAAGAAGACGTGGTCGCCATCCTCGAACTCCAGTGGCCTCCGCCTCCTGTTAGCGTATGACTTCTTTCGGCTCTGAGCTGTCCTCATCCGCTCCTGGATGACCTGGAACATCTCTGTCGTGGCCTGGACCATCTCCGGTCCCACCAGTGCTGACTCCCCAGGGTCTGTCTAGCACAAAGGAGATCTACATGGTCGGCCGTACAACGCCTCGTACGGTGCCATCCCGATGGTGGAGGGGTAGCTGTTGTTGTATGCGAACTCCACCAAGGGTAGTTGGTCCTCCCAGCTACGACCAAAGTCGAGGACACATGCGCGGAGCATGTCCTCGAGAGTCTGAATGGTCCTCTCCGTCTGACCATCCGTCTGAGGGTGAAAGGCTGTGCTAATACGTAGCTGTGTCCCGAACGCCTCCTGTAACCCCTTCCAAAGCCGGGAAGTAAAGCGGTCATCTCGATCGGAAACGATAGATGATGGCACGTCGTGGAGCCGCACAATCTCCTGAACGTAGAGACGTCCCAAGCTCTCCACTGAGCCCTGCTCTCTGATGGGTAAGAAGTGTGCCGACTTGGTGAGTCGGTCAACAATCACCCAAATGGAGTCGTGACCTCTGGATGTGCGTGGAATTCCAGTCACGAAGTCCATAGATATGCCGTCCCACTTCCACTCCGGAACCTCCAAGGGCTGTACCAAGTCTGCTGGTACCTGATGCTCTGCCTTCACCTACTGACAGGTGAGGCATCGAGAAACGAACTCTGCTACAGCCTTCTTCATGCCCGGCCACCAGTGCTGTCGTCTGAGGTCCTGGTACATCTTCGCCACTCCAGGATGTACCGCCAAAGGAGAAGTGTGAAACTCTCTCAGCACTTCCTCTCGCAAAGCTACTGGTACCATGGTATGTCCTCTGAAAAGGATGTCGTGCTCTGCTCCAAGGGAGAAACCATCAGGTGCCTGTCCCGAGGATATCTGTGCACGCCGTGTCTCACAGTCAGCGTCCCCATGCTGTGCCTCCCTGACTCGCTGCAGTAGTGGAGGAGTGACTGTGAGAGACTGAAGAAAGGCTGCTCCATCTCTATCCACGAAGGATATCTGCAAAGAGGCTTGCTGCTCCGTCGCCTCCTCGAGTAGCTGAATGCCCGTCCTCCTGCTGAGGGCATCGGCTACTACGTTCCCCTTCCCAGGAGTATAGACTATCTCAAAGTCATAGTCCTGGAGGAACTCGAGCCATCGCCGCTGTCTCAGGTTCAGGTCCTTTTGCGAAAAGATATACCTGAGACTCTGATGATCGGAAAAGACTATAAAGCGCTCGCCCATCAGATAGTGTCGCCATGTCTTCAGAGCGAAGACCACTGCTGCTAACTCCAGGTCATGGGTAGCGTAGTTCTGCTCATGCGGCCTCAACTGACGTGATCCATAGGCGATCATGGCCCGCTCCTGTATCAGAACACATCCGAGTCCGGTCCCTGATGCATCGCAGTAGACTACGTACCCTACTCCCTCCTCAGGCAACCTCAAGATAGGTGCGCTAGTCAATCTCTGTCTCAGCTCCTGTAAGCTCTGCTGACATCTGTCTGACCACACGAAGGGTTTCCCCTTCTTCGTCAAAGCTGTGAGTGATTCCGCAACTCTGGAGAAGTTCGGCACAAATCTCCGATAGTAACCAGCTAGTCCCAAGAAACTCCGAACCTCAGTCACGCTCCTGGGTGGCTCCCATGCTAACACAGCCTCAATCTTTGCGGGATCTACTGCAACTCCCGCCTCAGAGATAACGTGTCACAAAAAGTGGACCTCAAGTATCTAGAACTGGCACTTCGAGAGCTTACCATAAAGCTGGTGCTCTCGGAGTGTGTCAAGAACAACTCGCAAGTGATAGGCGTGCTCCTCCTCTGTCGTAGAGTAAATCAGAATGTCGTCGATGAAGACTACGACAAACCGATCGAGGTATGGCTGAAAGATCCTGTTCATGAGAGCCATGAACACTGCTGGAGCATTGGTTACACCAAAAGGCATAACCAAGAACTCATAGTGGCCATACCGACATCTGAAGGCTGTCTTCTGCACATCCTCATCTCTGACTCTGAGCTGATGATAGCCTGACCTGAGGTCTATCTTCGAGAACCACCGTGCTCCCTTGAGCTGATCAAAGAGGTCATCAATCCTCAGTAGCGGATACTTGTTCCTCACTGTCACCTGGTTCAGGCGACGATAGTCAACACAAAGTCGCAATCTCCCGTCCGCCTTCTTGGCGAACAATATCGGGGAAGCCCAGGGTGAAACACTGGGTCGGATGAACCCCTTGCCCTGCAAGTCCTCCAACTGTACCTGTAGCTCTCGAAGCTCGGCGGGGGCCATCCGATATGCTGGAGTGGATATCGGGGCTGTCCCGGGGTACAAGTCAATATAAAAGTCTACCTATCTGTGAGGAGGTAGCCCTGGAACATCGTCGGGAAAAACGTCCGCAAACTGATCCACCACTGCAGGAAAACCAGGACTCCGCACGTCAACTGCTCCAAGGATAAGGCTAGCCAACTGATGAGTGATGGGCTGTCCTCTCCTCCGCGGAAGTCCATCCTGTGCTGCCAAGGCTCCCTTCTCGCCGGTGAAGGTGAACCTGCTCCCGTCGGTGCGTACACATCGCACCTTGCGCCTAAAACAGTCAATCTGTGCATGGACCGTAGATAGCCAATCCATGCCCAAGATGACGTCGTAAGGCCTCGACGCTGCTACAAGAAGATCCCAGCCGAAGCTCTCGCCTCCTAGAGTAAGCTCACACTGCCGGCACCAGTGCGTAATCGTCGAGTCTGCTCCCGTAGGAGTATCTAGCCGTAAGGATCGAGCCAACGGCTCTGTCGGAATCTCCGAGCTCCGAACAAGGGCAGCGGCTATGAAAGAATGACTCGCTCCTGTGTCTATAAGAACTGCAGCAAGGGTGGAATAGACACAGATAGTACCTCGAATCATCTCGGGTGCGCCGTGGTTGTAGGCCTCTGCTGCCTGAAGCTGTGCCTGTCGCTGCCCGCCAGCTCTCTGTGGTCGGGGTGGACCTCCTGGTGGTGGTGGTGGTAGAGCCTCAAAGCATCGGCCACCACCAGCTACTCGTCCAGCTCCTCTGCCTCGTCTGCCTCCTCCCTGCGGACCGCCACGGTCGATCCTCTGCCTCTGCCTCGGTGGTCCATCAACTGTCTGCTGCTCCTCGGCACGACGGGTCGGGCAGTCACGAGCCATGTGGCCCTGCCCGCCGCACGAGTAGCACTGTCTGCCTCTCGTAAGACTGGCTCCGCGCTGTGTGCCCCGCACTGCTGAGCCAGTGCCCTGAGATCGTCTGCCCGAAGGTCTGGTCTGTCTGGACCCCTGAGTCATCCGTCGACTGCCTGCTGCGGATGACTCTGCCACGTGTCGCCCTACGGTGGGTTGCTGTGCTGGTGTAGACTCAGCAAGGAAGCTCTCGATCAGAAGGGCCCACTCCAGTACTCCTGTCTGAGTCGGTATGCTGAGGGAGATCAGCGATGCCCTGATCTCGTGTCTCAAACCCTGCTCGAAGGTCCGGGCCCGGAAGAATGGGTCCCGTACCATGTCGGTCGAGTAGCGCGAGAGATCGGTAAATCTCGCCGAGTACTGAGCGACCGTCATGCTGCCCTGCCGCAGCTGTAGAAGCTCCTGGATACGCACCGCACGAAGGGTGGCTGGGAAGAACTCCGAGCGGAAAAGGCTCTCAATGTCCGTCCAAAGTAGAGATGCCTCATCGTGCACCTGGAGCATCAGGCTCCACCATCGTCCTGCTGCTGCGTGTAGTAGGCTCGCAGTGAGGATCACCATGAGGTCTGCTGGTGTCCTCACTAGCCTAAACACTCGAATCACTGCCTCCATCCAGTCCTCTACTGCCTGGGGATCCGTCTCCCCGTGAAACCTGGGTGGTCGCTGGCGCTGAAACTCATGCAGTGCGCTGAGGCGACGTGCATCGTCAGCGGCTGCTGCTGGAAGCATCGGGGAATCGGCGGGTAAAGCTACCGCCGGTGCCACTACTGGAAAAGGGCCCTGCACCGAGGCCTCATCGCTCGGTGGGTTGTCGTCTCGCTCGACTCTCGGAACCATAGCTGGCTGCCGTTGTGGGGCCATCCTGAAAAGGAAACAGGTGCGCCACGGTTAGAACAGTATACCTGGTGAGCTGATATAAGTAATCACAAAGAAAACTTTGAAACACACACGCAATCAATGTTTTCGTGCATTAAGTCGGAAATCAGAAGTCAGGGTCCTGGTGTACGGATACGTCGGCCGCCGCACCAACACTGGACTCCCTGGACTGATAACCACACTCAATACGCTAAACATTATTGCTTCACATAGAAAAGATCAGAGTTCGCGGTAGAACCGAACTCCTCTGATACCAATTTGTCATGACCCGCCCTCGGGGTCCGTGCCGTGACTACCCCAAGCCCGCCTTCCATAGGCCAGGGGCTGGCGACTAGCACCAAGGCGTAAATCCCGGTAAAAAGGGAAGGCATTGCCTTTGAAAAGTAAACACACACCACAGAGTAAACAAGCGGAATGTAAATACTAAACAAAGAAGAGTACGACTGAAAGTGCGGAAAGGTAAATGGGCCAGAATACAAACCCAAACTGAAAGTAAAGTACAACTCGAAAGGGAAAACAACAACTGGAAAGTAAAAGCCGCTACACCGAGCTGTCCACTGGAAATCCCACCTGAAGGGTGGGTACAGATAGCTCCTCTGCTCCACGGGTCCCGCCGTCCGCTCCGTGCACGTCCCGCCCAGTGGTCCTCCTCCGGGTACCGTCCCGCTCTGTAGGCCTCAGCTAAGGTCAACGCTGTCCGTCGTCTGCAACCAACACAACGTAGTGCGGGCGAAGCCCGTGCAGGGGTGAGTATAAGCTACTCAGTAGAGACCCCGAGACCCCTGAAGGTCTCTCAAATCCATAAAGGATAAACCACGAAGAAAAGTACAATCACGAAGTAACAACCGACACTGCTTAGGTATATGCCCATACATAAACCTAAGTCATCAATTAAAATACGCTCCAACCTCCGAGCCCAAGTACAACTCAGTCCACGCAGGAAAGTATACGTATTCCACATAGGAAAGCAAAACATAATCCACACAGGATTGCACAACACAATCCACACAGGAAAGAAACAGGATTCAGCTCACACAGGTATACTTCTTCAAGGACGATAAAGATGATCACTGATCCATCTAAGTCGTCGGACCCACGAAGGATCGAAAGGTAACTGACCCCCGCATTGACCCACACAGGATCGGGCCCACACATGACCTGTAGGCGCTGGCTCACACAGAACCGCTGAGCGCAAGGACCCACACAGGATCGGGCCCACACAGGACCTGTAGCACTGATCCACGTAGGATCGCTGAGTGCTGAAGTCGTCGTCGTCGAATCCACACAGGATCTCTGTACTGTCGTCGTCGCAGTCATAGTAGCAGTAGTAGTCGTAGCAGTCGCAGCCAGCACTAGGGTTCCCGCACATAGCAAGCTCGTTCGGAGGGTCCGCTCCACGAGCCGAGAGGCTGATACATCAACTGTCACGAAGACCAGAGTTGATGTATCCAAAAGTTCTGTATCGTCAACAGGAACTCAGCGCAACAGACGGCGCGTCGATCGGACGCCCGGTCTGAGAGTTATTGGCATTTTCGTCTCCGGGGCCCGGTTGGTTTTTAAGGCTAAACCAACCCGACCGTACTCCACCTACGTCCAAACCTCGGGCGGAGTATGCCAAAAGATCCGCCTCACTAAGAGGAACACAACGCGACTGACGGCGCGTCAATCGGACGTTCGTAGCTCAAGATATGAGCGTTTCCACTCCGAAGGGCCGGTTGGTTTCGTGAACGAACCAACCCGGCCGAACTCAAAGTAAACCGAAACCTTGAGTGCGATATACCGAAACGACCGTCTCGATCCAAGGATCGTGTTGCCGTAGACGGTTCGTCATTCAGAGGTCCGAGGCTCAAGTTATGGTCCAAAAACCAATTCTGGTTCGAAACGGGGGGTCCGGGTCCGGGCCGACCCGGCCCGAACCCCCCCCCCCCCCCCCCCCCCCTGGGGCGGCGGCGGCCGGCGGCGGCGGTCGGCGGCAGCACGGCGGCCGGCGGCGGCGCGGCGGCGCGGCGGGGCGGCGGCGCGGCGGGCCGCGGCGGCCTGGCGCCGCAAGAGGGCTGCACGCGGGGTGACAAACCCCCGCATTTTGAGGGGCGGCGCGGCCTTTGTGCCGCGCCGGTTTCTTTTAAAACCGCCCCCCCCCCCCACGTGGGGGGCCTGCTGGTGCGGAACCGAGGGGGCCGGCTGCCCCCCTCCTTCAAAGAACCGCCCCCCTCATAAAGAGGGGGGTTTTTATGAGGTGGCCGAGGGATTAATTCCCCCGGTTTTAAAGGTATCTGGCCGGCCAGCTGGCCGGCCGGTTTTCTCTAACGGGACCGGAAATTCCGGTCCCCCCTTCGGCTTCCAACGCCGGCGGCCCGGCCGCCGGTCTTCTCTTCCGCCGCGGCCCGGAACCGGCCGCGGTCTCCTCGTCCCGCCGCGGCCCGGAACCGGCCGCGGCGTTCGTCATCCGGCGCGGTGCGACGGCACCGCGCCCCTTCGCCGTGCCTTGATTCCATTCAACGCGGCGCGACGGCGTCGAGTTCTTGAAGATTTTTCCTCGGCGTGGCGCGACGGCGCCGCGTAAAATATTTGCACGATCATCCGCGTGGTGCGACGGCACCACGCCACTTGCTTCCACCCGCAAGAATAAACAAGAACGATGGAGGGGGGTTCGGCCGTGTTCGTGCGGTCCGGCCCCCCTCACGTTAAAATAATAACGCAACTTAAAACATTAAAAAGTCTCATGTTTGACATGCGAAATCCATGATCAAGAAATGGAATAAATAAATATTGAATCAACAACCCCTACCTCGGGTATAAGATCGAAGATTTGACAACGTCCCGCGGAAGACAATGTCGCGGTGGTCGGGCGTCGCGGTCGTCGTTCGTCAATCCGTTGACGAAGAGATATGCCCGAAGAGTTACGTCGTTGGCGAATCTTCGTATGCCGACGAAGAAGGTCTGAGGAGGAAGCAGTGTTCTCTTTCGTTGACACGGGAGACGAAAAAGAGCGGAGCGGCGTTCTTCGTCGGAAATTGAGCGTTCTTCGTCAAGCCTTGAGGAAAGTCAAATAATAAAGAAAACAACGAACTCAAGAACCCCTACCTCGATAGTCGCACGTTGACGTAGTCGTGGAATATCGGTGTCGATTACTTTGACGTCGGAGGAAGAGTCGTTGTCGATGGCGTTCGTCGCGGAAAACCGTCGCGGAAGAGATGACGCGGAAGAAGTACGTCGCGTCGCGGATACGGCGTCGCGGATGGACCGTGTTCTTCGGCGGAGAAGTTCTTCGCTGAAGAACGACGTTCTTCGCGTTCTTCGTTGAGTTTGAAGAAGAAGAAAGAACTCTCCACCTCTCAAGTAGACAAACAAAAACCCAAAATAAAATAAGACAACATCTTATTTTATTATCACATAACACAAATGAATTTCAAAAGATTGAAATTCAAAAGGTTTAACTCCCATAATTAAAAAGGTAACTCAAGCCATTAAATGAGGCGTTAAGGGAGTTGGGAGAATTTGAAAGGTTTAGGGGTTCGTGTGGTCCCCACCACACTTAATCCTCCCAAGGTAGGTTAAGTGGGTGTGGGTCCCACTTCCAACCCCCTTTGGTAGGTTTTTTAACAAGTTATAATAAAATATGTTCTATACAAATTTTATTTAACTCAAACTAAAAACCCCTAAAACTAACTTTCAACCCGCAACAAACGCAACTCCCGAAAAGGTCTCTTTAAGCGAAAATCGGCGCTGCGAGTTCATTGGTGCCCTCGGATTTCAATTCCGAGCACCGGAACAAAAGTTAGGAATTCCCGCTCATTCGTTCACTGAACGTACCCGAGCCAAACTTCGGAAATTAATTCCGGGCACTCCGGGCCTCGGAATCAGGTGCCGTCTGAAACCGCGCTCTTGTAAAATTCTAAAGAAAATTAAGAAAAAAAAATTCCCTTGAATTTTATGGGTCTTTACATTTAAATAAAAACAACTAATTTGAAATCAATCCTTATATTTCTAGAAAGATGAGTCAATAGTGAAGCCACCTACCTCAAGGGTCTTGGAAATAATGGCCATTGACACAAACTCTCACCCAAATTCTAGTTTAAACTCCACAAATCCACCATATATAACTTCCTGTAACATTAATAAGTCCAAAACTCAACGTTATTGGAATAAGAATACCTAGATCTATCTGGGGTAGAAGTATATTTAATAAACTGGGAGAGAGAGAAGATTATATCTATGAAAACCCAAGAAAACTACCACAAATGAGACTTATTAAGGGAGATCTTTCTTTACCAAACAATAGAATCCCTTCAAAATGCTTCCAAAATATGTGGGAGAGGTTACCTAGCCTTTGAGAAGAGGAAATCCCAAATTAGGTTTTCATGGGAATAAAATAGAGGTTTGGGGAAAATCATGAACTAACCCCATTTTTCAAATACCCTCTTTTTAAACCACGCATGGTTAGCCACACGGTTAGGCAAATTGTGTGCTAATTTTGTGCCAGCCATTACTTCAAGGAGGCACCACACATGGTTAGCCTGTAGAGTTAGAAAACTTGACACCAACCATGCCAAAGATCACTATCCAAATTTACCAGTTTACTTGGGATGGTCACACAATTTCACAAATAGTGCTTCTTAATTGTGTGCCTACCTATTGACCTTTGTTTCATTATGCACAATTTCCAAGGAACGTTGCATGGTTTTCACTAACCATCATCACACCGTTTTCCCTTGTCAAGGCCCCCAAAAACATCCAAAAAACATTCCAAAAATTGACCAACCACTTTATATACATAAAAATCATAAATAAAGGACTTACATAGTAGAAACTGTGGGTGCTAGAACATTTTTTTATTTTTGAAAGGCAATTTCGTCACGCATTGCACACATAATTTAACATAAATTTTTTCACTTTTATAACAATTATTTTATAAAATCAAATTAGTTTTTTAAATAATCATTTCAACATTATCATAGAGTTAATTATTGAGAATTTTATAAAAATATTAATGTTTCAATGAATAGTGAAAAATATTGGTTTCTATAGAAAACTACCTTTTGGTATAAAGAATTTAAATGTTCCATTTTGATATAAAATAGTTTTAAAGGTAAAATTAGCTCAATTTTATTATAATAAATACAATTTAGATAAATTTATTATTATTTTTTATCTTAAAACATTATATACTTATGAGAATTTTCCCTTTGGAAAGCTGATTTTCCATCGCGTCTATGGGTATAATTTTAAAACTAATTTTAACACATATTTAAATGGAATTTTGGAAAATTGATTCCATATTTGTAAAAATGATAATTAATATTATCTAATAAGTTCAACTTAATTTTTGGTTATAATAAATATTAAAAAATAATTATCATTCATAAAGTTAAAACAAGTTTATCAGGAGTTAAACTAACATTATAAGGGTTAAAATGGGCCAAATACTTATATAAATTATATTTTATAGAAATATTTCAACACTTATTACCATAGGATATATTTTTATATTATCTTTCGATAATTTTCCTTGAAATCAACTAATATTAAAATTTTAGTAATGAAAAAGAAAAAATGTCACCCTCTGGCTTTCAAATATAAATTATGTGTTTACATTGGAAAAAAATAAATATTTGAATGAATGTTGATGATAATTTTGATCAATATGAAATTAATTTCATTAAGTTAATCTATTTATTATTTATTGTAATTATGTAACTACATTAACTTCTCAAGTAACACCTACAGTATAATTATTTAATTAATAGAGAAATAAAATACATAATAATAAAAATATTGAAAGTTTTATAAATTGATTGAATTATTGAATTCAATGGTTTTTTTCGAAAAATATACCATGATATATAGGTATAAAAGTAATATATTATAATTCCAATTTTGTCTTGCAGTTTTAATGTCAAATTAAATTAATAGGGTCAAAATTGACAATAATATTATTTTATAATAAATATTATTTTATAATAAATATTATTTTATTAAAAGATTTAAAATTTCTAAAAATAATATTCTGTTCATTTTATTCATATAAGTTTAATGGGATCAACCATAGTAAATTCATTGACCAATGATCCTTTTATAATAATTACATTGAACCCTAAATAGTAAAAACCTTGTAATTATGGTAAAGGGTAAAACAGATTTTTGCTCGTTATATGCGCTTGTGTTAATATTAATTTTACCCACTCATAGGATTTTTATTTTATAAATTATATTTTATATTTAGATCTATTGGGTCTAAATTTTATAATTAGAATCATTTATTTAGTCTTAAATGATAAATTACCTTGGTAAAAATAGTTGTTACCATAGAGAAAACTGAAATAGTAAATGCAATGAAACATAGATGTTAAGGAACAACATGTTAAAAACATGTATTTTTTGTGTTTTGGATTTGTGGATAAACCATATCAACCATAAAATTCTTTAATGTTTAATATTTCATTCACTTGGGGTTAGATTGAATTCCAATTGATGAATAGTTTTGGGTATTTACAAAAATGCCACTCCTCCACAATTATAAAAGTGTACTACCTCCCCTTAATTATTCACATATCCTAAGAAATTTTTCTTGAAAAACCCCATCCAAAATATCTCCCTAAATTCATTACACTTTTTCTAGAGCTACTTTTATTCCCAAAATACACACCATGGGTTACTTAATAAGAAATTCAAAGGAGGTTGTTCTATGTGATGGTAATTTTCTTCACTAAACACTTTCTTTTTATGCCTCTTACCACCCACATTTTTGTATCAATAATTTAAATATAATAACACCAGTATATCCCATATAATAATATTTTATTATGTTTATTTCATAACATATATCCATATCCTCTTCCATCAAATGAGAAACGAAACTATCGATTGTGTGCACGGTGGACTACCGCCTCACGAACTGATGTAACTCATTTTCTGTCACTACCTCTAATAAAAGGATATAATGATTGATTTATATTATATATATGATATTAATAAAAAAAATTATACTTATATAATTATAATATTTGGTATACCTTCATATTTTCCATTCCTTGGGAATACAATAACGATACTTGTGTGTACGGCGGAATACCGCTTCACAATGAACTTTGAATCATTTTTCACTTAAACATTACATGGAGGGTAATATGGTTAAATTTAATAAATATATATGTTATTTTTGAAATAATAAGTAATATATAAAGTTTTTATATTATTCAACTTCCATTTTCCATCCTTTGATAAAATTATACAACGTTCATGCGTACATACAACCTACAGTCTCCATGGACAGCGTAATTCATTTTATATCTGTAACATTTTTCGAATACATAAAAATATATATATAACGAATATATATATATATATATGATATGTATATCATGGTTAATATTATTTATACTATGTAACCATAATCAATGTAAATATTTTGAAAAAAAACAAAAACAAATATGAAAAATGGAGAAATTATTACCCGAAACAGGATTATAACAATAAATTGTTGATACATAGATAATGAAAGGATAAATTTAAATTATATAGAGAATTATATTTATTATTATAGTAATATAATATATTTATTAAAAAATGTATTTTTATTATAAAGGATGCTTGAACACGTATAATGAAAATCAGACCTGAGGTAAGGGTTTCTCGTCTCACTTTTACTTCCATGAGATATTTTACATATTCAACGCTTATTAATTTTTTGTGGTGTATATAATTAGACTTTTAAATTTTATATAATTATTAAATTTATATTCATGGTATTTAAATCTTCAATTTATTTTATTTATTTCTAGGGGATTATGATTCAAAAGTTAGCAAAGGGTAAGGGTTTCTCGTCTCACTTTTACTTCTATGAGAGTTGTGCCCTATTCACCACTTGTTCCTTTTGAGAGGTATATATACCAAATTTTTTTATGTTATATCACAAATAAATTTATCTTTATGGTATTTAATTTTTCAATTTACATTATTTCTTTCATGGGGATTATGATTCAAAATTTACCGAAGTGCTAACTGTTTATTCCACAATATCTTCATTAGTTGGGATTATTTATGTTTAATCCTACCTTGGAGAATAGTTTGATATTTATATATTAAAACAAATATATTTTATTATCCTCCTAATATTCATAAATGTTTCAAGTAATAGTACCATTTTCTTCTCTTTAGTACTTAAAAAGATTGAGATGTTTTTTTAAGAAAAGATAACTTTATTTATCTCTTCTGTCAAAAATATTTTCTCTCCAATGTCCATGTTTTCTAAAAATGTTTTAAATTTTTTTCAAATGGAAAAAAATGTTTTATTCATGCAATTTCTATCCATGATTTTATTTTCATTAATATTTTTAAAATTAATCATAACTGTTTTTCCAATCAAGATACTTTTCGAATGTTTATTGAAAATGTGAATGGAATCTTTCTTTTAACATATGGAACATGTACAGAATTTCCACCATCTTGACAACTCATTTCTTTGAATCTTCATTTATAGGTTTAAGAGGTTCTCTTAAAATGTAATTTTTCCCAATTTTATGTTAATTTTTAGTTTTTAAAACTTATATTCAAAGTTAAAGTATATTTTCCACAAAAATGTTTTTAATGGAATTTATTTGGTAATTTTTTTTGATCAATGAGAAAAATCCGTTATTTTACTTATACCCCACTAGGTATATGTTTTATTTATTACATACTTATTCTTTCTATGGATGGTTTATGACTAATTTTACTGGGTATTTACTATTATGATACCATTTTCCATATTACTCCAAATGGTTTATATTATTGTTTTTTTAATTGGGAAAAGTATTAATATTGCATATGGTATTTGTTCCAATTCAAATGTTTTTGTAGATTATATTTCATCCCAGTAATATCAGGAATGAATTGTACATAATAAGCTGTGGTCGGGGCCCTATATAGATCCTCTATACATCGATTGGTCTTATAAGACAAACTAGATTGGGTTTTGTGTGAGGCTTTACCCATTTATATAGATGTCCTGGCATAAGGCCTTGATGGTATTTCAGATGTTTAGAAACAAGGTCTCAATGGTATTTTTCATATGTCTATAATTATTCATTCCATAAATATGAATTAATTTACCCATCTAATTATTTTATTTTTTATTATATCCATTAAATATTTTCTAGAATATGACATTATTTATATGGAATCATTTAATAACCATTGATTCCGGTCATATTATTCTTCATGTTCAAGTAACTTATTAAATGGGATTTTTTTCCAGTTTTTTACATTCTCATGTTTATTATTTATTATTTATTCATGATAGCTTCCTTTGTACTTATACCCTTATAGACAATTAGATATCACCCCTTTCTAGTGTTTCCTTTCCCAGGGATCCCAGAAAATCATTTACGATTGATATGAAGGGACATTCAAGAAGGGAATAATGATGATACCATAGAAAATAATTTTTAATATATTATACTTCCAAATGTTTGTGAGATTCTTGTATGTATGTATTTTATGAACACGTTTAATCTATTCAGACATTTAGGATATTATCACTTGTATCCAGTACCAATGTAAAAAAGTAAGCACCGACTTCGGGATACTAGGGTTGGGGTCTTTACAAAATAAACTATAAATAAATAATAACCATATAATAAATTATTATAATTAAAGGAATAAATGGTAATAGATATGAATATGGTACTAAAATAGGTTATTATTATGTTTATTTTTAAGATACTTGAGATTAAAGCATTTTCTCAAAATTCAAGATGATAGATAAGGGTTTTTATTACTCAATTTATTTTCATTGAGTTATAATGATTATTCTTAAACCCAATACATATAAGTTTAATAAATGTATCATATTATTTAAAAAAAATTATTTACACCTTCATTTCGGTGGAATTACAATTCATTCTCATAGACACATTTTTGAATGATTTTTACTTCAAAGATTATGATATTCATAACGGTTTTGTCTCCAATTTCCTTCTTTAAGGTATGTTTTTTTATTATGAACCTATTATTGTTTAAATAGTGTGTATTCTACCTATATAATGTATTATAACATAATTATATATTTATTCTTGTTATTAAATTTTTTATTTCACTTTTTATTATTCAAAGAGGTTTTGAATAAAATTTTATAAATACTATAAGGGTGTTTTGTAAATCAATGTCCTTTCATTTTGTTATATTTATTTTTCTTGAACATCCTTACTAAATTTTGGATACCTTATACCCTAATATTCTGTTATGATTTACTCTGTATTATCTTTTTATTTCATTTTATAAAATTCATTTAAATTTATTTTTACTTTAAAAATATATTGTTTGTAAGAGTTTTCTTCTTGATTTCTCTTAATTGATGCTTGTTTTAATATTTCTTGCCTATATATTATTTAATATAGTATAAATAATTCACAATTTATTTTTTATCTTTGTTAATAATTTTTTATGGTATTAAGATGTTTTTTTCGGAATCCCCCCTTCAAATCATTTTGATTCAATTGTTTTCAAATTTGTTTGTGGTTTTATTGAATTAAATACCATTTTTGATTCATACTAATTCCTCTTTTCTTATGGTTATACAAGATTTATTTTATATAAACTATGACGATATTATATTTAATTTCATCCATATTTATTTTGAATTATATTAATTTATTTATTTCTATCTAAAATTTGATGATGTTAAGAATAATTCGCATCCTACCCAAATGAGTTCTTTCACTCCCATATCAATGTTCACGATTCTTACCACTATTCTCTTTTATTATTTTGAAATTAAATTATGATTTTATTTATGTGATCTTAATATTTTTCCTTATATATTTTATAATTAAATACTTATCTCTCTCATTATAATGTGGGTTTTAATAAATTTATATTTAAAATATTAATTAAATTATCTTTAACTTTAATTTTTTTTATCATTCACTCGATGTTTTATTGGGATACCCATTATATCATTTTTAATGATCCATTATTGAAAATTATTTTAAAAAATAAAATGTTCAAAAGATTTGTGTTGACATTTTTATACAAAATGTCCTTTTTAAATTTACCCATTACTTATTCTCTTTATAAAAATGATATGAAATGTTTTCAAAATACTCTTTTTTTGTTTCACAAAATTTTTTCTCTTTATATCTAAAATATAT
This sequence comes from Viscum album, assembly GCA_963277665.1. NCBI lineage: Eukaryota > Viridiplantae > Streptophyta > Magnoliopsida > Santalales > Viscaceae > Viscum > Viscum album. The sequence goes on from OY728136.1 coordinate 1,648,423,411, forward strand.
ATTTCCAATGTATTTATGTTCTATAAATAAAACTATAAAAGAATTTATGATATAATCATTTAGAATGATTTAATTTTTGGTATCAATTGATCTATTTCTTGAAGTCATTTTATGTGATACCATTTTTAAATATTATGATAAAATTTTTATATGGTAACCCAGGATTTTCTTACATATACATTACATAATTTTTTGATTAACATTCATTATATTACACAAACATGCACCTAAAGATCATAATGGTATAGTTCCTTTGGAAACTTGGAAACATAAACAAGTAGTTCATAGGTGAACTACATCATCTTCAACTATGTTATTTATAACTAGAACCCTTCTTAGAAATATCATATATAATACATTTCTTAATAACAAGGGGAAAGAAAACATAAGAAATGTTGATCTAAGATTCCCAGTAAGGGTAATAAATAGAGATATGTAAGCATAATATGAACATAAGGGTTTGATTACATGATAATAACATTTGAAAACCATACCTTTTAGATTAAATATCATAATCTTGAGAAATTGAATGATTATTAGAAGTTCATAAGATATGAATCATAATGGAATAAAAAACATGATCCCTGAGAGCATAACATTGTCCCAAGAAAAATATTTTTGGCATACACATCATCTTAGAGAATAATTTACATAGTAGTAAAGGATTACTACCAAGGATATCATAGAGAAATGATTGTACTCCTAAAAATATCATAGTATTCATGGTTCACTACCAAGACCATCATAGTAGAAAAAGTTCCATACTGAACCAAGTTCACTACCTATTCTAGTGTTGTATATCTCAAGATATATAAATCACTAACCAAAAAATTGGAGATAGATATAGGTATCACCCATCACAAATTTAAAATCATATGTATGTATTCCTCAAGATCATAAATATTTTATCATATCATAACCCATAAAATGAAATGGATTTCATAAACATTTCAGTATATCATAAACATTGTAAAATATACAGGTTTCATAATCATTTTATTATTTCATCATAGAATAAAATTTGAAAAGATGTGGGTTTGATAAGAATTTACTCAAGGTACAACCTATGGAAGAGAAAAGGGTTTCATAAACCTATACCATTAAGAGATATAATATGAATTCTATCCTTGGATAATATCCATAGTAATTTATAGGAAACATCAAAGGATGTCATCTAATATGGAAAATTATTTTTAAAGATCAATTAAAATATTTACTAAGGAAAATATCCTTTCCGATTTGAAAATAAATTTAAACATAAAACATTTTCAAAATAATTTTATTTTTAACAACCTTAGAATATAATAATGTAAGATTCAAATTACTGACTAGTCATGTCGGTGGAGAATTTCATTCATGATGTATTTGTTAAAACAAATATTTCGTTCACATTTTCGGTAAAATCCAAATGGGCGTTGTTTGAAAATGAAAAAAAGATAACTCTCATAAGATTTTGTAAACATTTAAAATGTGGTTAAAAATGTATTTAATAAATAATTTTATTAATTTTAAAAACATTTTTGAAAACATTTTTTGGAATTAAATGAGTTTTATTCCAAAGAGATAGATAAAGACAATTTTTCTTAAAAACATTAATTTGATATATTGAGAATATAAAAATAAGAAAATGAATAGAAAACATATATTATCAAAAAATAACCATAAAATAAGATAAATATTGAGTTTCATGGGAGATATATCATATGATTTTATCATTGTAATCATAATCATGAACAATCCATATAAACGATTTGATTATAACATAAAACCCTTACCGCTTTGGTAACTTTGAATCGTAAGTCCAATTAAATAATAACATTAATTGAAACTTAAAATATCATGATAATAAATAAATTCCTGATATTACATGTCAAATTTTTTATATGAACAACTCATAAAATAATATAGGTTCACAACCTAACATATATCTCCAGAAAAACAAATTGAGAAATGAACCCTTACCGCTTTGGTAACATTTTAACCATAAAAACCATGAAAGATATATAATATAATGGATATTTAAATATAAATAATTTTAATTATAATTATTATAAAATCCATTCAATGGAATTATATTAACCACCTAATAGAACAAATGGTGAACATGGATTGTGTCTCAGAGAAAATAACAGTGAGATGAAAATCTTTTACCTTAAGTCTAAAATTCGATTATTCGAATTCATATATCCTATATAATAAATATATGTTTATTATAAATATATTAAATAACCATAATTATATATATCACACCATATATTATTTTCTTATGACCCTTTAGTACCATTTTATTAACAATTCCATGTTAAAGCCACATTTCGGGCGATAATTGCTTCATTTTTCTTAGTATGTTTTGATTTTTTATTTTTTATCCTCTTAATTTGATAATGATTAAATAATATGAATAATTCTAATCATTATACAAGTATCATATACATTAATTATATATATTTTTATATTAATCCATAATATTTAAAGATATAAAATAAAATACACTGTTCAGGGAGATGGTAGGTCATATGTAAGAATGAATATTCATTACATTTTATTAAAGGATTGAAAGAAAGAAATAAAGGTAAAAAATATATTAAAATCATATAATAATTTTTATATAATATATATCACTTAATTTCATTAAAAATATTCTTATTTCTATCCTTGTAAAGCGTAAATGAATCACATCACTTCGTGATGCAGTAGCCCGACACGAGTGATGTCATCATACTCCCACATAATAGAATGTACGAAGTTATATGTGATATAATAATTAAATATGTTTAATAATATCATACATATTATATGTAAAAAAATAATCCATCATTATATCTAGCTGTGATAAGAAGTGATTAAAAACGAATAACATCGGTTAGTGAGGTGATAGGTCGTCGTATAAATGAATGATGATTTTGTTTCTCATTTGATTGAAGTAGAGATGGTTATAGGTAATAAACAAGAAAATAACAAAATATAAGTATATGTAAGATAATTAGGTTATTATATCATAAGTTTATAATAATATTTTAAAGAAAAATAATATAAAACACTCGGTTAGGGGTGTTACATCTTCTTTGAACAACTTCTTTTGGTTTGTACCAAAAGGATTCTTAGGCATGCTTTTGAACCAAAATAAGGATTTTAGGATTGAAGGAGGTAATTAATTATGTTATTTTGGAATTTACTAGCCTAAAAAATGTTTTTCTAAGTCTGAATATGATATGAGAAGGGGTTTCCTTTTATAAGTGAGGTGAGATGAGCACTTGTATTTTTTTGAAAAGAAAAATGTGTACCCATGTTTGTCTCAATCCAAATGGATCTAAAACGGACCATTCACTAGGATAGAATATATAACGTCTTAATATGGAAATAAAATGGTGGTTTATAGGATTTATGTCATTCTTAACCCATATAGTTTTCGTTTAACACCCAGGTAAACCCATTTTTACCCTAATCGTGGTAAATAATTTTAATGTGTTTACTATTCATTATGGTCAAAAATTAAGTTGTAATTATTATATAATATAAATCATTATGATTCCAAATGTGGAATACATTTTTCCAAATTCCAATCACATAATTTTCAATATTTAATTTAAAATTAAACCCACATACATGATGAGAATGTTATTTTCTAAAGAGGAAATGTTCGAAAGTTAAAAAAAATAACAATATATAGTAGAAAAATTAATCCAATGAACTAAATTGGATTAATTTATTTGTAATTTAGATAATTTTCCTATTAAAACTATTCTAAAATAGAAATTAAACTTCTAAATTCTTTAAATGAAAAGGTAGATATCGATAAAAACCAGTATGTTCACTACTCACAGAAAAATTAATCTTTTCAGAAATGTACCAAAACATCACCATATGCTAGTTTTTATAGGATGAATTCAAAAATGATTTTTATTTTATTAGATTAATTTTCAGAACATTTCAAAATTTATTTTATTACTATTCCCAAGAATAAATAAAATGTATTTTTTTGAGGAAATAGTATTTTTGAAACATATAAAGACATTATCAAAAAATTAAGTATTTTTCTTCAATATGTTTTATTTATATAAATCCATTATACATGAAATTTTAAAATTAGTTATTACTAATAATATAACTAATTTTAACAACTATTTTATAATGTTCACATTTATATAATAATATTAATAATATATCGTGACTTGTTAAAACTCGATGTTCTGTGTAACACATGCTATCAAACAAATATTAAATTTATTAGAAATAAATAATGACTCATAAAAAATGGGATGATAAATTCTAATTCCCTTGAAAATAATTTGTCCATCAAAATTAATCACTCTGATATAAACAAATGAGGATATTTCTACCACATCGTTTCCTTCAGCTCCCACATAACTTATTCAAACTACTAGTTTTGCTGAAGAACCTTGACAAATTGAGTGGCCTTATTTATTATAACATTCATTATAAGATCCAAAATATCCAAAAAAAATCCTTATAATAAATATAATTCTCCAGAAGTACGTCCTCTATGTTCAGTACATGTGAATGGTCATGTATGTACTTCCTTATGAGATATACATCGAACACATCATAAACTTGAGAGAGGTTTGGTGGAAGCACCAACAAATAGGATTCTCTACCGATATGATCAAGAATTTAAAATGGATTGATATATCGAGGGCTTATTTTTCACTTCTTTATAAATCTCATTACCTTCTATAATGGATACAATCTTAGAAACACATTTTCACCAACTTCAAATTATATATTGTGCCTACAATTGTCAGCACACCTTTTATGTTGACTATAAGAATCCTTGATATGCTTGTGAAAGGATCTAAAATTATATACCATTTATTTATATATCTCAAGTCCCAATAACTTTATTTCTCCATATTCATTTCATCACTTTTGAGCTATATACATATTTCCATAGAGGGATTCATAAGGAGCCATTTGAAAACCCAAGTGAAATCTATTTCTCTATAAAAACTCAAAAAGAGGATGGTGTTGATCCCAACCACCTTTTAAATCTATAGAACCTTATAAAATTATATTATATAAGGTTTTAATTGTTCTATTAGATTTACCATCTATCTGGGGATGATATTCAGTGTTGAAACTTTACTCTATATCTAGATCTTACAGTTGAATTTTCCAGAACATTGAGGTAAACCTCAAATTATGATCTGGTAGAATGGAAAGTGGTAATCCATGAAATGTTGTCACATCCTTCTTGTATATTCTTTAATTCTGATCAATATATAAGTTTTCTCTGATATCAATGAAGTGTGACAACATTGCTAGGTGATAGTGTGACGCCATTGTAAGGTGGTTGACTATAACCATTATAACATTACACTCATTAGACATTTTTGGTATTTTGACGTCAAAATCCATGATAATTTTTCCCAATATCCATTATGTTATGGTTAATGGATATAACATCCACTTAGACTTTTGTCTCTCAGCCTTATCTTTTGGACATACCAAGCATTAAAATACAAATTTCGGGATATCTCTCTTCATTCCATTCCATCAAAATAATCATTAAAAACTATATACCTATTCATACTTCCAAGATAATATAGAATGAAGAACTATGATATTCCAATAACAACGCTTTCTTAGAATATAGTATAGATAGAACACATGCACACTTTATGAACATTATCATTCCATCACGATCAAGGTTAAACTCAGGAACATTTATAACCTTCTTTTATAGCTCCACATGTTCCTTTTGTGCGTCTTTAATCTTTACATGGATAGGCGGTTGAACATTAAATTGAGAAATATAATTTTATCACATTCCTTCTATATTTATACATACATCCTTTTTAAATCTATAAGTATTGGATATTTTATGGTCCTCATCTTGGATAAGCTAGCATGACCCTTTCGACTCAAGGAATCATCCACCTTGTTTGCTTTCCCAGAGTTGTAATGTATTGATAATTCAAAATATTTAATCATTTCTAACCATTTTCTATTGAATTGATTCAAATACTTCTTTGTAAATATATAATTTTAAAGAATTTATCAGTATATATATATCACACTATTATCCATAAAGATAATTCCCCTGTATCTTTAATTCAAAAAATTCTGAAACTAACTCCAAATCCTGAGTTTGGTTGTTTTTCTCATGAAACATCAATTATCGTGATAGATAAGATATAACCATATCATTATACATAATAAAACATCCCATTATCTTAATGGATGAATCACTATATATTAAAAATCTTTCTATACTACAGGGTAATGTAAGAACAGGTGCACAAACTAATATTCTCTTAATTTCCTTTAACTTTTCCTCACACTCATCTATCAAGATGATCTTGTATCCCTTTCCACTTAACATGGTGAGTGCATTCTATAGTGATGGGAAATTATTCACAATCGATCCATAATAACTAGTTAAACCAAGAAAACTATGAATCTCAGTCATTGTGGTTGGTTTGAGATAACACTCAACAGCTTCTATCATTGATGGATCTACCAATATACCCTCTATTGAGATTATATAACCCCAAAATGAAAGCTTTTATAGCCAAAATTTACACATTGTAAATACTCCATATAGTTTATCCTTCATTATGATCTTTATTACAATTATCAATTGGTCTTTCTACTATTCCTTTCTCTTTTAATATATATGAATATAATCTATAAAGACTATCATAAACTAATCATGGTAATCTCTAAATACTTTATTCATTAAATACATTAAGATAGTGAGGGAATTCATAAGACCAAATAGCATCACAATACATTCATAGTAAACATTCCCTATACAGAATGTTGTCTTATGTAAATACTCCTTTTGTACCCTCAATTGATGACATCTAAAACAATGTTCAATATTTGAAAAGTGTTGATCTCCATGCAGTTGATCAAATAGGTCATCAGCACAGGTTGGAGGATACTTTTTCTTGATCACGATCTTTTTTAGATCATAATAGTCAATGAATAGTTTCATCGATCTATATTTTTTTTAAATGGAATTAGTGCACCCAAAGGTGACACTCTTTGAAGAATGAATAACTTTATAAGGTTCTCCTAGAGTTGCATTTTCAATTTCTTTAAACTCAATAGGTGAAATTCTATCGGGAGTCTTTGAAATTGGTGTGGCACCATGTATGAGTTATATTGATAACTAAACATCACATTTTGGTGGGAGGCTAGGAAACTCTTCTGTAAAGAGATAAAAAAATTCCGACACTATAAGATTTTTATCTATGTTTAGTTTCTTCCCATACATTTGAGATAAATTCCCCTCCTAAATAAGAATCATAACCCATAAAATATATGTTCTTTCCATCGAAAGATCATGTTTCTTGTCGTACTAATATATGATCATAGGTTAGTCTAGAATATCAAATGTGACTTTCCTTCCTCAACAATTTATATGGTATTTATGTATAAAAATCCAATCCATACCTAAGATAACATCAAATTCAACTAGAGGAATAATTACCAGATTTGTATAAACCACGTTATTACATACTTCAACTGGAGAATAATCATAGGCTTGAGATGCGATCAAAATTCCATTATGGGTTTAACTGGTAATTATATATCTAATTATTTGGGTGTAATAATAAGACCAATATAAAATTATTTATATATGAATAAATGGAAAGATCTACAGTCCAGTAATACATTAGCAGTTCTACAGTGGATGGTAAGTATACCTTTCATCGCATCATTATTGCACACCTCATTAGAAATAGTGATTTCGTGAAATTTGCCTTTGTATCTTAACATAATATGTTGTTGACGTCAATTATCATCCATAACCTTCAGATTTTGGAACTTGTTCTCATAATTACCATACTTTTTACATTTCAAACACTATAGTGTGGGTGGTTCATTATGTGAAGCTTTATCTCTATTTATAGCAATAGTAAACTTCTTCCAATCACTTTAGTATTTGATTTTATAATAAAATTATATTCTACACTTAAAACATTTACTATTACCATTAATAAAATTTCCTCCATGTATCTTCCTACACTTTAATCATGATGTAAATATTATGATCTTCTCTCCAGGTTTTTTATATTTTAATTTGAATTTCATTTTTATCTTCCCGAAAAAACAATGATATTGTTCTGTAAATTTAACCTCTATTTTAACCTCGATGGAACATAGAAAAATATCTTCTTAGAAACTGAATTCTATTATGGATAACTCCATTTGGTGACTTTATTTCAATTTACTAAATAATTGATAAATCTTACTTTCATGATGGATGATAACACTAGAAGCATACCTTAGAAGACTTGTAAAATTTTCCTCATAGGTACCAATGGATTCATAATACTTTTTATATAGATAAAGGAACTCCTTCTACATATTCTTATGAAGAATATTTGAAAAATAATTATTGAAAATATGTTCTTGAACCCGTCCAAATCTATGGAGTCAATTTCATCATGTTCTCATGTATGATTTATTAGAGACTACCATTGATATACTTCTCATCCTAATTATAAAAATACAAAAAAATTATCTCATTCTAAATACTGTAGAATGGAAAATATCTTTTTAGTGGTACTGATCAATTTCTCAACAACTAGAGGATCAACGGACGCACTTAAGGAAGGTGGGAGTTGTCTCATGAAGGACTCAATGGATATTTATTCCTTACTTTTCTCATTTGGAAGTTCGTCATGATTCATGTATTGATAATGTTTCATGAGTATAGAAATGATATTTTTCTTTCAAAATCCCATAAAGTTCAGCTGATCAAGAGTCAAATCATTTCATTTTCTATAACACTCATCATTAATGTGATTCTTTTAAGTTCCATCCATTGAAGAAAACCAAAAATCATATTTTAAGTGACAATAATCATATTTGGGATCCACATAATTAAGAAAAATCTATTATGTGATGTCTAAATCATGAAACCTTATTTTCAATCTATGAGACCGTAGGTTTATAATCTATTTAAATCCTTTATGATGATTCATAAAGAGTTTGTAAATTTATAAATCATACCCCTCAGGAGTTCAAACCAAGGGTGTAGTAAATACAATTGTCATGTATAGGTGACAATTGAGTCTATCTCAATGCACCATTTTCAGAGTTATCACCTCTAGGTACCTCTGTTATAGATCCACATCCACTTTTAGTACCCACACATGGATTTAATTTCTCAGTAACCACTTGCTTTATCTGGTTACCAAATTCTAGGATATTTTCTTACAATTTTACTTTCCCATATAATTATCTTTAGACATGTCCTTAGGAATATCACAAAAGTTTTATCATTATAGTTTCTAAAGGTTAAATAAAATTTTAATCTGATATGATATATGGTGACCTAGGGTTTTCATACATTAACATTAGATCATTTTTAAATGAGCATTCAACACATTTCACAAACACATGACTGGGGATCATTAAGGTAAAATTCCTTTAGAAACGTGGAAACAAAAAGAACTTGTTCATAGGTTAACTACATAATATACCACTGTATTATTTTACACTTGAACACTTCTTATACATAATACATTTCTTCATATCCCCAGGAAATGAAACATAAGAAAGAGTGAGCTTGGATTCTTAGTAAGGATAACTCATAGAGACAAATAAGAAAAAACATGAACATAAGTGTACGAGAACATGATCATGAGATTTGAAAACCATAAATTGCATATGAAATATCATAATCTTGAGTCTTGGGATAAATATCAGTAGTTTATAAGACACAAATCATAAGATAATCAAATAACAGGATTCATAGCATAACATTGTCATAATACATATACATGTGGCATATACATAAGCATATATAATAATTTCCATAATAGTAATGGTTCATTGACAAGGATATCATAATGGAATGAGTTCACTCCCCAAACAATTATAGTAGTCATGTTTCACTCAAAAGATTATAAAATTAGAAAAAGTATCTCACTGAATTAGGTTCACTCCGAGTTTTAGTCCTGTCTATCTCATTAGATATAGATCTTTAACCAATTCATTTGAGGAAGATATGAGTCCCACCCATCACAAAATGAAATTCAAATGTATATGTGCATAAAGATCATAAAAAATCATCATATTATTACGGATTAAATGAAATAGGTTTCATAAAATTTTCATCATATCATAAACTTTGTAAAATTGATAGGTTCTATAATCATTTCATAATTTCCTCATAGTATAATACATGAAAAGAAGTGTGTCTAATATGAATGTAAAAATGGTATAACCCGTGGAAGTGAAATAGGTTTCATAAAAACCATTCAATCGTACATGTAAACCATTAATATAATGAATAAGAATAATTTCCTTAGATAAAATAGCAATTATTTTATAGCTAACATCTATGGATATCATTTTATATAGAAAATGTTTTGAAAGATCATTTAAAATATTTCATGAAAAAATATCATTTCCACATTGAAAAACAATTTTTAAAACATAAAAAAATTTCAAAATAATTTTCATTGAAAATAAATATGGAATATTATAAATTAATATTCAAATAAAAGATTTTTCATGATGGTGGCTAATTTTTTTCATTATATACATGTTAAAATAAATATTAATTTTACATTTTCCATAAAATCCAATAAATAATTATTTGGAAAATTATATAATGATTCCTTTCAAAAAAAAAATTGTAAAAATGTTTAAAATGTGTAAAAAATTATTTAATAAATAATTTGAATAAATTTGAAACTTTTTCTGAAAACACTTTTAGAAAAAATTATTTTGGATGAAAAATGAGTTGTCAACCGAAGAGAGAGATAAAAAATATTTTTATTAAATTTATTTATATAGAGTACATAAAGAGAGGAAAATAAAAGAAAAACATGTTTTCTCATGAAATAACCGTATGATAATAAAATTCCTTTGTTTCTTGAGAGATATATCATATTTATTCATCAATGGAAGCATCATCATGAGCAATCATGATAACCTATGATATTGTAACATAAAACCCTTACTGATTCAGTAACTTTAAATTGTAATCCCACTGAAAGAATAAAATTAATTTAAACTGATAATATCATGAGAATAAATAAATATCTGTTATTAATTTTCAAAGGGTTTGTATATAAACCTCATAAAATTTGGTTGGTGAATAACATAACATATGTCTCAAGGAAGGCATATTGAGACAAAAATGAATTTCCATTTTGGTAACATTTTAACCATAAACACCATGAAAGAGATATCCTATAATGGATATTAAAATCTCTATAATTTTATTTATAATAATAATAAAATACATTAATTTTCATTATATAAACCAGAAAAAAGATACATGTGGTGAATATGGCTTGTGCCTCACATAAACTAAAAGTAAGAGGGAAATCCCTTACCTTAAGTCCCACCTTCCATAAAATAAATGTTCAAACCTCATTTATAATAAATACAAGTTAATTATAAATATATTATATATCCATAATTATATATATCATAATATAAAAAAATTTATGACCTTTTATGACCATTTTATTAACATTTCCATGTTAAAGTCGCGTTTCGGGCAATATCTGCTTTGTTTTTTTGTGTGTGTTATGATTTGTTATTTTTGTTCCTATTACTTTTATCATGGATAAATAAGAACCATAATTTTAACCATGATATATTTATCATATATATTCATTATATATAATTTTATACTAATCTATAATATTTAGATATAGAAAATGAAATGCATCTTTAATTTAGACTGTAGGTCGTACGTACACATGAAATTGTTTTCCATTTTCTTGATGGATTGAAATAAATAATGTTAAATATTATATTACCAATAAAGGATCATTTATATTACATATATATCTCATATTTTCATTAAACTAATCGTTGTTACCTTCCATGTAAATCAAGGACCAATCACATTGTTTTGTGAGGCGGTAGTCTGTCATACAAACGAGAAATGATATCATATTTACACAGAATGTAAATTATAAAGGTATATGTGACATAATAATTAAATAAGTTTAATAATATCATAAATATAATATATTAAAAATTGTTTCATAATTATATCTTTCTGTGAGATGTGGTGACGAAAAACTAATAACATCAGTTCGCGAGGCGGTAGTCCTCTGTACACATGAATAATTATTTCATATACCGTTTAATAAAAGTGGGGATGGTTTTAGGTCATGAAATTAATATATAGAAAAATAAATATATGTAATATACTTATATTAATATACCATAATTTTATAATAATAATTTAATTATTTTGATGATGAAATAAAATAAAAAAACCCATTTTGGGGTGTTACCTCTTATTTAGAAAAACTATTTTGGTTTTCACCAAAAGGGTTATTAGGAAGGTTTTCTAACCAAAATAAGGATCCTATGATGATAGGATGTAATTAAATAAGTTATTTTATTAGTTATTTTCATAAACAAAATGTATTTTTTGTGTTAATAGGATGAGAAAATTGATGGCATTTTATAAGTGATGTGAGTGGCACACTTGTAATGTTTGAAAATAAATAGGTTTATCCACAGTTTTCTCATGAAAAAAGTTTTAAAAATACACCATTAATTAGTATAAAATATATAATATTTAAATAATTTCCAAAAAATGTGTTTTTGAAAAGTTTTGGTTCATTTCTAAACCTTATCATTTTAGTTTAACCCCTTAGTAAACCAATTTTTACCTTAACCGTGGTATACAATTTTTACTTTTTTATTATTAAATATGGTAAAACATTAATTTGAAAATATTAGATAGTATAAATTTTTAGGATTTAAAATATTTAATAAAATTTTCCAAACATCATTTTCATAATTGGAAAATTTAAATTTAAAATTAAACCCATGGACATGACGAGAATTCTTTTTTCTAAATAGAAAACACTCAAAAGTTTTAAAAATTATATAAAAATTTAAAATTAAAATGATTTAAATGAACAAAATTGGATTATTTTATATATAATTGAACAAGTTTTACTTTTTAAACCATTTTATAACCAAAACGTAACCTTATAAATTCATTATATGAAAAGCCAGTTTTTAATAAAAACCAGTATAATTATACTATTTGTTAAAAAATAATATTTTCAGAAAAAAACAAAAAAATCACCCTAAGAAAATTTTGACATGTTTATTTAAAAAAATAATTTCATTTTATCAAAATATTTTTATAAAAGTTTCAAAACTAATTTTATTATTGTTTATAAAAACAAATAAAAACATTTTTTTAGAAAATTGTATTTGTGAAACATATAATGACTATTGAAAAATTAAGTACATTTTTACCAATATGTATAATTTATATAAAACCATTATAAATAATATTTAAAAATTAGTTATTACTATTAATATCTCTAGTTTTAATGGCTAGGTTATAATGGTCATGTTTACATAATTATATTATAAATATATTGAGGTTTGTTAAAACTCAGTGTTGCGGGTAACACAAACTGACAAAGAAATTTAATTTATTCGATATAACTAATAATTCATAAAAACTAAGGGTATTAAAATTTATTTTCATGGGTAATTTATTATATAATGGATGATTTACTTCATGTGACTGATATATGTATGGATAATTATTATGTTATCGATGAGTCTATATAACTCTACAATAGATAAGGTCAAGCATTATATATCATGATATAATAATGGGAAATGTGTAATAATTCTCAATAAATTATTTGAAATGGGATTTAATTACTGATAAACTATTGGAAAAAAATGTAATTCCTAATCTACTATGGGATGTATGAGGTAATTCATGATCCACTAAGGGAGACATGAAGTGGTTGTTGATCCACTATTTTGGGATTTTTATGCCAATTTTTGGCCCACATTTCAATATCATTTTCTATGATTATGATCTATCGATTATGTTTATGTTTATTATCACAAACTTTTATTTCGTGGTATATTTTTGATTATTTTTTATTACATGTCATACTACCCTGACTTAGGGAAAAATCTTATTGTTCTATATCCTATTTAATAAAATATTTCTCCCATTCTCGTGGTTTTTCATATGCCTATAATTTAACCCTTTATGAAGTATTGATAGGTTTTTACATACTCATGTTTAGAACTCACAAATTTCTTATGCTGATATTCCCTATGAAATGAAGATGATTATAACATACGGATAGTCTATAAGGGGGTATTGTGTGGTTTCATTATTATGAAATGTTCGCATGGATTTAAAATAAGTTTCTTATATATCTCGTTCTCAAAGACTCTAAAACATTAGTTTCTTGGATTTTGTTTTTATTGTGAGAGGTAATGTTTAGCTTATGTTAATTATGTAAAATAAATATGTGCTTAGATTGGATCATATCAATTGGTGTCAAATCCTCTACGTAATATTTTTTTATTAGCACTGAACCATGGAGTGTAGGTTTGGTTTCCCTCATCTAACCTACTCATCTATTTAGATAAGGATTTCCCTACAAGAAAGGATAGGAGAAAATGAAAGTATGTGGGAGGCCCTATCCCTAAACAAAATTTCGGTCAATTTCAAGCTACACGTGACACTACATTTTCCAATCCTAGATTTTATTGCTAAAAATCACAACATATATCTAATGGAGTCTAAGGGAGATGTTTAACTAACTTCATTTAGATTAGTTGACATCAACTATAATCTCTATGAATATTCAAGCTCTCAATTAATGGTTTTTAAGTGTTTATCTCATAGGTATTGTAGAGTATCAACACTCTGACTTTACGGGATACCACTATAGCTTCTGGAATGTGTGTACTAAAAGTATCACAATATAACATTGGATTATTGATGAATAATATCACCAGGTTTAATTCTTAGGATGTGGGGAAGTATTCCATTTTTTTTTGAAATCTATTGTATAAATGATGGGCCCTTAATGCTTTTCCACCAGAAAATATCAAAAAATATCCACCACTGACCACTTCTATGGTGAATACCTTCACTACTGATTCCCCTAATAATCAGGGGCATAATACCAGTTATGAGGCTTGAGAATTATATTTTCCTTTACAAAACCATTAGTGATATTTGAACACTTATGATTATATGCACATATATTAAAAAATAATAACAAAGGGATATGTAAGTATTCCAAAGATAACACTCCTAAACACCCATAAAAACATTACCAATGGGTAGTGTCATGCCAAATATCCTATTTTTCCAGAAGCCATCAAGAAAATAGAAGAATATAACTGAATCACTGCTTTTATCTAATATATTTTGGTCAGTTTATAGATCAATATTAATCTACTTTGGGGATAACTTCTTGATCATGAGGATGTATGAGATAACCCCATCATACTCCATGAAAAACCTTAATAACCAATATTTCTCAGTTGATCATAGATGGAAGATACAGGAATATCTTCTCATTCAAGTAACCCTCTATTTTTTCCTAAATCTCCATATCAATTGTATAAAAATGATTTTAGACCGCTATATCATTACTAATAAACTTCTTGAGTCATCCCACCATGCATGAAAAAATATATGGTTAATCTCACTATGATAAGTTCATCACGTTTTTCACTACTCAATTAATACCAATAGATTTACAACAAAAGTTGGTACATATTGAAAGGAATAATTATCTATATTTAGTGGAACATGTTTAACAAATAAAAAATTTTAGAAACCCAATATTTTACTCTTTTAATAGTACATGAAACCTGGAGTAGGACTTTCGCATTTTATCTCTCGGTGTGTCCCAAGGACTGGTACCTGATACCTATATGTGGTAGAAATGCTCTGCACTTTCATCCAGTCCCTAGAAGGACCCACCTTCATATGGTACAACAAACATTTTCTATAATTAATCACCATCTAGGAAGATATATACTTAAAATTACTCTAATATTTAATATCCACCATTCATAGGATTATTATCACCAACCTTTTTAAGTAAAAGCAACTAGAGAGCTGTTGTATTGCCAAATTCATTATTTTGTGAAAGGTACTAACATAATCCATGAAAGTAAAAATTTATTGGTAGTATATACTATAGATATATGTGGATAATGTCTAAGATGAGATTTTCTAGAACCTTATCTCCCTTGAGTACGTAGGACGGTTTTTCAAATTCAACGTGAGGTGTGAACATCTTGAGGAGGACATGTATCACACTATGAAAAGTTCTAATCTTTTGCCTCCTAGAACTAAATGAAATATCAGGAGTGTAGATTTGGATATGGTGACACATAATTTGCATCATAATCTGATCTAGCTTCCAGATTCCCTTGAAAAAAATCCCCATTATGCATAAAATCAAACTGATAATTTTTTCCAGGGCCCCCATTAGGGACAATAACTATTATAGAAGACAACAAACACGACCTTCCAAATTACATGATATAAAGAAAATATTTGTTTTAAATACATTATAAATACCTTTTAATTTTATTGTTTTTGAGAATTCAGAAAAAACATCAACTAAAACCCCTATTTCTTTTACAACTAATGGATATTTTTCTCACTATATAAGAAACTTATCAGTATTAAACATCTCCCAAAATATTATCGAATAAGACTCCATTATTGCCGCATCTTCCGGAATCTAGGAAAAAAAAAACTTAATAAAGGGGTGACCTTAGATACTCAATAATAAAAACATAATAAATAATAGTCAAAGATCTTAAGTGATAATAATTTGAGAATATAGTTATAATTAAGATATATAAGAAAGTTATACCCAAAAAATAATTGGTCATCAATTATGACATAAATAAAAATGTAAATAATTTAAATAGAGAGGAAAATTTTCTAATAAACATGAACCATAATAGTGTAACATCATGATACCTTAGAAATTAGGAACAATAATTAGTATAGGTGAGAATACAATCATGATTTTCACCATAAATAATCATTCATATGATTAACTAAAATGTAGTCTTGATTACCTATCTCATGATATATAAATCTTAAAAAAATGTATTGGAGTGTGATATAGGGAACTAATCATAATCATACATACATATGTGTGGAAAAATAATACATCATCATTATATATTAAAAAACCCATGGAATGAAAACGGGTTTCATATCCCATTAAAAAGGAATCATATAAGGAAAATAGTCATAATTCACTCTATAATTTTAACATGATATACCGTTGAAAAATATACAGGTATCCAAATATATTCAATAAAATTTTCAGTAAATACCATTAAATTAAAATAATAAAGAATTTAGAATTTAAACCATATATATAAAGGGTATAAAGTTTATTCAATAATATCCCCATTTTATCAATGTATTTATTCTAGGTGAATACCCTTCAATTAAAGGAATCAAAAATAGGGTATTCGCGGAGTAAAAGATTTATAATAAAAATTATAGTTATCTAATAAAGAAGATTAGTGATGAAAAATGTAGTGATAAATAATTTATACAAAATGGGAGGAAATTTCATAAGGAATAAAAAGATATAAGTTGGTTGGTTACATTTAAATATTATCATAGATTAATCATATTTTATTTCAAAGGATATTGATTTAGATGAAAACCATTTTTTAGAAGGATTACGAAAAAATATCATTATCAAGAAGAAACTTCAATTATTATTTGAAAAATTTTAGTTATAAATATTAAATAACTATAATTGAACAATTTTTTATTTTAGAAAACCATTAAATCATATTAATAACTTATCATAGAAAAATAAAAAAATGGAGGAAAGAGGTTTACACATAGAAAATGTTAAAAACATATTATGTTTACCCTTGGATGAAAAATACCCATATGGAAAACAATAAAATTTTATTTCAAATTATTTGAAAAAGATAATGTAGTATAATATGACCTCAATAAAATATTTAGATATAAGTAATGAAGCTTTCAAAATAATCCAAATAATTACGACATGTAAAAAATGGAGGTTTATGGACAAAAAGAAGAGATGAGGATAGTTTCACTAATAAGAAATTCTTGGGAAAAATATGATTCAAGCAGGAATGAAATATTGAGTGAAAATATAAAAAACAATTAAATATAAAAAATAAATTAAGAGTGGTTTTATGTAGAAAAAAAAGTTCCCTTAATGGATTACCATTCAAAAAAAACTTCATTTTGAAAATAATATTGGTACTTGAACCCATATGTTTTGAGTAACATTTAGATCAAGAACATTTTTTTGTTGGGTATCCTTCAAATTAATGTCCATTTAAAGATATTACATGATATTGATATTCAAACCCCATGAATATATAATAATAAATTGTTTATACTATAATAAAACCATATTAATTGTATCATGGTACACATTATGAAATAATTCTCCAAATATTAAATATGAGACAAAGAACCCCATTCAATTTGAGGAATATTTAACTCAAAACATATTGAAGGATATAGATATTTAAATAAAAAATAATTTTTTTTGAATAAAGTATTTTTAATTATAAAAAATCACAATTAAGAAATATATAAAACTCATAAATTTAATTAAGTGTATAATACAAAACATGTCACAAAAGGACCAATTTTGAGGTAAAAACCATTACATTGTATCCAGCTTACTTGATCATGCTATAATATCCTAAATATTGAAATTAACAATATAAATCACATATATAATAACATTCGTATAAATATAATACCATTTTTATAATTATTTTATCACTATATATTGAAAATATTTTAACTGATTCTAGTTTATTGTAATAATCAAGTGTTATAACTTTAGGTTATTTGTTTCTTAAAAAACCTCATGAAGATGGATATTCTCACTAAGTTGATTAAGACTCATCATTACTTGATCACTCTTATAGAATAATCATTATTTTCAACCATTACTAATATTACATTTTAATTAGGTGAATGATATGATTGTGACTTATAAAAATTGAAATTGTTATGAACTAGTTTTCGACGTGTTTAACAATCGGAAGGTGATATATTAATAAATAGATTTAATATTAAAAAACATTAATATATTATTAAAAAATTAAATATATAATTATTACATGAAATTTCCATTATATGAAATCAGATAATCATTTAAGAAAAAATTATTATAACATCATTTACATAAGCAGTTAAACCAACCGAAATGACATTTTCTTATAATGATTTAATGATTAAGGGGGTGTATTTAGATAATGATAATGTGGAATGTAAAAAATATTAAAAATTTAATATACATAATAATTCCTCATTAAATCCATTATTGGAAACAACAATGATGGGCGGTGATGAAAAATGAAATTCATCGTTCACGGAGGTGGTAGTCTGTTATATACAGGATTAGCAGTCTGGTTTCTCAATGAATGGGAAAACTAAAAGTATATGAAAATTGATCATTTAATTTTATTATTTTTGAAATATAAATCAAATTTATTCAAAAATTTCTTTATTTATGTTATCCTTTATAGTTGGTGATGAAAAACAAACTACATCACTTAGGGGAGGCATTAGCTTGCATGTACACACAATCATGATTTTGGTCTCTTTTAGTAGATGGAAAGTAGTGAATAATTATTATTAAATTAATATAACTAAATTTACGTATACTAATTATACTAATTTAATTATATTAATTATGTTATATATTATTTATTATGTTTTTTAGAAAAATAAATTAGTAATTGAAAGTAATACTGATGTTGGAATCTTGGGTTCTCTATTGAAAAAATCCTTTGAAATGAAAGCCTTAAAAGAAAAAGGTGACCAGAATATTATGGAAGAGGGGGATAGTTTTAGGAGGATTAATATGGAAAAGTATTAAGGATAAATTGCAAGTATAGGTGATTATGTTTGGGGTTGAATTTTCACCTTTTATAACTGAAGAGAATGGTTGTTTTGGAAGTAACCATTGTATTTTTGAAGAATTCATTCATACAATTCAAAGATAAATGGATCCGAAATGTAAAAAATTGGTATTTAAGAGTTTTTTAGTATATAATTTCCCCATAAACTAATTTTATAGACAACCTAGAGTGTTTTAGGAATTTTTTTTAAATTTTTATCTTTTACACTAATTTAATATTACCTTGGTAATTCATTTTTAACCTTAGAAAATAGTTTCAATAAAAAAAATTTAAATTTATCTTATTACCTAATTTAAAAATTATGAATTAAAATTTTAATATCATTTTATTAAATAAAATTTTGAAAATTTTAAAAATTAATTTTTAAAATAAACACACTTAATCTTATAAAAAGAATTTTTTTAGAAAAATAACGTTTTCATCTTTAAATTTACATATTAGAATATATTATCATTTTGACTGATTTTAATGACATAAATTATTTTATTATATATAAATTAAAATTTATTAGGCTTTAAATTAGATCCAAACATAATATCACGTGGAAAATTGTTGATTCAAAGAAAATATTGAAAACATATTTTTGTAAAGAAACATATTTATTTAGTCCTAAAATTGTTAGACATAGGTTTTCTATGTTTAAAAAATATTTTTAAATCTGTTTTTCCCTTCATTTCATATTTTACCACATAAAAAATTTTGCAATCTTCTAGGTCAAAATGATATAGTCATAAAAGTTATAAGTTTCATAAAAACTCCATTTTCTACTAAAAACTATCCTTTTTAGAAAATTCTCAGAATTCATAATAAGTAAATTTTGATATAAATAATTAAAATATAGAGTTCATTTTATAAATTTAAAATTATAAAATTCATTGAAATTTTGTACTATATAAAGGCATAAGGTGCAGAATAATATTTTCTATAAAATCATATTTTTAATTATAATGTGAATGTATTGTTATTTATTGTTATGAAATATGTACTTATTAGTGATAAATTATTTTAACATATATTAAATTCATATATAAATTTTTTTAATTTTCGTTTTAAAATAGGAGCACATATCTTTGAAAACAAAACACATTAATCATAAACTATATTTTATATCAATAAAACCATTCGTTTCTACATATAATAATTACATTTTGATTTCATACTAATTTTAACATACAATTCCCCTTATAATTTTAGCATAAAATCTTAGGGTAAGATTTATGGTAGTGGGAGTGATAGTTAATGATTCAGCTATCATAGATATCCCATTGAGTTCTAAAAGCATAAGATTTTCCTTCAAATTATTTCACTCATTCCATATTTTTCAGAGTTCATCTTGAGTTTGGTCAATGAAGACCCTAGTGACACTACATATTCCCGAAGATCATATAAATGGGACTCATAAGGAAAAATCATTCTGATTGATTTTGTATTATTATTATTTTGAAATTAAGTGTTTAATATTTTTACTCCATTTTATACCCACCATTTTAAATTTTATGTTTACCTTAGTGATCTTATATATATTTGATTTTAAAATATCATGTTTTTGTTTTTATTTAGAGTTGTGTGTGTTATGATCCATCAATAATATTTTAAATTTAAAGTTATGTTTATATTAAAATCATATTTTTCTAAAACCATACCCATCATTGATTATAAAAATAAGGTCAACTCTTTCAGGATGATCAAGTACCCATATTCATCATTTTTACAATAGAGAAGAACCTTCTCAATAATTTAAAAATAAAAAAGACATAAGAAGTTGTGTTTGAAAATAATCCAAACTTTTCCCTCTATTTTAAGTTTGTCAGAAACACCATCCAAGAATTGTGTTTCATTTTTTCAGATGATCTAAGTCATAATTGATCATGGTATACTGGAAATGGGTGATCATCTGGCACACGTCACATGCATCTCTACCACCATTGATAATGATCATGATCCTAGGAATGGAAAAAAGTCTCCAACCAAGGAGAACAATAGTTTGACTATTTACTAGATTAAATATAGATAGTTTAATTTCATGGGATAATTCATGTGTAACTGAATTAGTTAGAATCCTCTTAAACCGGCTCATCCTTTCTAGAAGAACCATTGGCTTCATAGCCCACTAAAGCTTGATAGAATCAATGTTGAAATCAAAAGGTTAATCAGGAGCCACTACTAGTGAAAAATCTTGTGTTCCCCCTTATGGAAATCATACATCCTATATTTTGAGGAAACTCAATGACCCATATTACTTTGGAGAAATCTGCTCATTGGGAAAAGTTATTTTCCTCTGTTGATACAATCTTGTTTGAGGACCACTCTAAAGATCCTAAAGTCGAATCATACTCAAAGAATCTATAGAAACTTTTGATCATCATTCTCTGGCCATGGTAAAATATTCTTTGGTAAATAAAAATATGTATGTTCTTATCCCTAAAAATAGATTCAATGTTTTTAATATATGAAATCGGGTGTAACTTTTAGATTAGTAGGGAAATATATTTGTGATAGTTTTCTCTAGGGTTGATCTATGGAACATTCGATTGGTTGACTATTTTTCTCAGCCACAATTATCCAATGCTCATCCACAACCACCATTCTATAAAAAATTTAAAAAAATATAACCAAGTTCCCTTGACTCAACCAACTAGGATAATTATACTTCCTATAAAGGAGTGACCCCTTGGGCACATAAACATGCCGCTAGTGTGGAAGTAAAATGTTCTCAAGAACCTCACCTATATCCAAAACCTAATTTGTATCTTGGACTCTCTTGGGTTATAAACTGCAGTTCGTGAGGCCCTCATCAAGGCCATAAATAGCCCTCTTGAACCTGAAAGTGAAGTAGTTATATTTGAAGCCTTCTATGTAACTTCCTGATTTTTTATGAACCATCTCTTCTGAATAAATTAAATTTCATTAATGGGTAGCTTTACATGCTCTTAAAATTCATTACCATGGATCGATGCAAATGTAGCACCTTCTTTTATCATCGCTAAATAGAAAGCGCTGCTAAAAGTGGTACCATTATAACTGCTATTCTTAGTGTTTATAAAACCTTTTAATAAAAATTATTATTAATATATATATATAATTATTATATTTATATTCATAAAATAATTTTTCATTCATATACAATAATTAAAAAATGCATGTTTCTAAATAATATAAAGATGAAATATTAATTTATATTAAAATTATATATATATTTAAATAATTATATAATTATAATAAATATTTTTAAATAATAAATATTTTTATTATATTAGATATTAGGTGTTTGGGGGTATAATTACATTTAAACATGCACACCCCACACACAGAAGCTAGAAAGGTAGGTCATGGCCCTCCAAGGGATAGTCCACCAATCAAACATTTATTTATTTAATACATGGTCCTGTATGCCTAGTGGAAATGAAAATCATAACTACTGGAACGTAGGCCCCTAAACTAGTGACCTAAAACTTGCCTCTTCCACTTATCCACATCACACCGCCAGACCACCCCCATAGCAGTTTGTTAGGGGCCTCTCCAACCATCTTCTGCCTGTTCACATTACACCGCCAAACCACCCCAAAGTAATTTATCAAACAGCTGATGCCGAGGCACCACCCAAAGCTCTGTTTCATCGTATGTGTACATATGTATGTTTTTAATTCACATAAATGTTACGAATTCACTTTTTCTTAGTTTTATAATTTATTTAATTTAATTTATCCATTTATATTTATATTTTCATTAATAATGTTAAAAATTTATTTAATCATTTTGAAATATTTATTTATGCATATATTTATTAGTTATACAACTAATATTTTCAATATGTTTGTATTTTGTTTTTTTAATAGTTTTATAATTTAATTTTTTTATTATTTAATTATAATTTTATATAATGTTTTAAAAAATTATATATGAAATTATAAATATATATATATATATAATTATAAAATTATAATAAATATATTTCGTTAATAAATATATTTAGTATATTAATAATTATATATTGAAAAATATATATATTTATGTAAATATATTTATAATTATATATAAATGATTTTTAAATATATTTATTAATAATTATAAATATAAATAAGTAAATATATATTTAAATAATTTTGATATTATAATAAATATATTTTAAATTATATATATTTATTATATTTATAATTATATATAAATACTTTTTAAAAATATATATTTATAATTATAATAATAAATAATTATATATTTAAATAATTATAAAATTACAATAAATATATTAAAATAACAAATATAGTTATTATATATATAATTATTAATATTTATATATTGATATAAATAAATATAATTATATAAATATACTAAAATGGTGCTTATCAGGAGGTATAATTTTATAAATGTATATAATTATAAAATTATATTTATAAATATATTGAAATATTTTTTAAATATATATATTTATAATTATAATTAGAAATAAATAAATATATATATATATATAATTATGAAATTACTATAAATATATTTATTATAGTTATATACATATATATAATTATATAATTATATATTTATTGATAATTAAATACAAGTATTTATAAATATATTTATTCATAATTATAATTATAAATATATATGAATATTTATTTAAAAAATTATAAAATTACAATAAATTTATTTATTATAATTATTATATTTATAATTTTATAAATATATATAACAATATAATTATAAATAATTATATAAATATATTTATTCATATATACAAATATTTATAACTATATTTATTTATAGCAATAATTATAAACATATATATATATATATACATTCATTATATTTATGGTTTTATAAATGTATATAATTATATAAATATATTATTAAGATTAGATATTTCTTTACGCTTTTTCAGAACTGATAAATGGGTGTCTTTATCAGTGATAAAAAATGATGATAAATATTAGGTTTATAAGTGTTTTCTATTTTAGCACTGATAAAACTACTCTTTATTAGTGGTTTTTTGAAATCACTGATAATATCCTTATGGGTTCTTATAAAAAGAACCCTAACAAAGTGTCAGTGCCACTTAAGACTTCAATATTTCATGGAACCAAACTGTTGTCACTACTGTTGTCGAACCCTACTACTGCCGGTAGATGATTTTATCGAGGAATCATTCTATCGAAATCTATGGTATGTGTTGATTTATCTTGTTATTTACTCTGACCGCACTTATTTTTTCATTCACACTTTTCTAAACCCTATTTTTGTGCTTCTTGACTTCTTCTCAACAAAGCGAACAAATCTCCTAAAAAACAGCCATTTATGTTGTACATGATCAACATATCAGCCACCACCATCCTTTTCCACAGCATAATCTCTTTCACAACAACCCAACACTCATGAACACTCAGCTAATACTTAATAAAATATACCTCCAAACACTATCAATATCTCCCTTTTCCCCATGGTTCATGATTAGGTTTCTCATGTTTCCAGTAGATATTATGTATGGTATTAGTTTTTTGTTTGTGTGCACAATGATTTAAGGGATTCACTCATTACATTCCTTTCATGGTAGTTCTAGTTTTATAGGTAGGTGTGGGTAGTTCATGAGTATCAATGAGGCATGAGGTGTTTTCTTATATTATTTGGTGATTGGCAGTGTGATGTCCCATACATGATTATCAATACATTTAATTATTTTCAAATGCATTTTTCCTAAAAATGGGTATTATTTATGATATTACCGAAAATCCATAGAGAGAATCAAATCTCCTAGAAATTTATTAAATTAAAGAAAAATATTACAAGATAGGTGAACGAGATCAAACAATGGTACATTCCCTCATCCATAATGATGGTTATTGATCATAAAAAAAGGATCATTAACATAGTCATAATCAGATTCATCAGTGGTTTCCTACTCTAACTGTGAATTACCTTCATTTAGAAAACTTAGTATCCTTTTCTTGGATCTTTCTTGCTCCGGGGTGAGGAACTTTGGATCCTTGGAAGAAGATCTGGTAGACACAATCCTGAACATATTTGAGTATTCCTTCTGTAGGTGTCTTTTTGAAGGATCACTCTTTCCTTTAACAATGACAACATCATTAAAAGATACACCATAACTCAAAGGATTGAGATGAGTGGTGTCTAATAAGACCAACCATTTATCATTGTCACTTCCATCATCTAAAATATTACCCCACTTTCTAATTACTAAGGAGCAGAATAAATTTTTATTCTTCTGATGATAATTCATATCCGGCTGAAGATCAGATTTTTTGGACCCATAATCATGTGAAGCATGTGAGGATAACTCCATTTCCAGCGGTGGAACCATATATCTATGCCCTTCAGGTTGTTAATGAACATCCTTTAATGCATTAAACTGAACAAGAGTCATGATTGTACAATCATGCAAATCTGAACCTGAATGTCCCCCACTGACAGGTGTATCATGATATATTTTTCTAGGATTATGGCTTCCTTCATTCACCCTGACATGCTCATGAACATTAAATTCATTGAAATTATTCATATCCTCTTGAGTCCCTTCTTCCATCCTATGAGAATGCTTCATATCAGTTTTTAAGTAAATACCATCAACATACTTGTTTCCCCTATTAAGATGGGATTTCTTGGCACCATCAGAAGCCACATTATTCTGTGTGACCTTCCTCCTCAATTTCTTACTACAAGAAGCCTCGAGATGGCCTTTAAAAAAAGATCAAACCACATTCTTACGGCAGTTATCCTTGAAATGACCAAATATTTGATAATCTGAACAGTAGTCAGGTAATCTTTAATTTAAAAATTTCTTTTAGTTTTCTTAACACCAATCATTGCTTCTATAAATTTATAAACAATAATCAATAGAAATTTATAAATTTCTAAATGTATAAATTGTAATATTTATGCTTCATGATATAATTACTTATAATTATATATGCATATTTAAATTATATAGTATATATTATTATATTTCTATAATTTATATATAAATATTAGTTAAAAATTTATAATTATGTAATTTTATACTATTTTTAATTTTTATACTTTTATAAATTTTATAGTATATCACATTATTATAATATAATTTAGTAATAATTATTTTATTAAATACTTATATTTTTATAGTTTTAATCATTTATAATTTCAGATAATTTTATAAATTTTTTTTCATATCATATCATATATATTTAGTTGAAATATTTAATTTTATTAATTATTTATAGTTTTATAGTATTATAGATTTATAAATTAATATAAAATTATAGATTTATTAATTATAAATTATTATATATTTATACTTACATAAATTTTGCTTTTATATATTATGTTTTTGTACTTTTATAACATAAATTTACTTTTATATAGTTTTATAAATTTATATACATTTATAAATTTTGTATATTTCTTTAAAATATATATTCTTTTATAAATTATATATAATTTTATACATATATATACATATATAATTTTCTATACTAATATAAATATATATACATTTTTAATATATACTTTTACACCTATATACTTTTTTTAATTTATCAATTGCTAATACTTTTATAAATTTATAAATTTTATTTCTATAAATTATACTTTTATAATTTTATAATTTTTTAATATGATTATTACTTTTCCCAAAAATTCATTTGGATAATTCAGAGTTATTAGATTTTATTCAATATTTTATGTTTTAAATCATAAAATATAGAAGTTGTATTTATAATTTTAATTGAGTTTTGAATGAGATTCAAAATTTACTCTAATTTTTTGGGTTTCATGTTCAAAAATGTATCTAAAGGGGATCTTATTCAATTAACCTTTATAATTGCATTGGTAGATCATAGTTTACGCATA
Organism: Viscum album; assembly: GCA_963277665.1. Classification (NCBI taxonomy): domain Eukaryota; kingdom Viridiplantae; phylum Streptophyta; class Magnoliopsida; order Santalales; family Viscaceae; genus Viscum; species Viscum album. Next base: position 1,648,450,960 of record OY728136.1, read on the forward strand.
AATAAGTCAGTTGTCATATCTTTATATTTGGATTTCAATCCAATTGTGAGGTTTGACACAATTATAGATAAACAGTTCAACGACTATAAAGTGTTGATATACCTAAGAGGTGTGATGTGAAGGATATGGTATTTCATCACTTTTTTTATTTTACAATATGAGTATGAGCATAATGACTGGAAATTCAATTTCACGTTTATTTATTAGTAGACCACCAAAAAATCTAAATTACTTTTTAACCCCATTACAACTCTTAAACATATTTTTCATCCAACGTCACTAGAATGGTTTAAATTAAGTGACCCCTCCGCAAATACATATTTTCTCTAATTTGGTGTTTGTTTCTAAGGGTTGATTTCAAAAAAATGTGCGAACATATGGGATGAGAAACTATGTTAGTTCTTAAGTTGGGTCAATGGTTGAAACTAATATAATTAGTAATAAGATTGATGTTTTTGGGGTTTTATAATGATAGAGGTAAGCCTTGAAGATGATTTCTTTCTTTTGATGGAAATGGATTTCAAATTTGATTGGTTTTTTCAAGGTTGAAAATATTTTAAAAAAATTATTTATTTCTTTTTTTTATTTTTGAATCCACTATTATATTGAATATCCATATTTTCTACAATGAAATTTATTTCAAATAATATAGATATTTTATATTTTCATTCTTGTATTCAATATCTATATTTTCTTCGGTTTTTTATAATGTAAATTTGATTTTAAGGATAAATTAATGATTTTAAATTAATAAATTGGATTTCTATGATGTTTCATAATGAGTTTGAAATTCTAGATTTTAATGATGATCTAAATAAATGATATTTTAAATTTAACATCGAATTTAAAATGGATTTTTTTGATTTGAAATTCGAGTGAATAGATTCATCGAGTTTTTTTATAAAGTGGTATGCTCTATCAATGGGATTAGTGGTATCTATATTTATAAATTCAAACATGTGTAAGGAAAAAAGGTGAAATCTATATTTATATTATCATATTAACTTTGATGGACACCACAAATACACATAATCTAACCTCCTAAAAAATATATATTGATAATAATTCCATGGAAAAGGTATGTCGTTTACTCCATCCAACCTATAAGATATCCATCATAACCTCAATATCATAAACCTGGCCTCATGGGAATATAGGTGCTACTAGAAATCAGTCCTGAGACTAAAATCCTTTTCCTTTTCATGGAGTAATTGAAGGATTGACATAAATGTAGAAACTATAATGGATTTGCAATTAGTAGTGCGTGTAATACTATCTAACTATTCCTTTTCATAGTTTCACCAATCAAGGAGCCCCTTGTGGGGATCAGACCATTGTTGCTGCTTTTTTTGACTTTAGATAGAAAAATAACAAATGATTTCTGGTGCTTCACCAAATCCCCATCCGGAGAACATTTAGATTCAAGGAGACAATGATCATACTTGTTTACTTCATCTCCCAAAATTTTTTTATTGCATTTTGTTTTCTGAGGCTCATCTATCATCTCTTTTGTACATCAACCTATGTTTCTTGAACTACAATAGTTATCCCATACCATGTATGAGTGATCATTATGGATTAATTCAATGAATTACACATACCACCAATGGAGTAATTATTTTCTTAAATTTAATTACAAATTTCATTCCATGCATGATGAAATTACTTTAAACACTCAAATATTGGGTTCCCCTATTTGAAAGGCCCATTATATATATATATATTTTTTAAAATATTAATATTACTGAATAATATAGTATGCACATGAGACCAAAATGGATGTATGCCAATTTTATGAAAATAGATTATGAAGATGGGGTAAAAGAGAACATTATGTTTTCAAAAATATCATGCATATGACCCTTCTCAAATCATTATTCCATGTTTATAATGTTGTTATTGAAGAATAATTACTCCAAATGAGGTGGAAGAACACTTTATTTGTCCCAAAATAGATCAAATGTATAAATTTTTGACTAAGAATAGGTAAAAAGTCAATTTATTTAGTGACTATGATAGCACTACATTTTATAGATCATATGATATGATTACAAGTTTTTATAATGAAAAAGACCATATCGAGGATGTGATTACATGTGTGAATGATGATGAATATAATATTATTGAAATGACAATGATAGTTGAAGTTGAACTTTGTGATTATCCAAAATTGTTTGAGAAGTTAAAGATTTGTGAAAATATTCCATTGTATATTAGTTGTACTAAATATACAGCAATGTCATCCATACTGAAGATATATAATTTAAAAGTTAGAAACATATGTAGTGATTTTAGATTTACTAAAATACTTGATCTTTTGAATGATATTCTCCCAAAATATAATGATCTTCCTAGAAAAACATATGACATGAAATGAATGATACGTTCAATGGATATGATCTATGAAAGAATATATGCATATCTATTTAATTGTATAATATTTCACAATGACCACAAACCACTTAATGATTCCCCAAATTGTGGTGTTTATCAATACAAGAAACACGAATCAGGTCTTACAAAAGTTGTATGGAACATTCTAATCATTCCAAGGGTTTGGTTCATATATGTAAGTAAGGATACTGTAAGGAAATTGGCATGCCATGCAGATACAAGAAAAAAATATGAGAAAATTCATCACCTGGTAGAAGCTCGTCAGGGGAAGATAATTGTTCACCGGTATCCTGAATTTAGAAACGAGTTGAAAAACCTTCATCTTAATGTATCTATAGATAGAGTGAATCCTTTTGTATTTCAATGAAGCACCCATAATACATTTCTAGTTATGTTGGTAAATTATAACTTTCTACCATGGTTATGCATGAAATGATTACACACTAGGCTATCTATCCTTATATCAAGACCAAAACCACCAGGTAATGATATTGATGTTTATTTGTCTCCATTTATTGGAGAATTAAAATTATTATTGGATTTAGGTGTTACTTTGTATGACTCTTATAGAAATGAATATTCCAAATTGAGATACATGTTGTACGGAATGATAAATAACTTTCCGGCTCATGGAAATTTTTCTAGATATAGAATTAATGGAAATCAATGGTGTCCCATTTTTTAATAAGGTATCGATCATGGATGAAATCATTTGATGGGAGTTAAAAAGAATTTACATCACCGTCACCACTAACATTTGATAAACTGTTTGAGAAAGAAAAATATATTGACATTTCTTTGGATAAAACATTTTCAAAAAACCTTATGAAACCCAATTGGAAAAAAGGATTAGTTTTTTTAATTAAAATACTAGAATTCTATATACATCAAATATTTTCTTGATGTTATTCATGTTGAAAAAAATTATGTGATTGTGTCATTTTCATGTTTTCAATTTCTTCCAAAATACAAAGATGGAATTAAGGCTAGATTGGACATGATTTACATGGGAATACAGGATGAGTTGGCACTAGTGAAGGGTGAAATATGTATTTTTCTTTCTCCATCTACTTACACTCTTTCCAAAAAGAAGATATGCTATTTTTTAAGCTTCTTGAATGATATAAAGGTTCCAAAGGGGTATTCATCAAATATCAATAATATCATGTAAATTATTGATTTAAATTTAATGGGTTAGAAATCACATAACTATCATGTTTTGATATAATATCTACTGCTTATATCAATATGTTGCATTTTTTCCAAGAATTTTTATCACATGATAACCAAGCTATTCTTATTTTTCGAATATATATTTTGCAATGTTATAAACATGGTGAAATTTCCAACTATGGAAATGGAAATTTTCATCATATTATGTGAATTGGAAATATTCTTCCAACTAGAATTATTTGATATGATGGTTCACATGATGATTCACTTGGTAAGAGACATTCAACTATATGGTCTGAATTAAATTTTGAGCCACTTTTGCAAATAATGACTTATTCAGATGAAAATTCTGCAAATCCCGAGGAACAATAGGTTTCACAACTTGTTGCTGCTCCCAGTTCATAGGAACAACAATCTTCTACAAATTTCGATGCTACCACTCTAGAGGAAAAATATATTGATTATGTTGAACTCAAGGAAATGGTATACGGTGAAGTTATAATATCCAATATAAAAGAGAATCATAGTGTGATGTTGTTTGTAAAAACAATTGAGGTGAAAATTAAAGTCATCAAATTTTAGGCCAGATAGAATATGCACGACCAACCTATTAACCCTAATAAGTCCATGTTCATTAATTTCATTGGCCACATCACTTGACAGTTTATGATGATTGATGTATATTTGTGTCACCATATTATTCTCATTCTTAGTACATTGAATTGGGAATATATTAAGGTAGCATTATGATATCCATTATCTATTTTATTAAAAAAATAAAATAATGAAACATTTTTGTACTTTTCATTATCCCTTGAATAATACATTTAAAGTAGATGAATATAACAATAAATTTTTAATATATCTTTCTAGAAAGTCTCATAGAGGCTTTCACATAATACTAATGAAATTTCATCTCAAATATAATAAAGGGAAAAAAACCAGCACCCACTACATATGTATTCACACCTGATAAACCATGAAGTGAGGGATATGTTTACTAGTTTTTGTGAGGAAATATCTTTTATGTTGCATTTTGGAATGTAATACATTGTTTGATAATGCATGTATTAACACTTTGTTTAATAATTTTTAATTTATGAAATAGAAACTGAGTGCGTAATATAAGAAACAGGTATCAAAACCAAAATACCCCTACCATAAATAAAGTATGGGGTAAGCTTCACTTGAAAAAGATGGTACGTATTTAAAATCTACCATAGTTCTTTAATGTGAAATTATACAACAACAAAATTGTTTTCCTCTATTTATATACATATTGATGAATCCAAATCCAAAGACACTTCCATCCAATTACATTTTCTATAGAAGGATGCATGTGTAAATAAATATGGGATACTAATGGATGAAAACACAAAAAGTGTGGGAAGTATGTGTAAGTAAGACATAATAAAAAAATTCTTTAAATTCATTATAAATAATAATGATTAATTATATTTCTATATTTTATATCTAATTTAGAAACAGGATTCATCAACATAAATAATGGATCAACACCTAATACCAATGGCCTTGAAGTGGACAGAAACTTATGGCCATGTTAGGGGTTCAGGTTTTGGGGAGACACCCCAAACATATTTTTTAAAAATAAAATAATAGGGGAGATAAAGATAAAGAAATGGAAGAGATGTAAGAATGATTATTTTATCTTCATTGAAAACTCTATTGGTAGTCTGAGTTGCTATAAAATGTTATAGGGGGAGAAAGGAGAATAAATAACTCAATAACAACCACTGGATGAAGACCCCCCCCCACTAGCTTTGAGGTGATCCATTCCCCTCAAAGAGCTCTCTTAGTTGAGGTAGTCAATATTTTCACAATTGTTTATATGAAATGTGAATCAAGTATACATTAATAACTTTCGTGTATGTATATTCTACATGGTGAAAATGAATATGATTTATAACTATCAATGTCCTCCAATCACCATGTTGTGAGGGCCACAATTTTTTATATCCAAGAAGACTCTCTACACAATAGAAAACATCCAACATGTCATGTCAGAGTGCATATTAGCATAGCTCATGAGTCGAACACTAAGCTACATGTTCCACTTGATGATGCAGATATTCATATAGTCTGGAAAACTATTGGAACATTCCTAGCATGGTTTTCATATCTTTTACATAAACATTTTGACAGGGAGGTATTCCGTTAAAATTTATTTTTCATGTTAAAACTTCAAAAATTACTTAAAAATGAATGAATCAATTAATGTTATTATAGATGGACAAAGGGAAGTGGTGAAATGAAAGGTAGAATAAAAACTATCTAAAGGATAAAATAACCAATAAAAAATATCTTCACAAGTACCTTTACCTCACTCATTGAATATCCATATTTACAGACATTTAAGGATCATACAGATACATGGTTACAAAGTCAGAGTAATTAGATAGTTGATTTTGATGAAAAACTTTATAGAGAGGCCATCATAGACCTAATTACTCTTGATAATTAAATTGAAATCCTCAGTTATGAATGGATATGAGTATCAATTATAAATGTATACATGAGGTTTTTTTCATTATTTTTTTCCCAATAGCTAATCAACATTGTTAATCATGAGTAAATACTATTCATATTTATTACTGGGGTCTGTATCAATAATATTTGAAGGGAGACCCCAATGAACATAAATATGGACTATTTATTCCTCACATCACTTCTACAGATCAAACCAAAAATAGAATCAACTAAAAGTGATTAAATATTGGAAAAATGGATGCATCATTTGAAAGAATGATTATAAATGAAAGACACTTATTATTTCCAATGATTTAATGGTAAAACTATACCATTTAATCATAAAAAATATATTTTCATTCATTTTATTACTTATTTTTTTTATGAAGCATTAGGTACTCATTAAAATCAATTGGGATAGACCAAATTTTTATTTCCTAGATTCACTACATGGATACCCCATAAAATGACCACGCAAGATAATGTTTTTCAATATATAATACACGAAATTCAATGTTTTAAGACTAAGATTTAGGTTATACATTTTATATTTTGTTTAATTCTAATTTTTTTATGATTGGGTTGCGTTTAAATATCATGAAAATCATAGCATGAGGACATTCCATAGGTATAAGGAGCCTATAAAACTCTACATGTGGATAAGTATTAGGGTACATATAATAAAATTTCACTATGAAAACACATATGAAAAAAAATTATTTATTTTTCTCAATTTTTCTGTAGTTTTCAAAATAAACCAATTAAAAAGACTGTGGTTATTAAATTTGAAAATTTGTGCTATATATTATACACCATCCACAAACTAGTATCCCCAAAAAGGTATTTTTGAAGATAATTACTATTTCATTTAAAATATTTATTAATCATTTGTGTATTTATATTTTTACAATAATATCAGGATTTTCTTAAGTCATCATATTCTAAATATGAAATAGATTTTTTATAATTGATTAGGAAATATAACTAATATAAAAAATGTAAACATATACCATAAATATGTGACTTCCTACTACTTATTTAGATTATTTTATCAACATTTTATCTACTGTTTTTTGTTAATTTTCTAATCATTTTTATCTAATACTTATTTTGTTAATTTTCAAAGGGACCATGAAGGGATTACTTTATCAATAAAAAAGATTAACTCTTATACAATGATTATGCACTCAATCTGATATATGGTGTACCTAGTATGAAATAAATTTTACAGTTTCAGTTTAAAATTGAAATTTTATTATCTAATGTTTCATATTTATTTTTAATTTATTTTTTTATTGTATTAAAAATAAAATAATTTTTTTTTCTTATATAGGTGGATTCTTTTTCTCTAGTTGGGCTGCTTTTTTTTGAAGCTTATATTTATCATTAGAGATTGGAAATCAAGGCTAATACTAAGATAATGAAAAAAAATATTGTTCAAGAATTTATACACCCATCCTGAAATTTTTTATTCCTACTACATATTTAATTAAAATTTTCATCTTTTTATCTGGTATTTTTTAGTTAATTTTTCTTATCAATTTTATCTAATACATATTTAGTTTTTTCACAAATATTTTATGAAGTTATATTTTTCTTTAAAATGTCTACAAAAAACAAGAAAATAAAAAATATGATGCTTTCTAATGGAATAAGAAACCCCATGCTGCCTAAAATGTGTAGTGTTTGAGGCTGGATGAGGTTTCCTCTTCCATCAGAATGGAACATGTTCCCTCTTTAATGGATTTTTCAGATAGTTGAAACCAAAAAATATCACATACTTAATCATTCACTCTTAAATCTGATACACAGTGTGATCTTTATGACTTAAACTATATTTTTTTAGTTTAAAATTTATATTTTAGTTTAAAACACAAATCAGATACTCAAAACCGGGAAAATGAATTAAAACATGTGTAAGTCACTAAAAATTAAGAAAAAATGCTTGAATTGTCTTGATAATTTAGGAATATATTTCATGATTCATTTTTTATATTTAAGAACTAGTCTCTTATCAGACAAACCCACAATGTGACCGATATTACTCAAAGTGTGTGTTTCCAGTTTAAAGAAAATTTTATTAAAAAAATTGACACACTCGAAATCGAGAAAACACATTATTATTATTTTTGATACTTTATAAAAAGGACCCATAAGTCATTTTTTATATATAGGAATTAGACACATCTCAATCTTCAACACGGTGTGATCCATATGAATCTATGTGTGTCTTTCTCTTTAAAATTGACATTAATTTTAGTAAAAAGAAAAGGTGACATAATCAAAACCAATTAAACTCATTCATATTGTTGTTATCCATTAGTAAAATGATACATAAGTAATTTTGGATATATAGGAATCAACTGAACCTCAATATGATGCATCGTGTGACCCATATAACTCCAGGTTTGTCTATTTATTTAAAATTGACATTAATTTTAGTAAAAAAAACAAGTGACATAATGAAAACCAGTAAAAAAACATTATTATTGTTTTGATACATTATGAAAACAATCCATAAGTCGTTTTTTATTTTTAGTAATTAACTTCACCTCAATTCGATGCACGATGTGACTGATATTACTCTTAGTGTGTCTTTTTATTTAAAATTGGCAATAATTTTAGTAGAAAAATAATGAAATATGAAAAACCCTAGAAAATTAATTCTTATTATTTTTATAATTTATAAAAATGATTCTTTAGTCATTTTTTGATTTGTATGAATGAATCATCCCTCAATTTGACTAATGGTGCAACTGATATGACTCCCAAGTGTGTCATTTTTTTTTAAAATTGAAATTAATTTTAGTAAAAAGGTCAAGTGACATACTCAATACCAATAAAATTCATTTTTAGTGTTTTTATACTTTAGTACAATGATATATAAGTCGTTTTTGAGATTCAGGAATTATCCTCAACTCATTATAATACACCGTGTATGAGGTATGGCTCAAAGTGTCCCTTATCAGCTGAAAATTTACATTTTAGTTTAGAATAACTATCACTCACAAAAAACTAAGTAAATGAACACAAATTGTCTTGATAATTTATTAAAATAATTCATAAGTCCTTTTCTAAATGTAGGAATCAATATCACATCAAACTAACACACTATGCGACCAGTATAACTCAAATTACATGTTTCCAATCTGAAATGAAGTTTTAGTAAAACACACAAGTGGCATACTCAAAACTGATAAAATATATTAAAATTGTTTTGATAATTTAGGAAAATGATCATTATGTATTTTTTAATGTGTAAGAGTCATCTTCATCTCAAACTGATGCACGATGTGACTGATATGACTCTAAGAGTGTCATCTTATATAAAATTGACATTACTTTTAGTAAAAAGAACAATTGACATAGTCAAAATCAAAAAATCACATTTGGATTGTTTTGATACTTAAGTGAAATGATCCATAAGTAATTTGTATGTGTAGTAATCAACCACACCTAAATCTGATGCACGATGCAACCAATATAACTCCAAGTGTTTATTTTTATTTAAAATTGACATTAATTTTAGTAAAATGAACAAGTGACATAATAAAAATCAAAAAAACCACATTCATATTGTTTTCATACATTAGTAAAAAGATCAATAAGGTTATTTTTTTACATTTAGGAATTAATTGTACCTCAATATAACACACTATGTGACTAGTACGACCCTAATTGTGTCTTTTTATTTAAAATTGACAAGTGACATACTGACGACTAATAAGACACATTTGAACTGTTTTGATACATTAAGAAAATGATCCACAATTCATTTTTAAAATTTATGAATCAACCACACCTCAAACTTATACACCATGTGCCCAATATGTCTCAATTGTTTGTTATCAGTTTAAAATTGACATTTTAGTTCAAAATTCATGTCACTCACTAAAAATCATGAAGCAAAACTCCAATTACCTGGATAATTTATAAGAATGATTTATAAGTCATTTTTGATCTATAGGAATTGGTCTCACATTAAAACAACACACAATGTGATTAGTATAACCCATAGTGTGTGTTTTTAGTTTAAAATGACATTTTAGTAAAAAGAACAAGTGAAATAATCAAAAACCATGAATATACATTTTAATAGTATTTAAACTTTAGGAAAATGATACATAATTATTTTTTTATGTTTAGGAATCACCCACGCCTCAATCATATGAACACTGTGACCAGCATGACTCCAAGCGTATCTTCATATTTAAAATTGAAATTTAAGTAAAATATAGAAGTGACATACTTAAAATATAGAAAACACATTCTGATTTTGATAATTTAAGAGAGTTATCCCAAACTTTTCTTTGTCATGTATGAATAATTCACACCTCAATCCAATACACAATGTGGCCGGTATGACACAAATTATTTTTTATCAGTCTAAAATTGACATTTTAGTTCAAAACTCATGTCACTCATTTAAAATATAGATAATGTGCTTGGAGTATTTTTATTATTTAGAAAATATATTGATAAGTCATTTTTGATGTGTATGAATCAATACCATGTCCAACCAACAAACGATGTGACTGGTGTGACTCAAAGTGTGTGTTTCCAGTTTAAAATGAAATTTTAGTAAAAAAAGAAAAGTGATATACTCCAAGCCAATAAAATTTATTCATATTAGTATGATACTTTATTACAAAAATCCTTAAATATTTTTTGATGTGTAGGAATCGTTCCCACCTCAATCTGACACTTGGTTTGACCAGTGGGATTATAAATGTGTCAATGTATTTAAAATTTACATTTTATTAATGTGTTATTCCATGTTTATTCTTAACTTATTTCTTTATAGTATGACTAATAAAATATGTTATTTCTTATATAGGTTTATTCTTTTGATCGAGTGGGCATGGATTGTTTATCAACTCATACCATGGTTGGGATTTTTTGAGAGGGGGTCATGGGTGTAATGACCCAATGTTTTTCAATGGAAATTTAATTCTTATAATTATGTAAAAAACACATTAAATCACAAAACAATGAACTAATAAGTGCTATCTTACCTATAAACATTATTTTTTCACTTCTGTGATTTGAATTTTGAAAATTCTACTTACATGATTGCAATCAGTAAGTTATTTGGAGTCTAATATGTCCAACTTAATTGTTGGTGAATAGTAACACACCCTTATGAATATTAATTTTACTCTTATGAATATTGATATACCCAAATTAATAGTATCTTTACCTATGATACTATATAAATACGATTCAAGTGGAACTACGATATACCTATATCTGGGAATAAGAAATTAATGTTTTAAAATCTGTATTTTTCAGCTATATTGTGATTTTAATTAAATATTAAATTAATCATATTTAAAAAATTATTTTCGAAAAATGGACTGCGTTTTTTGATTCCACATATCAAAAACTGGTTATGGTGAAATTTTTTGATTTTTATAAAATACTTAAATTTTTGATAAATTGTAAAATCAGATAATTCACAGTAAATATTAAAACCTGACTTTGCATCATGATTGAGTCATGGATGATGTAAATGGCCATAGTTTCAAACACACATGCAAATATTATTGTTTTTAGTCATGTAATGATCATTATTTCTCATCTTGAGTTAAATTAATAAACTAATGATTAAAAAATTATGAAAACCTTCCTCTCCTCCGCTATAAAAACCACCCAATCCCTCGTCTCTCCACTCCTCTGAAGCATTGTGCCTTGCCAATATTATTCACAAATATCATCCCAAGCTCATTCCCCAGGTCCAAAATCCCATATTCTCTTCAAAATACCAAATCCTCTCCTCTTAAGAGGCTCTCAAAGGAGTTAAACTCAAGTGGAAAATCCTCTTTCAAATTCTTTTATTTCTTTTAAGTTCTTTTCATTTCTTGTTTCTTTATTCAATTCCCTTCACCCAAATGGTATGATAACTCCATTTACATATATGTACTATAATTATATTATTCTATTGAGATAAATAATTATCTCAACTCCTTTCAGCATCATTTATTTAAAGGAAATGAAAACATCATTTGAGATGTGTTAATTTAGCACATTCAAGGACAATGATTTATCAATTTCTATTATCATCATTAATTCTGGTCATGAAACCATTTGTGTTATGTTTGAACCAGATTATTATATATTTTATATATCCTAGTCAAGGTTTTTTAATCCTTTTGTACAAATGGTATTATGTTAGAAAGAAAAACATGTTTGTTGTAATCAAAACCCACCGATTAACAAAAACGGTTGTCACTATGGTTTTATATAATAATTCATCTTCACTCTAAATAAAAAAAATGAATTATTATAACCATGTAATATAATTTATATTTACTAATAACATACAACTTCAATTCTGGACAACCAATTTCATTATATGTGTTTATTCGAACATGAATCGATCCTTAAAAACAAAGCCAGCAAAGAGACCTAAATAGTGAAATTGAACATTATAACCAATAAAAAAGGTTTTGAATGAACTTTAAAAGGTTATACTAAATAAATTAAATATATAAGTGGTTCTGGAATTATTAATTAATAATCCTAATTTTTTTATTCAGGTCATTAATAACAAGTGGAGAACACCACGATACTTAAGGGATCATCTCCATTTCACCTTCATTCAAGATCGTCCTTTATGTTATTCCATTATATGTGTAATTCCTAGTGATGGGGTATGATTAAGACCCCACCCATACTTTACACATGATTTATAAGTGATTATAATTATTTTTTCTCTCATTAATCCCACTTAAGTACACCCAATATCATGCCGATAATCTGTAAGGAATGTTACCTGAACATCCTTTACTTTTTCAGGTTGGTCAACCTTTCCTTTCTACCCAAATTAAGTTGTATTTTATTTTTGTTTACAAATTCTAAATTCTATTTATATTCTCCAAATTCATGTTTCAAGATCCATCCCTCATTATCTTTTTGGGATATACATTCTTTTAAGTGATTCACTCCTCGATACTTCCCAGTAAGTAAACTCATTTTAAGGAAAATTATGAAATATTTACCAATTTCGAGTGAACTCTATCCTCTATTTTAAGACACAATTTTATTTAAAAAATCATTATTTTTATTATGAAAATATTACTTGTTCACTGCTGTATTTATATAAAATACTGTTTCCTTTTCTATTTTAAATGCTCATTATTTTTTTCCTTAAAACCGCACTAAAAGGTTTTAATGCTAAGAATTTACTAAATACTCTTCTTACATGTTTTCACTTCTATTTTACGTCACATACCATGCTATTATAATATTTTACTATATTAATTTTCATGTATGTTTTAATTCCCTTCTCTCATGGACACAATTGTGATACACCCATTCATTATGCTTTATGTCATGATTGTGATACCCATTTCACTCCATGGGTTACCTTACGTTTATGTATGATTGAATTGTGTATTATTATTTATGTGGAAAAAATATTCATGAACCTACTAAGACGAGTGTTACTAGGTAACACTCCAATGTATTGGGTAATGTTAAGGCTCATGAGATGTTAAGTGTGACAGTCTTGGCGATTATCCTTGGCTTGTTCTTCTATGGGAAACAATCTTGGTGATTAGCCTGGACTTGTACTAAAGTCATGATTTTAGTTTCTTTAACATTTCTATGATTCCTTGTTAATATGATTCCATGTTTATATCTTTTGACACCTTATGTTACATTCCATTCTATTTCTTTATTTCATGTTCCTAACCCATGTTCTATGGATTTATTATTAATACTATTCCCTTACTGGGATTTTATATCATCCCTTTGTTCATGTTATCCATAGGTTATTCTTTGATGGTGTATGATAAAAGCTCAAGTTAGGGGTTCTTTATGATGACTAAATAAAGAAATGTTTTATTTAGCTCCATGTTTTTGGTTTTATGTGCCTATTCTTCCAAGACACTAGACTTCATGATCATTGGCTTGTACTCTAATGTATATTTTTGATTAAAATCATGAAATATTATATATAAAAGGATAGGGTTTCTATAGTTTGTATCATAGGATTCTCTAGTTATTTTTGGATATTTTGAATAGGGAACTTTAGTATGAACATTAATTTTGAGATGAATTATAAGAAAACGAACCTAAGAGTTGGTAATTATAGAGTAAGTAGTTTATCGAGAAAATACATCCTTGTCTAGATACGAACAGGTAGAGGCAGCTCCGGAAAAGATGTACCTAGGAGTGAAAACTCTAAGAAAAAGTTTCAGGCATGAACTAGGGTATCCTATTACATGAAAACATGCCTTGATTCACTCTTGGTATTGACCTTCACTAGGGATATGCTTTGGTAAATTCATGTTCTTAGTACATATCATTATTAAGGGAATAATAAATTATATAAGATTAGAAACAGATGGAGGATAACCTATATTTAATCCTAAGTAATCACATGTTAGGATATACTTATCATTTACAATTCTATCCTTTTATGTTCAAAAGTTTTATTTTTATGTTCAATAACTAAGAAATCATTCCCTTTAATTGTAAGTTATTTTTATTAGTTAATTATAAGAATTATAAGAACATGTTCCAACAACCAATGTTATAGGACATGTGAAAATTTCCCTAATGATATGCCTAATATGACAAGAATGGGTGCTAAAAATTTCATGACAGTACTTGCTCAGCTAGATAAAGTCATGACTAATAATTTGAATCATGTGGAACACCCTCTTCCTCCAAGAAAAGAGAAATTGTCATGGAATCCTTCATGTGGAAAAGGACACCCATGTTTAGCATATCTTCATATCCCATCCTCGTGGAACAATTGATTAACTCTATTGAAAAGTTATTCTTTGTCCTCCAGTGCTCGGAATAAGAGAAAGTTGTACTGGTTGTTTATCATTTTTATAGGGAAGCTGATCAGTGGTGGGAACTGATCAAGAAAAAAAAGTCCCAAGAGGATATTGATTCAATGGATTAGGAGGAATTCAAGAGGTTATTTTTCAATAAATATTTTCATTGAACCCTTCAACTGAAGATGGAAAGGGAGGTCCTCGGTCTAAAGTAGAAGGAAGATGAGTCCTTTAGGGTGTATAAAGAAAACATCATAGGGATTTCAAGGTATGCCTCTAGATTTTTCATGAACATTGAAAGCATGGACGGTCACTTATTTAGTGGCTTAAAGTCGAGAGTACGGAATGTGTTGGAAATTCAATACTTTGAAAATTATGAGGATATTTTCTGTTTTTCCCTCAAGGTTGAAATTGAGATTGGAGACTCTTAGTGCTCTCATGGGCCTTGTGAAAAGAACAAAAAAATGGAGAACAACATGAGTGGCTCAATAAAAAATACCTAGATGGAAAGAAGCCTGAATATCCCACTTTTAAAATTTGTGGGAAGAAGCCTCATGGGAATTGTATAAAAGGAACTAGTAATTGCTTGAAATGTGGAAAGATCGGACATCTGGCCAAGAACATCCAAAGTGATCTGAAAAATCCCATTAATGTTGTAGAAGAAAGGAAGTTTCATATCAATGTTCCGCTAGTGGTGCAGTGTTACAACTGCTAGGAGCATTGGAATTATGCGAACAATTTCCCTAATCTAGGGATTGTTAGATTTAATCAACAAAAACCACTAAGGCTGCAAGGTAGGGCTTATGCTATCACTACTAGTGAGGTGGATCCGGACAACAATTTGGTGATAGGTATGCTATTTATTATTTCAGGAATATAGAATGTACTTTTTTATTTTGGTTCTACTCATTCTTTCATATCTTTCAAGTTTAGTAGAACTATTCAAACACCACCTCAAAATTTGGTGGAAAAGTTATCTATGAGAAAAGTGGATGGGGAAATTACTATATCCATGGTTTATAACTCCTTCCTGATTAATGTTTCTGTATTGAACCTCCCAGTAAATCTCGTTATACTTTATTTAGTGGTTTTCGACACTATCTTGAAAATAGATTGGATATATTTATAAAAATACAACATCAACTGTCGGGAAATGGAGATCACTCCTTATATCCTAAAGCATCCTCTAATTATTTACAAGTGTATGGAGGAAGATGAATCTCTTTTAAAATTACTGTATCAAGTGAAGATATTTTTGCCTTTTGAGCAAGCATATCTAGATCAAATGATTCAGAAAAAGTCTAGAATCATTCTTGAAGTCATGCCCATCACGGGGGATTACACTGATGTATTCCCTAAATAGTTTCATTGTCTTCTTCATGATCGAGAAGTTGATTTCTCAATTGATCTTATTCCTAGATCTCTGTCTATATCAAATACACCTTACAGAATGACCACCGTAGAAATTTAATAGCTAGAGAAGCAGTTAGATTAGAATTTGGAGAAGGGTTTTATACGCCTGAGTGCTTCGCCAGGGGGTGCATCTGTCCTCTTTGTCAATAATAAATATGGATCAATGCACCTCTTCATTTATTATCATGAGCTCAATAAAATCATGATAAAGAACAAGTATCCCCTACCATGGATAAATGAATTATTCAATTAGCTTTTTAGGGATTGTTATTTTTCTAAGGTGGACCTTCGGTCAGGATATCACCAGTTAAAGGTGAGTAAGTAAGATATTCCCAAGACTAATTTTAGAATGAGGTATAGACACTATGACTTCATAGTGATTCCCTTCAGACTCACTGGTGATACAGTAATTTTCATTGATTTAATGAATATTTTTTTTTGAGATTACCTCGAAAAATTTGTAGTAGTCTTTATTGAATATATTCTGATATACTCCAAGTGCAAGGAGGAATATGAGGAGAATTTGAATACATTTTTAAAGACACTGAGAAGTGAGAATCTGTAAGAAATTTATAGTAATGTGAATTTTCTATGGAGGAAGTATCATTCTTGGTGCATGTTATCACCAGAAAAGGGATATCTATGGACCCTTCCATGACAAAGGCAATTGAAGAGTATCCTAGGACAAATTTCGTAATAAAGATCCATATCTTTCTAGGTCTAGCTTTATATTATCTATGATTTGTGAAGAACATTTCACGATTTTCAAACCCAATGACCAAGCTGACACAGAAGGGAGTATAATTTCTCTAGACTCAGGAATGTGATGACTATTTCAAGGAGTTGAAAAAGAGAATTATCACTACGCCAATACTTACACTGCCAACAATTGGAGAACTATTTGTGTTGTATAGTGATGCTTCAATGAAGGTATTAGGTTCTGTGTAGATGAAAAATGATAAAGTGATAGCTTACGCCTCAAGGCAGATAAAAATCCATGAGAAAAACTATCCAACTCATGATTTGGAGTTGGCAGCTATGATATTTGCATTGAAAATCTAGCAGCATTATCTCTTTGGGAAAAAATGTGAGATATATACTGACCACAAGGGTCTAAAATATATATTCACAAAAAAATAGATTAATATGCACTAGAAAAGATGGATATATCTCATCAAGGATTATTATTTCTCAATCCACTGCTATTCTGGTAAGGCAAACAATGTTGTGGATTCTCTAAGTAGAAAGGATCCTGCATATTTTTCAATGATGAGAATTGAAAAGGATTCAATCTTCTTAGATTTGTAGAGGATGGACATGGGAATCATTAAGGGAGGAACGTCATCAATCTTTTATCAAATGATTACTTAACCATCCATCATGGAGATGATAAATGATGCTCAAAGAAAAGATGTGGAACTTTAGAAAAGGGTGGAAGCTATCAGAAGTGGAAAATCCTCAGAGTTCATGATTGATGAGGAAGGAATTTTAGGATTTGGGTCACGATTATTTGTACCGTCTAATCCACATATAAATATCGAGCTTTTAAATGAGGCACATAGATCGACCTTCTCTACCCACCTAGGGAGAACAAAGATGTATTGAGATCTCCGAGAAAACTTTGGGTGTGACTATATGAAATGGGAGGTTGCCAAATATACATAAAAGTGACTAGTCTGTCAGCAAGTGAAGGCTAAGAGGAAAACATTTAAGGGGATGATGAAACCACTACCCATACCAAGATGGAAGTCATAGAACATTACCATATACTTTTTCATTGGACGTCCATGGACATCCAGAGGAAATAATGATTTATGGGTCATTGTAAACCATCTTACAAAGAAAACTAAATTTATTGTAATTTGAGAGGACTTCTCATTGGATGAACTTATACAGGTTTACATCAAAGAAGTTGTAAGGCTACATGGAGTACCACTATTTATTGTATCCGATCATGATCCAAGATTCACCTTGAAGTTATAGAAAGTTCTCCAACATGCTATAATCATTGAACGAAGCTTCAATATGTCCTATCATTCTCAAAATGATGGCTAATATGAAAAAACAATTCATAAACTGGAAGATATATCGATAGCATGTTCTATGGACTTCAAAGGGGGATGGGACCAACATCTTCCACTGGTCGAATTCTCCAACAACAACTGTTTCCACTCAAGCATTTGAATGGCACCATATGAATCCCTTCATTAGAAAAGGTGCATAACACCAGCGTGTTGGGTTGAAGTCATTGAGGGTAAGATGCTAGGACCTAAAATGGTTAATGAAATGATGGCGAAGGTGAAAACCATTCAGAAACATGTAAAGGCAGCCCAAAGTCTACAAAAGAGTTATGCTGACAATTGTCAATGATACCTTGATTTAAAAGTTGGAGACATGTTGTATATACACACATCTCCATGGAAGAAGGTCATGAGGCTTGGGAAAAAAGGGAAGCTATGTCCCAGGTACATCATCCCCATCAAAATTATTAATCGTGTAGGTGTTTTGGCCTATCGACTAGAACTTCCACCTAACATCACCAATGTACATGATGTCTTTCATGTATCCCTCTTAAAGAAGTACCTACTAGGCCCTTCAAATGTATTCTCTTTAGGGTTGGTACAGTTGGAGGATGATCTTTCCAATGAGGAGCATCCAATGAAGATCTCAGATCATAGAGATAATGTTCTACGTAACAAGACTACTCACCTGGTCAAAGAACTATAGCAGAACCACAAGTATGAAGAGGAAATATGGAAACTAGAGGTGGCACTGAAGGAAAGGTATCCACACCTGTTTATAGATTATAATTTAAAACGATATTTTGTGGTAGAAATTTATTAAGGGGGGGAGAATGTAACGACACAATGTTTTTCAATGGTAATTTCATTCTTATAATTATGTCCAAATCACATGAAATCACAACATAATGAACTAATAATTGATATATGACCTATAAACATAAGTTTTTCACTTCTGTGATTTAAATATCAAAAATCTGACTTACACGGTTGTGATCAGTATGTTTTTTGGAGTCTAATATGATCAACATAATTTTTTGTGAATAGTAACATACCCTTTGGAATATTAATTTTAATCTTATAAATAGTGATATACCTTAAAGAATATTAAACTTACCAATGATAGTATATACATAATATCCAAGTGGATGTACGATATACCTATATCTGGGAATAAGAAAATTAATGTTTTAAAATATTTATTTTTCATGTAAATTAGGATTTTAATTAAATATTAAATAATTCATATTTAGAAAATTATTATTCATGGAATAGTCACTATTTCTGGTCTTGGGGGAAATTACTAAACTAATTATTAGAAAATTAGGAAAACCCTCCTCTCCTCCACTATAAAAACCCTCTTCACTCCCTCTTCTATCCACTCCTCTCAAGCCTTGTACCTTGCCAATATTCTATCCAAATATCCTACCAAGATCATTCCCCATGTCTAATATCCCTTAGTCTCTTCAAAATACCAAATCCTCACCTCTTAAGAGTCTCTCAAAGGAGTTAAAATCAAGAGGTAAATTCCTCTTTCCAATTATTTAATTTCTTTATAAGTTCTTTTCTTTTCTTATTTCATTCCTCTCCTCCCTTCAAAAAAATGGTATGAAAAAATACCATAAAAACATGTACTAGATTGATATTATTATAATGGGATAATTCATTATCTTCTCTCATTTCCCCATCTTTTATTTGAAAGAAATGAAAACACCGTTTGAGATGTGTTAATTTAGCACATTCAAGGACAATAGTTTATGAATTTATATTAGCATCTTTAATAATGGTCATGATACCATTTGTGTTATGTATGAACCTGATTATTATATGTGTAATATATCCTAGTCAATGTTCTTTAATCCTTTTATTCAAATGGTTTTTATTTATAAAGAAAAACATGTACGTTGTAATCAAAACCCACTTATTAACAAAAACTGTTGTCAGTAAGGTTTTGTATAATAATTCATCTTGAATCCTAATAAAAAAATGAATTACTATAACCATTTAATATACTAGATGTTTACTAATAACATACAACTTCAATTATGGACATCAACGTTCATTATAAGTGTTTAGATGAACATGAATCGGTCATTAAAAACCAAGCAAGAAAACGTTCCCAAATAGTGAAATTAAACCTTATAACCAATCAAAATGGTATTGAATGAACTAAAAAATTATTATACTAAATAAATTATATATAGAACAGGTTTTAAATTATTAATTAATAAACCTAATTTTTTTATTCAGGTCATTATTAACAATTGGATAACACCACAGAACTTAAGGTAAGTAATCCTTTCTATTTTACTTTTATTCAAGATTGTCCGCTATGTTATTCCATTTTATTTGTAATTACTAGTGATGGGGTATGATTACAGACATCCCCATAATTTTTCCATGATTAATAAATGATTATAAATCCATTTTTATCTCATTAATCTCTCTTATGTACATCAGATATCATGCTGATAATCTGTATGGAATTCTACCAGAACCGCCTTTATTCCACCAGGTTGCTCAATCATTATTTTTTCCAAAATGAAGTTGTCTCTTCTTTTTATTTAAAACTTATAAATTATTTTTATATGATCCAAACTCATGTTTCAAGATCAATCAGTCATTATCTTTCAGGGATATGTATTCTTTTATGTGATTCCTTCACCGATACTACCCACTAAGCAAACTCATTTTAAAAGAACTTCCAAATTTTTTAACCAATTTCATTTGAAATATATCCTATGTTTTAAGGCTAATTTTTCTATACAAAATCAGAATCTTTATTATGAAAACATTTTTAGGTCACATCAAGATTTATATAAAATATTGTTCCCTTTTCTATTATAATGACTCTTTAGTGTTTTCCTTAAAACTGCACTAAAAGATTTAAATGCTAAGAATTTCCTAAATACTCTTATTACATGTTTTCACTTCTGTTTTACATCACTTACGATGATATATTCATATTTTACCTTATTAATGTCCATTTATGTTTTATTTCATTTATCTCTTGGACACTTTCATGATACGCCCATTCCTTATGCTTTATGTCATGAATGTGATACCCATTTCTCTCCATCGGTTCCCTTACGTTTATGTATGATTGAATTGTGTATGATTATTAATGTAAAAATAATATTCATGAAAATTTTAATATGGGTGAACCCAGATAGCACTCCAATGTGTTGGGTATCGTTAAGTCTCATGAGATATTATGTGCGACGGTCTTAGCTGTTGGACTTGGCTTGTGCTTCTATGGGAAACGATCGTGGCGGTTAGACTTGACTCCTACTAAAGTAATTTTTTATGTTGCTTCCACATTTATATGATTCCAAGTTTATATGAATCCATGTTTTTATGTTATAATCCCTTATGTTACATGCCTTTTATTTCATTATGTCATGTTCTTTAACCCATGTGCTATGGATTTATTCTTATTCATATTACCTTACTTGGCTTTTAGCTCATCCATTTGTTCATATTATCCACAGGTAATAATATGAAGATGTATGATCAAAATGGATGTTAGGGTATATTTATGAAGACTAAATAGAGAAATTTTGTTTAGTTCCATGTTTTCAGTTTTATGTGCCTAGTCTTCTAAGACACTATACTTTATGATCCTTGGCTTGTACTCAGATGTATAATGATGCTTAAAATCATGTAATGTAATATGTAAAATGCTAGGGTGGCTTTAATGGGTTCCAAAGATAAAGAAACATTAATGTTTCTAAATTTATATGGACAGTAATTGCAAATGTAATTAGACAAAACATTCCTTGAAATGTATATAGTAGTGTTTTTTTTGTATTCGTGATGTAAAATTTCTTTCAATTAAATTATGTATTTACACATTGAATTATTTACATACAGGTTACAGGTTTATTTAATATAGTGTGTTGTTATTAAAATAGAACATTATAGTAGGTGGACCATTATCAGTGTTATTTCTAATGCTAATAAAGTGGGTCCTTTATTAATTCTTTTTTTAGCGCTGATTAAGGCCTCCTTTAATCAGTGCTTTTGGATTGTTGTCAAATCCCCCCTTAATGGCGCTGAGGACAAAAACACTTTTTTACATTGTTAAATAAATTTTTACATGATGTTAAACGGTCAAAATGTTGTAGTGATTCAATATTGCATTACACACAACCATGGGTTATGTTTCACTATACACAATATTTAGTTATCTTGCATGACACATGACACTGATTTTTAACAAAACCTCGGCATATTATTAATATAGTTATTTAAATGTGACTATTGTAACCTATATGTTATAATTATAAACATTAATAATAATAAATACTCATGAAAATAATAGTTATAATGTTTTTACATAAAGGAAACATATTTATAATAAAATATATTATTTTCGGTAAAGTCTTTATATGTTTGAAAATACTATTTTCTCCAAAAAACATCTTTTTATGTCTTTTTGTGAAGAAATAATAAAATTAATATCTAAAACATTTAAAAACTGAATTTTATATAATAAAATTCAGTTTTTAAATCATAATTTCGAAATTATAATTGGTTAAATCTTTGGGATTTTTTAGAAAAGATTCATTTTTTATGAATAGAGAAAAAGAATGAATTTTAATTAAAAACTACCTTTTCTTTTAATTAATTCATATATTTAAATTGTATTTAAATTTTATTCTAATGTATATTTAGTTCAATTATACATCTATTAATTTAAT
The DNA here is from genome assembly GCA_963277665.1 of Viscum album. Lineage (NCBI taxonomy): Eukaryota > Viridiplantae > Streptophyta > Magnoliopsida > Santalales > Viscaceae > Viscum > Viscum album. Next base: position 1,648,473,943 of record OY728136.1, read on the forward strand.
TTAGGTCATTGGAATTAATTTCTTATTGAAATTTAATGTAAAAACTTTATAAACTTGTGATATTTTTCGCTTTAAAAATCACATTCTCCGCACATCGACGAGATTAATTTTAAATTAAATTTTTCCGATTATATAAATAGAAATTTTAAAAAATAGATTCCACATTTTAAATTAGAATAATTTATAATTTCTTGTAATTTCACCTTAATTTTTTACCAAATTTATTACTAAAAGAAATTAAAATTAATTACAACAATTAAGTAAGAAACAAGATTAGGTAGTGGTTAAAGATAGAAAATAAAGTATAAAAATGACGAAATATTATAAAAAACACATTTTATGGTCATATTTAGACATTATAATGTCTAAGGTTCAAATTTGAGCCATTTTGGGTGCTTGTTTATATGAAAAATATGTTTGGAATTCTCTATTTCAAAAATTCACAAGTTTGCCACTCACCTCCCTTATAAAAGGCCACCCTCTCTTCCATTATCTTCAAACCTTGAAATATATTTTTATTTTCCAATAAACATAAAAATATATTTCAAAATTACCTCCCCTAATCCATGAATCCTTATTTTTTTTCAAAAATATAATCAAATATGGACTTTGGGGAATACCAAAAGGAGATACCTAAAGAAGAGGTAACATTCATCAACGAACATTTTTGTTTTATTTCTTCCTCAAACCCCTTCAATTATTTTTATATAATTATTATATAACAACCTCATTTTATTAAATATATAAATATTTTTGTATTTTAAGGTTACAATATACAACCCCAAAAACTTACGTCAAATGGGTTACAAAATCAATGTTCATGTGTATAGAGGACTACCGCCTCACGAACTAGTGTCATTTGTTTTCATTACCACATTTTTGGGTTGGAAATAATGATGGAAATAATTTTTATATATGATATTTATGATATTTATTATGTTATTATTATTCTTTAATATTTATATCACACATAAATTCTTGCATTATATTTTATGGGAATACGATAACCCTGTTCGTGTGTACGACGGACTACCGCCTCATGAAGCGATGTGACTCGTTCATGATTTTCATAGAATGTATAAAAGATTATTATAATAAAAATATGAAATATACATTCCTTAAAAAGTTTTCTTTAATGAAAATATAGTTTATAATGTTATTCATTTCAATCTAATAATAAAATTGTAATAGTTTTCAAGTGTACGTACAACCTATCGTATCAATGAATGGTGTACTTATTTTCCAATTTCTGTCTTTTATAGATTTTGATGAATATATATTATATTTATTTAATTTTCATAATTATGGATATGATGGGATTATGATTAATTTAATATCACTAAAAATATAACAAATCAAAACATTTATGAAAAACAAAGCAGTTGTTACTCGAAACGTAACTTTAACAGGGAATTGTTAAAATATGAATAACATAAAGTCATAAGTAAATCATATATAGAATTATATGTATTTATATATGAATATTTTTATTTTATATATTTAAAATGAAATTATATTTATTTTACAGGAGGTTTGAATGAGTATGATGAGTGTCAAAATTTAAGTTAAGGGATCTATGTCTCACTTTTTACTTTTTTGAGACACGTTCTATATCCACCACCACTTTATTCTATGTGGTGAGTTTACTTCCCACAAATGTATTTCTTTATTCTTATCCTAAACTTTATTGGAATTTTCATACCCATTTTAGTATCTCTATTTCATGGGGTTTACAGTTGAAAAGTTACCAAATCTTTAAATGAATATTCTCTCCATTTTCTTTATTTGAGACGCATGTAATGTTATACACCTTTATTATTTTAAGAGGTGTATTTAATGTCCATTTTAAATTTTATATCATGAATATTATTATTTTAATGATATTTTAACCTTCACTTAATTTTATTATTTAATGGTCATTCTAATTCAAAATTACGAAAGCGGTAATATTTTATTGCTACAATCTCATCATTTATCAAGATTGTTTATGATTATATTTCCATTAATGAAATCTTATGATCCACATCTAAATAATTATCATGAATTTTATTCTACTATTTTCATTATGGATATACCTATGTAATGGTACAATTTTTCCACTCTTTTATTTAAGACAATTAAGAACATTTTTTAATAAAATCCGACATTATTTCTCTTTTTGGTCAAAAATCTATTTTCCTTCAAAAAAAGATTTTAAAAAAAATATTACTCTCTTATAATTTTTAAAAATAATCTTTTAAACATGTTAATTTTTTTTAAAAACTTTGAAAGAAATCTTTGTTTTGTTTTCCAAAACAATTCTCATTTGGATTTTATCTGAATGTGAAATAAATCCTTTTTTAAATGTGTATAGTATGGATGGGATTCTCCACTACCATAACTAATCACTAATTTAAAGAATAATCTATAATTTTTAATGTTTATTTTCAATGGAAAATGTTTTCAAAATGTTTTATGTTTTAAAAATAATTAATCAAAGCATAAATGATATTTTCCACATGAAATATTTTAAATGATATTTCAAATTTATTTCCCATCTTAGATAACATCCATTGGTGTTACTCATGCATTACTAGGGATATAATCCAAGTATAAAATTCATATAATTTATCTTAATGGTTTATGTTTTTATGGAATGATTTTTATGAAACCTTCTTCTTCTCCATGGATTAGATGCTTATGAAACACAGTTCTTTTCACAGGTTATTATATGATGAAATAATTATGAATTATGTCTCTTTTCCATAGATTAATATATGATGAAATGTTTATGATACCCATTTCATTTCATATATTATGATACAATGAATATATATGATCTTGTTGAAAATATAAATATGGTCTTAATTATGTAGCGGGTGGGCCTATATCTCCCTCTGATGCATTCGGTAATGATTTATATCTCATGAGATAGACAGAACTGGAACGGGAAATAAACTTGGTTTCGTAATATAGGAATGTATGGGAGAGTGAAATTAGTTCGGTAAAAAAACATTGTCCACTATGATGGTCTTGGTAGTGTTCCTTGACTAATAAAGAAATGATTTTCTATACTTATGTGTATTCCACAAATTCCATTTCTTATTCTCTAATGGATCATGTTCTTTGATTCCATTATAAATCATGTCTTATGAACTTCCAATACTTATTCCATGACACTTGAATATGATATATCATATTTAGGGTATGACTTTCAAAAAATATTTTTATGTTATCATACCCTTATGTTAATTTTAAGATTTAATATCTCCCCTGTTTACCCCTACTAAGATTACGAGATCACCCTTTCTTATTTTTTCCTTCCCTAGGTAATGAAGATATGTATTTTTTTTGATATTTATATGAAGGGTGATAGTTTTGGAGAATGTATTTGGAGATGAAATATCTCACTTAATTATAATTTTTTTACGTTTCCATGTTTCAAAAGGAACTAAACTATTACAGCTCTCGGTTATTTATTTATATAATGTAATCTATATTCTGCAAAAATGAATTAATGTCTATGTATGAAAATATTGGGTCATTATAGTTGGTATTAGAAAAAGGTTTAGTAAAAATTTGGAAACTATAATGAGAAGAACATAGTGATATCCCTAAGGAAATGTCTAAGGATAATTCTAAGGATGGGTCACAGTATAGGAAAATCTCATATAGTTTTGGTAAAGGATTGAATGAGTGGTTTCTAAGCAATACATCCTTGTCTAAATACTATAAGTGGATCTCTCTCTAGCATATATGTACCTAGTGGAAACAAACCTGAAAATACCATATTGAGATAGACTCAATTGAGAATTGGTGCATAATAATGAGTCTAGTATAACACCTAATTTGACACTCCCATGGGATACACTTCGAAAATTCACAAACTCTTTAGAAAGCATCATGAAGGATTTAAATTGAATATGGTTATGAATAACGGAGTTTAAAACTACAATGTCATAAATTAAGGATGGTTTCACAATTTAGACATCCTATAAGTGATTTTCATGATTATGTGGTAACCCACTTTTATTTTTGTTTCTTACATTACGCTTTTTGGTTTTAGTGAATGGATAGAACTCGAAGGAACCACATTAATGATGAGTGTTCCAGACAATAAAATGATTTTCCACATGTAAATGAAATTTTTATGTTAAGTATAATGAAAAATAAAGTTTATATTATCACAAAACTTTTACAATCTATGAATCATGCTAGAATTACAAACAAGAAAAGGAGGGAACAACATTCTATTGAGTTCTTTATGAGGTAACTTTCAAATTATTTTAGTGCGTATGTTGATTAACTAGTTTATGAATAATGAATCAGTACCACTAAAAATATATTTTCCATTCTTCAATGTTCAGAACATGAAAAATTCAGTTTTGTTTTCTATCATTTGGAAGGTGAAGCGGATTAGCGGTGTACTCTTATCAAAAATATGAGGCAACAAGATTAAATTAAATCCATGGAATAGGATGAGTTCTATAATTTCTTTATAATAAGCACATTCATTCTATTCTTCATTCTACAATTAATAAATAGTTACCCAAGCTAAGGTAAAAGGATAATTAATCAATCAGTACCTTTGAATATAATTATATAAGACTTATGAGGTATGGTTTTGGTATTATCATCCAACTTGGAATTAAGTTTGATCGATTATTCAGTGGATTAAAAATAAGTCTCTAAATGGAATTATATATAAGATACTTTAGTATCTATAAATATATTTTTTGATGTTCAATAAAGGTGGGAATAGAAGTTGGATTTATGTATCAATCTCACAGTTTTTACCTGAAATGGAAGATGATGCTTAAAGTAAAATCTCAGAATCATAGTGAGAAGAAGATGATATTTCCTTTATTCTCTAAATATGAGATGAAACCTGGAGGAAATTTCCTTGGGGGGCTATTAAATGTTTTAAGAATGGAAGGAAAGTTCAATGTTAAAATTATTGCCAAATTGATATGAAGATGTTATCTTAATATGTTAATAGAGAGAGTGCTATACAGAACACATCCCACACTTTTGTGCTTCAAGTGTAAGGATAATGGTAATTATACTATCTAATACCCAAACCTTTGTGTAAATGATGATGATTGCATAAAAAATCTCTTAATCTAAGGAATTTGGGGAAATCTCATGTGATCACTATTTTTGACAAGGGGTGAATTAACGACGTCAAGAAAGGTAGACTTACCATCCACTAAAGAACTGATAATGTATAATTTTACTACATATCTACCCATTACAGTAAATTTAAAGAATTTTATAAGGGTATCATGATATAAACTAAACACTTAGATATGAAATTATCATTAAATACCACTAATGGTATGATGATCAGATATCAAGTCTATGATTCCACTCCGGTTGACATTGGTGGGAATGTGCTTTCTGTGAATCTTTCTATTATTTCTATGGTTGAATTTGATATTATCCTAGTAATGGATTGTATTTCTATACATAAATCCCATGTTTATTTTCATGTAAGGTAATTTATGATTAATAATTCAAAACAACCTATGATTTTCTATCAATGTTATGATAAGTATGAACTTAGGATGGAGATTACATCCATTATCTGGGTCTTAATTCACATTCATAAGGATTATTTATCTTAATTAGTTCTAAAATAACTCGATGTCAATGATATTCCTATTATTCGGAATTTTTTTGATGTTTTCACAGATGTGTTTTCTATCCATCTATGAAAACATGAAGTTGAGTTCTAAATAGAACTCATACTTAGTTCCACCCCAATTTCAAAGACACCCTATAGAATAGAACCGATTATGTTGCAGTAATTAAAGAAGAAACTCTAAGAAAACCATGATAAGGGATTCATCAAGAAAATTGTGTCAACTTGGGGTACACCTGTTATTTTTTGGAAAATAAAAATGGATCAATTAAACTTTTCATCGATTATAAAGAGCTAAACAATATTACAATTAAGAACATGTATCCTCTTCCCCATATTGTTGAATTTTTTGATCATCTGTGTGTAGCTTAATAATTTTCCAAGAATGAACTTCGTTTTGGATATCCTAAATTAAGGGTAAAGATGGAGGATGTTCCCGAGATGGTATTCTGTACAAGTTATAGAATCTAGGAATATCTAGTTATACCTTTCTGTCTTTTTAATGCCCCTACTATCTTCATAGATTTAATAAATATAGTATTTTTATAATACCTTGATTAGTTTGTTGTAGTCATTATTGATGATATTATTATCTATTAAAAGATAAATGAAGATAATGAAGACCACTTGATTATTGTACTAAAGACCCTAAGGAAATATAACATACATGACAATTTTACAAAGTGTGAATTTTGGTTGAAAAAAGTTTCATTTGTGGGTCAAATAATATCAAGAGACGGTATATCAGTAGATCCATCAAAGATGTAGGCTTCTAAATGTGGGCCTAGACTAACCATGGTGAATGTGATCTATAATTTTATTGGTTTATATAGTTATTATAAAATGATTTTGGAGAATTTATAATGAATATCTAATACTCTGACCAAGTTGACTCATAAGTGATCCAAGTTCCTCTGGTAAATGAATGTGAGGAAAATTTCAAGTAACTTAAGAGAAGGATAGTCAGCACACATGTTCTAACATTACCCTATATTGGAGAAGGGTATTTAATATATAGTGATTCATCCAAGAATGGATTGGATATGTTCCTATGTATAATGGAATGGTTATAGATTATGCTTCATGATAATTAAATATTCATCAGAAAATTTACCCAACTCATAATTTTGAGTTAGTTCTGGTAAATTTTGCATTAAAGATATAGTGGAAATATATTTATAGGGAAAAGTGAAATATATATATATATATGCTGAAAAAAAATAATGAAGTATATATTCACATAGAAGGTGTTGAACAAGTTCCAAAATAAAATGTTTATAGTTGATAAAGGATTCTGTATATTCAATAAATTACCACCATTGGAAAGTGAAAAATGAGGTTGATGCTTTGAGTCAAAAGAATTATGCTAAATTATCCATGATGTGGATCTCAAAAGATCCAATATTTATAGATTTGAAAAGGATGGATATGGAAATCCTGATGGACGGGTAAAATATCATCTTAAATAATTAAATTTTCATCCATCTATCCAAGTTATGATTAAAGTGGTATTGAAGGAAGATATATATATTCAAAAGAAGGTTAAAAATGTTCATGAGTTTAACCATGATCATGATGAGATGATAAGGTTCATGAACTATGTATTGATTCCTCTCATACCAGAATTAAAGAGAGATTTTTTAGAGGAAGATAATAGTTCTTCATTATCTATTCATACTGGAAGTATGAATATGTATAGATATTTGAATAAATACTTCATGGGGGATTGCATGAAGAGTAATATCATAGAGTTTTTATCTCAAAGCTTGGTATGTCAATAATTTAAGGCTGAAAGTCAAAAGTCTAAGGATATTTTTCGTCCATTACCAATATCAGAATGGAAATAGGAGAACATCACTATGGATTTTTTTGTGGGACACCCCAAAACCTCTAAAGCGTATAATGAAATATGGGTTAGTCGATCTATATAATAATTCAAGACACTTCATCGCTATCAGAGAAGACTTCACTCTAGATCAACTTTCCATGATATACTTTAAGGAAGTGGTAAGGTTTCATGGAGTACCACATTTGATTATATATGATTAGGATGCAAGGTTTACCTAAATGTTTTTTCTAAGTATTCATAAATCCCTCTATACATAATTGAGTTTCAGCACTAGTTATCATCCTTATATGGGCATTCAGTCTAAAAGAAAAATTAAAACCCTAAAGGAAACTCTCAGATCTTGTTCTTTGGATTTCAATGGAGGTTGGGATCAATACCATCCTCTAGTTTAGTTTTCATACAATAATAGACTTCACTCAATCATTCATATGGATCCTTATGAATCCCTCTATAGAATTAAAAGTATGTATCTAACATACTGGAATGAAGTTAGAGAAAGAAAACTATGGGGACTTGAGATAGCTAAAGAAATTGTAGAGAAGATTAGAGCCATTCAACAGAATATTAAGGCAGCTCACCATCATCAGAAAATTTATGCTGATTTATTCTGGTGTAATATAGAATTTTATATTGGTGATAAGGTCTTTCTAATAATTTCCCCATCGAATAAGGTTATGAGATTTGTGAAGAAAGGGAAACTAAGCACTAGGTATATCCGCCCCTTTGAAATTATTAATCATATTGGGATGGTATCCTATCACATGTCGCTTCCACCAAACCATTATCAAGTTTTATATGTGTTCCATATATCTCTCTTATGGAAGTATATACCTAACCCGTCACATGTACTGAACACATGTGTCATACCGTTGGAGCAAGATCATTCTTAAGAGGAACAACCTATGGTGATTCTGGATCATATAGATAAATTTCAATGAAACAAGACCACTCACCTATTTAAAATTTTCGTGGTGAAACCACCAATTTGAAGAAGCTATGTGGGAACTTTAGGATATGATGAGGTAGAAGTATCCACATAAGAGTGAGGAATTTCGAGGGTGAAATTCATTTTAAGGGGGTAGAATGTAACACGCTGAGTTTTTATGGACCTTTTTTTAGAATAAATAAAATTTCATTGATGGATTGTGTTACACTCTATACTAATTCAATATTGTGCTACATGAAACCTTGGGTTATCTTTAACTACATACAACACTCGATTAGGATGTGTGACACACAATAGTGAGTTTTAACAAAACCATAACATATTATTAAAATAGTTATTTAAACATGAGATTTTTTACCTAGAAATTAGACTTAGAAAAATGAATATTAATAACTACTCTATAAATAACAATTATAATTATTTTACATAAATTAAAAATATTGAAAATAAAATATATAATTTTTGGAAGTCTTTATATATTTGAAAATACTATTTTCGCAAAAAACTGAACAAATAATAAAATTTATTTTTGACACTTTTATAAAATGAATTTGATGAAATAAAATTAACTTTTGAAATTATAATTTCTGAATCCTCTTAATGTGAATTTTTAGGGATTTTTTGAAAAGCATCCGTTTTTGATGAATAGTGAAAATAATGAATTTTAATTAAATATTTCTTGTAGTTTAATTTAATTATGTAGTTAAATTATATTTTAATATGGTTTTAAAGTATATATAGTTCAATTATACATCTATTAATCAAATTCATGTCAATTTAATCAATTTTATATTGAAATTGAATATAATTTTTTATAATTTTTTATCTTTTTTGCTTTAAAACAACCTTTCTCGACACGTCAATAGAATTAATTTTAAATTAATGTGTACAAATATGTGATTATAATCTGGAAAAATAGATTCCATATTTGGATTCATAATAATTTATAATTTCTAATAAGGTTAACATAATTTTTTTCCAAAGTTATTAGTGAACATTATTAAAATTAACTACGACGATTAAGTTAAAAACAAGATTACACAGTGATTAAACATAGAATATAAGGCGTAAAAATGACCAAAAACTTATCAAAACCCAATTTTATAGTTATATTTCCACATTATAATTTATAAGGATCTAAATGTATCTATAATTTATACTTTTTCCATATGAGAAACATGGTTGTAATTCTATCATTCCAAAATTTACAAGTTTCCCACTCACCTCCCTTATAAAAGTCCACCGGCTCTTTTCCTCTCTTCTCACATATCAATCCATTTGGATTGGAAAATACCTATCCAAGTATATTTAAAAATTACCTCTCATCATCATATAATCCTTGATTTTTTCATAAATCCATCCAAGGAATGCCTTTGGTGAAAACCAAAAAGAGATGCTTGAAGAAGAGGTAACGTTCATCAACAAATTTTTTTATATTTCTTTCTTCTTCAAAACCCTTAACTTTTTTATATTATGATTATAGAGTAAAATAAGTATCTAAAATATATTTTTATGATTTTATTTTAAGGTTATTACCTAAAATCATACACACTTCCATCCAACGGGTTACGAAATCAAAGTTTGTGTGTACAAAAAAATACCGACTCACGAACTGATGTTGTTTGTTTTTTCCATTACCACCTATAAAAGTTTGGAATAATGATGGAAATAATATTTATATATAATTTTTAGGATTTTTAGGTTTTTATTATGATTATTTATTTATTTCATCAGACATACTTTCGTGCCTTCCATTTTTCGGGAATCTGATAACATTGTTCGTGTGTATGGTAGACTACCGTTCCATGAAGCAGTGTGATTCATTAATGATTTAAATTAAATGTATTAAGGATGGGTTAAATAAAAATATAGTATATATATGAAGTAAAAAATATTCTTGAATAATAATATATCATATACTTTTCTTTCTTTCAATCTCATAAGAAAATAGAAACATCGTTAATGCATAAGTATTACCAACTTTCTCCATGAGCGATGTGTTTCATTTCCTACTTCAATTTTTTATAGTTTGTTATAAATACATACATATCTATATATAATGAATATAAATGTTATTTATATCATTTTTATAATTATGGATATTATTAAATCATTATTAAGGTAATTTAATAAAGAAAATGCAATGAATCAAATCATTCACGAAGAACAAAGCAGTTATTACTCGAAACATAACTTTAACTTGGAATTATTTAAAAATCAGTAATATAAATTCATAATTAAATCATATATTGTATTATATATATGAATATGGTTATTTTATCGATTTATAATTAACTTATATTTATTAAAATGGAGTTTTAGTGAGTACGATGAGATTCAAGATTTAATATAATGGATTTTCATCTGACTTTTTACTTTTGTGAGACACATGCTATATTACGCACCTCTTTCTTCTAGGTGGTGAATTTAATTCCCATGAATATATTTTATGATGTTTCTATTAAATTTTATTGGTATTTTCATATCAATTTTATTATCTATATTTCATGGGGTTTACAATTCAAAACCTACTAGATTAGTAAGGGAATTCTGTCCCAATTTTCATTCATTGAGACAGATGTTAGGTTATGCACTTATATTATTTTAATTGGTGTATATATTTACCCTTTGATATGTTATATCATTAATAACCATATTTTCATAATATTTTACGCTTCTTGTAATGTTATTCTTTCCTGGGGATTGTGATTCAAATTTACCAAAGTGGTAAGAGTTTATTTCTATAATCTCATCATTTATCGGGATTCTTTATGATTATAATTCCATTGATGAACTATTATGATACATACCTCAAAAATTATCTGGGATTTTCTTCTAATTTTTTATGTTTATTCATGATATATTTATGTAATTTTACCATTTTTACTCTTTTTTATTTAAGATAATTAAGAAAATGTTTTTAAGGAAATTCGACTTTATTTCTATTTTCAGATAATAATCTGTTTTCCTTTAAAACGATGTTATACAAAAAAATGAAAAATCTTAAATACTCTCTTTTAATTTTTTAAAAGACAATTTTACCCATGTTTTATTTTTTACAAAAAGAATTAAAGGTATCTTTGTATTATTTTCCAAAAACAAGGACTGTTTTCCTTTTTCTGAAATGTGAAATTAATATTCATTTTAACATGTATGGAAAGGATGAAATTATAAAATATTGTGACTGGTCACTTTTTGAATCTTACTATATAATTTTTCAATTTATTTTAAAATAAAACGGTTTTCATAATGTTTTATGTTTTAAAAATCATTTTTAAAAGCGGAAAGGATACTTTCCTTGAGAAATGTTTTGAATGATCTTTCAAAATTATATTCCATATAAAATGATATCCATTGGTGTTACTCATGACTTACTAGGGATATGATCTAAGGATACAATTGATTTTCTTTCTCTGAATGGTTTATGTTATGATGGAATGATGTTAATGAAACCTATTTATCTTTCAAGGGTGATATGATTATGAAACTCGCTTCTATTCATAGGTTATGTTGTGATGAAATGATAAGGAAACCTAGTTATTATCTAGAGGTTGAGATATGATGAAATGTTTGTTATCATTAATTCATTTCATGGTTTATGAGGTGATGAATATTTATGATCTTCTGTAAAACATAAATATGGATTTTATTATATAATAGGTGGTCTCTATATCTCCCTCCAATGCATTGGGAAATGATTTATATCTCATGATATAAAAAAGGATGGAACATAAAGGAACTTGGTTCAGAAATGTAGGGATGGAATGGGAAGGGAACCAATTTCAGTGAAGGATTTTTCTGCTTTGATGTTCTTGGAATTGACCCTTAAATACTATAGAAATAATTTTCTATGCTTCTCTGTATGGAACATATTCCATGTCTTATGATCTCATGTCTCATGTTCTTTGATTCCCTTAGGAATCATGTATTATAAAATTAAAATATTTATGCCACGACTCATTATTAGTATATTTAATATTAAAGTAATGGTTTTCAAATTTTATGCTCATGCTCTCATACCCTTATATTCATGTTATTCTTATGTATCTCCCTCGTTTACCCCTGCAGATAATATAATCACACCTTTTCATATAATTCCTTTACCCAAGTTATGAAAATATGTACTTTTTATGACATTTCTAAGAAGGGTTCTAGTTGTGGAGAATGTAGTGGGAGATGAATTAGCTCACTTATTTATCAGTGTCTTTATTTCCATGTTTCCAAAGGAACTAAACTCTTATGGTTCTCAAATGTGAGTTTTTGTATTGTAATGCATATTCCGCAAAAATGATTTAATGTCTGTGTATGAAAATCCTCAGTAATTATATTCAGTATAGAGAATGGTGTCTATAAGTTCTTCCATGAAATCCTCTTCTTTATTAGGTAATATGTGAGTGAAATCACACTGGTCCACATTCCGCCCCTTTTAATTTTTAGGAAAACTCAATGGAATCGATGTTCACCTGTGTTTGGTGGAAACATGCTCTAGGATGAATCTCATCCCATCCAAAATACTCTAAAAGATGAATTACATAAAAATTATAATAGCCTCATCCAAACAGACAATATATGAATATGGAAATTAAAAATAAAATCCTGTCAGAGGTATCTAATGGTAGACCTAATTTTTCATTTTTGTATCTAATACAAAATTCCTCATTTTCCCATAATGCGCTTCTTTTAACACCCATTCATTATGTACTTGTCTCTACTTTTATTCATTTATTACTTTTTATCACCAATTCCCCAATTACTCACTTAGTAGTCTAGTAGGGTCGATATAGAGTGATGATGATACATTTGAATCATTTGAAACCCACTTTATTGATGTCCAGTATTACAAAAGGGATGCAAATCAGCCCCAGGTTTAAGAAGCCATGTGGTTCAACCCTCCCAATGATTTATCACAGTCCTCATAAGACCATTATCATGGCTTGAAGTTTATCCCTTTGATTCTGATCCGTCCTCTATAAACAACTACCCCAAACCCTGACCATTATTTCATTATTCCCAATACAAATTAGTGTACTTAAATCCCCTACTATTCATATAAAATACATGTTCCTTTGATTCCTATAAAATAATTTCCCATCACATGCATAACATTTCATCCCAATCCAAAAAAAATTCATCTCTACCATGTTTACTAAAGAGTAGGATTGACCCCAAGAAGTCGATCGGTCTATGATGCATCAATATGGTTTATAAACTGCGCTGATGAATACCACATGATATTGAATCCACTGCGACATCCCAAGTAATGTTAATAATAAATCATTTTCATGACCTATTAATAATCATGATTTTATGTTATGGTTTTATATTCACTATACTAATTTTATTCACTTTGTCAAACAAAAAATAACTGGCATTTTCTAACTAATTTTTTCATGAATTATATAGATTTATATAAAATTTCAAATTTCAAATTTTATGAATTGAAATTGATATAAATATAATTAATTTTTTTATCATAATATCAATTATATATTATGGTGAAGTTTTGGCATTTTTTTAAAAAGATTTATTTTTTAGGGAATAAAGAAAAATTCCATTTTTGTAGAACTAAAATTTATTTTCTTTAAATAAATTAATTTAAATGAGTATTATATGCGTGATTTGGTTTTAATATAAAATAATATCTATTTGACTAAAAATAATCAACTTAATTTTCTAGTAATTATTATTATATATTAGTTTAGTATTATATCATTTTTCATCTTAAAAACACATTTTTTCTAAAAAAATCATTATGTTTTGAACACTTATATTAAAAGTAATTTATAGAATTTATAAAATTTTAATCATGAAATATAAATTTCATATTTATTATTATGTGGATAAAATTTAGTAAATATGTGAATTACATTTTTTTTCATTATAGATAGTAACCTCGTTTAAAATGTTGTCGTCGTAGTAAAATGGTAAAACAAATTAATTAAGGATAAAACTAAGTGATAAGGTAAAAAATATTATATTTAATCATATTATATGAAATAATTATTAATCTTATCACCTAATATTTTATCTTGAATTATTTAAGTGTCACCTAACCATGAGAGTGACTTAATCTTATTTTAAAACATTGAATAATTACAAGAGTTCCACTCCCCTCGATTATAAATGGAAACCTCCTCTCTTATCTTCTTCATGATCTTTGATACTTCTTTCTCGACCAATAATTACCCAATTACATTACAAATATCACTCCCCACATCCAAGATTCCCTAGTCTCACTAAATGTCTAATTTTAGATGGCATAAGGTGTAATACAAAGCAGGTTTCCCAAATATGATATATAAACTCTTAGCTGAGTGTCTTTATGTTTATTCATTCATAAACCTTCATAAAATATTATTTGACCATGATGAAAAAATTCAATCAGTTTCTTAAATATACTTTAATTTTATTATGTTTATGTGACAACCATTTTTCATCACTTTTTTATCTTATATGAAATAAAAACATTATTCATGTGTGTGTGTGTAGACTAGCACCTCCACAAAGTGATGCATTTTTTTCTTCACCGACTCATATAGTTAGTAAAAATTATAATTAAAATAGATATATATATTATTTATGACATATTTATTATCATATAAAATTACAATATTATACAATTTATTTCTTTTCCACCTAATTGAAATACGAAAATGTCATTCATGCATATGTACGGACTATCGTCTTCATGAAATGATGTGCTTAATTTTTCATGAACACCTTACATGGATGGTTTTAAAAGTATATTTCATGTAAAAAATTTTATTATAAAATTATTAATATTCTATATATTATTTATTAAAAAAACCTTTAACCATGGTTAATACAGTGATGTTATTTTTAAGTTATAAACTGAATAACCCTAAAATGACCAATGTGGAGTTAACCATTATAGTAACTAAATAAAATATATAATAAATGAAATAAAAATAATAATTATAATGGAATTAAAATAAAAAAATTTATAAATAAAGTAAATAACTGATATAATTTTATTATTCAGGGGTTAGTGAATGCATGAAGCTAAACTAGGTTTATGGTTAGGGTATTTCTCATTTCAATTTATTTTCTTTGAGACCTATGTCATTTTCACCCCATATTTTTATTTTTTAGGGTGTATAAATTTCAATATGAATTAATTAAATCATTCATTTCCAAAATTTATAATTTTTCAAAATTTATTTCACGTTCTCTCCTACAATGTTCTTTTTTTAAAAAGTTACCAAATACATAAGATATTTTTCTTTAAAAAGTTATATTAAATGATTTAAAATATTTTTCCTCTATATTCATGTATTATTATAATTTTAAACAATGTTTGTAAATATAATTAAAACATCGTTTAAGGTAATTTTCAACTAAATTTGAATTTAATTATAAATCATTTAAAATGATTTTTTTTATTTGTTTCATATGTCATAGTTTTGACTCCTTTTACCAAAGTGAAAAAGAATGTTTTTAATGTATTTGACATGAATGTATTTTCCCACTATCATCTTTCTTAGTTTTTATTAAAATAACTCTTCAATTTTTAATATATTTACAAAGTGAATTCAATTTCCAGCTATTTTGAGGAATTTTTCATTTTTCATATTTTTTGAAAAGAAAGGGATATTTATCCACATTTTTTGTGAAAATGGAAAGTGATTTTTCTTATGGGATCAAATTTTTTCAAGGGTTTTATGATAAAAAGTTCAAGGGAATAAATGTTTTCTTTATGATTTTTTACTTTATCATTATATATGATTATTGGTGAGACCTATATGTCTCTTAACAATTGGTGAGCTCTATATATATCTCCAATGCATTGTGAAAAGATTAGTTATCAAAGGAAACAAATTAGGGAGATAACCTAGTAGGTTGCTCCTATGGAATTAACTAGTCATCAGTTATTCTGACACGAGTTGAAAACAAGTGAAAATAGGTTTAAATATGATATTTTCAGGTGACTATATTGTATTTTAATTCTTACAATGTGTTTTTATGGAAATATATTTATTTTAAAAATATGGTATATGAGCTTTCAAATGTGAAAGGATTGTTTTCAATTAAATTATTCCATGAGTCCTCCTATTTATCATGATTCCTTCATGAATTTCAAATGCTTAAAAATGGGTTTAAAATTATTTCTTTGAGAAAATGTTGATTTTATAATGTGGTTATGCGTATTTATATACAAAAAGTTTAATTATTAGAAACATAATAATTTTAATGGGTTTTAATGGTTTTCTATGTACTAATATGTTTCTATTATTTTTATATCCCTTAATATGAATATATATTCTCATAAAAAAATCAAATGTTTTGAATGGGATCAAAGGATGTGTAGAAAAAAATATAAAGGTCAATATTTCTGTTATGTTGACTCATCTTAGAGGAAAAAAAGTGTCTTGAATGAAACATGGGTGTAAATTTAAAAACTGATTTGGGGAAAGAATGTTCAATGTGTGGAAATTTCCACATTATTACGTAATATTTTTCCTAATACTCTAAAATTCTAAACCTAAAAAGTTTATTAAAATATAGTAAAGTGTAAAATATTTGAGATGATGAGTTATAGTTGGTATAAAAGGAAAGGATTAGATAACATTAGAGGTTAAGTTCATGTTCAAATAAACATTAATTAGATTCTAATTTATGGTTATAATATCAAGATATATCTTTTTAGTTCTATCATTTGTTTTCATCTAATATATATCTATTTAGAATTGTTTTCCATTGAAAAATGAGGACAGTAGAGGTAGGAAGGAATCAAGGGGATAATAACCTTCTGAATAATTTGATTAAAATTATTACAATTTATAAAATTTTGTTAGTATTTACTTAGTTGACATAGGTAGTTAATGGTGTCACCCATGAAATAGATAGATTGAATTCTCTATAGAGTAATATGTCTATTATAGATAATTTCAAGGGATAACACCAACCTACTTACAATGAATCTTTATACCTGGTGAAAGATGAAGGATGGATTAATGCATTAGATAAGATATTTAATGTTTTTTAATATATATATATAATATCAAAATTTAACACATTGTATTTATCATTTTGATGGTGAATTTGATTGATGGTGTTCATTGATTAAGAATACCAAGTAAAATGAAAATATTGATATTAAGGAGTGTATGAAAATTAAAGAATTTTCTCATGATAATTATTTCCTGTAATTATTTGACATTGAATGGAATGGATGTTTCATGATTTCAATAAAAATTAAAAAGACTGTTTGGATTCTTATTTTTTAAATTTTTCCGAACTGACCAGGTATGCACCGAACATCATTTGAGACTATGAGAGTAACATTTATAGATTTTACACAGGTCTAAAACTATTTTTATGAAGAGTTTTGGGCTATTATGAATTTAAAATATATGGGGAGTTTGTTTGTTGTTATAATAAATTTGAGATTGAGTTTAATAACACTTATGTACTTCATGAAAAAAGGTTAAGAAGTAGACAAGGTAGAGATAAATGGAGTAGTATTCAATCAATAAATCTCCAGGTAAGCCTCTAAAATTTTATAAATGTGGTAAAAAAATTCGTTATATACAGTCTAATAGGATCATGGAAATTTCAATAATGTGGTTAGATCTTTCATTTTGATTTTGACTATAAGGAAAACAGTTTTATTCAAACAAGAAGTTGGAAAATAGATTGTAATCTAGTTGTGAGATTTTTTAGTTTTAATCAGTTGGGTCATTGTGCTAAATCATGTCCAAAGTTAGTTGTTCAAGGTTGGAAACATCAAGAATGAAAAGAGAAAAGTGTGTAAAGGTCATTTTTTAGTAATGTGGAAGATGTTATACCATTAAATGAATAGTTTCAGATTCATTATTTTTTTCTTCAGACTATACCATTATATTATTTGATTCAGGAAACATTCATTCTTTTATTTTTGGGAAATTGTAAAGTAAAATTTAAATACCATCTCAATATATGAAGTCAAAACTTTTTTTAAAAACATATGGGGTATTATTAAGGAAAAAATAATTTATAGTAATCATCCAATTATCATCTATGAGATATTTTTCCTAAAAACCATGTTTTCCTTAGCATTATAGAGTTTGAGGTTATTCTAAATTTGGTTTTGGATTTGAATTTACAAACAAATGCAGATTTTACTAATAAAGAAGTTATTATTCAGAATAAGTTTCAATTGGTATATATAAACGAATTCATAACTTTAATAAGATAACAAGAATATGGGAACATGATTAAATATGGGATTAAATGTTATCTTACACATATTATTGAAAAGAAAAACTATTAAATTAATGATGTATCGATAGTAAATGAATATGTGAATTTATTCCCTGATAATTTACATGGTGTTATTTCTGGTCAGGAGGATGAGGTTATTATTGATTAATATCCAATGAAAATCCAATTTCAAAAAACCCTTATCGAATGGAAGTAGTAGAACTTTTCAAATTAAAACTAAGTTTCTATAATTTCTTAATAAGGGTTCCATTCATCCAAGCATTTCAACATAGAGTGTTCTTTTTTTGTTTATTAAAATAATGGATGGTTTCATAAGGATTTTCAATGATTATAGAAAACTTAATAACACTGATGTTAAGAACATAAATCTATTGCCTCATATTGATGATTTTTTTTATCATCTCTTGGGAGCTCATTTTTTTTAAAGGATAATCTCAGCTATATTTATTATCAGTTGAAAGAAAAGGATGAAGGAATTTTTAGGATGGTGTTCTATACTAGGTATGGCTATTAAGTGTTTGTGGTTATGACTTTCATAATGATGAATGAATTCATTGGATTTATAGATCTTATGAACAGATTTTTCCTTGATTATTTGGATAAATTTGTGGTGGTTTTTACTAACAACATTATGGTTTATTCTATATGTTACAAGGAATATAATATTCACCTTCATATTTTTCTACAGACATTAAACAAAAATAAGTTGTATGGAAAATTTAGAAAATGTGAATTTTTGTTAGCAAAAATTTATTTCCTTGGTTATATTTTTTTAAATATTCAACAATTTTTTATCCTATTAAAAATAAAGTAGTGTATGATTGAAAAATACCTAAAAATTCCACTAATATTAAAAGTATTTTTTGAATAGCATGTTATTGACGATGGTTTGTTGAAAATTTTACTTTGTTTCTAGAACACCAAGTAAGTTAACTCAAAAGTGTTAAATTCATATGGATAAAGGATTGTGATAAAAAATTTTAGGAATTGAAAATAATATTGGTTAACGATCTAGTATTATCCTTTCCAATAAGAAATAAGAAAAGTGTTATTTACAATAATGCTTCTCTGAAGGGACTTGGTTGTGTCTTATTTCATGATTATCGAGTAATTATATATTCATCACATTAATTAATAATCAATTATTATAATTACCCTATACATGATCTTGAGATTTCAGTGCTAGTTCTTGATTAAAAAATTTAGTGTCATCTTTTATTTGAGGTAAAATATTAAATATATACTATTTATAAAAGTTTAAAGTATATATTCACACAAAAAGAGTTAAACATGAGGTAAAGAAGATAGTTAGCGCTCATAAATGATTATGGTTACATGAATCACTATCATCTTGGTAATTTAAGTATGGTATTATATTCCATTAGTAGAAAAGTTAATGTATCATTGAAAAATGATACCTTAGAACATGATCATTTTGTTATTAATTTAATGAATGACGGCCTAGAAATTTCTCATTCAAGAACTCCCTCTATTTTTTAGGTGTCAGTATAGTTGTCATTTTGAATCAAAATTAAGTATTCCCAAAAAGAAGATTTTAATTTTCAATAATTTTTAGTATTGGCCTAGAAATTGTTGTTTCTTGAATGTAACATTGAAATAGAAGGTTTTATGAGATTTGAAAAGAGATTGTGTGTTCCAAGTGATTCTCGATTAAAGAGGGAATTATTAATTGAATATCATAGAACGTTTTTGTTGATATTGGTAGCACAAACATATATGGATACCTTTAAGAGTATTATTGTTGGGGTCAAATGAAGAAATATATTTTTGATTTAACCTCGAAATGGTTTACTTATAGATTGATTAAAGTAAGATACAATTAACTAAGGGGATGAAACGACCTTTTCTAGTTCTTTATTGGAAAATGGTGAATATATATATAGATTTCATGGCGGGATTAGAAAATAAATCCCATGATAATAATACAATTTGTGTTATTGCTGATTTATTAACTAAATATGATAATTTTATTCATATTCAAGATATTATGTCAATGGATAAACTTGCTAAACATTACCTTAAATATATAGTAAAATTACATGTAGTCTATCTCTCTATTGTATCGGATCTAAATCCCCAGATTACATCAAATTTTAGAAAGGACTCCATAATTCATTGGGAACTTAATTAAATTTTAATAAATCTTGTCATGTCCAATATGATAGATATTAAGAGAGAACAATTTAGACGTCGGAAGATATTCTTCGGTCTTTCTCATTAGATTATAAAGGAAGTTGAGATTTCCATTTTTTATTGGAGGAATTTTATTATAATAAATATTTTCAGCCCAGTATAGACTTATCATATTTTAAGGAATTATATGGATAGAGGTGTCAAACTCTATCATGTCAGGATAAAGTCAGTGAAAGGAAGTTGTTTGGAAATAAATTGGAAGAAGAGATGTCTGAAAAGTAAAAGTTTTATCATTTCCATACAAGGGTATATCAATTAATGTAGAAACATTATATAAAAAACCAAAATAATGATAAATTGTTTGAGGTAGGAGGTCATTTTTTTCTTAGAGTATATCCTTATAAAAGTGTTACATGTTTTGGTAGGAAAGAAAAATTAAGCCCATAGTATATTGGTCTATATGAAATTCTAGAAGAAGTGGGAATAGTTTCATAACAAATAGCCTTACCTTCAAGTTTAAAATAGTTATATGATGTGTTTCATGTTTGGTTGATAAGGAATTATATACTAGATGTCTCTCATGCTTTAAGGCTCAAAATAGTTCAGTTGCAATAGAATCATTCTTATTAGGAATAGATAGATTAGATTCTAGATCACATAGAGTAGGTCATTGATGAGCCTTCTTCATGGGGTGCTCAAACAATCATTTTTTAAACCTGAATAAATGTAGTAATAGTGGATTTGCCTTGTCTCCAAATAGAAATGAGTTATGGATGTGTTCTACATTCGTTTAGTGGGTGCAGTGAGTGAAAACAAATATTTGGGATTCAACTGGATTGGTTTTAAATTCAATTTAAAAAAAAGTGTCTTTAGCTTGGATATCTTCTTAGCATTCCTGTTAAATCGTTATTCTAATTTTTACACACCAATTTTCTCTCTAACAATTGAAATCTCACTTGATCACCCTCGCATGGAAATTTGGTCAAATCAGAGAGATGCAATAACCAATGCAACCTCAAATCTCCAAAAACCAACAAACTAGTGATCTCTGATTACCCTTATCTCAACCCCCTACTCTTGATCATAAGCAATAGAGAGAACATAAGTGGCATGTCTATGAAATATAGTAAAGAATCAAAAAATAATAAAAAATACAAGAAATAAGGAAAATATCCTAATGTTAATACAGTTTGAATGAATCTAGAAATTAACAGAAGATAATAAATTACTAAAATACAGAATTCATTAATAGGGGTATAAGGAGAATCTTTTTAGCTCAGTCACTAATGAATAGTCATCACAGTAGTTATTATAGAAAAAAATTAAAGTAAGAAACAACAGTGACAGCTTGACCAAGTGATTGTGGAAGCAGCCTCTCTGAGTTCTCCAGCCCCAACACTAGTAAACAGTTTAGCATTTATAGAATAACACTTTGGAGTAATTTGGTATACTTCTAAAATCACCATCATTTTTCCCAACTTATTTGAGTGAATCTAGGAATGTTCCTCATTTTTAGTACTGAGTAGTGTCTTTTTCTCCCTTATATGATCAACATGTGTCCATAATTGATGTTCTGGATGTACCAGAGTACTTGGAGACTCTTCTTATTGGAAACATTCCCTCCCACGATCAAGTTCTATTACGCCTTTGAGTGTTTTCTCAGAATATGTGAAACACTGCTTCCTGGGTTCTATAAAAGTTGGTCTGGAACACTGCTACTTTTCTTACTGATTTTGAATGATCTACTGTACAGGACTAGATAGATGAATTATTTGAGGACTTTGTTCGAGCATCTGGTGTTCATGGGGATACAACTTCCTAACCATTTCATGGGGAAAGAATCGTGGCCCCACCATCTTCAACCACATATACAAATAGAAGCATAATTCAACCATTAGTAGTGAACATAGATTCAGTCTCAGTATGGGATTTAAAACAGGGTGGGCATAACATTGAGTCTTCTTCAAGCAGGTCTGGTGCTTCAAGATCTGATTGAATTATTTCATATTAGAGACTCAAAATTCATCGATTTTGGGTTGGAATTGAACATCGATAGTCTCCACTGGTTTGGGAGGGCAACACCATGTCGACCTTAATTCTAGATCAGAGACATGAAATGCTAGATTAGAATTCAATCTGGCTAAGCATGTTGTTTGTTCATCCAGCATCAGATCTGGTTCACTTCATCAACTGAGATTCTATATGGATCGAGTTGGATTTAAAAAGGTTTTGGGTTTGGGGGTTCTTCGCCACTTCGGTTGGCTTCATGTTTTATTAAATAGGCATCTCTGTTCAAAAACCTAGTATGATTGAACTCACATTTTCCATCATTGACAAACTATTCAACAAGATTCGGGATCTGATGGGATTCATCTACAATGGTGGAGGTCCACATTGTTGGGTTCCATCATGGTTAGTGCACCGTGTAACACCTCATCAATTGTATAGTAACACAGTTTCTCTTTTTATGAGGTGTTTTAATGCGGGCAAATAACTCGTGAATTAATTCACGCGGTGAAACTCTTTTAACGCAGCGACATTTTTGACGTTGATTATTTTTCCTATATAAGGAGGCAATGGCAAGGAATTTCAACATCACCGAGAGCAACAACACCCAGATAAAATCTCATTTGGTGATCTCCTTTCATCGAATATCATCTTTCTTTCTCTCCACCTTTTGATCAACCCTTTTATTCTTGAGTATTACTTTTCAGATCCCTTCTAATTTTTGGAGTATCTACCTTGTATCTATTGATTTTAGTTGATTCCTATTTCTAGACTAGGTCCCGAGGTTTTTCCCTTTTGGTTTTTCCACATAAAATATTCTAGTGCCAAATTTATTTTCTGCACATTTAATTTCGGGTCGTTGCGCATCCGTTTTATTTGGGGGGAAAGATTTTATTTCCACTGATTGTTCGTTTTTCAATTGTTTGCGCGTTCATCGCTTTCATATCATTATGAACATTTGTTATTATAGGGTTGTGTTTTTATTTCATATTTATTATGGAGGCCAATTATAGTCAGATAATTTTACGAAATGGTACCAACTACCATATTTGGAGACTTAAAATGAAGGATCTTATTTTTGTCAAGTGAATACATATTCAACTGTTTAGTACCCAGAAGCCAGAGAGGATTTCAGATGAAGAATGGTCTTTCAAGCATGAGATGGTTTGTGGTTGCAATTTCCAATGGGTCAAATACAATGTGATGAACCACAATGTCAACATCTATCATGCCAGAACATTGGGGGAGAAGCTTGAGACAACCTATGCTTCCAAGATGGTAAACAATAAACTATTTCTTCTCAATCAAGTGATGAAATCGAGGTACCGAGAAGGTATGTCTATTTATGATTATTTAAGTGAATATCAAGGATGTTTTTATCAGTTTTCTGTCATGGGTATCAATTTTGAAGATGAGGTTTTATCTCTTTTGCTTCTTAACATTTTACCTGATTCAGGGGAGAATTAAAGTGTTACTCTAACTGGTTCTTCTCTTAATGGTGTCGTGACATTTAGTTTTGTCATGTCTTCTATTTTAAATGAAATGGTCAGGAGATTCACTTAGGAGAAATATTCTTCATAGCTTTTAGTCATAGAGAATAGGGGGGAAGCCAGGACTGAGGGCAGAGGAGTTGAGGTAAGAACAGAGGCAGAAGAAAATCCAGAACAAAGTTGAGAGATTTTAAATTTTATCATTTTGGTAAGAAGGGTAATTTTAAAAAGTTTTATTATTAGTTGAAAAGAGAGAATATATTGAAGGAAAAGCCATAGAATAAAAATCGTGACGGAGATGATCATGTTGTCACAGCTACAGGGGTAATCTTATTATAATTTATGACCCCATTAACATTTCTTCTGATGATTGTTGTAGGGTTGTTGATTGGAGTGCCTGTTTTCACGTGACATCGAAGAAGGATTTCTTTACATCTTATAGCCCAGTTAATTTGGGATTTTGAAGATGGGAAATGATGGTTATTCTGACGTTTTAGGCTTCGGGACTGTTTGTTTAAAGACTAGTACAAGAAGTAAGCTGGTTTTGAAGAATGTTTGACATGCACCTGAGGTTCGTTTGAATATTATTTCTACTAGTTTTCATGATAATGACGGGTTTATCATCACTTTTTGTGATTTTCAATGGAATAATTCCAAGGGATCTTTGATTGGGGATCGAGGGATGAAGAAATCAGGTTTGTACTAGACTATAGATTCTATTTCTAGTGACACTACTTGCGTTGTTGAGTGCAGTGTTTCATCCAAGAGGTGACATAAGAGGCCCAATCACATTAGTGAAAACGTTCTTGGTTGTTTGGCCAAGAAAAATCCTCTTCCAGATTTTAAGAGTGTCAAATTAGGTGCATGTGATCATTGCATGGTAGGAAAACAAGGAAAAGTGATTTTTAGTAGTCATCCCTCACAAAGGAAGTCATAGGTACTTGAATTGGTACATTCTGATGTATGTGGTCCTTTGAAATATAAGACCTTTAGTGGTGTTATTTATTCTATGATATTTATTGATGACTGCTCAAAATATCTCTGGGTTTATGTTTTGTAAGACAAAAGCCAGGTGCTCAGTGTTTCTAAGAAATTTCAAGTTTCTACTGAGAGGAAATCAGGAAAGAAATTGAAATATATTCACACTGATAATGGGGGAGAGTATTGTGGTCTGTTTGATCAAAATTTCAAGTAGAAAGGTATTTAGCATTAGAAGATGCCACCCAAGACAGCTCAACTGAATGGTGTAGCTGAGCATATGAACATGACATTATTGAAAATAGTACATTGTTTGCTTTCGGAAGCAATGTTTCCTGAAAATTTTTGGGGTGATGCTTTACTTACTATTGCTTATATTATCAATTTATTACCTATAGTTTCTTTAAAGACAAACAGTCCTGAAACATTTTGGTATGGAAAAGAGATCTGGTACGATCACTTTCATGTTTTTGGTTTCAATGATTTTGTTAATGTGCCTAGAGATGAGAGATCCAAGTTGGATGGTAAGACACACCAATGTATTTTTATTGGATATGGACACGATTTGTTTGGGTATAGGTTCTATGATCCTGTTTTGAAGAAACTTGTCAGAATCTGTGATGTAGTGTTTAAGAATGACTAGACTATAACAGACATTGATAAGGGAGAAAAAGATTCTTAAACATCTTCTGATGATTTTGTCAGTCTTGATCCAGTTTCTAATTCATATTCACTGCATATTTTTGATTATGATGATAAAGTTGATGTAAAAAATGATGCTCATGGTGAACAGGTTGGAGTTGATGTTTCTGATGCACCATTTGTTTCTTATGATCCGGTTCCAAGGGTTATTAATGAACCCGTAGTTCCACTATGATGGTCATCTCGTGATCACACCACATCTACTCGATATTCACCTAATGATTTTGTTCTCCTAGCTATTGGGGAAGACCCAAGATCATTTTATGAGTCAATGGAGAGTGAAAAAAAGGACAGATGGGTTGTGACAATGGATGACAAGATGACATCATTTCATGACAACCACACTTTTGATATGGTGAAGTTACCAATATGTAAGAGATATTTTCAAAATTGATGGATTGATCCGATTTAAAATTAAGAATCCATTTCTATTTAATGATACAAGGCAAGGTTAGTTTTCAAAGGCTTATTTCAGAAGAAAGGTATTTATTTTTGATGAGATTTTCTCACCTGTTGTCAAAATGTCTTCTATTTGGGTTGTTCTTGGTTTGGCTGCTAGTTTGGATCTGCAGATTAAGCAGATGGATGTGAAGACAGATTTCCTCCGTGGAGATTTAGAAGAGGATATTTATATGGATCAACCAGAAGGTTTGGTTGAAAGAGGTAAAGAAAATCATTCCTGTAGGTTGAAGAAGAGTTTGTATGGTTTGAAGCAAGCTCCAAGGCAGTGGTATAAGATGTTTGAATCTATCATTTCCCATTAGGGTTTCAGGAATACATCTTCTGATCATTGTGTTTATGTTCAGAGATTGACTGATGATGATTTTATTATACTATTGCTTTATGTTGATGATATGTTCATTGTTGGCCATGATACTTCTAGAATTGACAGTTAAAGAAGGTTCGTTGTCAGTCATTTGTGATGAAAGACTTGGGGCTAGCACGACAGATTCGTGGCATGACGATCTCCCATGACAAGAAGGCCATGAAGTTGTGGTTATCTCAGGATAGAAACTTTGAGAAGGTTCTTTAGAGATTTTCTATGGATAGATCAAAAGTGTTTATAACTCCTCTTGATTTACATTTTAAGCTCAGTACCAATTAGCCCCTTCTAGTGACGACGAGAGAGAGGAGATGAAACACATACCTTATTTATCTGTCGTTGGCTATTTGATGTATGCAATGGTATGTACTAGACCTAATATAGCTCATTCAGTTGGTGTTATCATGTGTTTTCTATCAAATCCTAGTAGAGAGAATTGGAGAGCAGTGAAGTGTATTTTTCGTTATTTTTGTGGTACTACAGATCTAAGATTGTGTTTTGTAAAAGGGGAACCTATACTTTGTGGCTTTATAGATTCAAATATAGTAGGAGATATTGATTCTGGAAATTCTAATTAAGGCTATTTGATCAATTTTATAGGGGGAGCTATATCTTGGCATTCTATATTATAGAGATGTGTTGCTTTATCTACCATAGAGTCTGAGTTTATTGCAGCTACTGAGACATGAAAAGAATTGTTGTGGATGAAAAATTTTATTCGAGAGATCAATTTAAATTAGGACATGAATGTTTTTTTTATAGTCAGTGTTCTATTTGTTTCGGAAAGAATTACACTTTTCATGGTAGGTAAAAACTTATCGATGTTCAATATCATTGGATCCGCAAGGTTCTTGATTCAAGAAATGTGGAGATTGAGAAGATCAAAACTGATGATAATGGATCAGACATGTTGACCAAGAGTTTACCCAGATGAAAATTTTAGACTTTCCGACTGATTGTAGGGATGTCGGTGATCCCCACTTGAGTTGGGGGGGGGGGAAGTTTTTGGGCGCCTTCCTAGTTGGCGCACTGTGTAACGCCTTCTCAATTGGAGCATCCAACACTTTCTCTTTTTATGAGCTGTTTTAATGCAGGCCAATACCGCATGAATTAATTTACGCAGTGACACTCTTTTTACGCAATGATATTATTTGATGCTGATTCTTTTTCTAATATAAGGAGGAAAAAGTAAGGCATTTCAACAGCACTACCCGAAACAAAACTGAGAGAAAATATCATATGGTGATCACCTATCTTTGACAATCATCTTTCTAACTCTTCACCTTTTGATCCACCCTTTTATTCTTGAGTATTAATTTTGATATCCCTTCAATTTTTTGGGAGTATCTACAGTGTATCTCTTGATTTTAGTAGATTACTCTTTCTAGACTGGGTCCAGTGGTTTTTCTCTTTTTGGGTTTTCCACGTAAAAATTCCCGATGTCAACTTTATTTTCTCCACATTTAATTTCGGGTCACTGCACATCATTTTTATTTCGGAGGAAAGATTTCATTTCTGGTGTGCGTTTGCTTTTCAATTGATTGTGCATTCGTCACTTTCACATCTTTCCCAACACCCGTTTTGGTGTTTGGATGAGGGGGGAAAAGTTATATGCCTTAGCCCGAGTCTCACATGATTCTGTTTTCTTCAATCCATTTGTGAAAAAACCAATTAATTCGAATTTAACATTTTAAAACACACTCTAAAATTTAATATTGATAATATAATATTTTAAACTCACAATCCTTTTTTTAATACAATTTCAGTTTATGGATTTTAATTAGAATATTAAAATATAAAAAAAATTAGTACTAAGAAAAAAATCATTTGTACATTCAAATTCAAGATTTAATCAAACAATTATATTTCAAATTTATAAATCATTATATGGCTTAAATATTTAATTTCAAGAGTTATTAAAGAAATAAAAATCATTAACTATTCCATTTATCAATTAAATTCCTAATTCACAAGATTAGTGAAAATGACTGATTGCTTGATATTTGAGTGAAACGAGGGGTACTTTCAATGAAAAGTATACAATTTTTATTCTGAAAACTCCTATGAAATTTTGTCATTTTATTTCATTTAATAAAAATAAAATAAAGGAATCACCTTTACGAGATCTAAATCTACAACCAGAGATTATATATACATAGTTTAACCCTTTTTAAACAATTATCAATGTTCCTCTATGAATGAAGCCACTGTCTAAATTCAATTCTTGAAAGAATTAAAAATCCATGAGTTGATCAAATTAGATAAAAATGGATTAAATTTTTTAATATGAATCACTTAAATTTACCCCACTCTCCTGAGTTTCTTAAAGGATGGTTTAATTTCCACTAC
Source organism: Viscum album (assembly GCA_963277665.1). Lineage (NCBI taxonomy): Eukaryota > Viridiplantae > Streptophyta > Magnoliopsida > Santalales > Viscaceae > Viscum > Viscum album. The sequence continues at coordinate 1,648,503,088 of OY728136.1, forward strand.
ATTAATACAACTCAAATGAATTTTGTATATGTCAATTACCACCTTCTTTATATAGGTTCAATATTCCCCTTATCTAAATGAATTTTGTTTTTATTATTTAACCCTAATTCATTTTTTTCTCAGCCATGCTTTTTTAAAGCATAATGTAAAAGAACCTATTGAATATGTAAAAAGGTATTTACTCATGAAATCAATACCTAATGTCAAAATGATTTATTATGAGATCTCAATGACCCATTTTACTCTGGGTTCAAAAGACTTATCTCAATTTCTTTTGAGTTGTCTCCCTAAGGTGTTATTTTTCACAAATCCCAAGTTACCTCATATTATGTTTAAATGAATAGCGACCTCATATTATAATATTAATTATATCCCAACTAGAATCTCAATTTCCAACCTTTGTTTTGAAACCAATTTGGGCACTTGGTTTTCTATGGGTTTCCATGTGTTCCGAGATTAAATTTTTGATGCCTCTTTTGTTTTTGATCTATGAACTTAGTCTTGGTGGTATTGTATGGTACTTGGTCTCCTCTTTTTTCAAAGGGATGGTATGAGGTTGAGGTGGTTTGGAGTTGGATATTTGACCCTCCAAGTGGCACCCGTTGTGGAGTAAGTTGTTGGGGTGGGTTTTACCATTGATTTGGATGAGTCTTGGGGTGGAAAGGTGGTTTTATTTTGGGTATTATTTCACATATCCTTGTTTTATATTTCCCCAAAGGTATCCCCCTTGGACCCCCTTGAATTTGAAGGTGTGTGGAGACATTTTAGTTGATAGAAGGGAGCATATGGTTTGGGTTCACGGTTTCCTAAACCGTGCAAGAAAACCATGCGACATTGTCCAAGTCATTAAAAAGGTTTTTAATTTACAAATTTTCCCTCCTAGTATTTAGCCAAACTCAGTCCTTTATTCCATCGTTTGACCATTTCAGCCTTTGAAGCCTCCCAAGCTCCCCAAACCTCCCTTGAATCTCATTTTTGGATGAGTTTTTTATGGTGAAAATTCACAATCTCTTCATATAAGTTCTTCTATCTTTGATTTATCTCAATTATTTAGGGTTTATTTCTTCTTTTTTGATGTTAATCTTATACAGAAACTAGGGATTCTAACCTAGGGTTTTATCCTTGGGTTTTTGGTCTATTATTCTGGTTTTATGTTTTTTTCACCCCCTTGTAGTGCGGCGGTGGTGCGGTTGGATTTTCACACAAAGATTCAAGGGTTTAAACAATTAAGGTAGGTGATTCCAATTTCTATGCAATCCTTATGGGTTAGATTGATAATTTTATGGTATTTTCATGTTTATATAATTTTTTTATTGCAGAAATAATTTGTTTTAGTGGCATTTGTAATGAAAATAATATTTAAGCACCATTTTTATGTGAAATTGGGGTTTTTCATATATATTTTTTTTGGTTTATTTGGGGGCTGCCATATTACTATATAGTTGGTTTTTTTGAAATGTATTGGGGATAAAAAAATGTTCTGTATGTTTATCTCCATTGGTCATTGCTATGGAATTTTTTTCTAATGGTATTTGTGAAGCATATGAATTTTAATTGCCATGTTTGTGTGAGAATAGTGATTTTACAAAGATATCACTTCTTGGTTTATATGAGGCTTCCCTATAATTGATTTTTTGGTTTAATTGAATGGAATTGGGCTTCTATTTCTATTTTGGTGACTTATACGTTTTCCGATTGTGTTCAAAGTGTTATTTTAAGAGGATTTGGTAATTTGGGTACCAATTTTGGGTTAAATTGGGTGTTTACATGTCTATATTTTGTTATTCCAATGGGGTTGTTTTATAACTCTTGTAATGGGTTTATATAAATGTATGGGGTGATCAAAATTATGTTTTCGTGAATTTGAGTATGCACATGGTGTTCAAGGTGGGGTTTTAAAGGGATTTTTTTTTACAAAACATTATTAGTTTTTGTGAAGTTGTTTTGTGGAAAATAAAAAAATTTTGTTGTGTGTTTTAAGTAGTATAAAGTTTATATAGCTACTTTATTGGTTTTATGTGTCCATTAGTGGTGTTTTTACATGAAAATTGATGTATGTTGCATGCTGAAAGTTTTTTAACACAAAGGGGAAGCCCGGGTACCTAGGTGGGCAGATATATACTAGTACAGCTAGTGATCCGGATGGGTCTTGTCCCCGTTTCATAGAGAAAATGGATAAAAAAACTTCTAAAAAACTATATTTATGATGATTTGGGACCATTAGGTTAGGTGTATGTTCCCTACTAGTGGCTAATTCATGAGAATAGATTTTTCTATAGTTACTTTACACCGATGTACGAGGTACATGGGGCCCGAGACAACCTAGTGCCTAAGGGTGTTCCCGGTTTTTATGCTCATTAGATTTGTGGTATTAAAAATTTTCATGGGGTGTTCTTGAATGTAAATTACAGCATATATCATGTTTTATTAAAAAAAATTAACATTATGATCGTTTTATTATGAAAACTGTTTACACTAGAAAGTTTAATTTCATGGAAATTATCACCTCTTTTCCTTACATATTAAAACAGATATCTTTTTCACATTTCATTGCATACTCCTTGGAATCATAGGGTGGTACCATGTTGGGATTAGGATAACAACCTACATACACCCCTTGGGTGTAATTAGACATGGTATTGTTTGACACATGTAATGGGAAGGCTTTGGGTGATGGTGGATCGGGGTGTTAGTTCTCTTCCTTGGTGTAGTGTTGTGGAGACGACTCATGGGTGATGACCACATGTTTTGAGGAGTCCTTGGGGATATTTTATGCTATTTCCATATGGATTTGGACCTCTTTTATTGATTTTAAAATCATTTATTATTTTCTTCTTTTTACATTTGTCTTTTTTGGCATGAATTTTTCAGATTCAGCTTATCAAATGTTTTTTTTTTGTTTTATCTATCCATATTCAGTTAAATCATTCCCAAAATGAAATAAATGATACCCGGGAACATGTTCCACCCATTGGGGGTAGAGAATTCTCTTCGTACCTTTTCATGGGCTGGTTATGGAACTAGTTTTTATGGTGGCGAGATCTGGATTGTGATAGATTCCCCTAATCCATTTTTCACTCACACCCCATTTTCTATTTCTAAAACAAAATTACCCAAGAAATAAGTATAAATTTTCACTCAAAAATAATTTAACATTCACAATATAAAAACTAGTGAAATTTTCCACCACTCAAACATGGTATTTAAACTAGGTAGGGAAGTGTCGAAGCTCAATAAATATTTGAAATTACATAACAAAAACTACATAATATAGATATGTATATAATTTTCAAGAAGATGAACTTTTCTATTTTATTTATTTATACCCAAAAAATCAAATAACACAAAAACAAAGAAACTATGTATATATATTCATAAAATAGATTTGGATTATGTTTTTTGTTTTTTTGGACAATGAGTAATGTTAAAATAGAAAAGGGGGTATTTTCATCATAAACTACTTTGTCCCTCTTCCCCACAAAAATCTCAAACAACATTCCAATTAATTATTACACACATTTTTTTATGGAAACTAAGAATTAGAAATATGTATCTAGTGGAATATAGAGGGAAGAGACAATCAGATCATTCATCATTGAATGGAAACATGGAAGAGTATGGACTCTTCCATTGGGTATTTACAAAATTGTAACATCACAGGTAAATAAAGAATAAGACTTATTCATATTTATTAATATTTGTGAATTAAATATTAATTTTACTTTAAGGGGTTTCTATGTTCGATTACGTACTAGATACACAATGAGTTTCTTTGAAATCTTACGTTGCACACTAATAATATAATAATATAATTTTAAATAGAAGTCAACGCCTAGCCGTTGTATTGGAGGGAATGAATAGAAATAACTATAATATGATTATATATGTTTGTTAAATGTTTTTAAATTTTTACAATAAAATATAAAGGCTTAAAATAAGAAAATAATTCAATTTTAGGCATAAATACACTAATATTTTTAAATAATTGATTTACCACCTTTTGATGGAGAACCATTTTTAAATCTATCTTTTACAATTTTACAAGATCTATTTGTCAAAATAAAAATATTATTTAGAATTGGGACATTTAAATTTACTTTGGATAAATTTTTGTTATTTTTCTCACAATGTTCATTTTTTAATGAATAGTGAAAAATACTTCATTTTACTTCAAAACTGCTTTTTAATCTAATTTATTTATACGGATATATTATCTTTTTAATTGTTTTCAAATTTTAATTAGAATATATTTTTACCATTTAATCCAATGGTTTTCATTGGATTCAGTTTCACTTTGAAATTGGACATAAACAAGTGTCAATCTTTTGATAGATATTGTTTCTTAAAAACACACTATTTGTTTTGACAATGAGAATTATTTTTAAATTAATTACTGAAATTTATGTGTTTGAAATTTGGTAAAATGGGTTCCATATTTGGAATCATAATTTCAAAATTATGTAATTAATACTCTTTTGTTTTTGGACATTATGAATAGTAGCGACGACAATTATCTTTAATTATAGTGATTAATTAGTAATCAGGATGTTAAGGGTAATGAAATAATATCATAATAATATAAAATGACCCCAACTTGTGTCAAAATCCTTTTGTTGAGTCATGGCCGATCATGGTATGCCCTGTTAAAACTTTGGGACCCCATGGAATCACTTTAGTGTGATAGTGACCTTTTATTATATTATTTTTTACAGAACGGAAAATATAACCAAAGTATGTATCAGCTAAGTAAAAAAAATTTATTTTTGTTTATATAAATGATATATTAGACTATAAATAGTCATTCGAAAGATAAAAATATTTCCTACATAATGGTATTCTTTTTATAATTTTGAAACATTAAATAAATAAATTTATTTATGACACCATGATGATGCATTGATTACCTCATTAATGAACGATTTAAATAAAATGAATAGATAATGTAAAATAAAAAACATACACTTGTCGAAAACCCATTGTATGGGTGGATTTAGAACCCTTATCACCTTATCCTAGAAATATATTATTTTGGAACCTTTAAAATCCAAAAATCATTTTATAATAAAGTATCATTTCAAGACTTTCCAAAAGTAACCCTACTCCCTCTTATAAAAGGCCCCCACCTCTACCCCCTTAACCACACCTCTCAGGCCATTGGCTCATTCAAACCCTGGTCATATTATCCCTCCAAATCCCTCTATTCTTTCTAGAAGCCTTACCTCAGGCATAAAGCTCCTCATGAAACCCTTTTGGTTCAAACCAAGGGGAGTTACCCAATTTAAAGGTAATGTATTCTCTTATATTCTTTTGTTTTATTTTGATTCTCCAACCCCCTAAACTCTTTTTATTCCTTTATTTTGTAACAAACAAAGTATCTTCAATATACTAGTATGTTGTTATGAGAATTATTCGAGCCACACTTACACACACCACCATCTAATGGGTTAAGAACATACTGTTTCTGTGGACGACGAACTACTGCCTCACAAAACGATGATTGTTCAATTATCTCTTACCACCTCTCATGGTGGCTATTAAGATGTCACTGTATTTATATATGATATATATTATCTTTATTTTTTCCTTATGATTCTATATTTACTCATTTATGTCATACCTTTATGGTTTCCATTATAGATAGACGCGAGAATTTCATTTTAGGAAGTGTGGACTACCACCCCCTCAAAGTGATTTGAATCGTTAATGCCATATGTCAGATGTATAAAGGATGTAGTTAATGATATTATATATGATATTATAATGGAATTATAATATACATTTATATCATTGTGATTTCATTCCATTAAATATGAAATACAAATGAAAGTAGCATTCATTCGTATATACGGCTTACTATCTCCATGAACGGTGCATTTCATTTCTTACCTCTAAATGTTATGTAATATTATAAATGCATGAATATATTGGATATATGTGATATATATGATTTCTAAAATCATGAATATAATTATGGAGATAATTTATATTTTACTACATGAAAAAGTGGTAATTATAAAAAGTTTATTTTTGACTCAAGTACCAAAGATTGACAAAATAGATGTTATTAACATAAATGATTACATAATGTTCAAAACATGGTAATAAGTGATATAAAAGGAATAATGAACTTGAAAAAGGTTCACAATCAAGTAGAAATTAACTCTAGTTTATTATTCAGGAGATTAAAGAATGGTCGAGTCAAGTCGGACACGAGGTAAGAGACTTCGTCTCAATCCTTTTTCATTGAGTGATATTTTTTTATACACAACTTTATTTTATATGGTGTATAAACCCCTTTGACTATTACTTTTATTCAAAAGGAATCATTTCTCTATGAATCATTTTTCTAAATATCAAAAAATATGTTTCTTTTTAACGTATTTGGGGACAATGACCTTTCGGCCGCCGTGAGTATTATTTGATATTTGGCTTTATTAACAAGACGTATTGTTTTTTAAATGGAAAATAAATACCATATACTCGTTTATGTATTTTGGTGTTGAAAATGGTTTTTATAATAGATTTGATAGGTCAATATATTGTGATTGAAATTTTAAAATGTTTTTTTCCTTTATATTTTTGTATGTGTTATTATTTTATAATGGTACTTGGATATTTGACGGGTGGTGCTGTGAAAACCAGGATGGGTGGTTACGTTATAACCTCCAATGCATTGGGTATGGAAGTCAGTAATATGGCTATTCCATTTAGTGATATGTGTGGAAGTAGACCATGTGGTTATTATATTTAAGTATGTTTATGTCCCAAGTTACCTTTATATGTTATGTGTTCTTTATATGGGTTTTATGGTGATATTTTGGTTACAAAAGGGTAAGCGATTATCTTTTATTCAGTGAAGAGTATTTACTACTTCAAAAAGGTGAAAACTTTTACTTATGATAAAGTATTCATGGTTTACTTGCTGTTTGAAAAACTAACAGTTTTCCTTTTTTGTGTATCCCTTATGGAGCTATTTATGCTCATCCCATGTTTTTGAATTTTTTTTCATAGGACATAAAGTGGAATAGGGACCAAGATGAGATCAAGGAAAATTATTGTTGTCTAAAACATGGAACTAGACATGATTCTTTCAAAGAGTTTTTTTTAAATATATACAGAGTAGATGTGTCTATATTTAATATTAAAGTTGTTTTTTATAAGTTATGAACTAATTATCTAAAGCTCTAAACCTGAAAATATCTTCAATGTGAATTATTCATTTAATTCAATGTAATGTAATGTTTTAAGGTCAGGTCCTTATATTTGGTATCAAAGGTCGGTTTAGGAAACTTTATGAGTTAGGATATTGTTAAATTCATGTCCATAAATTAATTTGCGGTATGATTGAAAAGATATAGCATTTGAATATTACCATGTTGCTTCGCGTAAGATATTTCTGTGATTAGAATGTTTTTTCGAAGAGGAAACATGGCAGCTCTATTGGGATGACATCAAGAGAAAGACAACCATCCAAATAAGCAACCTGAGATGGTTGGAATCGAAATTGAAAAGTTTTTTGCAGTGATGGGACATTTAACTCAGGCTATAAATGGTGGTGGTATCCATACACAAGAACATCCATATCAACCATAGAGAAACATGTCAGTAGTGGAGCATTTGATGATGCAACATCCCCCATAATCCAAAGGATCATCAGACCCTGTGCTAGCAGAAGGGTGGATTAAAGCACTGGAGAAGATTTTTGATGTCATGGGGTGTTCAGAACATCAAAAGGTTAGTCTCACCGTTTGTTGTTTTGAAGGTGAAGCTGATCAGTGGTGGTCGATGGTAAAAAATATCAAGGATAGTGAGGAGATTCATGATATTGACTGGGATGAATTCAATGGTATCTTTCTTGTGAAATATTTTCCTAAGGTGGTTCATCTTAGGATGGAAAACAATTCTTAGAATTGAGGTAGGAGGATGACTCAGTGGCTGCTTATAAATAATTTTTCACTCGACTCGCAAGGTATGATCCAAATTTCATACGAGATATTGATAGTAAAGTCAATCATTTTTACTCATGGTTAAAGACAAAGTATTGAAGGTCTTTATCTTATCATGAGATCAAAAGTTATGAAAAACTTGTTCGATGTGTGGAGATGGTGGAAATGGATTTTGTTAATGATCTGGTGTTCTATGACAAACAACAGAATAAGAGGTCCAGTTGGCAGACAAAGGGAAAGAATTCACCAAAGAATCCTGGAAGTAAGAAAACCAAATATCCATCCTGTGAAAAGTGTGGGAAAATTCATCCTGGAGAATGTTTATCCATGTCTGTAAAGTGCTTCCGGTGTGGTAAGTCTGGTCATATTGCTCGTAACTGTAAGTAAAATGATCAAACAGGCAATGAAAAGCCATCTGTAAGATGTTTTAAGTGTAATGAAACGAGATATTATGCAAATGAGTGTCTAATGAAAAACATAGCTGAGGGAAAGAATCCAGACAACAGGCAGAAAGGGGTGGTGAAATCCTTTGAAACTACTTCAGCAGATGTTGGGCCATCGAATGAAGTAGTATTAGGTACACTGTTTGTTTTTCAGATTACGCTAGTGTGTTGTTTGATTTAGGGTCAACACAATCTCTCATTTTTGAGAAGTTTTCTAGTAAACTGGGAATTCCATCTCAATATTTGAACTCTAAACTTATGGTAAAAACACCCAGAGGAAATTTTGAGACAAAAAGAATTCATAAGAACCTTCATGTCCTTGTGTGCGGAAAGAATCTACCTGAAATCCTTATTTTTTTTCACTAGTAGAGTTTGATGTTATTTTGAGCATGGATTGGATTTCTGGTTATCATTCTAAAATTGACAGCAGTTCTACAGAGGTTTATTTTTAGAAGGATTTTCAATTTGTGTACAATAATGAACCCTTGATTTTGATAACATATCAGGAAGGTGAGAAACTTGTAAACGAAGGAAATGAATGTTACCTTGCACATATTGTTGAAAATAAAGGAACTGTTCAGATTAATGATTTTCTAGTGGTAAATGAGTATCTTGATGTTTTTCCTGATGAGTTTCCTGGTATTATACCTGATCGGGAAGTTGAATTTACTGTTGACTTAGTTCCTGATTCTAACCCATTTTTAAAACCCCCATATCGAATGGCTCAAGTTGAACTTTTAGAGTTAAAGAAGGAATTACAGGATTTATTAGATAACGGATTCATTTGACCTAGTACATCACCATGGGTTGCTGCTGTCTTGTTTTTTTAAAAAGAACGATGGTTCAATGATACTTTGCATTGATTATAGAGCCTTGAATAACATCACTGTTAATAACAAATATCCTTCAGCTCATATCGATGATTTATTTAATCTGCTCCAGGGAGCTCAGTATTTTTCAAATATTGTCATGAAATTGGGGTACCAGTAGTTGAAGGTAAAGGAAGTAGATATTCTGAAGACAACATTTCGTACAAGATATGGCCATCATGAATTTTTAGTTAAGTCTTTTGTGTTAACCAATGCACCTGCTATATTCATGGACATTATGAATAGAATTTTCCATGAGTTCTTGGATAAGTTTGTGGTTGTATTCATTGATGATAATTTAGTTTTTTCCAAACGTAAATAGGAACATGAAAGTCATTTAAGGGTTATCTTGAAAACCTTAAATGAAATGAAACTATATAGAAAACATAGCAAGTGAGAGTTTTGGTTACAACAAATTTCTTTCCTTGGTCACATTTTTTTTAAAAATGGCATAATTGTTGATCCTTCTAAAAAAAAGTTGTTGAATAATGGACAAGACCTATAAATATAATCAAGATCTGTAGTTTTCTTATTTTAGCATATTATTACCAGAGGTTTATTGAGAATTTTGCATGGTTATCTTGTCCAATGACTAAGTTAACTAGAAAAGGTGTTATATTCATCTGGACAAAAGAATGTGATGATTGTTTTCAGGAATTGAAAAGATGATTGGTGAATGCTCCAGTTTTGGCCCTTCCATCCAGAAATGGTGAATTTTTTATCTATAGTGATGATTCAATCCAAGGACTTGGTTGTTTCCTTATATAGAATGATCATGTAATTTCTTATGCTTCATGTCATTTGAAAATTCATGAGTTAAATTACCCAACACGTTATTTGTAATTAGCTGCTGTTGTATTTGCTTTAAAATTTTGGAGGCATCATTTGTATGCAGTAAAGTGTGAAATATATACCAATCACAAAAGTTTAAAGTATATATTCACTCAGAAATAATTGAACACGAGATAGAGGATATGGATGGAATTATCAAGAATTATGATTGTACAATTAATTACCATATGGGAAAAGAAAATGAAGTGGCTGATGGTTTGAGTCGAAAAAGTAATTATTCATTAACCATGAAACGTTTGAACGAGATCCATTGGTTTTTGATTTGATAAACTTTGGCATCGAAGTTTTTGGTGCAGGAAGTTCTTCTGTTTTGTTTTAGGTGTCAGTGAGATCATCTTTATCACACAGAGTTAAGAAACCACATAAGGAAGATAGTAAGTTGCAGAAAAAGGTAGAGCTTTTTCAGAAGGGTAAGTTGCCTGAATTTGACATTGACAATGATTTTGTTTTGAGGTTTGCGAAGATATTATGTGTGCCTTGTGAGTCCTAGTTGAAGAATGAGTTGTTATGTGAGGATCATAGTTCCCCATTTTCAGTTTATCCTGGCAGTACTAAGATGTACATAGATCTTTGGGAGTATTACTGGTGGGATGGAATGAAAAGAGATATTGTTGATTTTGATGTGAAGTATTTGACTTGTCACCAGGTTAAATCAGAGCGGCAGTTAACGAAAGGGATGTTTCAGTCATTACTAGTGCCAGAGTGGAAATGGGAAAATATATCTATGGACATCGTTGTGGGATTACCAAATACATATCGAGGTAATAATGCAATCCAGGTTATTGTTGATTGATTGACTAAATCTTCTCACTTAATTCCTATTCAAGATACTTTATCACTAGATCAAATATCTTGGATGTATGTTAAAGAGACATTCAAGTTACATGGAGTTCCCCACTTCATTTTATCTATTCTTGATCCCAGGTTCACTTCTAACTTTTGGAAAGGACTTCAGAAGTCGTTGGGTACTGAATTAAATTTTAGTACATCTTTTCATCCACAATCAGATGGGCAGTCTAGAATAAACAATTTATAAATTGGAGGATATGCTACGTGCTTGTTCGATGGATTATCAGGGACGTTGGGACCAACATCTTTCATTGGTTGAGTTTTCTTATAATAACAGTTTTCATTCTAGTATACAGATGGCACCATTTGAGGCATTATATCGGAAGCAGTGTCAAACGCTAGTTTTTGGGATGAAGTGGGTGAAAGGAAGTTTATGGGACCAGAATTGGTAGAAGAGCTAGCAGAAAAAGTTCATCTGATACAGAAGAACATGAGAACAGCTCAGAGCAGACAGAAAAGTTATGCAGATAACTGGAGGAATGATATTTCTTTTGAGGTAGGTGATCATTTTTTTCTCAAATATTCTCCAGGGAAAAGTGAGATGCATTTTGGTAAGAAGGGAAAGTTGAGTCTGAGGTTCATTGGACCTTATGAAATATGCCAGAAAGTTAGATCAGTTGCATACATAGTGTCTTTAACTCCAAGTTTATCCTTGGTACACAATGTTTTTCATGTTTCTATGTTAATAAAGTATATGCCAGATCCATCCCATGTTTTGAGCCCAGAGGTAGTTCAGTTGGAATAGAATCTCTCTTATGTGGAACAACCGGTCCATATTATTGACGAAAGAGAGAAAGTGTTATAGAATAAGTTTATTCACCAGGTAAAGGTTTTGTGGAAAAACCATATGGTTGAAGAGGCAACGTGGGAATATGAAAATGCTACGAGGGATAAATACCCCCACTTATTTGATAAGTGAATAAAATTGTGAGGATGCAATTCCCAAAAGGGGAGAAGGATGTATCATCCAAGGTAAATAAAGAATAAGACATATTAATATTTATTAATATTTGTGAATTAAATATTAATTTTACATTAAGGGGTTTCTATGTTCGATGGCGTACCCGATACCCAACAACGAGTTTCTTTGAAATCTTACAATGCACACTAATAATATAATTATATTATTTTAAATAGAAGTTAATGCCTTGTCATTATATTAGAGGAAATGAATTGAAATAACTTAAATATGATTATCTATGTTTGTTAAATGTTTTTACATTTATCGAATAAAATATAAAGGCTTAAAATAAGAAAAGAATTCAATTTTAGGCATAAATACTCTAATATTTTTTAATGATTGTTTTACCACCTTTTGATGGAGAACCATTTTTAAATCTATCTTTTGAGAATTTTATAAGCTCTATTTTTCAATATAAAATTATTCTTTAGAATTGGGACATTGAAATTTACTTTGGATAAATTTTTTGTATTTTTCTGACAATGTTCATTTTTTAATGAATAGTGAAAAATACTGCATTTTAATTCAAAATAGCCTCTTAATCTAATTTATTTATATGGTTATATTATCTTCATAATTAGTTTTAAATTGTAATGAGAATATATTTTTACCATTTAATCCAATGGTGTTCATTGGAATTAGTTTCACTTTGAAATTGGACATAAACAAGTGTCAATTGTTTGATAGATATTGTTTCTTAAAAACACGCTATTTGTTTTGACAACAAGAATTATTTTTAAATTAATTACTGAAATTTTTGTGTTTTTAATTTAGTAAAATGGGTTCCATATTTTTAATCAGAAGGTCCAAATTATCTAATTATGACTCATTTATTTTTGGACATTATGAATAGTGACGACGCCAATTATCTTTAATTATCGTGATTAATTAGTAATCGGGTAGTTAAGGGTAATAAACTAATATCATAATAATATATAATGACCCCAAAATCTGTCTAAATCCTTTTTCTGAGTCATGTAACACCATGGGATGTCTTGTTCCAACATTGGGACCCCATGGAACCACTTTAGTGTGATATTGACCTTTTATTATATTATTTTTTAAAGAAAGGAAAATATAACCAAAGTATATATCACCTAAGTAAAAGAATTTTATTTTTGTTTATATAAATGATCTCTTAGAATATAAATATTCATAGGAAAGATAAAAATATTTCCTACATCATGGAAATTTTTTATAATTTTTAGACATGAAATAAATTAATTTCTTTATGACACCATGATGATGCAATGATTACCTCATTAATGAACGATTTAAATAAAATGAAAACATAAAGTAAAATCAAAGAATTAAACTTGTCAAAAACCTATTGTATGGGTTGAGTTATAACCCTTTTCACCTTATCCTCTAAATATATCATTGTGGGACCTTTAAAATCCGAAAACCATTTTATAATAAAGTAACATTTCAAGATATTCCAAAATTAACCCTCCTCTCTCTTATAAAAGGCCTCCACCTCTACCCATTACCCACACCTCTCAAGCCATTTTCTCATCCAAAAACTACTCATATAATCCCTCCACATCCCTCTATTTATCCTAGATGCCTTACATTAGGAAGATATCTCTTCAAGAAATTCTTTTTGTTCAAACCAAGGGGAGTTACCCGATTTAAAGCTAATGTCTTCTCTTATGTCCTTTTGTTTTATTTTTCTTCTCCAACCCCTAAAGTCTTTTTACTACTTTATTTTGTAACAAAACAAGTATCTTCAATATACTAGGATGTTTTTATGGGAATTATTCGAGCTACAATTACACAAAACTCCATTTAATGGGTGAAGAACATACTGTTTCTGTGGATGGCGAACTACTGCCTCACGAAACGATGATTGATCAATTATCTCCTACCGCCTCTCATGGTGGCCATTATGATGTCACTGTATTTATATGAGGTTTATTTTTTCCTTATATTTCTGTTTTTTTTCAATTTTTTCATACCTTTATGGTTTCCATAATGGATAAACGCAATACTTTCATTTTAGGAAGTGCGGACTACCGCCCCCTCAAAGTGATTTCAATCGTTAATTCCATATGTGAGACGTATAAATGATGGATTTAATGATATTATATATGATATTATACTGGAATTATTATATAACTTTATATAATTTTTATTTCATTCCATTAAATATGAAATAGAAACGGAAGTGGCGTTCATGCGTAGGTACAACTTACCATCTCCATGAATGGTGCATTTCATTTCCTACCTCTAAATGTTATGTAATATTAATAATGCATGTATATACTAGATATATAGGATATATATGATATCTAAAATCATTAATATAATTCTGGAGATAATGGATATTTTACCACATGAACAACATGTAATTATAAGAAGTTTATTTTTGACTCAAGTACAAAAGATCGACAAAATGACTGTTATTAACTTAAATGATTACATAATGTTCATAACATGGTAATAAGTGATATAAAAGGAATAATGAACATGAGTAAGGATATTAAGAAAGTATAAATTAACTCTATTTTATTATTCCGGATATTAATGAACGATCGAGTATTGTCGGACACGAGGTAAGGGACTTCGTCTAAATCTCCTTTCATTGAGGAATATTTTGTTTTATACAAAACTTTATTTTATATGGTGTATAAACCCATTTGACTTTTACTTATATTCAAAAGGAATATTTTCTCTACAAAGAATTTTACTAAATGAAAAAATTATGTTTCTTTTTAATGTATTCTTTGACAATGACCTTTCCACCGCCGGGAGTAATATTTGATCTTTTACTTCCTTAACAAGATGTAATGTTTTTTAAAATGAAAATAAATACCATATACTCTTTTATATATTTTGGTATTGAAAATGGTTTTTATAATGGATTTGATATGTCAATATATTGTGATTGAAATGTGGAAATTTTTTCTTTCCTTTATATTTTTGTATGTCTTATGATTTTATAATGGCACTTGGACAATTGAAGGGTGGTTACGTGATAAACCAAATGAAGGGTGGTTCCGTGAAAACCAGGATGGGTGGTTAGGTTATAACCTCCAATACATTGGGTATGGAAGTCAATCGTACGGCTATTCCATTTAGTGATATGTGTGGAAGTCGACTATATGGTTATTCCATTTATGTTTGTTTATGTCCCAAGTTTCCATTATATGTTATGTGTTCTTTATATGTGTTTTATGGTAATATTTTGGTTACAAAAGGGTAATCAATTATCTTTAATTCGGTGAAGAGTATTTACTACTTCATAAAGGTCAAAAATATTACTTATGACAAAGTATTCATGGTTTACTTGATGTTTTTATAAACTAACAGTTTTCCTTCATTGTGTATCCCTTATTGAGCTATTTATGCTCATCCCTTGTTTTTGAAATGTTTTTCACAGGACATAAAGTAGAATATGGTCAAAGATGGGATCGAGGAAAAGTATTTTTATCTAAAACATTGGACTAGACATGAATCTTTCAAACGGTTTTTATTTTTTGAAAAAAATAGATACTGAGTAGATGTGTCATAATGTAATATTAAATTTGTTATGTAAATGTTGTGAACTAATTCTCTAAAGATCTAAACCTTAAAAGATCCTCCATGTGAATTATTCATTTAATTCAAGGTTATGTAATGTTTTAAGGTCGGGTCCTTATATTTGGTATCAAAGGTCGGTTTAGACAACTTTAGGAGTTAGGATTTTTTTAAATTCATGCCCATAAATTAATTTATGGTATGATTGAAATGATATAGCATCTAAATATTACCATGTTACTTCGCCTAATATATTATTTTGTTCAGAATGGTTTTCAGAAGAGGAAACATGGTAGCTATATTGGGATGACATCAGGAGGAAATCAACCATCAAATCAGCAACATGAGATGGTCGTAATTGGAACTGAACAGTTTGTTGTAGTGATGGGAAAGTTAACCTAGGCTATAAATGGTGGTGGTATCCATACATGAGAATATCCAGATCAACCACAGAGGAACATTTCAGTAGTGGATCATTTCATGAGGCAACATCCCCCATCATTCAGAGGATCATTATACCCTGTGATAGCATAATGGTGGATTAAAGCATTGGAGAAGATTTTTGATATCATGGGGTGTTTAGAACATCAAAAGGTTAGTCTCGTTGTTTACCATTTTGAAGGTGAAGCTGATCAGTGGTGGTCGACGGTGAAAAATATCAGGGATAGCGAGGAGATTGATGATCTTGACTGTGATGAATTCAATGGTATGTTTCTTGAGAAATATTTTCCTTATGTGGTTCTTCTTATGATGGAAAAACAATTTCTAGAATTGAGGCAGGAGGATGACTCAGTGGCTGATTAAAAAGAAAATTTCACTCGACTATCAAGGTATGCTCCAAATTTAATATGAGATCTTGATATTAAAATCAATCATTTTATGCAGGGTTAAAACCAAAGTATCAAAGGTATTTAGCTTCTCGTGAGTTCCAAAGTTATGAAAAACTTGTTCGATGTGCGGAGAAGGTGCAAATGGAGTTTGTTGAGGATCAGCTGTTCTTTGACAAACAATAGAATAAGAGGTCCAGTTGGCAGGAAAAGGGAAAAAATTCATCAAAGAATCTTAGAGGTAAGAAAACAAAATATCCATCCTATGAGAAGTGTGGTAAAATGCATCCTAGAGAATGTTTATCCAAGTCTGTAAAGTGCTTTCGGTGTGGTAATTCTGGTCATATTGCTTGTAACTGTAAGGAAAATAATCAAGAAGGAAATGAAAATCCATCAGTAAGATGTTTTAAGTGTAATGAAATTGGAAAATATTCAAATGAGTGTCTTACAAAGAACTCAACTGAGGGAAAGCAGCTAGACTAAAATCAGAAATGGGTGGTGAAATCCATTGAAACTACTTCAGCAGATGTTGGGCCATTGAATGAAGTAGTATCAGGTACACTGTTTGTTTAATCAGATTATTCCAATGTGTTGTTTGATTCAGGGTCTACACATTCTTTCATTTATGAGAAGTTTTCTAGTAAATTCATAATTCCATATCAAGATATGAATCCTAAACATATGGTAAAAACACTTGGAGGAAATTTAGAGACAAAAATAAATCATAAGAACATTTATGCCTTGTGTGCGGAAAGAATCTACCTACAAACGTTACTGTTTTGCCTCTAGTAGAGTTTGATGTTATTTTGGGCATGGATTGGATTTCTGTTTATCATGTTAAGATTGACTGCAGAGCTAAAGAGGTTTCTTTTCAAAACGATTTTCAATTTGTGTACAAGAATGAACCATTTATTTTGATAACATATCAGGATGCTGAGAAACTAGTAAATGAAGTAAATGAATGTTACCTTTCACATATTGTTGAAAACAAAGGAACGGTTCCTATTAAATATGTTCCAGTGGTAAATGAGTATCTTGATGTTTTTCCTGATGAGTTTCCTAGTATTATACCTGATCGGGAACTTGAATTTATTGATGAAGTAGTTCCTGATTCTAAGACAATTTCAAAACCCCCTTATTGAATGGATCAAGTTGACCTTTTAGAGTTAAATAAGCAACTACATGAGTTATTAGATAATGGCTTCATTCGACCTAGCACATCACCATGGGGTGCTCCTATCTTATTTTTTAAAAAGAAATATAGTTCAATGAGACTTTGAAATGATTATAGAGCCTTTAATAACATTACAGTTAAGAACAAATATCATTTTCCTCATATCAATGATTTGTTTGATCAGCTCCAGGGAGCTCAGTATTTTTCAAAGATTGACTTGAGATTAGGGTACCATCAGTTGAAGGTAATGGAAGCAGATATTCTAAAGACCGCATTTCGTACAAGATATGGACATTATTAATTTGTAGTTAAGCCTTTTGGGTTAACCATTGCAGCTTCTGTATTCATGGACCTTATAAATAGAATTTTCCATGAGTTCTCAGATATGTTTGTGGTTTTGTTCATTGATGATATTTTTTTTTACAAAATTAAAGAGGAACATGAAAATCATTAAAGCGTTATCTTTCAAACCTTAAAATAAAAAAATTTGTATGGAAAATTCAGCAAGTGTGTGTTTTGGTTACACCGAATTTCTTTCCTTGGTCACATTGTTTCAAAAAATGGCATAACTGTTGATCCTTCTAAAACAATAGTTGTTGAAGAATGGCCAAGACCTATAAATATAACTGAGATCTATAGTTTTCTTGGTTTGGCAGGTTATTACCAGAGGTTTGTTGAGAATTTTTCATGGTTATCTAGTCTAATGACTATGTTAACTCGAAATGGTGTTATGTTCATCTGAACAATAGAATGTGATGATTGTTTTCAGGAATTGAAAAGAAGATTGATGAATGCTCCAGTTTTTGAACTTCCTTTCAGAAATGGTGAGTTTTTTATCTACAGTGATGCTTCATTGAAAGGACATGGTTGTGTCCTTATGCAGAATGATCAGGTAATTTCTTATGCTTCACGTCAGTTGAAAACTCATGAGTTAAATTACGCAACACATGATTTGGAATTAGCTGTTGTTGTTTTTTGCTTTAAAAATTTGGAGGCACCATTTTTATGGAGTAAAGTGTAAAATATATGCCGATCAAAAAATATTAAAGTATATATTCACACAGAAATAATTGAATATTAGATAGAGGATATGGCTATAATTAATCAAGTATTGTGATTGTACAATTCATTACCATCCGGGAAAAGAAAATAAAGTGGTTGATGCTTTGAGTCAAAAAAAGTAATGCTTCATTAACCTTGCAACATTTGGAACGAGATCCTTTGGTTTTTGATTTGTGAACTTTGGCATCTAAGTTATTGGTGCATGAAGATATTCTATTTTGTTTCAGGTGTCATTGAGATTATATATATAAGATATAATTAATCATGTGCAGAAGGAAAACAATATCTTGCCAAAAAAGGTAGAGCTTGATCAAAAGGGTAAGTTTCCTAAATTTAACATTGATAATGATTGTGTTTTGAGGTTTGTGAAGAGATTATGTGTGCCTTATGATTCCTAGTTGATGAATGAGTTGTTATGTGAGGCTCAAAGTTCCTCGTTTTCAGTTCATCCTGGAAGTACTAAGATGTACAAAGATCTTCAGGATTATTACTGGTGGGATGGAATAAAAACACATATTTCTGATTTTACAATGATGTGTTTGACTTGTCAGCTCGTTAAAGTAGAGTGGTAGTTACTGAAAGGGACGCTTTGGTCTTTATTGGTGTCAGAGTGGAAATGGGAAAATATATCCATGGACTTAGTTGTGGGATTACCAAAGAAATCTCGAGGTAATAATGTAATCTATGTTATTGTTGATCGGTTGACTAAATCTTCCCATTTCCTTCCTATTCGAGAAAATTTCCCCCAAGATCAACTGTCTAAGTTGTATGTTAAAGAGATAGTCAAGTTACATAGAGTTCCCCTCTTTATTGTATCTTATCGTGATCTCAGGTTCACTTCTAACTTTTGGAAAGGCCTTCAGAATTCATCGGATACTAAATTAAATTTTAGTAAACCTTTTCATCCTCAATTAGATGGGTAGTCTGAATGAACAATTCAGACATCAGAGGATATGCTATGAGATTGTTCGATGTATTATCAGGGAAGATGGGACTAACATCTTTCATTGGTTTAGTTTTCTTATAATAATAGTTTTCATTCCAGTATACAGATGGCACCATTTGAGGCATTATATGGGAAGAAGTGTTGA
The DNA here is from genome assembly GCA_963277665.1 of Viscum album. Lineage (NCBI taxonomy): Eukaryota > Viridiplantae > Streptophyta > Magnoliopsida > Santalales > Viscaceae > Viscum > Viscum album. Next base: position 1,648,522,681 of record OY728136.1, read on the forward strand.
ACTCTAGTTTTTTGGAATGAAGTGGGTGAAAGGAAGTTAATGGGACCAGAATTGGTAGAAGAGTTGGTGGAAAAAGTTGAGCTGATACAGAAGCACATGAGAATAGCTCATAGTAGGAATAAAATTTATGGAGATAACCAAAAGAAGGTTCTTTCTTTTGAGGTAGGTGATCATGTTTTTCTCAAATTTTCTCCATGGAAAAGTGTCATGTGTTTTGGTAAGAAGGGAAAGTTGAGTCCAAGGTTCATTGGACCATATGAAATCCTAGAGAAAGACAGATCAGTTGCATACAGAGTGGCTTTACCTCCCAGTTTTTCCAAGGTACACAATGTTTTTCATGTTTCTATGTTGAGAAAGTATATTCCAGATCCATCTCATGTTTTGAGCCCAGAGGTAGTTTAGTTGGAAGAGAATATCTCTTATGATGAAAAACCAGTCCATATTCTTGACTGAAGAGAGAAAGTGTTGCAGAATAAGGTAATTCACTAGGAAATGGTTTTGTGAAAAAACCATATGGTTGAAGAGGCAACGTGGGAATCTGAAAATGCTATGAGGGATAAATACCCCCACTTATTTGATAAGTGAATAAAATTTTGCGGACGCAATTCCCAAAAGGGGGGAAGGATGTTACATACTAGGTAAATAAAGAATCAGACATATTCATATTTATTAATATTTGTGAATTATATATTAATTTTACTTTAAGGGGATGCTATGTTTGATGGCGTACCCGATACGCAACAATGGGTTTCTTTTAAATCTTACGTTGCACAATAATAATATAATAATATTATTTTAAATAAAAGTTAATGACTAGCCGTTGTATTGGTGGGAATGAATAGAAATAACTAAAATATGATTATATATGTTTGTTAAATGTTTTTACATTTATCCAATAAAAGATAAAGGCTTAAAATAAGAAAAGAAATCAATTTTAGGCATAAATACTCTAATATTTTTAAAAAAAATTTAACACCTTTTGATGGAGAACCATTTTTAAATCTATATTTTGACAATTTTATAAGATATATTTGTCAAAATAAACTTATTCTTTAGAATAGGGATTTTAAAATTTATTTTGGATAACTTTTTGGTATTTTTCTGACAATGTTCATTTTTTATTGAATAGTGAAAAATACTGCATTTTACTTCAAAACACCTTTTTAATATAATTTATTTATATGGTAATATTATCTTTTTAATTTGTTTTAAAGTGTAATTATAATATATGTTTACCATTTAATCTAATGGTGGTGATTGGAATTAGTTTCACTTTGAAATTGGACATAAACATGTGTCAATATTTTGATAGATATTGTTTTTTATAAACACGCTATTTGTTTTGACAACGGGAATTATTTTTTAATTAATTACTACAATTTCTGTGTTTGGAATTTGGTAAAATGGATTCCATATTTGGAATCAGATGATTCAAATTATGTAATTAAGACACTTTTGTTTTTGAACAATATGAATAGTAACAACGACAATTATTTTTAATTATCGTGATTAATTTGTAATCGGGTAGTTAAGGGTAATAAAATAATATCATAATAATATAAAATGACCCCAACCTGTGTCCAAATCCATTTTTTGAGTCATTTCAGACCATGGAATGCCTTGTTCCAACTTTGTAACCCCATGGAATCACATTAGTGTGATAGTAACCTTTTATTATATTATTTTTTAAAGAAAGGAAAAAATAACCAAGTATGTATCACCTAAGTAAAAAAAATTTATTTTTGTTTATATAAATGATATATTAGACTATAAATATTCATTGTAAATATAAAAATATTCCCTACATCATGGTATTTTTATAATAATTTATAGTCAGTAAATAAATAAATTTATTTATGACACCATAATGATGCAGTGATTACCTCATTAATGAGCGATTTAAATAAAATTAAAAGATATGGTAAACTTCAAGACTTACGCTTGTTGAAAACCAATTTAATTGTTGGATTTAGAACCCTTATCACCTTATCCTTAAAATACATCATTGTGGGACCATTAAAATTTGAAAACCATTTTATAATAAAGTAACATTTCAAGACTTTCCAAAGTAACCCTCCTCCCCCTTATAAAAGGCCCCCACCTATACCCTCTTACCCACACCTCTCAAGCCATTGGATCGTCCAAACCCAGCTCATATTTTCTCTAAAAATCACACTTTTCATCCTAGAAGCCTTATATTAGGCCGAAATCTCTTCAAGAAACCCTTTTGGTTCAAACCAAGGGGAGTTGCCCGATTTAAAGGTATTGTCCTCTCTTATGTCCTTTTGTTTTATTTTGCTTCTCCAACCCCCGAAACTCTTTTTATTACATTATTTTGTGACAAAACAAGTATCTTCAATATACTAGGATGTTGTTATGTGAATTATTCGAGCTACACTTACACACACCTCCATCTAATGGGTGAAAAACATACTGTTTCTGTGGACGGCGAACTACTACCTCACGAAACGATGATTGTTCAATTATCTCCTACCGCCTCTCATGGTGGCCATTAAGATGTCATTTTATTTATATATGATATATATTATGTTAATGTTTTCCTTATGATTATTTATTTTTTCATTTATGGAATACCTTTATGGTTTCTATAATGGATAAACGCGATAATTTCATTTTTGGAAGTGCGAACTACCGCCCACTCAAAGTGATTTGAATCATTAATGCCATATGTGGGACATATAAAGGATGGCGTTAATGATATTATATATGATATTATAATGGAATTATAATATACATTTATATCATTGTGATTTCATTCCATTAAATATGAAATATAAATGAAAGTAGCGTTCATGTGTACGTACGACTTACCGTCTCCATGAACGGTGCATTTCATTTCTTACATCTAAATGTTATGTAATATTATAAATGCCTGAATATACTAGATATATATGATATATATTATATCTAAAATATTGAATATAATTCTGGAGATAAAGGATATTTTACCACATTAACAATTTGTATTTATAAGAAGTTTATTTTTGACTCAAGTACCAAAGATCGACAAAACGTCCGTTATTAACATAAATGATTACAAAATGTTCATAACATGGTAATAAGTGATATAAAAGGAATAATGAACTTGAAAAAGGTTCTTAGGAAAGTATAAGTTTAATCTAGTTTATTATTCAGGAGACTAAAGAACGATCGAGTCAAGTCGGACACGAGGTAAGGGACTTCGTCTCAATCTCCTTTCATTGATGCATATTTTTTTTATACACAACATTCCTTTATAAAATGTATAAACCCCTTTTAATTTTACTTTTACTCAAAAGGAATCTTTTCTTTATGAAGCATTTTACTAAACAAAAAAAAGTATGTTTCTTTTTAACGTATTCGGTGACAATATCCTTTCCACCACTGCGAGTATTATTGGATCTTTGGCTTCCATAACAAGCTTTAATGTTTTCTAAAAGGAAAATAAATACCATATACTATTTTATGTATTTTGGTATTGAAAATGGTTTTTATATTAGATTTTATATGTCAATATATTATGATTGAAATGTCAAAATGTTTTCTTTCCTTTATATTTTTTTATGTGTTATGATTTTATAATAGTACTTGGGAATTTTAGGGGTGGTTACATGATAATCCAAATGAAGGGTGGGGCCATGAAATCCAGGACGAGTGGTTATGTTATAACCTCCAATGCCTTGGGTATAGAAGTCAGTCGTATGACAATTTCCTTTGGGGATATGTGTGGAAGTTGACCAAATGGTTATTCCATTTAAGTATGTTTATGTCCCAAGTTACCTTTATATGTCATGTGTTATTTATATGGGTTTTATGATAATATTATGGTTACATGAGGTTAAGAAATTATCTTTTATTCAGTGAAGAGTATTTACTACTTTATAAAGGTAAAAATTATTACTTATGATAAATTATTCATGGTTTACTTGATGTTTAGAAAAACTAACAGTTTTCCTTATTTTTGTATCCATTATTGAGCTATTAATGATCATCCCAAGTTTTTGAAATGTTTTTTACAGGACATAAAGTGGAATAGGTTCAAAGATAGGATCAAGGAAAAGTCTTGGTGTCTACAACATGGAACTACACATGGCTCTTTCAATGAGTTTTTATTTTTTGAAAAAATAGATACTGAGTAGATGTGTATACATGTAATATTAATATTGTTATTTATATGTTATGAAATAATTCTCTAAAGCTCTAAAACTAAAAATATCCTCAATGTGAATTATTCATTTAATTTAAGGTTATGTAATGTTTTAAGACAGGGTCCTTATATTTCATATCAATGGTCGGTTTAGACAACTTTAGGAGTTACGATGTTGTTAAAGTCATGTTCATAAATTAATTTATGGTATGACTGAAATGATATGGCTTTTAAAGATTACGATGTTACTTAGCCTATGATATTTTTGTGTTCAGAATGGTTTTCCATAGAGGAAATAGGGAAGATATATTGGGATGTCATCAGGAGGAAAACAACCTTCCAAATCATCAACCTGAGATGGTTGGAATCGTAAATGAATAATTTGTTGCTGTGATGGGACAGTTAACTGATTCTATAAATGGTGTTGTTATCCATACACGAGAACAGCTAGATCAACCACAGAGGAACATGTCAGTAGTGGAGAATTTCACGAGGCAACATCCCTCATCATTTAGGGGATCATCAAACCCTGTGCTGGAAGAAGGGTTGATTAAAGAACTTGAGAATATTATTGAAGTCATGGGGTGTTCAGAACATCAAAAGGTAAGTCTCAATTTTTATCATTTTGAACGTGAAGATGATTAGTTGTGGTCGATGGTGAAAAATATCACGGATAGTGAGGATATTGATGATCTTGTCTCGGATGAATTCAATGGTAAGTTTATTGAGAAATATTTTCCTAAGGTGGTCTGTCTTAGGATGGAAAATAATTCCTAGAATTGAGGTAGGAGGATGAATCAATGGCTGCCTATGAAGAAAAGTTCACTCGACTGTCAGGGTTTGCTCCAAATTTCATACGATATCTTGATAGTAAAATCAATCATTTTTACTCAAGGTTAAAGACAAAGTATTGAAGGTATTTAGCTTCTCGCGAGTTCAAAAGTTATGAAAAAATTGTTTGATGTGGGGAGAAGGTTAAAATGGAGTTTTTCGATGATCAGGTGTTCTTTAAAAAAACAACAGAATATGTGGTCTAGTTGGAAGTCATAGGGAAATAATTCATCAAATAATCCTGGAGGTAAGAAAACCAAATATCCATCCTATGAGAAGTGTGGTAAAATTCATCCTGGAGAATGTGTTTCTAAGTCTGGAAAGTGCTTCCGGTGTGGTAAGTCTTGTCATATTGATCATAAATATAAGGAAAATGATCATGAAGGTAATGAAAAGCCATTGGTAAGATTTTTTAAGTGTAATTAAATGAGGCATTATGAAAATGAGTGTCTAAAGAAGAACTGAACTAAGGGAAGGCATCCAGACTACAAGCATAAAGGGGTGGTGAAATCCTTTGCAACTACTTCAACAGATCTTGGGCCATCGACTGAAGTAGTATCAGGTACACTGTTTGTTTGTTCAAATTATGCCAATGTGTTATTTGATTCAGGTTCTACACATTATTTCATTTGTGAGAAGTTTTCTAGTAAATTGGGAATTCCATCTCAAGATATGAATCCTAAACTTATGGTAAAAACACCCTGATGAAATGTTGAGACAAAAAGAAATCATAAGAACCTTCCTGTCCTTGTGTGTAGAATAAATCTACCTACAAAATTTATTGTTTTTCCTCTAGTAGAGATTGATGTTATTTTGGGCATGGATTGGCTTTCTGTTTATCATGCTAAGATTGACTTCATAGCTAAAGAAGATTATTTTCAAGAGGATTTTCAATTTGTTTACATGATTGAAACCTGGATTTTGATAACATATCAGGAAGCTAAGAAACTAGTAAATGAAGTAAATGAATGTTACCTTGCACATATTGTTGAAAATAATGGAACTGTTCAGATAAATGATGTTCCAATGGTGAATGAGTATCTTGATGTTTTTTCTAATGAGTTGCCTGGTATTATACATGATTGATAAGTTGAATTTAATATTGACTTAGTTCCTGATTCTAAGACAATTTCAAATCCCCCTTATCGACTGGCTCAAGTTGAAATTTTAGATTTAAATAAGCAATTACACGAGTTATTACATAAAGGTTTCATTCAACCTAGCACATCACCATGGGGTTCTTATGTCATATTTGTTAAAAAGAAAGATGGTTCAATGAGACTTTGCATTGATAATATAGCCTTGAATAACATAACTGTTAAGAAAAAATATCATTTTCCTCAAATCGATGATTTGTTTGATCAGCTCCAGGGAGCTCAATATTTTTCAAAAATTGATTTGAGATTGGGGTACCATCAGTTGAAGGTAACGGAAGCAGATATTCTGAAGACCACGTTTCATACAAGATATGGCCATTATGAATTTGTATTTAAGCCTGTTGGGTTAACTAATGCACCTGCTGTATTCATGGACCTTATGAATAGAATTTTCCATGACTTCCTGGATAAGTTCGTGGTTGTGTTCATTGATGATATTTTTGTTTTTTCCAAAAGTAAAGAGGAATATGAAATTCATTTTAGGTTTATCTTGAAAACCTTAAAAGAAAATAAACATTATGGAAAATTCAGCAAGTGTGAGTTTTGGTTACAACAAATTTCATTCCATGGTCACATTGTTTCAAAACATGGCGAAAACTGTTGATCCTTATAAAACAAAAGTTTTTGAAGAATGGACAAGACCTATAAATATAACCGAGATCTGTAGTTTTCATGGTTTGGTAGGTTATTACCGAAGGTTTGTTGAGAATTTTTCATGGTTATCTAGTCCAATGACTAAGTTAACTTGAAAAGGTGTTAAGATCATCTGGACAAAAGAATGTGATGATTGTTTTCAGGAATTGAAAAAAATATTGGTAAATGCTCGAGTATTGGCACTTCCTTCCAGAAATGGTGAGTTTGTTATCTACAGTGATTCTTCGTTCAAAGGAATTGGTTGTGCCCTTATGCATAATGATCAGTTAATTTCTTATGCTTCATGTTAGTTGAAAAATCATGACTTAAATTACCCAACACATGATTTGGAATTAGCTGCTGTTTTTTTTTCTTTAAAAATTTAGAGGCATCATTTGTATTGAGTAAAGTGTGAAATATATACCGATCACAAAAATTTAATGTATATATTCACTCGGAAATAATTAAACATGAGATATAGGATATGGCTGGAATTAATCTAAGATTATGATTGTACAATTCATTACCATCTGGGAAAATAAAATAAAGTGGTTGATGCTTTGAGTCAAAAAAGTAATGCTTCATTAACCATGATACGTTTGGAATGAGATCCTTTTTTTATTTTATCAACTTTGGCATAGAAGTTGTTGGTGCAAGAAGTTCTCTTGTTTTGTTTCAGGTGTCAGTGAGACCATCTCTATTAGACAGAATTATGCAAGTGTAGAAGGAAGACAATAAGTTGCAGAAAAATGTAGTGCTGGTTCAGAAGGGTAAGTTACCTGAATTTAACATTGATAATGATTTTGTTTTGAGGTTTTCAAAGAGAATATTTATGCCTTGTGGTTCCCAGTTGAAGAATGAGTTCTTATGTGAGGCTCATAGTTCCCTGTTTTCAGTTCTTCCTGACAGTACTAAGATGTGCAGAGATCTTCGGGAGTACTACTGGTTGGATGGAATGAAAAGTGATACTGTTGATTTTACTATGAAGTTTTTGACAGGTCAATAGTTTATAGCAGAGCGACATTTACCGAAAGGGATGCTTCAGTCTTTACTGGTGCCAGAGTTGATAAGGGAAAATATATTCATGGACTTTGTTGTGGGATAACCAAAGACATCTCGAGGTAATGATGCAATCTGAGTTATTGTTGATCAATTGACTAATTCTCCTCATTTCCATCCTATTCGAGATACTTTCTCTCTAGATCAACTATCTCGGTTGTATGTTGAAGAGATAGTCAAGTTACATAGAGTTCCCCTATCCATTGTATCTGATCCTGATCCCAGGTTCACTTATAACTTTTTGAAATGCCTTGATAAGTCGTTGGGTACTGAATTAAATTTTAGTATACATTTTCATCCTCAATCAGATTGGTTGTTAGAATGAACAATTATAACTTTGGAGGATATGTTATGTGCTTTTTTGATGGATTATCAGGGAAGTTGGTACCAACATCTTTCATTTCTTTAGTTTTCTTATAATAACAATATTCATTTCAGTATACAGATGGCACCATTTGTGGCATTATATAGGAAGCAGTTTCGAACTTCGGTTTTTTTGGATTAAGTGGGTGAAAGGAAGTTGATGGGAGCAGAATTGGTAGAAGAGTTGGAAAAAAAGTTCAACTGATAGAGAAGCACATGAGAACAGATCAGATCAGGTAGAAAAGTTATGTAGATATCCGAAGGAAGGATCATTAATTTGAGGTTGTTGATCATGTTTTTCTGAAAGTTTATCCATGTAAAAGTGTTATGTGATTTGTTAAGAAGGGAAAGATGAGTCCGAGGTTCATTGGACCTTATGAAATCCTAGATAAAGTTAGATCAGTTGTGTATAGAGTGTCTTTACCTCCATTTTTTTCCCAGGTACACAATTTTTTCATGTTTGTATGTTGAGAAAGTATAAGCTAGATCCATCCCATGTTTTGTGCCCAGAGGTAGTTTAGTTGGAAGAGAATCTCTCTTATGAGGAACAAACAGTCCATTATTTTGACAGAAGAGGGAAAGTGTTGAGGAATAATTTAATTTACCAGGTAAATGTTTTTTGGAAAAACCATATGGTTGAAGAGGCAATGTGGGAATCTGAAAATGCTATGAGGGATAAATACCCCCACTTATTTGATAAGTGAATAAAATTGCAAGGACGCAATTACCAAAAGGGGGGAAGGATGTAACATACCAAGTAAATAAAGAATAAGATAGATTCATATTTATTAATATTTTTTAATTAACTATTAATTTTACTTTAAGGGGTTTCTATGTTTGATGGCATACCCAATACGCAACAATGAGTTTCTTTGAAATCTTACGTTGCACACTAATAATATAATAATACTATTTTAAATAGAAGTTAACGCCTAGATGTTGTATTGGCAGGAATGAATAGAAAAAACTAAAATATTATTATATATGTTTGTTAAATGTTTTTTCATTTATTCAATAAAATATAAATTCTTAAAATAAGAAAAGAATTCAATTTTAGGCATAAATACTCAAATATATTTAAAAGATTATTTTACAGCCTTTTGATGGTGAACCATTTTTTGATCTATCTTTTGACAATTTTATAAGCTCTATTTTTCAAAATAACCTTATTCTTTAGAATTAGGACATTTAAATTTACTTTGGATATATTTTTGGTATTTTCCTGACAATGTTAATTTTTGAATGAATAGTGAAAAATACTCCATTTTACTTCAAAACTACTTTTTAATCAAATTTAATTATATGGTTATATTATCTTTCTAATTGGTTTCAATGTTTAATTAGAATATTATTTTTCCATTTAATCCAATGGTGGTCATTGTAATTAGTTTCACATTGAAATTGGACATAAACAACTATCAATTTTTGATAGATATTGTTTCATAAAAACATGCTATTTGTTTTCAGAACGGGAATTATTTTTAAATTAATTACTGCAATTTCTTTGTTTGTAATTTGGTAAAATGGGTTCCATATTCGAAATCAGAAGGTCCAAATTATGTAATTAATAATCTTTTATTTTTGAACATTATGAATAGTAATGACGTCAATTATCATTAATTATCGTGATTAATTAGTAATCGAGTAGTTAAGGGTAATAAAATAATATTATAATAATATAAAATGACCCCAACTTGTTTCCAAATCATTTTTTTGAGTCATGGCTGACCATGGGATGCATTGTGCCAACTTTGGGACCCCATGGAATCACATTAGTGTGATAGTGACCTTTTATTATATTATTTTTTAAAGAAAGGAAAATATAACCAAAGTATGTATCACCTAAGTAAAAAAAATTATTTTTGTTTATATAAATGATATATTAGACTATAAATAGTCATTGTAAATCAAAAAATATTTCATACAACAAGGTTTTTTTTATAATTTTTAGACATTAAATAAATAAATTTATTTATAACACCATGATGATGCAGTGATTACCTCATTAATGAACGATTTAAATAAAATTAAAAGATATGGTAAACACTAAGATTACACTTGTAGAAAACCTATTGGATGGGAGGATTTATAACCCTTATCCCCTTATCCTCAAAATACATCATTTTGGGACCTTTAAAATCTTAAAACCATTTTATAATAATGTAACATTTCAAGACTTTCCAAAAGTAACCCTCCTCCCTCTTATAATAGGCCCCCACCTCTACACCATTACTCACACCTCTCAAGACGTTGGCTCATCAAACCCCAGCTCATATTATCTCTCCACATCCCTCTCTTCATCCTAGAAGCCTTATCTTAGGCAGAAATCTCTTCAAGAAACCCTTTTGGTTCAAACCAAGGGGAGTTACCCGATTTAAAGGTAACGACTTCCCTTATGTCCTTTTGTTATATTTTGCATCTCCAACCCCCTAAAATCTTTTTATTCTTTTATTTTGTGAAAACACCAGTATCTTAAATATACTATGATGTTTTTATGATAATTATTCGAGCTACACTTACACAAAATTCTATCTAATGGGTGAAGAACACACTGTTTCTGTGGATGGCGAACTACTGTCTCACAAAACGATGATTGTTCAATTATCTCCTACCACCTCTCATAGTGGCCATTAAGATGTCACTGCATTTATATATGATATATATTATGTTTATGTTTTCATTATGCTTCTGTATTTTTTCATCTATGGCATACCTTTATGGTTTCCATAATGGATAAACGTGATAATTTCATTTTAGGAAGTGCGGACTACCGTCCCCTCAAAGTGATTTGAATCGTTAATTCCATATGTGGGATGTATAAAGGATGGAGTTAATGATATTATACTGGAATTATAATATACTTTTATATCATTGTGATTTAATTCCGTTAAATACAAAATAGAAATGAAAGTAGCGTTCATGCGTACGAACGACTTACTGTCTCCATGAATGGCGCATTTCATTTATTACCTCAAAATGTTATGTAATATTATAAATGCATGTATATACTGGATATATATGATATATATGATATCTAAAATCATGAATATAATTCGGGAGATAATGGATATTTTACCACATGAACAACTTGTAATTATAAAAACTTTATTTTTGACTCAAGTACCAAAGATCGACAAAACAACCGTTATTAAATTAAATGATTAAATAATGTTCATAACATGGTAATAAGTGATATAAAAGGAATAATAAACTTGAAAAAGGTTCTTAATAAAGTAAAAATTTACTCTAGTTTACTATTCAAGAGATTAAAAAATGATCGAGCCAAGTCGGACACTAGGTTAGAGACTTCGTCTCAATTTCCATTCATTGAGGCACATTTTGTTTTACTTAAAATTTTCTTTAATACGGTGTAAAAACCCCTTTGACTTTTAATTTTATTCAATTGGAATATTTTCTCTACAAATTGTTTTACTGAATGATAAAAAGTATGTTTCTTTTTAATGTACATGGTGACAACGACCATTCCTCCGACACAAGTATTATTTGATCTTTGGCTTCCTTAACAAGCAGTAATGTTATTTAAAAGTAAAATAAATACCATATACTCTTTTCTGTATTTTGCTATTGAAAATGGTTTTTATAATGGATTTGATATGTCAATATATTGTGATTGAAATGTGGAAATGTTTTCTTTCCTTTATATTTTTGTATGTGTTATGATTTTATAATGGTTCTTGGAAATTTGACGGGTGGTTACATGATAAACCAAATGACGGGTGGTGCTGTGAAAACCGAGATGGGTGGTTATGTTACAACCTCCAATGCATTGGGTATGGAAGTTAGTCATATGGATTTTCCATTTAGTGATATGTGTGGATGTCGACCATATGGCTATTCTATTTAAGTATGTTTATGTCCCAAGTTACCTTTATATGTTATGTGTTCTTTATATGGGTTTTATGGAAATATTTTGGTTACAAATGGGTAAGCAATTATCTTTTATTCCGATAAGAGTATATACATCTTCACATAATGGTGAAAAGTATTAATTATGATAAATTATTCATGGTTTACTTGATGTTTTTAAAAACTAACAGTTTCCCTTATCTGTGTATCCATTATTGAGATTTTTATGCTCATTCCAAGTTTTTGAAATGTTTTTCATAGGACATAAAGTGGAATAGTGACAAATATGGGATCAAGGAAATGTCTAGTTGTCTAAAACGTGGAACTAGACATGACACTTTCAAAGAGTTTTTATTTTTTCAAAACATAGATACAGAGTAGATGTGTCTACATGTTATATTAAAGTTGTTATGTATATGTTATGAACTAATTATCTAAAGCTCTAATCCTGAAAAGATCCTCAATTTGAATTATTCATTTAATACAAGGTTAGGTAATGTTTTATGGTTGGGTCCTTATATTTGGTATCAAAGGTCGGTTTAGACAATATTAGGAGTTAGGATATTGTTAAATTCATGTCCATAAATTAATTTATGGTATGATTGAAATGATATAGAATTTAAAGATGACAATGTTGCTTCACCTAAGATATTTATGTTTTCAGAATGGTTTTCCACATAGGTAACATGGGAGCTATGTTGGGATGACATTAGGAGGAAAACAACCTTCCAAATCAGCAACCTGAGATGGTCATAATCTGAACTGAACAGTTTTTTGTAGTGATGGTAAAGTTAACTCAAGCTATAAATGGTGTTGGTATCCATACATGAAAACATCCAAATCAACCATAGGGAAACATTTCAGTAGTGGATCATTTCATGAGGCAACATCCCCCATAATTTAGAGGATCATCAGACCCTGTTATAGCAGAAGAGAGGATTAAAGAACTGGAAAAGATTTTTGATGTCATGGGGTGTTCAGAACATCAAAAGGTTAGTTTCGTTGTTTACCATTTTAAAGGTGAAGCTGATTAGTGGTGGTTGATGGTGAAAAATATCAAGGATAGTGAGGAGATTGATGATCTTGACTGGGATTAATTCAATGGTATGTTTCATGAGGATTATTTTCCTAAGGTGGTTCGTCTTAGGATGGAAAAACAATTCCTAAAATTGAGGTAGGAGGATGACTCAATGGATTCTTATGAAGCAAAGTTCACATGACTGACAAGGTATGCTCCAAATTTCATACGGGATCTTGATAGTAAAATAAATCATTTTTGCTCAGGGTTAAACCCAAATTATCTAAGTTCTTTAGCTTTTCATGAGTTAAAAATTTATTAAAAACATGTTCAATGTGCTGAGAAGGTGGAAATGGAGTTTGTCGATGATCTTGTGTTCTTTGACAAACAACAGAATAAGAAGTCCAGTTGGAAGGAAAAGGGAAAGAATTTATCAAATAATCTTGGATGTAAGAAAACCAAATATCCATCCTGTTAGAAGTGTGGTAAAATGCATCCTGGAGAATGTTTATCCATGTCTGGAAAGTGCTTTCGGGGTGGTAAGTCTGGTCATATTGCTTGTAACTCTAAGGAAAATGATCATGCAGGAAATGAAAATCCATCAATATGACGTTTTAAGTGCAATGAAATGGGATATTATGAAAATGAGTGTCTAATGAAGAACTCAACTGAGGGAAAGAATCCAGAATACAAGCAGAAAGAGGGGAGGGTGAAATGCTTTGCAACTACTTCAACAGATGTTGCACCATCAAATGAAGTAGTATCAGGTACACGGTTTGTTTGTTCAGATTTTTCCAATGTGTTTTTTGATTAGGGGTCTACACATTCTTTTATTTCTGAGAAGTTTTCTAGTAAACTAGTAATTCTATCACAAGATATGAATCCTAAAATTATAGTAAAATCCCACAGATGAAATGTTAAGACAAAAAAGAAATCATAAGAACTTTCTTGTCCTTGTGTGTGGAAAGAATCTACCAACAAACATTATTATTTTTCCTCTATTAGATTTTGATGTTATTTTGGGCATGGATTGGATTTCTGTTTATCATACTAAGATTGACTGTATAGCTAAAGAGGTTTCTTTTCAAAAAGATTTTCAATTTCTGTACAAGAATGAACCTGTGCTTTTGATAACATATCAGGAAGCTGAGAAACTAGTAAACGAAGGAAATGAATGTTACCTAGATCATATTTTTGAAAACAAAGGAACCATTCAGATTAATGATGTTCTAGTGTTAAATGAGTATCTTGATGTATTTCCTGATGATTTGCATGGTATCATACCCGATCAAGAAGTTGAATTTACTGTTGACCTAGTTCTTGATTCTAAACCAATTTCAAAACCCCCTTATCGAATAGCTCAAGTTGAAATTTTAGAGTTAAAGAAGAAATTACATAAGTTATTAGATAAAGGTTTCATGACCTAGCACATCACAATGGGGTTCTCCTGTCTTATTTGATAAAAATAAAGATGGTTCAATGAGACTTTGCATTGATTATAGAGCCTTGAATAGCATCATTGTTATGAAAAAATATCCTTTGCCTCATATCGATGATTTTCATAATCAGCTCCAGGGAGCTCATTATTTTTCAAAGATTAACTTGAGATCGGGGTACCATCAGTTGAAGGTAAAGGAAGCAGATATTCTGAAGAATTTGTTTTGTACAAGATATGGCCATTATGAATTTTTAGTTATGCCTTTTGGGTTAACCAATGTAGTTGTTGTATTTATGGACTTTATGAATATAATATCTCATGAGTTCATGGATATGTTTGTGGTTGTGTTCATTTATGATATTTTGGGTTTTTCCAAAAGTAAAGAGGAACATGAAAGTCATTTAAGGGTTATCTTTCAAACTTTAAAAGAAAATAAACTATATGGAAAATTAATCAAGTGTGATTTCTGGTTCCACCAAATTTCTTTCCTTGGTCACATTGTTTCAAAAAATGGCATAACTGTTGATCCTTCGAAAACAAAAGTTGTTAAAGATAGGACATGCCATATAAATATAACCGAGATCCGTAGTATTATTGGTTTGGCAGGTTATTACTAGAGTTTTGTTATGAATTTTTCATGGTTATCTATTACAATGACTAAGTTAACTCGAAAAGGTGTTATGTTTATCTGTACAAAAGAATGTGATGATTGTTTTCTAGAATTGAAAAGAAGATTGGTGAATGCTCCAGTTTTGGCACATCCTTCCAGAAATGGTGAGTTTGTTATCTACCGTGATGCTTAGTTGAAAGGACTTGGTTGTATCCTAATTCAGAATGATCAGGTAATTTCTTATGCTTCACATCAGTTGAAAACTCATGAGTTAAATTACCCAACACATGATTTGGAATTAGCTGTTGTTGTTTTTGATTTAAAATTTTGGAGGCATCATTTGTATGGAGTGAAGTGTGAAATATATTCCGATCAGAAAAGTATAAAGTATATATTCACTCAGAAAGAATTGAACATGAGATGTAAGAGATGGCTAAAATTAATCAAGGATTTTGATTGTACAATTCATTACCATCCGGGAAAAGAAAATAAAGTGGATGATGCTTTGAGTCGAAAAAGTAATGCTTCATTAACCATGATATGATTGGAACGAGATCCTTTGGTTTTTGATTTGATGAACTTTGGCATAGAAGTTGTTGCAGCATGATGTTATTCTATTTTTTTAGGTGTCAATGAAATCATCTCTATCAGATAGAATTAAGCAAGCGTAGAAGAAAGATAGTAAGTTGCAGAGAAAGGTAGAGATGGTTCAGAAGGGTAAGTTTCCTGAATTTAACATTGATAATGATTGTGTTTTGAGGTTTGGGAAGATATTAGTTGTGCCCTGTGATTCCCAATTGAAGAATGAGTTGTTATGTGAGACTCATAGTTCCCCATTTTCAGTTCACCCGGGCAGCACTATGATGTACAATGATTTTCGAGAGAATTACTGGTGGGATGGAATGAAAAGAGATATTGATGATTTTATTGTGAAGTGTTTGAATTGTCAGCATGTTAAAGAAGAGCATCAGTTACCGAAAGGGATGATTCAGTCATTACCACTGCCAGAGTGGAAATGGGAAAATATATCTATGGACTTCGTTGTGGGATTACCAAAGAAGTCTCGAGGTAATAATGTTATCTGGGTTATTGTTGATCGATTTATTAAATCTACTCATTTACTTCCTATTCGAGATACATACCCTCTAGATCAACTATCTCAGTTGTGTGTTAAATAGATAGTCAAGTTAACTAGAGTTCCCCTCTCCATTTTATCTGATCATGATCCGAGGTTCACTTTTAACTTTTGGAAAGGCCTTTAGAAGTCGTTTGGTACTGAATTAAATTTTAGTACAGCTTTTCATCATCAATCAGTTGGGAAGACAGAATGAACAATTCAAGATTTTTAGGATATCCTACGTGCTTGTTCGATGGATTATCAGTGAATTTGGGACCAACAGCGTTCATTGGATGAGTTTTCTTATAATAACAGTTTTCATTCCAGTATACAGATGGCACCATTTGAGGCATTATATTGGAAGTGGTTTGGAACTCCAGTTTTTTGGGATGAAGTGGGTGAAAGGAATTTGATGGGACAAAAATTGGTAGAAGAGTTGGCATAAAAAGAAAAATTGATACAGAAGAAAATGATAATAGATTATAGAAGGTAGAAACTTTATGCAGATAACTAGAGGAAGGATCTTTTTTTGAGGTAGGTGATCATGTTTTTCTCAAACTTTCTTCATGGAAAAGTGTGATGCGTTTTGGTAAGAAGGGAAAGATGATTCTGAGGTTTATTGGACCTTATGAAATCCTAGAGAAAGTTAGATTAGTTGCATACAGAGTGGATTTACCTCCATGTTTGTCCCAGGTATACAATGTTTTTCATGTTTCTGTGTTGAGAAAGTATATCCCAGATCCATCCAATGTTTTGAGCCCAGAGGTAGTTCAGTTGGAAGCGAATCTCTCTTATGAGGAACAACCAGTATAGATTCTTGACAGAAGAGAGCAAGTGTTGTGGAATAAGGAAATTCACGAGGTAATGGTTTTGGGGAAAAACCATATGTTTGAAGAGGAAACTTGGGAATCTGAATATTCTATTAGGTATAAAACCCCCCACTTATTTGATAAGTGAATAAAATTTCGAGGACACAATTCCCAAAAGTGGTGAAGGATGTACCATCCCATGTAAATAAAGAATCAGACATATTCATATTTATTAATATTTTTGAATTAAATATTAATTTTACTTTAAGTGGTTCTTATTTTCGATGGCATACCCGATACGCAACAACGGGTTTCTTTGAAATCCTACGTTGCACACTAATAATATAATAATATTATTTAAAATAGAAGTTAATGCCTTGCCATTCTATTGGAGGGAATGAATTGAAATAACTAAAATATTATTAAATATGTTTGTTACTTTTTTTTACATTTATCCAATAAAAGATAAATGCTTAAAATAAGAAAGGAATTATATTTTAGGCATAAATACTCTAATATTTTTAAAAGATTGTTTTACCGCATTTTGATGGTGAACCATTTTTAAATCTATATTTTGAAAATTTTATAAGATCTATTTTCAAAATAAACTTATTCTTTATAATTGGGACACTGAAATTTATTTTTGATAAATTTTTGGTATTTTTCGAACAATGTTCATTTTTAAATGAATAGTGAAAAATACTGTAATTTACTTCAAAACTGCTTTTTAATCTAATTTATTTATATTTATAGATTATCTTTTTAATTTGTTTTAAATTGTAATTAGAATATAATTTTTAAATTTAATCGAATGGTGGTCATTGGAATTAGTTTCACTTTGAAATTGGACATAAACAAGTGTCCATCTTTTGATAGATACTGTTTCTTAAAAACACAATATTTGTTTTGACAACGGTAATTATTTTGAAATTAATTACTGCAATTTGTGTTTTTGGAATTTGGTAAAATGGGTTCAATATTTTTAATCATAAGTTCCAAATTATGTAATTAAGACTCTTCTCTTTTTTAACACTATGAATAGTAACGACGACAATTATCTTTAATTATCGTGATTAATTAGTAATCGGGTAGTTAAGTGTAATAAAATAATATAATAATATTATAAAATGACCCCAACATTTGTTAAAATCCTCTTTTTGAGTCGTGGAAAACCATGGGATGCCTTCTTCCTACTTTGGGAACCCATGGAATAACTTTAGTGTGATAATGACCTTTTATTACATTATTTTTTAAAGAAAGGAAAATATAACCAAAGTATGTATCACCTATGTAAAACAATTTGATTATTGTATATATAAATGATATATTAGACTATAAATATTAATTGTAAATCTAATTATTTTTTCTACATCATTGAATTTTTTTCATAATTTTTAGGCATTAAATAACTAAATTTATTTATGACACCATAATAATGCAGTGATTACCTGATTAATGAACGATTTAAGTAAAATGAAAAGATAAGGTAAAATATAAGACGTAAACAGGTCAGAAACCTATTGGATGGGTGTAATTAAAACAATAATCACCATATCCTCGAATTATATCATTTTGGGACCTTTAAAATCTGAAAACCATTTTATAATAAAGTAACATTTCAAGACTTTCCAAAAGTAGCCCTCCTCCCTCTTATAAAAGGCCCCCAACTCTACCCCCTTACCCACACCTCTCAAACTATTATCTTGTCCAACACCTACTAATATTATCTCTCCACATCCCACTATTCATCCTTGAAGCCTTACCTTAGGCCTAAATCTCTTCAGGAAACCCTTTTGGTTCAAACCAATAGGAGTTACCGGATTTAAAGGTAATGTCTTCTCTTATGTCATTTTGTTTTATTTTGCTTCTCCAACCCCATAAACTCTTTTTATTCCTTTATTTTGTAACAAAAATAGTATCTTATATATAATAGGATGTTGTTATGAGAATTATTCGAGCTATAATTATACACACCTCCATCTAATCGGTGAAGAACATACTATTTCTATGGACGGTGAACTACTGCCTCACAAAATGATGATTGCTCAATTATCACCTACCTCCTCTCATGGTGGCCATTATGATGTCACTTTATTTATATATGATATATATTATGATTATGTTTTCTTTATGCTTCTATATTTTTTCATTATTGGCATACCTTTATAGTTTCCATAATAGAAAAAACGCGGTAATTTCATTTTACGAAGTGCAGACTATCGCCCCCTCATAGTGATTTGAATCGTTAATGCCATATTTGGGACATATAAATGATAGATTTAATGATATTATATATGATATTGTACTGGAATTATAATATACCTTTAAATCATTGTGATTTCATTCCATTAAATATGAAATAGAAATGCAAGTAGCGTTCATGCGTACGTACGGCTTGTCGTCTCTATGAATGGTCCATTTCATTTCTTACCTCTAAACGTTATGTTATATTATAAATAAATGTATATATTGGATATATATGATATATATGATATCTAAAATAATGAATATAATTATGGAGATAATGGACATTTTACCACATAAACAACTTGTAATTATAAGAAGTTTATTTTTGACTCAAGAACCAAAGTTTGAAAAAATGATCGTTATTAACTTAAATGATTACATAATGGTCATAACATGGTAATAAGTGATAAAATGGGAATAATTAACTTGAAAAAGGTTCTTAAGAAAGTGTAAATTTACTCTAGTTTATTATTTAGGAGATTAATGAATGATCGAGTCAAGTCCGACACGAGGTAAGGGACTTCGTCTCAATATCCTTTCATTGAGGAATATTTTGTTTTACACACAACATTCTTTTATACGGTGTATAAAACCATTTTAATTTTACTTTTATTCAAAATGAATCTTTCCTCTAAGAAACGTTTTACTGAATGACAAAAAATATTTTTCTTTTTAACGTACATGGTGAAAAAGACCTTTCTTCCACCATGAGAATTATTTGATCTTTGGATCCCTTAACAAGCCGTTATGTTTTTTAAAAAGAAAATAAATATCATATACTCTTTTATGTATTTTGGTATTGAAAATAGTTTCTATCATGGATTTTATATATCAATATATTGTTATTGATATGTGTAAATGTTTTCTTTCCTTTATATGTTTGTATGTGTTATGATTTTATAATGGTACTTAGACATTTGACGGGTGGTTACATGATAAACCAAATGACGGGTGGTGCCATGAAAACCAGGAGGGGTGGTTACGTTATAACCTCCAATGCATTGGGTATGGAAGTCAATTGTATGGATATTCCATTTAGTGATATATGTGGAAGTCGACCGTATGGTTATTCCATTTAATTATGTTTATGTACCAAGTTACCTTTATATGTTATGTGTTCTTTATATGGATTTTATGGTAATAATTTTGTTACAAAAGGGTAAGAAACTATCTTTTATTCAGTGATGAGTATTTACTACTTCATAAAGATGAAAAGTATTACTTATGATAAAGTATTCATGGTTTACTTGATGTTTTGAAAAACTAACAGTTTTCCTTCTTTGCGTATCCCTTATTGAGATTTTTATTCTCATCCCATGTTTTTGAAATGTTTTTCACATGACATAAAGTTGAATAGGGTCAAAGATGGGATCATGGAAAAGTCTTGCTGTCTAAAACATAGAGCTAGACATGAATCTTTCAAAGAGATTTTTTTTAAAAAAAATAGATACTGAGTAGATGTGCCTATATGTAATATTGAAGTTGTCATATATATGTTATGAACTAATTCTCTAAAGCTCTAAACCTAAAAAGATCCTCAATGTCAATTATTTATTTAATTCAAGATTATTTAACGTTTTAAGGTTACGTCCTTATAAAAATATTCATAAATATACTTCAGTTATTGGACCTTCACCCAAAAGGGGTTTTGTGAATCTTCTCTTCCAATCAAAATAGTTCCCAATGGAAAAATAGAAGTCATTGTATATATTCTAGTAGACTTGGATTTTTTTACCAGGAATCAGCTCCCTTATTTAAGAGTGAAACAACATTTTATCTCCTACTTCGAAGTTACTTTTCATAATGAGATTGTTATAGATAGGTTTTTCTTTATCCTTGTATAGAAGAGTTTTCTTATAAGATCCCCTCCTTAGTTCATCTAGTTTCATCATCTGTAGATTTCTCTTCTCTCCAATCTCTCCAATTATTGGGTTAATTTTTTTGGTAGACTAATGGGATTTATGCTGCAGCTTGATGGAAAATTCCTTATTTTCTATAGGAAAGTAATATCCCAAGTGGCATGGTGATAATTTCATTTTCAATTCAGGTGGGTCTTCTATTGATGATTTGAATTTAGTTTTATCCATACTTGGAACCTTCATAGTTAAGTTAGAGGAGTTAGTAGTAGATTTGAGAAAATTTATTGAATATTATGTACAAATCTCTTCTAGAAGTTTATCACATAAAACTGTTGCTAGATTAAACAAATTTTCATAAAAATATTTTGTAATAAAATCATGATATTACAAAGCCTTTTTTTGTATTATTATATCATCCAATCTTCCAATATCTTAGTCAGAATAATAGGGCAATTCAAAATGGTCGAAAATACATATAGTTTGTCCCTCATTACGATATTTCATTGAATCAAGTATGTTAAATCTATAGTTTTCACCAAAATTAACAGTAACTTTCCCTTCACCATCTTTTACTATTATTCTGGAATTATTTATAAATGGTCCACCTAAAATTATAGGAGAATAAGTATTATCATTTTCTTCCTCATATAATGATTATAAAAATTAATAAGGAATAAATGAACTTTTACACTCACCAGAACATCTTCGTGTGCATCTACTAGGTAGGAAATGGCTTTGTTGGCAAGTTACACAACCACTCGGCTGGGTTTGAGTTCTTCTGTCTGTAAATATGAATAAACTGAGTAAGATATTAAATTATTTCATACTCATAAGTCACCAAATTTATTGTAAAATTTAAACTCACTAATATTACAATGGGTAATAAATGTACTAGGATCATGAAATTTCATAGGTATTTGTGGGGTTATAAGTTTAGAAACATTTTTACTAAGTATTACCTTTTTATTACTTTTCTACAAAATCCTCATAGTGCACATTTATTTAATGAATTTTGTGTACCTTATTATATTCCATATGGAATCCAAAAATGAGATATTTATTTCCACTTTATTGGATACTTCCAAGATCTCATACTATAATGTTTCAAAATTTGTTTTTTCGGTTCTTACATCCTTGCAGGGATAGGGGTTTAGTGTTAATGTAGATATTATATTTTTGATTTCCATTTATCTTTTTTTATAGCTATTGATTCTATATGAATGCCTTCTTCATTATTTCTTCATGGGGGTTATTTCCATAAGAACTTCATCTTAATTATTTTTACGGGGGAAATTATTTAGGTTTTTAGGGTTTTACACTTCTAGGTTCTCCTCAAAATGGTGATTCTTAACTACTTCATAGCTCCTTGCCACTCTTTAATGTAATAAAACTAAAATCCCATATGGTATTACTAATAAATTTAAAGGTAATCATACCAGAGCCTCGGTTCTTTAACTAATTAATTCCAGTTAGGATCAGATGTTACACATCATCAGTTTTTCCACAAATCCCTCCATTGAGGGTTCTTAGAATTTACTTGGTTGATATCATGTAGAATATTGATACTTCGGTATTTGAAAGGGTGGACACTATAATGATTTTTAGAATCCTTTCTAAAAGGATGGTCTCTAAATGTGTTTGTTTCTA
Organism: Viscum album; assembly: GCA_963277665.1. NCBI lineage: Eukaryota > Viridiplantae > Streptophyta > Magnoliopsida > Santalales > Viscaceae > Viscum > Viscum album. The sequence continues at coordinate 1,648,545,483 of OY728136.1, forward strand.
ACCCCACATAGAATATTATAATACGTTATGGGTCCTTGGTTGAAGCTTGGATACTGTTGGTATTGTCTTTGGTCTATGGCTTCGCAGTTTTCTTGAACATGGAGACATCCATCAGTGTATTGTTCCAATGATTTACAGAGTTTTTATACTTGAGGGTGTGTGAGAGGAAATGTTTCCTATTCCTTGTTCAAAGATATATTTCATAAAATTGTGGCAAGTTCTTAAATTTTATTTTTAGGTATAGTTGATTAAAAATATTTGCCACACATACTCCACTTATTATAGTTCTCATGTTGGATCACTGAAAAATTTAGATGATCACTTTAATAATCTCTTTCAATTTAGTATCTATCTTTTCAATCAATGGTCATCCTAATGAAGCATCCAAAAGGTTCTAGTTTCTACCTATCAATCCTTGAAAAAATAATACCTTTAAATGATGTTCCTTATAGGGTTGGTGTGAGTATGAGTTTTTTGATCCCTTTAATCTCTCAAAAACTCATAAAGAATCTATCCACATTCCTTTTTAACTGCATATATATCCATATTTATATAGACACTCCTTGATTTTGTAAATATATTTGGAGAAAGGATCTACACAATTCATCCTGTGTAGTGATCTCTCCAGGATAGTTGTTATAGAGCCACTTCATATAAAATGCTTAAAGAGATAAGGTCAATTCCATCTCACTAATCTGAGCCTCAGTGACCCCTCTTGGTTTTATGTAATTACATACATCTCCAAATGAACATATATGACAAGTGGGTGTTCTTCTGATAAACCATGGAACATTTTTAGGTGACTTATCATTCTAGTTTTGATCTCACAATCTTACTGATCATTCATTTGTAACTACTAGGTTTTTCTATTGTTGAAATTTGGTTCATATTGTTCTCTTAAATAACTATTTAATTGAGAAATATTATATTCCATGTTTTTGTCTCCTAGGGTCACAATGGAAAATGAATAAGAAAGGTATGGAGAGTTAGACATTGGGAAAGTGACAAACTCCCTTTCTGATTCCTCTTTGATTCTACAAGTTCAAAGTCACAAAAAAATGTTGCTCAACCAATGGGTAAAATCCAGTGTGGGGATATAAATTAGGCCCTATCATTTGTTTCTTTCATTTTAATATAAAAAATAAAAAACACTAACCTCCCCAAAAATAACACCAGGATTGATGAGTTTCCTGTCGTGGGTCACTCAAAAAAATGAACCCAAATAAATGTTGTAATAATGGACCCAGGTTACCTATATAGAGTAAAGTGTAATGGATGTTTTCTACCATTGTTTAATGGGTTTATTATTTGAAAAAAGTGTGTAACATTGAACTATATTGGTTTTAAAATTAGTTTTAAAAGAGGTTTAATAACCTTATATATCTCCTTACCTATCAAATTAATTAATTATACCAATTTTTACACCAGTTTTTTCTCTCTAATCAAGTGAAATATCACAGGATTTTCCCAAGCTAGAAATTTTTATTAACTCAAAGTGATCCAATAAACATTGAATCCTCTAACAACACATACCCAATAATTATTGATCTCCAATTAACCCTATGTTAACCCACTTCTCATGATTGTAAGTAATGGAGAGAACCTAAATCCTTATTAATCTTGGTCGATTATTCTTGATTTGATTGTATTTGTATAGATTGAAGAGTCAAAATTATTAAATATCATGTGTGACTCGAGATTCAATAGTCTCGACCTGTTTGGTAGGGAATCTCCTTATTGACTTTTCTTATGCATTGGTGACATTTATCATTGGATTGGAATTCAACCAAGGTAAGCTCGATGATCATATATCACGATTAATATCCCGTTCTCATCATTAAACAGGATAATACAAGGCTTGGGATTGATTTCAATAGGGTTCTAGTTTAGGGGTTCTTCATCTCTTTGGATGTATTTTTAGATTTGGAAAATACAATTCTTGTTTCTTCAACCTGGTTTGATCGACATCATGTTTTTTATCATAGAATGGCTGTTGAATGGGATTTTCGAATAGTTGGGATTCATCCTCTAGGGTGGGGTATTCATTTTAGTTATTGGATGAGGATGGGTAGAGTCATGTACTTTCAATATTGAGCCCATCATGATTCAGTTTTATTCAAAACATCAAACCCCTTGTTAGATTTGGTTTAAATGGAACTTGGGCCTCTTAAAAGTTTGGTTCAGTGTCAGCATTTGTTGGTATAATGGATGGAAGTAGGGAAATAATATCGATAGTGTACATGGTACCACTAGTATATGGGTGATGGTAGAAGTTTTGAAATAGTAGAACCAACAATGGTAGCAAACCTGATGATAGCAGACTCAATGGAAATAGAAATTTCTTATCCATTTAAGCATCATCATGGTTATAGGACATGGGAAAAAAATAAAAATTGGGTATTAGTAGTATAGTAGTTCCATAGAAGTAGGATAATGGCTGTATATTCTCATGATAACGAGTGCATGGTTAGGGGAACGGTAGTGGACTGGTGGTAGTAGAATAGGGATGATGTTACATTCTTTCAAGGTCGTAGACCCATTAGTATTCAGGATTCTACAGTTACAGGGGGTTATTTTAGCAGTAACGAACTAATAGTAACACATGTGAAGATGTAGGGGAATGGTATTATACTCATGATATTATATTTTTTTTAACTTTACAAATTTCCAACGTGTGTAACATGAAAACATAATTTTAGTTCAATAATTTTTTCAAATTATTTTCAATTGAATAAAAAAATGAAAAAAATAAATCTGAATTCATTTCTAATAATCTCTTTTAAGTTACAATTTTTGGAAAATTTAATTAATTTCAATTTATCCTTAAAAAAACACACTAAAATTTCATATTTTCATTTCAGTATATGGTATTCTAAATTCTTTTTTAAAAAAATTCCATTTATAAATATTCATTTAATTAAAAATGGTTAAAATAATTAAAAATAAAAAAATCTATTTGGGAATCTTAAATCTAGATTTAATTAATCAATTACATTAAAATTTTTAAAATCGAATTATGTCTTCACTTTTTAATTAATATAATTAATAAAAAAATAATCAATTGAGCCATTTATCAATTAAATTCTAAATTTACAAGATTACCAAAAATGAATGATTTCCCAGTATTTGATTTAATTAAGGGGTATTTTCAATTAAAAACATATAAAATATTAAAAATTTGGGCTCACAATAGATTTTTAGAATAAGTTTACTCACTTAGTTAACTTTTTAAAGAATAACTATATGATTGAGGAAGCAACAGGAGAATTTGAAAAATATATGAGGGGAAAATACCATCACCAAATTAGGAAATGAATAAAATTATGTGTATAAAATTTATTAAAGGTTGAATAATGTGACAAGAAAAGTAATAAAAATAATAAAAACGTTTCAATTCATAGTAATATTCATTATTATATTTTATATATTCATATTTAATGTACTGATTTTATGTAATTTTTAGTCGAAAAAGAATTAATTTTTTTTTTCAAAATTGTTTTTTCAAGAATTATATGGTTTTATAAAAAGTTAAATTTCTAAATTTTAGGAATTTAATTATGGAAAAAGGTATTAATTTTTCATATATGTATAAAAATTATATTTTAGGGTGATTTTTTTGGCTTTTTTGTTAAATATTGATTTTTGAGTGAATGGTGAAACATGCTATTTTTTGAAAAACAATTATTTATTCTTTTAAATAAAGTAATTTAAAATTTCCAATAAGTATTGGATTTTTTTTTTTAAATTATCCTAATATCCATTTAATTAAATATAATCTAATTAATTTCATTTGAATCAATATTATATATTATTTTGGTAAAGTTCATTTTTATGCTTAAAAACTCGTATTTTCTTCTATACACTATTTTTTATTGAATTTTGAATACTTATATTAAAAGTAATTTCCACCAATTCTATAAATTAAATCATGAAAAATGTATCTCAAGCTTTTAATCAATAGGATCAAATTTATTAATGAGTTCAATTTCATTTTTTTCATTATGAAATATATCCTTGAAAAAATGCTTCAATTACGGTAAGTGGGTAAAACATGTTAATTATGTTTAAAACTCTGAAATATAGTCAAAACGTCGTATCTATAATATTATTTTATGAGATTATTTTGATCCTTATCACCTTATCTTAGAACATTAATTGTTTAAGTTCTACTTTATGATGATAGTGACCTAAAATTATTTTAAAAAATCGAATAATTATAAGTGTTTTCTTAGTATAGAGACTCCTTATTTTAATGCTTTCAAATCATGAAGATTATGTAATTAATGAATTATACATTTTATGATAGAAAAAACATTATTTCAAGAATATGAAATATAACAGATTGAAGCGACCACATCAACTTATCGTATGAATCATTTCAAGTGATAGTGAAGATTAAGCGACCATAGAGAAGTGATTACGCATTAATGTTCTAGTTACCATTTGAAGAAATGGGTAACCATATATTAAATGACATAAATTTATCTATGTTTTTAATTGACTGTATGTGTACTGAACCTACTGATATACTTAGATTTCTATTTTATTTTTTTAATTTTCTATTTTAGTTTTAATTATTTTTCTAACAGGTTTTTACATTTATAGGTTGTTTTTGTAAAATCTTAGATATTTTGAAAATTTTAGTTAATTTATATATTAATATTATAAATTTATTATTTTATTAGTTTATATGGATTTTATATTTAATTTTTAACACTATATTATTATTATTAGTTCAGTTAATCTTAATTTTTATTTTATTTTATTAGTATTTGTAAGTATTTATTTTAATGGTCTATATTAGTATTTTATTTCCTTCTTTTGTATATTTTTGTATTATTATTAAAATTAGTATTTTCATTATTAGTTTTTTATAATATTATTTAACATTAGTAATATTTGTTTTATAAATTTATTATGTAAAAATTTTATGGTGTTTAATTACATGTACATTATTTTTTATATATTTTCAATTTTTGAACATTTTATTCTATTTATATTTGTTTATAGATAACTCAATATATGTATTTATATTTAATCATATTTTTTATTATTATTTTAATTTGTATTTTTAATATTTTTATTAACATTTAACATTTTTAGATAGTCGGATTTTTTTGAATTTGAATTTTGAATATGGTTTGCCCCCATATTTTCATGCAGGATCCTTCATTTAACGGGGGGGGGGGGGGGGCTCCACCATCTTCATCGGAAGAGGGGTGAAACCCTACCCGTAGCCTCCACCCATGGCCTCCTTTAGGTTTCAATCCCCTCCTCATGTTTCCCCCCTCATCTTACATACTCTCCAACATCGTCCCCTCTCCCCTCACCCCTACCCCTTCCCCAATCTTCTTGCCCCCCCTTTCCCCTCCTCCTCCATCGCCCCTTGCCCCTCCCTGTCCCTCCATCGCCCCATCCCACACTTACCTTACCCCTCTCCCCATCGTTTCCCCCTCCCTTACTCATCATCTGATCCCCCCACTCATCTACAGTGCCACCACTCCCCTGTAGTACGCCTCACCTCCATTTCACCAATCCAGGCCGGTGGCCACACTATCCGCTTTCAAAAAAAATGAAAACCCACTAGACTAGGCCTCCCTCTCCACCGAATGACCCACAACCAACAACACCTCTATCAACAACACTATCAATGCCTTCCCCTTCAGCATGCAGAAACCCAACATAGACCACCTTCAGTGAAAAATATCTTTCCATCAAGGTGCCACAACTGTAGTGTTTATTGATTCCCCATTACTTTACCACTTTTTTTCAACAAACTACCGATTCGATCAATGTGGGTGAACAGTTGTTGTAATATATGTTATTTTCACTCGATGTCATAACATACAAAGGGTCTGATTTTCATTCAGAGATTGAGGGACAATGATTTCACGGTATAGCTAGAGTGCAGAATGAAAAAAATAATTTTTTCGATGATGTAGTGGTTTGGTTGGACATTATAGTGATCAACGAATCAATTGTTATTATTGGTCAATCATAATTTTTTGGTATCAAAGTTGTGATAAATTTTATTGTGTATTTATGGCTTTAATTTATTTCCATGTTTTATTTCCTTTTAAATTAATTAATTTTAATTGGATTTTTATTTAATTAATTGTATCTATGATTGAATTAATTTTCATTTGGTACCTGCACACCTTCTTTGGGTCCCATTCATGTGATAACTAATAAGTAATCATGAGTGAGAGATCATTAGAGAATTTATTTATCCAGAAATCGATCGTGCGTGTGAGAGAACTGAAAATCGCCCGTGATAAAATTATGAATACTTAATCATATTAATTGTAAAATTATTATTTTGTGTCAATTATCCATTAAAAATTTATGATTGATACCTAATAAGTGTTCCCATTAGAGAAAAACCAACATAAATAGATACTTCAAATTTTAGAGAAATGGGTTGTGGCAGTTCACCAAGTGATTCAATGTTATAATGACGTTCAAATTATTCGCCAAGACAGAGAATGAAATGATACATTTTTTTCTGTGAAAATTATAATACTGTGTTACATCAGAGAATGAGACCTGATAGTATTTTGAATAAATTTTGAACTGGTGATAATTGACTAAAAAAATATTCAAATGTGAGAATTAAATAATTAGCTTTTCATACAACTGGACGAACATCACAACTCTAACAATTCCATCTACGAATGTTTCTTCCATTTCTTAGTTTGGTTCATTTAGACAGTTTTAGTTTATTCAATAAATCATTTATAAATAGTTGTCTATTTTTTAGATTTTTTGGTTGTTAATAACAATTAAAGATCATATGCTTAAACATTCATCCAAGAGGACATTCTGAGCATCTTGTCACAATCTCCATGTGGTTTGACCCTTCTTATCGCTCATATATTAGTTTGTGGGTTTATGAATTTTCACGTATTCCAATACACATGAAAAATTTACAGTGTCCTTGTCGGGGAGAATATTAGAATTAGGAAGTGATTTAAGTGAAAAATAAAAAAAGGTTAAAAAACAAAAATATTCAGTTACTTCTATGGGAATTTTTCATTGAAGGTAATTTCAAGACATCCAAAAGATTATAATGGCATGGGAGACAATGAACTACTAAAATCAACTCCCTCCCTACATGGACATAGTTCATGAAATGATGTATAATGATTCACAACACATGAGCTCTCCAAGTAATCATATTTGTATTAATGATTATTATTAAAGTCTGTGTTATGATCAATATTATATTGCTAGTTCCGACCCACCTATTAATAATTTTTAAATTAAAAGAATTCCTAAATATTTAGAACATGATAATTCATGTGAAACAAATGATTCAATAATTGAGAGCATGTTGTTTTCTGTTATCACTACGAAAAATCAGAGGTTTGAATGTCAATATGAATTCAATGAAATGTTTCTTTCCTTAAAAAATATCTAGAAAATCTGTTGAATAAATTAGTAAATAAAATTAATCATCTTTTCTAACTAGTTACCTTACCACCACATGATGATCGAATTTAGAAAAATTCTTTTGAAGGAAATTTATCAGAGGTTCCAAATGAAAAACATTCGTTATATGAATCTGAGGTTGAGACTGATTTAATTTATCCTTCTTCCCCTCATTCCATTGACTACTCCTATCTATCATAATTTTATTCTTCCAATATAGTAACAATTCAAGAATATGATATCTTCTTCTACCCCCCTAGTGAATATAATGGTCAATCAAACATTTTGATTTATTGTCCTTATTTTGTAGTTTCACAACCCATCCATCCCAATGTGAAAAATAAAACATCCAATATCTATCGAATTACACCTTTTGATGATGAATAAGGAATTGAACTATGACCCTTATTTAACTTGATAAAGTCATAATTGAGTTAATACAACATGGAATTTCACATGAAATAAGACATCACTTCAAATGACATTAAATAACAACCTTTTGAAAATATTTTCGAGTCCAAAACATTTTTCATAATGGATAAATTCGGAAAATTTCTAGACTCATAAAATCAGTCATCATTGGTGATAGAGAACACTCATAATTTTTTAGAAACAATGGAAGATTGATATTTCTTAGAGGATCCAAAATTCATGGTGAAATATGTTCTATATAATAAATACTACGAATAAATTATAGAAGAATCTTTTAAAAAAAATTTCATTATTGGAAAATAAATCACCTACTGTAATTTAGATTTCACTTCTTACTCCATGCATTGGGAATTATTTAAGTTGGAAACTAGTGGATTTACTAGTGATAGTGGTTGTAAGTGAAAATAAATTTGGATACATCATCAACCTAAATATTTTATTCAAGGATATGATGGATATAAGTAAACCACTAAAAAAGTCAAATAAGGGAATTTATTTTATTGTAAAAATTAAAACATTTAATGTTTGTGATGTTCATGATGATTACCTTTGAAAAAACATCAATTATTAGGTGATTTTCTCTTAAAATGATGTATATTAATTACCCTATATGTTTTTATATTTTCATTTAATTCCATCTATCTATTTTTAACAAGTTTCCATTGAGTTATTATGTATCTTGCATAATAATTTTCTTTTCAAAGAATGGATCCCACACTCCAACTAATAAAGAACCCAAAGAATGATATTAATTTCCGTTCTATGCTTGTGGATTTTCATTAATGTATGGTTAATTCAGATAAATTTTCACTCAATTGGAGGAAAATGATAATTTTTTTTGTTTTCCTTTCAATGCATTTTCTTTCATTTAATTTAATTTTTTAGTTAATAAAATGGAATAAATTTACCAAAATATATTTAATCATGGAACTATATTGGAATTTAATTAATCATACATATTTTTATCATCCACATGTATTTTATTTTGGTGTTATTTCTTTAATATTATGTGGGTATATATTTTTTATGTTTAGATTTTAATGGTTACATCATTTCAATAGCTTTATCGGATATATGAATCCTTCCCGTATCAATCTGCACATACACAGGGAAGTGTTTCGTTTTCTATCATATTTTATGCTTACAAAAACATCAAGTAAAATATTAACTAAAAATAATTAAAAATAATTAATTAAAAAATATAAAAAATAACATTCTTTTCATGTTTGAACCCATGTGAATGTCACTGCATTTTTATAGTAAAATAGTTAGGAACATACCACTTTTATCTTTCAGTAGTTTGAGCACATGAATCCAGTTTGTCATGATTCTATCCTTGATCTCAGGACTGAGATGATTACTGATATTATTCCATGTATCAAAAAAATATATTTAGAAACATGTATATTTTCTAGACACATATTTTCACTCATTCTCATATGTGGCATCCAAAATATTATTTTCATGCCCATAAGGACTCTATACCATTTTAAATTATCTCATTTTTATATTTTTCTAAAAAAAATATATAAAAAGTAATGTATTTTATAAATTTCCATATTTTCCTTCAAAGTGATAATAATTTTGAAACTTGCACTGTAATGGTCGAGACATCTTTTTGAGATTTTCATCCCCTTTGACCCACAAATCCACCCTTGAATTTTCTCCATCGTATAGCCCTTATAATCTAGGAAGAATCCTTTTCAGGATGATCCCACAATTGATACCCTTCCTTACCTATTTCTAAAATATTTTCTTGACTATTTCCTATCTATGTGTGGGGGAGAGATTTATTCATAGATAGAGTTATTTGGAGGAAATTATGAAATTTTATTCACATTAATTCACATAATCCAATCATGATCATATTTTTTATATTTCAAAATATCTGCATTCATTACATGTATGTTCATAAGGGACTGTAAATTATTTTTGGGTCCAACAATGAGTACTTCTATGGTCATTACGCGGGAACCCTCTCCTTTGGAGATTCTTATAAAATCAATGACTAGTTACTCCATTATCTAGAGAGTTTTTTATTTGATCTACTTTAACTAAGATGCTACAAAATATGTGCTACTAGAGTACCTTTATTTTCAATTGTTGTGTACATCTATTTAATGGGGGTTTGGGAGTTGTTACACGCTATTTTTTCTACCCATCTTATTTGAGTGAGTTGTGTCCCGAAAAAAATGAAAAAAATAAAAAAAAATAGTATGACATTTTATTTTTTATATGATTGGGGAGAAAAACAGTTTAATTTATGGGGCGAGAGATATTTTGAGCAAGACATTTGGGTTGACACTTATCATGTATTTATTTCAAGATTCAACCCTCCATTTTTCTAAAAATTGTCAAATTTTTTTATAACCTATCATCCCGCGACCTTAGAGACATTCGAACCAAATGTGAAGTCCCCAAAATTAGTGTTTTATTTTGATTTACACAACTATAGATGTGAAAATCATGGAAAGGCTATGGTAACCATTTATGTGTGTGAGAATAGAAAAAAAATTACCAATTTGTTTGAACGATGAGAGTGATAGGGAGGTCGGTCACATGATTCAAGAGTATAGATACTTGTTTTGTAAATTTTGTGAGTGGAAGTTTTTTTTTTGAAAATTTAAATTTTAAATGAAGAATGACATTTTTTAGTTAAAAGATATTGAACAATTTTGAACTTGTAATTTTGAAGTTTTGATATGTTAATGGATCCTATTGTGTATTGTTTCGGAATTTTTTTCCTAGGATTTTAAAATTCTATGTCTGGGGGAATTTATATACAAGTTTTTCACTTGTATTTTTTTAATTTTATTATTTAGTTTTAATTTTTTTTATAATAACATTTAGTGTTTTTAGGTTGTTTTGTAGTTTTGTAGCATTTTTTTTATTTTAATAATTTTTAGTTGATTTTTTTTATTAATATTAGTAATTTGGTATTTTAGTTTTTAATATTAATTTTAAATATTAATTTTAACACTATATTATTATTATTAGTTCTGCAAATATTTTATTTTTTTTAATATTTATTAGTATATACTTTAATTGTCTATAGTAGTATTTTATTTTTTTCTTTTATATATATTTTTAGTGTTATTGAAATGAGTATTTTTATTATTAGTTTTTTTATTAAATTATTTAATAGTATTAATATTTTTGTTACAATTTTATTATATAATTATTTTAGTGTGTTTAATTATATGTGCATTAATTTTTATATATTTTCACTTTTCTAACTTTTTCATCAAATTATTTTTGTTTAAATTTATTTAATTTTTTTATATATTTAATATTATTGTTATTAAAATAATAATATTTATTATTTTTATTATTTTAATTAAAATTTAACTTTTTAAGATAATATTATTTTATTTAAAATTGAATTTTGAATATGGTTTCCCCCTTTTTTTATGTAGGTGCCTTCATTTAAAGAGGGAGGGATCTCCATCATCTTCACCGGAATGTGGGGTGAAACCCTAGCCAAAGCCTCTGCACATGACCCCCTCTAGGTGTCAACCCCCTCCTCGAATCTCCCCCTCCCCACTTATTTATCCTCTTCTCTTCCAGCATCCCCCACTCCCCTCACCCCCTGCCTCTTCCCCTCTCTCCCCACCTTGCCCTTTCCCCTCCTCCTCTTCTGTTTCCCCCTCCCCTTTCTCATCCTTCTCCACTTCTCCCTTTCCCCTCCCCATTTCCCCTCCCTTTTTCACCACATCCCCCTCTACCTATCCCCCTCTCCCTGCATCCCATCCCCTTTCCCCTGATCCCGTCTCCACCTCACCCCTCCCCTCCAGCGCCACCCATCCCCTCCAGTGTGCCTCACCTCCACTACACCCATCTAGTCCAATGACCCCTCTCCTCTTGCATAGCGGATCACATGCCACCATACTAAGAAAACCTCTCTACTGCATGACCCACACCCTCCGGTGCCTCCATCAACAACACTAGCAGAGCCCTCCCCTTTAAAGTGCAACAATCCAACATGGACCTCCTTCGGTGTGCAATCTCCTTCCCATATGGAAGCAACCCAATAATTGTCCATTGATTCCCCATTACATTTCTTCATATTTTCCACACACTTTGGATTCGATCGAGGATGGTTCATGATTGTTATGATTTATGTTGTTTTCAATTGACGTGATTACATGTGGTTGGTTTTATTTTCATTCAGATATTGATGGAAGGAGAATCCATTACACGGAGAGAGTGCAAACTGACATGATTATTTTTTCGGTGGGGTAGTGGCCTGGTTTGATATTGTAGTGATCAGAGGAGAAATGTATATTATTTTTCAATATTCTATAGTGGATTATGGTGATTTTTGTGGTGGTGAAAACATAGTGACATATTTTTATTATTTTATGTTTTATGTTGTTGTCATGTCAGGATAATATATTTTTTCTGCATAGGAGTTATGATAAATGTGACAGTGTATGCATGTAATTAATTTATTTTCTTGTTTGATTACCATTTTTACTAATGAATTTTAAATGGATTTTTATTTAATTAATTATATATGTGTTTGAATTAATTTTCATTTTGACCATGAATAGTTTCTTTATTACCCACTCATTTGATACCTAATATGTAATCACAGGAGAGAGATCATCAGAGAATTTGGTTATCTGAAAATTGATCGTGTGCATGAGAGAATTGTGAATCAGATGTGATCGAATTCTGAATAAATAAATATATTAGTTGAAAAATTAATATTTTTTCTCCAATCTCATTCAAACATATATGAGTGACACCTAATAAGCGATCTCATGTGTGTAAACCCATCATAGATAGACACTTTGACTTTGTGAGAAATTGGTTTTGGAATTTTTCAAAGTGATTCAATGATGCAATAACATGAAAATTATTTTTCAGGATATAGAATGAAATGATAAATAATTTTTGTGAAAATTAGAATAATTTATAACATCATATAATGAAACCTGATATTATTTTTATTAAATTTTTAATTGGTGATAATTGAATAAACAAGTATTCAGATGTTGGAATTAAATAATTGGCATTTCAAGCACCTAAACAGACATCATAACTCTCAATCTTCCATCTATGAATGATTCAACCTTTTCTTAGTTTGGTTCACTTAAACAGTTTTATTTAATTCAATTAATAAATTTAAAATAGTTGTTTCATTTTTAGATTTTTTAGTTGTTAATCACATTTAGAGCTCATCTTTTAAAAAATTATTCAAAGAGGATATTCCTATTGTGTAACGACCCGAAATTTTGAAAAAAAATTGTTTCCTAACTTTGTGTGTTATTTTATTTTATACTCAAAAAAACAATTTCATTTAGTAAAATGAGTATAATTAAAATAAGACCATTGGGTTTCGACTTTTATATGGCCATTTTTCAATATAACCGTTTGAAACAAAATGTTGCGATTATTATAAATAAATACATGTGGTCTTGATTAATTAATATAGAGAGAAGATTCGATGGCCCCATCTAGTAGTCTCAGGCCGATCAAAGCCCATCTGATGGATCTCGGGAAAGAGGTAGCACCACTGGGCTTTGATCTAGACCAAACCGAACCCGAACTTCATCGTGTGAAGCTGGATCGAAATCGCCTTCGGGAGAACTTCAATCTTATAGAAATCACTACTCGGGAAATGTTGGTCGAGCCACCCTTGAATTCTATCACCTTAGCACACCTTACACTTAGGTCCTATGTTGGGGTTATAAGGGGCTATGTAACGAGACCGTAACTACTTTGTATAATCCTTTGAGATAAATAAAGTTGTGATTTCTTCATACGGTGAAGTTTGTGATTTTTTAAGATGATCGAATAAATATAGGATGTATATTGATGATTTTTGGAAAAAGGGGATATTTTAAAATATTTATGTAAACCTTAAATAATTAATGATGTGTAATAATTTTCCAAAAATGGTCTTCTGGAAATGTGTTCAGTAAGAAATTTAGAATCTAATAAGATCAACTTAACTTTTTGTGAATAGTAAAGTATGAATAGTGATTTTACACTTAGGATTAGTAATGTGACCAAATGGATTAGTAATCTCAATTATAGAATGTATTAATATAATATAGGCACCTTGATTAAGTAATGTCATTCAATAAAATAGGTAAATAACTGTTTCAGAAATTATTGGTTAAGTATTAGTTATTTTGGGTGAATAGTGTAATTTATTTAAAAATTAAATTAAAAATATTTAGAAAATTAATTTCATAAAATTGAGTTCATTTTTGAAATCAGGGCATCGATATTTGGTTAAGGTTAAATTTTAGGATTTCTCTAAAATAGTTGAATTTTCAGTAAATAGTTTTTTTTGTTTAAAAAATAAATTAAAAATATTTAGAAAATTATTTTCATAAAATGGGGTTCATTAATGAAATCAGAGCATTGATATTTGGTTAAGGTCAAATTTTGGGATTTTTCTGAGCAAGCAGAATTTTTCGTGATTAGATAAAATACAGTTTTTGAGTTACAGGTTTTTAATGACATCAATAAGGATGTAATAATTATGAAATAATTCTGGTCAACTTATGAATAGTAATATAAGGTATGAGGTGTACCATGTGGCCTATAACATGGGAAAATACCATGGGCAAGCCCATGGTTTTGCCAATAACACTGATGAGGTGTCTGTTGGCAATTAATGCTTTGTCCTCTCACTTCTCCTATATATACCAAGTCTTCCCCTCATTCTTTTCATTTCCAAATCCCCCCTCCAACGAATTTCTGGTCTATTTACCTCATAAATAGTCCTCTCAAGGTTCCCCCAAGCCTCCTAATGTCCCAACCTTCAATATTTCAAAGTTACTCCTCAGGGTAAGGGATTATTTCACCCTCCTCTTTTAAGTCATGACTTCATTTATGTTGTGTCTTATATTTTCCATCTCTTTATATTGAGGGTATGTTATTATATGTTATTATTACTATCCATTATTTTGTCCAAATGACTAGATACCCTTTCTTCTCTCATAAATTTTTTTTTTCGAATTTTTAAGTGACGTTGTTATGCTGCCGAATTTCTCATGAAAGGAATCACATCTTCTCTTTTCTTTCATGTTTCCTTTTTTATGTGGTATGTCATTAAAATTTCCATACCATGCTCTTATCTTTATTTTGTTCTATATTTATACTGTATTAGAAGATATATATTAGTGGGTTACTCTTGTGCCCACTCTTTCCAATGTTTTCTAAAACCATGTTATATAGTTGTTATGCTGTAGAAATTTCGTCTCAAAATTTCTATCCCTTTCTCTCATGAAATTCCATTGTTTATTTTTGTGAAAACCTGGACCTATAACATTTCTATGGGTGTTCATAAATATATAAATATGATATATTTGAATCTGGAATTGACATACATATAACCCTCACTCCCTTTCCATGGGTTATAAATGATATAATGATCTTATTTTTAAGTGCTTTTAAAACGTCATGATTTTGAAATGAAACCCATTACTTTTATTCTCTATGGGTGATTTATGAAATGTTTGATTATGATATATGTGACACACATGTAAGTAAAGAAATATTAAGGGTTCACCCAGATATCTCTCTAAGGAATTGGGTAAATATTTAATCTCTCGAGATGACAAGTTTCACGATACCTTGGTGAATAACCTTGGTAATTTTTATGACGCCTTGGGGATAGACCATGGTGATATGTTCATGAATGTCTAAATAAAATTATGTAGAAACATATTCAAGTTATGTTTCAAGTTATTTTCCTTATGATATTCCTATACTTCATTTCTCATATCTTTATGTTGTTATTAAAGTTCTTATTGATATCATAAGTACACTCATTTCCTTGTTTACCCTTACTGGGCCTTCTGCTCACCCTTTCCTTTGATGTATGTCTCCAGGATATGAAAGGCAATATTTGTACGTAGTATGATCTTATGATGAATCCTTAAAAGTGTATTAGATGAATTTATTATGTTGTATTCTAGTATTTTGTTTCCTGATTTCCCAAACACTAGACTTTAAAGATCATATTGATGTAAATTGTAATGAAATGTTATGTATTAAAAAGGCAGGATTATATAGTTGGTATCAAAGGACAGTTTTTTTTATGAAAATTAGGATATAAAATCTTTAGGAATAACCCTATATAAAAGATTAAATATAGGAAATATTCCTGGTATTTTGGTGAGAATTTAGTAAGTGGTTTATCAAGCAAATACATCCCTGTCTAGATAAGAGTAGGTAGAGGTGTCTCTGGCACAGATGTACATAGGGGTAAAACCCAAAAACACCGCATTGAGCTAGACTCGAACGTGAACTGGTACTCCACAACGGGCCTGGCTGCACTCTTAGTTACGACACTAATGGGGGAAATTTTTTGTTAATCTCATACTTTTTATGAATCATTATGAAGGAATTATAGAAAAATGTAATTGGCTATGCATGAAGTTTTAAGACATAAAATCTTTTTTAGTTAAAAGATTTGTAAATGAAATAAGATTCGTAAATGAAATAAGTTTCTCACAAAGGATTTATTCTTTTAGAAAATGTCCCCATCATATAGGAATACGTTGACATATTTCCTGAGTAGTTACCCAGACCTCCCCCATAAAGAGAGGTAGAGTCCTCCACTGAACTCGTACCAAGATCTCATCCGATGTCGAAGACCCCCTATAGGATGGAAAATGTGGAACTACAGTAATTAAAGAAACAACTCCGAGAACTTTTGGAGAATGGGTTTATCCAACCAAGTGTGCCTCCTTGGGGAGCACGAGTTCTCTTTGTGAAGAATAAGTATGAATCAATGCAGCAATGCATTGATTATAGATAACTGAATGGGATCACAGTGAAGAACAAATATGCTCTTCCAAGAATTGATGACATATTTGACCATCTTTGTGGGACTCAATTTTTCTCTAAGATTGATATCCATTCTGGTTATCATTAATTGATGGTAAAGAATGATGATATTCCAAAAAATAACTTCCAATCAAGATATAGGAATTATGATTTTGTTGTTATGCCCTTCAGACTTACTAATGCCCCTAATATTTGTTTTATGGATCAAAAATAAGTTGATTTTATAAACTTATGTTTTACCAAATGGATATCCTTTGTATATAAAAATCATTTGGTGATTAAATGAAAAAGGTTATTTTGGATGATGTTTTCTCTTTTGGAGTACTATATGCCTAAGGGAAATAAAATACTACAGGATTTAAATTGAGGAGGAATGGTAGAATTTTTATTGTAAGAATTTATGTATTTATTGTGGACATATGGTGATTTGGGTTGTTTCTGGAAAATGATGAACCTAGAATAGAGAATATGTGAATATTTTAATTACACTTTAGTATGAGACTCTAATAATAGTCAATGTTATTTGGAGATAAATGTTATTATTTTTTGGGGAAGACTTTGTGATTAAATCCTCCTGAGTTTTAGGTTCCAATAGTAGTTTGGATTATTTCTAAATAATTTTAAGGATGATTGTGTATTGAATGGTCTTTCTGGAACTTTGGGTACTTTTGTTGAATTTTGGAGATTAATAATCTTATTTCTTTTTATAAAGGGTTATCCTTTTTGGTGATTATATGATCTCGTACTAATAATTTTAGTTTTTGTTGATGATTAAAGACTAGGGAAAATATTGTTATTCTTTTGTGAATTATATGATTCTCTAGAAGATGATTCTTGTGATTTTGATGAGACCAAGTCTTTTTGAATGCTAATTTTTGGGAGAAAATATTAGTTTTGTTGGAAACTTATTAAGGGATGAAACTCTACTTGAATGTAAGAATATTTCCTCATGTTTTTATTCTATATAGTAAATTAATTCCTCAAAATTATTAAAAGGAACGTAAATTAAAAGCGTTGTTGGTTTAAGTTTCCTATTGTGTAATCAAAGACAATTTAACACATCTTAAGTTTGCGATCTTCTTGTGATTAATTTTCTCCTAATAATGTTTCCTATCACTCTCCATCAGAACATGAACCTTTGTTTTCTATTCCATATCCAAGTTTTCCTACATGGAATCATAGTATGGGTTAACTCGGGTGACCTTTGTACTTCCCTTTCTTTCTTTTAAGGTAATATTTTTACTGACTCTTTTTCCGATGTGGGACTTTCAACAAAATTTCCAACCCCAATTTTAAAATTCTGAGGATGCAATTTCTTAAGGGGGGAAGGTTGAAACGAACCAAAATTTTGAATAAATTTCGTTTCCTAACATTGTGTGTTATTTTATTTTATACTCAACAAAACTATTTCATTTAATAAAATGAGTATAATTAAAATAAGACCATTGGGTTTCGACTGTTATATGACTGTTGGTCAATATGATCATTAGAAACTAATTGTTGTGATTATTTTCTATAAATAAAAGTTATCTTGATTAATTAAGATAGAAAGAATATTTGATGGCACCATCCATTAGTCTTGGGCCGATCAAATCCGATATGACGGAACATGGGAAAGAGGTATCACCATAGGGCTTTGCTCGAGACCAAATTGAAGCCGAATGTCATCATGTGAAGTTGGATTGGAATCACCTTCAGGAGAAGTTCAAGATTATAGAAATCACTACTCAAAAAATGTTGGCCGATCCACCCTTGAATTCTCTCACCTTAGCACACCTTACACTTAGGTCCTATGTTGGGGATATAAGGGGCTATGTAACAAGACCGTAGCTACTCTGTGTAATCTTTTAAGAAAAATAATATTTTCATTTCTTCCAATGGTGAAGTTTGTGTTTTTTTTCATATGTTCAAATAAATATATGATGTATATTGATGAATTTTGGAAAAAGGGCATATTGTAAAATATTTATGTAAACCATAAATAATTAATGATGTGTAATGATTTTCAAAAAATGGTTTTCTGGAAATGTGTTCAGTAAGAAATTTAGAATCTAATTAGATCAACGTAACTTTTTGTGAACAGTAAATTGTGAATAGTGATTTTACTCTTATGATTAGTAATGTGACCAAATGGATTAGTAATATCACTTAAAAAAGTATTAATATAATTTAGGCACCTTGATTAAGTAATGTGATTCAACAAAATAGGTAAATAACTGTTTCAGAATTTATTGGTTAAGTATTAGTTTTTTTAGGTGAATAGTGATTTTCATTTGAAAATTAAATTAAAAATATTTAGAAAATTAATTTCATAAAATGGAGTTCATTTTTGAAATCAGAGCATCTATATTTGGTTATGGTGAATTTTTTGGATTTTTCTGAAACAGTTGAATTTTCAGTGAATAGAGTTTTTTAAAAAAATTAAATTAAAATATTTAGAGAATTATATTCATAAAATAGAGTTCATTTTTGAAATCAGTGCATCGATATTTGGTTAAGGTGAAATTCTGGGATTTTTCTGAGAAAGTTGAATTTTCAGTGAATAGTGAAAATACAGTTTTTGAGTATCGGGTTTTTAATTACATCATTAAGGATGTAATAATTATGAAACAATTCGGGTAGAATTATGAATAGTAAGATAAGGTATGAGGTGTCCCAAGTGTCCAATACCATGGGCAAATACCATGGGAAAGCCCATGGTTTTTCCAATACCACTAATGATGTGTCCCTTTGCAATTAATGCTTTGTCCCCTCGCTTCTCCTATAAATACCAAGCCTTTACCTCATTCATTTAATTTCCTAATCCTCCCCAACTAATTTATGGTCTCTTTACCTCCCAAGAAGTACTCTAATGGTTCCCTTAATCCTCCCAAGGTCCCGACCTTCAAGATTTCGAAGTTACTCTTCAAGGTAAGGGATTCTTTCACCCGCCTCTTTTAAGTCATGAATTCCTTTATGTTGTGTCTTATATATTCCATCTCCTTATATTGAGGTTATGTTCTTAGATGTTATTATTACTGTCCATTTTTTTCCAAATGATGATATACCCTTTCTTCTCTCATCAATTTGTTTTCTGGATTTTTATGTGACGCCGTTAGGCTACCGAATTTCTCGTGAAAGGAATCGCCTCTTCTCTTTTCTTTCATGTTTCCTTTTAATGTAGTATGTCATTAAAATTTCCATACCATGTTCTTATCTCCATTTTTTTATATATTTATACTATATTATAAGTTATCTATGACTGGGTTACTCTTTTACCCTCTCTTTCCAATGTTTTCTAAAACGATGTTATATAGCCGTTATGCTGCAGAAATTTCGTCTCAAAATTTCTATCCCTTTCTCTCAAGAAATTCTCTTGTTTATTTATGTGAATACCCAGACCTATTTCGTTTCTATGGGTGTTCATAAATATAAAAATATGATATATTTGATTTTGGAATTGACTTACATATAACCCTCACTCCCTTTACATGGGTTATAAATGATATAATGATCTTATTTTTAAGAGGTTTTAAAACTTCACGATTTTGAAATGAAACCGATTCCTTTTATTCTCATTGGGTTATTCATGAAATGTTTGATTATGATATATGTGAATCACATGTAAGTAAATACATATTAAGGGTGCATCCTGATAGCATTCCAATGCATTGAGTAATGATTTATTCTCTAGAGATGACATGTTCCACGATACCTTGGTGAATAACCTTGGTAAATTTTATGACACCTTGGGGATGGACCTTGGTGATATGTTCATGAATTTCTAAATGAAATGTTGTTTCCACATATTCAAGTTATGATTCAAGTTCTTTTCATTATGATATTACTACACTTCCATTGCTCATATCTTTATGTTGTTGTTGAAGTTATTATTGATATCACAAGTACACTGATTTCCTTGTTTACCCTTACTGGGCCATATGCTCACCCTTTCGTTTGATGTATGTCTCTAGGATATGAAAGATAGTATTTTTACTTTGGTTGATATTATTATGAAGCCTTAAAAGTGGATTAGAAGAATGTTTTATGTTGTATTCTATTTTTTTCTTCATGATTTCCAAGACACTAGACTTTAAAGATTCTCTATTTGTAAATTGTAATGAAAAGATATGTATTAAAAAGGTGGGATGCTATAGTTGGTATCAAAGTAAAGTTTAGTTATTTATGGAAATTAGGATATGAAAACTTTAGGAAGAACCTTATATAAAAGTTCAAATATAAGAAATATTCTTGGTATTTAGGTGAGTGTTGAGTAAGTGGTTTATCAACCAAATACATCCCTATCTGGATATGAGGAGGTATAGGTGGCTCTGGCACAGTTGTCCATAGGGGTAAAACCCGAAAATACCACTTTGAGCTAGACTCGAATGGGAACTGGTACACGAAAACAGGCCTTGTTTCACTCTTGGTTACGACACTAAGGGGGATATGTTTGGTTATTATCAAGCTTTCTATGAATCATTATGAAGGAATTATAGAAAAAATGTAATTGTCTAAGCATGAAGGTTTAAGTCATAAAATCTTTTTTAGTTAAATGATTCGTAAATGAAATCAGTTTCTCTGGAAGGATTTATTCTTTTCGAAACTGTCCCCATCATCTAGGAATACGTCGACGTATTTCCTAAGGAGTTACTTGGACCTCCCCCAGAAAGAGAGGTAGAGTCCTCCATTTAAATCGTACTTGGATCACATCTGATGTCAAAGACCCCCTATAGAATGGAAAATGTGGAGCTAGAGGAATTAATAAAACAACTCTGAGATCTTTTGGAGAATGGGTTAATCCGACCAAGTGTGTCCACATGGGGAGAACCAGTTCTCTTTGAAAAGAAGAAGGATGGATCGATGCAACTATGCATTTATTATAGAGAACTGAATGGGATCACATTAAGGAACAAATAGGCTCTTCCATGAATTGTTGACATATTTGACCAACTTCGTGGGACTCAATTCTTCTCTAAGATTGATCTTCGTTCTTGTTATCATCAATTGAGGTAGAAGAATGATGATATTCCAAAAACTGACTTCCAATCAAGATATGGGAATTATGAGTTTGTTGTTATTACATTCGGACAGACTAATGCACATTCTATTTTTTATGGATAATGAATAAGATTATTTTGGAAACTTATTTTTTTTCAAATGGATATCCTTTGTATAAGAAAATGATTTGGTGATTAAATGATAAAGGTTATTTTGGAGTACTATATGCCAAAGGGAAATAAAATAATACTAGATTTAAATTAAGGAGGAATGGTTGAATTTATTTGTAATAATTTATGTATTTATTGTGGACATATGGTGATTTGGGTTGTTTCTGGAAAATGATGAACCTAGCATAGAGAATATGCGAATAGGATAATTTCACTTTATTATGAGATTTTAATCGTAGTCTATGTTATTTAGAGATAAATGTAAAGATTTATTGGGGTAGAATTTGTGATTAAATCCTTCTGAGTTTTGTGTTCCAATATTAGTTTGGATTATTTCTGAAGAATTTTAAGGATGACTATGTATTGAATGGTCTTTCTGAAACATTGGGTACATTTGTTGAATTTTGGATATTAAAAATCATATTTCTTTTTATAATGGATTATCCTTTTTGGGGATTATTTGATCTCGTACTAACCTTTTTAGTTTTATTTGATGACTAAAGACAACGGAAAAATATAGTTATTCTTTTGTGGATTATGTGATTCTCTAGAAGATGATTCTTGTGCTTTTGATGATACCATGTCTTTTTGAATTCTAATTTTTTGGAGAAAAGATTATTCTTGGTGGAAATTATTAAGGGATGAAACACTACTTGAAGGTAAGTATATTTCATAATGTTTTTTTCTATGTAGTAAATTAATTCCTCTAAATTACGAAAAGGAACGTAAAACAAAAACGTTGTTGGGTTATGTTTCCTATTGGGAAATCAAAGACCGTTTAACACATATTATGTTTGTGACCTGCTTGTGGTTAATTTTCTATTAATCATGTTTTCTATCACTCTCCCTCAGAAATTGACCCTTTTTTTTCTCTTCCATATCCATGTTTTCTTACATGGAATCCTAGGATGGGTTAACTCGGGTGACCTTTGTACTTCCCTTTCTTTCATTTAAGGTATTAGTTTTACTGACTCTTTTTCCAATGTGGGACTTTCAATGAAATTTCCATGCCCAATTTTAAAATTATGAGGATGTAATTTTTTAATGGGGGAATATTTTAATGACCCAAAATTTTGAATAAATTTTGTTTCCTAACATTGTGTGGTATTTTATTTTATACTGAACAAAACTATTTCATTTAATAAAATGAGTATAATTAAAATAAGACCGTTGGGTTTCGACTGTTATATGACTGTTGGTCAATATGACCATTGGAAACTAAATGTTGTGATTATTTTCTATAAATACAAGTGATCTTTATTAATTATATATAAATAATATTTTATGGCCCCATCCAGTAGTCTCGGTCTGATCGAAGCCCATCCGACGGAACTTGGGAAAGAGGTAGCACCACTGGGCTTTACTCTGGACCAAAACGAAGCAGAACTTCATCGTGTGAAGCTGGAGCAGAATCTTCTTCAGGAGAAGTTCAAGCTTATAGAAATCACTACTCTGGCAATGTTGGTCGAGCCACCCTCGAATTCTCTGACCTTATCACACCTTACACTTAGGTCCTATGCTGGGGTAATAAGGGGCTATGTAACGAGACCCTACCTGCTTTGTGTAACCCTTCGAGATAAATAAAGTTGTAATTTCTTCCTATGGTGAAGTTTGTGTTTTTTTTCAGATGTTCGAATAAATATAGGATGTATATTGATGAATTTTGGAAAAAGATGATATTTTAAAATATTTATGTAAACCTTAAATAATTAATAATGTGTAATGATTTTCCAAAAATGGTCTTCTGGAAATGTGTTCAATAAAAAATTTAGAATCTAATAAGGTCAACTTAACTTTTTGTGAATAGTAAATTATGAATAGTGATTTTACACTTAGGAATAGTAATGTGACCAAATGGATTAGTAATGTCACTTAAAGAGAGTATTA
This sequence comes from Viscum album, assembly GCA_963277665.1. Classification (NCBI taxonomy): domain Eukaryota; kingdom Viridiplantae; phylum Streptophyta; class Magnoliopsida; order Santalales; family Viscaceae; genus Viscum; species Viscum album. Next base: position 1,648,569,197 of record OY728136.1, read on the forward strand.
ATATAATTTAGGCACCTTGATTAAGTAATGTAATTCAATAAAATAGGTAAATAATTATTTCAAAAATTATTGGTTAAGTATATGTTTTTAGGGTGAATAGTGTTTTTTATTTAAAAATTAAATTAAAAATATTTAGAAATTTAATTTCATAAAATAGATTTCATTTTTGAAATTAGAGCATCGATATTTGGTTAAAGTGAAATTATGGGATTTTTCTAAAATAGTTGAATTTTCAGTGAATTTTGTTTTTTATTGAAAAATTATATTAAAAATATTTAGAAAATTATTTTCATAAAATGGAGTTCATTTTTGAAATAAGAGAATCTATATTTCCTTAAGGTGAAATTTTTGGATTTTTATGAGAAATTTGAATTTTTGGTGAATAGTGAAAATACAGTTTTTGAGTTTCAGGATTTTAATGACATCATTAAAAAAAATTTTGAAATAATTCTGGTCGACCTATGAATAGTAAGATAAGGTATGAGGTGTCCCAAGTGGCCAATAACATGGGAAAATACCATGGTAAAGCCCATGGTTTTGCCAATACCACTGATGAGGTGTCCCTTGGCAATTGATGCTTTGTCCCCTCACTTCTCCTATAAATACCAAGACTTTCCCTCATTCATTTACTTTCCAAATCCTCCCCAAAGAAGGTCTGGTCTCTCCACCTCCCAAAGAGTCCTCTCAAGGTTCCCTCATGCCTCCCAAGTTCACTTCCTTCAAGCTTTCGATGTTACTCTTCATGGTAAGGGATTCTTTCACCCTCCTCGTTTATGTCATGACTTCTTTTATGTTGTGTCTTATATTTTAAATCTCTTTATATTGAGGTTATGTTCTTATATTTTCTTATTACTATCTATTTTTTGTACAAATGATGAGAGACCTTTTCTTCTCTCATCAATTCTTTTTTCTTAATTTTTAAATGACGCTGTTAGGCTACCGAACTTCTCATGAAAGGAATCACGTCTTCTCTTTTCATTCATGTTTCCGTTTTATGTGGTATGTCATTAAAATTTCCATACCATGTTCTTATCTCCATGTTGTTCTATATTTGTACTATATTATATTTTATCTATGAGTGGGTTACTCTTGTAGACTCTCTTTCCAATTTTTTCTGAAAGGATGTTATATAGTAGTTATGCTGCAGAAATTTCATCTCAACATTTCTATCCCTTTCTCTCAAGAAATTACCTTGTTTATATATGTGAATACCCAAACCTATTTCATTTCTATGGGTGTTCATAAATATATTAATATGGTATATTTTATTCTGGAATTTACATACATATAACCCTCACTCCCTTTCCATGGGTTGTAAGTGATATAATGATCTTATTTTTAAGAGCATTTAAAACGTCATGATTTTGAAATGAAACACATTCCTTTTATCCTCTATTGGTTAATTATGAAATTTTTGATTATGATATATGTGTCTCACATGTAAATAAATACTTATTAATGGTGTGCCCTGATAGAGCTCCAATGCATTGGGTAAAGATTTAATCTATAGAGATGACAAGTTTCGCAATACCGTTGTGAATAACTTGGGTAATTTTTATGACACCTTGGGGATGGTACTTGGTGATTTGTTAATGAATGTCTAAATTAAATATTGTAGCCACATATTCAAGTTATTCTTGAAGTTCTTTTCATTATGATATGCCTATACTTCTATTGCTCAAATCATTATGTTGTTATTCAAGATCTTATTGATATCACAAGTACACCGATTCCCTTGTTTACCCTTACTGGTCCTTCTGCTCACCCATTCCTTTGATGTATGTCTCCAGGATATGAAAGGCAGTATTTGTACATAGGATTATCTTATGATCAACCCTTAAAAGTGGATTAGAATAACATTTTTGTTGTATTCTAGTTTTCTTTTTGTTCCTGATTTTTAAGACGCTAGACATTAAAGATCCTTTGTATGTAAATTGTAATGAAAAGTTATGTATTACAAAGGAGCGATTATATATAGTGTCTACACACATTCTCATTATGGTTCAACCCTGTTTACCGGTTATACAATAGTATCTAGGTTTATAAATTATCAAATTTTCCACTGTTGTGATGCATGTTCCACCTACCACATAAATTTTTCTAGTAATTGTATGAAGGATTGAACCCACCGCATGGATACCTCATGTTATCATGAAAGTAAAAAATAAAAAATTGTCTATGTAATGAATATACATAATTAGGAACTTTAGTGACCATGTAAATAACTTAAGTGATTTAATGGGAAGATGAAGTGTCCATGTCATGCGACTTCATGTTCAAGTGACCGCAAGATGAATTGACCATATTCTGAAGTGACCATGGTTATGTAAAAATCATGTAACAATATCTATTTGAGATACTAAAAAATTTATAAATTACAATGGATAAATTTTGAATAACTTACAGATAATTAATATAATTTAAGGATCCCAGTTCAAATTTTTCAGTATAAGGGTTATTTTATGACTGTTTAACAATGGATAATTTGACAAGGATTTATTTATAAGTTGTTGTTCCACTCATTGAAAAACTAGAGGTATTAATACTAGAATAATCATTAAACCAACTACATCCCTATGTGATTCCATGAACCATTATTATCTAGCTTCCTTATTAAAGATTCAATTGATTCCTTTTCAATGATAGATTTAAAGATAATTGATCAACCAATGCTGATAATATTGAGTTACATAAAAACACTCTCTTTATCACTTTAATGATTGAAAATTCCTTTTTTATTTGATTTTCATAAATCCACATTAAGGGAGACCAGTAACTAGTGGGATACAAAATCAAAACATGCCCACTTCAATATAAAAAATCAAAAAAACTATGAGACCAAAACCCAAGATAATCAAATCATCACACAAGTCACCAATAAAACACACTGTAAAACATCATCACCAAGTCATCAGTCAAAATCCAATCACCTACAACCAACATCATCACTGACACAGTTTCTGTCACCTTATTTATCTACTTACACTCTCTATATTTTAGTTTACTTTCAATTTTTTTTATAAAATATAGTAAATCATTTATCACATGTTCTTTATTTGAATTGATGATTACTAGATACTCCTTCATTTTTTCCCTTTATACCTGTTATCCCATGAATAACTCTTGAAGTGGTTGGTTTGTATTATGAAATACCCTATGTAGAGTGGTATCTATAAAACCTGATCCATGTTGTTGATCAAGTTTATTATTATTTTATAGACATGAATGACAGTAGGGTACTATCATGACTAAACAATTAATTTTTAAATTTTAATTATACCTATTTTTTAATATTCCACTATGTATTCTTATTTAATTTCTTTGGTTTTCAAACTATTTTCATTATTTATATCATTTATATTTTTTTCACTCATTATTTTATAAACTATGATTTGAAAAATAAATATATCATAGTTAATATTTATATGTTATATATCAGTTTGGTGTGATTAAAATATTTTCAAATCTTAAATATGTTTAAAAATATTTTTAACTATGATTTTATCAAACCATTGAGAAAATGTTTCTGATATTTACATTGTTTACTACTACCTTTTTTTATTTTGGAATATTTTATTTAAGGGGTTCTTAAATTAGTTTTAAAAATAAATATTACATTTTAAGCTCAATTCACCCCCATCTTGAGCTATCCACTGGGACCAATATTACATATCAGATTGTACGATTTTTTTATTTTTGTTTTCCTTGACACTGATAATGTTCATAATAAGATATTTTTGAATTTTATTTACTTTTTATTACAGATTCTCTGTATGAATTTCATACTACAAACATTCCTTCTTATTTTAATGATCAAGATTTTTCTTACTGGAAATTAAAATTTTAAATTCATCTTTAGATCATATGTTTTGACATATGAGGATCCATCAAAGATAAATACGGAAAACATAAAAAACTAGAAAATAATGGGATGCACTGACTAAATATCATTATGATTTATATTTCAAATCCTTGGTTGTTTTATTTTGTTCTATAAGAGAAGATAAGTTTTATATAATATTATTTAATGATACTTTTTATCAATTATGGGATACTCTTTATGTGTCTCATAAAGGAACATATAATGTTTAAGGAATGAGATTAAATAAAAATATTATTATGTATGATACTTTCAAAATGAAGCCTAATTAATATATCTAGTATATATATCTTGGGATCAATGAGATCATAAACACTATGGTCACACATTGATTAAAGAAAGATGACAATGATAATTTTTTAAGGATCTTTAGATGTATACAAGATCAATAGATAGGTATTGTAGTCTCTATTTTATAATCGTGTAAAATTAGTGAACTAATCTAATTGGAATTATTTTGATGTATTATGAAGAGCTAAAATTGAACAATGAAGATGACAAACAAAAAGAAAATCGGTTTCCTTTAATTAATGAAAATCAAAATCTATGGAAGTTTGCAAAAAAATAGTAAATGTGAAAGTAATGATGATACAGATAGTGAGGAAAAAATATTCCATCTTGACAAAATTTTTAATAAGTTTTATAAAAATAAGAAGTTTTTTCATATGTCAAATTTGAAATAAAATTATGATAAAAGAAGAAACTAGTTGAATTATTTGAAAAAGATGACTCTGATAATTAAATTACCCATTATAAGTTTAAGGGGAAATGAAATATAAATTTTTATTTCACAAACCATAGGTATATGAATCTTTTGAAAAGATAAATAGAAAATATAAATGAATATAATGAAGGCCACTTGCAGTGCATTTGAATATAGCTCCAATGACTCAGATTCTTGATGAGAACATAAAAATAAAAAATAAAATCTATCCTCTATGTCTACTACTTTATAGGTACCATCTATTTATTATACGTAATATATCTAATGAATCTAAAATTTATAATAGATAGTTATAAAAATTTAGTGTTTTTTAGAAGATACCAGGAAAGAATTAAAACTAAACAAAAATATGAAAATGATTCATATTTTATGCATAATTGATATGTCAAATTTTTATAGTGAAATAGAAAATAATGTCAACATGTTAAAATAAAATAATCATCTTAAACTAGTGAATGAAAAACATAAAAAAGACTTAGAATATTTTTTAATAATAGAACAACCATGAATATTATAACTGGTAAATAACAACCTCTAAAATCTGAATTTGTAATTCAGTGTAGATCTGGACAACAAGGCAATATATATAAATATTACCTTCTTCCAAGTTAAAATAATAATACATTAGTCACCCTGTTAATGAAAATTTATAGTCATGGAAATAATTATAAATAATTTTAACCTTAAAAAGATGTTATTTATAAATCCATTAATTATATTGCAAGAAAGCTTGTTAAAAGCTCGTGGATTCCAAAGGATTTAGTTGTGAACTTCTCTGGACCTAAAAAATCCATCTACTATAGAAATTTCTTATTTGATTATTTTTAGGAAAAGTGTTTGAAAATATCCAGAATAAATCAATGGTATTTGGACATTAGATTTTCTAGACAAATTATTTGAGACTATTAAACCACTAATAACCTTGTAAAATTGGATGTTGTACATCTCACTATTAATTACAAGGAAAAAATAAATGTCTATGGGATATGGATAAATCAATAATATTTGAATAGAACCTTATTTATGAAATTTTATTTTTTGTTCGATTAAAGTACAATAATATTATTATTATTCAATGTTGTGATGATATATTTCAAGTAATGTTTGAATGCATTTTTTAAAAATTTTATGATTCAAAAAATAATATAATATTTTCTTCTCTGAGAAATGATAATGTTTATAGTGTTAATTTAGATTCATTATTTCCTAAAAATAGTTCTAATTTAATTACCTTTCAAAAGGAATATTGGATTTGGATGAGGAGACTAAGCCATAGTAACATATAATCATATAAAAAGATAAATAAAAAGGGCCTAGTGAGGGATGTACCCACACTATAATTTACCAATGAAAAAGTTTGGAATCCTTGTTAAAATATATTACAATAAAAAAATATATTTTAAACCAAAGAAATAGGTTTTTTGATCTTAACCACTAGAATTGGTTCTCACGAATTTATTTGGACCATCTAGAGTTTATTGTTTAGTATAAAACATTATACATATGTAATTTTTAATGATTATTCAAGATATACAAAGTGTTTTATTCAAGCTCACAAATGTGAAACTCCTTCTTGTTTTAATGAATAAGAAATATCCATAGATAACTATAGTGAAATCAAGATCAAAACACTGAGAATTGATCATGGATGAGAGTATGAGAATCAAGAGATTGAATCTCTCCTCCCAAAACATATCTATACTCACAATATCTATTTATCTTGAAGACCTCTAGAAAATATGTTTATATAATAAAGAAATAGGAATCATTATGAAATTTCCTGAATTATACTTAGTGAATATGACTTACTGTCTATTTTTGGGATGAAGATATTAACACAACTCATTATGTAATGAATAGAGTTATTGTTAGACCTATCTTGAAAACGAATCTATATACATCATGGAGTGGCCAAAAACCCAAATTAAATTACATTAGTGTTTTTTGATGCAATGTCTTCATTCTAAATACAAAATAGATTCTGGAAAAGTTTTAACCAAAAAAATATAAAGGAATTTATATTGGTTATTAATCCAATAGTAAAGCATATATAGTCTTTAATAAAAAATCTATATTTTTGGAGGAATATTTTCATGTCATATATGATGAGATAGATCCACAAGTACCCCTACCTACTATGGAAAACCTTAAGGATGATAGGCCAAATCTAAATATCAATAATTCCTCTAATTCCTTTGACCTTGTTAATAATTTAATATATAAATATCTTATAGGAGACCAAAATTACATTCTTGATCTAGAATAAGACTTGGAAGAACCAAGTACTTCCGCCTTTTGAACAATTATAACGCTCAAAAAACATCTCCTGGATGTTGTTGTTGGCGACTTGGATTATGGTACTCAACCATGAGTCTCACTAAGAAACGAAGTTGAACATCAAGAATTTTTGTCTCATGTTGAACCTAATAAAATCAATTATGAAATAAATTATGATCATTGGGTGATATCCATGTAAGAATAATCAAATCAATTTGAATGAAAAAAAGTATATGAATTTGCTGATAATTTAATAGACTACCTAACTATTAGTACCAGTTGGGCTTATAGAAACAATGTTGATGAGTCTGGAATAATTGGTAGAAATAATGATAGATTTATTTTACAAGTTTATAGTTAAGAGGATGGTATTTATTATGAAGAAATATTTGAAAAAATAGATGGACATAAATCCATTATAATACTACTTTCATATGCATGACAAGTTAATTTAAAACAATATCGAATAGATTTCAAGAATGAATTTATTAATGGGTATATTATTGATGATATTTATGTTGAGAAACCCACTATATTAAAAAATACACATTTTCCATATCATGTTATTAATCTTTATAAATACTTTTATGGTTTAAAACATACACATACATCATGGTATAATATGCTCATATCCTTCTTGATTTCAAAAGGATTTTCCAAATCTATATCTGACCCTATTCAATTTTTTAATATAATTTGAAAATATGTTTTATTACTTCATATCTAGGTTGATGATATCATTTTAGCATCATCCAAACACTTAATATGTATTGAATTTTCTAAAATAATGAAAATTTAATTTTAAATGTGTTTAATAGGTGAGATAAATTTCATTCTCAATTTTTATATTTCTCAAAATAATGATGCAATTGTCTTAATTCAATGTAAATACAAAAGGTACAATTTAAAATATTTTATCATTAATTGATCCAAATATATGAGATAATACTATGAGTAAAACCTGTAATCTATATATAGATGAATCTAGAAAATCAATTAACCATACTAATTATAGAGGCATGATATGAATTTTACTATACTAAACTTCTATTCGACCCGATATTATTATTAGACTATGTATGTGTGCTCATTTTCAAAAAAAATACAAAGGAATCTCAATTGAATATTGTTAAAACGATGATAAAATTCCTAAAAAATAAAACCTAATTATGGAATATTTTAATTTATAATCCATTTATTTGAGTCATTTTAATTTTTATTTTGGTATTTTTAAGATAGACAGAAAAATAACCTCTGGAACACATCCTCTTTTGGGAAATTCTCTCGTAATGTGGTGTACTAAAAAGTATAATTCCATTGAATTATCTACTTATTAAGCTGAGTAAAAAACTAAAAACATATATTTTTCTCAAATTATATGGATGAAACATTCATTACAACACTATAATTTTTAATTTTACATGTCCCAATAAATTGTAACAGTGAAAGTTATATGAATATTTCTAAGAATTATACATCTCATTCCATGAATAAACACACTGATATAATACATCACCTTTTGAGTGACCTCTTTCAAAAAGATCATATTACTATTTAGTTAATTATAACTAAATATTATCTTTCAAATATATTTAAAAATCTTTTGAATATAGAGAGATTAAAGTATATCATACATGAGTTAAGACTGGTGATTTTTTCCTAAATCTCCGATTTTAGTTCTTATCAATTTTATTTTTTTATTTATGCTCTTAAATATTATTTACTTACTATTTCTATTATGTTTCCTAAAATATATGTTTATAGATTCTTCTCTAGATTTATGTGTAATCTGATGATTTATCTACTCTTGTAATAAGTAACTATAAGGAATGATCATGTTTTCAGTTAACCAACCATGAAAATTTGTACATATATTTAGTTAAGTAACTGTGAGACTTTATTCATATACTCAACTAACATACCGTGATCCATCGAAGTAACTCTAAAGCATGTCATACATAAATTATACTACCTGTTATATATTTATGTTGTTACATGTATTTTCTTATAGTCTGTTAACCAACTATGCCTATTCATATTGTAATTAATTGTTTTGGATAGATTTATTTTCAATTTAATATTATTTTATGACCTAAATGATTTAATAAAGTTAAAATTATAACATTAATCATTACTTATATATCTATACCTACATTTTAAATACCTAAATTTTTTCTCTATCAAGTATTTCCTTTCCAAGCCCATTATTTTTTTAAGACATAACATCAGCCTCTATTGTTTATAATCATAGTAGAATAATGGTTAGAATGAAAATATATTTCCAAATGAAATATCCTTCTATTTTTACTCCATTTATAAATCAAATATGAAACATGCTAACTTAGGTACTACTGTCAATCCTTGCAACCCCTATCTGCTAGATCGACCTATTTGTGTAAAAAAGAAGTGAATACAAAATTGATACAATTGAGAAAATTCTTAGTTTGGAAATATATTCACATAAAAGGATAGGATGAATAATTTAATAAAAATAGTAAGCCATTTTATCCTCATATAGTCAAATATTTCAATGTGAATATGGAGTTTAATACTAGTGATTCAAGAGATTCCATTAGAATGGTTGTAAATGATGAATTTCTGGTATTATCTTTGAAGTAGTGGGCTAAAAGTATGAATTTTTGTTATATAGGAGAGTATGAGGATTACCAAAAGATCTTATCCTATTAATCATAATCATTCTCATATTTTTATATCTCTTGATGAACTAACTACAAATAAAACTCCCAGAAGACCTACTATTATGGAATCATATGGCGGAAGATAGATTATTAGTGAAGTTTATCCAATATCTGATTATTAGTAGGAAAAGATATTTCTATATCTTAAGGAATCAATATATGTTTTTCCCTTACCTGATGGAAAATTGAATGTAGATAAGTCTTTCAAGGAATATCCTGAGGCACATGGTAGACTTTTGAAACACCTCCTCCAAATTTACCTCATTGTTATATAAAAAGTTCATCTTATCCCTATTATAATTCAAAGTATTAGTTACCTATGGGATGTAAATAATAGTTTCTTATACTTCATTTTTCATGAATAAAAAGATTGTTAGGCGTATTAAAATCAATTGGAACCCATGAAAGAAGTAAAAATTATCATATAATGAGAATATCTATGAGAAATTATATCCAATGAAGAATATAATGAGACTGAGAAAAATGTGGTCCCTTGCATAAAAATGAATGATATTATTGATTATTCATTTGAATAAAATGAAGTTTTAGTGGAAGTTTAGTAATTGAATGTTTAAACTATTGATCTTAGTCAAGAAGTAATGAGATCTCATGAGCATGATTATAATAAACATCATTCTGTATCATTTGGATCTACAAATTATCCCCTACCACAACCCTCCGAAGAATAATAATTGAGATATGAAGATCTTGATGATACCATGGTGTCAATGGATTAGTTTATTAAATATATAATGTGAGAGGATAATAAATTAGATGAATTATATAGTATTGAAAAATCATATACCTTGTGTCCAATTATTTTAAGTACACCAAGGCCAAGTTGAAGAGAAGAAACTCCTCAGTGGTAGGAAAATTATGATAGTGATTATCATGGTGGTATTCCGCCTATACATGGTGTACCTACCATCTCTTATACTAAAAATGTTCATAAAGGATCCCTAATATCTCTTATTGATCTTCAAGACACATTTGAAGTATCTTCTCCTAGACTAACATTGCACTATGTTCTAAAAGAGATGTTTGGAAACACCCACACAAAAGTTGTTGAGGAATCAATTGAAACAACTTTTATAGATATTATTAGATACACTGATACATATCCTTTTAATGATATCTAGGAATAAACTAGTGGAGCACCAGAAGTTAATTCATTAACACCATATCCTGTAATGCTTAAAGGTGAGATGTGTTGTAGGTAGTCAGATCCAGAACCACCTATAGATATTCCTACCTCCCCACTTCATAATTTGTGACTAAGGAAGATTTTAATAAGTTAAAATTTCATTTTATAAATGTTTTAAAATAAAAATAAATTGGAATTGGTATTTTAGTTGAACCCATTAGATAAAAGTAAATCTCAAGAATAATCCCTCTTTTAATCTCTCATTTGAAAAAAATATAATCTCACACAAGATCTGATAAAGAATAAGATTAAAAGATTATATGATAAAGTTGTATCCATTTAAGTCTACCTCCATGAAATGATGTTGAAAAAGACCAATGATTGTTGAAGGCTATTTTTATCCTCCTACCTTAACGGCACCTCCTCTTTGACATTCTATAGTTACACATCGTTCCCTAATGAAAAGTGATATTAATTTTGATTTCATAATGAAACTCATAAGAGATGAGTTGAATCTAGTATTCAATGAATTTCAGAAGACCAGGTAGATGGTGTTTGTTGGATTCAAAATACATTATATAAAAACATTGGAACTTGTTTAACATTATGAAAATAGAGATGGTGGATATAGAGACACAATTCAAAGGGATATTAACTTTTATATGAGTAGAAATGATACTAAGAAATATCTCAAGACCATGTTTCAATCTTTATCAAGTGATTTAATATTGTATACTACTAATTAGAACTTTAAAACAGGTGTGGAAAGGTATAATGTTATCAATCTTATTCAAGAGTCTATTTTGGAGAACAAATAAGAATATTTTCAGGCCATGGAACATGGATACTGGGCTATAAATGACTTCACCATAATTCTATATCCTTATCTTTTTATAGCTAATACCTCTATTTTGGAACATATAACTCTTTCTATCTCTTCATCTCCTCCCACTACCACTTCTTCTACAATGACATTCATTTCTTTCTCTTAGACAAGTTTTTCAATAACTTCAACCTATTTTAAGAAATTTTTTATATAGGAAATTATTCCATTTCCTCCCCATAACCTATATCTCCAACCTTAGACCCCAAAGACAAAGGGAAATATCATATTCTCCCTTCATGGCTCAAATATATTGTCTCTAATTCTGATTCTAATTGGAATTTCTAATTGGGCCTTTGTAATTATGTAATTTTAATACTTAATAGTGTTTCATTATTTTGTTTCCATTTATAATTTTCAATTTATTTATTGCATAATCTAAAGTACTTTTTATGTCTACACAATCCTTTCTAATTAATTTCTATATACTTTTTAATAACCAAAACGGTGAGTATAATTGGAAAAAACTCAATTCTTATTTTTAGACATTTCTAGTTTATACGTATCTCTAATTTTGTTTAAGATTTAATATGTGAAGAATCATTATCATAAAAAGGGAAGGTAGTTGGATTCGTATAGAAACTACTTATTTTATTGCTCACTAATCATTTTTATTATGTTATTAACAAATTACATGTTTTATTATAGACAAATAGTTTTCTATCAATAATATGAAAAATAATTAAGTCTTGAAGTGACAGAATCAACCGACCGTATGAATCATTTCAAATGAATGTGAAGGTCAGGTGACCATATAGAAGTTAAAACATGTTGAAGTCTAAGTGAGAACATAAAAAATAATTAATCATGAGTCAGATGAGAAAAAATTATCTAAGTCTTGAACTGGCCACATGTGTACTGATCCTATCACATAAAGTATTCAAGTGACTACATTAATGATTCAAGATATCACACGAAGACTTCAATTGGCTATGAAAATGGATAATGAAAACTCGGATAGGTATTGAGACTACCACATGATGAAATAATGTCACTACATGAAGAGATCAAGTGACCATATTAAGTGACTACAAGTCCAACTGACTACAAGATAAAGTGATCACAAGATGAAGTGACCACAAGATGAAGTGACTATAAGCCAATGTGATTGTTCCTAAGACAATATTAAGTGACTGTGTCTATTTTAACTAGTAAGTAAATTTTAAATTACAATGGCTATATTTTTAATTATTTAAAGAGAAGTCAGTTCGTTTAAGGATTCTATATTAGACTAATAAATATGAGTATTATTTTATAAATATTATAGAAAGTCTAATTTGAGAATGATTTATCTTCAAGAAGTAGATCCAATCATGGAAAAAGTAGAGTTATTAATTTTGAAATAATAATCATACCAAATAATTTATTGTGTGCTTCCAAGAAACTCTATTCTTTAGTTTCCGTGTACAATATTCATTAAATGTATTTTCAAGGATATATTTTAAGACAATTTATCAACTTATGTTGATCAAATTGAGCTAATTTGAAACAATCTATTCATAAATTTCCACCCTCTCAGTTTAATTTACTTTAGTGTTTTGTTTATGTTATCTTGTAAATCTATTATAACATGCTTCGACATTATAGTAAAGAGTACTATATAAACTTTATTTCTTTGACACCTGTTATCCCAAACATAACTATTCCATAGGATGGTTACCACATCAATTTCCCCATGTGTATTGGTATAAGTAACACATGATCCGATTTGAAAATCAAGTGTTATAGGATTTAAAAAACGTACCTAACCAAATTTGACTGTTATGTGTAGAGGATTAAGTTATACCCTGTAATTGATCCTATTTTTATAAAATTCCATTTTTTATTCTTATTTCTTTTCTTGATCTATTTTTCTAACTTTTTTTAATTGTTATATCATTCATATTTTTTCATTGAATATTTTATAAACTATGATTTGAAAATAAAATATCTGATAGTTAAAAATTATATGTGATATTTTATATTTTTTTGTGATTAAATTACTTTCAAAATTTATAACAGTTTCATAATAAATCAAACAATTTTTTTATCGGACTGTTCAGTAACTTTTTTAATGAATAAATTTTTTTATACCTACTTTATTTTTTAGTGGAGATATTTTAAATAAATAATTTTAAATTTTTTTAGAAAAAAATATTATATTTGATTCTTAATTCATTCCTCTTGAGATGCTCAGTGGGACCGACAATTAGAGTGCCACTCCCCTCACTTATAAAATGGAAACTAGCCTACTCTCTCTTTATGTTTATTTATCCTTTTAGATTTACCATGAAACACCCAAATACCTTCCAAATATCTGTCCCCATGTTCTAGAGGTACTATTCTAAACAAAGGACCAATCCTATAATTCTAAAGGTATAATCCATATGTGGTTTCCAAAATAAGAGATATAACTCTAAACCAAGTGTTTTCATGTTTATCTCTACTTCCATATCCATAAAATATTATTTAACCATATCAATATAATAAAATATATATCTTCTACATTCTATAATGTTATTATTTTGATATCATAACAATTTTTATCTCTTTATACATCATATGGGAAATGGAAACATTGTTTGTGCATATGTGTGGACTACCACCTCCATGAAGTGATGTTCTTTGTTTTTCATCAACAAATAATTTTAATGGTTAAAATGAATAACACAAAATTCTATATATTATTTATGAAATATATATTATTTTTTAAAATTAAGATATTTTCTTCTTTATTTTTCATCAATCCAATAGAAAAATGAAAATGTTGTTCATGTGTTTGTACAGAATAACATCTCTATAGAACAAGGTGATTAATTTTCATGTCCACCTTACATAGATGGTTCTAAAACTATATTTAATATAAATAAAATTATATTTATAAAATTTTTATGATTACTGAGATGAAGCAATCATAATCACTTTGACCATAGTAAATGAACCAAGTTTATTTCCATGTCATAAACCGAATAACACCAAAATGGCCAACATGAACTTAACCATTTTAGTAACTAAATAAAACTTCTTAATAAATGAAATAAAAGAATTAATAATAGTGCAATACACATGATAATGGTTTTTAAGAAATAAAATAACTAATATAATTTTATTATTTGGGTGTTAGAAAATGTATGAAGCTAGAATAGACCTATGGTAAGGGGATTTCTCATCTCCATTTCAAATATTTTAGACTTCACCCATTTTTTCACCCCATGATTTATTTTTTGTGTTGTATTAACTAACATATGATTTTAATTCATAATTAATTTCCCAATAAAGAATATGTCTTTCAAATATATTTCATTCTCTCTTTATCAATTCTCTTTTCATTTAAAAGTTACAAAATTTGTAAGAGATATTGTAAAACAATATTTTAAATGTTTTAAACATATTTTACTCCTTGTTCAAGTTATTTTAGATTTCCCAAGAATGTCTTTATTTATACCTAAAAGGATATTAAATGGAATTTTAATCTAATTTTTAATGTAATTATAATGTCCTAGAAATGAATGTTTTTAACACTTCTATATGGGTCACTTTTGAATCTTTTTAATAAAGTGTAAAAGAATTTTTTAACATATATTGAATGAGTAGATATTCCCCAAACCATGTACATTCAGTGTTATTAAACTTCCAGTTCAACTTTTCATGTTTTTCAAAAATTAAATCCAACTTCTATTGTTTTAAGGATTT
Source organism: Viscum album (assembly GCA_963277665.1). Classification (NCBI taxonomy): domain Eukaryota; kingdom Viridiplantae; phylum Streptophyta; class Magnoliopsida; order Santalales; family Viscaceae; genus Viscum; species Viscum album. The sequence continues at coordinate 1,648,584,476 of OY728136.1, forward strand.
TTTAATTTTACAAAGTTTCAAAATAAAGGAACATTTCTCTGCTCTTTTTTTGAGAAAATAGAAAGTGTTTTTGCTTATGGTGTCTTATGAAATTTTCAAGTGTTTTAAGATAAAAATTGAATGTTTTTTTATTCCTAATATGAAACATGAGAATTATAGATGATGATGAGTGATACTGGTTTAGATCATGGCAATGGGTGATCTCAATGAGGCTCTCTAATGCACTGGGTAATGATTAATATTATAATGCTAAAAATGACTAAGAATATCTAGTAGGTTACTCCTATGGAATTATGTAGGAATTAATTATTCAAAAACACATATAAGATGGGTGATGTAGGGTTTAATTATGATATTCCAAGGTGACTACATGGGTTTTCAATGCTTTCAATGAGTTTTTATTGAAATATATTGATTTGAAAAAGATTGTATATGATCATTTGAATGTGAAATGAATGTTTTTAAATGAAATATTTTCAAGAGTTCTCATGTTCCCTTAAAAGTTTTCTTGTTTTTCCTAATGGGTTTAAAATGTATTCATTTATGAATGGATGATTTTATCATGTGGATACATTAATTTATGTGCTAAAATTTTTATTGTGATAAATGTGATAATTTTAAATGGTTTACATTTTTACACTAATATAACATGTTTCCATTTTTTATATCCCTTATTAATCTTTTTTTTCTCATCCTACGTTTTAAAGGTATTTATAGTATCTAAGGATGAGTAAAACCTATTAAAAGTTAAATATTTGTTCTATGATGGCTTCAAATAATGTAAGTAAAATTTCCATTAATGAAACAAGACTGTAAATTTAGGAACCTAATTTTGTTGAAAAACATAAACTATGTAGACATCTTAACATTATTATGTAATAGTTTTACTAATTCTCTAGAAATTGAAACTTCAATGTTTCTCAAAATGTAAGAAGGTAATACCTTTGTTATAAATCATGTAATTGTGGTTCAATTACGAGAAGGGGTGTTATAGTTAGATCCTATGACTGCATGGTATTTGTGGAACCAATGAAAAAGAAAGATGATTCCAATGATTATAACCCTACACTAGAGGGTGATGTTTTCTCTCAGCTTATTATACCCAAGGATTTATCTCATCCATTTATTACCCAATCTTTCGATGAAGAGGGAATGTATAAATCCCATATATCATTTTAAGAAGGTTTTCAATGATCGTCGATGAGCTAATATAGGTGACTCTTGGTATATAAGAAGACGTGAGGATATCATTGACCAATATCATCATGCCTTCTGAATTAATAGAGCCATTTCTCATGTTCATAAATAAGCACCATGACATATTTTTATAGAGCTAAAAGGTTATATCATATCTTGATCCCTAGGTAACCATCTACTTATTACTCCTTCTAATTGGCCACCATGGATATAAGTAGGTACTTAAGAGAATGAATGCCTCATATGGTTCCATGGTTGAGTTTGAATTTGATAAGATGATTAAAGCTAACTTCATTTTGGAAGTTCATTTCAGAAAGTGGATACAAAAGAATATCCCTTTTCGGAAGAAAAAAATACTTATCAGAGTTTTAAAAAATTTTAAAACTCTATCATTATTTAGTGAAGGGAAGAATTACCTGTGTAGGTTATAGATTTGTTGATCGATGAAACCAGTGGCTTTCATGATCTCTCTTTTAGGGAAGGATACTCTAGATATAATTAAATCCATATGGACCCTAAAAATTAAGAGGACACTATATTCACATTAAAACATTCAATATACCACTACAATGTGATTCTCTTTTACTTGAAAAACATTATATAAATATATAAAAGGGAAATGCATCACATCTTCAATCACCTCATAAAAATAATGGTGGAGTGTAATGTGAATGATTTAGTTGTAAACTCCTACGAATTACAGTACTTTCCCAATTGTTTTGAGAATGTGTTATGTATGATCCATAACTACTATTTAAAAATTTACCCCATAAAGGGTGTATTCGTGGTCACTAGTTGATTTAATTGTCTTATATAGAGGCCCTGAGATAAACCATCAAAATATCAAGGAAAACTATAAAATACCCCCTCTGCACAATATATAATAGTTGTGATGCTTTCAAGGGAACCTAACTTAAAATCCAATATTATTTCTATAACCTGCCGGGAAAATGTAATTAATTTCTAAAAGCATATGAATAATGTCACCAACCACTAGTTAGATGTATATTTCTATATAAAATTCAAAAATACTATGTATTAGCTACTTCAGCTTAATGTTTTGATGGTTCTTATCTAGTAGAAACCTCTTTTAACCTTTGATAAAACCATGGAATAATACCATAACATCATCCTTGACTAAAAGAATAAAAATTTAAAAGAAAAAAACTTGTTTTACCTCATTTCCATGATTATTGGAAATGATATTAGATATTCACATGTCGAGAAGAACTACCATTCCAAGGTTTTATGGTCTAGAAGCTACATAATTATTTTCAACATCATGAGGTCCAATTTATCTCTCAGGTTTACTGCGTAAAGTACATCCTCAACCATCCCATCTTGAATATATTGTTTTTTAATGTGTAGTTATCCTTCAATAGTTGAACATTAGGTTCATCCCATAGAAGGATATCAAGGGAAAATATCATGAATATTTGTTAATCATACACCCAACCCAATAACAGTTTCTCCTATATGATATTTTTTAATAAGGGAATTCTATCTATTAATAAAGAAACATGGTGTAGGTAGATTCACATAAATGGTGCCTCTCAGAGCCTAACTATAAGTAGTAAGAACAACCCGAAGTGAAAATGTGTCATCCTTGGAGTTATTTTTATCAGTAACTTGAATGTAATTATGCCATACTCATTCCTAATTTCTTCGGGTTGCACGAAAAATGTTTCAGAATATAAAACCCTCATTATCAGTCTTGAATTGTCCCTTAAGATCAATATTTATTGCTTCTACATAAGTGGTTACATTGAGATGTTTATCCACCAACTAAATGGTGACACTACTATTAGGAAAAATGATATTGTCCCCCCACTCAAGCATATCCATGATTTGAAGGATCGATTTCCTTTCTGTAAAAAGGTGTCTCAAATACCATGGTCTTATAATTATTGGGTAGAAACCTTGGAAAATTTCAGTGTCTACTATTTCAATCAATATTTGAATGATATGGTCATCCAAATAATTAATTGGAAATTGATTTTCCTTATTTAACTTAATGATGATGACTAAGAGTTTAGTCAACCAAACATAAGATCTCACCATTTGGAGCCCTTAAATTCACTTAAGGTGGAGTAAACATATGATTGGGTGAATCCCCTCATTATGTAAGAAAAATATGGAATTATTCTATCCATGTGGGTTGAGTGGGAGAAAATCTACTATCATGTTTTGAATTTCATCATATATAATGGCCCCAACTCTAAGTGTAATGACCCACTTATTCTCATTATCTTGAGAATATGACGAATATTACTCAACCATAAGTGACATCCCCAAGGATCCAAAGGCTAGAAATTAATTTTTAAGTGTTTCAAATGAAATTGGGGGATGATTTACCCTTTAATAAATAAACCACTAACCAAACAACCATTACATGATGCATGATAGAAACAAGACAACTCAAACATCATCTATATAAAAAAACAATACAAAAGTGCACTACAATAGAATACAAAGAAACTATCAAATTAACAATGGATGATACTACAATAAACTCCAATAGAATCAAAGGAATCTAGGTTCTACAAGACCCATGCTCCAACATCATCAAATAGCCCACGAATCACAATGTGGTGAAAAATATGTGCGATACATCACCTTTTCCCATGTCTTGAAAGATGGAATCTAAAAATTACTAAAGTTCCAAAGTATCAGTGACTATAAAACTCAGTAGTATTTCCCCAATGAGTTTCCTACTCACAATATGGCAATCAAAGTGGATATGGGTAAGGCCAATGAAAGCATCGAATGGAGCTTCATTAATTGGGTGCTTTCGAAGATGGGCTTCTCTGACTGCTATATGGACCTCATATTCAGAAATGTTATCTCTTCCTAGTTGGATGTGTATTTCATGGGAAAATCTTATGCTATTTTCAAAGATACCCGTGGGCAAAGGCAACGTGACCCACTCTCCCCTAAAATTCTCATATTGATGTAGGACATGCTCAGTCAGCTGATCAATATGAGAGTTTATTCTGTAGATTTTATTCCCTTTTGTAGGAAATTGAATCTTCCTTCTATCTCTAATCTAATTTTTGAATATCACTCCATTATTTTCACAAATGCTAGTAAGATGTCGGACCATGGGATCAACAGGGCTTTGGATGAATACTGTTCCAGGAGTGGCAAGATCATTAACAGATCTAAGAGAAACATTTACATTTCTAATAAATGTGGAACTAGTTGGGTATCTAATTTGTGAAATGATCTTAACATGAAGAAAGGATCATTTCCTTTGGATTACCTGGATGCCCCAATTTCCTCTGGAAGAACCTGCATTAAAGACTTTGATCAGATAGTGAGTAGAATTACTAATCGTGTGCTAAATTGGAAGAATCACTATCTATGCTTTGGGGGCCGGATTACCCTTATCAATAGCCTCTTATATAGAATTCATTCCCATGCTATATCGTCCATTAAAGTGAAAAAGGGTGTCATTCTTATAAATGATAAAATTCTGGCGCGATTCGTCTAGTATGGTTCATCTGAAAGAAAGAATCATTGGTCCTCATGGAAAAGGATGGTGAGACCTATCTATGAAGGAGGGATCAATCTTCAGAATCTTTCAGACACCATGAACTATATGAATGTGAGGTTGGCATGAGAGGGTGTGGAGGAGAGTACTCTCTAGGGAAGAATCATGTCTGCAAATGCTATGGGAACTTATAGTGGTGTCCATAGGTCCCCTTTCTGGACGATGATCTCCTTGCTCATCCATAACCTCTACGGTTACTCTCGATGGATTATGGGCAAGGAGAACATACTTTTCTGGAATAAAAATTGGCCGGGATCCTTGCTTGGCTTCTCGGGGTGTCCTGTTTCTCAGATTATGTTCAAGGAGGAAAGTATATATATTGGTTTTATGCATGCAGTTCTAGATAAAGATCAACGTGGAATTATTTATCTCATCTGCATCAATTCAGAACTAGACAGACACATGTTTACACCCTCCACCTCAGGGTTATTCAAATCAAAAGATTTTCAGAGGACTCTTCTCCCTTAGGAGCTGTCAGATTGTGGAAATTGTATTGTATGGTGTAGGAAGATTCCAATCAAATATAACTTTTTGACTTGGAGAATCAAGAATCAAGCTATTCCAACCAATTATAGGATCAAGAAGTTGGGTATCAGTCTCCCCTCCAAATTCCACTACTGTACGAGGCATCAAGACGAGTCTGTGAATCACATCTTTTTTTATAGTTATGGTCTTAGTAGATTTGTAGCTTCTTTGGTGATTTTTTGATGTTACATTATACTACTAATCTTGATAGATCTTTTCTAGAATGGTGGTTCGTTGGAACAAATAACTCGGTTGAGGAAATACTTGTGAAGGGGCTAATTTTAAATGAAGCTTGTTGGTGTATTTGGCAAGCCCGAAAGTAGACCAGGTATGAATGCATTACCTCATCTAGTCGATCCATTATTGAGAGATCCATGTCACATCTTCTAGATATGGTATCTAGTATAAACAACTGGTGAGATGATCATTCTTTGAGATGCGTGAAAAGCAGCGTTTCTTTGGAAAATTCTAGCTGTAGAGGAAATAGAGGATAATGGGGGTGATGGCACACTTTTTCTTTTGGTCTCAAGCAAAATGTGGATGGATCATTAAATGAGGGGATCATCCATGGAAGAGGTGTGGTTTTGGATTTCAGGGAAAACATCCTTCTTGTGTTTTATGATTTCTATGGACAAGGGACGTCTATACAGGAGGATGATAATGCAATGTTCACAGGATTGAAGTTATGCCAACATGAGAATATGGATCTCTTTTAGGTGGATAATAATTCTAAGATTATACACGACTCCATTCATGGAAATTTTTTCACTCCGTGGTCGATTGTTCACATCATTAGAAAAGGTAAATCCATTCTTGGCCACAATACTTCGGTTGTGCACACTTAGAGGGAAGGGAACAAGGTTGTAGATCAGCTCGCATCTATGGTTGTTGCTGATCAAGGCCCCAATATTATTTTCTTCCCTAGCTCTATATTTTTGAAAATTTAAGGGGTGAATCTAATTAGAGGTGATGAGATTGGTATTCATTACTTTAGACCCCCTAGCCCTTTCTTGGGTTTTCAGACCTATAGAGCTTTCTATTTTTATCGGATGGTAATGTTTCCCAGTATAATAAAAATTTGTCTTTGATTAAAAAAATGTGGTTAGTATGAATTACCTACTCACAACACTATGATAGAAAGGTTAGAAACATTTTTATAAAATATTTTATATAAAATAATTTCCAAAAACAGTTTATAACTTAATATAAACAAACTTCAAAAACATTTACAACAAAAAAAACTAAGTGTCATTAAAACCAATTTTACATCAAGATATATTTCCAAAACAACAAGCAAAATTCTTTAAAACCATTTCTTTTTTACATTTTGGAATAACCATTCCATTCAACTTTTTCACTCTTTCAACCATGAATGCTTCATTATGACAGTTTCATAATCATGAGCAGTCTCTCATTGATCTACAATGTCATCACATGATAATTATACCCCATGCTCCATTACACCTTTGTCACCAAGCATAATGTCAGATTCTAATCAATCCTTGTAAATTCAATATAAATTCACACACCAATATTATGAAAAAACAATTTTAAATAACCATTTCAAATCATTTCAATAAAACCATTCTTTTGTTGAAACCCATTTAGACAAACCAATTACAATGACCCATTCCATTTCAATAAATTCCTTACTTTTATTGAAATTTTTTTATCAAATCCATTCACCATTATTCATGAGAAATCCAATTTTAAATTAAACATTTTGAAATCAAGAATCAAATCACCTTTCAAGAACACAAATTTTACAAATTCCCACAATTTGACAAACTGTCATTAAAGAGTATTTCCAACCATCCCCAATCTACCAATTCACAAAAAAATTAACCCAAGGATATAAATTTAAAATAATTACAATAAGTTCTTACTAAGATGAGTTGATAGTGAAGCCACCTACCTCAATGGTTTTGATGAAAAACAAAAAAAGAAAAAGAACTCTAAAGAAAACAGGGTTGATTCTTCATGAAGCTGCCTTAGATATCTTATCATACAAACAGAAAGATAAAATTTTATCATATTTGGTATCCAAAAACATATATCTACCCATAACTAGCATATATCTGTGAAAATGAGAGGATAGTATAAGTAGATCAAAGTAGATCTAAGAAAACATGACAAGAACGGTGAAGAACGAAACTTACCACAAGAATTGGGATTGAAAACGCCAAGGGAGGGATCCAGATTGCTTCCAAATCACATGGAAGAGGTTATCCTTCATACAATGGAGAAGAATACCTAGTGAGGGCCACCAATGTGAATAAAACAAGGGTGATATAGGAAAAATGAGTGATATACTATTTTTTAGAATCTAGATTTGACTCTGCACACAATTGAACCACATGGGTTGAAAAACCATCCACTAACTGCGCATTAGCTATTTCATTACAGAAACCCTTGAATGGACCACTCGCATAATATCCCTAACAATGCCCACATGGTGACGATGCTACTTCCTCAAAACTGATACTGTACACAGTTTCTTCTAGTATTTATACACAGTTTATAAAAACTATGTGCATCCTCCTTTTCGCCCAAAACATATCAAAAGTTCACCCAAATATCCCATAATTACCCTTTATACATTATAAACATAAAAATCAAACATTAAGGGTTATATACAAGATTCTGGGGTACAACACTATGTGAGTCATCTATAAGTGAAGCTTTTACAAAATCCATCTCTATTTATTCCAATGGAGGGAAATTTCTCATGTCTTATTGGAGGTTCATGTTAGGGAATGTAGAGTTAAATAGATAGGTTTTATGTTCTCTAACCATATCAAATGGTTGCAGAATTTTTAATTGACCGTGGTCAGTGACGACATGGAATTCACCAAGAAGTTTCAAAAAATCAAGGTTCATTCCAATTACATGCATCAACACCCAGATCTTCTACACACTAATAATTAATCTTATCCATTTTCTATATGGGGTTTTATTTCATTAGTCCCTACCCAACAGTGACACCCTAACATTTCACATTCATATATGGTGCCATAGATTTCCTCTTTAAGGGGGTTCAACTCATCCCCTTAAGGAAATCTAGACCATGACAATGATTGAGTTCATGGAATACAAAAGTATTCATCTATTCTGGAATACTCACACCATTATCATAGATAATGATGCTAAATATCAAGCCTTTGGGGTAAGGAGGGCTAGTTCCAAGTAAAACATATGGTCCAACCATACATATAGTTATTATGAAAAAAATATGTATAGATCAAGGCATTCTACCTAGTCCCCTATAAATTTTATATAATATCATGGATATAAATTACATGAATTATAAGGAAAAGAACTCTAATGAATTTTGGTCATATCATATGTCAACTCAGACCTCCACCAAGGAGACTATATACCCCCTATAGTATATAATAAAAGTTATGATACCAATTATGGTTAAATTTATATCACTTAAAATATCTATGATCAATTTATTTTGGATAAAAGTTTACATCTCCATATAGATGATTTAGAATAAATTAATGAAAATAAGATCAAACAATACATAATATCATGGATAATCGGAATTTAGTGGCCCAAACACTCAACAAGAAGGTCTTACTTCACTTGTTCCTCTAAGGTGGATTGGTGTTGGAATTGGGAATTATAATGATACCTATAATGAAACCACTGAAGAAAGAATCCAAATTGGATAGGCTCTATGTTTTATATATTTTTTACTCTAATATTTCATGCCTGTTAATCACTATATATGGTGAGCTCATCACACCTACCACCAACTCAACGTTCCTAATGAAGTAATTTGTATAAAATCAAGTTGGATTCACACAACTATCAGTTACATGAAATTAAAATATATGCAATATATTACTTTTCTCATAAACAAAAACTACACGACACAAGGGTCCCAATTATAATAAATTAAATATTATAGTGTACTATCATAACTATTCAACATTCAACTGTGCAATAAATGTACTTTATGTATGAAGTTAAAGTGATTTGATCTTCATCTAATTTTGAAAACCTTAATATTAATAACTAATTTTTTCTATATTATGATTAAATGAAAAAAATATCATTGATTCCTCACATAAAAGGACACCCCCTTTGTTGGTCACCTATCATACCAAACCCACAAAACTATTTGTGGATTGATCTGTTGGAGTTGGTTCCCTAGAACCGACTTCTAGGTATTTTATGATAACCTGTATTTATTATTTTGAATATTAATAAACCCCCTTTCACATAATTAATGTTAATATGTGTAATATATCATGTGATAATTTCCTAAGAGTAGTTGTCATAGTAAAAGGTCATAAAAATTTCCCATTATGACTAGAACCGAGAATTTCAATGACAGTATTCTTAAATATATGTTCTATAGTTGGATGAAATAATTTGAGGGACACATATGATACATGCTATAAGGGGTGGAGACTCACAGGATTTTGAGGCACCTTCTCATGGTGTAAGCCCTTGGTAATATCCAGTATAGGATATTATGAGAATGAGACCCAATAGTATGAAATCCACATTTATTTGTTTCATTAGATGTTACTATCTATAAATGTGTGCATTGATCATTATACTTTAATATTATGATTATTAATGAGTGTTATAAGTGATGTAATTTAATGTATTGATGAAAACCATGATTAGATATGTTCAAGGAGAAGTAGGATACGTTGGTTGCATCACAAGTAATATTTCATTATTGAATAATAAAATAAAGGATTAGTCACTTATGTTCTTTAATTAAAGTTGATATATCAGGAACTTTTATGGAAATTATATATCCTAAATAAATCCATTTCATAGGTTTTTTATAGGAATGTTTGATTTCAAGAAATTAAAAGAATGATTCCTGGAGAAAATAAGTTGACAGAACCAGCAAGAAACCTGCTTGATTAGGGATATCATGATAAAGGGATAATATTGAACAGTAAGCATCCATATGAGGAATTATATCATTATAACATTATCTTCTTTATCTATGGGTGCCTTGGCATGTTATTATACACTAACCATATACTTTATACTACATTTATCAAATGTCACTAAGAAAGAGGCCTAGAGGGTTACACACTAGGTATATCTAGAATCTTATGTTAATAGTATATTTTTATTTATTATTTAACAAGTTGAATAAATATTATCCCCGCACATGTTTTAATAATTATTCAAGATTTATTGACCACATATATTTTATGACCAGTTATTCATGAGAATATTATGTGAGAAGAATATTTAAAAAATATTTATTTATTATTTAGTGAATATAATATTTATTTATTGATTAGTGAATAATGCGGTGAAATTTATTTAGTAAATAAATAGTCTGTATTCAAGGCCCGATAAATATTATGGAGGAATGGAAGATCCAGTTTAATGGTCTGGTGAGAAATAATATATAGTAAGTATTATTTGAAAAAATAATATTTAATTTAATTCATGAATTTAACAGATATAAAGAATTAATAATTATATTATTATTATAGACACGGGGTTTCACATTGATTTATGAAATAATAAAGGATTCATGATAAATTATTTCTTTCTAACCGTATTTTTATATAATCACAATTATATTATTTTCTGAAGAGAGATAATTCATTATTTGTTTGTGAAAAGAATGATCCAGAGAGAATCCTCTCATGCCATAGAGAGTGCCCTCTCTAAGAACCCTCCCATGATGGAATATAAATCTTCATACACCTTCTACTCTTGATTCCAGAGATATTAATTAGAATACATTGGAAGTGATTCACATGGTGATCAAAGGAAAACCATGTAAACAATTGGATCTACCATGCTAGTACTCAGAAATTCCTACGACAATGTTTGTAGATTCATGGAACATGTGTGGATCACCTCTAGATGGAATCTATTTTGGATTTCTCCAACACAACGATGGTACAACATATTCCCATTGTTAGATATATCAATTAATAAATAAATTCTCACAAGGTAATTTTTTAATTTATTAAATTATTTATAAATAATATTAGATGATCATACACTTTTGTTCTAGTGTTTATCAATTTTCTATATTATTTGATTCAATTTCATTATTCACATCATTTATCATCAGGTAAATATCAGATTAATCATTACTCGTGGAATTTTATGTAATCATGGGTATTCCCCACCCAATGCTTCCATTGAACTTGGAACCTACAAATGGTATTAGAGAGAGTTCACAAAATCATTTATAATTATTTAATGATAATTTATTGATTTATGCATTTTTCATTGGTTTTAAATTTAGTTTAATCACTATTAAACCTGAATTGGGAAATCTACTTTCTTTATTTTTCAGTACTCATAAATATAATCAAATTGATTAATTTTATGAAAAAATTAAATTTGATGATCTCATCAGGAGGGTCCAAGGAGTTTAATCAGATAACACAACATTACAGACCGTGTATCCCATAGGTACGCACTATGTACTAGTGTTTAACGCACTAAGAATTAATTTTAAATTAATTCAAGTCATGTGAATTTTTTACATGTGGTAATTTTAATTATGCACCATGTGTTGAGCAGGACTTTTTGGTGAACGGTCAGCCAGAGTACATGCCGTGTAACTTCAGTACCCGATGTATAGTCCCTTAGTCATAGATGGGCCATGTATTATCTTACACAACCTATATTACTAGTCTTTATGTAACTCATAGACCAAAAACTATGTATTCCATGTAGATTCTATGTAATCTAACATTTTCCATGGAATATTTACATGTTGATTCCATAAATGTGTGTCGTATATAGATGGTGGTAAAAAAACATATCGTGTTGCTACAATGTAAATGTCGTGTACTTTTTACAAATTACATTGAATTGAAAATTAATCTAATATACTATGAAATCATTATCAACTTGTGTTATGTGGGGTCATTCAGTTGATATTAGATTCCATGATATGGTTTATATATTTAATAATTTATAATTAATTAATGTGTAATATTTAGATCTATATATCATTTATAATTCATATTACAATTATTACTCTATTCATATTGATGCATAAAAACCTATGCTAATACCATGTGTTTTATATGGTAATTAAATTTATAGCAAGAATAGTGATATTAAGTGATAAGTTGTGTATGCCACATGTCGTAGGAGTAAATAGTATATGAGTATAATAAATATTATGTAGTTCAGACGGTTACTCATTATGTTGCCTACAATGTATATTTTTTTGTACATAGTTAATTTTAAATAAATTTAACTATTTTTTAAAAAATAATGCTGAATGAGAATCTTAAGGAAATTAGGATATGAATTATGATAAAATAATTTATTAATTAAAGATGAAAATTAATTTATTCGAGTGTTAATTGTATTAAATAAGAACAATAATAATTGAATGCTAATTTCGTTAAATGTATAATTACATACATGCAGGTGGATGATCATGAGATTATACTAGAACTTTTTATGTGATTTATTTAATTTAATTTATATTTTATTAATTTTTTGGATTTTGTGTCATCTCTCAACACATCATGTAAGGGATTGTGTGCCCATGGTTTCTTTTATGTAAACCCCTTAATAAATATTTTAGTTCCCTCACCTATGTGTGAGTAAAATAATATGTCACTTAGGGAGATACCAAGCTAGTGTAAGTGGTTCAAGTTTGGAGTTGAGGTGAAAGTAAACCCAGAGATATACATAAATGGAATGTTGGAAAGCTAAAATACAAACCATAAATGGTTCAAGTTTATTTTCCCCTAGGTCAAAAGTTAGTTTATCATCCACTATATAAACTAACCATTAGTACAATATCATGATCACAATAAATTATTATTTTATTTCTTTAAAGTTTAATGGATATTTTATTAGGGATATTTTTCCATGTTTGCATTAATTATTGAATTAAAAATAATGCAAGATAGAACTACAATAAATTGGATTTTGTGTAAATATTATCTAAGACATGAATAAAAACTCATGCAAACCCACTTAATATTAACAAGCATCTAATAAAGATAATAATTTGAAATTTACACATAAAACATTATATCCCTCGATTATATATTTTAAGTTGACGTGGCATTCCATTACTTTATTAAAAATCGAACCATAGTTCAATGTTCTTGACCATAACAAGTTAGGGTGATTTAAATTATCATGGAATTATAACTTGAAGTTTTTGGTTGACTTATCTTAGTTCACATCAAAGGTTCATAGCCAAAGTAGGGATTTCTATATCTGAGAGGAAAGGGTTGAGAAATTCTAATTTTAGGATTTTAGGATTAGGGATCCCACTTAATAGATCAAGGAAATATGAGTTAATGTTGTTGAAATTTTTGATTCCTACCTAAATCCCTTCAAATTTATTAACCATCCAATTTTGGGATGATAAGAAGGTGAATATAGAAATTTTACACTATAATTTCCAAGCAATAGGATATTCCAAATCTAATGGTGAGGGCTATTGGTTTTTGATAAAATAGTGTGAGATTAATAAATATAATATTTATTCATTCATCTAAATTTTATTGGATAATGTACTAAAACTCAACTCCTTATTTGTTTAAATAATAATAAAAATGACTTCAAACATGGCACTATGATTTATACTTTATAAGGATAACCTTCTCACTAGAATTAATTTCTATGGGTGACAAAGTTGCTTATATGTTATCGTATTCCATGAAAAAAATGTATGTATTGGAGGAACCTATTATTGATGTGCCTAGTAATGAGGATAGTGAGGAAGAGTTGACTATCTATGAGAAACATTTGAGTGATTATATATATGACCAGTGTTTCTTTCTCTCATACATGATCCTTGATATTTTGAAGATGCATGTGGACATTAATGTGTATAGAGTGATGATTCGACTTTAAGATATTTATCAAAACAATACATGATAAGAGAGATACGAGATATCCAATAATCATGTTATAACTAATATTAGATAGTCAATTCTAGCTGGAACTCATTTTATAAATCTTATTAGATACATTGAACGCATGGAAATATTAGGGAATAAATTCCTAGATGAGTTACACATAGATATAATACTTTTTTCACTACCCAAGAACTTCTCTAGTTTTGTTTTATAATTACAACATGGGGAAAATGATAGGATTAATTTATAACTTCTTAATATTGTTTTTCCAAGTGGATATGGACATGGGGAGTGAGAAAACCATGGTACATATTGTGAATAAGAAAAGAAAGAACAAGGTTAAGGTGCCCAAGACTGAAACAAGTCTAAAACTCATGAGAACCATCCTTCTAAGAAGTAGAAGATATAGAGGTAGGGTAAGGAAAAGAATGATGTATGTTTTCATGTGGCAATAAAGGCTACTAGAATAAGAAGTAAACCCAGAAAAAATGGGAAGCTAAACGTGCATTTTTTATCAACTGTAAACTTTCAATAACTACACATTGTGTATTATATAAAACTTATGGTGCTCAGATCAATATCCAAATTCTGGAACCAAGTAGATTTCAAAAGATCTCAAGATGAGAGCTGTATTTTTTAACTCCCAATAGTGTGAGGATGGAAGATATAGACATTTGTGGCTACCAACTTTAATTTCCAATAAGAATGATATTGGTTTTAAGATATCGTCATTAGGTACCAAGTATTTCCAAGAAGAAAATTCCTATATCATGATTAAATGTATTGGTTGTTTTATTTTCAAGTTTGGGAATGAAATTTGTCTCATTTATGAAGACAAAATATGTTGTGGTATATAACAATTAAATAATATTATATATATATATATTAAACTATGAAACCCATGTATTGTAAATAGATAACAAATCATGTTCACACAACTCATATAACACCTAATCACGGAATCACTATATTTTTCAAATAAATTATAAAAATTTGGAAAACGTTTATCAAGATGGTTATTTAGAATCTTCTATTCTAAAACCCCTTGTAATATGTCATGGGTGTTTGTAAGGTAAAATGACCAAACCATCATTTGGTGGATAGGGTGAAATATCCACAATACTTATAAGATTAGTACGCACTAATGTGTGTGCACTATTTCCAGTAGATTCTAGAGGTGGTTTTCCTCAATTCATAACTTTTACTGATGACTTGAGTATATGTGGATATATATACTAAATGAGTTATAAGTATGAGTCCTTTGAAAAATTTCAATAATTTAAGAATTAATTATAGAATCAACTTGGATATATGTAAACAAAGATTCGATCAAATCATGGTGGATAATGTCTTAACCAAATGTTTATGAACTTTCTATGAGTGTTTGATATTCTATCTCAACTCACTCTATATTACTCACCATAGTGGGACAGTTTTAGTGAAAGGATGAATTGTACCTTGTTCGACATGTTAAGGTATAGGATGATTCAAGAAAATATTCCATTATCCTTTTGAGTATATGAATTGCAAACTATGACATACACATTAAAAAAAGTACCAACTACAATGGAAAATATAATTCCCTTTGAGTTATGGAGTGGAAAGAAAACATTTTTTTCACAAACATGTGTATTTGGTTGTGAGGAATTTGTTATGGACTTCTCAGGAAACAAACTAACATACTAGGGAACAATGACTGTCTTTATAGGGCGTACTAAATAAATAAAGGGATACTACCTATGGAAACCCTTCGAAAAGAAATTGATTATCGCCAAAAAAACCATCTTTCATGAGAGTGAGAACATTATCAAAAAAGATAATGGGAGAAATGATAACTTTGATGAATTTGATTCTTATGAAACAAAAAATTTGGTACAAGAAAATATTACATAGGTCCCCATGGAAGTGTTAGTTCTTAAAACACAAGTACTATATTGGAGAACTGGATATGTAAGAGAACCAGAGAGATATGGTTTTCTAGTCACCGAAGATGGTGACTCATTATTAGTTGAATATGATGACCCTCTATACTAAAAATATGTAGTAGAAAGCTTAAAATATTTAAGATTTAAATAATCCATGAATTTTGCAATTTATTCTATATATCATAACTTAGTTTGGGTCTTGGTTGATGTGCCCCTTAATGTAAATCGTGTAGGGTAAAATGGGCATTCAAGAGAAAAATGGACATCAAAGGTAATGTAAATACCTAAAAAGAAAGGCTAGGGGATAAATGGTTTAAATAATGTCAAATAATTGAGTATGATGATACCTTTTCACCATGTCCATATTTAAATCCATTATAAATATAATTGATATACCAGCTTACTAGGACTATTTAATTTGAAAGATGGATGTAAAAAAAATCTTTCTCTAATGGGAACCGTTATGAATATGTCTATATAAAACAACTAGAAGGGTTTGTAAATCCAAGTGATTCCATGAATATTTTCTAGTTACAATGATCCATTTATGGATTTATGCAAGCATCTAGTTCATGGAATATCTGATTTTATGAAGTTATAATAGAATCTAGTTGTATTAATAATTAATGTGATCCATGTTTTTACTAGAAGTTTAGTGGGGATGCAGTTATTATCCTAGTGGTATATATTTATGAAATATTACTTATTATAAATTATATACTAGTATTATAGTCTATTTAGGACTGGTTAAACAAGTGTTTATCTATAAAATAATTTGGAAAAAAAGCCTATAATTTATGGATCAAGATTATTCGTGATAGATCCAATAGAATTCTTGTATATAGAAAAAGTACAAATATTGACCAAACACTAATGAGATTTAGTATAGAATAATATAAGAGTCGATATGTTACAATGTCATATGGTATATATATTTTTAAGAACATTCGCCCTTAGACACTACAAGAGAAATATAGAATGAGTAAGATCCCATACACTTTAGTGAGATGATAAATCATGTAATCCATTTATTTACTAGACTTGATGTTTCTTATGCATTGAGAATGGTATGAAGATATCAATATGATCCAAGAGAATGATATTGGTCTACTATTAAGTCTATCATCAAGTATCTACAAAGAACTAAGGATATGTTCCTAGTGTATAGAGAATACAAGGAGCAGGTCACCCGGGTTTATAAAAATATTAGTTATCAAACAGATAAAATGATCTAAAGACACTACTAGGACATGTTTTCTGTGTACATTTTATTAGAAGAGTACAAAGCATCCATTTGTCACTAATTCTATACTGTATTCCAACTACATATATTCATTTTACTCTCCATGGAATCCATTTTGATACAAAACTTTTTATAGGACCTCGATGTGGAACCTATAATTAAATACCTTATCACAGTGTGTTGTGATAATATTGTAGTGGTGGCTCTTCTGAAAGAGACAAGGTTGCACTAATAGACAAAACACATACTCAACAAATATTAACTCTTGAGGGATTTTTCATAGAGGGGTGAAGTTGAAATAAGCAGTGTTCCCATAGAATAAAATATGGTAGAACCCTCGACTAAAGGCCTATCTCAGTAGAATAATGAATATCATGTGAGGGAAACAAGACTAATGTTTTTTAGTGTAACTCCCTGACCCTGGTTACCCAGAGTCGGTGCATTGTTACATAACATTGGCATGATCACAAAAGATCAGATCTCGAAAGATCGGTTAGTTTAGTAGCCTTGGAATCACTAGATACATTTATAAAGTTTACATTACATCATAAAATGAAAACTAAAACAACATAGTATCCATAGTCCACACTCATAAACCCTCATACTATCCCTGCAGGTCATTCATAAAATACTTCTTCACATCCTGGGAAAAATAAAAAATAGAAAGGGGTGAGCTCAAATGCCTAGTAAGGATAACAATATAGCGGAAACATTCATAAATAGGAATAAACATTTAAGGCAATGTATAACTAAAAAAATCCTTTTAAACTTTTACTTCAGCATAATATGGAGAAAATAAAATGAAGTAATTTCATTTACTTATTCACATGGATATTCTACTAGTCGAATAATCACATGGAATATCAATAACCACTTTCATAATGATGGAATGAGTAATTCCAAACTATCATAACCACATAGTCAAGGCCTTGTGCCAAGACTACAAATAATATTTCTTCAAGGCCATGTTCGTAGACCCTAGTTTGTCTCATGAGACCTACCGATGCATCAAGGAGCTATAGCGGCCTCCATCCGTCACTTATTATGTCCAATGCATTCCCCATATGAATAGGTTTAAACATAATATAAACATTCATATTAAAACTAGCATACGGAATGTCAATACTTTCTACATAAACCATGAATGGTATAAAAATAACACATCCACAGTCAAACATATCAGAAAACCTTCAATACAATATGGATGTTTTGTATCATAATAAATCAACTTCAAATAAACTTAAAATCCATCAAAGGATGTTGACATAGATGAAATCAAAACTATTTGAGATAAATATCTCTTTTTTTAAAATCATTTAAAAGTCACATAATTATAAAATAAAATATTTACTTAAAAAATACTCTTATAATCTTGTAAGGGAAGCTTTGACGATTTTATAATGGTGGAAAATAGTCGCACCCACTGTATAAGTAAAAAAAATACATTCTTACCTTAATTATGTTGAAAAGGTTAAAAAGGACCTTATTTGGAAAACGACGGAAAGATTATTTTATAAAAATTAAAACAAGGGTATAAATTAATTTAACCCATATTATTTAAAATAGTAATAATTTTTTGAAATAAATTTTTAAGAAACATGGATGTGGATGATAAAGAGGTCCCAGTAGATAATTACGTATAAACAACCTCAGATAATGAAGAGATTGTGAAATAAACCCTTACCTTGTACATTTTCCTTGGTTGAGGGCAGTTTAACCTCCTGTATAATGGTGAAATAATTTTTATTAAATTATACAAGAATTATATACATTAATATGATATCACATATGATCTTTTAACATTGGTTTGTTAATAATATCTTAGTATTATCATCGTTTCAGGTGTTAACAGATTTGTTTTTATTTATATTCTTTGTTATGTGAGCCATATTTTTTATGGATGGGATGTATATTATTCACATACAATTTGATATCATGTATCTAAAAAGTATTTTTAATCGTCAAATAAAATTTAGTCTTGAATGGATATGATGGGGAATAAATCTCATCGTGTTCGTGGAGACGGTAATCTGTACGTATGCACGAGCGGCAATATCATTCTTTTGATATTAAATTAATATATAATTGGATGGTATATAATATATAAAGAATCATTATAATGTTATATTTATTATTTACATGAATTATACATCATTATTATACCCATCCAAATAATAGTGTATTGAATAACAATTACACCACGACGTGGAGACGGTAGGCCGTACGTATGCACGTATAGTGACATGTCATTCAAAGTATGGATATAATACTCAATATGGTTGTACCATATTTATAATAAAATCACATTATATATAAGATACTGTATTTATTATTTTATAAAGGAAATAACAAAGAAATAAGAAGTTGAAAAAGAAAGGAACTCGAAAGACGGTGGTGAAAACATTACCTCTTCTTCGGGTTCTTCCTTTTGATTTGATCAAAAAAGATCCTTAGATTGGATTTATGATCAATATGAGGCCTCTAGGTTGAAGTGAGAGAAGTTGAGAGAATATTTGGCAGGTTTTGGCCGAGCCAAAAGGCTTTTAAGGTGTGAATAATTGGTTAGGAGTGGTGTCCTTTTATAAGGGGGAGGAGGGGCACTTTAGAAAAAAACTTAAAGTGTTTTTTATAATAAATTCATATTCGGTTTCTAATGGCTCAAAATTGGATTATTCAAAGTGTAAGGTGGGTATGGGTCTAAATACTTTCAACCAATGGATTTTAGATAGGTTTGGGTCATTATATTAACCTTATCATTTAGTTTTAACTATTAGTTAATTAGTTTGACACTTACCATGTCACTTTGTATATTTATATTATATTTTTAATAAACTTACAATATACATCCAAAAGACCCTCAAGTGTTCCATTAATAATAAAACAAACATTATGTAATTACTTTGGCCGAATATTTAGAATATTAGGAATAGAATATCAATTAATAATATAATATTTGTTTTAAAAACTCTTTTATGTCGATTTTGACACTATTGGGTATTTTGTTTTTGATAAATTCATAACAACATTATTACTTCGAAAACAATTTGTATAACCAATATTAATATTTCATATTAACCTAGAAAGTTATTTTAATACATAAAAAGTTTCAAATTACATTTATTTATGTATTTATAATACCAATTATCTTAATATTTCATTAATTAGGAAATTATTTCATCACCATTGTGTCATAAATAAATTTAATTATTTAATTTCTAAAAATTATAAATAAAATACCATTATGTAGGAAATCTTTTTAGATATATAATGAATATTTATAAACTAATTTATCTTATTCATAACCCTATATTAAAAATGTTTTAGTTATTAAACGTTGATTTTAACTCTTTTAACTCTTCATTGAATTAAATAATAATAAATGTCCTAATCTAATCCAAGTGTACCTAAATGATAATATTTTATTCCTAAGGTTGTTTTTGGTTGATATACACTTGTCCTATAGAATAATGACATGTGTTAGGATAATATTAATATCATTTTGACCCTTAGTTACCCTATTTACTTTTAACCGTGGTAAATAAAAGTAAAAATTTACTATTCACCAAAAATTATTTTCTTCTTATTGAACCACATTTTACTCCTTGATATTAACCATGTCTCTCATATTTTCTAAATTACACCCACAGAAGTGGTAAAATTATTTTTTATGTGAATTTTCAAATTCTTCTATGAGATGGGTAAAAGACGGGGAAAGTTCAATAAATTTTTTATATATCTAAATTTATTTTAAAATAACTCCAATGAATTAAATTGAACTTATATAGGTATTATGTATCTATTTTGACCTTAATTAAATTTAAATAAAATAAATTATTATTTAAAAAAAATCAGTTTTAACAATAACTCAGGGTTTTTCACTATTCATAAAAAATTGTAAGTTTTCTGAAAGATATAAAAATTTCACCCTAGGCAAATTTAGATATTAAAATCCAAAAATGAAGGCCATTTTGAAAGATAAAATTTTTAAAATATAAAAAAATGGGTAGTACTATTTATAACGGCT
Source organism: Viscum album (assembly GCA_963277665.1). Taxonomy (NCBI): domain Eukaryota; kingdom Viridiplantae; phylum Streptophyta; class Magnoliopsida; order Santalales; family Viscaceae; genus Viscum; species Viscum album. The sequence continues at coordinate 1,648,605,798 of OY728136.1, forward strand.
AGTTTGATTGGTTGTGGTGTGTGTTAGAACTCAAAGTTGCGTACAACACACGCAACTGTATTATTCAAAGACAGGCGTACGGTAGAAGCTTGGGGTGTTACCTTCTCCCCTCCATTAAATAATTTCATCCTCAAAATTTCTAGAATACTACCGCATAAAAATAATCAGGTGATTATTTATCATATCTTCCTCGGGTACCCATGTTGCCTCTTCCATTTTATGGTTTCTCCATGGAACATTTACCAGATGAGTCATACAATTTCTTATAACTTTTTCTCTTGCATCAAGGATCCTAACGGGCTCTTCGCAATAAGACAGATCACGTTCCACTTCTAATTCCTCATAGGTGATTACATGCGTTGGGTCAAGCATGCATTTTCTCAAGAGTGATACATGAAACACATCGTGAAATTTAGATAGATTTTGCGGCATTGCCAAACGGTAAGCTACCAACCCAATTCGTTCAAGAATTTAGAAAGGTCAGATGTACCCGGGACTCAATTTACCTTTCTTGCCAAAACGTATATCTCCCTTCCATTGAGATAAATTCAAGAAAACATGATCTCCTACCTGAAATTCCAAATCCTTCCTTTGGTTATCGGTATAGCTCTTCTGCCTACTTTGAGCTACTTTGATGTGGTTTTGGATTAACTTCACCTTTTCCATCATTTCCTCCACCAGTTCTGGGCCTACGAGTTTTCTCTCACCAACGTCATCCCAACATGTTGGTGTGCGACATCTCTTTCCATATAATTCTTTATATGGTGCCATAGGAATACATGAATGGAAGCTATTGTTTTAGGAAAATTCTACCATAGATAAATATTGATCCTAGATACCCTGAAAGTCAAGTGAGCAAGTTCTCAACATGTCTTCTAAGGTTTGAATAGTCTGTTCTGATTGTCCATCTATTTGAGGGTTGTTGGCAGTGCTCAAAAGAAGTTCAGTATCCAAGGCCTTCTGAAGACTCTTCCAGAATCATGAAGTAAAATGGGGATCACAATCAGAAACAATCGAGAGGGGTACTCCATGAAGTCAAACATCTTCCTTAATATATAGTCTTGCTAGATGTTCAAGTGGATAATCTTCCCTTATGGCAATAAAATGCGCTGACTTGGTAAGACCATCAACAATAACCCATATTGCATCATTCCCTCTTGGAGTCTTTGGTAGTCCCATGACAATGTCCATCATGAGATTATCCCATTTACACTTAGGTATGGGAAGGGGTTGCAATACTCCACCAGGCTATTACCTTCCAGATTTAACTTGTTGACAAACCATACATCTTGACAGAAAATCAGAAATATCCCTCTTCATGTTTTCCCACCAAAAATGTTCCTTCAAATATCTATACATTTTGGTTCTCCTATGGTGCATAGAGAAACTGGAACTATGAGCATCGTCCAACAATTCCCTTTTGAGATCAAGTATTGTGGGAAGAAAAATTCTCTTCCCAAATTTAAAAATTCCATCTTCATACACAAAGTCACTCAATCTCCAATCATTCACATCTTTAATTTTCCTTTGAAACACTTCATCACTGGCCTGCGAACTCTTTATCATTTCTAGTAAAGATGGTTTGACAACCAATTGAAAAAGTATTGATGTTTCACCTTCCATGGAGATTCCCATATTCATCTTTACTAGATCCATGAAAATAGGATCCCTTTCTACTATCATCTTGTTCAAAACTCCATGATCATTTCTACTCGAAGCATCTCCTACCTTATTTTCCTTCCCTGTGTGGTAGTGTGTTAACCAATCATAATCCCTGAGTAGTTCAAGCCATAGCCATTGCCTCATGTTGAGTTCTTTTTGTGAAAAAATGTACTTCAAACTCTTGTGATCGATATATATCTCACATTTTTTACCATAGAGATACTGTCTCCAAATCTTCAAAGCAAAGATTACAGCAGCTAACTCAAGATCAAGAGTAGGATAGTTTTTCTCATGAATTTTCAGTTTTTGTGATTCATAGGCAATAACCCTATCATTCTGCATACGGACACAACCATGCCCTTTCTTCGATGCGTCACTATAAATAACAAACCCGTCATTCTCCGATGGTAGAGTCAATATAGGAGCATTGACTAATCTTTTATTTAGTTATTCAAAACATTCTTCACAATATTTTCTCCAAACAAATTTAACCCCTTTACGTGTGAGCTTTGTTAATGGGTTAGAGAACTGAGAAAAGTTCTGAACGAAACATCAATAATAACCTACTAAACCAATAAAACTGCGTAACTCAGTTATACTCGTCAGCGGTGGCCATTCTTGGATTTCTCTTGTCTTAGAAGGATCAACATAGATTCCATCTTTACAGACAATATGGCCTAGAAAAGAAATCTCCTAAAGCCAGAATTCCCACTTGCTAAACTTCCCACATAATTCATGTCTTCTCAAAGTTGTCAGGATAATGCGCAAGTGATTTTCATGATCTTCGTAGATTTTGGAGTATACCAAGAAATCATCAATAAGTACCACTATAAAATCATCTAGGTATTCCTTCAAATCTTTGTTTATTAGATCCATGAATATAGAGGGGGCATTAGTTAGCCCCAAAGGCATTACTGTAAACTCGTAATGCCCGTACCTGGTTCGAAATGCCGTCTTCAGAATGTATTCCTTCTTCACATGCAACTGATGGTATCAATTTCAAAGTTCAATATTTGAAAAGTATTGAGCTCCATGAAGTTGATCAAATAAATCATCAATGCGAGGTAGGGGATACTTGTTCTTTAATGTTATAGCATTGATCTTCCTATAGTCAATCCACAACCTCATAGATCCATCTTTCTTCTTAAAAAAAGGATAGGGGCTCCCCATGGAGAAACACTTGGTCGAATAAATCCCTTATTACTCAATTCCTCTATTTGTTTCTTTAGTTCCACTAATTCCACAATGGCTATTCTATAAGGGACCTTTGATATGGGCCTTGATCCAGGAATTAAATCAATGGAAAACTCAATCTCTCTTTCTGGAGGATGTCCAGGTAAATCATTTGGAAACACATCAACATATTCTCTCAAAATAGGTACATCATCCTTTATTTGAACATTCCATTCCTTACCCACAGTCATTTCATTCTTTTCCTCCACAATAATTGAACTTAGTTGAACTACTGAGGGTGGATCTAGATAATAATTTGGTGGTGACAATTTTTCTCTAAAGATAAGGTCTTCCTTATCATCATCATCAAAAATCGTAACATCCTACTTCTTGCAATAAATTTTCGCATCATGGTCCGAAATCCAATCCATACCAAGGATTATATCAAATTCAATCATGGGTATGATGATGAGATCAACAGGTAAAGAACATTTATGTGATCTAATGGGAACTGATTCACAGAACTTTGTGGCAATGATACTTCCCCAAAGAGTTTTGACTGACAACTCCCCTGTTCAATCAAATTGGATATATCTAATTTTCTTAGAAAACTAGGAAGATATGAAATAATGCGTTGATCTAGAATCAAATAATACATTTTCTAAACATGAGGAAACCATTAAATTACCTTTAACCATGTCTTTCGGTGCTTCTACCTTAGTAGTAGTGATAACATAATATTACCCTTGATCCCTTGGCCTTTTCTGGGGTAAGTTTCCCTGACTCTTAGGACATTCATTTTCATAAAGTCCCATCTCCTTGAAATTGTATCATTGGACATCTGTATCTTCCTTATTCCCCTTGAAATCACGAGCTTTGTGGCCTATTTCACCACAATTGTAACAGACTCCCATTCCTTTTAAGCAAGTACCGGGGTGTTTTTCCCACATTTACTGTAGGATGGATTTCCAACTTTTCCCTTTATCCCCTTATTTCCATTTCTAGATTGATCAGCAGATCTCTTCTTCTCTTGCTTTGCTTTAAAGTCATAAGATGTAGAGAATTACATTTTTGTCTTGATAGCACATCAGATATTGTCTTCATACTACGAGAATGAATGTGAGACTAATGCTCGAAAAAAATGGTTCTAACCCCTCAAATAAACAATCAATCTTACTTCTTGGGTTACGTATATAATCTCCAGCATACCTTGCTAACCTTGTAAAGTTAGCCTCATATTTTGCGACATTCTAATCCTCCTTTTGTCTGAGACTCAGAAATTTCCTTTCCATATCTGCTTGATGGTCACGAGGAAAGTATTTTTCTAAGAAAAGATCCTTGAACTCCCTCCATTCCATATTTTATACATCATCATCTTCCTTTGTTTTTTGAATCAATGACCACCATTGGTCATCATCTCCAGTGAGGTGGTAAACTGCCATGATAAATTTTTCCCTTTCACTACTCCCCAAAGCATGGAATATTTTCTCTAAGGAATTTATCCATTTCTCAGCCACTTATGGATTTTTAATCCCATTGAATGTTGGTGGTTGTTTCCTCATGAAGTGATATAACATTGATCCTCCATGCTATGGATCTGGGTGCTCCATACGGTAAGGTTATTATTCATAACCTGAGTGAGTTGTCCTAGTATGGTGATTAGCTGATCAGCACCAGTTGCATCACCAGCTCCACTATAATTATCTTGAGTAGGAAGGAAATCCCTACATGGAGTGCGTGAATTGATATGGTTTCCATTCTTTCCACTAGGTGCCATTTCTAAACAATGGCGTACACTAGATTAGTTTATGAATCACAATACATAAATCGAAACTTGTAAAACACTTTACATAAATTGAAGAGTTTATGGATATAATCTATAAACATTAAAATGTATTCTTTGAGGAAGTATATTCTCATAAACCCTTCATAATTGGTTGTAAATAAAATGAGATTTATCCTAAGAATATCCCTCGGGAGTGTCGTAACCAAGAGTGCTGCAATGCCCGTTGTCGTACACCAGTTCTCGTTCGAGTAAAGCTCAAAGTCTTGTTTTTGAGTTTTACCCCAAGGTCCATCTGTGCCCGAGCTGCCTCTACCTGATCGTATCCAGATAGGGATGTATTGCTCTGAAAACTCACAAAATCTCTACAACACCAAAATTCTAGGAAGTTATTCTACACTAATCCTCAATGTCCATCTTAGGTCTATGTTTTCTAATGAGAGTTTTTCTAGATCTAGCTTCCAAGGTTTTTACTAAAATTTCTCTGATACCAACTATAATTCCCTGACCCCAGTTACCCAGAGTTGGTTAATTATTACATAACATTGGTATGATCACAAGAGATCAAGTCTTGAAAGACCGATCAGTTTAGTAGCCTTGGAATCACTAGATACATTCATAAAGTTTACATTACATCATAAAATGAAAACTAAAACAACATAGTCTCCATAGTCCTCACTCATAACCCATCATACTATCCCTGCAGGTCATTAATAAAATACTTCTTCACATCCTGGGAAAAATAAATCCTAGAAAGGGGGGAGCTCAAATGCCCGGTAAGGATAACAATATAGCCGAAACTTTCATAAATAGGCATAAAAATTTAAGGAAAAGTATAACTAAAACAAAAGAATTTTAAACGCAAACTTCAACATAATATGGAAAAAATAAAATAAAATAATTCCATTTACTTATTCACATGGGATATTCCACTAGTTGAATAATTACATGCAATATCAATAACCAATTTCATAATGATGGAATGAATAATTCTAGACTATCATAACCACATAGTCAAGGCCTTGTGCCAAGACTACAAATAAGATTTTGTCAAGACCTTGTGCCAAGACACTAGTTTGTCTCATGAGACCTACCGATGCATCGCGGAGCTATAGCGGGATCCACCCGTCACTTATTAAGTCCAATTAATTCCTCGTATGAATAGGTTTAAACATAACATAAACATTCATATTAAAACTAGCATACGAAATGTCAATAATTTTTCCATAAACAATGAATGGTATAAAAATAACACATCCACGGTAAAAAATATCACAAAAACTTCAATATAATATGGAAGTTTTGTATCATAATAATTCAACTTCAAATAAACTTAAAATCCATCAAAAGATGTTAAGATAGATGAAATCAAAACTATTTGAGATAAATATCTCTTTTTTGAAATCATTTAAAAGTCACATAATTATAAAATAAAAAATTAACTTACATATTATTCTTATAATCTTTTAAGGGATGTTTTGAAGATTTTATAATGGCAGAAAATATCCGCACCCACCGTATAAGTTAAAAAAACATTCTTACCTTAATTCTGTCAAAAAGGTTAAAAAGGACCTTGTTTGGGAAACGATAGAAAGTTTCCTTTATAAACATATTATAAAAAGTAAAACTAGGGTATAAATGAATTTAACCCATATTATGTAAAATCGTGAGAATTTTTTGAAATACATTTTTAAGAAACATGGATGTGGATGATAAAGAGGTCCTAGTAGATAATTATGCTTAAACAACCTCGAATAATGAATAGATTGTGAAATAAACCCTTAACTTGTGATTTTTCCATGGTTGAGGGTAGGTTAACCTCTTGTATAATGGTGAAATAATTTTTATTAAATTATAAAAGAATCATATACATTAATATGATATCATATATCATCTTTTAACATTGATTTGTTAATAATATCTTAGTTTTATCATCGTTTCGGGTGATAACGGATTTATTTTTCATTATATTATTTGTTTTGTGAGACATATTTGTTATGGGTGGGATGTATATTATTCATATCCAGAATGATATCATGTCTCTAAAAATTATTTTTAATCATCAAATAAAATTTTCTCTTGAATAGATACGATGGGGAATGAATCTCATCACGTTTTTGGAGATGGTAATCTGTACGTACATACGAGCGACAATATCATTCTTTTGATATTAAAATAATATATAATTGGATGGTATATCGTATATACAGAATCATTATCATGTTATATTTATTATTTACATGAGTTACACATCATTATTATACCCATCCAAATAATAGTGTATTGAATAACAATTACACCACGATGTGGAGACGATATGCCGTACGTACGCACGTTTGGTGACATGTCATTCATAGGACGAATAGAATACCGAATATGGTAGTAAAATATTTATAATAACATCATAGTATATATAAGATAGTGTATTTATTATTTTAGAAAGGAAATAACAAAGAATGAAGAAGTTGAAGAAGAAATTTACTTGAAAGAGGGTGGTGAAACCATCACCTCTTCTTTGGGTTCTTCCTTTTGATTTGATCAAAAGGTCTCCTTAGGTTGGATTTATGATAAAACTAATGTCTCTAGGATTAATTGAGGTAACTTTAGAGAATATTTGGGTAGGGTTTGGCTGAGCCAAAATTCTTTGAAGGTGTGAAGAATTGGTTAGAAGTGGTGTCCTTTTATAAGGGGGACGAGGGGCTCTTTAGGAAAAACATAAAGTATTATTTTAAAATAAATTCATATTCGGTTTATAATGGCTCCAAAGTGGATTATTCAGATTCTAAGGTAGGTATGGGTCTAAATCCTTAAAACCAATGTATTTTAGACAGGATTTGGACATTATATTAACCTTATATTTCAGTTTTAACTCTTAGTTAATTAGTTTGACACTTACCATGTCACTTTGTATTTTTATATTATATAGTTAATAAACTTACTATATACATCCAAGAGGCCCCCAAGTGGTCTATTAATAATACACATACCATTATATAAGTCCTTTTGCCAAACCTTAGAATTTTAGGGATATAATATCAATTAATAATATATTATTTGTTTTAAAAACTTTTTTATGTCAATTTTGACACTATTGGGTATTTTGTTTTTTATAAATTCATAACAGCATTATTACTTTGAAAAAAATTAATATAATAGATCTTAATATGTCATATTATCTATGAAAATTAATTTAATCCATAAAAGGTTTCAAATTATAATTATTTTGGTATTTATAATATCAATTATCTTAATATTTCATTAATTAAGAAATTACTACATCACCATTGTGTCATAAATAAATTAAATTATTTAATGTCTAAGATTATAAATAAAATACCATTATTTTGGAAATATTTTTATCTTTATAATTAATATTTATAATCTAAATTATCTTATGTATAACCCTATATTAAAAATATTTTAGTTATTAAACATTGATTTTAACTATTTAAACTCTTCTTTGAATTAAGTGATAATAAATTTCCTAACCTAATCCAAGTGGACCTAAATGATATTATTTTATTCCTAAGGTTGTTTTTGGTCGATATACGCTTGTCCAATAGAATTATTACATATTTTAGGGTAATATTAAAATCATTTTTACCCTTAATTACACCATGTACTTTTAACCGTGGTAAATAAAAGTAAAAAGTTACTATTCACCAAAACATTATTTTCATCTTATTGAATCACATTTTACTCCTTTATATTAACCGTGTCTCTTAGATTTTTGAAATTCTGCTAACAGAAGCAGTAAAATTATGTTTTATGTGAATTTGCAAATTCACATATGAGGTGGGTAAAAAACGGTGAAAGTTCAATAAAACTTTTGTATGTCTAAAATTATTCTAAACTAACTCCAATGAATTAAATTGAACATATATAGGTATTATGTATCAATTTTGACCTTAATTAAATTTAAATAAAATAAATAATAATTTAAATAAGAATTCGGTTTTAAACTATAACTCAGTGTTTTTCACTATTCATAAAAAATTGATTGTTTTCAAAAAGATACCAAAATTTTACCCTATGGAAATTTCTATATTCCGAAACCAAAAATGAAGTCCATTTTGAAAGAAAAATGTAAAAAATTTCAAAATGTGGGTATTACTATTTATAATGGCTATTTTTATTGGTTGTGGTGTGTGTTAGAACTCGAAGTTTCGTAAAACACCCATTATTGTATTATTCAAAGAGAAGTGTACCGTAGAAGCTTCGGGTGTTACAGTTAGCATTTGGATCTAGTACATGTGGGAGTCTGTTAGAGTTATTTCCCTAAAACTAACTTATGTGAACAAAATGTTACAATATTTTCATTATTTTTAATATTAATAAACTCTTTATCACATCATGATTATTATTCTATGTAGCATAACATGTGAAAATGTCCTAAGATTAGATCTTGCACTGAAAGGTCTTGTCAATTCCCTAATATGATGAGAACCCAAAAGTTCCATGATAGTATTCATAAATTAATATTCTATAATCAGGTGAATCATTTGAGGTACATAAATGATACATTTTATTAGGGTTGGAGACTGATAGGACATTGAGATCTGCTCTCATAGTGTACACCCTTGGTAATATCTAGTGAAGATATTATAAGAACAATACTTGCTAGTATGAAATAAAAATTTATATGTTTCATTGGATGTTCCAATATGAAAACTTCTATATTTATCCTTATAATTTAATATTATTACTAATGATTTCTATAAGTCACGTAATTTGACGTATTAATGAAAACCTGTTGGGACAAAATTCCCTCAAGGCATCATTGAAGCATTTTTGAGAACTTTCACACCTATGGTTTTACAAGATTTGAAGATCCAAATATGGAAAAGGAAAGAGGTTCGCGCATGTTTGGAAGTGGGTCGCGCAAGTGACTTGTAGGGGAAGAGAACTGCGCGCCGAGACTTGCGCGACAAAGGGAGAGTTGCGTGCCATCACGCAGGGGTGACCAAATGCCTATAAATACTAGATCACCACTCTTCAATCTTCATAATAGTTAAACAAATTATGAAATTAGAGCTCCCTTCGCGCAGGTTTGGTGGTCGCGCAAGTGGTGTGTGGGTCGCACAAGTGATGTTGCTTGCCAGTGGTTGATGTTGCGCGCCAGTGTGAGAAGTTGCGCGCCGGTTGGCAGTTGCACACCAATGTTGGTTTGGTCGTAAAAGTAAGAGAGTTGCGCAAGTTTGGAGTTGGGGAAGATTGTGTCATGCAAGTGTCTGAGGTGGACTTGCCCGCCTATTGTGACTTGTGCGCCGATACTTGCACTCCGAGATAGACTTGCGTGCCATGTAAGGTTTATTTCCATCAGTGATTTCTGGTCTGCGTGGAAGCTGGAAGTTTTCTCGATACCTTCGGTACAAAGAGTTATTCATCTGCAAGTGAAAGTTGTAATTCTACAGAGCATCTACATACAGAATAAGATGCCTTCTTTCATGAAATTGAAGAGACCTACAGGTCTACAAACTGTGAGTTGATTCCTTCTAAGAGGAGTGAGCAAAGGAAGAGAAAGAAGGTGATCCTCTCCACCGGTAGTGAGCCAGAGAGAGAGAAACAGGGAGTGTCCCTTGGGAAAGCAGTGATCTAACCCTAAATTTTGTAAAGGAAGTGAGCCTGGGAATAGAAGAGTTCTAGCCCAAACATTGTATCCACATCTAGTGAAGAATAGTAGAATTTGGTATGATCGGAAACTTGTCGGTGTATGCTCCTTGGATATAGCCCAGTGAGGGTGAACCAAGTAAAAATCTCTACGTCTACCTGTTTGCTTCCCTGCATTTCATTCAAAGCATCATCATTAGATAAAGAAGTAAATAAGTGATCATAGTTTACACACAAGAGCAAACAAAGTGACCCTTGTAATAAAGAGGTCAAGATCCAGTGGGGTAGGAAGAACTTTGAAAAAGAAAATCCATATCCTAAATCACCCCCCTCTTAGGGTATATAAGCCCCTATTGGTCCTAACAAAACCCTAATGACATATGTTAGTGGTGAGGTAGGATACCTTGGGCATGTCATGAATAATATTTCATTAGTGTATAATAGAAGAAAGGATTTTTCATTATATTATTTAATGGAAGATGACATCACAGGTGAATTAATTGAAATGATATATACAAAATAAATACATGGCCATTGTGTTCTATAGGAAAGTTTGATTTCAATAAATTAATTGAGATAGACATATAGAACATTGGTTGATGGCACCAACAGGAAAATTTCTTATTTAGAGATATCACAATAAAAGGACTATATTACACAATAAGCATATGTATGTGGTATTGTGTTGTTTTAGAATTAACTTCATTATCTATGGGTGCCTTGTCACTTTTCCAGATGAAAACCTTAGGCATTAAGCTGCTTTTCATATTGCTGTTGAGAAAGAGTCCTAGTGGGACACACAGTAAATATATCCAGAATATAAATTAAATAATATATTACTTTTAATTATTTAACAAGTTGAAAAAATATTGTTCTTTCACATGGTATAATAATTATTCATGTTTTTTTGATCACATATATTCTATCAGCAATTATTTAAGAAAATCATAATTGAGAAAAATATTTTTTAATTATTTATTTTCTATTTAGTGAATATAATATTTATTTATTTAATAGAGAATAATATAGTGATACTTATTTGTTAAATACATCTTCATTACTTAAGGACTAATAAATATTGTGCCGGAATGGATGATCAAGTGTAGTGGTCTGGTGGGAAATAATATATACTGAATATTATTTGAATAAATAATATTTAATTTAATTCATGAGTTTAGGGAATGTCATGAAATAATAATAATTTTTTTATTTTTATAGACATGAGGTTCCACAAGGACTATGGAAATAATAAAGGATTCACGTACAATTATTATCTTCTAATCCTAGAAGTGTGTAAACACAATTGTATTATTTTATTAAGAGATCCAATTAATTTTTTGATGCACACTATGAGATCTATAGAAAATATTCTAATTCCCTAGAGAGATCGCTGTCCAAGAACACTCTCATGAGTGGAAATTGATCTTCCCCTACCTTCCAATCTTCACTCTAGAGAGATCAAGGGGAATACTTTGGAAGTGATTCTCAGGGAGATCAAAGGAGAATGAAAAAAGTGATATGATCTACAGGGCTAGCACCGAGATATTCCTATGTCGATGTTCATTTTTTTAAAGGGTAATTCCTTAGCCAAAATGACCAAAGCACAAATTTTATTAAATGAAATTTTACAAAACACTAAATTACGGGATCATATTATAATGTTTTTCATGAAAAGGAATAAGAGAAGCTGGGAGGTCTTCAAACCGGGTAATGTCTTGATTAACTCCCAACTTGTCCAAGCCATTAGAAATCGTGTTTGCTTCCCAATAAACATGTGTGATTATGTAGTTCAGTTCAGTGATCCATTAGTTTCATTCCATCCAACGGTTAGTAATCGACCAAGATTAATGAGTTACTCCGTTCCAAATTTCTTGAAAGATGGTCGTCGAGTCACTTTCAATCCATAGGTTGTTCCAACCATAAACCATGGAAAATTTAATTTCATGAATCAGGCCCATCATCCCAGCTTAAAGGGAGAAGGAAATGCCACAATGACCCATGAAGTAGACTTGAATCTGTCTGATGTGGTTCCGGAAGACAGTTCCACACCCTGTAGGTCCCGGATTTCCCTTGGAGGCGCCATCTATGTTGATTTTGATCCATAAAGAGAGAGGAGATTTCAAAAACACCTCCAGAGTGTGGTGTGGTTTACAGAAGATGTCGTTGATGCATAGATGTTTTAGGATTACAAAATCATGCACAGTATTGTGTCAATGACCTTTTTGAATCAAATAAGCTTCCTATATGGAAATAAGGATCCAATAATGGCCATCACTAAGATGGAGTGAGTAGTTGTTATGAATAATTGTATTCTGATCATACCAGATCACATGCTGTAGTTCATCAATTACTGAAAGGAAAAGGTTTATTTTTTTCTAGGATCCTTCCATCTCTGCACATTTAATAAGTTGATTTTTGACAGAGTCAAGAATCAAACATCTGCAATCAAAGATATCAAAAATATAGTTCCAAATATAAGAAGTAGTAGAACTAGAATGTAAGAGGTAGTTAGAATCTTTTCTATGTTGATAAAAAAATTTATATTTAGATCAAATCTTAATTGAAAACAATTGAAGGAAAATGTTAGTGGGAACTCTGTTGTGAGGAAGGCTCCAGATGAGATTGAATCTTCAAGGCTTTATCCAAGGTTTTTTGAAGTGTTTAATTTAGCTGTAATCATACTCATTGTTACAACACATTTGAGCATAGTAATTTTTTGAGGTAAGCATTCAATTGTGAGCAGTCCCTGAAATTAATAAATCAATGTTGTAAGAAAAAGGGTAGTCTTCAATGAGATTCAAAATAGTATCTGGGAGATGTTCTTGTTAATATTTTAAAACATATTTGATTGAGATGTTGGTGTTTTCAATAGTTTGATCAGGTGAAATCATAGAGATTAAAGGCATTTCTGTCCAGTTATCTGGCCAAAATTTCATGGAAGAATCTCTGGAGACCATCCATCTGGTGTTATTCATAATGTTGGTGAAGGAGTGTTTGATGGAAAGCCATATGTATTAATTAATAGAGCACATATTTCAAGTCATAATTTTACCAACAAATCTATTTTTGAGAAAAGTGAAGGATTCAAAAGAATTGTGAAAAATATTCCAAGTAAGACAAGCATGAAGGGATTCATTAAATAATTTTATGTTTTTTATACCAATGCCACCATTATCAATAGGCTTGAAACAAGTTTACCAAGGGACCTTCACAAATTATCTTTCAATAGTACTACTGGTCCAGATGAAATTTTTAATAGATGTGTTCATTTTTTTTGTAAGACCAATCGGCCATTTGTAGACCATCATAGTATAGACCATATAAGATACAACAATAGATTTAACAAGCCAAGCCCTACCTACCATAGAAAGAGATTCAACCTTCTAAGAGGAAAATTGGTTAAGAACATGATTAACAATTGTGATAAAGTGGAAAGCTTTGGGTCTAACCCAAAAAATGGGGACACCAAGGTAAGTAATGGGGAGAGATCCTTCTTTAAAACCCAAATCACTAAAAATATTACATTTTCTATTGGGGGGAAAATTCTTCCCAAAAAGGATATAGGATTTGTTCTAACTTATGGTTTGTCCAGAAACCTCCTCATAGTGGGAGAGAGCAGTTTTGAGGTTAAGAATGTTTCTTTTGTCTCTTTGAAGGAAATGGATGATGTCATCAACATAAAAAGGGTGAGTGGGAGCATTAACATTTCTGGAGACATGAAAAGTTTTCAATTTATTTTGAACCCCCAGACGGTTGATCAGTCTACTATGGTAGTCTTATGCTATTGAGAAGAGTATGATAGAGAGTGGGTCACCTTGTCTAACACCTTTGGTGCATTTAAATTATCTTTTAGGAGAACCATATATCAAAATGGAGATAGTGGCCGAGTTGAAGAAAGTTATGATAGCAGTGATGATGTGTCTACTAAAACCAAAACTCAGAAGGACATTGAAGAGAAAACTTCAATCCATGGTGTCAGAATCTTTCCTAATGTCAAGTTTAGTAGCTATGTTGGCTCCTCTGTTAGTTTATTAAAGTTGTTGATATATTCAGAGGCAAGACAGATAGATTCTTTAATGGATCTAAATATTATAAAGACAAATTGGATCCATGAAACAATTTTGTCAGTAATAGTTCACAGCCTATTAGAAATGAGTTTGACAATGATTTTTAGAGTGTGTTGATAAGATAAATGGGACTGAAAAGATGAATTTCAGATGCATTATCCACTTTATGGATCAAGGTCAAAAACTGAGCATTGATAGCAAGAGGAAATACCCCATTTTTAAAGAAGGCTTCAAAAATATTACAAACATTGTACTGAACCACATCCCAATAATGTTGTAAGAAACCATTGTTAAAGCCCTCAGGAGCCGTGGCACTACCAGGATTCAGACTGAAGATAGTGTCTTTGATTTCATGATCCAGTGGCGTGTTAAGAAGGAAGGTATTGTATGAAATAGTAATCACAAAAATAATGACCTCAGGAAGGAGGTCTTTATTTTTATGAGGTCCATTAAAGATGTATTCATAATAGGAGACTATATATTGAGTTATGTCATCATCATTGTCAAAAATCATATCCCCATCACTTAGAAATGATAGAGGTCTACAAGCCTTCCGATTTCTTTGGAGGGAATTATAAAATTTGGTATTTTTATCCCCACCAGTTAACAATTTAACTTTATAATCTTTCTTTCTCATATTGTCTTTAATAGTGACCAAGGAATTGAGATTGACCGCAATGTTTATTTCTTGCGTGGGATCAGTGTGAAGGTCCAAGTTGGTCAAAACGTTTTTCATCATGTAAATATTGGATTAATCCTCAATAATGATATAAAATAAATGTTGGTCATCACTCATATGACACAAATATTATGCCCAGAACCTACATGATTCCCATCCTATAAAATATATAGTGATTCCTAAATCTCATATCCTGGTCCCAAACAAAAACATTAAATATATTCATCTATTTTTTCCTAGTGAAGAGAAATTTACCAATAGATATTAGCTTTTATTCTTCCTTTTTCACTAAAGAACCCATACCTTGTATTTCCCCCTCTTCGTTACATGATTAAGATATGTACAGATGTATTCCCCAATTTTATTACTATCTTTAACATGATTTTTATCTCATGGGATATGTACTGATGCCTGAGTCTCCTATCATAGGATTAGTTCTAGATATCACTTTTTCCACTACCTTATCTTGGTACTCGATGTATCTTTGTTGAGTTTCCATTTCTCCATAAAAATTAAATTGATTCTATACCTAGAAGTAGTTAAAAATACTTTCATAACCATAATTCCATCCCAATTGGTCAAAGAACAATGACTTTAAACTATATTTAACCTCCACCGAGATAGTCCATAATTAGCATTGGGTTACTATAATTTTTCGGTTTAACAATGGACCCTAATTCTATATAGGCCATCTCAAAATTTGGTATTTCTTTCAGACTATCAAATGTACACTCCATGGTCTGAGTTTCATGACCTTAAACTAAGAACATTGCTCTATAAATCATGACCTTAAACTATTTTCATTCACCCATGAGGTTTTTTTATATTAACATATGGGATCTCAAATTTACATCTAGTTTACTCTTCCTGGTTCTATGTGGAATACCACAAGTAGACACTATGGTCTTAACATCATGGCCCAAAACTACTAGTATTTTATGTTCTAAGCTATATGTACTAAAACTATGTTATATAAAGGATCATACTAGTTTTCCCCAGGTTAGGGTGAATAATTTACCATGTATCTCATGGGTTTTCCACTTCAAAGGACCCCAAACACCTTGTTGATATGTCTAATGAATAATGATGTATCCATAGGGTTTTTAAAACTCCCCATAATATTTTTATTTTCCCTCACCTACAGGCTTTCTATCTTTGAATTTTTGATTACCTGTTAAAATTTAATATCCAAATTGACTTCCCTGTGGTGATGGTACAACTCCCCATTATTGTCCTACCCCTTTAGTAGGATTCATGTACTGAAATTATCTTTATAGAAAAAAATGATGAAACTTTTATTTCAAACATATCAAATGGAAAATTTTAAATTTTACCCATTATTGAATGTTTATTAATGGAACACATGTTTTACTATTTATTAATAATTATCACTTGTATATCTATAACATTATTTATGATTCAAATCCTATAAATAACAATTTCCCCATCTTCCAATACCACTTTCATAAAGTTAATTATTAACACCCTCAGATTTACCCTCTTGTTTTTTAGTATGCCAAAACCCAATACATTTAAATCAACCAACTAAATTCTCCTCCTTTAAAACATTACTTAGTGGTAAATTTATCATTCCTTCCCACCACATCAATCCCGGTGTGAAACTCTTATATAGACCATGTAATATTGAATTGAACCTAGTTTCTCACAATGATCATGAATCACATAGTATTATTGGATTTAGTTGATCATTTTTTAGCACAATTGTGATTCAAAAAAATAAAAGGAAGAAAAAAATCCATACATTATAAGATTTATTTCTTTAAAAATGTACCCCATCTCTTATCTTCATCGTATAATGTTAAAATTTGTGATAAAAATACTAGAAAAATGATTCTAAAGTTCATAGTATTCATACTCAGTGTATGGAGTTAAACTATGTGGTAAACATCCTTTTCTAATTACATTAAAATGAATGGAACCATCCCCACCACATTACATATAAATATGTAATGTTTTGGTTATCCTCTAATAGGACGCCCCCTTTGGAATTAGTAACCTAGCTCACCACTCTCAAAAAAATGTGGGGACTAATTCTCATTCTAAAGGATATCTAATTTCATATAAACTCTCAATTAAAGGCCCAATTTAAAACTCTAACCCTACACTATAATGGAACTTAGGGTAGTCCTTCGACTCATGTCAAGCCTCTTTTCACCTAACTATTAGAAGATGAACCAATTTATTAATTTCTTATTTAAGAACTAGTTCCTTATAGGATTATTTTTCCCAGTTCCTCTCTATTTATGATGTTATGAATAATTCACATTGGGTCTCCATATTTCAATCCCTCCAAAGAATCCAGGAATTTATCCCCTTCTCATATGCATGAGCCATGTCATTACAGAAAGATTCAACCATATAGAACTATGTGTGGTTTGATTTTGGTTTCATTAGATATATAGTTATGCTTAAATATCTTATCATGGGCGTAGATGAAAATTCCATGTAGCTTCGATATTATCTTACCATTCGTATCCTTTATCATGTTTCTCCTTTACCACAAGATTTCGAGCTAAGGTAACACTAAATGGGGATTTTCCAAATTACATAAAACTAAAATAGATTCATTGGTCCAAGAATCATGGACTTAAATGCATCAAAAAAATTTTGAAATATTTTGTATTGGATTTAGGCCTTCAATCCACAATGGGTTTTCCCTCTACCCTTGTCTCAATGAAAATAACCTCAATTGACCTCTTTCTTCACTGTATAATAAACAATTTCCTCTTCATGAACCTAATTGGATGACCATAAAATGAATGAATCTTAGTCCTACATAAGTGACCAGAAAAACAGACCTAAATGGTATCTATTTAATGATATTAAAATTAATACCACTTGGTTTGAGTTCCATGAACTTAAATTAAGAACAAACACGTGGTCAAAGCTATAAAACTATAAACCCTAGTATCGAATATTCAAATATGTGATACCTTGAAACATTATCCCACATTTTATTAAATTTATTTGACCTAAAAAAATTTAAACATATAGATTTTATCATTCTCCTACCACAGAGTGTGATCAAATACCATTCTCATGTCTCACAGCTTTTTGGGCTTTACATATGGTTCAATGGCACACATTATTTCCATACATGCCATGTTGATGCACGCAATGCAAGAAGGTGTGGACCTTATAGTTCTTTAACAGTTTTTGATTATCTATCTCTTCTATTGGAAGACATTTTGTTCCCTTTTTAGATCAAAATCCTAAACTCCTTTCTTAATGGACTCCCCTAAACTGATGGAACAGTACCATATGGATCATCTTCTATCAATGGTACACGTCCAAGAGGAATAAATTTCATCACTTCTGAATAGAATCCCAAATAATAATGGCATAGTGACCCATGGCCTGCTGTCCATAATACATGTCATGGATGAAGAATCCCCAAAATTATTGTAGTAGAACACATGCTTCAATATTGGTTATCGGCCATCCTTATCTTACCAACCTTTTTTCATATGTGGATTCAGAATCCTAGATTTATAAAATACCTTCCTCATATTTCCCCTTCACTAAAGTTTATTCCAAATACCCTTGATATTTCCCTCATATACATCGATGCATGTTAATAAATAATTAATCTTATGAATAACATGAAATTGATTCCTCCATCATCATTAGTTTCTTCGTAGTGTTTAATGAAATATTCCAACCTAGAAGAATTTACCCTAGTTGCGCACTATCAAATGGTACGAACGATAATCTATTTATGTCTTATTTCTCACACTGATCTAGAATCACATGCGATTAGAAAGATTTGGTTGATTGTGTCATTCATGTTTTCAATATGTATTTAATTTAAAATGGTGAATTTAAAAAACTAGTACATTTATTTCATTAAAAAATGATCATCTAGGTCATCCATAGATTGGATACCCCACCCCTTAAAAATAAAATTAGCATAAGATTGTAAATGAGTCATCACCTTCATTAGATCATCCAGTCATTTCCTGGAGGAGTCAAAATCTTGCTACAGCCTAGAAAACTCGTCCATATATATTATATAATATTTTTCTAATACACTCACCTTAGATTATTTTCATCTGAAACATAACATGATCAGCCTCATACTTTACCACTTGAGATGATATTTGACCTAGTAGACTTTAAAAATGTAAATTTCAGTCCTCAGGCACACAACATCCTCCACTTATTTCTTGGTGAGGGTCCACAACCGATGCCCCTCTACCCCAATTTTTCTAATTTTAATTTGTGATTCCAGTAGAGTTTCTACACCATATGCTATTTACATTCCCTTAAAGGGTTTCATTGCAACATCTCTAACCACTCTATATCAAAAAAGAATTCATGGGCTATTGAATGTAGTGTGCAGTAATCACCCCCACTAACTATGAGGTTCAAAAAAATTGGTGAAGGCTTCCCATATATCCTTCTGTCAAACAAAAAAATGTGTGGTTGGTGGAGCTATGGATGTTCTACAGTTCCCACTACTAGATATATTGGTTTTTATTATCTGAATCTATCCACAAGTCACCTTCTTCTTTAGGTAAAGTCTTTTACATGGGAAATTTTACTAGTACTAGAGACAACTATTTTATTTCTGGCTACAACTCTAACGTACTGGGCTCCAATGTGTAGGAATGTATTTGAACACCAACTTCCTCCTATATTGACAAAAATTCCTCCATAGTCATTACATGTTTATTCTAGATAGTCAATACATCCTAGTCTTTTCACATTAATTTTTTTTGTTATTATCATCATCATTAGTAGTTTATTCTTCAATTGCCTCCTATATTCCCTCAATCAGTAGAGAATCGTTGGGTTTTTCTAGGCCCGTCATTATGAAAATATCCTTCTATCCTAGGAGATATGCCTCCAAGGATAAACCATCATAATAAATTAGAGAATTAGCTAATGTTATGAAAATATCAAATTTATAAATAAGTTGTAGGAAAGATGATAATATTCCATGTAGAGGACCACAAGATTTCCTTCCATCAGTAGAATTGGGGTCTTGAACATCTCACCTTCCTCAGTTATCATACCAGCTAATGGGTTGAGGTTAAGAGCACTGGGGAATTTTTTTCCACCTGTGACTCCTTAATGTAAAAAACTACCCCAGGGGCCATGGAAATTTCTCCCATAATGGTCACTACATTAGGGTCCCATCACACCAAAGATGCAATTCCAAGATCACCTTACCATGTCAGGGGTATTTATAGTGATGTACCTGTATCAACCAATATTTTTATGGGTTATACTTGTAATATAAATGTCCCATGCTAAATTTTCAATAGGGTAATATTATCATAATGAATAAAATCATTATTTTAGGTTTCGGTGGAAGTGACATACATGATGAATGGGTATTTACAATCTTTATAGCTTAATGAATGTTTTTCATCCCTTATTGTCAAGAATGTAGTGGTACTAGAATAATTATTTTTAACAAACTTCATACAGGCTAACAGATAAACCCTTGAAGTTACATTGGTAGTTTCCATATTCAGAGTCCACTCAGTGTCACTAGTCACCTTAGAGGCATAAGTAAGGAGTTCCATGCAAAAAAACCAATACCGAATGATAAATTATTATTAAAAAGAGGAAATTGGATTATAATTTACCCATAAATCCCTAAGAGAATATGGTAGTCATATAAATTGGATATAACACTTCATCAGTGACCAAAAGTTCATCCACATCTTTGGGAAATAGAAATTCCTGTCTATGACCTACCAATCTCTCTTCTGTGAACCTTCTTGACGGTTTTATGAAACTACCCCATAGAACTCATTCACCGATAACTACATGACCTAGTAAGTAAAAATTGATAAAATTTAGAGTAAATAAAAGTCACTACATTAGTTATGGATTAAAAATGTACTTAAACTATTGTGAATTCCACTGAATCATCAAAAAGAAGAGTCAACTTACCCTCTTCATAATTATCCTCTCAACATGCATCATTTTCTATAGAGTCTACTTCATTAGAATCACATTAATTTGATTACTTGAGTGTTTAAGTTTCCTTTGAGCCTTCCACAGGTTTCCTATATATAAACACACTAACTCAGTTAAACAAGGAACACTCTTATCATAATGTGTGAAAAAATAATCTAGCTCACTAATTTATTCAAGGATTTCTAACCAGGATGTGAGAAAAAGGCTATCGTATACCTAATTCTAGGAATTTTTATCTTACTGTTTAAAAGAACCCCCAAATTAATTATTGAGAGAAGTGTTAGTGAAAATGGACTCAGTATATCTAGTATTATTGTATGGATGAATATATAAATACATGATTGATTTGGTATAGGAAATTCATCCCAGTTATATCAAATATATTAGTTGCCTCAAATGATTATCAGGCATTGAGACTCACTTATCAAGGATCCTATGATTAGTATGTGAAATGGTCCATGGGACATCACTTAGATAATGTGTAAATGTTGTTGGAGCTCCCTTATCATCTTTAATAACCTATATTGGAGCCACCCTTATTGGCTAGATAGTTACCCAAGATTTTGTGAATCCTCTTCCATACAATCAATAGGTTCATTCCGACGAGTCCACCTAGATCAGTAGTTTCCTTAGTAGTTCAATTGGATGCGTTGTTATATTGATTCAGTAATTTTCATGGATCATCCTAATAAAATCACTAATAACTAATAGCATGATCCTCTTCCCATAGCCATGACATGTGAGAATATAGAAAAAAAAATTATGACCATGGGATGACATTCACAGTGGACTCTGGTGTATACTCACAATGTTTATTATTTATGGCATAAGAATTTGTGACCAAATAAATATGGAGTGTATGGATCATAATAATATTTCCATCAATGCATGTGTCCAACACCTTGATTCTAAATTCCATCAAGTATGACCATTTTTCAATGTAGCCCGAACCGTCATCCATGATACCATCAGAATTCACATGGAAATAATAGAATATGAACCACTTAAACAACTGTCTCTCGTATTTCACCCCATACTAGCCAATTTAAAGTGGATGAATATCGATTATATTTTATCGTGAGATCCTAAAGTTGTTGAATAGAGGGTTTATTGGGTTTGAATATTCATTTCCACCGATGTGTACAGAGATACACCCATATAAAATTTGGAATGGGATGTAGAAAAAAAGGATATTTATTCATACTTATGTGATTTAGCATGTTATGGAGATTTAACAACATTGGGATAGTGAAATTGATCATTTTTTCAATCATAAGATGTTCCTCTATGATAATGGTTCTAAGAAAAAACTTAATATGGGAATCTTTTATTAGTAGTGGGTATATGTTTATAAATTCTTTTATAAATGCTATATTTCTTAACTTTTGGACTTGGTCCTAAACTCTAATGCCCCAATTATTATATTTTCCCTCCTAGAAAATGTTCTAGTAGAACATTGGTTTGACTCAAATTATAGATCATGAGAATAACATCAGTCTCACTATTATCTTATCTTGAGATGTGAAGATTTGTTAAAGGAGATGTCTTAGTATATATGTGGGTTCTAATGTAACCTCTCAAAAATTCCCCTAGCAGCACAATTTCATGAAATGAAATTTTTTATATATATTATAGGGTGTTGAATAATAGAAATAACTCATCATAAATCTCTCTAATGATGGGGATTTATCTGATCTGGTGTACTTATAAAAGACTTCTCCCCATTTCAGAAAGTTTTAAGTGGAACATGTTCATATTTAGTGACCAATGGCTTATCATCTCCAACATCAATTTTAGATGATGGTATATGTGAAACAATTAAGTTCACAATACCTAGTACAATCCAAACCTATAAATAAAGTTTATAATCTCCACAAATGTTTGAAACACCATTTAGGACCACATCCACTCATCTATGAAATTTCTTACTAGGAAAAGTTCCCACCCATTTTTTCCGCCACAACTATTATTAAATTGGACTTACTTGAATAAATTATGATACTAATGTGTAGATAATTCAATGTAATACTACTTCATATATATTATTTTTATTTAGTTCAATAGTCTACATACGAACATTGGGTTGTTTTCTCTCTCGGTATGACTACCAGCAACATTATTCCATTATACATACCCCGATGAGTTCATAAACCATTGAAAAAATGTGTTTAGTTTGGATATCAAGATATTGAAATAATCTCATAAAAAACCTATATAATGATATTTTTTTTCATTGTGTATAATTTCTATATTACTTTATTAGTTGGTCAGATAGTTCTTGGTGTAGAAATTGAATATTTTTGCTTGATTTGATCCCAAGATTATCTTCCATATATATTATTTAAGAATCCAAAAAAAACTTCATAGAAATTTATCTAAAAATTTAAGAACCATATAAATATAGTCCACGTAACTATGTTTGAATAACTATAATCACAAAAGTTCTAGCTAATGGATTTATGAAGCCTTCTTCATGCAACCTTCACTCATGGATTATTGTTCTTATAAAGTGGTATTAGTTAAAAATCCTATGATCATGGTCTTAAGACTATCACATGTGTATAATTTTATGGAAAATAGAGAAAAGTGACAATTTACCTGAATATCTCATGGTTACCTCTAGGTCCCCGAAACCTATTTATTGGAAATGGTTTGACCGATGTTGCATGAACCAGGAAGATAAAATTGATAGAAATAAACATTTTTTATGAATATTATCCCTTTATTCCCCATTAGACTTAATTACAATCAAGATGAATTTGTTGGAATCTAAACAACTATCCAATAAGGTAATTGAGAGGAAATAAATAAATGATAATA
Organism: Viscum album; assembly: GCA_963277665.1. Lineage (NCBI taxonomy): Eukaryota > Viridiplantae > Streptophyta > Magnoliopsida > Santalales > Viscaceae > Viscum > Viscum album. The sequence continues at coordinate 1,648,629,547 of OY728136.1, forward strand.
ACATCAATAACAAATTAACAAATATTACATAACTCAAGTTGAGCGAGTCTGTAAATAGAGACGTTATAAATTCTAGAGTTTTACAAGAATTAAAAACTTCTATGAGAATCCAAGATTTCTAAAATCATTCAATACTTACTTAATACCACTATATTTTATAATATTAAGCCCTATAGAAATCCCATTCCACCATTTTAATGGTTTGAATCATGGGATTCCATATTTTGGGTAATTCAAAGATCTCTATTCAAGTCCACCAATTAGCATGCATCATTAAAATTAGAAAAACTTCTTTATATCCTTATAGTTGACAATATTATTTTAATTAACACCCATATTTATTTTAGTTTATTTTATTTTTTCTGAGATATGGTTATCAAACTCCCCCAATGAAGAAAACATTTTTTGTGAAAAAAAAGCATCCCAATAGTCGAGGTTCCGTTCAATAATCACTATGTATGAAATCCATAGCATGGAACACCATTCAAAACATTAATATCATGGAACAAAATTTAATTAATACTGAAGGAATATCGGACACACATTCATCTGATATTGTTTCGTTCATGCAAAAATCCATATACATAATTGTTATCGGGGATTCTCCTCCCCAGACCCTTTTCACCAAGCATGGGTTGTGAATCAGACATTATTGTTTATCCTCAACCATAGGTATGGTATCATAGTCAAATATTTACACCCTAAGAATATCCTTCCTTATCATAGTCAATATCTAAGAGACTTTTTTCATAATCCCCACTCCATCTATTGATTTCTTCCATTTCTTGATATAAGGGTCTTTATCACATTATGCTAAACTACACGGACTGGTCCTTACACATTAACATAAAATGTACTAATCAATCTATATGGGCTTTGATTACTACTAAAATTAGATATTTCGGACACCTCTTTGAGTTTTTATACTAGCACATAAACAACCTTACCATCCCATGTCCCTTTTAAGTGATGGAATACATTCATAGAAAAAACTAAGCCTTCCAGAGTATCCCAATTATACTTTGAATGATGGCATCCCTTACATGATTATAATAAGTGGACTATCCCCAAAATAATCTAAATAATAACCACCCATGTGTGACAATTTGAAGAGTATTTTTACACATTTAAAATTTATATGTACTCATCGTTATGTGATGATCATAGGAGGATCAATTCCCATTGTAGAAGAAACCATGAGTCTCCCAAATATACTATAAACTATATATTCCCTTACCTGATGAGTGTGGTAGGATAAAAAAATATTATGTGACAAGTGTAAGAGATCTCATTTCCTTACATGATGTATATTTTATGACATATGTGATGAGCATAGGATATACAACACTTGATTCCCCACAAACACATCTTTGCGCATGTGACGAGTATGGGGAGCCTTAAGTGTCAAACCTAATGAACCATAAATGATGATAACAATATTAAATATGTTATAAGAACAATACACCTCATGTGATGAGTATGTGATACCACGGGTAAAGAGAATATGATGCATTTTTTGTCAAGAAAAAATTTCCATGTGTGATGAGATTGGGATTTCATAGACAACAATCTTGAGATTCCATTTGTGATGAGTATAAGTTTCCTTGTATGATGATCTTAGGATTACTTATGTTCCATGCCAAAAATTTCCCATGTTAGGAACATAGGAATCCCTCATGGGTTGTACTAGGGGATATAAAACATATTCATAACATGCATTATAGACAAACCCTCTCCAATAAAATGTATTCAACCTTCCATGGAAAAAAGAGAAGTAATTAAATAATGTACACATGTAGATGTAATTTAGAAAGAGATTCATGATAATGTATTAGATATATGGTGGATAACCATACTATGAAATGAAATACTTATAGGTAAATGTTGATATCCTGCCATTCCATTATTATTAAGGTAGAAAAACTATCACCCTAATCGTGGTAGGGAAACCACATTTAGAGAGCTGGAATTCTGGAACTAGGTCATGACCATCCATGAAAAAATATGATACAATGGTCCCGATAAAAATCATAGAAAAATTATATCAAATATTTTTGATTATAAGATAAAATTAATAAAAATAAATTGAGGTTACATTATAGTTTTATCTAAATTTTTTATCAAGGTATTAATTGATTATATCAATATGGGATGATGATTATATTTATGGGATTCTATAGTGACATACCATGTTAATGATGGATAAATATCATTCAATACGTTTTTGTGTGTCACCTATATATTTTATTCACATTATTTATATAAAACCCATTAAGAAAGAACAAAAATTACATTCATTATTGATACTTAAGGTTCACTTGTGCCAATATAAGGAGAAATCCTTGTTGAGACCTGAAAAGTCCCCAATATTCCATAATGACAAATAAATCGACATGTGATCTAAGTTTATTTAAAAAAAATTAAAGGAAACATCATTAAAATGGAATTTAGGTTCACCAAAAACCATAAACAATAGTTCTTAAAGAACCTTTCTCTACATAAAATTTCTATTTATGATCATAATGTGCCTTTTTTAACCCTCTTGCATATAAGTTTTGTTAGCCAAAATTTGGAAATTTCAAGGTATCTATATATATTTTTGATCCCTTAAAAAATATCCAAACAAATCTAGGAGAAATATAATTTATGGAAAGGCTTCAATTTTGGCCCTCCCAAAAACCATTTAATTATTTTTCAACTTGGATATGAGGATTTTAAACCCATCGAAGAGAACTATGCAAAGTACCCATTTCCATCACAACGTTCCTCATGATACACTATGTGAATGTACCATGAAGCCCCATGTGGTTCATAAACTACCACATGTTACTCTATTTTATGAGTGTGGTTGATTGGGAAATTCCTATAAACACCACACTCCTTGAAAGAAGATAGGATAATGGTGGGGAACCAAGAGGAAAACACAGAATGAGTCGATCCGAGAAAACATTCCTTTTTGGAAGAAATATAAAAGTGATAAATTAATGGTAAAGAAAAGAAAAAGTGTCTTTGTGGAGCATGTCCTTCAAAAATACCAAAGAAGGAATCACCTTTATAAATCACCTCTTCCACTAATGGATATTTCTAAGCATCTCCATGAACATAGATCATGGAAGGAGATTTGCAGGTAGAGATTAATAAAGGTTAATTCGCAAAGAATCCTCAAATAAAACCTTTTATGAGAAATAACCACTTCTCATAGAAATATAATACTATATTAATTTTTTAGATTCAGAGGATTTTTTTAACCCCTTCTCCCAATCCAATGGCCCTGAAAGCATTCAAATCCTCTAAATCTATTCAACATAACAATAAAATAATGAAAAATTAAACCCCTATTGTGTTTTATCCATACATTAAGTTAACCATCAAGGAAATAAAAATTTAAATAACCTAAGACATATCCCCTCTTAAAAATAGAAATCCTATGAAGGGTTACATTCTCCAAGATAAATTATTATTTGGAATGATGATGCATAATCCTCACACAACCTTTTAATGTTTCTCCATTTAGAACATAAATATCCGTACTACCTGATGATAAAATTTCTACCATAATTGATGAGTCACTTAATGATAAACTTCATAGCATAATGTCTATACTACATGATGATAAACTTCATAGAATAATGAACAACATGAATGAAGATAATGTTCATATTATAACATCCCTATAATTAAATGTTAAACTTTGTGTCAAATATCTTTACATAAATATTTAAAACTGAAAACATAACCAATGAAAGGAGTATAAGATGCCTAATGTAATGAATATGGGATACCTCATGTCACAATAATGGCATAATGCTTCACTCATTGTTATTTTCAGTACCCAATACCCATTAAAATTTAATTATGTAATTTTATAAAATGAACTTAATATTATATTATATCTTATTTCTCGCATTGAATAGGACTTACCCAAGAATATATATATAAGTTGATCATGTAATTAACATAGTTAAAAATCATCCAATTAGATATCTATCAAGGCATATAACCCAACTTTATCTTATAATATGATCTTATCCTAGATATAATCCCTAAGTTTAAATTCAGCCAACTCATTTAGTATGTCATTTATTTATGGTAATCCCATTAATAAGCCTTATTTAGTCTCTTATTATCTCCCATTTTATGATATTGGAATCCTACCCAGGCAACACTAGTGTGTAATTACCATTAAATATCTTATTATTTTCTTAAATAAAATATGACTGAAATTTTATTATCTTTTTTTTACAAAACAAGTGTCACTCATATGATATTTAAATTTTATTCGATCTTTCCATTATTACAATTGAGATGCATCCCAGTGATTACCTAGTAATATGAGTTCCATGACATCAGACATCGTTAATCAATTCCTTGCTAAATTGTGTTAAAATTCATGGTATGGACCTATCACATGACCATGAACATTTAATTTGTGACTATATTTGATTTTATTTTTGTCAAATGGGATACATTGGATGCCTCTATGATGCTGAAATCCAAAATGAAGAACATTTATGGATCTCCTCATCCGGAAATATCCCCAAGATTAGGGTCATCGTTATTCATTGGGACATAATACTTCGAAGATATTTCCAACTACACCAGTTAAATATTCCTTATGGATCAAACCTATATTTGAAAATATACCAAATAAAATCATTCCCCACCTATAGGTCCATATTGTCTTCTATTCTTATCTCATTATTCTGGTCGGACTATTTTTTTGTGAGATCCATCTTCATAAGGAAATATTCATTTTTATACCATACCAACATCATAGGGTTAGATTACCCATGAGGTCAATTAGAATAGAATTACCATGCATAATTCCCATTCCAACCATTTCTAGGAACCTAATTGTTTTTCATCCTTACCCTGTGTCATTAAACTATATAGATTTATAATTAACACATGAATTAAAAATGTACAACATAACCTATTAAGTGGTATAAAACTACACGGGTTCTAATTCAGTTTATAAGGATATTTAATAAGACCCTTTCATGGGATTCATTCAAACACTATATATATATATATATCTCTTCCATGAATTTAAATAGACTCCTAAGTGCTATCTATGTGGCTTAAAATCATAACCCCTTAAAATTAGGCATCACCAAGTTACAATAAAAAAATGGAGAACTTATAATATATAAATATGTTCACATTAATGGATAACCTATGTTATATAATGTTGGTACCATTTATGTAGAACCTCTAACACACATATACATTCATGTTGATGGAAAACCTACGATACATATATATTTTCACATTGATAAAAGTTAACGAGCAACTATTGGAATAAGGGAAACCTTTTCCACACCAGGCTATGGAATGGAATCATGAAATAGATATTAAATCTACAATATAGTCTAAGATTTGGAAATAATACACAAAAATTTTTCACTAAGACCATATTCTCACCCTCTCAACCAATACACATCCCTGTGTTTCATTAGTAATAAACCCTTAATGACCACATGCCTAGGGAAAGCAGGTCGACATGAAACCTATTGGAACAAATGTGGGAGTCTTTCGGTATTTTTAATTCCAGAAATACACCAATATAGATACTATTAAAATTAACTCAATGTGAATATTTAAACTATATTATATTTTCAAAATTGGAAATTATTCTCAGGTAAAGGAAAAAAACCTGACATGAATCTTTTTACTATGAAAGCAATGGGTAAAAAATGTTTCAATTGAGGGGCATTACATTGATGCATTTTCTTCTTGAATATTTTTTTGTCTTCCCATGATATATCAAAACTATTTCAATCAAAATTCATATCATCCCAAAAAGGATAAATGTATTCTTCAGCGGCAGCATGAGTTAGAGCCTCATCAAACTAGAAAAAAATATCACCCACTCATCGCCTTTAACCCTGGATGGATAATGCACTTGTGTTGGAGTATTTAATTAAAAAATACAATCCAAACCCTATATTTAGGGAAATAATCCATAATATTCATGAAACATCACAATATTTTATACAATGATTGGTCAACAAGAAGCAGGTAGATCTAGTTATATCATCAAACCACTTTATGAGTATTTTCCTAAAGCATAATAAAAAAACCACACTTATCTTAGGGAGGCGGATCAATAGGTCATTTAGAAATTCACCCCACTTAAGGAGAAAATTAAGAGGGGTCCAATGAACCACATTCATTAATGTTGCGCATTATCAACCCCTTAGTATCCCATCAAGGGTGCATATAGGAATTGTTTTCCCTGGTCACTCATACACAGGTATCCAAGAGTCATGGAGAGATTCCAATAACAAGAAGTGGGATTGTACCCATAGTTATCTCAAATAATCCCACCATTATATCTTGGTGTAAAATTGTGATTAGGAAAACATTAATATAAAAACACATAAATATTTCCAACATACTCTTGCAGAATCAGAGGAATCCCACTAACATATCTCAATATGAACTCGTCAGTGTGAATACATTCATGATCCCCCACACTAAGATTTCTAGTATACCTTGAATGAATCACATTATGATTGCTGATATATCTCAGTTGAAACTAGAGAGTAGACACACATTACCTCCATCAAACATCAATCCCAACAACATATACAAGTGGAAACAAGAGGATATGAGTGGGTCCATAGTTCTACACCCATCATTAATGGGAGAAAGTTACCATTTGTACTAAAGAACCACATCATTACATTTTTACAGAAATATTTGGTCTTGTATATATCCTAGATTATATTAAAAAACTATCAATATATATTGGTAGTGGTAAAATAAGATGGTATTTTATATATCCCAGCCACTAATAGTGGTAATACATAAATTCCCATCCCCGCCACTAGGATATATATTCAACACATATCAAGAACCACACATAAGTATGCACACATTTCTACTCACATTAAAGTGGACATCTCCCTCATCATGTTGAAGAATAAACCGTTGTATTAAGCACACATTCCCATTCAAAATGGATTTCAAAGACCCATTTAAATGGCCACTTCAGGGAATGAAAATATCCCTGCAAAATGTTTAAATAATTTTTGGCATATTAAAATAGTCTCTCAAGAGAATGCTCGTGTTCCTACTCCCCTTAAGTGCCTGAAATTTCATTTGCATATCATTTTGGTATCCAAGAACTGGGGAGATATTCTTTATAATTATGAAGAATCCCATTATCCCTGTTTAATGGAAATGAGGGGGTTTCCTAAGGATTATCCTAGATACTAAGGTCATTTTATACAATAAACAACATCAACTACCCAATAGATAGAATCTATGAATGAATCTCACTGAGGGAATCCCAAAATATAGGAACATGCATATATTCCTTCCTTACACAATACTACTATTCTTGGGGCCTTAAAAAGACATTTGAATAGCCTATGATATTTTTACTCTTAATTCGATATAATAATTAGATATAGTTGTAAACATTATCCCCATAAGAATACTGCCAATAGATATGGGTGTGCTCCCCAGATTATCTTCCATTAAGTTACTCCCTATGGAAATATTAATATCGATCATTGGAACACTTCTTATGATATAAACCAAAAACGTTACTCCCAATTCCACCATCCACCCTAAGGCTCCTCACCAGGTAATATTTTGAAGGAATCATGCCAATATCTATATTTTATGATATAATAGTAATCCTCCCCATAATGTCATTCACTACTAAGGTCCAACCCATAGTGAAATAACAATTGGATTGGAAGTTCCTCCCTATACCAAGTAAACTTTGAGAAATCCATAATATCAAGAGTAAGTTGAGAGATAGAGGCAAACTACACTAAGTTCCCCATCCCTAACATATGATATTATTTCTCAACTAAAAGACAGCCCATGGCAACATTCATTTTTTATATTGCCTTTAGATCATTGACCTTAACATATAATAGATATGGTCCAAACTAATCATTATCCACTCTATAAATAATTTTGGAAGCGGCAACTTTAGGAAGATTAGTTAGAGGAATAACACACCAGAGGTGAGGTGAATATAGTGATGATGAGGAAAAAATCGCTAACAAAACCATACCCATCATGTTCTAGCCCATATCCATGTGTTGATATGATATTTTAAATATCTTGATAGAAGAATTAATACACCATATTCACTTGAATTAATGTATGAGTATTTCTCATATAAATCTAAAACCTTTAACTTTCGTGAAATAAACAAACCATACCCATAAAATAGAGAAACATTTCCATTAGATCAATCTGACCACCCTTTTAGTTAAACGATACCTAAAATTTGGGAGGAATCTTGAATATCTTTAATGTTACTATCATAATTCTTTTAGATATCTATTTAAATTGTTTATTAATTATTATTTTTTTTACACATTATTTCATGGGCTTAACATGCAGTGTAACATTTCACATCTCTCCCTAGTTTGTCGAGCCCACTACTAGAGAAACCATGTTGATTCATTTTGTTAATAAAATTGTCAAACACAATCTCTTTACAAGCTATCTGTTATATTCAGTATGTTCCGACCATGCCAAAATCAAATAAATGAAAATATCACAAAGATAGAGTTATTGAAAGGAATCACTATCAAACCTCTATAATGGTAGAGCAATCCTCTCACATAAGATAGTCCAAGCTCTTGGATGAAGAGATACCCTAAATTGCGATAGAATTCCATTTATAGTAGGCATTTCATCTAAAAAACTCCTAAACAAAATCCAAAAAAAAAAGAAAAGTTTGGAAAGAGTGGACACAATGATAGAAATATAAGAGCACCCCTAGGTGATAGGGTTGGGGGAATTTTTACAAATACTGCCAAAACCTGGAACATTAAATCCCTAGAGAATAAAATAATTTATAGTTGCAGGACCAAGTATTCCACAACCCATGGGGTGGGGAAATTTTTGTCATATCCTTATCATACTCAATGGAAGTCAGTCTTTTCCTATCTTGGAATAATTTAACTAGAGGGACCCTTATAGATTCTATCAAGGTGATACCATCTATCTATTTGAAGAAGAAAAAAACAGAAATAGTGTCTAAAGATTATCTCAAGATAAATATCCACAAAAAAAAACTATATGTGAGTATGGGAAGGAAAAAATGATTCATAAAAAGGATAAATAAAACAACCCAAAATGAAAAGGAAAAATAGAGTTGTGATTTTACTCTTGATGAATATTTATAGGCTAACCAATCTTCTGTACCTCCAGATAAAGATATTGTCCTGGAATCTTATTATTTATAAGTAAATGTTATTAACTCTGGACTATAAAAGTTTTGTAACATAAAACAAATATAGAATAATGATATTTATATGTTTATATTCCAAACATGGTCCACACTGAAACTTTTCACAGGGAGTGTGTTTAATGGTTAATAGAGATAATCGTAGAAACTAAGGGCTCACCCAAATGATCTATTAAAAACTCTTAAGTAGAATTCATCTGAATAAAAAGTTAAAGGTGTGACCAAATCCCTTCCACTCTTGAAGAAGTTGAGGCTCCTATTATAGAGAAAATATTTACCAAAAATGATGTATAAATAAAGAGTTAACCTAAATTAACACTGATGTACTCAAAGGAATAATTAATATTGAGCATAAACACCAAGAAGAAGATAATAATAATCCTTTAAAATAATTTCCTCAACGTAAAGAGTTAGTTATATCAAAAAGGGGAGGATCAAGTCATCTAAATAAATTTGGGTTTAGATAGCTAGTATACAAGCACCTGATGGAACATTAGAAGTTTCCTATCATAGAAAGGAAACTAGACCCATTTTAGGTTATCTAGTCATAGGAAAACCTTATTGGTAATCAGGATAAAACATGAGAAAAAACCATATTTGTCTATGGTTTGAAACTATTACTCTTCATGTTCATTTTCACGATATAATCATTCAATTACCCATATAAGTACTCTTAACTCAAATTATTTTTCTGATATAAATTTCATAAGATGTATTTTAGGAAGGAAAATAGAAATATAGATATCATTGTCACTATTTATTAGTTTCAATCGGTATCTAGAATAATATAAATTGCAGCGAGATCAACATGAAATTTATGTCAAAAATTTCAAATTAATATTTTTTGAAACACATGATTTTCTTACTATTGTTGCTGTTATTCATAAATTATTACTATAAAAATATATAGATTAAAAATATATTATTGTGATAAATACATATTAGTACTGATGAATACATATTAGATTAATATACTACATATCATTTCTTAAATAAATCTCTTACATTTTTAATGCAGGAAAAATAATATTAACGTTGATATATACAATACATGTATTACAGATAATGTATGTTCATTGGGAAACTATAAAAAAATTATACATTTATTTTATGAAACATTATGTAAGAACCCATTAATTAATTTCCTTTTTATAAAATATTTATTAATATACATTATCCATCGATATGCATATTTTCAAATTACTTAATATCTGTGATTTGTTAGGACTCCCGGGAAGAAAACACCTAAAAATATCCATCATTGATATTAATCATTCCTAACCAACAAAAAATTTTATATAATGAATGTGAATAATATGAAATTAAGGTATAATATAATTTTTTTGGTTTTCTCAAAATTATAATATAGCTACTATATATGTAGGTATGGGAAATACAGTTAATAACCATCACCATATTGAATTATCTCTGAAGAAGGGAGGGAGTGTATTTATTGAATTAAAGTAAAAATGAGGGTGTTAGTGGATTTATAAAATTCAAGTTTCAACATTTTTTCATAATTTTTTTATATCTTTTAAAAATTGGACACATTTATGATACATTCATTGGATTCAATAATTTTAATATAGATATGCATAAAAACACATTCCAATAATTGTTTATCAAAACCGTGAGATTTGATAAGAACACATTTAGTTCATCATTGAAAAAATAATTGTATGTGGTCGAAAATAGTGTGTGTCTGATAAAAATGGTTTTGGAGGTGTGAATAGGAGAGGAGAGGGGTGTCCTTTTACAAGTGAGGTGAGTGGAACACTTGTAATTTTTGAAAAGAAAAAGGTGTAGCCATATTTTTTACATGGAACAAGGTTAAAAAGTGGTATATTGTAGATCATATAAGATATAAGCTCTTTATATTTCCATAAAATTATTAGTGGACAAGTTATGGATCATATTAAATCATTATCATTTTAGTTTAACCCTCAGTAAACCCATTTTTACCTTCATCGCGGTAAATAATTTTTACTATTTTTACTATTCATAATGGTCAAAAATTAAGTTTTCCTTATTGTATAATATAAATTATTTTGAATCTGGATATTGAATCCTTTTTTTCAAATTTAATACATAAAAATAGAAAATTCTGATTTAAAATTAATCCTATATATATGATAAGAAAGAAGTTTTATAAAGAGAAAATGTTCAAAAGTTTAAAAAGTTATGATATAAAAAATAAATATGAAATTGATTTCAATTTCCTAAATTGGTTTATTAGAAATATTATTGAACTAAATTTACTTTTATAATCATATTAAAATATATTTTTTAAGTTTTTTATTGCCCTAAAATAATAGAAAACAGTTAATAATAACCAGTATTTTCACAATTCATAAAAAATTTATCTTCTCAGAAAATTATCATAAATTAAATCAAAAATAATTTTTAAATTATGATTTAAAAAATTAATTTTAGTTTTTAAAATAAATTTTATAAAATCAGGAAAAAATAATTTTTAAAATAAGTGTGAGAAGGCGACAACCCTGCTTTTTAGAAAAATACAAAATTTTAAGCAAAATATTAGATTAATTCCCATCTCTTTTCTAGAAAACACATAAAATTAATGTTAAAGTTTTTATTTAAACTAATATACATCTATATATATATATAATTTTAATTAAAATAAATCAAAAAAAATTATTTTTTTCTTTGAGGTAAAATGCGTTTGTGTGCATTAAAATATATTTTTGTAGAAAAATATTGCCTTTATTTTGAAATAGTTTTCATATTATTTTTTAATTAATTGGCCACAAAGGAATTCATTTTATATACTTATGTTGAACATATATTTTCTTAATTTAGGTAATCATATTCATACCTGCCATTCGAACAGCTAGGTGATAACTATCATATTAAATAATAATAATTTAATATTTCTTCAAATTTCATTTAAACTCAATATTGTATGTATCAAAATTTAGAATTAGTATTATATGTAACACAAGATAAACCAAGTGTTACAGGTAACACAATATATCTAAAAGATTAAATTTATTTGAAAAAAATATTTCAACAAATCTTAGGGTGTTACAATCAGTTTATTGTTCTTTAATGGGTATATATTAACAGTTTTAAGAACATTTTGGGATCACATGATTGATTTTGAATAAAACGTTCTAAAGTTGTAGATTCATATTGTATCAATTTAGTGTTATTAAAATTATTAGTGGTTTAAATTGGGCTATTGTTTCTTTAACCAATCCTTAGCTAAGTAGCCATAAATTATTTTATGGAATCATAAAAACAAAGTTGAAATTTCATCTAATTATTTTTTGTTTGTTAGTAATGCTTATATTGAGAAAGTGAACTAAAAAAGTAGATATAATTAATTTTTATATAGTTTTATAATCTAACTAGAAAGTGTATAAATTTGTATAAAAATAATTATTAGTTAATAATTCATTAGATTTAATGGAATGAAATAGAGATTCATTATAATTATGTAATAAGGTTATTGAAATTGGAGGAGTTGTCAAAATAGAGATATTTTTACCCATTCGACTAAAAAATTTAGGGTAATAGAAGAAGATTAAGAAACCATAAATATTCTATAGATAATGGGAGAGATAATTTAATGGTAAAATAATGGTGTTTTGTTTATATTTTATTGAAAATAATCAGAGAAAATGAGACACATTAAATCTACATTTTTTAACATTTGTTATGATGATTAAAATAATCACTAGATTTGGTGAAGTTAAATGATTTGGTAAATATGGATTTAAGGTTATACTTTGAAAAAATTCCATATGGGTAGATTGATGAAACCCTAAGGCTTAATCTTTGATTTGTTTTATAATATATCATATATTTGAATGAATTAGCTTTTGACATAATACACGATAAGGAAAATTTTAATGAAAGTGATGATGATTGAAGTATTGTAGTTTATAATTCCTTAAAGTGTTCTTTAATAATTAAGTTTCATAGAATAAGGCCTATTTTTGATAGATGATGTGGTCCTGGTTGGTATCATTAAAAATGAAAATATATATGTGGGGAGATGAAGTATTATTTCTAGTTAAGTGTTTGAAGAGGTGTTAATAAAAAAGGGGGTCATCCCTTAATGTCATCACCACATCATCTGATCAACTACGATGGTGGTTTAAAAAAAATTAACCAACCAAGAGAGTGATAATGAAGAAGGATTATTGAGATAGTGTGGGTTGTAAATTTTATGTTAGTATGGATTTTTGAATTGTAAGGGATCACCATGCATGGTGGAATAGTGACCTACTAAGAAGTTAAGCCAAAATATATTTGAATGGTAGTTGATGAAGAGCATTGGGTAATAAACAATGTGGAAGTCAACCCGATTTTTCAATGTGGGATAGCTTCACATGGATAGTATTCATATATCAAAAAAATAGAAATAAAGAAACATCACTATTTCTATTCATATTCAACATCCTATTCTATCATATTTTCCTAAAATATATATTCTAGAACCCTCATTTTAACCTATACATGGCTATCATGAAATTAATACTCACAAAATTATCTAGAATAAGTGTTTAAATTTGTTTCAAAAGTGGAAGTGTTGAATTTTGGATGATTCATTCTCCAGAATATCTATTATACTTGGTCATAGAATGTTGAAAAATCATGTCATATGAAAGATCTTTATATGTTTAATTTTTTTAAAATATCATAGTATGGGTTAATGGTATGATCTAATATACTATGGGTAAAAATTACATTAGATATAATAATACTTCATTACATAATTAGTTTGTATTACATAATTCATTGTAACGACCCGATCTTTTGAATAATTTGATTCATAATTTTGTGTGTCATTTTATTTAATACTCAAAAAAATTATATCCTTTAATTAATGAAGTGAGTATAATTTAAATGAGATCGTTGGGTTTCAACAGTTATATTACCGTTGGAAACTATACTCTTAACATTATAATTTTTGTTTATAAATTCAAATGATCATGGTTAATTAATACAGAAAGAATAGTCGATGGCCTCATTCAGTATACTCGGGCCATATGAAGCCCATCTGTCGGAGCTTGGAAAAGAGGTAGCATCACTGGGCTTTTCTCTGGACCAAGCCCAAGCTGAACATCAATATGGGAAGCTGGAATGGAATCACCTATGGGAGAAGTTCAAGATGATAGAAATAACCACTAAGGAAATGTTGTCTAAACCACCCCATGATTATATCACCATAGCACACCTTACACTTAGGTCTTATTCAGGTGTTATAAGGGGCTATGTAACAAAGCCTTAGTTACTTTCTATAATGCTTTTTTATAAATAAAATTTTTACTTCTTATAATGGTAAAATTTTTATATTCAAATGTCCAGATAAATATATGATGAATTTATAGAACTTTCATATTATTGAGGAATTTTGAAAAAAGGGTATTTTTAAAAAATATTATTGTATTCTTTAAATATTTAATAATGTGAATTGATTTTCAGAAAATGGTATTTTATAGTTGTGTTCAGCAAGAAATTTCTAATCTAATAAGATCAACATAATATTTAGTAAATAGTAAAGAATGAATAGTAACATACCCATATGAATAGAAATGAATATTAATGAATAGTAAATCGACCAAAAAATAAAACTTCACACATGAATGTATAAATACATTTTAGAAATCTTAAACGAGAAAAAATGATCCCAGTGTATGTTTTGGTATTTTTTATGTCATAAAATTTCTATTCACAATTTTATAATTAATTTAATAATTTAAAATGAAATTGATTTTCATAAAATGTAATCATATATTGTAACTTTATTGTCTTATGGTTATACAATAATTTTAGGGTACCCTGATTACATTATTAAGTCATGACAAAATGAGTTGTAGTTTTGAAGTTGTATTGTTGGAATAAATAATAATTTTATTTAAAAATTAAATTAAAAATATTTAGAAAATTATTTTCATAAAATGGATTTCATTTTTGAATTCATATCTTCGATATTAGGTTACAGTGATTTTTTGGGGTTTTTCTGAAATGGTTGAATGTTTGGTGAATAGTAAAAATACAGTTTTGAGTTTCAGGTGTTTACTGACATCATTAATGATGTAATAATGTTTTAATATTTCTCATAGACTTATTAAATGTTATATATTCTATGAGGTGTCATAAGTGGCCAATACCATTGTAAAGTCCATGGTTTTGTAGATACCACCGATGGGGAGTCCATTGGAAGTTAATAATTTATTCCCTCACTTTTCCTATAAATACGAAGCCATTCCTTCATTAATTTCATTCAAAAATCCTCCTAAAATAAGTTATATTCATTTTACCTCCCTATGATTTCTCCCAAGGTGCCCTCAAGGCCCCCAAGGTCCCAACCTTCAAGCTTTTTAAGTTATTCTTCATAGTAAGGGAACCTTTCACCCTCCTCTTTTAAGTCATGACTTCCTTTATGTTATGTCTTCCTGTTTCCATTTAATTATGTGGGGGTATGTTCTTCTATATCATTCTTAATTTCCATTCCATGTAAAATTTTTGAGAGACCCTTTTTTACCTCATCAAATTATTTTTTGAATTTTTATGTGACACTGTTAGGCTACAGAATTTTGGTAAAAGAAATCGTATCTTCTCTTTTTCTTCGAGTTTCATTTTCAAATGGTATTTCATTAAAATTACCATATCATAATATTATTTCTTTATATTCTGTACCAATAATATATTATGAGTTATTTTTTAGTGGGTGACCATTTTCCCCTCTCTTTTCAATGTTTTCTAAAACTATGTTATAGAGCCGTTATGCTGCAGAATTTTCGTCTCAAAATTCCTCTCTCTTTCTCTCATGAAATCATCTTGTTTATTTATGTGAATACTTAGACCTATTTCATTTATATGGGTGTTCATAACAACAAAAAAATGATATATTTGATTCTATAATTGACATACATTTAACCCTCACTCACTTTCCATGGGTTATAAATGACATAATGATCTTATTTTTAAGCACTTTTAAAACATAACGATTTTGAAATGAAACCCATTTCATTTATTCTCTTTGGGTTATTTTTGAAATTTTTTACTATTACCTATGTGGATCACATGAATGTAAAAAAAATATTAAGGTTGTTACCTTGATAGTTCTCCAATGCATTGGGTAAATAATTAAATCTCTAGAGATGCCAAGTTTCACGATACCGTAGTGAATAACCTAGGTAATTTTTATGGCACCTTGGGGATGAACCTTGGTGATATGTTCATGAATTCCGAAATAGAATTTTGTAGCCACATATTCAAGTTATTATTTGTGTTCTTTTCATTATGATATGCTTATAATTAAATTTCTCACATCTTTATGTT
Source organism: Viscum album (assembly GCA_963277665.1). NCBI lineage: Eukaryota > Viridiplantae > Streptophyta > Magnoliopsida > Santalales > Viscaceae > Viscum > Viscum album. The sequence goes on from OY728136.1 coordinate 1,648,646,090, forward strand.
TTCTTTTTATCAAATTCTTATTGATATCACAAGTAAACAGATTCCCTTGTTTATGCTTACTGGGACGTCTGCTCACCCATTCCTTTTATGTATGTCTCTAGGTTATGAGATTCACTAATTGTACATAGGATGAACCTATGATGAGGCCTTAAAAGTTTTTTAGAAGAATTTTTTATGTTGTTTTCATGTTTTATTATCCTGATTTCCAAGACACTAGACTTTAAAGATCCTTAGTATATAAAAAATAATGGAAAGTAATTTAATAAAAAGGTTGGATGCCATAGTTGGTATCAAAGGATAGATTATATATTTATGGAAAGTAGGATATGAATAATTTAATAAGAACCCTATAGAAAAGATTAAATATAGGAATACTTCCTGGTATTTTGGTGAGTATTGCGTAAGTGGTTTATCAAGAAAATACATCCCTGCCTGGATATGAGTAGGTAGAGGAGGCTCTGGAAAAAATATACCAATGATTGAAAACTCTAACAAGGAGTTTTAAGCTTGACGTGGGGTATCCTGGTACATGAAAATGGGCCTTGCTTCACTATTGGTTATGACACTCCTGGGGGATATGTTTGGTTAATCATAATCATTTTATGAATCATTATGAAGGATTTATAGAGAAATGTAATTATTTAATGCATGATGTTTTAAGACATAAAATCATTTATAGTTAAAAGATTCATAAATGAAATAATCTTCTCACTAATGATTTAATCTTTTAGAAAATTTCATGAAATAGCGGGAACTGTGTAAATTTTGACCATAATGGACCATGAGTTGATGGCCCTCTAATGGAAGCCAGAATGGATACTTTCATGGGAATGATGAACCAGCTGACTCAAGTTATGGGAAATAACATGAATCCATATAAGAGAACAATCTCACCATGAAGGGAACAACATTCTGTTGAGTCCTTCATGCGTTAATGACCACCAACCGTCAGCGGATCGACTGACCCACAGATTGCTGAGCAGTGGATCAGCTCTATCGCAAATATCTTTTCTATGTTGCGTTGTTCAGAGCAAGAGAAGGTCACTATGGTTGTCTATCTCTTAAAGGGAGGAGATGATTAGTGGTGGGAACTGATTAAAAACATGAATCCAGGAGTGGAGGTTGAATCTACAGAGTGGAAAGAGTTTAGAGGGATCTTATTCAGTAAGTATTTCCCTCGTTCCATGAGAACAATAATAGAGAAGGATTTTCTCGAGCTGAAGTAGAAGGAGAATGAATCTGTGGGAATCTACGAGATGAATTTCACCAGAAATTCTCGTTATACATCAAGATTTCTAATGGATCCTAGTGGGAAGGTGGATAGATTCTTTGGTGGACTAAGACCTCAGCTGTAGAAGAATCTAGCCAATTGAGATTATGATAGCTACAAGGAGATCGAGTGGAGTGTGATGAAAGTTGAACTGATGTTTTGTGAGACACATGGGTCTCATAAATCCAATGAAAATTAGAGATCAATGGAGCCCAAACCTGGGAGTACCTTTGATCAGGTAAGATGAGGAAATCAAGTGCAACATCCCACATGTAATAAATGTGGGAAGAAGCATTCGGGGTACTGCCTGCTGGGGACCGAAAAATTCTACAAGTGTCGAAAAGATGGCCATATTGCGTGGAATTTTCATAGTGAGATGAAGCCTAGACTTCCCAACACTAACGACAAGGGGAATATGGTGCAAGACATACCTGTTGTCTATTTCTTTATGTGTGGAAAACTTGGGCACTTCTCCAATCACTGTCCAAATCCGAGGGCAGTAGAGGGGAACCACCATCAGCCTCAACAAATGCTAAGGGAGCAAGGTCGTGCTTTTTCTTTCACGAAAGTTGAATTTGAAGATCCAGATTCTGTGGTAGAAGGTACTATTTTTGTTCTCTCAAATCTATAAAGTACATTGTTTGATTCTAGTTCTACACATTACATTATTTCCTCTATGTTTTCAATGAATTTAGAATCAACCCCTGGTTTTCTAAAAGTAGATTATTAGTAAAGACTCCTTGTGGGATTATCCAAAAATCATCAGTGTTTACCAACTCTAGTATTTACATTGGTGAGAACATTATTAGAAAAAATATAGTATTCATTCCCATGCTAGAATTTGAAATTATACTAGGGATAGACTGGATCTCAAAGTATAATGCTAATATCAAATGCAGAAGTAAGGAAATCTCAGTATTCTTGAATGGAAAACCTACAATTATCTTCCAAGGATAGATATCTCAACCTGATCTTTTTCTAGAAGAACCTATTATATCCTTCTATATAGAGTATATCAGTGAAGAAGAAGAAGGAAATGAGAGTTTGAGGATAGAAAATGTCCCCATCATCCAGTAATAAGTTGATGTATTTTCTGAGGAGTTGCCCAGACCTCCCCCAGAAAGAGACGTAGAGTTCTCCATTGAACTCTTACCTGGATCTCATCTAGTATCAAAGTCCCCGTAAAGGATGGAAAATGTGCAACTGGAAAAATTAAAGAAATAACTCCAAGATATTTTGGAGAAATGGTTTATCTGACCAAGTGGGTCTCCTTGGGGAGCACCTATTCTCGTTGTGAAGAAGAAGGATGGATCAATGCATCAATGCATTGATTACAGAGAACTAAATGGGATCATAGTAAAGAGAAAATAACCTCTTCCAAGAAATGATGACATATTTTACCAACTTCATGGGGCTCAATTATTCTCTATTATTAATCTTTGTTCTAGTTAACATCAATTGAGGATGAAGAAATAAGATATTCTAAAAACTTCCTTCTGATCAAGATATGAGCATTATGGGTTTGTTGTTATTCCCTTCAGACTCACTAATGCACCAGCTATTTTTATGGATTTGATGAATAGAGTCTTTAATGAATACATTGATAACTTTTTGGTAGTTTTTATTGATGATATTCTGATATATTCCAAAATTCACGAGGAGTATTAAGATAATATAAGGGTTATTTTTCACACTCCACAAAAGGAGATGATTTTTTGAAAGTTCAAAAAATGCGATTTCAGGTTACAACAAGTTGCTTTCTTGGAGAAAACTTTTACCAATGAAGGAATCACAGTTGACCCTTTAAAGAAAAAAGTTATACAGGAGTGGCCTTAACCTACAAAAATAACTAAGATTTGTAGTTTCCTTGGAATAACAGGATATTGTAGGAGGTTTGTGAAAAAAAATTCATGAATTTCTAATCCATTAACCAAGATAACTCGAAAAGGGTTCAACTTCATCAGGACAAAGGAGTGTGAGGAATGTTTCCAAGAGCTGAAGTATAGTTTGGTTATTGCACCCATGTTAACTTTTCCCTCTGGTGGAGAAGGATTCTTTATTTTATGCGATTCATCCCTAAAAGGGCTTGGGTGCATCCACATGAAAAATTAAAAAGTCATTACTTATGCATCTCTATAGTTGAAGACTCATGAGAAGAACTATCCTACGCATGATCTGGAGGTCACTGCGGTCGTATTTTCTATAAAGATATAAAGGAACTATCTTTATGGGGAGAAATGTGATATATACACAGACCATCAAAGTTTGAATTATATTTTCACACAAAAAGAATTGAACAAGAGACAAAGGATATGGTTGGATCTTCTTAAAGACTATGATTGTTTAATTCATTATCATCCTGAAAGAGCAAACAATGTCATTGATGCATTAAGTAGGAAAGACCCAGTTTTTCTTTCCATGATGAGGATTACAAGAGATCCTTTGATCATTGACCTAGTAAAAGTGGAAATTGAAATTATAAGGGAAGGTACATAATCAACCCTAACCCAAATGATTCTCAATCGTCATTACTAGAGAATTTCAGGAATGCTCAGAAGGAAGGTCCTTTCTTATAGAAGAAGCATGAGGCTATGAAAGATGGGAAGTTTCCCGAGATCAATATTGATCATAGAGGTGTATTGAAATTTTAGACAAGACTATGCATTCCATCTATTTCGAAAATAAAGAAGGAGATAATGGGTGAAGCTCAAAGCTACACTTTATTTATACATCTTGGAAGCACAAAAATGTATAGGGACATTCAGGATCATTATTGGTGGGATAATATGAAAAGAGATATTGTTGACTACACTTCAAGGTGCCTGGTATGTCAGCAAGTGAAGGCAGAGTGACAACATCCTAAAGGGTTATTGCAACCATTACCCACACCAGCATTGATGTGGGACAATATCACTATGTACTTCATCATTGGTCTGATTAAAACATCCAAAGGAAACAATGTGATATGGGTTATAGTATACCGTCTCACCAAGATTTCCCATTTCATCTCCATTCAAAATGATTTCTCTCTTGATCAATTTTCCCGGATTTACGTGACGGAAGTGGTAAGGCTGCACGAAGTTCCACTTTCTAACGTATCTGATTGTGATCCAAGTTTCACATATAAATTCTAGAGAAGTCTTTAACATTCTCTGAGAAATGAATTGAATTTTAGTATAGCCTATCACCTCCAAAATAATGTACAATCTGAAAGGACTATTCAAACACTCGAGGACATGCTGAGAACATGCTCAATAGAATTTGAAGGTGGATGGGATCAACATCTCCCTTTAAGTGAGTTCTCCTACAACAATAGCTTCTACTCGATCATTTAAATGGAAACCTATGAAGATTTATATGGTAAGTTATGTAGGAATACTACTTGTTGGCATGAAGTTGGTGAGAGAAAGCTTCTTGGACCTGATCTTCTGCAAGAGATGACAGAAAAGGTCCATGCCATCCAACAACACATTAAGGCTGCTAAGAGTCGGCAAAAGAGCTATGCCAACAACTGTAGAAGGGACTTGGAGTTTGATGTTGGTGACAAAGTATTTTTTCGGATTTCACCTTGTAAGAGAGTCATGAGGTTTTGGAAGAAAGGGAAGCTCATCCCTAGGTACATTGGCCTCTATGAATTCCTTGATCCCATCGGAGCAGTGGCCTATCAGCTTGTACTTCCTCCAAATCCAGCACATGTTCATGATGTTTTCCATGTATCCATCTTGAGGAAGTACATACCTGACCCTTCACATGTACTAAATCTAGAGGTGGTACAACAGGAACATGACCTATCTTATGAGGAGTAGCTGGTAGAGTTCCTGGATCGTAGGGACAAGGTTCTATGCAACAATACTACCCGCCTAGTTAAGGTGTTGTGGAGGAACCACAAATAAAACGAAGCCACGTGTGAATCCGAGGAGTCAATGAGGTAGAAGTACCCATACATTTTCGCTTTTGAGGGTAAAAGTTAAAATTTCGAGGGGAAAATTTTTTTTAAGGGGGGAAGAATGTAACGACCTGAACTTTTGAATAATTTGTTTCCTAATTTTTTGTGTCGTTTTAAATTATACTCAACAAAATTAGATCTTTTAATTAATGAAGTGATTATAATTTAAATGAGACCGTTGGGTTTCGACTGTTATATTATCCTTGGTCAATATGATAGTTGGAAACTATACTCTTAAAATTATATTTATTGTTTAGAAATTCAAATGATCAGGGTTAATTAATATAGAAAGAATATTTGATGGCCTCATCCTGTAAACCCGGACCATATGATGCCCATCTTTTGGAGCTTGGGAAGGAGGTAGTATCACTGGGATTTTATCTGGACCAAGCCCTAGCCGAACTTCAACATGTGAAACTTGAACAGAATCTCCTACGGGAGAAGTTCAAGCTGATAGATTTCACCACTCAGGAACTATTGTCTGAGCCACCCCAAGATTCTATCACCATAGCTCACCATACACATTGGTCTTATGCAGGTGTTATAAGGGGATATGTAACGAATCCTATATTACATTCCGTAATCTTTTTTTATAATTTTTTTAGTTCTTAATATGGTTAAATTTTTGAATTTCAAATGTCCGAATAAATATAGGATGAATTTATAGAAGTTCCATAATATTGATGAATTTTAGAAAAAAGGGGTATTTTTTTAAAATATTTTTGTATTCCTTAAATAATTAATAATGTGAATTTATTTTAAAAAAAAATTTCTTCTACAGTTGTGTTCAGTAAAAAATTTAGTGTCTAATAAGATCAACTAAATTATTTGTGAATAGTAACATATGAATAGTAACATATCAATATTAATAGTAATGAATAGTAAATAAAAAAAATGAAACTTCACCCATGAATTTATAAATACATTTTAGACATCTTAAAAGTTAAAAAACGATCATAGTATACGTTTTGGTATTTTTTCATGTCATAAATATTTTATTTAAAATTTTATAATTAATTTAATAATTTATAATGGAAATTTATTTTCATAAAATGTAATCATATATTGTTACTTTATTTTCTTGTGGTTATACAATAATTTTGTTGGACTATTATTACTTTCTTAAGGTGTTACAAAATGAGTTGTAGTTTTGAAGTTCTATTTTTTTGAATAATTAATGATTTTATATAAAATTTCAATTGAAAATATTTAGAAAATTATTTTCAAAAAATGGATATTTTTTTTAATTCAGAGCATCGATATTAGGTTAGAGTGATTTTTCGGGATTTTTCTGAAATAGTTGAATTTTTACTGAATAGTAAAAATACAGTTATGAGTTTCGAGTGTTTAATGACATCATTAATGATGTAATAATGACGTAATCTTTATGGTCGACTTATTAATAGTAATATATTCTATGAGGTGTCCCAAGTGGCCAAAACCATGGGAAAATACCATGGTCAAGCCCATGGTTTTTCAAATACCACCGAAGAGGTGTCCCTTGAAAATTAATAATTTATTGCCTCACTTTTCCTTTAAATACCAAGTCATTAACTCATTCATTTCATTCCAAAATTCTCTTCAATTATGTTTTATTCTTTTTAACTCCCAAAAAGTCCTCCCAAGGTTCCCTCAATCCCCCTATGGACCCAAGCTTCAAGGTTTCGAAATTATTCTTCACGGTAAGGGAACCTTTCTCCCTCCTCTTTTAAGTCATGAATTCTTTTATGTTATGTATTTTAGTTTCCATTTTTTTGTGGGGGTATTTTATTTTATATCATTATTATTGTCCATTTCATTTTCAATTTATGAGATACCCATTTCTTCCTCATCAAATGATTTTCTGAATTGTTTAGTGATGTCATTAGGCTATAAAATTTTCGTAAAAGAAATCACATATTCTCTTTTCCTTCGAGATTCATTTTCATATGGTATTTCCTTCAAATATCCATTCCATGATCTTTTTTATTTTTTATTTTTTACTCATACTGTATAATAAGTTATTTATGAGTGGGTTCCCATTGTTCCCTCTTTTTTCAATGTTTTCTAAAACCATGTTATATTTTTGTTATGCTACAGAATTTTCATCTCAAAATTTTTCTCTTTATCTCATGAGATTCTCTTGTTTATTTATGTAAATAACCAGAACTATTTCATTTCTATGGGTGTTCATAAATACAAAAAAAATGATATATTTTATTCTGGAATTGACATACATATAACCCTCACTCCCTTTCCATGATTTATAAATGACATAATGATCTTATTTTTAAGCACTTTTAAAACGTCGTGATTTTGAAATGAAACCCATTTCTTTTCTTCTCTTTGGGTTATTTATGAAATGTTTGATTAGTATCTATGTGGATCACATGAAATTAAATGCATATTAGGTGTTCACCTTTATATCACTCCAATTCATTGGGTAAATAATTTTATCACTAGAGATGAAAAGTTTCACGATACCTTGGTGAATAAGCTTGGTAATTTTTATGACACTTTGGGGATGGACCCTAGTGATATGTTCATGAATGACTAAATAGAATGTTTTAGCCACATATTCATGTTATGATTCATGTTATTTTGATTATGATATTCCTATAATTCTATTTCTCACATTTTTATGTTTTCTTTTTTATCATGTTCTCATTGATAACACAAGTACACTAATTCCCTTGTTTACCCATATTGGGCCTTCTGCTCAACCTTTACATTGATCTATGTCTCTAGGATATGAAATGCAGTAATTTTACATAGGATGAACCTATGATGAAGCCTTAAAAGTTGTTTAGAAGATTTTTTTATGTTGGTTTTATGTTTTATGTTCCTGATTTCGAAGTCACTATACTTTAAAGATCATCTGTATGTAAAATTTAATAAAAAGTTACGTAATAAAAAGGAAGGATTACATATCCATGGCCTAATATTAGAGGGATATTTCTTATTAAATACTATAGGTAAAATTATTAATATGAAATCAGGCATCATAACATTGATGAACCGATGTTAATTTCTATAATGTTATTGATAATAAGGTTTGTATAGGATCATCGTATGTTTCAGTGTCATAAGGTTTCATCTCATAAGGTTGATTATAATAAGGTTGCAGTGATCATCCTAATGTCAAATTTTAGGATTCCAACATGGAAAATCTAAATCTAGATCCATTAGGTTATATTAAAATATGGTTAGAGTTACATATCTTATAGAAGAATAATGAATGATAATTATTGAAGATATTGAGATACTATAAAATATTTATTAATCGGAGTTTCTTGGATTTCCAAATTTCTATAATTTAGAAATATCCAATATTGAAACATCCATATGTAAAACAAAAGGTTATTGGAATTGAATAAAGATTAATTCTTGAGGTCATGAATTTTGGAGGAATTCTATTTTTCAAATTTTAATGATTGATCATGTGTGATAATTTCATGCACAAATAAGAAGAACAAAGTGAGAATCAAATAGGGAAAAAGGATTTTTCCTAATTTATAAATCTAGGATAAAATAATGTAAGGAATAAAGAGAGGGGGACTGAACACCTCATCTATTTATAGAAACCTAGAAATCAGAAAGGGAGTTTTGTGGATATGTTTTAAGAAGTGTCTCCACTAACATAGGTAAGAAGAAGAAAAAAAATTTATATGAACCAACCGATATATTTGGATTCTAATCACAACACTACAGAGTTTTTTTACAGACTCATAACTAGATTGAGATAACCTGTAAAACAATAAAAAGGAAAAGGATAAGGTGTTTTACATGAAATATCATAGAAATACAGTGATCATACTTTTCATGAATTGATTCAATGAACACATTTCAAGGAGTACCTAGATGATTTTGTAGCACACCTACCCAAACTTGATGCAATAAAAATTTAGTGAAATTTTATATTATGGAAATAAAGACATTAATGTTAACTTTTCTTGTTGTAGTCAGTGAAAATAAATGAAGTTTAAGTTGTAGTAATTAGGTGGTTATGATCCAATCCAAAACCATTATAAGGGGAGTGAACCCATGAATTCTTGACCTAGCATAAACCATACCATTGATCAAATTTTTTAGGGTATAATTATTGTTTCAACACACTATTGATTTAATTATCCTTGAATTAGCCCATTTGGATGAACCAAGTAAAAATACTATCTGTTTTATGTGATTTTACTTCCATTACATTCTGTATAACACAAACAGATTAGATGGATTAAGAAGTAATTGATTATTAATTGTAAAATTTTGGTAAATTAACTATCAAGTCTCTATCGACAATAATAAAAAATGTGTGTCCCTAATAATCACAAGGTCAATATTTATTAGGATTGTGTGTGTTTAAGGATAACTGTTTCATTTTGGAAAACAATATATTCCCTAGTTCGTCCCTTCTCAAGATATCTTTCACCGAAACACCATTAAGCCTAATAGTAGTCCCCATCGACTGGGTTGATAATCATAAATTCAACTAGATAATCCTATTACACCTCACCAAACTATGCCACACAAGGATGATGAAGGAGATATATTAAAGAAAGTAATAAAAGAAACTCTTATGCTCGGTACCATTAATTTTATTTATCATTTTTTATTTATACATTTTCATTTAACCATAATTACCCCAATTCAAATAAGTCTGATACATGGATATCTAATAGGTCTCTACCCTACAATCAGAACAAAATTTTCAATGTTTTTCAGAATTATTAGCTTCTTTGCATTGTGGAATAGGGTGGACTAATCACCTGTTTCCTAGATAGTTTCCCTCACTATATTAAAATTTTGGATTGACTATTTCTCTACAAAACAAATTATATACTCACAATTTCATAACTCTAAAATTTATCATAACCCTTATCCATAGTTTAAATATCACTTTTTAATGAACCAACCCCACTAGGAACACCTCATAGGACTATTTTAAATATGAGAGAGACCCCCAAAACCCAATACAATAGGATACATATAGGTAATTCTAATTAAAGTTATAAAAAGTATAAATGGGAGGAACCTACTATCAACCCCAAGAACATTCAGGAGGAAACCACAAATAAAATCAATAATGATAATATAAAAAAAATCACATAATTTAAATAAATGGAATAAAAAATCAAATTTCCATTAATAAAATACCAAGAGGAAACTCTTACATCACTGACTCTGATATCATCTCCAACCACAATCTAGTATCATCTATTTCGGTCACCACACTCATCCTAGAAACTTGAAAAATAGATGTATATATATAGTGGTGAGAATACATGTATACTAAGTAATATACTCTTCAAGTCTTATCATCTAAATGTGTATGAACCATACTAATACCACAATGAATATACATCTTTATTAATATGCACCTAACAAGGTCAGTTATCCCCTACCACCCCATGACTCAAGCACGAAATACTACATCCAAATATAAATACAAAAGATAAAAATAATATTGAAATAAGGAACCCAATAAAAAAATCTCTATTGGGTATTCACTCTAATACCCATATAATTTAATACCAAAGACAGTACTATAGTTGGTAAAAAATACATCAGTAAACTATTGACCAATACACAACAAATTATTTTATCAATTTAAACCAAATAGTACATTATTATATTCAAAAGTAAAATTTCTCAATTTTATAATTTTAATTTGAAATAATAAATAACATTTTTGATTTCATAAGTTAAAATTTAGATTTGGGATAATCTTTGGGTATTTTCTGAAATAATTGATTTTTCGGTGAATAGTGAAAATACAACTTTTAGAAATACTATCCATTTTATGACATAATTATGGAATATTAATTAAATTAAAGTGTTTGAATTTTTTTTATATAATACACACAAAAACATATATAATAAGTATTAAAAATCATTTAAAAATATTGTTTTGTATTTAAAAACCAATGTTTGACTTTTTTTAAACTGAAGTGACGTTTTTTTTCTAAAAACAAAATATTTTCAATCCTTTTTATTAATTGAGAAATTAATAATTTGCATTCATTTTATTTTGTTTTAAATTCGTATTAATATGCTTAATTTATTCCTAAACAAATAAATTTAATCATAGTAAATTCTATTCATTATTTTTGTGTTAAATTATTTTTATACTTAAAAGGACTTTTAAAAAAATTGTTCTCATTTTGATTCACATACTTATATAAAATTTAATTTTTAAAACCTCTATAAATTGTCATATTTTAAAGTATATTCCATATTTTTAATCATAATAATTTATATTAGGAAATATTTTAAACTAAATTTTTAGTCAAATTGAATTGTTTCCGTATTAAAAATTATATCATCACAATAAAGGTTAAAATGGTTTACATGAGGTTTGATCTGAGAGATAATGCTTTAAATATATCTAAAACATGTCTTAATTTGATGGGGTTAAGGGAAATAGTCTTTAATTTCTGTCTATTTTTAAAATTTACTAAATTAGAACAAATTTCCAGGAGAATTGAATTTATTATTTTTAAAATCTCTTATATTTTACAAGATAGACACTGATCTCACTTATGAAATAGAACCTCCAATTATCACATATCCAAACCACTTAAACCTTTTTCTGAACTAATATTTTCAAAAAATACCTTCCAAACTCACCTACCCATGTACTATTGGTCCTAATTTTACCTAAAGACTAATATTATACGTCCAAAGGTGTAAGACAAAGGAAGTTGTCCAAGTATTTGGTATAAGTCTTAACTAAATTATTTCAAGTATATTTATTCTTATACCTCATAAAATAAAATTAAAACCAAAAACGTTTAATTAAATAAGTATTTATAGTATATTTAAATGTTATTATTTTGACATAATAACAATTTATTTCCTCATTTAAATTCTATGAGGAATGAAAACATTGCTCGTGAATATGTGTAGAATACCTCCTCCACAAAGTGATGTGTTTAATTTTTTATTACTACCTAAAATGAATGGGTTTAAAGATGGATTTACTGGATATATATTTAAATATGATGTTTATGAAATAATAATTTTTATTAAACTACAAAAAAATATCTACCTTCTCAAGATCCCATCTGTTGGAAAATAATGACATCACTCGTGCATATATGTGGACTGCAACATCCATGAAGCGAAGTGTTTCATTTTTCATTTGAATCTAAGATAGTTGGATATAAGGATGGAATTAATGAATAAATATGATTATTAAAAAATTATTATAATTTTTTAATGGTAAACCTTTACATACATTAATTCATTTTCATCCATTTAATAAATAAAAATGTTATTCATGAGTATATCCGGACTATTTCCTCTATGAAATGATGCAATTTATATTTCATGACTAGATTTCATAGATGGTTATAAAAGTATATTTTACATATAAAAATCATAATTATAACATGTTTAAGATTTTTCATATCATTAAACCATTTCCAAAGTATTAGGACCATTATCACCAAATCAAAACATGTATAAGAAACAAATCAAAGAATACCCTAATAACTGATTTCAACAAATAATAACGAGTAAATGGGAAGAATGTTGTGAATAAATGATATCCAGTAATATATATATAAATATGGATATTAAATATATGAATAATAAATATATAAATATATATATATTATAAAGTATTCTTGAAAATATTTGATCAAGAAAGAATCCACGAATAGGCTTAATTCTACGAAATAATTTTTTTTAGATTATTTATATTTAAACATAATTGGGAGAATTATATTCTCTTCTACTCATAAAAAAAATATATTTTATTATAATTAGTTTATTTCTATGGGTTTAAATTATTCTATGCATATTATATATTTTTAGAACTATAAAACCATTGAAATAAATTTAATTATAAAACATGACCTTATTTATTCTTTTTAGTGTGGAATCTTTCTCTTCTATATGAGTTGTATTTATTTTTCATAAAGAATGTTATTTTCTATACATCACTTTCTTCTTAAGTTACATTTTATATAAATTTAACTATATATTAAAAGTTTTAAAAGGAATCATTTTATGGATTTCTGTACAAGTCATTTTTTACATTTTATGAAAGTGGGAAATGATTGTTTTTTAAACATTTACCACATTAATAACTCCCCCCCCCCATCATAGTCATTATACATTATCAATATTACACTATAATTTTACATGATTTTATCAATGTAAATAAAATTCCTATTATTCTAGGAATGTTTATTTTTAAAATATTTTAAAAGAAAAGAATATTTATTATTGTCTTGAAAGAGACATTCTAATATCATTATTAAGGGGTTTTTTATATATGTCAACATCCATTGAATATTTATATTAATTAATAATTATATACCCTAATGAAACCATCCACCATATTTATATACATGCCTTATGATAATTTTTTATATTTATTAACTGAGGAAATGTTTACATGTTGTGTGCCCTTTTTTAAATATTGATATTTAAATTTATTATGTGTTATATTATCTAATAACTATTTTCATAAGATAAATACATTAGACTTCACAAATGAATGGAGTTCTTGATATTATATTGAACCTTGATGCATTAGCAAGTATCATGAGACGTAATATCATGGGTATTTGATGTATTCTATGACTATTTATTTATGATGTCTTGAAATAAGACCTTGATGGTAATATTATGTTGTCCAACATTAAATATTCTTTTATTATGAAAATAGTTATTTTTATCCATGTGATGATTTATATTTTAATATAATCTGTGTACATATTCCACTTTATGATATTATTTATTTAGTATATTTTACTAATCATTATCTCTTCTATATTATTCATCAATTATTTATTCTATGATAACTTATACTATACAATTTGACTTACTGAGCATTTGAGATGAACCTTTATTATGATTCCTTTACCCAGGGTATCAAGAAGTGGGCATGGAATGATTTAAAGGATATACTAGAACAAAAAATAAGTTATTATAGAAATTTTATATTATATTTCATGTTATTGAATATAATATAACTATTAATTATGTATATAGTCTATCAATATTTATAACCTATTTAACAATGTCAGGTGAAATCTCTTGTATCATATACAAATGTAGAATAGTCACAACCGATTCTGAGTTACTGGAGTTTAGGATGTTATAGTTGACATCAAGGAAATGTTTACTAGAAACCCTTAGAACTAGATCTAGATTAGCATAGTGATAACTTTATGATTTACCATAATATATTTAAGAAACTACTATAAAATATTTTAATTATATTGGAATAATTTTATATTATTTATAATTTATTATGATATGAGATAATCCAATACATGAAATTGATTAAAAATGATTCTTTTTAAAAAATAAAGGGAACCATATCAACACCCCGTTACGTATGTAAATATTTATATCATGATTAAGTTAATGAAAACAATAAGGATGGTGCTAGATATGAGAATATTATAACTATATTAGGTCAGTTGACTTAGGTCATAACAAAAACATTATATATATGGAGAAACTTACTAATCCCCAACATGGTTCACTAATATTGGACCACTTCATGCGATAACAACAACCATCATTTAATTGGATTACTATAGTGACCAGTACATTCTATACATGATATTACATATTATTAGATGAATATTCAATACATAATATAATGATTCATTCCGTAATAATATTTCTTTTGTATATTTAGAAACATGGACACATAAGAAACTGGTTTATAAGATATCTACATCGCCTCCCACGTAGTTCTTTATAACTATCACCTTTCTTAGTCATATAATATATTATACCGTTCTATATGACATAGGGTAAAGGAAACATAAGAAATGGTGAGATCATATTCTAGATAAGGGTAAATAAGGGATACATAATTGATCACCTGATTATAACATGGTCATAATTGTATAAGAACATGATCATAACATTTAAAATTCATATACTTCATATCATAGACCATAATCTTGATTCATGGAATAAATCTTGGAAGTTCATAATAAATGAATCACAACAGAATCAAAGAACACGGGTCATGAGATCATAATCATTATCATAAGTCATGAGTTTATGACATATATAAGGACATAACATTGCAAACATTTATAAATAGATACATTTCCACACATTATGTTAAGGACATGAAATTAGGCCATCACATAAAATTATGGACAGGAAACTAGATCCATGCATAATCTTATAGACATTAAAGGAAAGTCCACACATGAAATTATGGACAAAAAAAATATGTCCATGCATAATCCTATATAAATGATAGTTCAGTCCATGCATACACTTATAGACTAGGAAACCAGTTCCATAAATAATATTTTGAACATGAAATTTGATTCATGCATAAAAACTTTATGCCATGAGTTATCTATCTTTACCCAATGCATTAGAGTTCATTAATGGAACCAACCATTATATAATCAAATTTTATTCATATAAATTTTTCAAGATCATAAATCATAACATTATAATATAACCCATGAAAAATAAATGGGTTTTGTAAGCATCACATAATTATAATAATAAACCAACCAGTTAAAGAATAATTATGGTAAAATCCAAATATATCCCTATTAAAGCATAGGTAACATGAAATAATGTTAAAATAAATGAAACTTGTCTTTAAAGGAACTATAAATTTTCTTTTAAAAAATATCCTTTTAACCTTGAAATTATCTTTTTAAAATATAAAAAATTACAAAATATGAAAAAAAACATTTTTTTTGAAAATAGATTTCGAAACATGTAATGGAATCTTAAAATCATTGATTAGTCATGATGAAGTAAAACTCTTTTTATGATTTGTGCATTAAAATAAATCATTCATATCAAACTTTTATTGAAAAATTAAAAATGTTAATCTTTCAGAAAATTACAAGAAGATTCATTTCAAAAAATTTTGTAAAAAGTATAACATGGATAAAATGACTTCAAAAATCAATATTGGAATTGTAAAAGCATTATCTAAAACATTTTTTGAGAATATAGATATTGAAGAAAAATGTTTTTCTATTGAAGCGATAAATAATGTCAATTTAACTTAAAAAATATGTTCGGTCTCTTGAGCACATATGGTGAGTAAATTAAAGATAAAAAATATATTATAATGATATAATGTTAGGAGAATAAATTTCCAATGTCTCTTGAGAAATATATTATAAGATTTTATTATTGAGAACTTAATCGAAACAATCCTAGAAAGCAATGATATTGTATATCCAAACCCTTAACACTTTGGTAACATTCAATCAAAACCTCATGAAATATAGAACCTTATATGTACATTTAAATATATATAAAAATAATAACAGTAATATTAAAATAAATTTATGGGAATTATAGTGAACAAAAAATATAAATAAGTGGTGAATAGGTCATGTGTTTCATATAAATAAATGTGAAACGAAAATCCCTTACATAAAGATTGATTGATTTAGAATGATTTTTAATATCCTATATAATAAATTTAAATTAATTACATTTATATAACAGAATCCTGAAAATAATTATTTTATAATAAATATTCATTATAAATATGTGGTTATATACATCCATAAATGTACAGATTGAAAAATTAGTTACACCATTCAATGAGACCGTAGGTCGTACATACACATACCTTGTTTTAATTTTTTTAAAGATGGAATAAAAATGGTAAATAAAAATTTAACTTATAGGAATAATTATTATATCATATATTTCATATATTTTCATCGAATACAACATTATTTCATTCCATGTCATGTGGGGATGAACAATGAATCACATTGCTTCATAGAGGTCGTAGTCCAGACATATGTACGAGTAACGTTATCGTTTTCCAAATATATAAAAGGAAATAAGTTATATATATGATATTATAATTAAATACGCATAAAAAGGTCATAAATATAAAATATAAACAATAAAACCACCATAATATTGTTATATAAAAACATTAATGGAAAATAAATTGTATCTCTATGTGGATAAGATAAGTCGTACGTACACACAAGTGATACTTTCCCTTCTCAATTGATGAGAAATAGGGTGTATAATGGTGTTTTAATATTCATAATAGAATTTCAATATATCTATGATAAATAAATTGTTATAATATGATAAAAATAACATATTTATATGAAGTAAAAGAGGAGTTAAAAATAAAGTGACCAGTTAATAAGATTATCTTTTCCTTGAAACAACTTCTATAGATATCCTCTTAATGACCATATAGTTGGTATTTTTGGAAGAAAAAAACATATATAATGGGTATATGGGAGTTTATAAATTACATTTTCAGGGTTATGGTTATCTATAAGACTCAAAGTTGTGTGAAGAAGAGAAATTTGGGGTTCCCTTTTATAATCGATGGGAGGGACACATTGGGAATTTATAAAAATACTAAATTAGTTGAAATTAATTTTGATTCCCAAATGAATCTAAATTGACAACATTATAATATAAGATGTGGAAGAGTTGAAATAAACTCATCCAATTTTTTTAAAGGTATGGATCACATTTTTACTCATATAGTTTTGTTTTAACCCTTAATTAACCCTTTTGACAATTACAATTATATCAATGTATTTTATTACTAAGGTGTTAATATATTTACTATAAACAAATGGCCCCAAAAATGTAATATGGTTGATTTTATAAACCTTTACCCATTAAATCTTACGAATATAAGGTTCTTAAAAAATTTAAATCATTTAATAAAATATTATTTATTATAAAATATCATTAATGTCAATTTAGGAACAATTCATTTAATTTGTCTTTTAAAACTATAATAAAAAAATAAAATTATAATACAATACGAAAAAAACACTATAATATGTCATTTTTATCTCAAAAATCTAGGAGAAAAAAAACTCACTCCGGTAATTTTATTTTTAGAGTTGTTTTGAATCATTTTATTGATTTTTTTCTCCGCTTGTACAAGTACTATGTCAGTGTTTCATAAGAATTCAGTGTAATTATTTAATTATAAAATATTATAAAAAAATTATGATGATTAACATAAATAATTTGAATTCAAAAATAATATTTATAACTGAAAATATATTCTTTTTTACCAATAAAAAAATTTATAGATTAAAAAACAAGTAGAATGAATTTTTAAACTTTTCATTATATGAAATAATATAATAGTTAAGATCATTTCCAAATGGAAAAGGCCATATATTATAATTTTTTATGATTGAGAATAATATATATAGATATAATATAATTTATTATTTTTTTATTTATATACTTATCATATTATTTTTAAACTCAATTTCTTGATTTACCCTTTGTCATGGTTACAAAATAAGTAAGGTTACTATTCACAACGTCAAAAAATAAAAGGTTCCTATTTACCAAATTTTGAAAACATTATTCCTAATATGGAATCAATTCATCAATATTAAATTTCATGAAAGGTAATATATTTCTTTTAATATAAACAAGTAAAATTCAAGGAAAACAGTTTTAGAAAAATGAGTTTTTATGCCCAAAAATAAATATTTATATAAAATTAATGTATAATTATGAATAAAATTATGTTAATTAGATCATATATAATTTAATAAAAATTATTTTAATTTTATATAACGTTCAAATAATAGTGATTTTTTTAATGGAAAGAAAATCATTGTTTTACAAAATTCGGTATTTTTCACTATTCACTGAAAAATATACCCTCTTAAAAAAATATAAAAAATTACACCCAAAGATAATTTTGAAATGTTTGTATAAAAAATGGTAAACGATTTATAAATGTTCAATAATTTTAATTATAATTACTTTTCTTATAAAATAAATAATAACCGTCTTTGAAGAAAGTGTGTTTTTGAAGAATAAAATAGATTTAATAAAATATTTGTGCATATTTACTAAGAATTAATCAATAACTTCATATTTAGTAGGAAATATATATGTATTTCATAATATAGTTAATAATATTCATACTCACTACTTTTAACTTCTAGTATATAAGAATCACATAAGAAGTTTTTAATATTATATCATTTATACAAGGTGTTGTGTGTAATGAAAGATATCAAAGAAATAAAATTAGTTGAAGGGAAATATTTAAAAAAAATATTTTAATATTACCCTCAACCCCACTTTATGAAATTTTATCCTCATAATTTGGACATGTTTCTGGTAATAAAAATCTAGATATTTGAAAATTTCTTTATGGAGAACCACATCATTAGAAGGGGTTAAAAGAATTACTTTTAATAAATGGAATGGGAAATATGAAGGTCATATGAATTAAAAAATATTCTTTTGAATAGGTTAACATTAGTGGGAAGATAAAATATATACATTGAAGATATACTTTACTCCCAAGTACTGATATATAGTCCAATATAATAGGTCCATAAGAATGTTAATGACCACAAAACCATAAATCTATTATAAGTTAACATACCAACGATTCAATGAAAATAAGGATAAAAGTATAACAATTTATTTCAAAAAAAGTTCCCCAAATTTGAGGGATAAAGATATAAAATATGATAAAATATAATTACTTGAGTAATTTATATACCATAATCATAATTTCATCCTTTGTTTCTACTTTGATTAATTTCCACTTCATCTCTTACACAAAGAAATGAATATTCAAGATGTGTTTTTCATGCCTAAAGCACTAAAATTAACTTTTATTGGATTATAAGATCCATAAAGGAATGATAAATCATTCCTTCTATCTATATACATACCAAAACTAAAATGATTAATATAGTTTATCCAATATGATAAATCATAGTTTAATCTCAATAAATAACACCCAAATATCAACACAGAACATTCCATATATAGTTAATCATAAAATCCTACAAAATGTGTTAGACCAAGATGGAAAGTAAAATATGATTTTATATCCTATCCTTTAGTGTACTACTTAAAAATATTATTAACCTCTCATAAATTATCATACCAAAATGTATAAACCTTTCTCATATATTCTTCAATATATACTAATCAATTCATAAAACTTTGTCACAATAAATTCATATATGCTTCTATCATTTAATTTACCCCTTATTCCTTAAATATGATCTCATCTTAGAAAAAATATGTCCATTGTAGGTTTGGGTTCATCCTTACATTGATATATATTTATTGGATGATTTACAATATCAAATATGATATCTTAATTCAAGATGTATATGTGGAATCTATATAGGGAGAGATAATAAATTCATATAATCACATCAAATTTCACCAAAGCATTGTATTTTCATAGGTCATATTTATAAAAACATCAATATATAATTCCAAATTCAAGAGTGGAAGATAATAATTCCCTAACTATCATGATTCTATTCAAATGTTTTAATTTTACATGCTTTCCATTATTTATTTGACTTTATAGGTTGTCCTGGATTATTATTTTTATTAGTATATTTATTAGATAATTGGTTCTTATAATGACCAATCACTTTTCATTTATAAGTCTGAAGTGTGATAGGTGTGTTTTGTTCATCACTCTCTCCATTATTTTCTTTTAATGTCCTCTTTACATCACTTTGACATTATTTTTCTCATGGTCTTGCTTTAAAAACATGAAAACACTTATTATTCTTTCAAGAATTCAATAAAATGGTCCTTCCCACATTTTTTGAAAGTGGGAGTTTGAATATGTTTATTCCCTCTATGTGAGATACCACTAGAGATTCCATGAATCGTTGTATTCCTTTTCTTATCATCTGTACCTTGAGGTTTTTAGGATTCTATTTCCACTTTCATTGAACATCAAACGATTCAGTCATATCTTCAAAAGTACCTTATACCAACAACCTTTGGAATAATTTTTTCAAACCACTAAAGAATTCGTCAATTATTTACTTAGGTATAATGATTAAACCTAAAGAATTACTTGAAAGTCTTGTAAAATTCACCTCATAGATTCCAATGGATTCACGATTCATATTATTAAGATAACAGAATTCCATCTCCATTTTTATGTAGAACAAAATGTAAGTACTTATTGAAAAATATTTCCTTAAACTCATCCCATTCCATCGATTAAATCTCATCATCTTTACTCATAGTCCTAATAAGTTTTCACCATTGATATGATTGACCTTCTAAATGATAAACAAATAGGAAAATGTTTTCATGGTCTGAGTACTGCTGAATGGAAAATACTTATTCCATTACATTGATACATTTCTCATAAACTATTAGATTTTATGACCCAAAGAAGGAGGGTGGATGTTGTCATATTAAATATTCAAGAACTTCTTCCCACATTCTTGGTGCATTCTTAAGTTCGACATTATCCATATCACCACTAATATATTGAGAGAGTTGAGTGATAATATTCATAATATATTTCATCCTAGCTATTAAACCACTAAGTTTTTATTGAGTAAGTTCATTTCATTAGTTATAAAATTCATTTCGTATAACGCCCCAACCCCAAATTCATAGAGTCGGTGCATTATTTTAATACACTGGCATGATTACAAGGAATCAAGTCCCAAGAGACTGATAAGTTTAGTAGTATTGGAAAATATATGCATACATGAACATTAAATTACAATTTCTAACATAAAACGCAAAAAATAATCCTTTGATAATGCTATTGTTCCCTTAGCTTAACCCTGCATCTCAAACATAGAACAATTCTTGGGATCCTGGAAAAATAAAACATAAGAAAGGGGTGAGCTCAAATGTTCAGTAAGGGTGAATAATTTAGCGGAAGATATACACTTTTAAGGTAAGATGTGTAATAAAAACAATATCCTTTTAAACATAAATATCAACATAATATGGAGAAATAAATCAAACATTACTATATAAACATGCACAACGATATTCTACTAGTCGAATAATCACATGTAATAACTAATTTCATAATGAGGGAATGCCTAATGTCGGACATCAATACCAAATAGTCAAGTCCTTGTGCCAAGACTACAAATAAATTTTTTTTCAAGGCCTTGTGCCAAGACAATAGTTTCTCTAATGAGACCTACCGATGAATCGAGGAGCTATAGCGGGCTCCACCCATCACTTACTAAGTCCACTGCATTCCTCATATGAAAAGGTTGAATCAAATCATAAACATTTGTATTAAAACTAGAATATGAAATGTAAATACTTTTTCCATAAACCATGAATGTTATAAAAATAACACAACCACAGTCAAAAATATCACAAATCCTTCAATAAAATATGGAATATTTGTATCATAATAAATCAACTTCAAACAAGTTTAAAATTCATCAAAGGATATTGACCTAGATAAAAATGATTTTTAAAACTCTTTGAGAGAAATATATCTTTCTCATGAAAGCATTTAAAAGTCTCAAAATTTAAAAATGAATACATTTAAATACATTTTTGAATCAATGTGTCCCTTACCACTTTGAAACTTTTCAAAGGAATTAACATTTTAAAAACCATTCATGTCCATATAAATAAATCGTTAAAAACAATTTTCATGTAATAATCGCTTTCTTTATCGTACGTGTTTTAACTTGTTAATCTTGATTGTATCACATAGATAAAAATTTAAATACTTCTAGAATAT
Source organism: Viscum album (assembly GCA_963277665.1). Taxonomy (NCBI): domain Eukaryota; kingdom Viridiplantae; phylum Streptophyta; class Magnoliopsida; order Santalales; family Viscaceae; genus Viscum; species Viscum album. The sequence goes on from OY728136.1 coordinate 1,648,668,782, forward strand.
AAAACATGATTTATATATCATATATATTTAGAATATAAATATGTATAATAGTCATATATATGAAATGGAAAACACCGTTTATAGAGACGGCAATCCGTACGTACGCATTAACATTGTTTCCGTTTTCATATTGTATTGCACGGAAAAAAGTGAATAAGATATATGTAAGTAAATATATATATATATCCAGTAGAATTATTATGTAATATATTACATACTTATTAATGATTTATATTTTATAATCATTGTTGAATGGTGAACGTGGAAAGGAATCTAATCGCATCTTGGAGACGGTAATCTGTACGTACGCACGAGCGACAATATCATTATATTGATGGTGAAATCGTATGTAATTGGATGTTATATAATTTATAAATAATAATTAACATGTTATATTTATTATTCACATCAGTTATACTCATTTTTATACCCATACAAATAATGAAGTGTTTTAATAACAAACTACACCATGACGTGGAGACGGCAATCCGTACGTACACACGTATGTTGACTTTTTGATTTATAGGATGGATAAAATAATGAATATTGTTGAACCATTTTTATAATAACATCATATTATATAGAAGATACTGGAGTTATTATTTTATAATGTAAACAACAAAGAAAGAGGAAGTGGAAGAATAATAGAACTTGAAAGAAGGTGGTGATATCATTACCTCTTCTACAGGTTCTTCCTTTTTATTTGATCAAAACAGATCCTTAGGGTGGATTTCTAACCAAATAAGGCATCTAAGATGAATTTAGGATAGTTGGGAGTATATTTTGGTATGGGTTGGCTGAGCCAAATGAATTTGGAGGTATGAATTTGAGAGAAGGGGAAGTGCCCTTTTATAAGAGGGGTGAGGGGAACCTTAGGAAAAACATAAAATATTATTTTATAATAAATTTATTTTTGGTTTCTAATGGATCCAAAATGAATTAATTAAAGGATAAGGTAGGTATGGGTCGAAAACCTTTCAACCAATAGGTTTTAGACAGGTTTAGGTCACCATCGTAACCTTAACTTTTAGATTTAACTCTTAGTTAAATAGTTTCACATTTACCATGCCTCTTTGTATTTTTAAATTATATGGTTAATAAACATACGATAAAATTCCAATAGAACACCAATTGGTTCATTAATGTCATATATATTATTATATAATACTTTTTTCTGAACCTTAGATTATTAAGACTACTATATCAATTAGTAATATAACATTAGATTTAAAAACTATTTTATGTCAATTTTGGCCCTATTTGCTATTTGTTTTTTGTAAAAATCATAACATCACAATTACTTCAACAAAAATTGATTTAATTCACACTAAAATGTCATATTAACATATAAAATTATTTTAATTCATTATTAGCCTCAAATTACATTTATTTTGGTATTTATAAAATCAATTATATTAATCTATTATTAATAAGGTAATTATTGTATCATCATTGTGTTATAAATAAATTTAATTATATAATGTCTAAAAATTATAAATAAAATACCATTATTTAGTTAGTATTTTTATATTTTTAATGAATCATTATAATCGAATTTATCTTATGTATAACTCTATATTAAAAATGTTTTAGTTATGAAAACTTGAATCTAACACTTTTAACTCTTCTTTAAATTAAATAATAATAAATGTCCTAATCTAATACAAGTACACCTAAAGGATCATATTTTATTCCTAAGGTAGTTTTTGGTCTAATTACACTTATCCAATAGAATTAATACATGTGTAATGTTAATAATAATATAATTTTTACATTTAATTACCCTATTTACATTTAACCGTCGTAAATAAAAGTCAAAAGTTACGATTCATCAAAAAAAATTATCTTATTCAAAAAAAAAATTACTTACTGATATCAACCGTGTCTCTTGGATTTTTGAAATTAAATTCACATATGCGTTAAAATTATGTTTTACGCAAATTTTCAAATGTTCCTGGGAGGTGGGTAAAAGACGGTAAAATGTTCAACAAACTTTTTATATATCTAAACTTATTATAAAATGATTTCGATTAATTATATTGAACTTATATAGGTATTATGTATCTATTTTGACTAAATTTCAATTAAAATTAAATAAATAATTATTTGAATAAAAATTCGGTTTAAACTAATAACTTGGTGTTTTTTACTATTAATCAAAAATTGAAAGTTTTCTGAAAAATACCAAAATTTCACCCTAAGATAATTTTGATATTCTCAATTAAAAAATAAAGTCTCATTTTCCAAATTCAAAATATAAAAGTTTAATTTATTTATTTAAAATTAATTCTCGTTGTCAAAACCAAAAAACATATTTTAAGAAGTAAAAACTATCAAAAGATTGACACTTGTTTATGTCCAATTTCAAAGTGAAAATTCTTCCTAATAAACAACATTAGATTAAATGGTAAAAATATAATCTAATAATACTTCCAAACCATTCAAATGTATTTTTGAACGCTATAAATTATTTTGATTAAAAAAGTTGTTTTCAGTTAAAATATAGTATTTTCACTATTCACCCAAATATGAAAGTTATCAGAAAAACACCAAAAATTTATTTAAACTAAATTCATATGTCCCGATTCTAAATAAGAAGTATATTTTTTAAAATTGAATATATAAAAGTTTCAAATAATATATTTAAATAGGGTTCTCCATTAAAAGGCAAAAAAATTGCGTTTTTTTTAAAAATACATATTTTATCTAAAAAAATGAATTTGTTCTTAAATTATGTCTAAGAAACTGACAATATGGATTCTAAAATTATAAGGATTGTGTAAAGTTCAAAATCCAGTTAATATTATTCATAACTGCTTATGAACAGGCTAGTTTGTTAAGTCGTGGTGCGCTTGAACTCGGTGTTGTGTGTAATGAAAGTTATTGATTTACTTTAAAAAATAACATACTATGAAATTTTGGGGTGTTACATTATTCCCTCCTTCAATTAATTGTGTCCTAGAAATTTGAAATTGTTCTATGAAAATAAAAGGTAGAAAATAGAAAATACCATGGTGTGAAATACCACATCAGAAATTCGGTTAGTAAAATTTAGTCTTAACAAGGGGAAATATATATATATATATATATATATATATATATATACTTGACAAGTAGAGTTTTATCCTTCAATTAATTCCTACCACAAACTCATCTTTCACTCTAAATTATTTCAAAAAAATGTTTTCTATTTATCCTAATCGTATAGGGTTCCAAAAATAAGGAGTTCAAAATTCATTTGTCAGACTATTTAAAAAAAAAATTATACAAACCATTACATCACATAGTCCAGTCGTAGGTGATAAACCCTTGTAGATCATCAGTTGCGGGTTCAAGTAGTACGTCCTTACTGGACGTGACCAGTTGTCACCTGGCCTCTGGGTTTTCCCTTTTATAACAATCCAATAATTACATTAGTAATAGTATCCAATTTCAAACTTAATCTATTCCCACCATTAGAATTATCCAAATAATTCTATCCAAAATCACAGTACAAAATTTATAAGGAAGTTAAACAGAATGAAGATCCTTTTTTCCATGTAATAACAGGTGAACACCTTCATCGTGTATTATTTTAAAACATGGTAACACTCTGAATTACCATAAAACCTTATTGATTACATTCATGCTTCCTTATCCTTTATATAATACTGGATATATTCCTTATACCAAATTTTTTTGAATATTCCAACAATGATGAAATAAGAAAACTATTAATTAGTTCCAAGGTAGTCAAGAATATCTAATATAATGTATCCAAATAAACCATCTCTTATTCCAAAATCACTACCTTATTATCAAGACCATATTAAGGATTACCTTTCCTTCAACCATGTATTTTTCCAAAAACTGTAGCTTACTATTACGTCACTTTTCTTAGAACCATGTAATCTCAAATCCTAAACAAAATAGTACTACAATAGAATCCTTATTTATCTCTATAATTCATATAACCAGTATATTGTAGATAAAACACTCAAATGAAATAATTCTATAATAACAATATAAGAACACTAGTCATTCCTCTTTATCTGAGGTAATATCATAACTTTATTATTATCCAATATCATTATTTTTACTATACTATAATGACTGGGGCATTGATCTTCATAGTCTCCCAATGACTTGCAGAGAAGCATTGTACATTTGAAACCTTTTTCTCACCCTTGAAATCACGTACTTGGTGTTATTTTTCTCCACACTTATAACAAACTCCCATTACCTTCAAGTATTTACCAAGGTGATTCTTTCCACAGTTATCACATATGAAAAATTCCTTCTTTTCCCTCTTCCATTTATCCATATTTCTCTTTTCCATCATTTTCTTCTCTTTCTTCCCTTCAAAGCCACATAACTCAGATAATTCATTACTTATCTTATTAACACATGATACTATTTCATTATATGTTGAGAATACATGGGAGGTTATTTAACTTATAAATGTTGGCTTAATACTGTGAAAGATATGATCCTTATTACTCTTTGGATCATACATATTATTGGAGTTCACATTCCTTTTACTGGGTGCCATTTCAATACAATGGCATATAATAGGTCAGTTTATGAATTTCAATGAATAATTCCAAACTTGTAAAATACCTAACATAAATTGAACAGTTTATGGATATAATCCATAATCATAAAAATATTTTCATTGAGGAAGTATATAATTTTAAATCCTTCATAATTAATTGTAAAGAAAATGAGAATTATCCTAAGCATATCCCCTGGGAGTTTCATAACCAAGAGTTCAGTAAAGACCATTTTCATGCACCAGTTCCCATTCGAGTCTATCTCAAAGTGGTGTTTTTTGGATTTAGCCTTAGGTACATATGTACTAGAGACACATCTACCTACTCGTATCTAGAAAGGGATGTATTTTCATGGAAAACTCACAAAATATCTACATTAACAAAATTCTAAGAAGATCATTTATACTAATCCTCAAATTCTATCTTAGGGTAATGTACTCTAATCATAGTTTATCTAAATCTTGTTTCCAAGGATATTTCTAAACTTCCACTGATACCAACTGTAATGACCTGGCCATAGTTACCCAGAGTCGGTGCATTATTAAATGACATTGGCATAATTACAAGGAATAAAGTCCTGAAGGACTGATTAGTTTAGCAGTCTTGGAAAACAGATTACGTACATGAAGTTCGAAATTACAACATGAAAAGAAAAACAACAGTAATCTATTCCATTAGAAACGTCCAAACCTCCTAGATTATGCCTGAAAGTCACTCATAATTAACTTCTTCATATCTTGGGAAAATAAAACATAAGAAATGGGTGATCTCAGATGCTCAGTAAGGGTAAATAATTTAGCAGAAGCTATAAACTTTTAAGGCATGATGTGCAAGAAAAAAAATAGCCTTTTAAACATAAACTTGAACATAATATGGAAAAAATAAATCAAACATTACCATATAAACATTCACATGGATATTATACTAGTCGAATAATCACATGTAATAACTAATTTCATAATGAGGGAATATATAGTAACTGACTTTAATTTATGCATTAAGGCCTCGTGCCAGGACATATGGTCTAACTGTAACTGGACCCAAACGCGGAGAGCCTCTGTAACCGAACTCCATCTCGGAGAGCCTTTGTAACTAGACTCCAACCGAGAGAGCCTCCGTAACTAGACACGAACCTGGTGGTTCTGCTGTAACCAAACCCCAACATAGAGGGCTTAATTTTATAGGACCCCAACCCAGAACATACTAGTCCAATACATTCATCATTAGAAAAGGTTGAAATATAACATAAAATTTCCTTTTAAAACTAGCATTCAAAATGTCAATAAATTATCCATAATCCTTGAATGATATAAAAATTTCACATCCACAATCAAACATATCCAAAAAAAAATCAATATAATATGGAATATTTGTATCATAATAAATCAACTTCAAACAAGTTTAAAATCCATTAAAAGATGTTGACAAAGATGAAAATGATCAGTATAATGCTTTGAGAGAAATACCCTTTTTCATCAAATCGTTTAAAAATTCTCACAATTTTTAAAAGTAGTTATTTAAATGGGATTTTTTAATCAAAGTGTCCCAAACCACTTTGAAACATTTTAAAGGAATTATAATTTCAAAACATTCATTTCCATATAAATAAATCCTTAAAATCATTTTCAAAACATGGACATTAATTAAAAGGGTTTAGAAAGTTAAATCTTTAAAACATTTAAAATGTTGATTTTGTTAAATAAAACCTTCGATAAAACCTTAAAATATTCCTTTTGAAATAATTTTTATAAAATATGGGTATCTATGATAAGTATGTCCCAGAAAATACTTACACATGAACAATCTCAGATAACAATGAGATTAAGGAAATAACCCTTACCTCATTGTAATCAATCGATTCGTATGAACAATAGTAAATAACCACCAAATGAACCACATAATATCATGAATATAAATGGAATCATGATTATATATATCAAATGGTCACACTCAATACACCACATGTAATAAATAAGTGGTGAACAATTGAAATCTCACGGAATTAAAAGTGAGATAAGAAACCCTTACCACTTGTCCGACTTGACTCACTCGTATGTTCCTTGTTCTTACTAAATAATAAACATAAGTTAATTTATAATTTCTTAAGAATATTTTCAGTTTTTTATTCCTTTTATATCACTTATTACCTTTCTATAACAATTAGTTAATTATTTGAGTTCATATCGAACATTTTGTCGATGTTCGGAACTTGAGTAAAAATTGAACTTGTTATAATTATAAATTGTCCATGTGGACAAAAGTAAATTATATATAGAATGATATTACAAATTTAGACTTCACATATATCACATATGTCTAGTATATATATGTATTTATAACAGTACATTACATTTGAAGATAAGAAATGAAATCCACCATTCATGGAGACGATAAGCCGTACGCACACATGAATGCTACTTTCATTTATATTTTGTATTTTAATGGAATTAAAACATAATGATACATAGGTATATGATAATTCTAGTATAATATCATATATAATACCATTAACCCCATACTTTAAACATCCCACATAATACATTAATTAGTCATCTCACTTTGTGGGGGCGGTAGTCCGCACTTCCTCAAATGAAATTATCACATTTTACCCATAATGGAAACCATAAAGGTATGATATAAATGGAAAATACAGAAGCAAAAAGAAAACATAAACATAATATATATATATATATCATATATAAATGAAGTTCCATCTTAGTGGCCACCATGAGAGGTAGTATGAGCTAATCGAACAATCATCGTTTCGTGAGGCATTAGTTTTTCAACCACAGAAACAGTATATTCTTCACCCATTAGATGGAGGTGTGTGTAATTGTAGTTAGAATCCATCTCATAAAAACATAATAGTATATTGAGGATACTGGTGTTATAATAAAAGAATAGAATAATAATATTTTAGGGGGGTTGTAGAAGTAAAATAAAACAAAATAAAAGAAAAGAATTTGATAGAAATTATTACCTTTAATTTGGGTAACTTCCTTTGGTTTGAACCAAAAAGACTTTTTAAATTGCCTTCTGTCTAAGGTAATGATTCTAGGAGGAAGAGAGGGATATTGAGAGCTTATTTGTACAGAGTTTGGATTATCCCAGGGGCTTTACAGGTGTGAGGAATGGGTTAGAAGTAAGGGATTTTTATAAGGGGAGGAGGGTTTCTTCAGGAAAGTGTAAAGATATTATTTTATTAAATTATGCTTTTCGGTTTCTAAAGGTCCAAAACTCATTAAAGTCTAAGATACGAAGACTCAATGTGGTGTTTTCAAGTTTGACCCCTAGGCACATCTGTGCCATTTCCGCCTCTACCGGATCGTATCCAAACTGGGATGTATTGCTTGGAAAAATCATAAAATCTCTACAGTACCAAAATTCTAGGAAGTTTTTCTATACTAATTCTCAATGTCTATCATAGGGTAGTGTTATCTAATTAGAGTTTTTCTGAATCTAGTTTCCAAGGTTATTGCTAAACTTCCCATGATACCAACTATAACACCCTGACCCTAGATTCCCAGAGTGAGTGCATTATTTTAATAAATTGGCATGATTACAAGGAATCAAGTCCCGAAAGACCGATCAGTTTAGAATTCTTGGAAAATAGATTGCATAGATGAACATTACATTACACTTTCTAATATACCACACAAAAATAATCCTTTTAGAATTTCATTGTTCCCTTAGCTTAACCATACACCTCAAACATAAGTCACTTCTTGGGATCCTGGGAAAATAAAACAAAAGAAAGGGGTGATCTCAAATGCTCAGTAAGGGTAAATAATTTTTCAGAATCTATAAACATTTTAGTCAATATGTGTAATAAAAACAATATCTTTTTAAACATAAACATGAACATGATATGGGGAAATAAATCAAAAATTACTATATAAACATGAACATGGATATTCTACTACTCTAATATTCACATGTAATAACTAATTTCATAATTAGGGAATGTCTAATGCTATACATCATTACAAAATAATAAAGGCCTTGTGCGAAGACTACAAATATAATTTTTCTCAAGGACTTGTGCCAAGACACTAGTTTGTCCCATGAGACCTACCGATGTATATAGCATCTATAGCAGGCCCCACCCATCACTTACTAAGTCAACTTCATTACGCATATGAAAAGTTTGAAACATAACATAAACATTCGTACTAAAACTAGCATTCGAAATGTCAATACTTTATCCATAAACCTTGAATAGTATAAAAATAACACATCTGCAGTCAAAATATCACAAATCCTTCAATACAATATGGAAGATTTGTATCATAATAAATCAACTTCAAACAAGTTCAAAATCCATTAAATGATGTTGACATAGATGAAAATGAATTTTAAAACTCTCTGAGAGAAATATATATTTCTCATGAAAAAATTTAAAAGTCACAAAATTTAAAAAGGAATAAATTTAAAGACATGTTTGAATCAAAGTGTCCGAAACCACTTTGAAACTTTTCAAAGGAAGTAAAATTTTAAAAAAACATTCATTTTCATATAAATAAATCCATAAAAACCATTTTAGAAACATGAACATTAATGAGAATGATTTAAAAGAATAAATATTTAAAACATTTAGAATGATGTTTTAGTAAAAATTACCTTAAAAATAATCCAATTGAAATCTTTTTTATGAAACATGGACAAGGATAATAAATATGTCTCAGTAGATACTTATGTAAAAACAACCACTGATAATAAAGAGATTGTCAAATTAACCCTTACCTTGCACATTCCATTAGTAGAAGGTACGTTTAACCTCTTGTATAATGACCATTGTATGTTATTATATTATACCAGAACCATATTAATATTTATGATATCATACATCATTCATTTATGACTTTGTACTACCCATTTAGTAATAATTTCCATGTTAAATTAACATTTTGTGTAAAAATCGCTTTCTTTATCGTACGTGTTTTAACTTGTTTCTCTTGATTGTATGACTTAGATAAAGATTTAAATACTTAAAGAATATAAAACATGATTTATATATAATATATATTTAGAATATAAATATTTATAATAGAGATATATATGAAATGGAAAACACCGTTTATGGAGACGGTAGTCCGTACGTGCGCATAAACGTTGTTTCTGTTTTCATATTGTGTGGCATGGAACTAAGTGAATAAGATATATGTAAGTACATATATATATACATATTTATATATTCAGTATTATTATTATGTCATATATTATATACTTATTAATTATATATATTTTATAATCATCTTGGAATGGTGAACGTGGAAATGAATTTCATCGCGTTGTGGAGACGGTAATCCGTACGTACGCACAAGAGAAAATATCATTAAAATGATAGTGAATTCATATGTAATTTCATGTTATATAATATATAAAGAATTATTAACATGTTATATTTATTATTTACATTAGTTATACTCATTATTATACCCATCCAAATAATGAAGTTTATGAATAACAAACAACACCACGACGTGGAGACGGTAATCTGTATGTACGCACGTATGGTGACTTTGTCATTTATAGGATGGATAGAATAATTAATATGGTTATACCATTTTTATAATAACATCACAATATATAGAAGATACTGGAGTAATTATTTTAGAATGTAAACAACAAATAATGAGGAAGTGGGAGAATAATAGAACATGAAAGTGGGTAGTGAAATAATTACCTCTTCTTCGGGTTCTTCTTATTGATTTGATTAAAAGGGCACCTTAGAGGCGGTAAGAGATAATCAAACTATAATCATTTTATGAGGTGTTAGTTTTCCAACCACATAAATAGTATGTTCTTCACCCATTATATGGAGGTGTGTGTAATTTTAGTTCGAATCCTTCTCATAACAACATACTAGTATATTGAGGATACTGGTGTTGTCATAAAAGAAAGTAATAAAAAGATTTTAGGTGAGTTGGAGAAGTAGATAAAACAAAATAAAAGAAAAGAATTTAAGAGAAACTATTACCTTTAATTTGGGTAACTTCCTTTGGTTTGAACCAAAAGAAATTTTTAAAGTGCCTTCTGTCAAAGGTAGGGCTTCTAGAAGAAAGAGAGGGATATTCAGATCTTATTTGGATAGAGTTTGGATGATATAAGGGTCTTTAGAGGTGTGAGGAATGGGTTAGAAGTGAAGAATTTTTATAAGGGGGGGGATGGGTTCTTTAAGAAAGTGTAAAAATAATATTTTATTTTATAATGCCTTTTTGTTTCTAAAGGTCCAAAACTCATTAAATTCAAAGATAAGATGACTCAAATTGATGTTTTGAAGTTTTTCCCCTACGTAAATATGTGCCGGAGCCACCTCTACCTTCTCATATCCATACTGGGATGTATTACATGGAAAACTCACAAAATCTCTACAGTACCAAAATTCTAGGAAGTTTTTCTATTCTAATTCTCAAATTCTATCTTAGGGTAGTGTTCTATAATTTTAATTTTTCTAAATCTAGTTTCCAAGGTTATTGAAAAACTTCCTCTGAATCCAACTGTAATGCCCTGACCCTAGATTCCCAAAGTTGGTGCATTATTTTAATACATTGGCATGATTACAAGGAATCAAGTCCTGAAAGACAGATCGGTTTAGCAGTTTTGGAAAATAGATTGCATACCTGAACATTATATTAAACTTTCTAACATACAACACAAAAATAATCCTTTGAAAATGTCATCGTTCCCTTAACTTAACCCAGCGTCTCAATCATAAGTCACTTCTTGGGATCCTGAGAAAATAAAACATAGGAAAGGGGTGAGCTCAAATGCTCAGTAAGGGTAAATAATTTAGCAGAAGATATAAACTTTTAAGGGAAGATGTGTAATGAAAAAAATACCCTTTTAAACATAATAATTAACATAATATGGGGAAATAAATCCATCAATACCATATAAACATGAACATGGATGTCATACTTGTCTAATAATCACATGTAATAACTAATTTCGTAATGAGGGAATGCCTAACGACATACATCATTACCAAATAGTAAAGGCCTTGTGTGAAGACTACAAATAACATTTTTCTCAAGGCCTTGTGCCAAGACACTAGTTTGTCTCATGAGACCTACCGATGCATCGATGAGCAATAGTAGGCCCCACTCGTCACTTACTAAGTCCACTACATTCCTCATATGAAAAGTTTGAAACATAACATAAACATTGTTACTAAAACTGGCATACGAAATGTCAATACTTTATCCATAAACCATTAATAGTATAAAAATAACACATCTGCATTCAAACATATCACAAATCCTTCAATACAATATCTAAGTTTGTATCATAATAAATCAACATCAAACAAGTTTAAAATCCATCAAAGGATGTTGACATAGATGAAAATGATTTGTAAAACTTATTAAGAGAAATATCTATTTATGATGAAAAACATTAAAAGTCACATAATTTAAAAATGAATATATTTAAAGAAATTTTTGAATCAAAGTGTCCCATACCAATTTTAAACATTTCAAATGAATTAAAATTTTAAAAAAACATTCATCTCTATATAAATAAATCCGTAAAACCCATTTTGGAAACATGAACATTAATGAGATCGATTTAGAAGAATAAATATTTAAAATATTTAGAATGATGTTTTAGTAAAAATTCCCTTAAAAACAATCCATTTGAAAACATTTTTATGAAACATGAACACGGATGATAAATATGTCTCAGTAGATACTTAAGTAAAAACAACCTCCGATAATAAAGAGATTGTCAAATTAACCATTACCCTGCACATTCCTTTAGTAAAGGGTACATTTAACCTCCTGTATAATGACCATTGTATGTTATTATATTATACCAGAACCATATTAACATTTATAAAATCATACATGATTCATTTATGACTTTATACTACCCATTTAGTAATAATTTCCATGTTAAATTAACATTTCGTGTAATAATCGCTATCTTTATTGTACATGTTTTAACTTATTACTCTTGATTGTATCACTTAGATAAGGATTTAAATACATCCATAATATAAAAAATGATTTATATATAATATATATTTATAATATAAATATGTATAATAGACATATATATGAAATGGAAAACACCGTTTATGGAGACGGTAGTTCATACGTACGCAAAAACGTTGTTTCCGTTTTCATATCGTATTGCACAGAACTAAGTGAATAAAATATACGTAAGTATATATATATATATATATATATATCTAGTTTCATTATTATTTCATATATTAAATACTTATTAATGATATATATTTTATAATCATCGTGGAATGGGGAACGTGGAAATGAATCTCATCGCGTCGTGGAGACGGTAATCCATACGTACGCACGAGCGATAATATCAATACAATGATTGTGAAATAATATGTAATTGGATGGTATATAATATATACAGAATCATTAACATGTTATATTTATTATTTACATCAGTTATACTCATTATTATATCCATCCAAATAAGGAAGTTTTTTAATAACAAACTACACCATGACATGGAGACGGTAATCTGTATGTACGCACGTATGGTGACTTTGTCATTTATAGGATGGATAGAATAATGAATATGGTTATACCATTTTTATAATAACATCACAGTATATAGAAGATACTGGAGTTATTATTTTAGAATGTAAACATCCATGAAAGAGGAAGTGGAAGAATAATAGCACTGGAAAGAGGGTGGTGAAATCATTACCTCTTCTTCAGGTTCTTCCTTTTGATTTGATCAAAAGGGATCATTAGGTTGGCTTTACGACCAAAGGAAGGCCTCTATTATTAAGATAGGATGGTCGGGAGGATATTTGGGTAGGGGTTGGCCAATTCAAATGGCTATGGAGGTGTGAATTTGAGAGAATTGGATGTTCCCTTTTATAAGAGGGGTGAGGGGCACCTTAGAAAAAACGTAAACTATTATTTTATAATAAATTCATTTTCGGTTTATAATGACTTCAAAATGAAAGGTGGGTATGGGTCTAAAACCTCTCATCAAATAGGTTTTAGATAGGTTTAGGTCACCATATTAACCTTAACATTTAGATTTAACTCTTAGTTAAATGGTTTGACATTTACCATGCCTCTTTGTATTTTTATATTATATGGTTAATATACATACTATAAAATCCCAATAGAACCCCAATTGGTTTATTAATTTCATATATATTATTATATAATTCTTTTTGAAGAATGTTATATTTTTAGTACTATTATATCAATTAATAATATAATATTTGTTTTAAAAAACAATTTTATGTCAATTTTGACACTAATTGGTATTTGTATTTTTGTTAAAATCATAACAGCATGATTACTTCAAAAAAAATTGATTGAATCAACCCTAAAATGTCATATTAACCTATAAAATTATATTAATTCATTAGAAGTATCAAATTACATTTATTTGGGTATTTATAATATCAATTATTTTAATCTTTTCTTAATAAGGTAATTACTTCATCATCATTGTGTCATAAATAAATTTAATTATTTAATGTCTATAAATTATAAATAAAATACCATTATGTATTTAATATTTTTATATTTCAAATTAATATATATAATTGAAATTATCCAATGTATAACCGTACACTAAAATTTTTTTACTAATGAAAACTTGAATTTAACACATTTAACTCTTCTTTAAATTAAATAAAAATAAATGTCCTAATCTAATCCAAGTGAACCTAAAGGATCATATTTTATTTATAAGGATGTTTTTGGTCGAATTACACTTATCCAATATAATTAAATCATGTTTTAGGGTAATAATAATATATTTTTTACCTTTTATAACCCAATTTACATTTAACTATGGTAAATAAAATTCAAAAGTTACTATTCACCAAAAATTATTTTTATCTTATTAAACCACATTTTACTTACTGATATCATCCATGTCTCATGGATTTTTGAAATTCAATTCACAGAAGCTGGAAAATTATGTTTTTTGAAAATTTTCAAATTCTCTTAGAAGGTGGGTAAAAGACAGTAAAAAGTTCAATAAAATTTTAATATATCTAAACATATTATAAAATGATTCCAATGAATTATATTGGAATTATATAGGTATTATGTATCTATTTTTAACCAAAATAAATTTAAATTAAATAAATAAGTTTTAAAATAAAAATCCGGTTTTAACCAATAACTCCATGTTTTTCACTATTCATAAAAAATTGAAAGTTTTCATAAAAATACAAAATTTTCACCCTAAGCTAATTTTGATATTATTAATTAAAAAATGAAGTGTGATTTACCAAATTCAAAACATAGAAGTTTCTTTTATCAATATAAAATTAATTTTCATTGTCAAAACCAAAAAACCTATTTTAAGAAATAATAACAACCAAAAGATTGACACTTGTTTATGTCCAATTTAAAAGAGAAATTGCTTCCAATGACCAAGATTGGATTAAATGGTAAAAATACAATCTAATTATAATTACAATCCATTGAAATTTATGGTTGAACACTATAAATTATTTTGATTTCAAAATTAGTTTTCAGTTAAAATATAGTATTTTTCCCTATTCACCCAAATATAAAAGTTATCAGAAAAATACCAAAAATTTATTGAAACTAAAATATTATGTCCCGATTCTAAATAAGAAGTTTATTTTGTCAAATTTAATATAAAAAAGTTTCAAATATTATATTTAAATATGGTTCGCCTTTAAAAGGCAGTAAAATTGAGTTTTTTTGAAAAATACTTCTTTTATCTAAAAAATGAATTTGTTCTTACATTATTACTAAGAAACTCACAATATGGATTCTAAAATTATATGGATTATATAATTTTCAAAATTCAGTTAATACTATTCATAACTGCTTTTGAATGGATAGTTTGGTAAATCGTGGTGTGCTTCAAATCGTTGTTGCGTGTAGTGCAAGTTATTGAACTAGTTTGGAGAAATAACGTACTATGAAATCTTGGGGTTTTATATTTCTCATATGATTCCTTAAGGTTCTACCCATTGACTAGAATAAAAAAATTGTGAGAAATGATAATCATAATAGAAAACCAAATATTAATGAAAAATAATTATATAAATTTATAAATCAAGACAACTTATTTTCAATATATTAAAACATATATTTCTCATGTATCATGCATGATAGTTAAAAAAACATTAGGTTGTTATCCAATACATATAACTATTACTAGGTTTCTCAGTAATGTTTTCTCTTAATAATTTACAATGGTCAACTCATCCTTTCTATGATACCAATTATAGAATCCCATACATTCCACACATAGATATTACATATTATTTAATTAATATTCAATACATAACATAAGGTTCCATGCCATAATCATATAGGTATATTATCTTTATAAACATGGATATATAAACAAATAGTTCATCAGATATCTATATCAAATCCCAATATGTTTTTCGTAACGAGAACCCATTTTAGAAAAATCATATATAATAACATTATTCATAACCTTGGGAAAAGGAATCTTAATAAAGGGTGAGAACATATACTCAATAAGGGTAAAAAAGGGAGAAATAAATTATCACATGAGTATAACATGAACATAAGGGTATGAGAACATGATAATAAAATTTTATATTCATACCTTGAATATCATAGATCATAATATTAATCCATGGAATAAATATTTTAATCTCATAAGACATGAGTCATAAAGGAATCAAAGAACATGATTCATCCGAACCAGATATTTATCACAATAAATTAATTTGTGGCATACATATGAATATAAATTTTTGAACATGTATAAATAAAAACAAGTTCACTCATTCAGTTTTGGATATGAAATAAATCCATCATATGAACTTATGGAAATGAAAACAGATCCAAACATAGTGTTATGGACATTAAATAAATTTCCATACATAAAAATATGGATATGAAACTAGGTCCATTCATAATATTATTTACATAATAGAAAGGTACATGTAGAAAATTATAGACATGAAAACATGGTCCATGTATTAAATTGTGAATATGAAATCAGGTCCACGCATAATATATTTACCTCATAGCTTATCCATCATTACCCAATGAATTATAGCTATTTAATGAATCAAACCATAATTCAATCATAATAAATTCTTAAAAATTCCATAAGATCAGAAATCATAACATTATAACATAAACCATGGAAACAAATTGGTTCTGTACAAATCTAATAATTATAATAAAAAACCACATCGAGCAAGAATAATGGTTCTATCATTGGATAATATACCAAATAAAGAATCAGTAATATCAAATTATATTGTAATAGATTAAAATATTCATTAAACGATCACATGAAAAGTTCTTTAGGAAAACATCATTTTCACCTTATAATAACCATTTCAAGACATAAAAATTTCCCAAGTACTTGGGGAAAACATTTTTATTGAATAAAATTTTGGAAACATGTAATTTAAGTTTAAATAATTTATAATACATCATGGTGGGAAATTAAATTCAATCCATATATGTTAATGTAAAACATCCCTTTCACACTTTTGTTGAAAAAAAAATACATGAAGTACCATATTCAGAAATTGACAAGAAGATTCTTTTTAAACCATAATGTAAATAGTTAGAAATGGGTAAAAATGAGTCTAAAAGTAATAAGGGAATACTAATAACATTATTTGGAACCTTTTTTTAAAGTATGAATATGGAATAAAATGTTTTTTCAACCCAATAAATAAATAATGTTTATTTTATTTAATTACATATTTTCAGTCTCTTGAGTACATAAGGCGTTGAAAATGAATATAAAACGTGAATTCTCAAGAAATAACCATATGATAAAAAATTCATAATTATATTGAGATTTAGATATTAATATTTCATAATCATAAACATAATTATAAACAATTCCAATAAACAATGAGATTGTAACATAAAACTCTTACCACTTTGGTAACATTTAAATAAAAATCTAATGAAACAGAGAACATTTTATATATATTTAAATCCTAAGATCTTTGATAAAAATAATAATAAAATAAATTCATGGATAGTAATTTTTTCAGATAAAAGAAACAAGTGGTGAATATGGCATGTGTCTCAATGAAATAAAAGTTTGATGAAAATCCATTTCCTTAAGATAGATTGGTTTGGAAAGTTCATTAACATCAAATATAATAAATTTAAATTCATTGAACTTATATAAAATAATTATTTTATTTACTACTATATCATATATATTAATTATATTTATATGTTATAACAATCCATATTGGTAGAGATACAAAAATGAATTACATTGTTCATGAAGATGGTAGGTCGAACGTATGCATGAATGTTGTTTTTTCATTGATGAATGGAATAAAATAAAGTTCAATAGTAATTAATCTTAATAGAATCATTATTATATCATATAAATAATATATATTCATAAAATCTATCCACATTACCATCTATTTAGAGTGGATACGAATAATTAATCACAACGCCTCGTGGAGGTGGTAGTCCACACATACATATGAGTGACGTTATCATTTTACAACAGTTTAGTAGGTAATAATTTAGATTTTATATTATCATTAAAGAAGTATAATTATGTTATAAATATAATATATAAACTATAAAATCCTCATAATAATCATCCATAAAATATGTAAATAAAAAATGAATGGAATCTCTACTTGGAGATGGTAAGTCGTACATACACACGAGTGATAATTTCACTTCTAATTTGTTGAAAAAGAGTGTGTATAATGGTGATTTAATAACAATAATAATAGATAAATATATTTATGATAATTTATTTATTTTTTGATTAATAATATGACCTATCTATATAATTTTGATAAGAATTAAAAATAAAGTGATCAGTTAAGGTGATTACCTATTCTTTTAAAAAAACCCATCAGATCTCCTCTGATGAACCCTTGAGTTGGTATTTTTGGAATAAAATCGCATATGTAATGTTCATATGGGATTTTGAAAGATAATTTATATGGTTTTTTTCAACATATAAGGCTCACTATGTAGTTAGGGATAAAAATGAGGGGTGACATCTTATAATTAATGGGATGGGAACTTTTGAAATTTATTATTACTAAATTTATATAAACTAACTTTGAAAACCAAATTTATCAAAATTTTAAATATTATAATATCAGATTCGTATGAGTCTAAATAAAATGATTCAATAAACTTTGGACAAGTTTGGATCACATATTGACCATTATATGTTTTTAACCCTTTAGTATCCCTTTTGACAATTATAGTGATATCAATGTTTTTTACTATTATAGGGATAATATAGTTGTTATGAAAGGGAAAAACCGACCATAAATGGCGAATGGATGATTTAATAAACCATATAAAATAAATTTGTTTGATGATACAATTATTAGTATTTTTAAATCCTTTAATAAAGTATTACTTATTATAAAATATCATAAATGTCAATTTTGGTACTATTCATTTATTTTTACATTAAAAAATACAATAGAATAATAGAATTAAAATATAATTCCTGAAAAACTCTATAATATTTCATATTTATCTATAAAAATTATGTACCACAAAAAATAACTCCTATAATATTATTAATAGTGTTTTGAAAATCATATTATTGATTTTTTCTCTACTTCCACATTCACTATTTCAGTGTTTCGTAAGCATTTAAGGTAAATATTTCATTACTAAAATAATTAAATAAAATAAAATTTTGAATATAATTAATTTATATTTCAAATTATTATTTATTATATAAAATATCCTATTTTTAACTATTTATAAAAAAATTATAGACACAAAACAAAGAGAATGCCATTTTTGACTTTTCATTATATTAAATAATATAATGGTCAAACTCATGGAAAAATGTAAAAAATTAAATATGTGATAATATTTTATTATTATGTATTATATATACTAATTTAATAAAATTTAGGTAAGTTTTAGGGTCAGTTGTTTTCCATATCAAATTATTTTTAAAAAAAATTACCCGATTTACACTTCGTTATGTTAAAAAAATTACTAAAATTAATATTCATAATGTCCAAAAATAAAAGGTGAATATTTACCAAATTTTGAACCCAAATTTAAAAATATGAAATCAATTTTCACATATTAATTTATAGAAGATCATTAAATTACTTTATAAATTCAGAAAATGCAATGAAAAACATGTTTTAGAAACATGTGTTTTTAATCCAAAAAATTTACTTATACCAAAATCTGGTATAATGATGTTTAAAAATAATTTAATTTCATTTAATATAATTAAATAATACTTAATCTAATTTCATATAAAATTAAAATAATAATGTGAATTATTACTGAAAATAAAATGATAGTTTTGGAGAAATCGGTATTTTTCACTATTCACTGAAAAATAAATCTTTTTAGAAAAATACCAAAATTTCACCCAAAGATAATTTCAATTTGATAATTTAAAAATTAATATCATTTTTTATCTAATAAAAATTCTAAATTTGAAATAAACTTAATAATAATAATTTTCTCACAGCAAGCAATAAAAATCATTTTTGAATAAATCATGTTTTTGAATAATAAAAATGTTTTTATAAAAATAGAGTGATTATTTATTAAGAATTAATAAATAAAATTATATTTATTGGTACCTTTATATATATTTAATAAATTATTTAATAGAATTTATACTCTAATTTTAACAACTAGTTAATAACTGTTGTACAAGAATATTTGAAGAGTATCTCACTATTTGTTTAAAATTGTTGTTGTGTTTAATACAATATATTAATGAAATAATATTATTTAAACATAAATATTATATAAAATCTTTAGGAATTAAAATTATTAATCCATTCTCAGTTTAACAATGGATCATGTTCATAGATAAGATATTTTTCACTTTATGATGTAGTACAAATGAACAATTCGGCATGATATTTCATCATCTAAGGGTGATGTTAATAAATTAAATTCATTGATCCCAAATACTAATATGTTATTAGAGATATATAGTATGTAATTTAATAATATTATAGAGATATTATACATAAAATAATTTCTATATGAGCAATGGGATTATATGGAAAGAACATTTGTCAATCAAATGAAAAAGGAAGAGGATAATGTTACTGAATATAAAGATAACATTACAAGGTTAAGAACTCTTAATATGAATTATGTATGTGACCCATGACGTAATATTGATCTCTAATTTTATGTGTTAAATATTATCCATTTTAGGGAAATATTATCTATTAGTTTTCTTTATATGAGGATATAATATCAAGTTCTATCAAGGTAGAGAAATAATTTTCCAAGACTTATGGTTTCCAAGAAAAGAAAGAAAAAAATATCTTAGTTGAAAATTATATAAAAATATACTAGAAAAGGGAATAATTGAATGGTGGAATTTTCAACATGTAATATTTATGGAAATAGACACTATGGAACTTGGTTTCAGGAAATGTGAGTATTCTTTAGGTTTTGAGAGAAATTTCATTAGGATTGTGAAGGTAAGATCAAGAATAAAGCTGCCAATTTCTAATGCTTAAAATATAAGGATATGGTAAACTAGTCAAATTAATTCCATAATACACCATGAAATTTTCATTATAATTGTCCATGGAATTAATGAAAATAATATATGATCACTATAGATCAGGTTAAAGCCTCAAATGATGTGATAAAAAATAGTTTTTTCATGAACTCCAAGTTAGCTAAAGCTTTATTTGATTCTAGATATATATAATCCTTTATGTACTACATGTTTGTTAAGAAAATTAAATAGTCCATGATACTCTAAACACAGAGTTTTCAATCAAGATACTTAGTAGAAATCTTATTGCAATAAGGATATATCGAGTAGTCTCTAGTCAAATTCTTAAATATTACCTAATAGTGGACTTGATTACCACCCCTATGATTGGATTTGAAATAATCCTCTCTATGGATTATATTTCAAAGTATAATATGAGGAATTATTATGAATATGATAAGATTATTATTTAGGAAGTGGGTAGAGAATCCATTTTTAAGGGAGAGTCTTCATTATATAAGTCTTTTATTAATCCACATTTAGTAGCTCAACTTACTGAAATTATAGTAAAATAAGATGAGAAAATGACATCCATGTATGGGGAATACATCCTAGTATTAAATGATTTTCAAATTTTAAGTGAATAAATTATTTTATTTCTAGAATACTTACCATGAGATTAACCTGAGTTTAATTTATATTTTTCTATTGATCCCATCCCTAATATAAAACCCATATCAAAGACTCCCAGGAAAATTCACCAGTTGAATTGGTGGTGTTTTAGAAAAAAATATATGAGTTGTGTCATATGGGATTTACAGGCACGTGTATTTCACAGTCGGGATCTGCTATCCCATTTTCGAAAAATACGGATTGATCTCTGAGGTTGTGCATTAATTACAAGGAGATCAGTGCCACTAATATATTGAATTACTATTTGTTTCCATGTAGTGATGACTTATTCGATAAACATCATAGATCTTAATAGTTTTTAAAGATCTATCTTATTATTATTTATGATTAATTAAGGGTGAAGAAGGATGATGTTTTGAAGATTTAATTTCATTCAAGTTATAGAATATTTGAATTTATGAAAATTTCATTCATATTGACTAATGAACATTATGTTTTTATAGATATAATGAATAGAGTATTCAAGTATTATTTTAAAAACATCATTGTGGTATTCATTGAAGATATGTTGATATAATATAAAATCCATGAAGAATATAAGAATCATTTTTGATTAATTATTAATAGTCTTAGATAAAAGAAAGTATATAGGAAATACATAAAATGTGGATTTTTACTCTAAAGTTTTCTTTATTAAATACATTGTCTCTCATTAAGGGATATTTGTGATTCATTTAAAGAGAAAGTAGTCATATATTTTCCCACACTGTAGAATATAACTGAGATATGCTGTTTCCATGTTTTAGAAGGTTACTATATGTGGTTTGTTCAAAATATTTCATGATCATCCAACCTATTAACAAGGATGACATGTAAATAGGTTGATTCACATAGTTAATGGAATGTTAAGGATTGTTTTTATTGATAAATAGGATATTTTTTAATGTAACATTATTGAACTTACTATCGAGAAAGTATGAATTTGTGATTTATAGTGATTCATTGAAGAAATGGGGGTTTTGTTGTGACTGCAGTCCTAGTGGCCCATGCAACAACGAATTGATATTTTAAAATTTTCAATCATTGGTCACATATTTTATTCTAATGGTGACAAACCTTGGTGTTATGTTGATCATAAGAATATGATTTCTCATTGTTGGGGATTCGGTAGTAGGATATTTTTTCCAATAAGGAGAGGTTTTTTCACATAATTCTATAATCGATTGAAGATTTCAATAATGAATGGGATATCAGTAATCTAAACCTCAATATTGGTACTCTAAGAATATTTTAATGGAATATAACATTTAATCCATTTAATATAAATCAAAATAATGCTCAAATTTGGGTAAGACTCCACTGTTTGAACTGGATGTATTTGAATCACAAGATCCTTAATGATCTTTCTTCTTGCATTTGTACTCCTATTAGAATGGATCATAAGACCATAGATGGGGAACTTCGTTTTTTTCGAGAATATTGGTTGATGTTAACATGTAAATAAAAAGACCAATTAGTATCACTTTTCTTACTAATGGAAATAAATTCTAGGTAAGGGTTGAATATGAATGGGTTCCCCACTTTTTTGATGTTTGTAAAGTTGTTGCCCATTCATTTTTCAAATGTTTTAATGCTACAGAAAAAGGTGAATGTGGTACCAAAAGGTACGAATTCAAAAAAAAGTAAATTAGAATATAAATAAATAATAAAGTTCTTGTGGAGAAGGAGGGTGTTTCAAAAGATGGTCCCTCTAATATTATGGTTCCGCTGAAAATGTTCTTTGTGGATATTGCTGATGATGTGGAATAAAAATTGATCCCTGATTTACCAGGTCCCCCTAATAGGTTGGATCATGAGGTGAACAATACACGGTCTCCCGATATCATTGAGAAGCATAATTTGAATTTTTCCCATTTTAATGATATTCACGGTTTGGTTTTTTATATTAAAATGGAATTGGATTACATTTAAATGATGTAGTATCTGGAACGAGACATAAATAATCGGGTTATTTCACTATAGAATGGTGAAGAGGTCATTGGGGTCCCATTGTAGCATCATTGGCACCAATACTACCCACTCCTCCAGGATTTGATGCAACCCTCATGGTAGCAGATATTTCCTCAAGAGTCTCTTCTCATGAATTTGTTAGTGTTTCTCATGTTTAAAAATCTCAAAGGGAAAATTCTAACCCATTCGTTTTTTATGAGGAATTGGTTATCAAAAGCACAAAATTCCCCCCTTTGAAGACTACTAGTGATGTAGATTCTTTTTTAATGGTGGATATGTATGATGGGGGTTCAGACCCAAAATTTCCCTGTCATGCTAGTAATGACAAGAACTTCAAAACTAGAACAATCAATACTAGTATCAAGGATATAAATTATCTTCCTAAAGGAGATTCTTGAACAAAAAGAAGGGTTGGAAGGACTGCTAAAACAAGAAACCAAAAAGTTATTGGGGTCAAAAAAGGGGTATCAAACCTTGGTCTTAAGTTCAAATTAGGGTTATTTTTTGGAATATCTAGGGACTTTCCAATTGTTAAACCATGAGGTCACTAAGGCTCTTCATTCAACATCACATTCCCCTTCTTATAGGATTTTTTGAACCTAAGAGAATATTTGATCTGAATATTGCTAATCTTGAGAAGTTTGGATTTCATTTTTTTGAACCTAATAGGTGTGTGTATGAAGTAAAAACCCGTTGGGACATGGAACATTATTCTTTATCTGATATTTCTCTGGTTGGTAACAATAACAATCATGTCACATGTGCCTTCAATTACCTTGGTTCTCATCTTCTTTTTTCTCTTATTTCTTCCCATAACTTCTACATAGATTGCATGAGTTTGTGGGTGGATATTGGAACTATTAACTCTACTAATAATATCCCCTAGATCATTCTTGGGGATCTTAATTCTATCATAGATCTAGATGAGAATATGGGTACTATGAGTAATTATAGTGCTTCTAGATAATTCAAAGCTAGTATTGATCAAAATGGGATTATTTAGGTTAATATGGATGGGGCTAAATACATTTTTTGTAGGAAATTTTTGAATAGGTATGTTGCAAGAAAGATTGATAGTTATTTTTTCAATGAACCCAGTCTATATTCTTGTGGATCTATTTCTTGTAAAATATTTCGTCGAATTAATTTTGAGCATCAACCCATATTGGTTGATCTTGTTGGAAAAGATCCCAATTTTCCTCTACCCAAGGCTTCAACCAATCTTAGATCACACATCCTGAGTGTAGGCCTATTGTTGAGCAGACTTTGAAATCAATGGGATGTAAGAATGATATTTTTTTCTTGTGTTATCAAGCTCAAAATTCTCAAAAGAGCCTTGAATGTATGAATCAAAGATAATTTTATCTCTCTTGATGTTTAAATCTCTTCTCTTAAGGGTTTTCTTCAGCAATTTCAAGAGAATAGGACTATGAGGGACTTCTCTAATGATTTTCTAGGGGAAATTGATATGGTCTCCAAGATGAATATTATCTTGAACCTTAAATATGCCTTGAAAAGGGATGATTTTAAGGATAATCGGTTAAAATATGGTGAAATAAATTCAAAAAAAATTAATTCTATTTAAAAAATCAGTAAGGTTTCCAGGACATTATTCTTGATTACGAATGTGGATCAGATTACTAATAACATGAAGGATCTCTCGGAGTATGTGATCTAATACTTTAAAGATCTCCTCAATGTTCCACATTCCCCTTATGATTCTTTGGAATGTATTTTTCCCAAACTTATAAATCAAGAAGATAATCATAAACATGCCTTTATTCCCTTAGAGTTTTTTATTAAGGAAGCCACCTTCAGTTTCAAATCAGAAATCTCTCCTGGTCTGGATAGTTTTTGCAATATTTTCTTCCAGATATTTTGGGATATTATATAAGTTGATATTTGCAGGTTATTTACTCATTTTTTAAAGGGTGTTTTCCTCCTCAAATATTTAATTCCCTATTTTTTTCTCTTATTACAATGGAGGATAATGACAATGAGATCCACCCCTTTTGTTTACTTACTTTAGTCAACACCATTTATAAAATAATTTAAAAAATCTTGTCTATGAGGTTGTCCTCAATTTCATCAAGAATTGTCTCCCAAAATCATTTTGGTTTTTTAAGGGTAGATCCCTTCAGGATTGTCTCATTACTACCTTTGAATGTGTTAACCTACTTCATAATCCCATTATAGGTGGAAATATTTCTATCAAGAAAGATGTCAAAAATAATTTTGAAATAAAGGATTGAATTTTCATTTGTATGAATCTTCATATGTTTGGTTTTTATAGTGTCTTAATTTATTAGGTCAAAAAAAATTTGGGTTTTACCACACATCTGTTCTTATTAATGGGTCCCATGAGGGATATTTTGACTACTCTCGAGGTGTAAGGAAAGGTGACCCCCTTTGTGAAATCATTTTTTTATAACCAAGGAGAGTCTTAGAAGACTCCTTTCCATTGTGCCTACTAATGGGAAAATGAATTCTATCTATGCTTGGAAGGGAATAACTGATCCGACTCATTTTTTGTATGCTGATGAAATCATTCTCTTCACTCCAGGTGATCGAAGAAATATCAAAAATATCAAGAGATCTCTTTCACACCATGAAAAGTTATCTGGTCAATATATCAGTTTAAGTAAGTTTGTTTTTTATTTTGGAAGAAATATATCTGCCCCTAGGAACAATGAAATTATCAAGGTTTTGGGTATTTAAGAGGGTTTTCTCTCCTTCACTTACTTGGGGGTCCCATGTTTTGGGGGAGACCAAAACCCTCCTACATTATGGACATAATTGGAAAGGTCAATGGATAGCTTGCAATATAGAAGGGTAAATATTTCCTTATGGATGGTCATGTTTTTCAGGGGAAGGATATTTTTATTTCTAGGTTTTTTTCTACTTTATGGTGTATAGATGTCCCATTTATATTATCAATAATATAAATGTCTCTATATCAAAAAATTTATTTGATGCGTAAATATTCATGAGAGGAATTTGGAAACAATATATTGGATCACTTGTTGTAAGCCTCAAGATGTGGGGGTATTAGACATTAATAACCTTGGATCCATCAATGCTTTGTAATGTGAGTTTATATGGAGACCTGTCATTAGTGATTATGTGGCTATTTCCTTCCATTGGGATAAGTTAATGAATAGGCTCATGAATGGAATTTCTATTTATATAAATTCATCAGTTTGGCCTACCCTTAAATCCACTTTTTCTTATATTAATTTCCATTTCAGATTGTTGGTTTAATGAAATTATTCTCTCCCTTTCTGGAAGGTAAACCAGACTGGTCATCCCTTTGTTGATTTCATTGAATATGAGGTGGGTAACTTTGATCTGGATATTATCATCAAGGACCAACTTGAGAATATGGAGGGCCTCTAAAACCATATCATTAGCACTATTAATTGCTACCTATTTTCTAACAATGAATATTTTTGGATAGGGGAATATACTAACAAAGGTATTTTGTATTATAAATTTTTTTATAAGAAATATTTTTCTTTCATCGTGGTTGATAAATGGATAGGGGATGAGCACATGAGAATCATTAGTCCTTCTTGGTCAAATTTTTGTCTGGAGGGTGGCTCATGGGAAGGTTCCAACTGATTATTATCTTCAATCTTGTGGTATTTCCTTGTGCTCCTATTGTGTTCCTTGTCACCAGCATAGGGAGGATACAAATTATTTTTTCCTATGTTGTGTTGCTAATTCACCAAGTTGGAAGGCTATTGTGGACATTTTTTATATTACCCTACCTCATGTGGATTTTATATTGGGGATTATTCAAGGCTGGCATAACCTGGTTTTCTCTCTACAGCTACTGGATCTTCTTCAGGTCACTACAGCCAAATTGATCCACTTCATCTGGCATTATAGGAATAAAATTATCCCTAAAAGGTATTATTTGATGTTTATTAATGAATTTTCATCAATTCTTGCTACTCTCCTAGAATCCTACAAAATGAAAAAACACTTTCTTCAATTCAGTGCATGACATGTATGTTCTTACCTAAGTTGGAGTCAAAGGTAATTTTCGACCACCACTTGGTACGTTTGAATTCTTATGGAAGGCCCCTATTGATGGTTGGATTAAGGTTAACTCTGATTGTGTCTCACGTGGTAATATGAGGACCTCTGGTTATGGTGCAACTTTTAAGAATCATTCGGGGAAGTCCTTGGCTGCTTTTGGGGTTCTTGTGTCCTTTCCCATTCTATTGAAGAAGAGATGCGTGTCATTATCATTGCATTGGTGAAATCAAGGAGTCGAGGATGGAACAAAATTTGGTTAGAGAGTACCATTATTGTGTCTTCCATCAGGATGGGATCTATTCATTTTACATAGAGGCTCACCAATAGAGGGATCAAATTCTTGGATACTCTTTCCTCCATGGATCACATTATCACACATGTGTATCGGGAGTCTAATATGGTGGCAGATGTCCTTGAAAATAAAGGTATCAATGGTGTTGATTTTTTATGGTATGATCAGTTACCTCATCATCTTTTTCATTTTTTAGGGTGTGATTAAGTTAAATCTATTATTTTTAGAATTTAGGGAGTTATACGTTTTTTCTTAATAAATAAGCCTTGATTTTCTGGGCAAGGTCTCAACTTATCATTAAAAAAATAATTTCCTTTAAATTAAATATTACAAGGTCAAATTAGGTCTGTATTAGTCATAAATTCAAAAAAAATGACTTATTTACTGATAAATCAAAAAGTTTCATATGAATCAATTTTATAGATGATATTTTTGTAAAATCATTTTTATACATAGAAGGGCATTTTTCAAAAAAAATGTTACAATTTCATTTTAAATAATTATATTAAAATTCATATTTACCACCTCTAGAAATTGGATATTATAAAATTTATTTCATGTTTTTATTTAGAATAATATATATTATATATTAATTTAACATTAATTTTATTCATAATAAATAGTTACCATGGTAAAACATTTATAACCATGGTAAAGGTTAGAAGGGATTGTGAGATGGCTAAGATAAGAGATACGGATTTTAACATCTAAAAAACATATATAAATTATATATGCCTAATGGATTTAAACCATATGTTATATAATCTCTTAAATTGTAAAAAATTTGATCCACTTTACATAATAATATTGTTTATTATATTTATAACATTACAGTATTCAAAAGAGAGTCACTCCTCTCACTTATAATAGCGAACCATTGATCCTCACTTATCCATAGTAATTGATAAAATTATTTCTTCCAAACTCTAGAGATATAATTTAAAAAATAGCATACACACTTATTTAAGGTCCTAGTATCACCAAAATACCAATCCTATAATGCTTATGGTGTAAGACAAAGGAAGATACCAACGGATGAGGTATTAGTCTTAATCAAATTATTTCAAGTTTATTTTTTCTTCTACCTCCTAAAAAAATTATAACCATCATTAAATAATGAAATTAATTTCTATAATATAATAAAATTTTATTATATTGATTTAAAAACTATTTTATTCCACCTTTATATCCAACGAAAAATGAAAACATCACTTGTGTGTACTTATAAAATACCCCCACAAAAAATCAATGTGTTTTGTTTTTCATCACAACATAAAATGGATGGTAATAAAGATTTATTAAATAGATATATTTTATTTTTATGACATAATAATTATTTTTTAAAGACAAAATATTATCGACCATCATACCCTTCCATCATTTGGTAGATAATACTGTCACTTTTGCATAGGTTTGGATAACCATCTCTATGAAGCGATGGTGTTAATTTTTCATTTAACCAATAAATAGATGACCATAAGTATATATTTAATGAGGAAATATGATGATTATAATATTACTTTTATTCTTTAAAGGTATATATTTTCCTAGTTTATTTCCTTTCCAACCAATAGAAAAATCAAAATATCATCCATGTGTACGTGTGGACTACTGCCTTCATGAATTGATGTGATTCAAATTTCATTATCGAATTACATGGATTATAAAAAAATTATATTAAATTAATAAAAAAAATATATAATATGTTTAATATTATTGAGATGATTGAAACCATATCCATGGATCATGTAAAAGAACCACCAAATCAAAACATAAAAAAGAAACAAACCAGCTAACACCTAAAAATTTAATTTCAACAATGAATCATGAGTAAATGTTTAAAAAATTATAAATAAATGATATCTTGAAATATATATTTAAATATATATTATACCAATATGAATAATTAATTCAAATTTATTATAATTATTTTTTGAACATGTTTATCAAAGAAAGAATCCAATGTAATAATTTATTCTACAATCTCATTTTTATTTAAAATTATTAATGTCTAAATATCCATTGGGATAATTATAGGATATTCCCAAAAAACCCATATATTCTCTTCCCCTATGGTTATTCCAAGGGGTATCAGGTAATTTTTACATTTTATCTCTTTTTTTTGTACAGAATAAAGAAAAATAATGTATATGAAAAAACAATCTTATTTTTCTATATTGGTCAGAAATATTTCTCTTCATATCAATATTCATTATTTTTCTTTAATAATTTTATTTAATATACTTTATTAATTTTTGAATTTCAATTTTATTTAAATTTTACCTCTAATTCAAAATTTTAAAAGAAATCTTTTGAATTTTTCCCATACAAGTCATTTTTTAATTTTAATGAAAGTGGGAAAATAATATTTTTTAATGTTTAATGCATGATAACCTATTCCTAAAGCCACATCTATTATTCATTATTAGGATTACACTTCATGTTTACATGTTTTTTATGCAAAAATAATATTCCCATTATTATGGAATTTTTATATTTATATGTTTTTTTAAAATAAAAGTATATTTCTTCTTACTTTCAGAGCCACTTACTAATATCTTTATTATGATGTTCTCATCAATTTAATGATTCTTATCATTCACTAGGTATATAATCAAATGACACCATCTATATTATATTTATATATGGATTATTATCATGTTTTTCTACTAATTTACTGGGGAGAATATTGAAATTCTGTAGGCTGCTTTTCAAATACAGATATTTATATTAATTATGTAATTCATTATTTATTCACTGTATTCATATAATGAATTAATTAGACATAGATAATAATTGTGGGTCCTAATATTAGGTGAAACCTCAATGAATTGGTAGGTATCATGAGACAAACCATCTATAATATTTTACTTTTACATTACATTTTTATGTATAATTACATTGAATGAGGCTGTGGTGATGAGATTATGATTTGAAATATTAAGTATTCTATCATTATGAAACCAATTATTGTTATCCTTGTGATTAATTGTATTATAATTTTATTCCTCGATATGTCCCCTTTTTATGGAATTAATTTTTTTAGAATATTTGATTATTGTTTATCTCATCCATATTATTTATGTATTATTAATTATATGATAAATTCTATTGTTTTCTTTCAATTACTGAATATCTAATATCACCCTTCATTATTTTTTCCTTTCACCAGGGTAACAAAAAGTAACCTTTGAATGACTCTAATGATATTATAGAAAAAATAATATGTTCTCACAACAATTTTAAGTTCTATTTTATGAATTCTAATGTAACATGGGAATCATATAACTATCTAGTCTCTAAAGACTATTAAACTATTAAATCATATCAGATGTGATGTCTTGCATATTTAATTAATGTAGTAAAATCACCATTGGATATGGGTTACAAGAATAATGTTTCTTACAAATACTATAAATCCTGATGATTAGATCCCTTCTATATTACTCTTTATCCACATCCCATATCATAACTATAATCACATTATCTTTATTATCACATACTGATTACCATATCATAACATATACCATATTGATGACCACATAACCATAGCCTCATGAATCATCCCCCCTTCATAGTAAGGAATCAATAACATTAACTACATAAAATATGTTCCTAACTTCTATAATACACAACCCCAACCATGTATCATATCCTCTTTCAAAAAATCATAACATTATATCAAATTAAATCATGCCACATAATTTTCATTCCAATTTTGGATAAAATAGCCAATGCATGCACATGAGCCTCAGACCAGTTGGTGAGGACTTACTAGGTGCATCCAAGAGACCCGAGATCAAATCTGGGTGGAGGCATATTTCCGGGTTACTGTAGTTGTACTGTAATAGGCACTGCAGCAGTACTATAGTAGTACTGTAGTAGGCACTGTTCTGCACTGTAGCAGCCAGAACTATTCATCCATCTAGGCCTTCGGGCCACCAGTTTGTTCCTCGGGTCCTGCAAGGCTTTCAGTCCACCCAAGGCCTTCGAGCCAGTTGATTCTCAAGGCCTTCTAGTCACCTTAAGGCCTTAGGGCCACCCCAAGGCCTTCGGGCCACTTGAATGTAGGCCCCAGACACACTACAGAAAAGAGAATCCCCAGAAGAAGATTTAGAGTAGGTTCACTCACCAGAGCAGAGCCAAATGGACTATCAGAATGAGAGGGTATGGCTATTCTATCGGTACCATCTTGTGCTTGCACAAGAATCCTAGCCATACGGTCATGCAAATGTGGAGAACTACAATCAGGATGCAGATGATGGGGAGGGGCTATTCCTTGTAGTTAGTCTGGTTGAATTCCCAAAGACCTTCGGGTAATGTAATCTCCTAAGCCTACGAGTCATGTAATATCTGAGCCTATAGGCCTTGTAATGGTTCCCCCTCATCCCATGAAATGGGGGTTATCAAAAAATAATAAAAATGAAGGCCTTCATGCCATTCAGAAAAAATAGCCAATGCATCATAAATTTCTTCCATCACAACGAACACTATTTTTGAAGGGATATTGGGGAATATTGAGTAGTCTTTCATCTATTTCCTCACCAACCCAAATTTTTTGGAAACAATTTACAAAAATGGATATTTGTAAGGTTAATTTTATCAGATAGGGTGCATAAGAAATTATAGGGAATATAAAATATATATCACAACCTCTCATAAACCCAAACCATTGGTTTATTCAAAAAAATTACTAATACCCCTATCAAAACTATCAAATTTCCTCTAATATATTATATCAACCACTTTTATCACTGTAGTACAAACCATTCCCACATTTACTAATAAAAACCCATATAAAATCAGGTTTCCCCATTTTAATCATATCATTAAACCATTTCCTTATTTTAAAAATTTACTCCCATAGTAAATTCATTATGACATTCATTTTACCAAATTAATATCCAACAATTCATTGTCCATATCCCATGTTTATAAAGGTTTCAGTGTAAAATCCCTATATTTTATGCTATTCCCCTTTTTTAAATAAATTTAATCACTTCGATAGCTTACTTTTCAGAAAACACTGAGATTAAACAAACTATAGAATACTAGTGTTTACCTAGGTTTATAAAACATATTCATTTGTTATCAATTAAATAGAAGTTAAAATGAAAACTAATTGAACATAAAGGATGTGTTTTTTATAAAAAACTATTTTTATGCTTACAATGGAATTTTATCTTAATAACTATTATTGAAATATTTTAATTAATTTCAAATGTTATATATTAAATAAAATATTTTTATATTCATCCAATATGTTTTATAGGCTTAAGATAATAATAATGTCAATTTAAATCATAATCATCTATATTTTTATAAAGTGAAATTTTGCCGCCTTTTAATGGAGAAACAATTTTAAAACTCAATTTTTAATATTTTATTTATTTTTTGAAAAAAAACTTCATTTTAGAAATTATAATATCAAAATTATCTTAGGGTGAATTTATTGTATTTGTTTGGGAAATTTCATTTATTTGATGATTAGTAAGTAGTAGAGAATTTTAATTTTAAACTAAATTTTCATATATTTTTTTATATATTAAAATTATATTTTAAATTGTTTTTAAAGTAAAATAAATTCAATTATAAATCAATAAAACCAATTTAGGTTATTGGAATGAATTTCACAATGAAATTTGATATAAAAACATTTCAAACTTTTGAAATGTTCCCTTTAAAACCCCATTTTTTCATTTTGTTCGAGAGATTAATTTTAAATATAACATTTCCAGGAGAGTAAATTTAATTTGAAAAATTGGAATCAGAATTTGGAATAATATAGACCAAATTAGTTTTTAATATAAATTTCAATTTTAGGTACAAAATATTAACCATGGTAAAAAAAATTATTTAACGTGGTATAAGTAAAATAATGACAAGGGTAAGAGATAAAAGGTAAAAGATTAACAAACCTAAAAATTACAAAATTTAATGTATTTTGAGATATTTATAGACCCTAAAATATATTTATTACATTAATTATCATCAAAAGTATTTTAAATTAGTGACACCTCAATTTTGTTGGCTTTAAACATTAAATAATCAATATTTAATCCCTTAAACCCATCTCTTAACAAGTATAAATACCACCCATAACAAACCCATATAACCTAACAAGCCTTGAAGCTCTCAAAATATATACCAAAACATCTCCTATGGACTCTACCCATTTCTGAGTGCTTCTGGAATCACACAATGTCCAATTTTAAGGTTTTAATGGACCCTCCAAGGAGGCGACATTCAAGAGGCAATTTTCTAAAAACACATCTCTTAATTTCTTTTATTTCACTAATTTTTACTCATATAATTCATAAATAAAGTAATTATAACACAACAAAATTCATATAATATATTTTTATGATGTTTATGTAATATAATATATCCATACCTTTTATAACCTCCTCTTATTGAAAGAAACAAAACTATTATCCAAGTTATGCTGGTTAAACACTTCTGTGTATAATGATTCTCTTTTTTTTCTATTTCTTCACTAATGGATAGTCGTAAAACTATTATTTTAGTTAAATAATATATTAATATGTATATTATACCTTATTTAATGTTCTATAACTATTATATAGACATAATTCTAATTAAAACAAAACTAGTTCGTGATGATTAAAAAACCATCAAAATAAAATAAAAATTTTTCATTAATGTTTTATCTACTAAAGAATCATCATAGAAAATAATATATGAAACCATTTAAACTAATTTAAGTAAATTTATACGATATCAATTCAATTTTTGTGTTTTATTACCATTCAATAAGATCTTATATAATTATACACTAGTTAACCAATCACAGAATCGTGAAACAAACACTCCCAAAATGATGAAGCTAATCATTATAACTCATAAAATGGTCATAAATGAACTTTACAAAATTATTATAATATAAATAAATATTTAAAATTATAATTAATGGATTAATTAATGAGTCTTATTTCATTATATAGTATAATAAGTAAAACTGTAGAATGTTTTCGGATGTAAGTAAGGGATCTCTCTGAACCTCCATATTACCTTTGGTTACGTTTTCTCTCTCTTTTACTCATTTTATCAACTATTTTATCTTATATAATTATAATATGTTATTTATATACGTACCAAACATATTTTTTTATCTCAATTATCCATTATTTCATGGTAAATTACATGATTTATAAGGTTTCCCTTTAAATTATCCTCAATAAGAAAGCCTGATTTAAAAGAAGTTTTATCTTTTCTTCCCATTTTCAAGAACACTCCATAAACAATTTAAAACTAAAAATATTTTTCTAAAATAAATTAATTTATATTAAAAATATATTTTAGTTAATTTTATGTTTTATTAAGGCACTTATTCTTTTTCCTCTTTGATATTTCCTTTTCTTTTCCTTATATGTACGCTTAAGTGGCAAATTTATAACCATTATTTTTCATGGTTTAAATTGAATTAGAAATAATTATATTTTAAATATTATTTACCCTATAAATATCCATGATTTCTACGACCTCATATTTTATTGATACTATTGCTATATTATCTTTGGTTATGCTTCATGACAATATTACCGTACCCATTTCAATTCGTGGGTAAACCTTATGATTATTCCTTATGTTTGATTATTTATGTGGAACACATATGCATGAGATTTTTTTTATGTGTGCACCTATATAGAAATATAATGCATTGGGTAATGTTTTAGCCTCATGAGATTTCATT
The DNA here is from genome assembly GCA_963277665.1 of Viscum album. NCBI lineage: Eukaryota > Viridiplantae > Streptophyta > Magnoliopsida > Santalales > Viscaceae > Viscum > Viscum album. Next base: position 1,648,704,456 of record OY728136.1, read on the forward strand.
TTGAGATAAATAGTAAACATAAATCCTTTATGGGACTATGACCTCCATGTGAAATAGTCTTGGCAGTTAGCATTGACTCATGTTTGTGTCAATTTATATGTCTCTGATAGTTTCTTATATTTCCATGATCATAAGATTACATGTTCTATATATCATGATTTCTTATTTTTATTCATGATCCATTCATTTTATGTTATCATGTTATTCATTCTACCTCATGTCTTATGCTTTATTCCCATGTCTATTCCCTTACTAGTGTTTTAAGCTCATCCCTTGTGTCTATGTGTTCCCTAGGTTATCTTATATAGGTGGAGTATTTCAAGGAAGTTAGGATCTAATTATGGGAATTTAATAAAGATGTGTTTTATAATAGTCTCATGTTTTCTAATTATGTGCCTAGTCTGCCAAAGACACTAGAATTTTTTATCCTTGGTTTGTATGCTAAGGGTAACTTTGCTAAAAAATCATGTTATAATGTTTGAAAATGGAATGGGTCACTATAGTTGGTATTAGAGAATAGGCTAGTTATTGTTTGAAATTTAGACTAAAAAACATTAGTAATAATCCTATGGATAATTTTATCACCATGTATTTACAACATTGAATCTTAGGGAATCACAAGAAGTGACATACATTTCATTGATAATTTTATTCTTTTGTGTTCAAAGTTCCCTTTTATATTATTATTATATATTTATTAATACCCCCTAATTTAATTTCTATTTTAAAGTTAATGGCTATAAATAGAAGAAAAAATGCCAAAAATTGATGTAAACATAAGGTAGAAATGGAAATTGGATATTACCACAATTCCTATGGTTTTAATAAAGATGAAGTATCATGAAAACCAAAATGGTGGAAATAAATTCCAGTAATCTGTATACAAGAAATGTGGGAAGAAGTAATAAGGTGAATTCTTAGAAGGGATGAGAGGGTGTTACATGTGTGGAAATGAAGATAATCGATCATATGAATTCCAATGTTATGGAAAAATTTTATCTAATGATGTGAATACTGATAAAGAAACCCAAGTACATCTCCTACACTTTAGTGTTTCAATTGAAAGGAATTCAGAAATTATGCTGACATGTTCCCCAATCTAAGTACTAATGTGGATGATAAGCTACAAAAAATACTAAGGGAAAATTAAAATGATAAAGATTACTCTATTATAATGGATTAAGTGAACCGTGATAAATAGGGAATACATACCCTCCTCTCCGTAGTTAGTAATTTTATGTCTAGTTTTGTATGAGTGAGATCAATGAAAATATTATTGTTCGTAAATTAGTGAAATTTAATGCAATTATCCCCCTCTATATAACATTAGAATAATGAAACATTTAAGGATTGTTCTACTTTATTTTTTACTTAAGTATTTAAAAGTATTTTTTGAATTGTACTAGATACCAAGAAAAGTGATTGAGGTGGTAAGGTGGCATTTTTTAGAACACATGATTAAGATAAGGATAACCCTTAATATATGAATTATGTTTTGATAATAATGAAATAAAGATATGTTTCATTGTAATAAAATAAATGGGGGATTATTGATGACTTTGTAATAGAATATTAATATGATGAAAAGGAGGTTAATGGGTTGATTTTACAGTATTTTTGGATTTATGGTCCTCATAAAGAGTTAATTTTTAAATCATGCATTTTTTCACCATGGTTTTATAGAAAAGTGGTTAATTACCATGTTTCAGAAGAATAAATGATAATGATCTTCACATGTTTGATGTGTTACATTTAAGAGATATATCATGTTTTTTGTGGGATTAATGATAAGCTAGTTTTGAAAATTTAGTAACCTTCATGTGAAATTTTAGGATTTTAATAATGTAGAAGGATTATATGGGTAAAAATTTATGAATTTTTCTAAATTGAACATTGGATGAGGTTTTAGAAATTAATTTATTACATAACCATACTATATTTTTATATATTGGATCACACGTGCTATCTATTTTATTTGGATGATACCTAGGGATAGAAGTAATGACATGTCATCCAATTATGGATCTTATAATTCAATAGTTCTATAGGAATTATATTTACTTGGATTTATAAATTAAGTATAAATTTTTCATGACATAATCAAAGAGTAATATTGAACTTATGAGATGAAATCTAGTAAGCATGTCTTCTTAGATGATTTTGAATTAAAATGTTATCAAATTATCATTATTTTTTAGGATATCAATGACCTTTTAACCAATTTGTATTATGGTTACATGTTCATTAACCTTATAATGACCATGATATCTATCATTATCCATTATAATTTGATATTTGGAATTCTATTCCATGTCCATGTTTTCACATTACACTAATTTTCTCCTAATCAAAATCCTAGTTATATTGTGATCTTTTCCTTTTACTTTACATTATTTTTAAAAGAAGTGTTATTTACCCATTTTCCGATGTGGGATTAACATAGAGTAAATTTTTAAACTACCACTTTTTTAATTGAAATTTAAAATTTGTGATGATTTAGGTTTTTTGGAACTCTTGATCATATCGGGATGATAGCTAATTGATTGTCTCTTCCACCAAATCTCTCTGAGGTTTTCGATTTGTATCATGTATCTCTTCTAAGTAAGTACGTACATGATACTTAACTTGTAATAAAATCATAGGTCATACTAATAGAGAAAGGTATTTCTTATAATTAATAAATTTTAGTGATTTTGATCATATAGATAAATTTCTACAAAACAAGGCCACTCACCTTGTTATTGTTTTCTGGAGAAACCACCAATTTTAATTAGTTATGTGGGAACCTGAGAATTTGATGAGGCATAGGTAGCCTCATATATTTGTATCTAAGTGAATAATTTCTATGGAAAAATGAATTTTAATTATTGTATAATGTATCACCACATGATTTTATAGTGTTCCCTTTTTTAAACTAAATCTAATATCTTTGATAGCTTACATTTCACAAAACACTGAGCTTAAAATAATCGCAAAATATTAGTATTTAATTGGGAAAGTTATGGTGGGAATGAACCAGATGAACTATATTGTCAATATATAACTTAAAAAAGTTTATAAAATTAATTCATTGGTTACCAATTAATTATAAATGAAAATGAAAACCAATTGAACATAACATATATGTTTTTATAAAAAAACTACTTTTAAGCTCACAATGGAATTTTATTTAATAAATTAAATTAATAAACATTACTGAAACATATTAATGAAATTTATATTTTATATATTCAATGTTTTTTTATAAATCTAATAAATTTTATAGTCTTATGATAAGACTAAATAAAATTTTAAGCCTAAAAGCTATATTTTTATAAAAGGTAATTTTTCCACCTTTTTATAAAGAACCTATTTTAAAAATAATGTTTTAATATTTTATAAATTATCTTGTAAAAATAAACTTTATTTTTCAAATAATAATATCAAATTTATATTAGTGTGAAAATTTTGTAATGTTATGATAATATTAATTTTTTATGAATAGTGAAAAACTAAATTTTAATTGAAAACAACATTTTTATATAATTTGTTTATATATTTAAATTATATTTTAAATTGTTTTTAATTTAAAAAAAGTTTAATTATCGATAAATAAAACAAATTTATTTAATTATAATCAATTTTACATTGAAATTGGATATAAAAATATTTCAAACTTTTGAACTTTCTAATTTAAAACCCCACCTTTTCATTTTGTCTGAAGGTAAATTTTAAATCTAACATTGGCAATAATGTGAATTTAATATAGAAAAATGGATTATGTATTTGATAAAATATTTTATGAATTATTTTTTATTTTAAATTGAAATTGAATGTATAAAAAATTTACATTGGTGAAAAATTAATTTACTACAGTATAGGTAAAGTAATGACAAGGATTAATGATAAAAGGTAAAAGATCAATATACCTAAAAATTAAAACAGTTAATGGTTTTATGATTTTTTATAGGCCCTAAACTTACTTAAAAACATTAATTGTCATAAAAATACCCGGAAATTAATGAAACCTCACTTCGGATGGCTTTAAACATAAAATAATCATTATTTATTCACTTAAACCCACCTCTCCTCAAGTATAAATACCACCCATCATCACCCCATTTCTCCTCACAAGACTTAAATAAACTCAAATATCTTCAAAAACGTCTCCTACTCACTCTAACCTAATCCATGTGCTTTTGGTAACACCTAATGACCAATTCAATGGTCTTTAAGGGATCATCCAAGGAGGCGATATTCAAGAGGTAATTTTCTCAACACACCTCTCTTAGTCTCTGTTCATTTTTTACTATATCCTCACATTCTTCATCCATAAAAAATATATATATACATAATCATTTATTTACTTCTGTTTTATGTTTTTAATGTAATATATTATATTCATACCTTTTATTACGTCCCCTTATTCAAAGTAAAAAACTATTGTCCAAGTTATGCCGGTTAATTTCCTTTGTGAATAATGATTGTGTTAATTTTATCTTACCAAATTCATGGACGTTCATAATACTATTATTATTGGGAAAATATAATTTTAATAATTATATTATCACTAGTTTCTTATTCTGCAACTATTCTATTGACATAATGTTAGGTAAAATAGAACTAGTTCGTGATGATCGAAAAACCCCCAAATAAACTAAAAATCGATCATTAATGTTTTATCCAATAAATCATTCTAATAAAAAATTAAATAAAAATAAAAATTTATGTAATTTAATGAAATAAAATTTACACAAATTTCTATAGTTTTATTCACATTTAAAAATAACTTCAATAATTTTACACTAGTTAACTAATCATGAAAGTGTGAAACAAACACTCCTAGAATGATGAAATGTATTATTATAAATCATCAAAATGCTCATAAATTAATTTTATGAAATTTCAATAAATGGAATAAATGTTTAATATATTCTAAATTAAGTAATTAACGAATATAATTTTATTATCTATGTCATTAATTACAAGCGCATAACGCTTTTAGATGTAAGGTGAGGGATATCTCTGAACCTCCATATTACCCTTGTGTTAAATTTTCTCTTTCTATATAACTCAATATATCCATTATTTTATCATATATAATTCTACTATTTTATGTATATATGTACCAAACTATGTATGTATCTCTAGTCACCTTTCTTTTATATGTAATTGCATGATTTATAAGGTTTCCTTCTCAATTCTCCCTGATAAAAAGCCTAATTAAAGGTAACTTCTCCGTTTCCGTCCCATTTTTATATACACTCCATAAAATATTTTAAACTATATATAATTTTTTAATATAATTCATTTTATCATGAAAAACTATCTTAGTCCATTTATGGGTTTATGATGACAATTACAACTTTTACCCTTTAAAGAATATTTTTCTTTTCCCTAAAACTACACCTAAGTGGCACATTTCTAACCACTCTTTTTCATGTTTTAAATTTAGTTAGAAATAATTTTATTTTATCTATTTTTACCTTTTGAATGTTCAAGATTTATTTAACGTCTTATTTCATGGATAATATTATTATATTCTCTCTAGTAATGCTTCATGACAATATTATCATACCTATTTCATTATGTGTGTAACTGTTATGAATATTTCTTATGTTTGATGATATATGTGGAACACATTTGCATGAACATGTTGTAACGGGTGCACCTAGATAGTAATCCAATGTATTTGGTAATGTTTCAGTCTCATGAGACATCATGTGGGGATAGGGAGTTACCTTAATTCCTTTATAGGGCTCTGTCTACTATGTGACATAGTCTTGGAAATTAACATTGACTCACGTTTCTGTCAAGTTATATATTGCTACCACTTAATTATATTTCCATGATCGTGATATTCAATGTTATACATGTCATGATTCGTTATTTTTATTCTTTATCCATATGTTTTATGTTATAATTACATGAATTCCCATCATGTACTACACTTTATTCTCATGTATATTACCATACTATGATTTTTAGATCATCCCTTTTGTCTATGTATTCCCCAGGTTATCCAATGAGGATTTAGGATATAAAATGAAGTTATGAGCCCATTATGGAATTTTAAAAAATTGATTTTTTATTCTAGTCTCATATTTTCTAATTATGTACCTAGTATTCCAAAATCACTATTTTTAATCCTTGGTTTGTATTCCAATGGTAACTATGCTTAAAAATCATGAAGTAATATGCAAAAAAAGGCATGGGTCTCTATAATCAGATCATATCTAAAGTTACTAGGATAATTCCTATTAATGTTTTATATATGATTCAAAAGACAAAAATGATTATCTTTATGAAGGAAACCCTGAAATCTCCATAGAGAGGATCTTTTAACAAATAATTTAAAATTAATTAACTATAATAATATTCTCAACTTGATTATTCTTTTTTCATTAATGATCAATTTTTTAACCTCTATAAAATTTTCTATATGTTGATCAATATGAAGTTTAATTCCACTAGTGGTATCCATATATTCTCTATAAATCACATAATATCTTCATTCAGAACTTGAGTGCAAGCATAGAGGTAGAAAAATCCATGAATTATTCTTTATTGATTGGAATAATAATTCTACTAGGATAAAAGAATTAATTATCTTCTTTTCTTGATATTATGAAGGATGATGGGGATTTTCTATTCATTCTTGAGGTATTTTTTAAAAATTTATCTCATTTTTAAGATAACCCTCCTAAGATAAAATATTGTGCACAACTATTATAACCCTAGAATATGTTATAATATGAAATATATAGTGAGGTTTAAATATTTAATAATTTCACTAATTCACTTTATTAATTATGATCTCTAATATATTTGCCTTTGAAATTATTATTATTATTTATGATAAGGAGAATTGAAATGGGATGAGGGATGGAAATGATGATTTCCTCAGCGATTTGCATATGTGAAGAATGAAAATTCATTTTTTTATTTATATTCTAAAGGGGGGGAAAGCATAAGGTGTTTTATTCTTTGATTATTCTGATTGGTTGAGTCACTCATTAATTTGGGTCTATAGTCTAGAAAAAATAGACTCCACTGTTAATGATCTCCAATTTTAGAGATTCCATTGAAAATTGGATCTCTACTCCTGGGAGGATCATCAATAAATGATTAAATGTTAATCTTATTATAGATCAAGATGAAATCAATGAATGTATAGAGTTATAAAAATTTTCCCTCATCGATAACCTAATATTTACAAAAGATGGTGGAACATGGTAGTTATAAAATCTGATCATGTGGATATTTGATATTTGTAGCTTCTCAGAATAAGAGTGATGGCCCTAGGATGACTATAATTTCACATTTTATTTACTTTGGATAATCTGAAGGGGAAATATTGGAGACTCTACACTATCAACCAAAACCCTAGAATTTTAAAGATATAGGAATGGGATGTAAATGTCAATCCAATCAATGTGTGGACACTCATTTACAAGTTAAGATTTGTGTTCATGGTCTAAATAGGTTTTACTAGAATTCAATGTTACTTTGGTACATCAAATCCTTTTTGGGAACTATGGTCAGACTATAATGTGAGACTAGAAAGGATAGGGAGACTCATTATGCTCTCATACTCATGGAGTTAGAATTGTAAACCACTATGATTGATGATTTTATCCTAAAAACTTGGGAGTATAATATCATCCTAAAGGTTTTCAATGAGTGGATTTACTCTTTTTAAACTAAATTTAAATTCATTCTTCACGTGGCTAGTGAATATAAGAGAACTAATTTCTAGTGTGGTTTCTTGGGTGCCCTCCCCACTCTCATGTTCTAGGGATTCTCTTCTAACTCAAACCAGAAGGGGGAGGCTATTGAACGTGGCTCCAGTGATTCCTTCCCCTTCCCTCTATTCCTGTTCTTTCTCAATTCTCTCCTATGATAGTGCTTGGCGGTCTTTGTGACGTAGGTGAACCGGTAAGATGCATTGAGGTTGGAGATCGGAAGGTGATTTTGCAGGGCCACCATCATCGGTGCTTTCTGTCCTTCTTTATGGATTCTTCTGATTCCCGTGGTGGGAAAGATTTGGACTCCGGTGATGATTCTTCCGCGGTTCATATTTTTCTAGATCCAAGCTCAAAGTGGCGGGTTTTTGTCAGACTGACCGAGATCTCTTCGCCGGTGACACTACCTCGACACGGGGTTGGGCCTCATAGTCCTGGGTGATGGTGGTTTGGCTCTGTGTTCTATGGTATGAGTTCCTCTTTGGATTTCTAGCTCAGCTGTGATGTTGGAGGAGGTCTTATGGTGGTGGTGGGGTTCTTCGAATTTGGTTCCTGCATCTGGACCATTGAAGGTATGTTGTTGCTTCTATGCTGGTTGTTCTTGTTTGTTTTCTGGGCATTGAAGCTGATTCTTATTTGTTACTGATGTCTAATACTATTTATGAGACATATGTTGAATGGTGGTGATCTGCGAAGGAGGTTCTGGCGACGACGCTTTCAAAGGTCTCGCCGACGACCTGCAGTGATGCATGTTGAACATTGATGGTGATGCAGTGATGGAGTGTGACCTATAGTGATGGCGATGTAGTTACGACAATGTGTGATGTTGGGATCAAGGATCAAGGTGTGGCATGTGGCGTTTGATGGATAGTGGTTCGGTTTGAATTTGAATTTTGTAATCTGGATTTTTATGGACTGTTTGTATGGGTACCGAGAACCCGTAAACCGGCATTTGAAAATGAAAAAAATGGTTTTCCAAAGTGTGGTTTCTATAATATCAAGGATCACTCTATGAATGAATGTAGAAAGTAAATATATAATACTAAGGTTAAGGGGAAGGAACTAGTCACTTATTTGGATGTGGTTTATATCCCTATGAAAGTCATAGGGTCATATGGGCTTATAAAGGTGTTTAATAATGATGGTGATGCTTTCAAATCTATCAAACACACTGAAAATGATGGTGATAACTCTGTTAAAGTCTTGAAGGGGGTGTCTTTCACTTGGATTCATCATATGGAAATTTTGGATGAACCTATTTCAGAATTGTAAACCCCCAAAATGAGAAATCAACTAACCAAGAGAAGTTATTATCCTCTATATTAGAAGGTGATGATGATAGGTACTACAAAACTATTAAAGGTTATATTAATCCCTCATCTAATTACATGTTGAATATTTTCAAACATTGAGGGGGAACTTTGTATACCGATCATATAATCATTTTAATATTGATTCTACATTAGATGGATCCCCAAGAGTGGTAGGAACTCCCATTTACAGTGAATAGGAGGAACCATTCATCAATCTTACCTTAGATAATATTTCAAAAAGGAAATATTCAAATATTTCTCCATTAGTGAATGATATTTACAGTAATAAATTATCACCACTCTAAGGCCATTTTTAGGGTGATTATGCCACTGAGGAAACACAAACCCCAGTGATGGATTGTCCTATTGTAAATAATGATCCTGTTGATGAACCTAATATAAAGAAGGGTAAGAAATGAAAATGTAATTATAATAACATATATTTGAAGATGCAATAGAATAATGGTACCCAGAAAAGGAGTATGTCATCCTCAAAATAAATTACCTCTTTTGGAACAGACAAGGCATTAAGAATGTTGACACATCTTATGCCCTTAATAATCTTATCTTACTACATAAAAAACATTATTTGACTCCCAGAACCCAAAATGTTGGGTTTTATTGTTTTATGAACTTTTATTGTGGTAATATTGGATAGTAGTGGATGAATAATAATATTAAAAAATCTCATTTGGAAACATTATGAGTTTTTAATAGGATGAACCTCTAAGATTCTTTTTTTCCAATATGGTTAGTTGTGTGCCACTATTAAAATTTATCTTATTAAATACTTCTAAATTGCCTCTTTTTTTATACCTCCAATTGATATGTGAACAGAATATTTTTATTGGTGGAACTATCTATCATATTTTATTAAGTAAGGGAAAATTTCATTCTCTTTTGAGAATTTTATTTTGTCTTTAGTACTATTGATATGATTGAGAATAATTTTATAAGGATGGAAACTATGGGATTATAGAGATTTATTGATTATTTCTTACTATAAAATTTTACACTGAAATGGGCTAACTACACATGGTATAGATACAATATTAATGCAAGGAAAGCTAGAAAAAAATAACAAATACATTATTTACCTATCGGGGGGAGTTCCCATCCCCTCCCTATATTATATAGATCTATCAAGATCTCAATCTAAACCTTCACCAATCCATCTATCATTTATTGAATATAAAAAAATTTCACATATAACTTCATATTTATTAACTCATAACTATATTATGAATAATTTATGGGTGTTAATACTTTCAAATGGTTACTAGATGAGACAAAGGATTCTTTTTAATGGGTTTCCCTGAAAATTAATTATTGCAGGCTGAATTTGAGATCCTTGAAAAAGTAAAATTTACCAAAATTTGAATTTAAAATTATTATGGTTGAGAGTGAACTCTTAATGATCTAGGATTGGAATTACAAGAAGGATACTCCCTCAAATGATAAGATTGAGTGTTATCAAATATTTGACACTCTCATATTGAAAATATTTTATTTTCTTAAGGAACAACTCAGATTTCAGGGGTATAGAGAAGGAGAAAACGTATAAATTATTTTACCTTTCTAAAAAATTTAGGAAATTTATAAAATTTTATATCTTTGATCAATATTAATTTATACATTCTGAACACTATTAATCAAATAAGTGATGGGTTATCACCTTAATTAATTAAACTCGTCAATGATTATAACTTATTCTCCTCTTGTTCATTTTTTCTTGATGTGATCACGAAATATATTAATGACATGTGAAATGTTTTTCTCATTGATTATCAAATTTATTATGCGATTAAAGACTGTCACATCTCTCTCAATACTGATTTCACATCAGGGTCTGATGGATTTATAGAAAAAAATAATTTTTCAACTCTAAAAAAATTTTCATTCTGAAATCATTCAACCTATGAAGGATTTTCTTAACAATTATTTCCTTAATCCATATCAAATTGTTCAATTCATCTTCCTGATACCAGAAGATTATTATGAAATTTATGTGAATCATTTTATAATAGGGTTCACGAGGAATACTCGACCTATGTTAATTTTTTGAAAATTTTAGAAATTATTAATAGACATAATGATAATGGGATTTTTTATCCAAACTTATTTTATTTTATACTAGGGAGGAGATTATGAAATCTTGTAAAACACATCAAATGGTTTCGACATTATACATAGGAAAGAAAATATTGGTAATATTAATCTAAATCTTTATTTTTTTAGAGCTCTTAATACCTTAAAATTTGATTTAATTCTTATGGATCTTTAAAGACATGGAATATGAAATAAATTTATTCATTTTTTTCACACTCTATTATAGAGATATGATATTTCTATACATATCAATGGATTTTCCAAAGTATTATTCAGCTGCTATTGAGGTTTGAGGAAAGGTGATCCCTTACCTTCCCTAATTTTTATACTAGTTTAGAATTACTATATTAGATACCTCATTAATGGTATTGATAATACCGGGATAACTCTAAATAAGGATACAAGGAAAATCATTCTCTCTAGATATATCTTATACATGGATGATATCCTCCTTTTATGTGAATCATATAATGGTTCCCAAATATTATTCAAGTAATATTTTCTCATTATAAATAGATGCATAGAAATTCAATTTCATTTAAAATACCCATGGTTATCTTTTTTAAAGGATTATCTAAGGTGATGAAAAGTAATGTTATTAACTTCTTACATGTCAAGAAATGAGAGATACACTTTAATATCTTAGTAATACCCTTATTCTTAAGAAGGGTTAGACCCATATACTTGGAAGTATTTTTCAATTGGATTAGTTCTCAACACTCTACCTTTAAAGGGAGAAAATTATCCCTAGAGGGTATAATATATCTTGTGAATTATTTTATTACTACACTATATTTTTATTCTTTTTAGGTGTACAAGTGGTTAAGAGAGTTAATCAATATGATGGATGAAAAATATAAGAAATTTTGTATGGTCTAGCTATATTCATTAAAGGAATTTGGTCAAAGTGGAATAGAAAAACTATGTCAAGATAATGGACAATAGGGGATAAATAATTTAAAATACAATTACTTTTAATCATTTATTATAGTAAAATAATAATTTCTATATTCTAATCTAAAATTAGGCTTATTATGAGTTTATCAGAATCTGAATATTTGATTCATCTATAAAAGGGTAATCAATTCTTTTTTATCTCTTCAAAATGATCTTCTATAATATAACTTAAAGAGGAAATCGTGTTATATAATTAATAGTCCCCCATAAAATCATCTAACATAAACTTCTAAAACACACCCTATATTAGTTATCCAATTTTTGATGTATTTTGGCCTCCTCCATATTTTTATTTTTTTATATCCCAATCTATTTATATCTTTGAGTAAGAGGAATCCTTTCTATATCATGCGACTAAGTGGAAAATAATTTCTTTCCACATCTAGGAAAACTTTATTGACTTCTTGAATTTTTTCAGACTCAAATCCATGAACCCAAAGTTATACTATTGAAATATGTATGGAAATGGTGAGGGAACCCTTGATGGATGATACTTTTTAGGATTTCCTTCTTCCCAATGGTTAGAAAATTCTTGATATGGAAACTCTGGCACAATAGCCTACCAACAGATGATTTTTTATAAATGGATGGATGGTTGATACCTTCCTTCCATCTTCTATGCATGTACAATAGTGAACAATATTTTCACTTATTCTTCCATTTCCATTTTTTATATGATTTGGAAAAATTGAGAGAATATCATCTATTGTACTTTAATTACTAATGGAAGTCTATAAGACTTCATGGGTTCCAATCATTGCTTGTACCTTAGCACACAAGTGATGAATATCCTATGATTTTTTTGATATGGTCTTATAATATACATTGTTGGATATAAATGGTATCTGGTTTTAAGGATCCTATCTAAAATTTAAGGAAATTGTAATACGAATCTTAAAATATATTATTATTCCCACAAAATTATAAACTAGATATATGGATTACACTATAGAGGAATTCATTACTATAAAACTATTTGGTGTGACTAGTGTACTCCAAAATCTTATTAATTTAAATTTTTTTAGGAAGATCCCACCAATCCTATCATAGATTATTGTAATCATGGATGGAGATACTTATTGTGCACCCACTCTTTCAAGATATAGATCTATTTCATAATTAGTATGGGATATATTAAAGGATGCATCTAGTATTACCTTTGATATTTTTTTCACTTCATGTTGAGCTTTGGGAGTTATACGTGTGGTCTAATATTTTAAAAATAATTACAGAGTAATTTTGGGATTTAAAGTGATTCATTTTTGGGGATTAACCAACTAAGAAATTATTTATCTCAAGTTCCTTGAATTATCTTTAATAAATACATGGAGTGCCTGTCATATTTGAAAACTATTCATTTTTAGGCTTCCCATATACATAGGGGAAAACATGTTGGCTAGTTTTCTCTCTAAGAATGCAATTGACGATTTGAACTCTTTATGGTATTTATCACTTAATCAAACTCTTATACACTAACATATTTCTAACGGTACATCCCCTATGTACACCCAAATTTAATTCTACTTATATTTACTTTAAATTTTGTTTAATAAAATCTTGTGGGGGCAGGTGTTAATAACCCATCTCCTAGACCATCTTAAATTATTATTATTATTATTATTATTATATTAATTATTTTTATTATCGATATTATTATTATTATATTCTATAACATCCACTAACCCATGAATAACTAAATATCAGTTTATTAATAAATAAATTAGTATTTATTTAATTGATAATAAATAAAATATATCATTTTCACTGGGCTCTTAACCTATCCCTTCGATCCTCCTCATCACTCATAATAAATTTAAGAAAATTTGATTTATTTATTTAAATATATATCTTTATATTATTCATACATTAAATAAATAATTATTATATTTACTAACCTTTCATATAAATATTTATTTTAAGATACACGTAATTAAATGAATATTTTTATAATAAATTAATAATAATATACTACATTGGGAATAAAAAATAAGTGATAAAAATTGTTATATATTTTCTATCTCCCGAATAACAGCTATTTAATAGTCAACACACATATTATAACTCAAATTACTATTCATGGAATTGATGTGATCATTACAACCTATATAATTACTAAAATTCCTTTGTAGAAGACTATTTATAAAAATTATTAAATTTAAATATAGTATAATTTAGATTTTGGATCCACTAATCACGTGACCATCTTGGAATCTTTTTTAGTTTAATTAAGAGAGATTTTTTAATGTCTATGATTAATATCCAACAACTTGTCAAAAACTCCATAGAGAAAGAAGTCAACATCACAATGATAACAACCCCGCATGAATTCTTACTGTGTAATATAATAATTTTTTCTAAATATCTCAAGAAGAAGGTTGAAATTTTTTGTTATAAACCTATATTATTGATTATTTTCCTTTAAATACTAGAAATAATTTTTTTTGATGAACTACCATGGTTGTGGATTTAATCAGATAGTTCAATTTCAATTAAAGATACATAGATATCATATTACACTAACTCAAATGTGACAAATAATTTCATAACATATTAAAATAATTTTATATAACTTATGATGCACCCAAAATATCCTACTTTTCCTTAATTATATATTTTCATGTTTTTTTAAAATGAATCAAATTATGAAATTCATGATATCGATCAGTAATAATATCAAGTATAAGCAAGTGAGTAGAAGTTTGGAGATAGGAAAATCCAATGAAACATATAACATATCCAATTATTATTGGCAGTTTATTACTCATAACATAATCTTTTAGAGATCTCCAAGTGAGGAACATTAGAATCTGAAGCCTTGTTCAATTATAAGAACCAATCACTTGATAATAAGAAAATCATTTTTTATCATTATATAGATATAATATTGACTATATAAAATATATTTTAGAATATTTCCCTATAATTTACATGTTATATTTACATTAGGGAACTGTTTAAACCTTTTAATGTGAAAAATACTCTTAGGAAATTATAATATTAATTTTAAATAAAATAATATCATCTCAATATAAATATTATTTAATATTATGATATTTGAATATTCTTTTAATGAAAAGTAAAAACTTTAGTTGGTTCTAGGGAAGAAAATCTAACATAATTCTATATACACTAGAGACAAATGCTAAATTTCATGTTATCTCTCACATGTAAACATGATTCTATAATGGTTTGGCTAGTTTTTTTTTCTAACAAATACTTGAAGCTACTCTTATTATTGTGACTTAAAACCATTAATAAAATCTTTCAAGTGATGATATCATTGAGTATTTAACTTCTATTCTCTATCACAATCAATCCATCGTGGCTAGAATAAAATCTTGGAATAAATCATTTCCAAATTAAATCTAAAGAAATATCTAAATCCACAATGTACACGGTCTATGATGATATAAAAATCAATTTATATTAATTACAATGTCTTTTTTATTACCATTACCACGCAGACGACAAATATCTAAATGATATAATGGAAGATCAGAAATATTTCCCCTAGAAAACTAGTATCCCCACTTCACCATAACCATGTACACATCCATTATACATTCTCAAGTACTTTTAGTCTATTCTAAAAACATGTATGTATATTTATCTTGGTTCTATATCATATATTTCCTCTATTATTTATTCAAACGAAATATAAAGTCAAAGTACATGTCAGAGTGTAGAAGATATATTCCAAACAACTCTTGCACACAAATAATTCTATTCATCATAAAAATATCTTTGTATTCTTTCATAGATCAGTATAGATAAATTTAATGCAATGAGATATTGGAAACAATTTGATCTTATATTGTTCAAATATTTATTTTTGATTAACTATTCATTGTGTATACTCTAAATTGATTTAATTAACCCCATGAACATATGTCAATAGATTTTATTCTAAAGAGCATGGGTTACAAAGTTATGTCATTCTTGGAGAAATATGTTTTACTTATTTTTAACAAACTACAAGCCTTAATATATCTTTTACAAATGTTAACAAAATATTTGACTCAAAAAACTATAGTTCTCCATCAAACATCTTATAGAAACATGAAACACTTTCACTATTAATAAAACAAAAATATATTATAGCTTTAATAATGAATATTAAATAAAAATTATGTTAACTTCAATACGTAAATGGATTTATATTACTTGAAAACATTTTTTTAATTATTTGGAGTCATCAACCCTTCTAGTTGGGTCATATATGGATAATAAATATAAATTTAATCATGGAAGCTAGCGCTGATATCCAAATTCCCAATATAATGATCATAAAAGGTTGTTATGAAAAGTATAATTAGAAAGTATTTGTGTATGATAACTGGTAAATGGTTTCATCACAAATAGTCTATACATATCTTAAAACCTTTTATAACCAATAAATCCTTATTCTAACCTGATTTTACCATCCATGTATTGTTTTTTCTTGAATACTAACAAAAATATTTATATAAATTATAGAAACTACCAAAATATGGATCAAGGTTTTGGTACATTGAATTCATTGTTTACTTCATATGAACTTTCCAATTTCAATATGATTCCATTTGTTGATTCTATATAGGAATAGTTATTCTTATCAAACAATACATCTCCTAACATGGTGAATATAAAACCAAATATATGGTCTTAAATTCAAATACAAGATGTTTCTCTAATACTACTCCTCTAATAAAATCTCGTAGTGTTTAATTTTACTATTAAAAATCCAGAAAAATGGATCCATAACATCATTAAAGTGAAGTCTAATCCCACTTTATCAGAAGATATGTGTGTCCCTATTAAATAAATATTTTTTTTCTTGAATATTAAATTTTTATCATAGGGATAGTAATATCTAGAGTAGCTTTGGAAAAATTATCTAAGATTTACCTAGTTCTTTCCTCGATGTTCATTTATAGCTAAATACAAAATTAAAAATGTGTTCCCATTAAATGCATAAGACTTTGACATAAACTATTCCCAAAATATTTGTTAGTTCTATAGGATCTAGCTTGACATGATAGATAGTGGTAGAATTAGGGGTGGAGTAATTTTTATCCAATTTATAAATTTTTCTTTAAACCATATTCCCCATTGGATTCTTAACCTCTAATTCTAGTTAATACTATTGAATCATTTATTAGTAAACTTGGAATACACCTATTTTCAATAAATGTAAATTATTAAATACGGTACATGTGTTTATATAGGGTTCAACACAAATATAGGAAACCAACTCCCTGTTGTGTCTAACTCTTGTATAGACACAAATTCAGCACTAGAAATTTTATCATCAGGTACAAGTGGGTTATATAGAGATCATAAAAAAATTGTTTCACTATATTACATTGGATAGGTCACAGATTGTATTCAAACTGGAATTACACTAGTTGGCCTTCTTAGTTTCAATCATCCTTTAATGTGGGAAAAAATTAAAATATTAAGATATCACTACACCCATCAAAAAAAATTATTCATCAATAATAAAGTAATTTCTAATGGATTTATGTATTAAAAAAATATGCATTCCACTCATCTTATGAATCAATTCTTAATCCATGTTCACCAATAGAATATGATAGTTGTAAACCCACATGTTTATCTTCTATATAACTCAAAATAGAATATTTTTATCAGGGGAACATAAAATTTAATGTATAGTTCCAAAAATTTCTTATTGAATGAATATAATGAAACACAAGAATTCTATTGCACACTCTAAGAAGATCCTATATGATATATTTATTATCCTCTTACACTCATTCATGTTATATTTTTCAATACCCAAATAAGTTTTAACTTTGGAACATTCTCATCATAATTTAGATTATATTCACCACAATATGAAATAATTTAAGCATCTACTTCTTCATATAGAATTCCAGTTCTCTCATATCACTCAATGGCAGTACCAACCGCATGATAGTATACTATTTTTCACTATCTTTTCTTTTTATCCCCATTACACAAGGTTGTATTGGTGACCTCTAATATTTTTTTTGGGTCTTCAGAATTTTCTATAGGTGTAAATGCCTCAGCAAATTCATGCTAAAAAAATGCACACACAAACTGCACCCCTCGATCCTCATGATTTTTTTCTATACCTATATACATTGTAGTGTTTCCATATATTACTCTTTATTTAAACTAGTTATCCTAAACTGTATAATGAAAATAAATTATTGTTATTTCTTTCTCATTCTTGGGTCATAAAATAATTCATGATATTAAACACCACATGTATTTTCATATTTATTGAGTTATGTAAATTCATTTTTTTCATGTTGGAGAAATTCCAAGACCTTGATGGAAATAATATTTAAAATATTCTTAAAACACAATGAAATAGTATCAAAATGATTTAAAACTTTGAGAAACAACTCAATAATCGACTCAACATCATCTGCATTTTTCATGAAAACTCTAATGTTTCATTTCCTTTATCAAGAAGGCCATTATATTATGGTTCTTATCTTAATCTCATTTGATATTACATAAAATATTCTTAGATATTGGTTTAACAATGCATAATGTTGTTTTCAATATGATATAATATCTCTTTCACCATACCTTTTTATTTAATTTTCAAAATATTTTAATTTGGAAATTGAATATTTTTAACCATAAAAAATATCAAAATTATGCTATGTGTAATATTATACATGGCTGTAAATATTATTCTCTATACATATAATTTTTCAAAATAGTCAAAAATCATACATAATAGAGAAAATATCTTATGTGGCTGGAAAATTTCTAACAGACACAATTTTAATTGTTACCATTGTCAAACATCAGAAAACTCAAAATTCATATTTGGTCACCAAGTCATACGATGATTCAAAAAACGTATTATTGGATAAAATAAAGATTAGTATACTAAAAAGGTATTATAGCCTCTTAAAATCAGTTAAATCACATATCATACATGGGACATAAGATATTTATGGATTAGAATAAAATTTATATACAGGCCGAAACATCATACACACTCGACAAATATTAATCATTGATTCACAAAGTAATATCACCATCTCCTCAAATTATATGTATTCAATACATATATAATATTTTAGATTCAAACCTGAAATTCTATAATTATTGTAATTACTTTATGGGCTTCTAAAATATTTTTAGTCCTTCTTAAAATCATAAAATCACCTCAAGAATGCTTCATATTAATATGAGAATTAACAGAATAATTATAAGGTCCATCAGGTTTCTAATGTTATTTTACAGTATATAAATACTCTATTTAGAGTATATCATCTAGTGAAATACACATTATTTCCAACCTCAATCTCATATTTTAAATACTCTTATCTAGCATATGTTAAGCACTATATGCAACAACCTTCATCTATGATAACTCAGGGATGGATTCTCTATAACTCTAGATATATTCCTTAAAATAATTGAAACTATTTTTTTCTTTTCAATACAACTATATAAGCTATCCAATAATAGTTTCAACATAAATAATTTCTTCTTCCAACATATCTTCATACTCAAAATTTTAGACAAGGTTCTCTACATGATTATTAATTGTCATTGAAATGAGGTTCAACTCTCCAATCACTTGATTTTTGGGTTTCCCTTTAATTATATACAACCTGGTATTCAGGCCTAACAAGATCATTACCCAAATATAATAGGAATCACATTCCCTTAATTTTCTCTTTATAAAACATTTAATTTATTTTCTATTTTCTTACCAATTGATATGAAAAACACCATCCTCACACATCCAAGGGAACTTAAATCTCCCCCTTTTAATTTGATATCAATTTCATATTATTTATAATATTTATTTCACCTTTTATCCTTATAATTGAAAATAAATATAAATGAGAGTTTATTTCTCCCTTATTGAAATTATATTAATGGATTTACAATTATTATTCTCCCTCATTAATGATATAAATACTTATAATGGAATGTTTCTTAATATCAATAAAATTATTCTAAATTTTGGAAAAAAAATCTCCCCTTTTTTATTTGAAATAAATTTTTCTCTATTAATTCTATGAGTGAAGGGTGGAACCCCACATTCTTAAAAATGTTCCATCAAGTAAAAATTTATAATTTTAATCAAGATATCCAAATTTAGAAAACAATAGAGGATAATTTACACAAAAAATATCTACATAATCCATTATCAATGTCATATTAACTCTAATAAAACTTATTGGGGGTTGTAACAACTGGTTTTTCAAAATATTTTATAAACCTACACTTCACTTTCACAAAAAAATAAAAATGATTCAAGTAAATGGTATTTATCAAAAATTTGGTTGTATAATAACACCAAATTTTTAAATATATTTAATTCCATTCAAAATTATGATAGGAGAATGAAAATCATACCACAAACTTCCTTTTTATTCCCATCTATAAAAAAATTATATATTTATCAAGAATGAGTAAATATCTAGAAGTTTCACTAGTTTTGGTAGCTCCCCCACATTCTATTCTCTCTAAACATCACCATAGTTTATTCCCATCATATATAATATCAATTTTTGTATATTAATATTTATGAATTAATACCAATTATATAGTCCATAATAGATGATCTTTTTTTGAAATTTCAACTTGATCATTTCTCTGTTTCACACATCATGTTCAATTCCCTTTTTCATAGTGCACAATTTAACATAATTTGAGAATAAGCTGGAATTAAATTATTATTTCAATGTGATAAATAAGGATATGTCTTTTGTCTCAAAATAAACAATCCATTCCTTGGTGGTCTAAAACATCTATACCCTTCTATTTGTTTATTTTCTTTGGCTTTCCATATCAAAACCTCACATGGCATCATGAAACTATTTCCTTTATGAAATATCTAATAGAATGAATGGCTTCATTTACTTCATTAACTATAGAATTTTAAATATTTTATTATTTCTCTACTTACCTAGCCTTTTTCAAGTGACATGGTCATATTATTAAATAATATTTATGATCATTATCATTCTTCTTATTGAGTGTGGGTTCCTTACTAATAGTAACACTTATAGCACTATAAATAATAATTGTTTTCCTTTAATACTTCAATATAAATTCTTTTTCAAGAAACCATGTAATGAATTAAATAGGCTTACAAAAAATCTGTTTTCACCTACCCAATGAATCTTCATTAAATTTTAGCTTTCCCTTTATAGGAAACTTATCAATATCTTCACAATGAGTGTTCACATAAAATCTAATTCTATTAGGCCTTTCATAAATTGAATCCCTCATTATTTATAGCTTACACCCATTATTCTATATTATAATGTTCATATTGAAATATTAAAAACTGTTTCCAATTTTACCATTGTAAAACCATCTCATTCTAGTGTTCGAATCCTCTTTAACTTTATTTTTTAACTTCTTGGTAGTTGTATGCCCACCAACTATGTTCATAGATTTAGTTCCCAAGGAAGACATGACTCATTTACTTTGTTTATTGAACTTTTGTTTGCATATTTATCTCATCATAAACACAAGAGTTGTTTTGGGATATTACATGGAGACACTAATCATAATAGGACTAATTTGGTTACAATGATTATATAAATTTTCAAAAATTTGATATATGTTCATTATTAATAGAAAATTCTTTCTATGGGATGGATATTTCAATATATATGGGTTTTTCATCATTTATACTATACTAAAACACACTATAGGCCACCATTTATGTTTTTATTTTGATATATTGTTACAAAAATCAATAAGTCATTTCCCAAACATCTAATAACAATAGTATCTACCAATATACCCATTTCTTTTCACTAAAGGTGCATTCTATCCAGACCTTCTAGATATCTCACCTTTCATTTCTTATATGGAACCCTAAATTTTGAGATCCATTTAGGGATATAATTTTATTAGATAAGAATATATCCAAGCTTTATGATGTGTTAGAATTATTTCAATTTTTAATGATGCATATGTATTTAATTTTTGAGTTTTTTCCTACTAGTTTCCTTAAAATAGATTCAATGAAAGTATAACACACTGAATAATGGGATAAATTTTTGTATGATTAAGGTGGAATATTATCAAGATGTTTTCAAGAAGTTTTTTCCACAATTTTGAGTCCTCATTGAATAAAGCCTCATTTTTATGTTTTTGTGGAAATAATATTTTTCTCAGAAGAGTAGGCAGTTCAAGCTTTGGTGGTTTCTATATTTTTCATCACTACCTCCAAATATGGACAATTAATATTCATAATATTCTTATATTATTTATTTAACTTCACTCTAACATCAAAATATTTTATAAAATTCTTTAAATAATCCTCATATATTTTAATTTTCTCTTAAAAATAAAAATCTAAATCATTTATCCCCTTTTCCTTTACTTCTAACGGAACATCTTTCACTTTAATAAAGGCCTGATGAAGATTTTTCCAAATCATGAAATTCCTACATAACAAATATTCCAAAAACTTTTTCTTATAAATAACTATTTGAATTTATTTATAAACTATAGAAATACTTTCATTTAAGATTACAATATATTATTCTTTAAATTTCACCAATTTTGTTTAGGTTATTGTTTCAGCTCATCTTCTATTCCAATTCTTCATAGGGGGCATAACTTCTACCAATTGTGGGTACTTATCATCATTAATTCCATTTCTATACAGAAATATTTAAATAAAAAATGCAATATGGACTTTCTTCGTATATCTATTTATATTGGTATAAAAGTCAATAAGTGACTCATTAAAACTATCTTTATCACACATTATGATTTATTAAGTTGAGTAATCATTTCAAATAGTTTTACTAAGATAATTTCCACCCTAATTACCATAAAATAGATATTTTTATTGTTTTATCTATAAAAATATTATTTGTTTCTTGTCCTCTTTCATGTACCTATTTTGTTTGGTCTTAGTAAAAACCCTTAAATTAGTATAAAACGATATAGAATTTGATTATTCTGTCCAAGAAACTTATTTAAACATTTATAATATATACTTCACGTATTTAAGAAAAAAGAACTATTACATAAAAAATCCATTCATAGATAATATTTTATTTGATATCAACTGTAGTAAATATTAGATCCAATCAAATGGAACATTGGATTTTATACTAATTGTATGTTTAATAGGATATCTGCGGACACACCCAAGAGGGGTGTAAATTTGGTACTGTCTAACTTTTAACAATTTTAAATTTCATCATCTAACCTTATAACCCCATTAGACTCTATACCTATAATACTACCTAAAATAAATGATATTTTCCTAGTAATTCTTACATAAAACTATATGTAGAGCAATTAAATTAATAAATATGGAATAACTATTTTTATAGGGTTTGGCCCAAATGTTGGAAATGTACACCTATTTGTTCTCAACTCTTATCTAGTAAATGATTCACCATTATAAAATTTATCATCAAGTACAATTTGGTCTTCTAGTGATTATCCTAAAAATAGGGACACCATATTATAGAGGTGAGGTCCTCATAATCCATAGGTGACTTTATAGAATGTTTTTCATGTAATCAATGAGAAATATCCCATAGATTCTATTCAAATTGGAATCAAAATATATGGTATTTATATATTCCTTCATATATTTAAGTTGATCAAATAATATTGTCCAAGGATTTCACTACACATGAAAACTGATCCATTTCCACAGTAAAATAAAGAATTTTATTGTTTCAAGTCTTCAGAAACTCAACATGCAACTCAACCTCTACATATTTTCCTAATACTAATTTTTTAATATAATATAATTTTCAGATAATTTTAAATCACTCTTCTCTAGAATATAACCCTAAAATATTTTTACTTTGATAATATAAAATGAAATTTATAACTCCAAAATATTTCCATGTGATTGAACACACTAAAACACATTACTTATATTGGTCATTTCATGAAGATACTTTCGTGGTTAGTGCTTCTATTCACTCCCTCTTTCTATTCTTTCATTTTAAATCTTAAATGATTTATAGAATTATCATAGGCTCGAATTACCTTATTTCATGTACACTATAGCTTAAACTGGATTCTGCATTTTCTTCTTCCTTACGAGTTTCAGTATTTTTATCATACTTAGAAACAACACTAATGAAACCAAATAATTCTTTTCTTTAATTTCATTTATTTCTCTCAATGATACACATAATGGTATAACTAGAATCATTTTTTGTGTTTTTACCTTAAATTTTCCTAAATGGAATTTTTTAGGACATGCATGCTAGAAAACACATACACTGGACACACCCTTAAATCCTCCTAATCACTATTTTTTCAGTAACATCACAAAAGAGTGTTAATATGTTTAATTATTTATAATTAAAGATATTATATAAAATATTATTTAAAAAATACCCACATTTTTATTTAACACTATTGGATCACAATATAATTTTCTATTTTTAACTCTACGGAATATTAACATTTGTATCAATTGCTTTTTTATTATAATTCCCAATTTTTAGAGATCAATAATTCTTTATTTTAGTCTAGAAAAATTCAAAAAATTTCATATCAATTAAATTTGAGATATACTTCCAACTCATTCAAAAAGATTAAAAAGGAATTAAATATTTTGGTAATAACTCAAGAATAAACTTAAGTTCATCTACATTATACTTGAAAACTCATAATGTTTCTTTTTATTTACAAAAAACATAATCCACATGATCTTCTCATCATCATATCATTTTATCATACTCTAAAACGGACTAGGAATATAGTTTTTTCAATCTTGATTAAATAAATATTGTATCATATTTTTTTATTTTGTTTTCCAGATATTCATTTTTATATATTTAATATTATTATCTAGAGGAAATATAAAAATTCAACTACATATAAAATTATATGTGGTTGGGAATATTATACACCCATTAAAAAAGTCTTACATATAGAAAAAATTCATTCATATTATATAATATATCACATGTATTTTGAAAATATCTTATATTACTAGGGTAAGTTCCTTTAGTTGTCTAGTTTCAACAATATCAAAATTTATATGTGCTCACTCAATTCATATGAGAATACAACAAATTAATATATACTAGAATAAGTATTATATGCTATAAAAAGTCATAATTTCTCTCAAAATCAGCTAATTCAGAATCCATACATGATCAAGAAGGCATACAAGTCTCAGTAGAAAATTCATACATGGGATTGAACATTATACAAACTAGAAAAATATCACACATGACAACAAAAATCCTTACCCCTCGCATCTTAATTTCTTATATGTTCCAAACACAAAAAAATTTCAAGATCCAAATTTGAATTTCTGGTCATTATAACATGACTTCAAGTAAATTTCCAAATAACCTATATCCTTTGTAAAGTATTAAAATCAACTCATACTTTCCTTAAATAAAGGGGGAATTTAAAAAATAATTCCTAACCCCCTTTTCGTGATTCTAAGGTACTTTTTTAGCATATAAAAACTCAATTTAGAGTTTATTGTACATTATTACCAGTAACTATATCATCCTTTTAATGAATTTATCATAGATATGTTATACACTATGTGAAATATCCTTCATGAAGTATAACTTAAGGATGGATTTTCCATAACTCTAGGTATTTTTATTCAAATATTTAAATCCTTTTTATATTTAAAATAAAACTATATATATCATACATTTATTTTCCTTTATATTGAAAACCAAAATGAAAAAACATAATGTCAGCTTCACACATACATAGGAACTTAAACATTGAATAACATATGATATCCAACATCCAATATAGTTGGTGTATGGTTATCCGTTATGCTTATATTTATGATATATGTTTTTAATGAATTTTTTATAACTTGAAATATTTATAAGATGACAAATTGATCCTACTTGTACTATCATTGGGACTTTTATGTACATAAACTAAAGAAAGTACAAGAGGAGACCCACTCTAAATTTAAATTTCTAGTTAATTCATTTTTATGATATTCTCTCACTAGCCTGCCCAAATAATCATATATCCTTTACTAAGTGTTGGCAATTCATCAGTTATTATCGGTAACATATATTAAATTAATATCATCAAGTATAATATTTTACCTCTACACTATCCTTAGAATAGTTCCCAAAGCCTTTCTAAACAAACACTAGAAGATTTGTATATTACCTAAAATATTAATGATTTATTTTTCTTAATATTAATAATTACATAAAATACTAAATTGTTATAGATCCATAGAGTATAAAAAGTATTCTAGTAATATAGAAAATAATTACTTTTAGTTTAAAAATGAAATTAATTATCCTTCCACAATTGGTTTTGATTCTTATATATTATATTAATCATTAATTTTTTATATTGGATATTTTTTATTCAATTATTAAAAAACTATTAAGTATGAAATACCATAAAAATAGCCATTTCAAATATGAAATAATTTCACAATGTTTCAAAATAGAAATATATATATATATATGTTTTATTAAAAATCAATAAAAATCAATAACTTAACTATAATCAACCAACTCTGTCATCTTAAGTCATGCACAACTCTTTGCTGAATTTGGAATCAACATTTCTAAGTTACATGAAATGATAAATATACATTATGTATAATATTTTACCTTATTCTTCTTAATTCATCACATTCCTTATTTTTGTGACCTTTATTACCTATGTAAAAAAAATATCCTCCTATTTACAACTCCCCATTTATATATTTTATCTCTCTAAAGGATTTGGCAAAGGCTCCCAAAAATATGAACTATTCTTGTTCTTTTCCAACTATACCTTAATACGATCTCCATAATGAGTTATGAACCATGTTCCCACAAATCCTAATCTTCCAAGAGAAACATAGATAAGTTATTCTTGAGGGAATTATATATACTATTCATCCTATAATTCTAGATAAATATGGATAATATTGGTTGTAAGGATGATGATAATATAAGACTAATGAATAATTATTAATCCATATGGAATCATGGACGTAGTAATTAATCAATTT
Source organism: Viscum album (assembly GCA_963277665.1). Taxonomy (NCBI): domain Eukaryota; kingdom Viridiplantae; phylum Streptophyta; class Magnoliopsida; order Santalales; family Viscaceae; genus Viscum; species Viscum album. The sequence continues at coordinate 1,648,731,521 of OY728136.1, forward strand.
AATTCGATATCATGAATGCAATATTATTAGCTTGGTTCCCTTTTTCACCCTTACATTGGTATCGTGTAGTGATAATATCATTTATCTTTATCTTATCTTTCTTATATTCAAGTATGGGGAGTTTAGTTATCATGTTGCATAGATCTATGTCTTGATGTGAAAACATCATATATCTATAAAAAATGATAAATTAATTAAACATACATTTGGAGTATACTCCAAATTTCTGATATAGGAAACCATGTCACCTTCGCCCACTTGTAGTGGATGATGATCAAGAATAAGGGACTCCAAATCATTGTATAAACTTTTATATTTTAGTGTAGTGTATTAATTTTTTTCCACACATAGAAATTTATATCGGTGAGTACATGGTCTTCATCATTTAATTATATCAGAGCTCACATGGTTTTAGTTTCTATTTTATATAGTAATCAACGTTGACTTTAGTACATTATCTCAATTACCATGTGTCATGTAAAAATAATAATTAGTATTCCACTATTTTATCAATTACCAATAGTCCTCACCATTTGATTTTGAACATCATATAACTTGGATATTATAAAGTAATTGATCCATATTCCCCTATTCATAACGCATACAAAATCTTGGTCAATTACTCAAAAGGTATTTAGTAATGAAATATTTCTAACAAAATTAACTTATAGTTCTTCAATTAATTAATTTGAACCCCTAATCCTGAGATGTGGAAGTTGGATTTCCTCAAAACATACCTCTAGGTTACACCAATCCATTCATGGGATGCTACCTGTGATGCTAAATTTGTTAAGTCAACCTAAAATTATCAATAAAACTACCAAATAAATTATACTTTCTTGATAATATCCATACTAATACATTGATATACGGTTGTACTCTAAATAATTTAGTGGAAGGAAATATATGATTTAATGTTTTCTTAAAGTATTTTTGTTTATCTTTATGTATAAATATTATTTATTTTATCCATTATATTATTGTTAACATTACACAAATGTTATATAATTAATTAACCATGTTGGATTAAATAATGTATGTGAAATAACATTATTTTATTACATATTACATGGTTATAGATTTATTTACTTTATGTGATATTTTTTACCACCAAATAAAATTAGCAACGATTAAATAAATAAATATTCATGAAATTGAATAAATTGATATAATCATGTGGTAATATTATGGCCTCAAACTACTGAATGATTTACCGAGTATAATAAAAACTAACACTTGAATATAGGGGAATAACTAACTGAGACAATAACTAACTTGAGTTGCAAAATTCTAATATTAAAATTTCTATCTCCTGGGTTAGTTTCACCTCCACTCAGTCTAGGACATTCACCTCTCACTTAGAGTTCTTTCAATTTCACATGCATACTTACTTTCTAGTGATGGGTACCAATAGTTTAGGTTCATTTAAATAAACAATGGACACATAGTTTGGAAAATAATTTCGAGGATGGGATTATACATATATCTACCAATTTATTTTTAAAATAATATCATCATAAAAATGTAATAAATCATTTCATTAAAGAGAAAAATAATACATACACATGTTAGTATATCTAATTATCATCCAAAATATGGAACTACTATTTCTAGGATTAATTTAAATTATTTATTTATCAAAATAAATTCTCACATTAAAAAATTAATCATTTAAATTTAAATTAATTTTTTATCTTATTTTACTATCCAAAATTCTATGAGATTTTGATACTCCAGAATTTAAAAAAAATATAAATTAATTTAAATTTAAAATTATTTCATTCACATCATGTACTAGCTGAGAACACAATTTGTGTGTTCGTAGTCAGATTAAATTTATTTGGGAATTTAACATACATTATACGTACTAAAAGAAACATGGTGTGTACCCTTTAACCTTACATAACATCTCCTATCACTCCCATAGTGCATGAAATATTATCTATATGGTCATTTTCATATACAATGTACTCACATGGAAAGTATTCCAATATGACATGTTATGATATTACATAGTTTATAATTCCATGGATCAAGACATATAGTCTATGTGGATTGGATGACCACTATAGATGATCATGAAGTACATGACATGTATGATGACCTGGCATGTCTAGTACTTTTCGAATAACATGGAAAATAATAATTGAAACTTTTAATTGCATGAAACCCACTAAAAGAAATCATCATGTACTCTATGATTAAAACCCTCCTTATACAACATACAATAGCTACAGATTGTGTTGTTTATTTTTTTATTAAATTAATTTTTATTTCCTCATGTTTGACTCACATGACACCCCCATCTCAGCATGTACTTTACATGAGTAAGTATGAGTTACCTAGTGTTTATGGCCAGATACAGGCCATGTACTCTATTTTTAGTCACCCGAAGAACAAACCTAGGGAACCAATGTGTAATGTTCAAGTGTACGTACAAGTTACATGGATTGTAATCCATACACACACAATGTATTCACTTATAAACCATTTCACTTAGTTAAAAGTCAATAATTAGTGTGTCTATGAATTACACAATGTGTTTTTGTCCACATAGTGCTGGGAACATATAGGATTACATGGTGTGTACATTCTGTACACATAGTCTACCCCACAAGCTATGTCAATACTTATATGGATAACCCTTGTGTGGATGACTATGGGTACATAGTGTGAACTATTCTTTTACCCACCATGTATCGGTGTCCAATAGGATAAATCCTCAACATCTTCTACTGGGATCTTCAAGAGTTATTCAAACGTTTTTGGATATATGAAAATGAAAGATCACTTTATCTCAACCTATAGGTTGAAGAATGAAATTATGGAAGTTAAATACTTCTAAAAATATAGGAATCTGATTAATGAATAATATATAATTATAAATTATAATGTTACTGCTATGATGACACTTGATGGTTTTGAGGTTTAGAAGAAGATTTAGAGTCCACTCCCAACAATTATTTCTATTTGATTCAATTGATAAATATGAGAAACCTGATAAATTAAAACCCATAATCTTAGTAGAGTTAATCATATCTCATATAATTGAAAAATTAAATTATACAATATATAAATTTTCATGATAATTCATTTTCATTTATGATAAATTTAATAAAATCTCCTGGACTACCATTATGGTTGCATATCCAAAGTAGAATTCCTCTAGAAGTATCCAAAAGTGCTCTAAAAATCATGAAACATCATCATAGGAAATCTTGGTGCTATCATAGATGTGAACAATTGAATGAGTTATTCACCGTTGACTATAATAAGAATTATCTTGGGAATAATGAATTCATTCACTTTTCTATAGGCCTTGAGGGGTAGGTTTAAGATGGTGTATCTATGTTATTGAGTGAGTTATATAGAAGTTTTATCATCCTCGAGGGAATCCTCTTATGTATAATTGTTATGAATTCTAATTCTCATAACCTTAGAAAATGATATATGAATGAAAATATTATTAGGGTTAAATATTTGTCATTTTTTTTAATATTAATCTTAAAAAACTTATCTAATATATTCTCCCTGTAAAATAATAATAATAATAATAATAATATATTTCATGAAGTTTTTTAATTCATAAAAATTTAATTACCATTTTTAATATAAATAAATTAATATTTATTTGAATGATTTTAAATACAATATATCATTTTCATAGAGCCCTTATTTTATGCTATCTATACTCCTAGTTATTATTCAAACCATGAGTAATAAATAAATATTTAAATAAATAAACAAATTTCTATTATTAATTCATTCAAAAACTAAATATTATATTCTCTAAAATTTCCAATAAATACTTATTTAAAAATTTATTTACCCAAATATATATTTATTTAATGAAGAGATATTTATTTATCTCCTTTTGAATATTAAAACATAGATAAAAATTATTATATATTTAATAACTAACAAATAATATTTATTTAATATGACTATAACATATATTATAACTCCAATAACTAATTATTGAATTTATATAGTTAATAACATTGGAAAAATCATTAAACCCGAAATTAAGAATAATATTTATTCAAACTGTTAAATTTAAATAGAATTAAGATGAAATTATTGATACACTTAGTTTGTGGCTTCTTAGGTCTCTTTCTTATTGTAATTATGATGACTTACCTAATGTCCTTGGTTGGGATATTACAACACTTCAAGGCACCCATATAGAAATATTTTAATAATGAAATTAAAAAGTCTTCCTATGAATTCTTACTGTGTAACATAATATCTTTGTATTGGTATCTTATTTAGTAGGTTTCATACTTGTTTCATCAACCTATGTGATTGATTATATATATTTGAATACAATTAAAATAATCCTTGATTAAAAAACATGGGAATGGATTTAAGGTGACAGTTCATTTCAATCAAAAGGACAAAGATATCATCATTCATTAACTCTAAGGAGATAAGTCCTTTCTTGACATATTCAATTAATGTAATATCACTTGTGACGCACCCAATGTATCCTACTTTTACATCAATATATGGCAACATAGTTTTCTTGAATACATCAAAGTATGTGATTCATGATATTTATTAACAATAATATGAATTCTGATTGTAATGACACATGTTGAAAAATAGGAATATCCAATGACTAATATAATAAGTGGAATTCATATTATCTGGTCCTTGCTTATAACATCCTCTCAAAGAGATTACAAATCATGATACTTCATGAGTAGAAAAATAAACTGCTTAATAGAATCAAGAATCAGAAAGTAAAAATATCATTTGTATGCAGCCTGATAAATTTCATCTTGACAAAAGGATATATTTTAATGGAAGATGTCATGGAATTCCAAATTTTTCATTATAGTATAGAATATCTATAACCAATCCATGTGAAAAATACTCTTTATACATTATAGCCAGAATCCATTTTTTATTTAATTAAAGAGCCACTTTGAGGGTAAGTGGGAACCAAAAAAAACATCCAACATCAACTTACACCCTCACAAAACACCCATTACAAAAATCAAATTTCAAAATAACCATTCACCCCTCGAAGACCGTATCATTCAACATATTTCAAAATTCAAAAATACCAACATCACCGCAAATTGCGCACATCCCGTGATTCAACCGAGGAGAATCAGATGCAATGAGGAAGTCACATCTTGAACATGTCATCACTATCACACACAACACCTCTCTATTAAAATGACACCGGTAACCACTACCAAAAACTTTAATCACATTGAAGCATGAACCACAATCCCCAAACCACTTAGTTTCCATTGTGCCAGATCTTATTAGGAGAGGAATGTAGGAACATGAGGTCAGAGCAAGGTGAGTAGCCAGGGAGATCTTTAGCACATAACCACCATCAGGTCCAAAGTCTTCTTGAAAGCTGTAAAAACCCATCTCCAAACTCAGAATCTTCACCAATAAAGTGAACAACAACACATTGACAGGAAAAAAAGAACCACAATGACAACCCTCCATGTAGTGACAAAGGACAAAGCATACAAAGGAATATCAAATATAAAACAAGGAAAAACATCAAACAGAACCTGATAAAGGGGAAACCAGGGTTGAAACCCTAAAAGGAACAATTGTGAAGGCAAAAGCCGAAGCCGAGGAAATAACAAACAAGAACCGAGAGAGAGTAACCTGAGGATGGAACCCTAAAAAGACCACCAAACCCGAAGAAACACTACAACAGATCATGAGAATCCAGTGGAAGAAGTCGCTGATCGGATAGGCTTGGGTTTCCTTTACTCCCACTGCCACAATCCCAAACCCACCTAAAAACCATCACACCCGTCTAGTATAGGGTCATATTAATGTTAACCTATTGAAAAATCATCATTTGATTATATATTTATTAAAATTATGGTCTTTGAATATTTTGGTAATCTGAAGTACAATGGTAGTTGGTTTTAGAGAACCACCTCCAATAGTTTATTCTAGTCATGCCCATTAATAATATTCTTCCCCGTTTTTATTTAACATGTTCATTATTACCACCACATTCCAACGATTCTAGAAACTACAACATAACAACACAAAATAAAAACCAATCAATGCATAATCTACCACACAAAAATAAAAAAATCCCCCACATTTACCATATATTTTTCTCCTTCCCTTTTAACCAGCCATAAAAAAATTAACACATAAACAACAACATATTCTATTTCAAACTGGGTAAAATCCAATTGTAAAACCATTACCCATCTCATAATAACACCTAGAAACATTCCTAAAAAATATCCATTCAAAACCCTTCTAAACTTATGAAACGTAACACAACACACAAAAATAATTTTTGGTAAAACCCATCGCTAATCAATTCAATCCACCTATTTTACTCATTCTTTCATAATAATATATTGTAAAAAACATGACCATCAACAAAAAAGTTAAAAATTATCAAGAAACTTTTTCATTGTAATATTTAAATGAATAACCTTTTTTATGGTGATTCCATCAATGAAATCCTATAAACAACTCACATATCACTATATAAAATGACATAAAAATCCTTAAAAATTAGTAATCAATTATATATAATAAAAAACATATAAATTACATGATTATCCCTTATTATTAAATTTAATTTAGATAATTTATTATTTTGTTCATCCACCCAATAAAAAAAACATGTTAATTCCATGTTCACACAAAAATAAAAGATATAAATATCAAACCCCCTACTATAATTGAATCATGAAAAATCACTATGAAGGGAAGACGCAATGAGAGATAATAAAAAAGCCAAAATGATAGTGGAATCATCAATAACGTAGATAAAAACAATCCCCATCGAACAGTCACCCTAGTATCACCCAAAATAATAAACTACCACTACAATTAAATCCAAAGAATGAGTAATGAAAGTGGAGAATAATAATAAGAATATGATGATGGTGGTAATGATGGAGAAATATGAAAATAAAAGAAGAGAACTCACCTCAAATAAAAAATGGTTGATTTTTCAATGCAAAGGACCAAATCAAATTTAATGCCACTCAAATGTCTCCAAAGAAGAATATTTGGTCACCTAAGGTTAGGGGAAATTTAAAGAATAAGGAAAAAAATAGATGTGCCTCCAAATTTAGAATAAAATTATATATTTAAGGAGTCCTGATTTTGAATGTCTTGTCGAGGCAATAAAACGTCCATATTAAATGAACCACTTTGAATCCCCATATCTCCTTTATTTAAAACATGATCAAATCCTATTAATTTTATATAATTGAAAAAGGATATCATTTTTTGATCACCATCACACTGTGATATCTGATTCCCATAAAATGATGGCACATATTTTGAACTGACACACAGTGTAACAAATTTATCACAACACAATAAATAAAATTACCAAATTATTCCACTCTCTGAAATACACATCTCAAACCATGGAATATTCATATATAAGAGTAAAATAAATATATAAGGGTTTTAATTTGATATATAATGGTTTTAAATTCGACAAGATACTCTTTAAAACCATTGGTACCATAACCTAATCTAGATATACCATGAATTCACACCCATTCTAAAACAACCCAATGCCTAACTCCCATGGAATTCACCCTTAATATATGGAAATTCCTAATGAAAAAACACAAAAACCCTATTCCATTACTCAACACTCCATAGCACAACACATAAAACTGAAACTCTTCTCCATATATCCCTTCATACTGTGAATCTCATGGACATGTCATGAAACTATCCTACTAGTAAAAATATTAGATCATGTAACTCCACTAACTCTCTAATATTCTCCTGACACCTTTATCACATAAAATAAAAAAAAAGTAACATGGGGAGAAGGACAGAACTATTATAGTAAAATTAATAATAATATTGTAAATAAAATCATTTTGGGGCTTTAAATTCTATAGTTTCTATAAAAAAAATACCCACCATTGATCTCTTGATCTCTTATTCAGTATATTACTTTGTTTATTGGGTTAATGATTCGAATAGTAGTTTTTCTATTTTTTTCTAAATCATTGTATATTATCCACATAAATATCCCCAGTTTAACCCTGATATTTATTTTCATATTCTCCACATTTAGAGAAAAGAACCATACCATTATGATGTGACTTGTGGTGTGCATTCACATAATTTATATATGTGGGAAACATCACTCATCCTTTTATATCTCTTCTAATAGGTCTTCCCACATGGAATTACCATATTCGATTCAATTTCATCTTTTGAAGAATGTAATAATTTATTCATTTTATCTCCATCATGAGGGAAATTTTCACACTATAATCATACTTGGAATGTATTATAGAGATTAAGACCCTTGGTAGAATTATATATAAAAATTAAACAATAAATTCATATTACTCTTCATGTTTCATAAGTATTTTATATAATGCCTCTTTATCGATGTGAATTTATCTTTATACTCAATGGGTTTTAACTCTTAATATTTATATATTTAATAACTTTTTTACCATATTGTATCATTTTTCTTGAGGTAAATACTTTTATAAGAATTTTTATCTTAATTTTAGTTACAATATGCTTCCAATTTCATCATCTTTAGTGTTTTTATTTAATAATCACTTTTTATCAACATCTTCCCTTATATGATATACATTTACAAAAACTCTAAACATTTATAAGAATCAAAAATTAGAAAAATATATATTTTAAAGGAGTTAATCCATCATACCACTATTAATACTTTATTAGTCTCACTAAAGGGTTGTGTTTGCTTCCAGATAAATAGATTCGTGATTTTTATTCCTAATTGAGTATTATTTCATTGTTCCATATGAATAATATTGTTTTGATAATCTATTTAAACTACAAATTTATAGTGATAATTTTATCATCTCTAATATTACCTTTATTGATTTTCTCATTTTAGACATCCTTATATTTTCCAACCTTTGTTGGAAAGGATTCCATTTTATTTTACAACATCTATTTTCTAAACAATATCATATACTAATTTGTTATTCAATGTATTTATATAATAAAATTAATATAATAGATGTCATGTATTATTATAGTTAATGACATTATTATAAATTGAAATTAGGTATTCAAACCATTTTTTAGGATTTCATTGAATTTTAATAATGTTTATCAAAACATTTTTGTACATATGTTAAAACAAATATATGGATTTTACTAAAACTTTATCTATTAATAAATCTGACACCCCTAAATATGACAAAAAAATCCATTGGGTTATTATTACATGAACAAAGAATAGAAATTATCACATACACATGATACAATGTCAAGATATCCTTAATGAACCATATATATACATAATAATTTCATTTACATTACATGAAACATAGAATAAGTGGAACTTGAATAATTATCCAATACGTCATCATTTCACCTACAATTTTTTATACATTTTATTTTTCTTCATTAAAAAGTAAAATAAGGACACATAATAAGGATGGATTAATATTTCAATAAGGCAACATATCAAAGAAGATACATTAGACATGCTATTAGAATGCATAATTTGTTTAGAATAAATAATAGAAATAAATAAATATCAAATAATTTAAATTCATAAAATAATTAATATATAACCATATATAACATTATGAATAGATACCATAATGATGAAAATTCATAATTGCATACATCACAAACATATAATCATGTATTTTGACCTAGAAATTATAAATAAAAGGTATGTATGGTCCCATTTCCATATCTTAATTATATCATGAGACACACCAATGAATTAAGAGGTTATATAATTTTTTTTATCTACTTGTAACACATACCATCATATTCATTCCATCTCGAAATAAAACATCATACATGTGTAGTGAACTACATCATTTAAGTTATTTTATTTCTTTTTATTTGTTTTATTTAGTTGATAAATTGAATTATTATGGGTTAAAAGAAGATTATATGTTGAATTAATGATATTAAAATAAAAGAGTGAGATTTTTTATGTTATAGGATAATAGGTCGGTCGGTGGGTACCAACGACTACCCAATGGCCTATAGATGGGTGGTAGAACCTAATGCCTCGCCACTGGGTATTCAAAATTTATGTACAAGGTACCAAAAATTTACCTAATGGTAAGTATAATTTGACCTATTATATAGGATAGAAAATATGTTTTTTATAAAATTGGGTTAAATTACTAATTTTATAATTTATATGTGTTAATTAAAAGCTTTAATCAATATTTTTAAATTACAGACCACATAGAACTCTATTTCTCATATAATATTCTACCTAAATTTTCTATTTTAATCAATATCATTTTATTAGATCTGATTATTCATTTCAATTTAGTAATGATATACTTATAATAAGGTTGTGGTAAGTCTATTTTCTTCTAAAATTTAGAATTTCATGTCAGTGTAATGGAAAAAATTTATAATCTTGAATAAAATCCATATTTGAGGTCTTCATTTGAGTAGTGGTGTTCAAAACTTCGATCCTTCCAGATAAGATTTTAAATGCTATTGGATAGGTGACTTATCCTCTCTTTGGTATAATTTTTTTTATAATAGCATTAACATAGGATTATTGTAAAAATACATTAAAATTAATTTTTATACTTAAAAAAATCCATTAAATTGTTTTTCAAGATATGTATTAGTTATGAAATAATTTAAAAATTACAATAAATAATACACCATAATTTTATTGATATTATATTTTTTAAATATGGATTATTGATAGTTTTATTGAATTTATATAAATAATGATAACTTTTGGATGGTAAATATATGATAAGAACTTATGTAGTTTTATCTTACTATTTATTTGAGTTAATGGATGGGTTCTGATAAATATGTTAACCATAGCATATGATTAGAATTGGTATAAGTAATAATAATATGGTTATCATGATTTTTTATCTTTTATATTGGGGATATATATTCATTTACTCTCCCTTATTTGTAAGGATGTCTATATTTTTATTTTCCTTCACATTGAGGATATAAAAATACTCACTACATTCATGGTGTAACCCTTGATAATGTATAGTTTATTTTGATTATATTTTGATGGGGAATCAATTTAGTGGTGGTTAGGTTCCATAGTTGCATGGTTGATTCATTTAAAACAACACCAAAGAAAAATGTATTTACTGTTATTCCAAATACTAGAATGGGATTTAATATGAGAAGTTTTAATATTTTTGTTTCCATTATATTTTTTCAACAAAACAATATAGTTATGAAATGTTGTTGGGGTTTGGTGGTGACTTATTGTAGGGTATGATATATTCCCACACAATATATATACATTAGAATATATTTATACAAGATTACCCATGTTTAATGAATGGAGAGGAGTCCATTTTTGATTGTTTGAGGGTGTCTATATATGGATAGAGTGGGAGGTTATTAGAGAAGTTCATGGGCTATATACTATAACTATTGGCTAGTTGATTTTTAGAATATTTAATTTTTCTTGGAATTTTTTTTTAGACCCTAGTAATGATATAGAAAAAAATAATTTCTAAATAATTTTATATTTTAGGAAATTTATTTTTTATCTATCGTGGTGTATTTTAGCTATAATCATTATATTATTGAAATGTGACCTTTTCCAAATTATTTATGGTTCTTCACAAGGGAAACCCACTTCCATCTAATTAATTTTACCCATAGATACATTTATTTTCCTATGGTTATCATGAAATGAGTTTGACATCATAGGGAGGTTTAATATGTAATGCGTGATTAAAATTGGGTTGTTATACAAAACCTATCATAATTTCCATTAATAAAAAATATTCAAATACTTATAATTAATTTCAATAGGGATGGGATAATGCAATTTTTCTAAATGGAATCATGTATTATATATACATACCATTAATTTCACTAGTCAATGGAATGGTATGGATATCTAGATTAATACTATTCAACTATAATAATGATGTATATGAGATTAAATGTGTAGGGTACTTAAAAAATGAAACCCAACAAATTTTGGTTGTATGTACAATTTATTTTAAATATTTATTAATATATAAATTTAATATATTATTATTGAAGGATAATTATGTTGAAGGGGTTTTTAAGTAAATTTAGAATTTAATTAGGGATAAATCTTCCATAATAATTAAGAGTAAATAAACAATATATTTTGATTCACATTGTGGATAATAATATTTCAAAAAAAACCCTAGAACTGGAATCCTAAATACTATAGTTTATGTGTACCAATAAAAGTATTAATATCATTCAGGTATCAATAATGATGAAAAGTATATATTGTTTTCAATATTGAGATATTTAAACTCCCAATATTTTAATCTCTAAAATTTAATAAATATAATAAATTCATGGGATTTATAAAAAAAGATTAAATATAATTAATAGAAAATATTATAATATATGAGTTTAAATACTAATTGAGTATAGTTAATGGATTCAAGACTACGTATTAATAGTATATAAAATTAATAATAATAAATTCTATAGGGAAAAATTATTGAATATGAAAATAAATTATAAATAGATATTATTAAATAATTGAAAATGAGAGATAAAGAGAGAGGAAAGGAACCATTTCCATACATAGAACATTCATATCCTTGAAACAATATCTTTAATACTACTAAATATATTAAATTTGAAAATTGAACTATAGTAGTGATAATTATGGATTAAATTTGAATTTTAATCTAGGATAATGGTTAAAGTGGTTGGGTATTCATATATGATATTTTAAGGACACATTAATTTATTTTGGGATTGAGAAGTTCATATATATAATATGGGGGTTGGATGAATTGGTATATTTTAAATTTTTTAAAGGAGGTAAAATAAATTATCATATTGAATGACCCTTCACTTATATATTCAAAAAATAATTATTTAGGAACATTAATTTACTTAACACCTCTCTACGTTCGTTATTAGTAAATACTATAAATGAATAATATATTTCACTACTCACCATCATTTTTTCTTACTTATAAATAATATCAAAACCTCACCATTACCTAATTATATTTTTTTTAGATAATACCCCTTTTAACTATGTTGATTGGGGACCTATACGTCACTCGGAGTCCCAAAATACACATTCTGAAGTCCCAGGGGCACAAAGACCTTAATAAATTTTGTCACTACTATACTGAAACAACCCCTCCCTTACACCTATTAAATGTATACACCTAGCTTAACACTTAAGGAATTAGTAGACTCATGATTACCAAATACATCGTCGTGATGGTCCTAAATCCAATGGAATGTTATCCATGTCCCTCAACTATCCTATGCATGGGTTTCTCCACCTCATGACTACTATATATTTGATCCATATCATTCAGTCTATTCTAATATTGTGAAACTACCCTAAATTGAAGGGATATAGTCCAACAACACTAGAGACCCAATATATGGAATCAAATCCCGATTTAGGTGAATAATACCATTTCTATAGTTCCAAGAAATAGTAAATTATATAGTACTCACCTTGCTATAGTGACACTATAATGCATTGAAAATTCACCCCCCTTGGTATTGATTCCAGGTTTAATAAAAGATTTAAGGGATTCATTACCACTTTTGTAATATACCAACTACTAAAAGTTTTATTCTATTTTATTAAAAATATATAACTAATTATAACATTTTTTAATTATTTAAAAAAGAATCTAATTAACATTAAATCACATATTTTTTTAAATTATATATTTAGTTTTCCAAGGATTTCATTTCATTATATTTTTATTTGAAAATTATTTTGTATTATTCATATATAAAAATTAAATTCCTTTAATTTTTATTTGGTATTTTTAATTATTACATTATGCTCATTTGCAATAGAAAAATAATGATTAAGTAATGGTGAAATTTTAATGGTTGGATTCCAATAACTTCATTCCCCCCACTGATTTATAATAAATTAACATAATTCCACAATATAAAATAATTATTATCATTTAATTAGTTTATAAAATATTTGAATTCCATTTATTATTACAATGATCCATGATAAACATATCTTTGTTTTAAAAAAATACCATAAGTTAAACTTTACCTCTCATAATAATAAAAAAATATAAAGAATGAAGTTTTTAGTGTCTTTGAGGACCATCTAAATAAGTAAAATATTTTATAATAAATTTTAACATTTTTCTAAAATGGAACCATGGAAGGATACCTATAATAATTCTCATACGTTATACTTATCTTTATAACCTCGGGAATAAAAATGAAAGAAAAGGCTGTGCCCAAATGCTCAATAATGAAAAAACTCATCAAAATTTATTCAATGGTTAGATCATAATCATATCAAAAAATAATGGGAAGATAATAAATATATTATTAATAATGATATAGAATAAAAAGAGTTATACATAAGTAATTTTATAATGATAGGTAATCTAAAATGGGCATTCATATATTATGGAAAATTAGTGAAAAAATATTAGATAATAAACATGGTCCATTAGGTGTAATCATAGGTATATTCCATAAAGATGATGAAAAATATAATTAGTAACTACGACACAAACAAAATCATAGGATATCATAACATAGATGTTTTTTTATGAAAATCATGTGACCCATTACATAACGGCTCATACATTACTTCATGTCACCCATCCCGACTCGAATATCAATACTTATACCCCATTACTAACATGAGTATCATAACTCATGGTCTATTATTTACTACAGTATCATAACTTTGTGTCCATTATTAAATTGATTATCATTAGTTAGAGTCCATTATCAACTTGAGCATCACAAATTACAGTCAATTATTTTATTAAGAATTTCAATTTTGGATGCATTAAAGTTCTCTTGAGATATAAATCTCTAAGAAATGAACTAAATGATGATATATAACCCCACACATAAAAAAACATACATATGTGTTCAAATTTAAAATAATCACTCATCATAACATAAATATCCCATTTAATGAAAAACTGGTTCCATAACATTTCTAGATAGTATCCCCAAAATTTACCTCAATGATATAAATGGATGATCCACAAAATTCAATCACTAGAAAATAGTGTTTGATTATAAAAATTACAAGGTGGTTCTTTAAAAATAACATCCATGTAAATAAGTCATTCTTATATATAAAGTAAAATGGTAGAGAATTCATAAAATGGTTTCCAGAAAAATATTTTTTCTCTAGTGTAAATGATAAAGTAATGAGTCACCTTGAAAACCCATTTGTAGAAAGGTCACTTATTAGAAATTTAGAAATAGAGAATTTATGAAATCAATATTTTTAATGAAATATTAATAAGAAATCCTTAAAAAAATTAGTGTTTTAAAAGTTTAATGTAAATTTTTTTATAACTTTTACACAAAAAAGAATCATAATAAAGTTCTTTGAAAAGACATAAATGATTCAAAAATATAAATAGAAATTTTTTTTAAAAAAATTACCTTAAAACATTAATAATAAATCCATGAAAAGAAATAATGTTTTTTTAAAGTAGTAAATTTAAAACAATTTTGAAAACTTTTACTTTTAGAAAGAATCTTCAGTACTAGAGCATTGAAAAGATATAAATAATTTACAAATAGATTATGGATTCGAAGATAAAATATTTTATTTCAAATTTATTGAAAACCATTTTAGTATTTAAAAATAATTTTTTTATATCCTACATCATAAAAAGAGATATTAAAACTCCCCTTTCAAAAATTTGGAATGGAAAATAAAATGGTAAAATGAGTAAACATAAATTTGGATTTAAAAATAAAAACTGAAAACTATTTTGGGAGTAATGATCATAGAAATTGAGGAAAACCAATATCCAATGGTGAGGCTATTTTTTCATAAATATATTGTATATTTATGTGAAATAAATTCAAAAATAGTTAATGTTTGAGTTAAACACACCATTTTACCTATAAAGAAAATTGGAAATATCTTATGAAAAGGGAGATAAATCAAATGTAGAAGAAGGATAATAAATGAGTAATATTTTAACTCAAATAACAGAAATTTGGTGTAACTAAATCCATTTTCGATGTCACAATTCACAAATCAAGAAAATTTTGGAAATATTTTAATAAGGTATAAATGTAAATCCCCATTAAATAATTATAAAATACCACATAATAAAATCATAGAGAATAATGTTCCAAACTTATACGAATAATGTTCAAGAATAGAAGTCATAACTCAGTAAATGATAATTGAGTTTCAAAAACACCCTTAAAATAATTGAAATTTATGAATAATAGAGTTTCCGTGAAATTAAAATTAAAATATATTGAAAGGAAATATATTCATTACAATTGAAGGAAATAGGGAAGTGAATATACCACATAAAATTATTTATTTTGTGCAATATCAAATATGATTCACGAATTTGAAATTGTGATAAAGAAAACCAGACCTTGTATTCCCGCTTAATAGAACATGCTATAAAATCCATTAAAATAAAAATAATTATCTTAATATCCTACTCCTAACCTTTTTCATAACTAGAAACTTTTATATAATACTTTTATAACAATATATTATAAATAGATTTCATAGTTATAGTTTATTTTAATCATCGGGTCTTAGGAAATTTATACTATTTATTTCATAAAGTACTACATTATAAGGGTCAGCTAATACATATTTTTTAAAGATCATCATTTATAGATAATCCAAAATAACAGGATCATGTTTTTTCAATGGTTAATTATTTACAATTATTTTTTGGTGATTTATAAAGATATGGTTTATGAAAAAATAATAAAGAACTAGTTTTGGTGTGTCTAAGGATCAAAAGGTGATATATTAAGAAATACATTAAATATAATTAGCAAATTTATAAAATCATTAAAAATTTAAATAAATTATTAATACATGTTATTATACATATATAATACTACTTTATCATTCATGAAATATATATTATAGCATTGTTATAATGAAGGTATATTATAAATTATCATCAACTTAATATAATTTTTAAATAATAAGTTTATTACTTCCTAAAAGTTATCCTTTTTAGCATTATTAAGAGGAGGTGATTAAAAAATAACAACATCTCTTCATGGAAGTGGAAGTATGCCCATATACACGATCGTTGTTGTTTTATTTTTTTTAGTGGATAGAAAGGATTGAATAATGGTTTGCCCATTAAGATAATAAAATTTAATTTTATTAATAATTTTTTTTAATTATATTAGTTTTTATATACTATTTTCGGAATAAAAATACTTTGGGGAAAAGGCTATGGAGTGAAGAATACTCATGTTTAGAACTTAAGCTTCCTCTTGGAAAAATCCATTGAAATGGAGGACTTTGAATTTATAATTTATACTAGAGTATTTTTAAAAAGATTTTAAATTATATGATGATAGAAATAAATTATTTTGAAGATTTAATTATAAGTAATAGTGGTGGCATCAGGGGGTGGAAGTTTTCCCATTTTATAAGTGAAGATGAGGTTAATTCTGAGAGTAACGACTATTTTTCAAAATTAAATGATACTATTCAAGGTTCACAGGTTCCAAAAGTGAAAATTATGAATTAGATATATAAATATTGGGCCAATATTACTTTCTATTACTCATTTTAGACACATCATTCAATTATTTAAGGTTTTTTATTATTAGATTTTTAACATTTTTCATAATGTACATTTACCTTGGTAATAAATTCTTAAACATAGTAATTATATATAATGTTTAAAATTAAAAATTAAATTATTATATAATTTGAACATTCATATTTAAATTTTTTAAATAAATTTATCAAATAAAATTTATATGAGTGATAAATTTTAATTTTAGAATAAATTCACATAATAGATATGAACGATTTTAAAACACATCTGTTTTTTGCTCAACATTTATAGGTATGTAACTTTTATTATTTTTAAAGATTTAAATAAATTAAAATGGTTTAATATAAAAAAAATAATTTTTTGGATTCCAAATCTTGAAAAAACCAAATTTTACAATAAAAGATTTAATTTAATGAAATAATAAAAAATTATTTTTCAATTGAAATAATATATTACTTGAGTTTTAAACATTAGACATAGGTTTTATAAGTTCATAATAATAATTTAAAATACATATTTTTACTAACTAATTAATTATTTAATCAATTAAATGTTTTTATAAAATCTTATGTCATTCTCATATACTGATAAATTTAAGAAATTATAATTTTAGTAAAAAATGTATTTTTCACTATTCACCTAAAATAATTTAGTTCTGAAAAGTCCCAAAATTTGATACTGAGATAAATTTTACATTCCAACTAAATAAATTATATTAATTTTAACTTATTAAAATTATTTTGTTTATAGATTTTTCTTTTTAAATGAGAACATAACAAAAAACACCTTTTTGTTGAAAAAATATGCTTTTGAACATTAAGTGTTCTTGACATCATTTAATGAAAATTTATTATTTGATGTATTTTAACATACTAGTTAACTTATTTTAATCTCATATAATATCCTAATAATAATTTAAATGGGGTTCAGATAATTAATTACTTCTTTGATCAATTATTTTTCAATGATAAATCATTTTTTCAATTAAATCATATTATTTTTTTATCCTCTAAATGCAAGAAATTATAATTGATTAATATATTTTTATTTAATATTGTTTTTATTATTCTTCAAATTTCTTAATAATTTCCAACTAGTATATCATGGAATTTTTAATCTTCTTTTCGTGTGTGAATAAAGATATTTAACATTGTATTAATATAAAATAATTCAAAATTCTTAGGGCATTCCATTCCCACCCTTACCTGAGGTAGACAACATCAATAAATTTTTTTTTGATCATTCAATAAATTAAGAAGATAATATATTTGTAATAATATAAATATATATCTTCTACTAGGATACCCATCCCACTATCCTTGGAAATACTAGGAAACTATTTTTCTTAAATATTTTTCTTTAGGAGTTCTAAGGAACATTCATTTCACAACATAATTTTAATGATCCTTTTTCCCACCAAATACTCATAGCAAATAGGTCACAATAATTTACAATAAAATCATAGTAAATTATCACAGGAAAATTAAAATTCATTCTTAATATTTCTGATCTAGTTATACATTAATTTCATCCAATGATACTTTCAATTCCACTATCATATAATTTGATCAGCCTATCACTCTTTCAATTTAACCTAGGTTTTCTTTGGGTGTCTACAAGTTAGGTTCTCTAACCCAACTAATCATTAAATTCAAAAAACTATTTTAATTATTTATACTATTTTGTAATGGGAATATGATTAACCAAGTCATATACGGTAGGAGTGTCTCTCCAAATGTTAAATATTAGGCCCACTAATCATTCACCAGAGTGAATATTGAGTTGATACTCAACCATATATTTTAGGTTGATTACCCTAAGATACATCTATTACACCACCATACCCACTTTCCTATATCCAATTATGGACGTAATTTCTAGAATAACCACACAATATCAACTTTAAAAAAACATCGAGATATTATATTATGCTGAAATATTTCTCATATACTTATCTATAAGGTTTTCAATAATGTTCTCTAATCCCAATCCATAAACATAACTATAACTATATCTAATACCAACTATAGTGAAAAGAGATAAAAATATCCTTATTTTATAATATTACTATCATTAAAACATTACATCTCAAAATAATCACACAATCACACGAACATTTTCTTTTGTGTCTTTGAGGATAAACTACACATGAAACTAATTTTATGATGCATGTGATCATATATCCATAATAAAACCATGTTGTACTCCCTTATAGATTTATTATAATTTATACCCATATTCGTAACATAGGGAATGAAATTATAATAAAGTTTGGAGCTCAGTAACTCAATAAGGAAAAAACTCATCAACATGTTATCAGTGTTTTGATCAGAAGTATCTAATAAAACATTACCAAGGGAGAAAAATCTAATTAAAAAGGACCTGAAAAAACAAGACTTGGCAATAAGTCATGGTATAAGGATATGTAACCTCAAATAAAGAAATATACACCATGGAATAAGAGTGTCAAAACATGAGATGAAAAAAATGATACCTAGGACATAATCATAGCCATGAGTCATTAGGATACATAAAAATTTAAAATGGATCTACATAAAAAATATTTAATCATAAGAAATTATTACATAGTGGTTTGGTATCACAACTCTACAACCCTTTACATGGTGGCTGATGCATTGCTTCTAGTGACCCATTCCAACTCAATCATCACAACTTTTATCCCATTAGTGACTCGATTATCATAACTCAAGGTCCATTATTGACCTGAGTTACACAATAAAGATTCCATTATTGAATTTATTATCATAACTCATGGTCCAATTTTTACATGAGTATCATAACTCATAAACCATTATTGGCATATTTGTCACAACTCACTATCCATTATTATCTCATGAGATATAAAAACCTAACCAATTCATTAAAGGAAACACAAGTCCCCCATATCAATCAAACACATGTATGTGTAATCATTTAAAATTAATAGTTCATCAAAATATAAATATTCCATTCAAAAGAAAAATGGGTTTCGCAAAATTTCCTAACCTTATCACTAAAATTTTCCTTATGAATGTTAATAGTGGATAAAACAATTCAATCACCCAAAAAATATTATTTAATAAAAAAAATGAAGTTAGTTTACAAAAAAAAACTTCAAATGAAAAAATTCCTTTAAAAATAAGTAGGAATATAGTAATGAAGTTATAAAAGTGTTTTTTTAAAATATCCACTCTGAAATAACAGATAAAGTTTTGGGTTACATCAAAAAGTAATTTTCAGAAATGTAATATTTGAGAAATTGGGAAGAAATATTATTTTTAAATAGATATATAGAAATAAATATCTTAAATTAATACTTGATAAATTAATACTATTTTAAAAAATTGAATGTTAAAAAATTAAGAAAACGTTTACATAAAAAAATATGGTTTAAAAAGAGACAAGAAAATACTCAAACATTTCAAAATACTAAATTGAAAACACTGTAAAACATTTGGTTTTAAATAGAAACCTAGGTAAGACTTCTTTGAAAAAATATAATGGTTATCAAAATGGTGAAGTGGAATCATTTTTAAAACTTTTACATTAAAAAATTCGTCAATAATATAGTCGTTAAATGTCATAAGAGGATATATAAAGAGAATGTTGAGTGGAAAATAAAAAATTTAGTTTTTAAGGGATATGAAAAAATTTTAGTATATTAAAATACATTTAGAAACACCTACATATTAAAAATATCTTGTAAAACATCCCTTTTTATAATTGGTAACATAAAATAGGAATGTCACATGAGTAAAAAACTATGGGATTTCAAAAAAAGAAATGAAGAAAAAAATTAGGAATAATGATAATTGAAATGGAGGGGATAATATTTAAAGGAGTTGATATTTTTTCATAAAAATGATACACCATTATGAGATATTAATTCCTCAAGAAAGAATATTTAAGTTAATAGCATCATTTGCCCCATAGGTAAAAGATGAAATATCTTATTTAGTACATGTGGAAGCCACAAAGACAGAAGTATTACTCAAATTTTTTTATTACTCATATTATAAGGCCATATAGAAACGGTAAAATCCCTCGAAATATATTTACTACTACTGTTGAAATCCAAAAGATCAATTTCAAGGGGTTTATTATTCATGTGGTGCTAAAAACTAATGAGATGATTGAAACATTGGTAGAAGAACCAACTTCCATTGATTCAATGAATACAGATAAAAAGTGCAGTGAATTAGGTGACACCCCTGAGATCCTTAATTATTATAATGAAGAAATGTTAGAAGAGTATTTCTTGATCGTGGTCTAAAAGTAGGATGAACATAGAGTATTTAAAAGGATACTTCAAGATGATTTGAATGAAGAAAAAACATCTTGGATTGATAAAAACAGTATAATTTTGGTATGTGGCTTCCACGAGAGGAAATCAAGCCTAGAGGAGGATGTGTATACTTGGGAAAAAATGAAAATTGACTTCAAGGATCTCATTAATGAAAATCCATCCATGGAGGTTACCCCATCGAATGGTGATTATTCAAGGTAAATAATTATAACCGCTTTAAATTTTTCTATAATGGGTGATTATTTCTTATGATGTTTGAATTTATCTTTATTCTGAATTTTGGTCGTATCATAATTTTTTCATTCAAAATGCTTCTAAAATATAAAAATATTTTATTTGGTGCACATAAAAAACAAATATTCCTTGGGAATAATCTTTAACTCAGATTAAGAAAATTTAAGATAACTAAATCCATTAAAGATGATATAATTCATGAATTAAAAAACATTTAAAAATGATTATATACAGTAGAAATATTAATCCTTATAATGAACTGGGAAAATAACACATAATAAATTCAATTAGAATAATGTTCAGAACTTATATGAAATAAGATCAAGAAGAACAATCAAAAGTCCATAAATTATAATTGAGCTTTACAAACACCCTTATAGTAATAGTAATGTATGAATAAGTGGGTTACAATGAAATGGACATTAAAATTTCATGAAATTAAATATTTTCAGTATAATTGAAGGAAATGGGTTTATCAATACCCCATATAAAAGAAGTTAAGCTGTCTAATATAAAAAATGTATCACAGATTTGAAAATGAGAAAAGAATCCCTCATCTTATATTATTGCTTATTTGAATGAACTTTAACCTCATATATAATCTTAATAATCTAGTTCAATTATTTTTTAAATATAATTAACCTTTTATTCATTTCATTTATAACCATCTATAAAAAATAAATTACCCAGTTATAGTTTATTTCTATCATCAGGTCTTAGAAAAATTTGATTGTTTGTTCACTAAAATTACCATGGTTACTGGGTCTATTCATACTTATTGTTTCCAATTTAATATTTAATAGATAATAAATGATACTAGAATCATGGTTTTATATTCATTTATAATATTCCATTTTCATTTGGTGAATGATAAAAGTATTATTTTTAAAAAATAAATTAGTGAAGAACTAGTTTCAGTGTTTGTAATGATCAAAAAGTGATATATTAATAACTATATTAAATATAAATTATAAAAATTCAAGAATCATTAAGAAAATATTAAATAATATATTTTTACATGTTCTTATCATTATATAATTTTCATTAATCATTCATGAAAATAAAATTATTACAACTTTCTCATAGGTGTTAAAATCAATCAAAACCGGGGTGTGTTATAATGAATTAATGAGTAAGGTTATGTTTTTAATAAAATGTAAATATAACATTTAAAGTAGTTTAATAATATAATAAAAATTATATAACTTAATATACTCATTAATATAACCAACAATAAATGGCAGTGATGAAAAATTAAAATCATTGTTAGTGGAGGTGGTAGTCCATATGTACACATGATTAATTATTCCACTTGTAAAAAAATGAGATTAAATGAAGGTATATGATAAATAATAATTGGATAATAATATTGGTGACATTTTAAATATGTTCATTCCTGAAATCCATATTTTTTATGTATCTTGAGAGGCGGCGATGTAAAATGAACCACATCGCTTCTTGGAGGTGGAAGTTCACACCTATGAACAATCAATGTTGTTTTGTTTTTATTAGTATAAGGAAATGAATAAATAGTGTTTGATAAATTAGTATAATAATATGAAATTATATTAATAGAAATGGATTAATTATATTATTCAATATTTAAAAATTTTATAGGAGAATTATTAAGAATAAATTTCAAATGAATAAGGGACACTTGTGATGAGAACATAAGACTTATCTTGGAAATCTCCTTGGAATTAGAGGCGTTATGATATCTAGTGGGGACAGCATGATTAAAAAAGCGAGATAGGCTTATAATATGAGAAAGATTTGATATTATTAGGATTTAATACTAAGGAATAATTATTCCATGAAGGAGTGGAAGTGTTCCGCTTTTATAAGAAAAGTGAATAGTAATTTTTGGGGACCCATTACTTTTCAATAATGAATTGTTTCTATTTAATGGTCAAATGTTCAAAGTTTAGAAGATATGAATTAGAGACAGATATTGGCCATGTAATCATCTCCAACACTGTTTATTAGGAGATATGGAGTGATTAAATAATATTTCTTTTTTACGTTTTTAACTTTTACTATAATGTACCTTTACCTTGGTAATAAATATTTGACCATAGAAATTTAATTTAATAACTGATATAAAAAATTATATTATTGCTTATATTAGAAATTATTATTTAAAATTTGAAAATAATTTTATCAAGAAAAATTTATAATATTTATAAATGTTAATTTTAAAATAAACGTGCATAACATATAAAAATAGTTTTTATTAAAAGTTTTTTTTTAATCTTAAAATTTATGTGTTAGTTAAAATTATAAATTTTATTGGCATTGAAAAAATAAATTAGGTTTTTATAGAAATAATTCTTTTTTAATTTCCCACAAATCAATACAAAATTGATTTTTCTATAAAAAATTTAATTAAATAAATGATCGAAAACTATTTTTAAATTTGAATAAAATGTTACTTAAGAAATAAAAATTAAACATAGTTTTTATAATTTAAAATTTATATTTCAGAATATATTGTGGTAATACTAAAATAAAACAATAATAAATCAACACATTTTAAAAAATCAAAGGTCTTTCACAAATATTGACAAAGATATAAAATGTACAATTTTTGTTAAAAAGTTATTATTCAATATTCACATAAAAAATATTTATTTTAAAAAAATACAAAAATTCAAAATGATATAATATTGAAATTATAAATTCAAAGATGGTATTTATTTTAATTTATTCAAATATTAAAATTGAAAATTTTATTTTTTAAAATATAAATATAAATTAAAAAATTTAAAAAAAATTATCTCTTTGAACATTAAACATTCTTGATATTATTCTATAAAAATATAAAATTTAAATAATTATATTATTTAATTTTATATATTTAAATATCATATATTATTATTATAAATTGATTTTTTAAAATATTTTTTTAAACAGTAACTATTTGAGAAAAATAATCATTTCTAATGTTAAATCGTAATTTTTATTTATCATCTAAATATAAGAAATTTAATTGATTACTGTTTTTATTTATTATAGGTTTTATTCTTCTTATAAGTTTTTAATAATGTTCACATAATATGTTTTAGCTCATTTTACTTTGATTTTTCAGGTGTACCCAGATATCGAACATTATATTATATTAAAAAATATATTTTCAAAAACCTCAAGGTGTTAAAATTATATTGCTTTTCATAATAGTCATGTATCTTATAGGGAAGATGTTTCTAGGAAAAAACAGGCTAGGGGAGTTTTAAAACCAAATATTTTTGTATGTTTTATTTTCTATTTTATCTTTACTTGAAGGCTCTTTTGTTAATAAAACTCTTTAACTAATATTTATTATAGGTAGAGTTGATTAAAAGCTGCCAAACACACACACACATCCAGGAATACCAATGGGTCAAGTCTCAACCCTCTCCATAATGAATGATAAGAACCCACTAGTTTTATTTTATTACAACATATAGACTAATTTCTGAGTGGAATGGTGGCCTTAAAAAACGAGAGGCATGAAATCCCAATGTCTCAAAGGTAGAATACATGGTTTTCACTTAAATGAGATTCCTACAACATTTTTTCCTACTTGTTATTAGCCCCTCTCCCATCAGATTCGTTGCACCTGTGGAACTAGTCATAAGTGTTGTATTAACCCCACCAAATATGTTTTAACATGATGGTTTGAAGTATTTTTATTGGGTACCCCTCCATCCTAAATTTTCATTTTCATGGATGTCTGGATGATAGGTTCCAACACACCCCTCTGACTTTTGATCCACCCACCTGACGATTCTTTTGAAGTGCCCCACTACACCACCAATATATTAATCAATACATTCAATCTTGTCTGACTATAACTAATTTCACCAAGAAGGGAACCCAACCATTCAACATTATATGAAGGATGATGTGTTGATAAGTATTTTCACACCCATCTCTCTTTCAAGGTCTCCCACCTGTTAGTTCCTACTTTTCACCATGCCTGTGTTGCCTACCTGGAATATTGGGATATATCCTGGTCCCTCAATGTCCTTTTATTATCTATTATTGATATATGAAAGTGTTTTGATGTATTTCCCAGAGTCCCAGGTGGCCTGAAGCCCCGATATTGGCATAATATCCCACTTATTAAAGTGAATCGGCTGTTACAAAATTGAAACAGTACAATACTATTGTACTTCAACTGTACCATGTATATTATGGGTGGAAACCTCAATCTTATGGATTTCATGATGTATCCTATAATTCATTTGACAATACATAAATAGATGTGGGTGAATTTACATCATTTCTTCTTTATTTTCTAAAGTTTATTCTTTTATTTTGTGATTCCATCATAGAATCATTTCTAACGTGGTTACCTTGTCTCACAATTATGTATCTCCCATGTTATTGATTAAAGTTATATCTTTATTATTTGATAATCTAATATATAGATACCCTTTTTTAGTTCTAATAAAATGTTTTGGTTCAATAATATACTTCCCAGTGAGTGAGATTTATAAGATATCTTTTATTTTGAAGAGGTTATGTGATATAAACAACAAATATAATGATTTAGAATTCACAAAATATCTTAAAATAAATAACGATAATCTTTATTATCTTCCCTTTAAAAAATGCATCACTCCCTTCAATAGAGATACCTTTAATAATAATTTACCTCTAACTCAAAATTCTATTTCCATTATTTAGTTATAATCATAGATTTTTTTATGTACTCTAAATTTACATGATTGTGTTCTAATTAGATCATTTCATCTCTATTGTATATTCAATAAGTCTTTGATCCAATAAATTAATTTCAAAATATTCAACTCAATGGATTGGAGTATGATATATGTTCCCATACACTTCTATATATGGTCTTATTTTATGCATGACTAAAAACAATTGTTTTATATACAATCCGCCAATGGTAGATTTTGGTCCCCAATTATATGGAAGTCCGGTGAGAAGAAACTTGACACAACCTATAACATTTGGATAATATTTCTATAGTGACCTTCAATTTTAGGATAAATATTAGTATTGATCATTACCTTAGGGTTCAAGGGATTATAAATACTTCTATATGATTTGATGTTAACCATGGGTCGTTATAAAATACTATTAATAATGATTTACATGAATTATAACCACATCATTAATATAAATATTTTACTTAATTTTAGGGGAATGATATTCTCATATTTCATGGAAATGATAATACTTCTTACAATGGTCTATGACAACCCGTATTGCACCATTTCTCTTAGAATTATTATGAATATCCAGGAAATAATCCATTATGATATCATCCAAATTACACATTGGTATAGGGAGAGGTTTCATTAAAATTTTGAAAATATTATTTTATCTTGTATATAAAATTATACTGAAAATATTTTATAATATTCAGTAATCTCTGAATTCATATTATCACAGTAGAAATGTTATCAGAGATCCTTATACATCATGGTGTTTCTGGGGTCTATAGATAAATTCGAGCAATGATATTGATGTAAAAATTATTTATTTATATTTGGAACTAAAATAACATATATAATCTTTCAAAACTACATGACTCCACCATCCTTATTAATGTTCATTTGGTTATTCTTATTCATTTATTAATAGTATATATGGTTGGAATGTAACTTTGGATAAGTATGATGTTCTCCCACGTCTATAATTCCCATCTTCATTCTCACCAGATCTTTATATATCATATTATTCTCCATTCTCAAAATAGATAATAATCCTTGATATTTTATTCTAAATCCATCAACTACTATTTTTTCTACTCTAATATGTTAAAGTATAATATAATCATTGTCCTTGAGTAGTTTCATATATATTTTTATACCATATCATGATATTCCTATTTTAATATATACTTCAATCTCATTGTTATACACATTTGTTAACTCTCTCTAAATAAATATTGGGTTTCCAAATATTCAATTCAAATATTATATTTTCTATATCAGTATCATATATGTGGTAATTTTTTTATAACTGATTTAATTTTCATAATTTGTAGGCTACAATAATTAAACTTTGTATATGGACACATTCTATTGCTTTCCTTGATGTATCATTATAGATAAAAAACACATCTTTTCCAAAGTTAAATTAAATATTGGTGTACTAATAAATATATTATTCATCTATTAAAACAAATTAATTGAATTCCATTGACGATTTGAATTTAAACCATTTACATATTATCTTAAATAGTGAATTATTCATTCTGGAAATGATTTCATATATGCATCGATGGTAACCTACAATTATAAGGAAATAATTAATTTTGGTTCTATTTATATGATTTGACAATTATTTCCACACCTTGGTGTTAAAAGGTTCAAAAGATATATCATTATTAGTGAAAATATATCCAAGGAAAGAAACATCTTAAATCCAAAATTTACATATCCTAAATTTGTCCCACAACTCATTCCCTCTTAGATTTTCCCCTATAGTTCATAAATGATTCTAAAACACCTTATTTAATATTATTATATGTTAGTATATCATACAGAAATAACACCAAAAATTTATCAAAATATTCCTCAAAACTCTATTCATTACATTTATAAAATTGATTGGAACATTTATTAACTCTAATTGAATTATTGTAGATTCATAGTGCCTGAAACTTCTATAGAAAACCATCTTTGATATACCCACATTGTTTAAATTTAACTAATGAATGCTAAAACATTGCTTAATTTTTTAGAATAATTGATCTCCTTGATCTTAGTGAAATAATCTATTTATATGTGGAAATGGTTACATTTTTCTTAATAAAGGGAATATTAATAATTATATAGTCAATACACATGCACGTTGAACTGTACTTTTTATAAATTAGACAAGTGATAACTATAATGAAATAAATATTTGGGTAAATAAATTATATAATAAATCACTAATTTGATTGTTTATTTCTATTAAATGCATTGTATTTGTTTAGTATGGTTCGTTGGATAGAGTATTTTCACCAAGAATGAGACCAATAAAGAATTTTACTTCTCTATTTATACTATATCCTATAAATTCATTAGAAAATATTACAATAATATATTAAAACAATTTGTACAACTTATATCTATTATCATCTTTATCCTCCATAGTTAGTTCATCAACTACTTCATCTCCAAGGAAATCACTAGGATATTTCATCTATGGTGGTTTTTAAAACGATTACATTGAGTACATATCCCCTATAAAATATGATATTTATTAAATTCCTAAAAAATTTCAACTCATCTCTTTTAATAGTGAACATTATATTTATAATTGGACAACCAATCCATTTCAAATATTTCCTAAAAGTTTTTTATAGGAATAAAGACTATATTTTCAACTAGGGAACAACCATACATTCAAATTTTAATTTTACTAATATATTATCATAAAATTAAATTCCCAAAATTTTTATAATTAAAAATTAATTTTTCAATCTCTCAATTAGTTCCATAATATTATTTCTAAACACAAAAGAGATATATGAATGCATGGAACTAGAATTAATTAATTTATAAGACAAAATTTAATGAATATCATTATTATTTAGAGAAAAATTATTTAATTCTTCATATTATGTAGTTTAAAATAACCAACCTTGATCCCTTGACCTATTATAGGTTTTATTACTTTTCTATACAGGGTACATATTTGAATAGTGGATTTTCTCATTACAGTTATTGTATTTTACATTGGATACTTTTATTTTTCAATTGAATTCATGATCTTGAGGTCCAATTTCTGAAATTTTATAGTAAATAATCATTTGAACAAGACATTATTAAGGGTGTATCCTTGCACAATTTTAACAAGGAGGAAATTACAATATACTTTTCATAAATCTTGTGAAAAACTTCTTAAATCAAGTGTGTTTTAAAAATAAATTTTTTATATGGGATTATATATATTAACCATCTATCAAGGTCCACCACCATTATCAACAGCTTCATCATGAAATAAATTCTATCCATAAATGACATTAGATTATCCATTTCAACCCTAGTATATCAAGATTCAAACCTCCAAAATATAGTTGAAGAGCATTCAATATTCCTATTATGTTAAATTTATATTCCCTAGAGGCCTAGTGGCTCAATACCATACATGGTAATTTTAGACACTAATCAAATTGATCAATCCAAGGCCCACACACCATAGGTCCTCATTTTTACTCCACCAATGTGTCTATCACAAACCCATAACATATTTTCTCCTTCATAAAGCATGCATGTTGCTTTTACAGTTTACCTATCATTTCTTTTTACTATCGGATTGGATTGTATCCCTTAAAGTCATCACAAAAATCTCCACCATCCAATAACCTTATCCGCCTTCACAACTGCCTCCTTCATGGTCATCACACTCAACGTACCTATTTTATAATATATAAGTGTTCTGAAAGACAATGATTTTGATTGCTCGAAGGCCTAACTAATTTTGGGTTAAAGGATCGTGAAGTAAATGAGTCAATGGCCCATATGAGCATCCATGTATCATGAAAATTCACCATTCTTTATGTTATACCACCCTTACCACATGATCATGCTATGTTATCCACTGTATCACTATGGTAGGTCACCCCTTTTACCCATATTATAAATAAATGTGGCCAAATTGATAGTTGAAAGGTTTTAATACCCCCATCACTCTTTAGAGACACCCATAAAAATATTCCTACCTTTTCCTTTTTTTCATCTTCAACTCATGTTGTACTATTCTTGTAGTCACACAAGCATCCGGTGTTACCAATCATCATATCACACACCCTATTAGTAACCATAACACTGTGATACCCTCTGTCACATTGGGGAAGGACGCCCTTATTTAACACATCATAAATCTATATGGAAAGAGGTTGAGTTGATAAGTTCCAACACACCCATCACTCTTTATGCCCACCCACCCAAGGATGCATGTCTATAT
This sequence comes from Viscum album, assembly GCA_963277665.1. Classification (NCBI taxonomy): domain Eukaryota; kingdom Viridiplantae; phylum Streptophyta; class Magnoliopsida; order Santalales; family Viscaceae; genus Viscum; species Viscum album. The sequence continues at coordinate 1,648,762,481 of OY728136.1, forward strand.
CTATACCACAAAACCTACTAAATTACATCATGTTGTTTAGCAGGTATCATTGGGTTTACTTGATAATGGTTATTATGAAGCCACCCAATTCATGGCCATTGTATTGTCCACTTTTTAGTTCCATAAATGGATAAATAAATACCCCTTAAAGGGGCTTCTCAGATTTGATCCCAAGCTAGCAAAAATAATTATGGATCAACATTATAACTCAGTTATACAACCAATTATAATTAAAAAAATTAATTATATACCAAATAATTATTATTAATAAAATTAAGAATGATAATGATAGTAATGTTAATTAATAATGTAATTAAAAATAATAATTTTTAATAATTTTTATTTATGGAATTTATAATGTAATTAATAATATTTTTAAATAATTAATAATAAAATTACTTATAATAATAAAATTAATAATAACTAATTATGATAATTTAATTGATATCAGAATATAATAGTATAAAGTGTATAATGATTATGCTATGGGGATATGTGAATGCATAGATAAATGGTTGAAAGACTCACTGATTAATGGTTTGATTTGAGATGTGACATGTGTAAAATAATATTGGATCATGAATGGAGAAATTTAACTAGATCCATGTTCACCATTTAGGTACCTAATCGTGGAACCATTTCAGGTGGATGTATGAGAGAGTTATTTGAAATTTTTCCTTTGTGTTATAAATTTTATGGACTCTAGCGGTGTGTGGGTCAACCTTTTAGGAAGGTGTGATGTCACCTAGTTTGGGATCATTGGGACTGCGTATGCATTTACTTTGGTTGAAATCCCTCAAGTACATAGACTATATATTAATAATGAATAATGAAATTAATTATTTGATAGTTAATAATAATTTAATTATGAACTATAAAATTTAATTAACAATAATAATATAACTATTGATAATTAATATTGTAATTATTTGCAGTACATAATACTAAATAAATTAAAAATAATAATTGATAATTAGTCATTAATTATATAATTAGAAGGCCCTGACCTTAAACATTACATAATCGTGAATTAAATGAATAATTTACATAGAGGATCTTTTCAGGTTTAGAGTTTTAGAGAATTAGGACATAACTATTACATCTCAAAAGAATACTTTGTAGAAACTTATACTAAGTTTCCATAAAATAAAAAAACACTTAAAAAGAAACATGTCTAGTTCCATGTTTTAGATAGAATGTCTTTCCGTGAACCCAGCCTTGACCCTATTGATCTTTTAGTCCTATGGAAAACATTTAAACAACTTGGGATGAGCATAAAAATCCTAGTAAAGGATACACAAAGAAGGAAAGCTGTTAGTTTTTCAAAAAAAAAACCAGTAAACCATGAATACTTTACCAAAGTAATACTTTTCACCTTTATGAAGTAGTAAAAACCCTTCACTAAATAAAAGACCATTACTTACCCTTTTGTAACCAAAAGATTACCATAAAACCCATATAAAGAACACATAAAATATAAAGGTAACTTGGGACATAAACATACTTAAAAGGAATAACCATATGGTCGACTTCCACACATACATAATGGAATAGCCATATGGCCGACTTCCATACCCAATGCATTGGAGGTTAAAATGTAACCACTCGTCCTGGTATTCACGGCACCACCCGTCATATGGTTTATCACGTAACCACCAGTAAAATGTCCAAGTACCATCATTACACATAAAATATTGAAAATATAAACATTTAAATAACAACATTTCATCTGAAATCACAATAAGTAATTCCAAGATATTGTATTAATCAATCCATTTTCAAAAACCATTTAAAAGAGATTTTTGAATCAAAGTGTCCCATACCACTTTGAAGGTTTTAATGGAATTATAATTTTAAAACATTAATGTCCATATAAATAAATACTGAAAACCATTTTCAAAACATGGAAATTAGAGAAAAAGATTTAGAATAATGAATCTTTAAAACATTTAAAGCAATATTTTTGTTAAAGAGTTTTTAACAAAACGAGAGACTCTTGAATAACAATAATTTCAGAATAACATTTAATCCAAACTTTATAATATCATGAGAATAAATGGATTCATGATATAATATTTCAAAGGATAGTATACACACCATATAAGAGTTAATTGGTTCATAACAACAATGAAGTCTCAATGTAATTGTAAATTGAGATGAAATCCATTATAAAGATGGTATCCTTAAATTAAGGATAAATATATCACATAATTATGTGTGAGAAATATAAATACACCCAATATAAGTGGATAATAAGTGTGAAACAATCAGAGTTCATTCACACATATTCATAGGATGACATTTTCTAGAATTACAAGTTGAACCCAAAGAAATCGAAATTAGGTTAAGACGTTCCCTTGTAAAAATTCGACAGCATAACGGCACCACTTTAAAATTCAGAAAATGAGTTGATGAGACAAAAGGGGTATATCATTACTTGGAAATAAAGTTTACATCAATAAGGATATATAAGAACATATCCCAACAAAATAATATTTAACTTTAAAGACATAACAAAAATAAGTCTTTTAAAAAGAGGAGGGTGAAAGGTCCCCTTACCGAGTTGGGAAACTTTTGAAATGTACATCCCATGGAAGAAGGGTCATACAATGAAGATTTAAATACCCATACATGCAATTATAATACACAAAGTGTATAATAATGGGCAGTACATACACCACTAAAAGGAAATAGTGGAAAACGTAGCATAAATGTCATGGAAATAAAAGTGAGATGAAAAATCCCCTACGAAAACTCGGCCGCCTAACGGTGCCACATAAAACTTCAAAAATGGATTGATGAGATCAAATAGGGTATCTCATCATATTAAAATAATATTTACAGTAAGAGTAATATAAAATAACATCCCAATCATAATAAAGATTAGCTTAAAATAAATGACATAAAAAGTGTACTTAAAAAAGAAAGTGAGGGGTAGGATCCCTTACCTCGGTTCCGACTTGACTAGATCGTTATTTAACGTCCTGAATAATAAACTTGAGTTAATTTATAATTTATTAAGAACCTTTTTCAAGTTCATTATTCCTTTTATATCACTTATTGTGATGTTATAAACATTATTTAATCATTTAAGTTAATAATGTTCTTTTTGTCGATATTTGGTTCTTAAGTCGAAAGTGGACTTCTTTCAATTACATGTTGTTCGTGTGGTCAAAGGATCATTATATCCAGAATGATATTCATGATTTGGATATCATATATATCATATATATCCATAATATACATGTATTTATAATATTACATAATCATTTAGAGGTAAGAAACGAAATGCACCGTTCATGGAGACGGTAGGTCGTACGTACGCATGAACGCTACTTTCATTTATTTGTCATATTAATGGAATTAAAATTGATTGAGAGATATATATATATAATAATTCAAGTATAATATATATGTTATATAGGTCACATATGTTCATTAATTTCATTCTTTATACATTCCATGTATTTTATGAACGAGTCACATAACTTGAGGGGGCGGTAGTCCACACTTCCTCGTATGAAATTATCGCATTGGCACAACATGGAAAGAATAAAGGCATGATTTAAATATAAAATCCAGAAGCATATAAAAAACATAAATACCATATAAATCAAATATAAAATACAGTGACATCATAATGGCCACCATGAAAGGTGTTAAGAGGAGATTGAACAATCATCATTTCGTGAGGCAGAAATTTTCGATCCACAGAAACTGTATGTTCTTTAACCATTAAACGAAGGTTTGTGTATGTATAGCTCGAATCCTTCACATAAAAACATACTAGTATATTTAAGATACATTTTTTGTTACAAAATAAAGGAATAAAAAGAGTTTAGGGGTTTTTAGAAGCAAAATAAAACAAAAGAACACAAGGGAAGACATTACCTTTAAATCGGGTAACTCTTTTTTATTTGATCTCAAAGGCTTCCTTGGAAAGGATTATGCACAAATTTGAGGCTTCAATGATTAAGATAGTGATGTGGAGAGATGAAATTCGGAGGGGTTGGCCTATCCAAAGGCTTGAGAGGTGTGGGTAAGGTGGTAGAGGTGGGGGCCTTTTATAAGGGGAGAGAAGGGGCACTCTTGGAATGTTATAAAATATTACTTTATTATATAATGATTTTCGGATTTTAAAGGTCCCAAAAGGATATATTTAGAGGATAAGGTGATAAGGTTTAGAAATCCACCCATACAATAGGTTTTTTACAAGTTTAGGTCTTATATTTTACATTATCTTTTCATTTTATTTAAATCGTTAAATAATGAGGTAATCGTTGCATCATCATGGTGTCATAAATAATTTACTTTTTTGTGTATAAAAATTATTAAAAACTATCATGATGTAGGAAATATTTTTAGATTTATAATGAATATTTATAGTCAAAAATATGTCTTGTATAAGCCCATGTAAAAATTGTTTTAGTAAAACAACACAAGTTTGTGACATTTTAACTTTAAATTTAAATAAAAATTTATTAATGTCATTTTCCTACCAAAGTGGCTCCATTGGGTCCCCAAGTTGATCCATGGATTGTTTTGGACTGCCATGACACATCCAAGGATGGTATGACATGTTTCTACATCATTTCATATTATTAAAAGATTATTTTTACCTTAAATTACACTAATTACCCCTAATTGCGATTAATAAACTTAAAAGTTACTATTCACCAAAAAATTATTTTAATCCCATTGAACAAAATTTTACTTCTTAATGAAAACCATGTATGTCTGATTTTTGAAATTCAAATCACACAAGTGGTAAAGTTTCATTTAAACAAAAAATCAGTTTCTTAAACTACCACTTAGTGGTTTCACTATTTATCAAATATTGAAGTTTTTCAGAAAATTACAAACAATTCACCCTAGGATATATTTCATATTCCTAATTCAAAAATGATGTCTATTTTAAAAAATTCAAAACATATAAGTTACATTAATTAATTTAATAATTCATTCTCGCTCTCAGAGCAAATAGCGTGTTTTTATGAAACAATAAGTATCAAAAGATTGACACTAGTTTAAGTCCAATTTCAAGATGAAATTAATTCCAACGACCACTATGGATTAAATGGTAAAAATATATTCTAACTTCACTTTGAAACCAATTCAAAATATAATCTAATCATATAAATAAATTATATTAAAAAGATGATTTGAATTAAAATACAACATTTTTCACTATTCATTAAAAAATGAACATTATCGGAAAAATACCAAAAATTTACTCAAAGTAAATTTTGATGTCCTGATTCTAAAGAAAAATTTAATTTTTTCAAATATAACACATAAAATTGTCAAAAAGTGGATTTAAATGAGGTTCGTCACCAAAAGGTGGTTAATCGACCTTTTAAAAAATATTAGAATGTTTAGGTTTAAAATTGGATTCATTCGAATTTTTAATCCTCTAACATTTATTGTAAAAAGTAAAAATATTTGACAAACATATATAATCAGTTTGTAGTTAGTTCTTTTCATTCCCTCCATTACAACGGCTAGGCGTTGACTACAATTTAAAATAATATTATTTTATTCTTAGAGTGCAACGTAAGATTCCCAAGAAACTCATTGTTGCATATTGGGTACACCCTCGAGCATAGAGTCCACTTTAAAGTTATATAAATATTTTATTCATAAATATAGATAAATGTGAAAATGTCATATTATTTATTTACCTGGGGTGTTAAAATTATAAGAAAATTATAACAAATAATTCAATTATTAGTAATTAAAATATTAATTTATAATACTAATTTATTTATTAGACATCTATATTACGCATAGTGGAATAAAAACTATAATTACACATGCACTTAGGAACCTCAATGGGCCAAGCCTCGCCCCTCCCTATAAGGAAGGAAAAGAATCAAAAAGACCTATTTTATTATATAGAGTGGCTTGAGATCCCATGTTCTAGATGTATCTTTGGATTATATATGTATGTCCCAAAGGCCCTTGATAATGGAGTTTCGTTCATACTTTCTATTGGAATTGAATATGGATTCAATATTGATTCACTAAGTCTACCATGAACAATATTTGGAGGCATTTGTAATCCATTTTTATACTCTTTCATATTTTATTGTAAATTTTTTTGCTTACAATCTTTCCTATATACTCTTTTTTCATAATTTTAATAAATGGGTAGGGGCCTAGTTATCAAGATTGTAACACATCTTTTGAAAGAAATACAATAAATTATCTATCAATTTAACATGTTATGTCCCTAACAAATTTTTTATGTGTGTAAAATACACATCATCTGTGAGTATTATATATATATATATATCATTTTATGTGTTAAATACTATTTTTTTGTTCACTATCATGTCATAGTATCAGTTTTTATAAATTTTCTTTACATAATATTTTATTAGCTTAAAAATTCATGTTGTAAACATATTATGTTCCATGTTTGTTACTTTAAAATATTATAAAATAGAAACTGAAAAAAAATATAAATACAATTTAAAATAAATACTTAACACATAAAATAAAATAAATAAACAAAAAATAAAAATAATAAACATAAAAAATTAAATACCAAAATTCATTATTACTTCAATATAAAATATTTATACTTTAAAAGTATCTAAATAATAAATATTTTATACTTCAATTATGTTATATTAATTGCTTCAAAATAATAATAATTAAATTCAAAATGAAATGTTAAACATAACCAACCTATATATCAAAAAACAGTTAATATATATTTTTATTTAAATCATACATTAGATATATTTAAATCGTTGATAAAACATGATTTATTAGTTAACAAAATTAACTATTTAGTTATTAAAATATTATTTATTACATTATTAATATTGATTTATAATTTTAGTATTTTTATGTTTATTAAATTATTAATAGTTATTATTAAGTACATAATTAATTTTTTCATTACATTGTTATTATTAATTAAATATTAATTATTATATTCGACTTTATTATTATTAATTAACAATTGACTTTCAGGGTGGCATTTAGTGGTCACACCCATGTGGTATCAAGGGGGAGGTCTTAGGTTCATGCTTTCTATGTGCATGTGTCTGTGTTTGTGTCTCTTTGCATAGTTGAACCACTATCCCAAAATATAGTTAAAATTATTATCAATTAATAATAAGAATAAATTAATAATTATTATTTTACATTAATTATTATTACATATTGTTAATTAAAATATTGATTTCAGATTACTGCATTTATAATTAGTTATTAAATAATTATTTTTTCAATTGTTAATTACATTATTACCCATGATTTATAAATAAGATATAAATAATGAACAATTAAGTAAACACATTCCAAATGAAGGATGGACACACATAATGATCATAATAGTCATCCAGAAAATCTATTGTTTATTACATACTGATATTTTTATATAAACACATGACTTAGGATGTAAGAGATGAAAAAGTGGCTATGAATTGATTATGGTTATACAACACATGATTTTGTTTTTGGATTTTTAATGATTTTAATTCATATATTAGCATCATGATTATTTATAAACATAATATTTTTAAATATAATCATTAATTTTATAGAAAAATGTGTGGAATTAAATTGGACTCTCTTGTAGGGACAAAGAATTTTGATATAATATTTCATAGACTTCGCAAAATAATACTTCAAAACCAGCGGAATACAATATAGTAATACATCATTGGGACTATATCAAAGAGACATACCTATGGTTTAATTCAACTCATTTGAGATGAACAAGTGAGAGTCTATAAGATGTGAGGGAAAACCCTAGATAGGGGTGTCTCTTGATTCAGTTTGGGTCCATTGAGCACATCTTTTTATTTTAATTGGTAATAATGCCACCAAACAAGCTATTGTTTTTTATTATTTTTATAATAATATGGGGTTAAAGACCCTTTATTAAAGAAAAGAAAAAAATAAAAACTATGAGAGATATGGGGTACAACATCACATTCCCTCCATCATTCCAAAAAACCTACATCCCTGAATAAATGTACATAGTTAACCACCTAGAACCTATCAACACACAGAAAATAATCCAAAAAGATAAACCAAATCCCCTAAATCAATAAAAATATTACAACATGTCCCAAGATATAATAATTAACCTACATCTTGATAGGACTAGATGTGTTCTGATCCACCAATTATTCCTTTAAATCACCCCTATTGAATTCTAAGAGTGACCTATATATTTGTAACTTAAGTCTATAATTTATCACCCATTACATCAATAATAATAAAAAAGAAACATGTTCATTGGTTGATATTTCCGTAAATTTATCTTACTATAAAGAAGATTCAACATGTCATAAACTATGATTCCTCAAATCGTACCCTCTAATGGGATTTATATACATACATGAAGACCTCTAAAAAGAGGGAGATTTATCTAATATTTTCACCCACATTATAACACTGTGATAAGGCTAGGATCCACCCCACATATTTGCAATAACCCCAATAAGATCTTCCATTATCATCTTACCTATTTTTTATTTATATTAATCTTATTTCAATATATCTCATTAGAGTGGAATCTAAAATTTGAAATTTCATAACATATAGTTTTTTGACAATTTTTATTTTTATTTTTGATAGGTAAATATCTATAAAAAGGGTTTTTATTTTCTTATACATAATTCTGATTAAAATTTTATCATCTGAAGTAAAAATAATATCCTTATCAATTAAGGTTAATAAAAGAATATCTTACACAAGAATATAATAAAAAACTATATTTATCCCTTTTGGATTCCATTTCAAACTTAATTAGAACCTTTCTATAGGACGCAACAAAACCATGGGCCAGTAGAGACTGGCCACATCACCATATAAGGGTTGATCCATTCCAGAGATGAAAAATACATATTTTATGTCTTTATGTACTTATGGATAAAAATAAATTATTATCCTAAAGGCCCCATCATCATGGCCTAAATTCTCTTATCAAAATCATTTATTGGGCCAGTATGTACCTAGGTTAGAAATGTGGCCTTTAGTACCACTAACATCATCGTATGTGTTAATAACATCATCAAAAACTACTTCATTAATCATAAAAGACCCCAAAATCATATAAACTAAGTTTTATAGGATCTTATATCTAGTAATATGTAGAATTATAGAGTGACATTTCCACACAAGAAATCACCAAACATCATAGATTATTATAATTATTGAAACCTTGTTATCATTTATGTAATTTTAATACTATATTATTATTAAATATATAATAATATTCTGATTCATGGAAGGAGTAACTTAAATATCCAGATAAATATATTGAAAGGTTGTTAAGAACCAAAAAAAAGAGATGGTTGAGTGAGGTTAAAGTAATATTTTTAGAAATACTTAATAAATTAAGTATTGAATATCAAAAAAATTAAATTCTATTTAAAACTTAATTATATACACAAATATATATACATAATAAATTAAATCAAATGAAATTGTAATAAACTAAATTGAAGTCATTAAACAAATTAATACTTTAAATAAAATATTTTTGAAGAAATACTTTTCAAGGAAATTACATCTTCGAAAAGATTAAAAATTTATGCCTTCCCTTTAGAGGACTTCTTCAAAATAATTTTGAAGAATTTGGTATCCAATATGAAACCCTATTTCAAAATTTAAAAATCCCATTATTGGAAATTTATTTTTAAAAATATAATTTCTTTAAATTGGTTTTCAATTTATCTTAGTTTAAATATTTAAACTACCTCTTATATTGGGTTCCACTATTCTAGAAATAGTTATCTTTTTAAACATTTATCTTAGGGGAAGATATGGAATAAAAAATAATTTCTATATCATTATGGATCTTTTCACAATATATTAATAGGTGGAAAATGTTTGGGTGGGTAAGGCTCTTTGAATACTTTTCCATACACGATCAAAAATCCAATCCATGTCACTATCTTTATAGTGTAAATAGTCTAATATATTTTTCAGTAACCAAATAAATTCATTTTCATTCTTAGTAAATATATCCTCTTCTTTTAATTATAGATTCACGAATTTTCCTTCCATCTCAAATCATTTCTCTTAGTTTAATATTTCTCTACAGAGATTGCATTGAAATTATTTCACCATATGTTTTCCACTTATCCTTTCTCTTTAATTTCTTCAATAAATGAAAATAATTTATAAATATTATCCCATAGTTAATATATTTATATTAATAATATCTCCCATTACATGGATTTATCTTTTTCAAATGGATTAGTGGTATCACTGAAGGATCGAATTTATTTCATAATGAAACATTACAGGTTATTTATAACTTATTCAGGTGTAAATGGTTGTTCTATGTGAAAATTACTTGTTATTATATCTACATTTAACTATCCCCACATAGTGATAATTGGATAATCCCTAATCACATTTTCATTAAGTTTCTCTTCCATGTAATCCTTATATTGGCCTCTATTTGTTACACGATTTCCCTTTTGTCGCATATATATCTTAATATAAAGGGTATCAAACACTAATTAGTTATTAAATTGCAATATAAACTACAGATAATTTAGTATACTATCTATATTTCTATAATAAATGGATTTAACATAAATTCATATCATTTTTCATTCATTATTAACGATTTCATTGATTTTTTGAATGTTTTGTCATAAAAACATTCAATATATATTATTCTAAATCTAGATCCAATGGTTTTTTACAAAAGATTATCTAATTTAAATTATAATCAACCCAACCCCATTATCCTATAGTTTTTGGATCTTTATTAATTTTAAAAAAAATGTAAGATCGCGTACGTAGGATCTCAAGATTAGATATCTTTTAGGAATGATATTCATAAATAATTATTACATTTACATTATAAAAACATCAAATATATGGTACTTATAAAAATATTAAATCTATAATTATTCATTATTAAATTATTTATTTTATAGTATTCTTATTTATATCTTATAAAAGTGGATATCTTTAAAACATTGTTGATATTAGACACTCAATAATAGGGAAATATATATTAGAAGGGACATATATCACAAAAATGGAAGACATAACATGCATAAGATAAATAATAATAAGTTCATGTCAAATAATATATAGTCCTAAAATGATGAAAGAATTTTTGTTGGAGGAGGATACAACCATTTTATATTAGAATCTAAGTTGGATGGTATAAAGGATATCATATAAAATGTAAAGGAGAAGGTTGGTGTTGATATATTAAAGAGGGAACAGAGTTATATGTTGAAGATGATTATAAATAATGATTAGGTTTATGGAATCATGGTGTGATAGAATGCTCTATCATGCAAAAGAATCAATGTTTGGGTACAATGCATCTACATGAAAATGTTAAAGACATAATGTCTATTGGAATCATTAACCCAAATAATGTGGTGATATGTTCATTGGAGCATGCAACATCAGTGGTGATGACGTTACTAAAGTTGGACTATGTGGTGGTGGAGATCAATGAGCTCGAACCTATTTCTATAGGGAACCTAATGGATGCCTCAAGGTATGGCTACTATGAGGATCCACCATCCCACCATGTGGTGGAAGATAGTTCTGTAGAGGGGGGGTTTTGGTGAAAATATTCGTGTTTTTTTGGTTTTTTAGGTATGAATATGCATAACATAAATTTACATTTTTTAATAGTGAGTGACCATTTATTTTCTCACACATTATAGAGAATATCTTTTCAATCTCTGTGTAGTGTTGAATCACGGTGTTCCTTAATAAGAATTCAAGGATGCTGATATTACCCTTTCATAACTATTTCTTGATACCTATCAATGCATTAAAGATCTATATAATCATAGATCCTACTATAAAAGGTAACCTAATGAGTAAAGATCAATACATAACTGCAAGAAAATAGATTAGAGAATATTTAATATGGGTAATCCTACATTGTTTTTCTATATAGAATGAATATTACCCCGATTTATTAATCATTACTCATGTCAATAAAATGGTTTGAATGTCAAAATGAACACCCTTAAATCATAATAATGTTGTATATGGTATTCATACAGTAAGGTATATGATAGAGGTAACCTAATGAGTAAGGATATTTTAAAGTGTTTTATCAAAAAGTTATCAACATATCAATAAATTGAATAGTCATGGGAGTAGGATTGTATAAAAGGGTTTTATAATAAAATGTAATTTTAATGATTAATAAATCATTTACAATTAATATATATCTGATTTGGATTAGGGATATAAACCCATCCAAAAATGATCTCCCAGTATTTGAGGCATTGATTGAACAGGTTGACTTGTATAACATCCAAAACTAATTCATCATAAAGTAAAAAAAATAAGTTGGATATATGACCCTAGTCATGAAAACCCATACAAAAGAGTCTAATGAGTATCTATGATAGTCTAATGCATTACAATGGAGATACTATTCCCTCATATATGAGTAGAGAAAACAACGAAATAGGAAAGTAACCAACAGTCATAATACCCAAAGAATAAATATTCATCATGGACAATGGCACAATAAACAAGTGATATACCACATTTTATAAACAAATACTGTATCCTAATAATATCAAAAATGTTAGATAGACAATTAAAAGATCTCATATATGAAAATTAATTATACCCCAAGAAATTGGTAAGGAAAATAGAAAACTAAAAACTGGTCATGAGTCCTCTCCTGGCCCCATATATTGAATTTTTCCATGATTTATAGCTAAACCATCCAACATTGATCCTCTTACCTACTTGAACATGTGATAATGCGGTCTTCTTGGTGACCATATTGTCTAGGCTACTCGAGTAGGGTGTGAGTATAAATTATAAAGCCACCACCAATAGTGTCTCTAATATACCAATATAAGCAATATATATAATGTGATATTCTCAACACTATAAATAAAATATACATACACAATAAAATTATCAATATAGATCCATAAGTTTTATGGTGACACCTGAGGTCAACCATACCAATTTTATCCAGTGTCAAATGTGTCTTAGCATGATACATCACATTTATAATTCACAGGGGGAAGGAATGACCTCCCTTGAAATGTTTATTGTATGAAGACTAGAGGGTATGAGTCGGAAATCCATTAATATCTCATATATAAACCCTTATAGGTAAAAATGTCCCACCAAAAAAACCCCATATCATATCAAAGGGAATATTGGACCTCCACCTAAGCATCTCATATAATTTCAGGGTAATGTATTGCCTTCCTTAGAAACTTATCATGTACTCACCACATCTAGTTTCCTCTATCTTAATCCTAAGATTGAGGTGACCACAGAATGTCATACATAAATATTACATCATTTTAGATGAATATTTAATATTACACATAGTATTACATTCCCTATAACTATAAATGATAAGTATATAGAGAGACTATATATATAATCCACTTATTTCATCAAATATCTCCAATATCCTCCATAAATTTCATCTCACTTGGTTACGTTCTTAGAAAAAAAACCTATTTAATAACTTTCACTAGAGCCAGGGTAAATGAAAGAATAACAAATGGTCACCTCATATGCTCAGTAAGGATTGACATATGATATAATAATTAATGATCAAAAGTGAGAATAAGATTGGAATATGGGCATTCTAACACGATTAGAACTTATGAAAGTAATTCCCAATCATTAGAAGAACGTTAATCACGATTCAAAGAATAAGGATTTTACATTAGAAATTACATAATTCATAAGGATGTGGAATAATAAGCATTACATTATGATCCAGGTGAACATATTATATGCATAAGACCTAAGTTAGTTTCATACACCTAAGCATAAAAAGGCATTTCCTTAATAAAGAATCCCTAATATGACTATCATAGTGAAGAGAGTCCCATAATGGATTAAGTCACTCCCTATTCCCATTATTCTATTAGTCAAGGCTCGCTACCAAGATTCCCATTATTTACAGAGTCCCTTACTAAAAATTATTCATTCCCAACTCCAGTATAAATTATCACATGAGATATCATTCTTCACCCAATTAATTGAAGTGATATATTATTCCCGACTCACCTTTCACATAATTAAAAAATAAATACTTATTCTTCAATATCATAGAATTATTCACCATTTAATTGTAGAATAAGTATCATGTGGTAATGAATTGGGTTTCAAAAACATTTTATCACAATTTAATTCACTAATGGGAAAGAAACAAGTTTCATATAATCATCATTAAAATATGATCACCTTAGTCTATATATAGGTATAAATTGGATGGTATCATAATATTATATCCCTAATGATGAATAAAAATCCATAAATGATGTCAATAGAGATGAAAAATATCTTTTATAAAAGCATTTAAAATATTCTTTAAAAATAAAGAGAAAAAATAACTTGTCTTTAGGTAATCTTTAGAAAATAAAAAATTCTAGGAAAATGGTAATACAATTTTATTTGTAAAAACATTTTAATTTCAAATGAATGATTAATGAAGAAGGAATTACAAGATCAAATTAAAATCTGTTCATAACACATACGTTAAATGATATCATTATTTTCGCGCCTTTGTGAAATGTCAAAAAATTGAAATTTTGAAAAGATTGATTTCAATATATTGTAAAGAAATTTAAATTTAGAAAAAATTATCTATTAAAAAAATTACATTTTTAGTTTAAAACATCAGTAATATAATTTTAAGAACAATGATATGGAAGGAAAATATTCCCGACAAAAGAGGAGAAATAAGATTGATTTTTTATAAAAACATTCTTTCATTCATTATATATAACAAAGAGAGGAAAAGAAAAAAACCATAAAACCATATAAATAACCATTATAGAAGAATATTTATGGTTTTTTAAAGATAAGGATAATATAATTTCCCACCTTGTAAATTTTATATAGTTATTCTAAAAAATAAATGAGATTGCAACATAAACCTTTACATCATGTCCCGTCTTATTTCTTATGTATTCAATCCAACAATATAAAAAATATAGATTTATTATACATATATTAGAGAATAATATATATATATATATCATTTTTATATAATTTATAATAAATATATTATCAATAATTCTTCATTAAAATCATTATTCTGGTAAAAACTGGTGTATATTTTTTGCATGTTTCAATTTTATAGTTTAGACCCCTCTACATTAGTCAATGTTTCATAATATAAAGAATATAAATAATGAAAGAGATATTATATAAATTAATTTTACAAAATTTTATAACCATTAAAATAAGAAGCTGATGAAAAATTAATTAACTCAATTCTTGGAGATGGTAGTCCGTATGTACAGAAGAGTAATGTTTCAATTTTATATTGTTGGAAAAAAATTAAGGTAAATAACAATTATACATAAAATATTAATAATTATATCATAAGTATCATATATATTCATTATATGTATCATTTTTAACAGATATTTAAAGAGGAAATGAAATAATTAGTTACATCGATTTTTTGATCCATAATTCCATAAGTATACATGAGCGACGTTATCAAATTATAATGTATGGGATGCTAAGAATGTAAATTATATTTTATCATTATAGAGTCAGGAATTTGTAATAATCAAAATTTATACCCACAAAATCTATCTCTATAAGAATTCATGGAATAAATTGATAAAAAATGAATCACAACACTTCGTGGAGGCGGTAGTCGACACGAATGCCTGAGAGATGTTTTTGTTTCCTATAGGATAGTGGAGGAGAATAAAAAGGGGTCTACCATAAACATTAAAAAAATTAAGTATGTTGGATATAATAATACTATTATAAATATATGGTTATGATAATTTTGAAGGAGGTATAAGAATAAATATACATGAAAGAAATCGATTAAAAGATCTACCTCCTCTATGGAAAAAATGCTTTGGCATACATATTATGTCTTTTAGGTTGGTATTTTAGTAATCCCATGACCAATAATTCAACTTTTGGAAGTCCAAGATGATATTTTTTTAATAGAATATTCTATCTAAATAGATCAATCATTTTGCATAAGTGATTATATTAGGATACCTTTAATAATTGTGTAGTAGGACACACTTGTAATTAATCTTATCTTTTAAATACTACAAGTATCGTAATTTAGTTAAATTGGATCAAAAAAACCCCAATAAGAAATAAGGTGATATTTTTTAAAATAAATTATTACAATAAGAATTAAGATGATATTCTGTGACCTTATAAGATAGGTTTAATATTATCTAACTTATTTTAACCTTTTACCACAATGACAACATTTTTAACGATGTTACTATTCACAATGAAAAAATGAAATTTAACAAATTAATAAATTAAATCCCCATAATTAAACACAAGCTATAAATTAATAAATATTTGATTATTATAACTAAAATAAATTAATTTTAGAATAATTAATCAAAGTATAATGAATAATAGTGTTCAATAAAAAATCATCCGAAAAAAGAACTTATACAAAAATAAAATAAAATGATGATTCCTGTAGAATTAATTAAATTATTTTCTTTCAAAATGATATCATGATACTTGAAAAAAAAATCAAATATAAAATAAAGCTTTTAAATTTCTTGATTTAATAAATATTAAATAATAGTTTTTAAAAAAATCAATATTTTCATTATTCCCAAAAAAATCAATATTTTTAGGAAAATTTAATAAATTCACACTCTAATCTGATTTTTACACAATAATTTAAAAAAACCATTTTTATAAATAATTTCTAAATGTTTTAGAATTTAATTATAATATCCATAAAAAATGTAATAAAACCCATTTTTTAATAAAATTCATTTTTGAAGTGGAAAATGGATTTTTTTCATTATATGATTAAAACCACAATTGAAATAACATTAATTCATTCTAATAAATATAATATAATTATTTTATTATAATCATTTATTAATAGTTATTATTTTAACCTATTATGGTAAGAATAAATTGGGCATGTAAAATAATTTTTTGTGAGAATTATATATTTTACCTTAAGAAGTATTTACCATAATGTATAACTAATTAATAATAACTGTATAACTAATTATTCATTTATTACTGAAAAATTTTCATAATACATTTCAATAATATAACATTGTTTTTCTAATAATAGTATTTATGTATGGAAATCTACTGATCACTTAAAATTTTATAAACAGAAATATATAATAAAAAACATCAAGGTGTTACATTCTATCCCATTATAATAAATATCCCCTATAAATTAAATTACTGTGTGAAAAAGAAGTATTTTACTACCACATCACATATTCAAGTTCCCATGTAGCTTCATCAAATGTTCGGTTTCACTACAAAACATTGACCATGTGAGTGGTATTGTTTCATATGATTTTATCTCTTTGATTAAGAATAATCAATGATTAATCCTGATAAAAATGATCATTCTCTGATGGTACAATCGATTTAGAAAATACATGAGAATTATCATGTATATAATTCATCAAATGTGATATATAAAAGACATCATAAAATTAAGAGAGATCTTATAGTATCACTAGGCAATATATCACCATCTCAATACAATCAATAACTTTGAAGGGGTTAAAATATCTAAAGATCATTGTTCCATTCTTTCCAAATATAATGACTTTATTCCTAGGAGATATCAATAGAAATATATTTACCATAACATCAAACTCTATATCTCAATGAAAATTGTTTTCATAATTCTTCTTTTGACTATAAGTTTCTCTTAGATACAACTCAATGAAACTTTCATTTAATACCATTTTATCAGTTATCTCAAGTCCCAATAGAATTATTTTTTTTTTAACTTTATCCCATCACATTATATTTCTATACTTCCTACCATAGAGGGATTCAAAAGGTTCAATCTAAATTTTATATTTAAGGAAATTATTATAATAAAATTCAACTGGAGGAATATTTTGATCCCAAAAACAATTAAATCCATAGAATAATATATTAATATATAGATTAGGGGTTGAATGGTCATCTTATATTGACCATATCTATATATATGATATGTGGTGATAAATATCATCTACACATTCATATATTTCTAGGGACATCTATAGAACATCAAGGTAAACCTAAAATCTTAATAAGATACAATAAAATGTGATATAATATGAAAATATTCTACTTAATGTATTTCTAAAAAATATTATTACTAGATAAATTTTCTCAAATTGTAAAAAACACATAAATAATTTATAATGTAATCGACAACATCACAAATAGTATTATGGATATTATAAGTTTTTAGGAACCCTATGATGAAATACAAGGTGATTTTATACCAATTCTATTAGGTTATGTTTAATTATTATAAAATCCAATTAGAATTATTAAATTCATTTTTCACTTACAGACATGTCATGAACAAAACAATACCCCCATGTAGACCAAGCACCCAAGTCGACCTGTGAAATACCCCAGAGGTAGTCTCTATCCTCCCTGGATGGGAACAAGCACCATTAGAATCTAAATACGATCAATGAGAATAACTTTGTTAAATAAAGAACACAATGAAAGGTGTTCCCACCAGTAAACAAGGAATAATGATTCTATATATTTAATATCCATTTTATAAAATAATAAAATACAATTTATAAGAAAAACCAAAAATAACAAAAAAATAACAAACCACTCAGAATATAATAATAAAACCCATAGAAAAAAACTAGAGGATATAACAAAAATCAGAAACTGAATAGGTAAACTAAAACAAGAAAGCTAAAAATTATTAGAATAAATTTGTAATGGTTTATATATTGAAGACATCAAAATAAAAAAAGAACTGATCCCCAACAACTTTATCTTCCCACCAAGTTAATCACGTTAACTAGACACCAATATAAAATCATAATTGGAACCCAATGATTATCCACTAAATCTCATTGTAACCTCAAAATATATAATGAATATATGCATTAGTTATACATCCTAGAAAGTCACCACCCATCTATCCAAGAATACCCTTTAACGGTAAAGCTATTTCATTCTAGTTTGAAAAAAAATATAAAAAGTAGGTTTTTATTTATTCAAGAAAAAAAGTATTTTGCTAATGTTTTTCAAAATAATTTTGTTTTCTTACATGAGACAATAAATTTTAAATGAAATACCATTATAAAACATTTTTTAAAGGGAAGGGACATGTGAAACTATAAGAACCATTTAAAATAAGGGATAAGTGAAGGTAAAGTACTAGAGAGAAATTTAAAAAAAGGTCTCATGACAAAAGAAAGTATAATACACACAAAATATCTACCATGGGAACATAGGATCTAATTGTAAAATCTCGGAAAAATGTTATATAACTATTAAAAAATACCAAGATAGGATAACTTGTAACATACCCTAAAACTCTACATTACCCTTAATAGTCGAACTGAGTGGAAATATCCCTTAAGTATAATAAAATATATCTTAGATCCTCTAGTGAGAGCATGATAATGATATAGTGTATCAGTTTTCACTAGGCTACCCACACAACTACCCTTGGTTTCTCATTAAAGGTAATGTTGTTGTGATTTAAATCAATGATACATGGATATATTTATAATATAAAGCACAAAAATTCACACTATCACCTCTAACGATAGTTTAATAAAGAAAATTAACTACATCATTAATATTTATTCACAATTAAGAGCCTTTAATAGAAACCACCTCATAAATAAAATGAAAATATTCATTTTTTCATAATACAATGGTCCATGTTTCACGGGGTTTTCATTTTAGAAATCATTTTTGCAATTATAAATCAGGAATCAAGATGTTATCATACCAAAATGGGTCATAATACATGTTTTGAAAGATAAAAAATAGTATAATTTCAACAATAATTTTATAGATTCAAGTGAAAATTTATTTAGAAACAAATAAAAATAATTTCTAAAATAATATTTATATTTTTAAAACAAAAGGAAATATCATATGTATTTGATAAATATTAAAGCCGAATGACTTACCATTTAAAAAATCAAGACATTATACTTACTATAATTTTAATAATATGTAAAACATGAATTTAAACCATAAAAAACATAGTTCTATAATTATAGATATATGTAAGGGGCCACATAACTTGAATTTAGTCACCTTTACAAACAGTGGCATGAATCTGCCACCATCGTTCAATAATAACCCTTTAAAGCAAAGAGGGAACCAATATATTAGGAAAAATAATTAAAATTATGTTAAAAAAACTCAATGTCACTAGAATGAACTAGGATTTTAAGGAAATTGTGAAAGTAGAGTAAAGGAAGAAAGTAATGTAATAATAAGAGATTACATTATAGATCATGACTTATATCATGAAAAAATGATGTGATAAAGCCTTGGATTGATAAGTAACTAGAGGGTATTGAAGCATACATGATTATGAATATAGTGAAAGGGGAGGGGATTTCATTTAAATGAATGAGTTAAAAAAGAGTAAAAATCCATTTTTAATGAACATGGTCACTTCACATAGTTTGGCCATACAATTTTCCAAATTGTGAGCCAACATTGAGCCCTCTAATGGGTGAATTGAGATCTTTTCATATGTAGGATTCAATGTTAGACGAACCAAACACTTAACATGTTAAATTTATTTGATAAAATTATAGTGCATTTCACATGGTTGATTCACAATTTGATGTAACTATGCATAAATAATTGAACATGAACTACATGATACAAAACAAAAAATTCAATTAGTAACCAAAAAAATGGAATAAGAAAAATAGAGACTAAAAATAAATGAAAATAAATTCAATAATAAGGGAAAATGGGGTACGGTGTGAAAGACTCCCCTTTATATCACTTTATTCCCCTAGAATACACTAGAAGGATTAGTTGATCTGGATTTGAAATTGAGGTGTGGCTTCTCTAACAATGGACAGAATAAAAAAATGAAAAAAATAACATTAAAAAACCATAAATAAAGGACCAAATTTATCATGAAAACAAATTTTAGCATCCCATGAATATTTATTTTCAAAATAAATGTAACCTCAACAGATATAAGACCAACACACTTAATATTGTACAACTAGATAAGAAACAACCTATTAAAAAGAAAGACTAGTTATCTCTCACAATAATTCCAAAAAACACAGATCACCCTAACCCAAGAACACGGTAAAAAAATAAAATTTTTATAAAAAAATGATTTTCTTAAGGGTCATCCAAAATATTATCCATGATCTAAAGCAAGAAAATACATAAAATTATGGTCGGGTTATCGAGGGATAATGAAATATGCCAAAAACCATGATACAAAACTCATGTGTGTGGGATAAAGAGAAAACAATTACCAGGTTTTGTATGAACTTATTCTATGGTGGTCTCTATGGTATATTAATAATTTCCCTCAAACCTCATCCATAAAAATAGCAATAAATGTAAAATATGAAATGAGATAAGAAAAACTACAAGAAAGAGTGAAAACACCAAAAAAACTATGCATCAAAATTAAAATTTAAGAAAAAATACAATGTATAAAAAAACCAAGTACTCAAAATAGAAGTGGGGGGTGGGGAGAATGGCATAGGATTCACTATACAGAGCCACCAAAATACCAAATTATTTACCATAAGGACAATATAATTCACCACTCAACAATTCCATTGAGAAGAAAGTTTTATATATCTAGAAATATTTTATCTCAAATCATTACACAAATCAAAGAAAATAGATCATGTAATGGAAATTGGGAAAGAAAACAAAAATAACAAACGTAAGAAGTTAAAATACAACAAGGATCTCCTTAAGAAGACACAACCTCAATATAAGGTTTAGAGGGTTGGACATAGGTTCTTTCTGAAGGAGTGGATTATGCTATGAATTTATTATAAGAAACACAATAAAAAACCTTTGAATATGTTCTAGATGAATACATGGATTAATTTTCTTAGGTTCTTCCTTACAATAAGGTTTCCTTGACCTAATTTCATGCATCAATGATACACCAATGACATTCTACTAGAATACTATTGTAAAATGAAACTACAAGGCCACTAGATAACTTTCCATAATTCTTAAACATGGACAGATTTCATCATCCATTTAACAAATCATCCTTCACTAATCCCATGGATGGGTAAACCATTTATTTTCTTTATAATTATTTCAAATCCAAACAAAATTATCATGTCATATTAAACAATGTCTTTGTAATTACTATTTCTAAGAGTAAAATCACTGATAAAATATGTATTATGATACCTATTTAAAAATATTTGTGCCTGAAGGAATCATCCATGTCCATGTGAGGAAAGAATGGCATCAACTTTGTGAATCAACTAGAAAATTTCAACACTAATATATCACCATGATGGGGTCCATACAGTTCCATAACGTTGAGTACTTTCTCCTAATTTAGGTGGATTTATCTAGAAATTGGACTCCTACTACCACAAAATTGGACCTTTTAGTATAAATATATTAAACTTTAGATTAAGTGGCTCATGGAACTCAACCTATAAGTAGATCTCGTCAATACCCTACTACAATATTTCTACCTGTTATGAATCTAGTTTCCCAATGATGTGAGGAGGATTCATACTCACGAAATTAAATACAATGTTTTGAGTCTTAGATAGAAGGTAAATACAAATAGGGCCCATGACTAATGAAGATAGAATAAATAAATTTGATAGGTCATTATAAACAAAGAGTTTTATTGCGGTGAACCACCCACAACTACCTCTTGTGAATCAAACCAGACCTGATGGAGGTATAATATAGAATAAATAAACACAAAATACAATAAAAAAACCAATATTTAAAAACCACAATTCCAAACTTTTATTTTTAAATCATAGTCAAAATATTATTTAAAATTGTCTAAAAATCCTATAATGTATCAAATCAAAATACAATTAATGTTGAAATCTAAAAACATAAAAAATAACAAAAAAATAATACCCACTAATAAAAAATTAAATTAATTATAAAATCTCTTATATTTCATAGAAAAATAAATTAAAAATAAATTTATAATTCAAAAGTTCATCAAAATCCCCAATTTCTAAATATTTTCCCTCCTAAAACATTCCCAATTAAATTTTTTTATCAAAAACATTGGTAGTAATTTCTTACAAAATTTCATTTGACGATCATAAAATATTTAACCAATTTAAACAACCATTTAAAAAAAATAAAACATTAGAAATAACCATTTAACTTCTATTCATAAAAAAGACATTAAAATCATCTAATCCTTTGTAAATGAAAATACGTTTTCAAAATAACCCAAGGTTTAATTTTAGATATGAAATTTAAATAAACCAAAGAATCAATTAACAAAAAATTAAAAATATTAATAAAATAATATAAATAAAGAATAAAGGAAACCCAATCCACTATGAGTCAAAATCATAAAAAAAAATTGAAAGAAATAATAGCTGTATATGGATTGAACACAACATTTGGAAAAAGGTACACTAACCATGTGAATCTCACTGGATGAAACCTTAGGGTTTCACAAATTATATGAATGGTTTTCAAAATCATTCAAAATGACTATAAAACCATTTAATTTCATACAAATATCACTCCAATTATTTGATATTCTCAAAATAACCCATGAATTTTTATTACTAAGAATTATTACATAAATATAGACCAAAATAATTGAAAACCTTTCAAAATAATTGATCTTAGATTCATGATATAATAACCTTATACCACCCTATTTACTCAAGAGTAATCCTAAATGGGTGGTGATAAAGTGTATGATTGTGATATAAAACATTATTTCTAATGATCCTTCCTCAAATCCCCCAGGCATCCCAAAATATCTAGGATAACTCACGAACCTGGACCATCAAATGAACCTAGAGCTATGATAAATTTTTTTCCTTAACTAACCTTAGACATCCCTTAGACCATGTACTAGATATGGGAAATGACACTCTTGAGAGGCATTTTAGATCCTCCTGGGATAGAAAAAAGAACCAAGGAAATAAAAAAAGACCAAGGTGAACAATTTCACCGAAAGGAAGAATATAATGTGACGTGTTCCCACTTAGAAACCCAGTGTGAGCATTCCAGATGTTAGATGTCCATGTCATAAAATAATAAGATAAAAAATATAAGAAAAAAATGGGATCCAATAAGGAAAAAGGTCTCACATAATAATAATAAAACATATAGAAATAAACAAAAAAATGACAACATTAACCTGAAACTATACTGTATGACTAAAGAAATAAAGGTAAAGAGTATGATTTGAAAGACTGAGAGGTTGATAAATCGAAGATATCACAAAAAAATAAAAAAATCCTCAACCACTCTCTCTATGCACCAAGTTAATTAGGCTTACTAGAAGCCAAGCCAAAACCCAAATCGGAACACAAGGACATATAAATCTAGATTAGTTGAACTTGAAAACTTATAATGATTATAGGCATGATCTATACATCTCAATTGGTCACCACCCACTGATACAAGAATAAATTTTTAAATATAGATCTATTTCATGTTAGTTTGAACATATATATATATTATAGGGTTTTTATTTATTTTAAAAATAATTAATGTGATAAAAAGTTTCAAAATCGTTTACCTTTCTATTAAAAGATAATAAACTTTTATGAAAATATCATTATAAAACCTTCTTAAAGAGCAGGGTAATGTGATTCAATAATAACCCTTTAAAACAATGGATAAAGGAATGAAAAATATAAGAGGATAATATATAATTATGGTTGCAAGGAAAAATAAATTTTAACACACAGAAAATAAATATCATGGGAACCTTGGTGTTGGTGGAAAAATCTTGGACAAGTCTATATAACTACTGTACAAGACTTGCACGAGATAACAAAATCCTTACATGACACTAGACATTAACCCCACTGATATAACTAAGGATCACAATCAGATAAGTAGAATAAAATCTATTTCAGAACCACTAGCAAGATCTTGATCATGAACTAGTGTAGGAAGTGTCTCATAGCTTCCTACCAAGCTATCCCTAGATTCCCATAGAATGTATTGTCGAGGTGATTTCAATCATCAATACATCGAAATATTTATAGATAAATTATAAAATGTCACACCCTCACCTATAATTATCCCATTATAAACATTCCCAATTCTATCATGAATATTTATGTAATATATAATCTCAGTCATCTAGAACTACCTTATCTATAATATTAAAACATTCTCGTTTTAGAACATAAAGGGGGATGATTTAGGGTTTTTTTAACAAATACGTTTCTGGAAGTTAAAATAAAACCTACTGATATTTCCTTAAAAACAAAATAATAATATTTTATTACAAATCAAAAAACCCCTTTATAATTTTACTATTAGTTTGATAGAGCTAGAAAATTATTTATTCAAACACTTGGTAAGAGGAAATTTTTAATAAAACCTAATATTTTTTAAATAAGAAAATTCCTTGTTTATTTGATGAAAATTAAATATAAATAACCTCTATATAAAAAAATACAATAATTAAACATACTATCATTTTTTAAACATGCAAAACATTCTATTAATCCACATATAGTCATAGTTCTGCAATTAAAGATCTATGAAACGGACTACCTACCTTAAATCTTGTTTCCTTTTCAAATGGTGGATTAAATCCACCTCTATCAAGAAACAAGAATACTAGAATACTAAAAAAATACAAGGAAATATTAATTCAAATTATGTTTAATACAACCCTAGGTCACCGGACTAACCTATGGTTAGAGGGAAAGAGAAATAATATAGGAAATTAATAAAGAAAGAGAAGAAGCTAATATTATATTGGAGATACAAAATTAAACCTTGATTAAAATCATCAAAGAAGTATTAAAAAAATAAATAACCAATATGAAGGTATAATAGATTGTGTGTGGTTGAATTTAAGAAGAGTAGATGTAATATGAAATACAAATTGTTGAGTAAAAAAGAGTAAAGGTCCATTTTTAATGAATCTAGGCACTTCTCATAGTTTGGATGCATGGTTTTCCAAACTATTCACCATGATTACACTCTTTTCTAAGAGAAAATAGAACATCAAATAGACTAGGAAAAAATTATAAAATTAGTTCACTAACCATGTGATTTTCGTGAATTAAAATTGTAGTTAATGTTAAATAGTTTCCACATGCTTTGTGCACACTATAAAATAACTATGTGACAAGCACAACATGATCAAAAACACTAAATAGAAAATAAACCCTACCCAATAAGGGGCATAAAATGAAATGAGACTCAAAAATAAATGAAAATGAATAATGTAATTGAGGAATGTGGGGTCAGAGTGTTACATGACACAACAAACATTGAGATACTGACTCGGTTATATAACTTTTCAAGTTATCCAATTATAAACCCTCTTTGAGATCTTTATAAATCTCTACACATCATGGATGAATAGAGAATGAGAAACTATTATCTTCAACTAACATATCCTAATGAAAGTATTTTATTTATAGGATACAAACTTTTTTTAACCTAATTATTCCATTACAATCATGGTTGACCTATGGATTGTTCATTGCCTTCTTCTGCAATTCCACGTTAACCTTTTGTTCCTATTTAAGCATCACATGGGTGGATGATTGAACATGAATTTGAGAAAGATAAGATAATCCACCTTCCCTATTTCATTCCAGATTTATCTTATACAAATATATAAGTATTTTATCTATTTCAATCCTCACTATAGACAAAATAGAATAATATTTCCTTCCCAGAGCATCATTAACATTTTCACGTTCTCGGGGTGGTAATTTTTTGAGGGGTTATAATTTTTAATCAATTAAAACTATCACCTTTGTCTAGTATTCAAATATTTCTACATGAATATATACTTAAATATTTTATTACTAGTATATATATCACACCTTTCTTCTATAAATATAATTCTATCATATTTTCTACGTTGGTTCTCTCCATAAATATTTGATATAAATACCCTTATGAATAAGTTGTAAAACTTATATAATGTAACTCATTTTCATTAGAAGTTCACGTTCATCCTTGCTTATATAGATAATCATAATTCTATTTAGAATATCAAATGTGACTTAAATTACCAATAAATTTATATGGGATCTATTTAAATAGATCAAATCCATGAAAAATATGTAAAAATTAAAAATTGATGGCAAAAAACTATATTTTTAAGAAGGAAATTCCCCCTAACATCTATATGAGAGGTGATATAAACATGTAATACAATCATCACAGCACTATATTATTATTTTTTATAAATAAATATCTATTAATTAGATATTTGATTTAATATTAATATAAAACATTCTAGGTAAAAAGGATTGTGTTGAACTTGAACCAAATACAATTCTCATAATTCTTGTATAGATGATCAGTGAATATTATACCACTTTGTTTTTAAAAAAATTGGTTTTGAGTGCTTGTTATTTATATTATTTCACTGGCCATTATATTTTCTTATTGGTATAATCTTTTTTATCCCTTGGATTATGGAATTGAGTTTGATAGTCCCCCAATTTAAAACATTTAGGACATTTTAAATTATAATGGTACCTTATGATGAACTCTATTTCCCATCATGTTTTCAACTAGACTCTTCATTTATCATCAGAAATTTTCTTTGTTATGACCTAAAATTCTTCACATGAACAATATTATAGTCCTATTAAGAACTTCCACTCGTCATTTATTTAATAGTTATCAAAATTTAGGATAATTAAACTCCTTTATATGTGGTCTTAATCACTTAAACATTCCTAAAACAATATTTTCATATTTTTTTCAATTTCAATTAAGTTTAAGTTGTTAATCATAATTTGAGATAATTGACTAGGAATAATTGCATGATTCTGAATCTAATGTCTCGTTCCATTTGTCTTCTCATGAGGGAGATTTTTTTTTACAAATTTTTATCAAACAATATGAATCTCAGTAAAAAATCATATTTTTCTGACAAAAAAATTATTTCATTTGTTGTTAATAAATAAATATGTGTTTGGTCAGTGGAGATGTTGTTATAATTATTAGGGTATCATTTTAGATTCATAAAATGGAATTAAATTTCATCTTGGAGAAATTGTAAATAGTTATATAATAATTAATAGTGAACTACTCTTATATCTTAATGAATGTGATAAAATATGTTTTAAGAATGAAAATTTCCTACATCATGAAGATTAATTATTGAGAAGTCCATGAATTTATTACATAAAGAATATTTAAATAATAAGGATATGA
Organism: Viscum album; assembly: GCA_963277665.1. Lineage (NCBI taxonomy): Eukaryota > Viridiplantae > Streptophyta > Magnoliopsida > Santalales > Viscaceae > Viscum > Viscum album. The sequence continues at coordinate 1,648,790,603 of OY728136.1, forward strand.
AATATTCTATTATTTAATGAGGAAAATATTGGTGAGATTTATTGATAAGACTATGGAAAAATATTTTATTCTTTCAGGAATAAATCGATGAATGTTTTAGGTGGATTTTCACATTATTGATAATTTTACAAACTCATTTTATAATTTTTTAGTAAAAATCAAGGACATCAAAAAGAAAGTCAAGGGGATAACTCAACCTCACATATGGGAGAAAAACTCAACATGTAGGATCTAAGATGTATGATTAGAATGATTTGGCATGTGAATAGAGTAGTGGTAGAGCATCTTCATTGGCAAGTATGAGTGTCCCCAAGGAACGGACATGAGAGGTTGATAACATCTATGTGTAGAGGTATAGTGGTAGAGGAAAATTTCCCTATTACAGACTTGGATACTAGAAAATTATAAGGAAAAGGAATGGAATTTATTATTATGAATCCATAATACACATGTGGGATTGATGTTTAACATTTGATACATTGGATCATGTTCCTCTATGTTAAGAAGTTGTTGACATAACACAATACTTTTGATGACAGATGATCTAACAATATTATAGCTTCTATCATCATCTTCATGCTCCCATGTGTGAAAATTTTCTAGGAATAAGATCATATATGAGCATGATATGACTTCCTGATCAATGTATCTACCGCATGAACAAATATCTATCTTCCATGAATTAGTTTCACACATATTCAATATAATGGTGATCTTCTGTGAAGAAGAGAACAGACCATCTGATAGATTCTTCTGTATGATCCTTTCATGAGATCAATAGTATAGATCTTCCATGATGTTGAAATACCATTACCATGATAATGAGAACAAGTGTTTGATGAGTGTTTTTCTACCACAGAAATATCACTTATTCCGTGAGGTTTCAATGAATAATCGATTAGGATTTCCTTCCATTCATGTCTTATACAAGCATGAATTTTTTGTGTGATAAATAAAATCTAGATTATTTGTCCTTATAAGATCAAATTATCAAGAATACACTATTTTCTATGAGATTTTATCAATATGAGTTCGATATAGGAATCAAGGGGAGTCTATGTTTTTTCTTTTTATACACACTTCCATGAACAAATTATTGAAGCTAAAATGTATATTTTAACATCATGAAAAATTTTAATTTTCACATGGGTGATATTGAAATGAAATTATATAAGTGCAGTTTATCTTACATTTATATATATTGAATGAGAATAAGAAATGTGGCATCAACATGTCCAAAATTCATCCTAAGTTGTTCATTTATCCATGAAAGCCATGATAAAGCTACGATTTCAATGCAATATATTCCAGCTGATCCACCAAGGATTATGCTACATAAAGTAAAATGAAAAGAACAATCTTTTTATTTAAAATTATGATCAAATGAGATTATAGGATTAAATAATTAAGTGAGAAACTATATATAGGGGTGAAATAGGCTTGTCTCTAGAAGAATTTGATTCATGTTTTCCATTAATTATCATAAATATTTACTATGTAGATAAATAGATGTAAATTCATGATTGATAACGGTAGTTCATGTGTAGTTTGATAATATAAGAATTAAATGGGAGGCTGAATATATTAAATTGATTAATAATATTCATATAATCAAAGATTACATGCATAAAAGTAATATATTATAAGTGTGATGATTTAGTTATGTCAATATTGTAATGACAATGTATAATGATGTTTGTATTGTGATTAAAATATTATTTTATAAAGGATAATTATAGGATATTAAAAATGATTTAATATATAGAATAATTTAGGAAATAATTCAAGATTCCTTGAATAAATTCATAGAGAATTATTTACATGCTGATAGTGATCAGGGTGTTTTTAAATTTTCGGATTAATTCGCACAATAATTATATTCAGTATATTGAGGAAATAATTTTTTATGAATATAAATTAAATAAATAGGTGGTAAATAATGTGTGATGTGATTTCATGTGTCAATACATACATGGAGGTCAATATGAGAGAACCTGATGCATGAAATTATCTAGGAGTGAATATAAGATAAAGATAGGATCCCCAAAAATAGATTTAAAATAGTATTTGATGATTCAGAAAAATAAGATCATTCATGATCTATTGTAAAGGAGTTTCATAGCCAATAGGATTATTTCAAGAAGCTTTTTTAGATCATATATGTTTAGATAAGAAATACAGATCCTGTAGCCTCATGGAGAAAGATCACTCTAAAGAGTAAAGAGGAATTGTTTATTATGGGATTAACAAAAAAGAAGAGGAGGTTATCACTGGGTTGTCTAACAAGTTACTTAGGTAGATCATAGATATGTTTGCATATGTAACTGAGGAGGAGGAGGTTTATAAGGACATGTGGTTTCTATAAATAACTTTGGAAATGTAGTTCTTGGGTGTGATGTAGAAAAAATTCCTAGAGGGTCTTCAAGTATTATGGTGTATTAATTATTGTGGAATATACCATTATAATCCTGAAGAAGGTAGTGGAGAGTTCATTTATGGTGGGAATAAGCAACACGAAGAAGAGTATATTTTCAAGATAAACATTTTGAATACCCTGAAACTCTATATATTTCATTATTAGAGAAAAAAGGGTCAGGCTAAGAGATTATTTTTTGTATATCAAGAAATATAACATACTCAAGAGTTTTAATTAAAAATGTAATGAATTCATAAAAATAGTGTACCACCGATTCATCATCCCTCCCAGGGGTACCTAACTGGTCCTTGGGGTTTTCAATTGGTACCATATCGTGCTCCCTCTAATGATCCAAGAATTATTTAATATAGAATATGATAATGAATTTAATGATATTATTTAACATACATCAACAAATTAAAAATAACATAAATAGAAAATGGAAGGAAAATAATTACAATAATATTTGAATTATTATGGAAATAAACATCTGACTATAAATTTTCCAAAAAAATAATTTTATAATAAGAATAGAGGAAATTTATTTATTGTTATGAATCAACCCATCAATTTATTAAATCAAACTCTTTTACTTTTTTTATAGAGAGAGAAATAAGAATAAAATAAGGATAATCAACCATGAGAAGAAAGTGAGAGATCTCAAAGAGAATTTGGATGTGAGGGAGGAAGAACTATTTGAAGAAAAAGAAATGTGTATTTTAGTTTAATACTAGATAAATAAATCTATAGAATAATTTAGAAATTAAACATAAGTAAAAGATGAGTCCTCTCAATATGGTGAGAAAATAGGTCTAACAGAATAGAAAAAATCATTTATTTATTACAGTGTTGGTGTTCAAAACAAATTGAAAGTTACGTGGGAAAAGAACTATGTGAAGAAATTTTACCCATATAAATGATATGATAGAAATAAAATGTGATCACAACTCCCTAGAAAAAATAAGGAATATTTTTTAGTAGGACAATAAAATCATATAATTGAAAAAATATAGAATCAACTTAAAAATACAGAACTACAAGGCTAATGCTAGATCTGTGGAAGGTATGTATAAAAATCATAATCCTGATTGTTTAGGATGTATCTTTAAATAATGAGGCATAAATAAAGGGAAATTAATTGGGTAAAAACAAGGACTACAGGTTTAAGGAAGGATGGTGTGACAAGAAGTAATAGAAATTTTTGCACCAAAAAAATATTTGGAAAATTGGTGAATGTGTATGGAATATGTGGTGAAGAAGGTTAAAGAGTTGAGTATTCCTAGAAAATTCTACCCGAAGAAGTCCCTTATGATGTGGAAGGGAAATAATTCAAAAAACAATTTATGAAAATTCCTGAAAAGATAAAGGAGCTATAATGTAATATGAAATACCCAAATATATTTGGAAACAAATAAAATATTCTTTTGTTTTTAACTAAATAATTTTACAAGACTATAACAATTGGGAATAAAAAAATTAATTTTTAAGAATCAAATAAAAAATGTGGATGAAATTTCACCCAAAATAAGTTACTTGAAGACAAAGTTGGAGAGACAAACTCCATATAAAAAGAAAATTCATGGGAGTATAATACATAAAAAATATATGAGGGGTGATAATAAAGAAGAATATACATCCCATGATGATCTTGTAAAGAAGAAGATAGAAATTTTGGTAGAAATTTATCAACCTCATGGTTACTTCTAAAAAACCAATAGGCCCCTATTTATTCCCTATTATTTTTTTAAGTTTGTAACTAACATGTAGAGAAATTATAGATAAGTTTTGATACATATACGCACTATACAACAAGGATGGCATGATTTTTTTATTGAGAAATAAAAAATAAGTCTTCAATATGAAGGAGAAAAGTGCATCCCTTGAGGGGGAGAAACATTTGGAAGAATATGTTATTTGAAATAGTTTTTAGTGAATCTATAATTTTTGGAAAAAAATTATACTTGAAGAATGAGGTACTCAATCTCATATACAAACATTTTTTGTAGTGGATCAATAATGTTTATAAAGTAATAGTTTTGATTGAAAACAATGATGATAAAAATTTATGATTTAAATTTATTATAGTTGAATATTCTAGTGTGCTTGCTGAAGTATATAGGATAACATGCTTCTTGATAATTTTTTTAAAAAACCCATATTTGATAAATTCGAATGATATGAACAAGGAATCACATGCATGGTAGTGAATTTATAACATTGAAAACTTTGGATTCATCTCTTTCTTTCTACACTATGTTAGACCTTGTAGACTTAGAAAAAAAACTAAGAGCTCTTTTCTAGGAGAATTATACAGAGTTACCCTTCTCTCATAAAAACGAGGAAAGAATCATGAGTTCATTGAAAAGTAGGATAAAAGATGAGAATAACTTTATATTTAACATTAAATTTGAATTACAAAAATGGGTAGAAATATTTGTGAAAAAAATAATAAATTTTATAATATAAGGTGGTATTAAAAACAAAAATAAAAGGGATTATTGAGATAAATAAAGTACTAAATTTATTTTCAATCAGTAAATATGTGTTTGGTGAGTGGATATGAGGTGATAATAATAGAGGTATTGTAGTTGATTAATAAAATAACATTTTATTTCATTATTGATTAATTATCCTTAAATATCTAACAATTTGTGAAGAATTGTTCCAAATGCTTAATAAAAGTGTTAAAGGTATTTCAAGAAAGAATATTTCCTATTTTAAAATGATTATTTATTGATATTACCATTTCTTTATTGTATAAATAAGATTTTAATTTGAAGGCAATGAAATATTCTAGTATTTTATAATGATTGTTTCAGTGATATTTATTGAGAAGGCAATGAATTTTTTTACATGAAGAAATTATAGTTTTTTTGAGATGTACTTACACTTTATTGATAATTTTACTAACTATTTTTATAAGAGTTTAGTGAAAAATCAATCCATACCTAAGAAATCCAAGGGGCTAACCCAATCTCACCTGTGAGATATGATCTCACAGAATGAGTTCTTGTCTGAGTGAATTTTATAAGGAAGAATGTGTGAATAGAATATGTAGAGAAGTTCATTGGGTAGCCATGTGTGAACCCATAGAAAAAAAGAGATACAAATCATCTATGTGTGGTCCGACATAATGGTGGAGAATAGGGTACACAAATCAAAGAGATATACTTGAAATAGGGTGGGAAAATGAAGGGAAATTATTATTATAAAGTAACAAGACACACAAGGAATCGATGTGGGTACACATTATATGTGTAACTATTCATCTATTTTAAAAATATAAAGACATAATGAGAGTTATATGATCATATAAAATATAATGCCAATAGAGATTATTGACATTTCCCTTATGCTATCACATGTTGGAGTTTACTGTGAATTTTATTTTTCTATGATCATGATTTCTATTCATGATGAATTTCTCAACCACATGAAAGAGATTCAATATTCTATTCATATAGGGAACAAATCATCCATATTAAGGTGATTTTACATGAAAATATAATATAGCATTTAATTGGTTCTTTAGTAATATAATTCCATGAGGAAAACAATATAGATCATCTATAATAAAGAACTACTACTTCCAGGATGAAGATCATTTATCTTTTCTATGTGTTTTTATTCTATACGAACACTACTGCTTCCGTGTGGTTTCCCTGAAACTTATAGGAAGATTTATTTCTATGCATATCTTCCATGTACATGGATATTTCATGGGATTAAAACAATAGGGATGATTCATCCTCTTGATATAATGTGATTATACAAATAATGTAATTAATGATATTTTATCATTATAAACTCGATACATGTCTCAAAGACAGTATGAGTTTTAGACCTTTCATTCATACTATCATTCATGATTTACAAAATCTCAATGTTTTGTTTTTCTTTAATGAAGAAACTATTATTTTTTCATGTTTGATATAGAAATACTAATATATACAAGATGTTTCCATTAAATGTATATAACTTGAATTAGAAGAAGAAAAATCTCATCAACACTATGATAATTCATCACAATCTATTCATTTGGATATTAAAACCATGAGAACGCGACATGTTTGATGCAATGTATTCTAGATGAGCCTAGGGTGTTCGTGGTTCATGAAGAAGAATAACCCATATATTTGGGTGTTTAAAATTATGTTTACATGAATAAAAACAAAATGGATAAACCATATAGTGGTATAACGTTCTTATTTCATCAATAATTGACTGAACTCTTTATTTATTTATCATTAATCTACATTGAATATAAATAACCATAAATAGAATGATTGAGAAAGGAAAGCCACATTAATTTGTGTACTATATGAAATTAATGGGAGATTTTGTATATTAAAATGAGGAATACCATACTTATCATGAATCTTTACATAAAGATGGGGAATATATCTTAAGTGTGAACATAGAATTAAGACAAGATTAAAATGATATAATATAATGTTGTATGTATCATAATTCATTAATCATTTTATTAATAACAATTCAATGATATAAAACATGATTTAGTGTCCCAAATAAATGGGAAAAGAATTTAGTATTCCTTGACCGACTTAAAAGTGAATAAATTAACCACTACTAGTTTCCATGGAATTTAAAAATATATTGAATTATAACTATTATAAATGGGATAATTACATTAAAATTATTATTATTTTGATTATAAATTAAATAAGTTGGTTATAAATAATTTTTTTAGAGATTGTATGTGTCTATGTTTTCATTAAGACCATTCTGAGGAACCTGATATACTAAGTTATTGAGTAGTAAACATGAGCTAAACACAATAGTCCCTAAAGTATATCTACCTAATTAATTTAAGATTTAGAATAACTAGATCTTTATAAATATAGTGTGAATTATTTTCTAGAATAATATGATTATTCTAATAATATTCTGAAGATCATTAATTTTTACGTGGGAAATTCTGATCATGCAGGCTCATAGAGGAAGATCACTTTAAATATGGAACAGTTATTTATACTACTAGATAAAAAATAGGATCTTATAATTGGTTTGTATAACTATTTGATAAATTATATTAAGGACTAATTTTTATAACTATTAAGGGAACGGGGTTATTATAACGATATTTGGTGTTTATAATATATTTTGGTATAAGAGTAGGTGGTTGGTGTGTATATCTAGGTGCAACTAGAGGATCGAGTACTATGGCGAATAACTATTTTTTTCACGTGCCTTTATAATCATGATGAATATAGTGAGAAATAAATGTTTGGAGTAATAAAAAACAAGTAAAGCAGAATAATTTCAAGCCAAACCTTGTAAGTACTATGTTTTTTTCTATCTTTCATTTTCCACATCACAAAAGGGGGTTTGGGATATTATATTTGGTGGATCTAGCACTCTAACAAGATGAAAAAGTTTAATTCAAAAAGTAAATAAATATTAAAATGAATTTATCACTAATTATCCAAACCTATAATTGGTACCTAACATTTCCTTAGCCTCTAAACAAAGGACAATGAATGTCATTTATAAGATTTTTCAAATGTTGGTAACTCCTCACTAACCCCAGACACTTTAGGTTCATCCTATATCACTTATCATTATCATTGGTTTCCGTAGGTTCTATCCACCAATTATAAAAAATTATTCATAAATAGAATATTAATTAGTGAATAAACATCCCCTAGGAGTGTTAAACTGGGTGTTTTTAGGGCTCTTTTTCATGCACTGGGTGAAGATTGTTTTAATTACCAACCTACCTTACAGTGTTATAAACCCCAAATTAATCTACTCGAGATCCCACATAAACATTTTCTATCCATAAATGGATGTAATTTCAAAGAAACCATATAGTATCAACCATAAAAAAAACCTTGATATTATCATATACATAACCTTATCACAGTGGTTTGAAAAAAATCATAATATTCAAAAAAACCCTTTTCTTATACAAATGGAGGTTAGTTTTACTAATAACATTATTTTAGGTACTTTAAGTACATTAGAGATAAAAAATAAAAAAAATGATATCTATAAAAAAATTATAATAAAATATAAGAGATTTAAAATAAAATACAATATAAATTTCCATTTTTGAAATTTTAACATTAAAAAATCCCAAAAAAAATTGAGATTGCAACATAAACCCTTACCTAAAGCACTTTATTGATTTTTATGCATTAAAACCCCCAGTATAATAAATATATATTTCTTTTAAATATATTTTATAACAAAATTCATATAAATTATACTATTTATCATCCCTTTATAAAATATAATTACCCTATACTAATAATTAATCATTAAAAAACTTTATTCAGATTAAATATGGTCTGTTTTCCATGCATGATAAAATTCAACTGTACCAGTCCAAACACATTGGTCATGGTTTAATAATCTCTATAATCCTAATAATTTCATAAATATCATATTTATATATTGTATAAAAATTTCTAACCATCCATATTATGTGGTGCTGAAAAAAATAATCACCTTTTGAAGACAATTGTCTGTACATACACACAAGTGATGTTTAAATTTTTCAATGGTTATAATGAAAGAAAATTAAATAATAATATAAATTTATAGAACAATAATTATATAATAAATGACATATATATTAATTTAATATATCCTTATTCCCATGCATGTAAAAGAGAAATAAAAAATAGACCACATCAATTCATAGTGGTGGAAGTCCACACATATGGATGAACAACATTATCATTTTCCAAGGAATAGGAAGGTAAGATGGAAGATAATATTTTATCTTTAATGAATCATAATTATGTTATAAATTATATAGATATTAAATACATATATTTAACCATCCATGAGATATGGTAATGAAAAATGAAATTCATCACTTCGTGGAGGTGGTGGTCCACACGTAAACAGAAACATTATATTCATTTCCCATAAGATGAAAAAAGATAAGAAAAATAAGTGTACCATAAACATAATATAATTTAATAAAATTTGATATAAAAATATTATTAAATAATAATTTTTTTGATAGGTTTAAAATATTTAGAAGAAGAAAAATACATGAATGATCTCGGTTAAGAGTTATAACTCTTTATTGGAAAACCACATTTTTATAAAACATTATGACTCAAAGGTTGGTCATTTTGTGAGAAAAAGGCCTATAACTATTGGGTAGAAAGGATTTGAGGGTATTATTTTAGATTTTTTTTATCTAAATAACTCAATTGTCTTGGATAATTTATAATAGAAGCAACCATTTTGTAAGTGAGTACACTGGTGCACATATAATTATTCATAAACTTTAAATATTATAATTGTATTACTCATGGTAAAGTGGCACTAAAAAAATTTAAATTTATAAGATATGGTGTTAAATTTATAAATAACCTCATCCAAAAATAATTAATATGAGATTTTGTGACATTATCAAGAATTTTAATACTTATTTAACATGGTTTACCCTTGTATTGTGGTGAACTTTTTTACCAAGGTTACTTTTCAAAATGACAAAAAATGAAATTTTTGTCATAAATAAAATTTAACCTAAAAATTTTTAATATGAAATTAAATTTTTATGTTTTAATTTGTATAATGGAAAAAAATTAACTTTAAAATAAGTGAGTAAAATGCGATGAAAATAGTTTTTAGAAAAAAACACTTTAAAGCTTAAAATAAACTTATACCAAAATCAACTAAAATGATGATTTATAAGTCATTAATTTGATTATATGTAATAAATTGGATGTTATATTACTTAAATATCAAATTAAAAAAACTATATTTTTCTTTTATTTTATTTTAATTAAAGGAAATAAAAGACAGGTCTTCAAAGACCAATAATTTTCACAATTCATTGAAAACCATTTTTTGAATAAAATGTATTTTTTGAAGCATCAAAGACTTTTTTATCATTCCTTGATTAATAACCATTATGGAATAAAAGATAATTAGTTTGGATTGAAATAATATACCTATTTTATGAGAATCATTTATCAATAGCGATTAACTTCTTCAATTAATATAGAAAATACTTTACACACATACAATTTTTTATAAAAATAGCTCATTTACCTTTTAATTATTTTATATTTATTTATAACCAATTAATAAAAAATATATAATTTAATTTAATTTTTTTAATAAAACAATATATATATGTGTGTTCCAATATTACAAATTGGTTTTTCTAATATCTTTGTTTGATGTAAAGAAAGATTCTTAAAACATAAAATTTAACAGAGAGTAATATATATTAAAAAATATCAGGGTGTTATAGTTATAAATTTTCTAAGCTAATCTCTCATGAACTCAAACTATTCATATTATCATCATACTTACTAAGTGGGGGCACCCTCTCTGGTACATCATGGTGACCATATGGGTTCCTTTGTCATATTCTACACTCTAGGGTTGAAACCCACCACACAATGTGATTATAATCACTCAACATTTTTAGGACCACATCGTAGTCTAATCATCATCATACTCTAAACAATATAGTTTTCATACTATAGGTATGGAATTATATAAACAACCCTGACTCTAGAAACCAAGAGGCTATTTCTATATTACATTATCGGAATAGAATACAACATTTTTGTAGTATCCAATAGCTTAGTTATTTTTAAAGACTATTTATATACATATATTAAATTTGAAAACATAAGGTAAATCATTAACACATTGTGACAACATTTTCATCCCAACCATCATATCATATAAAATTTCACATATATCTCCACTAGGTTTCTTAGGGAATGGAAAATAAATAAGGGTGAGATTATACGATCAGTATGGAGTTTCATGAAATGAAGGCTCTCATAACATAAACATTGATTAAGTGATATGGTAGAAATAAATAAACAAAATTCGTCCCTAATCAACTACCATTGATATAATAATATATCTATAGATAGTAATGTAAATAGATATATCACCTGGATAACAATTATTAGTTATTTAGTGAGGAAATGAATAATTCTATATAGATAACTTCATACTATAAGCCAATAAATCAAGATCTTAGAAATAATAATCTTACAGTCAAGGAAAAGTATTTTTTTGGAAAATAATACACCAAAATACCCAAATATGTTTTTCTCATGAGTCATACTGATGTATTAAAGGGAAACACAATGTGAGGTTGTTGAGTCAAAAGTCATCTTTTGACTTCTATGTTTTGTTTTGGAAAACACAAATGTCTTGTTAATCCTACTAACCTTGTCTATCGTAGCGTACTGATCATACTTATTGTACTGAACATGCCAATCATATAATGATGATCGTACTGACCATAATGATCGTACTGATCATGTTGATCGTACTAACCAAGCTAATCGTACTGATCATGTTGATCGTACTGACTATGCGTATCGTACTGATCATACTGATCGTACTGACCATGCCAATCGTACAATGCTGATCGTACTGAATATGGAAATTTCATTAACTCAGCTTCTCATATCTTTTATTACAACTTGTTTTGGTACTTTGTCAAAAACACATGCTTCATTTAAATCGTACTCTTGATTATCTTATTCATACATCTTGTTCTAACCAATTCGATTTCATTGAGTTAGTTACAAACTAATCAAAATGATGTCGTGCTTTCTGTTTCAATATGACCGTTATGATGCTAAGTGTCCAAGTCCCTCCGAGTTTTTTGGAGAAATATGACCGTTGGAGGAGATGTGACCGTTGGAACCCAAGGCCTATAAATAAGAGGTCATTTAAAGCTTAGAGAACAATAGAAAACTAAGAACAAGCATGATACAACTGTGATACTTTACTTCTATCAATATCTAGAGAGAGATGTCGTGACTTATCTCATGCATTGTGCCTTGTGCGTCTGATCATCATATCGAGGGCTTTCATGTAATTGAAAGACAGAGGTGCCGATTACCTATAAAATCGAGGGCTTCTAGGGATAGGCAGACGGACGGACCAATCATCATATCGAGGGCTACTGGGGATAGGCAGACAGACGTTCCGATCATCATATCGAGGGCTGCCGGGGATAGGCAGACAGACGTTCTGATCATTGTATCGAGGGCTCACCAAGGTGTTGGTGAGACAGACCTTTTATCCTAGGTGAAAGGATAACCCTTCTCTTTGGGTTAAATGAATTGTAATTCTTTTACATTTCCACTGCTATCTGTATTAGAAATGAAATTGTTTTTGTTTCCTTTTCTATCTCTTATACATTTGTAATTTTTTCAATTACATCCATTCTATTACATATTGTATTGATTGATTCTATACGCTTTAAGGTAGAATCACTCATCTTTATATTACTCTGATTATTGTGTTCATCTTGAATACAATTGTTTTTTATTTCATTAGTGTTACATTGCATCATACCTTTTATATTCAATACAATTGTGGGTGTTTGTATTTGTATTAGTTTAAGAACAGTTAAACTAATCTCTTCAGTGCTAAAACTCAAAAGGTTTTTTAAACCTACAATCCCCCCCCCCCTCTTGTATTGTTCCATATAATAGACATACATATCTATATATTCGATCCAACAATTGGTATCAGAGGAAGTTTTCCACTGATTTGTATTACATTTTTTGTTTCTTTCATATTACTTTTTTTTAATACTTACTACATTAACATGTGGAGTGGAAAAGATATTGTTTTTAGATGGCAGGAATGAATATTGGGTCAATAGACAATCTGAATCCTTCTAGACCACCTATTTTTGATGGAAATGATTATGAGTACTGGAGAGATTGTATGAAGACTTTTGTGATCAATACTGGCGTAGAAAATTTTATTATGCTTACTAAAGGTTACAAAATTCCTGACAAAGAAGTTAGTACTTTCACTAACCAAGAGAAGCAAGAATATCAACTGAATTACAAGGTACACAATACTTTATTATGCTCTATGACCAAGAATATATACAGTCAGATATCTTCATGTGAAGCAGCCAACTGTATTTGGAAGAAATTAGAAGTCACTCATTTTGGTACATCCAAGGTTATAGAAACAAGGAGAGCAATCCTTCGAGCAGAGTATCATAGATTTGTTTTCCTTATGGAGAGCCAGTATGTAAAGTGCAACAAAGGTTTATGACAATTGTCAACAGTTTACAATCTATGGGAGAAAAAGGTCTTGATGATAAATCTCTAGTTGATAAAACTATAGATATGATGCCAAATGAATGGGAGTCAAAAAGGACTGTTGTTGATGAAAATAGAAAAGTTTCCCAGATTTCTCTAGATGAACTCTTTGGAACTCTTCTACAGCATGAGACAAGAATGAAGAGAGATGATAATTTCAACAAGAATAAGAATAGGAATGGAAGTGTAGCCTTTGCATCTAAAGCTAAAACACCTGAAAGACTTACAGGATCCAAATCCAAGAAAGTTATATCTGATTCAAGTGATTGTGATCTTCCAGATAATGAGTTATCCAATCTTTCTCGAAGGATGAACAAGATTGTGAGAAAGAAAGACTTCCAATATAGATTCAAAAAGAAAGATAGGAACAATAAGAAAGATTCAGAGGTAACTTGTTATGAATGTAAGAAAGAAGGACATATAAGGCCTGATTGTCCTTTACTGAAAAGGAAAGACAGAAAGGATAAACACTCTCAAAGAAACAAGAAATGGTTTTATAAGACAAAGAAAGTATTGAAGGAAAATAATACCTGGAGTGCAAGTGAGAGTGATTCTTCAGATGATTCTTCAGAATATGAGTCCTCAGGATAGAGGAATATTAGAATTTTAGCTAGATTACCAATTTAAGATCATTGTCTCATGGCTAAGGTATGTAATGTTGAAGCTATTACAAATGTCTCTTTGAATGCAAATTATACTGATAATAGATATTATGAATCTTCAAATGATGAATCTTCATCATCAGAAAATGATACATTACCTACTTTTGAAGAAATATATAGATTTTCTAAATTACATGAAAATTAAAATTCTAAAATCAAGAAGAAGCTTGAAAAAGAAAATTCTATAATTTAAATCTTGACAAAAGAAGTATCAGATCTTTCTAAAGATCTTGATGTGAAAACAACTGATTTTGAAAGTATTTTAAAAACCCTTGAGAAAGTTAAATCTGATAAGGATAAACTTTCAAAGAATATTGAAAATGTAATTTCAAAGAAAAATATTTTAGAGCCTAACTCTAGTTCAAATTCAAATGTTTTGGAAAATAAGAATTTTGTTTTAAAACTAAATTCAGAAATCTTTTCCTTGGAAAAATGTTTGTCAAACTTTACTCATGGAAAGGAAAACTTTGACAAGATGTATTCTCAAATTAGACCTATGATAAATCGTTCTAGTCTTGGTTATACACATTCCAAACCTGTTTTTAGTAATAACTATTTTGTTCGTAAAAAAACCACTTTCTGTTCTAAGTTTCATTGTGGTGGGCACTGGAGAAGAAATTTTTCTCTTAACAAAACTCAATATTTAGGATTTCATAAATCTCATTTTGCAAAACAAATGTGGATTCCTAAAATTCTTTTATCTAACCCTTCTGGATCCAAACAAGTTTGGATTCTGAGAAACTAATTGTTTCTTTTTCAGGAAAATGAGAGGTGTACCAATAAGAATATTTGGTACATGGATAGTGGTTGTTCTCGACACATGACTGGAAACAAATATCTCTTTGAAAAGGTTATCAAAACAAAAGGCGGAAAAGTTACCTTCAGAGATAATGCTCAAGGAAAGATTGTTGGTTTAGGTAATATTATTTTTCTTGGAAAAGTTCTTATCTCAATTGTTTTTTTTTGTTAAGGGTCTTAGGCACAATCTCATCAGCATAAGTCAATTATGTGATGAAGGTTACCTTATGAATTTTAGAAATGATAAGTGTCTAGTTCACAATTCCAAGGATGAATTCATTCTATCTGCCCATAGGCAAGATAATGTTTACACTATTAACTTAGAAGACCTTAGGAGCCAAAAATTACCGTGCTTAAGTCTAATAGAAGACCAGTCATGGCTATGTCATAGAAGACTAGGACACTGTAATCTGAGAAACCTTAGTAAACTCTCAAATAAAAGACTTGTAAAGGGGCTACAGGACCTTAGATATGTTTCTTCAAAAGTTTGTGATCCATGTCAATTTGGAAAGAAACAAAAAACTATCTTTAAATCAATTAATGAAGTTTCAACTTCTAAAGCATTACAGCTAGTTCATATGGATCTTTTTGGTCCTTCACAATCTGGAAGCATTGGAGGAAAATACTATGTATTTGTTTTAGTTGATGACATTACTAGATTTACATGGGTCTACTTTCTCACAAAGAAATATGAATCCTTTTCCTATTTCAAAAATTTAGACCCCAAGTTAAAAATGAGAAAAATCTACCATTGACAACTATTTATTGTGATCATGGTGGTGAATTTCAAAATTCCGATTTTGAAACTTTTTGTAGTAAGAAAGGTATTACTCACAATTTCTCAGCTCCAATAACTCCTCAGAAAAATGGTGTTGTTGAAAGAAGAAATTGTATTCTTCAGGAAATGACACGAACTATGTTGAGTGAATACTCAATTGCTAAGAAATTTTGGGCTGAAGCTGTTATTACTGCCTGTTATACTATAAATCATGTTTTAACTAGACCATTTCTTAATAAAACCCCTTATGAGTTATGGACTGGCTGAAAACCTAAATTTTCATACTTCAATGTTTTTGGATGCAATGTATTCATTCTGAATAATAAAGATAATCTACACAAATTTGCACCAAAATCTGATGAAAGAATCTATCTAGGCTATTCTACAACCTCTAAGGCTTATAGAGTTTTCAATAAAAACACTTTTACTATTGAGGAAACAGTACATGTAAAATTCGATGAAACTGATCCCTTTGTTTTCAACTAATCCAATCCAACATCCTCGGATGTGTTTTCAAAAACTGATTATCGACCTTTGATAGAAGATCCTTCTGATAAGGAAAATATTCAAGAAGATACTTCTGAAACATTTACCTCAGAAGATTTTCTACCATATATTGATGAACGGGATTTACAAAACCCAAATCAATTGTTTCTTAGGAATCATCCCAGTGATAACATCATTGGTGATGTAAATCAACCTATAAGGACCAGAAATTCCTTAAGAAATGAAATAGAATATCTTGATTTTCTTTCCCAATTTGAACCTAAAAGCCCAAGTGAGGCCGTACGTGATGATGATTGGATCAAAGCAATGAAATATGAACTAAATGAATTTGAGATGAATCAAGTCTGCACTTTAGTTGATAGACCTAAACAAACAACTGTTATTGGTGTAAAATGGGTTTTCAGAAACAAGTGTGATGAAAATGGAATCATTGTAAGAAATAAAGAAAGACTTGTTGCTAAAGGCTATAATCAACAAGAGAGAATAGACTATGAAGAAACATATGCTCATGTAGCTAGACTTGAATCAATTCTTATCCTATTAGCCTTTGCAGCATACTTTAATTTCAAACTATTTCAAATGGATGTAAAATGTTCTTTTCTAAATGGTTTTGTTCAAGAAGAATTTTTTTTCGAACAACCTCCTAGTTTTCAAGACCTAAAACATCCTGATCATGTTTTCAAACATAACAAGGCTCTATGTAGTCTTAAACAAGCCCCTATAGCATGGTATGATAGACTTACAGGATTTCTTTTACAAAACAATTATACAAAAGATACAGCAGATCCAACCCTTTTTATAAAAATGGAAAAAAAATGTTTTGATTGTTCAAATATATGTTGATGACATCATATTTGGATCAACTCGGAAATATTTTACTAATTATTTTGCAAATTTAATGAAATATGAGTTTGAAATGAGTATGATGGGTGAGTTAACATTCTTTTCAAGTTTTCAAATTTCTCAAAAACCAGAAGGAACATATATATATCAACATAAGTATATAAAATATTTACTCGAAAAGTATGGATATGACAAAACTAAAAGTATTAGCACTCCGATTGGTACCTCAAATACACTTGATCTTGATTAAACTTGGAAACCAGTAGATCAAACAATCTTTAGAGGTATGATAGTAAGTTTTCTATACTTGAAAGCTAGTCGACCCGACTTAATGTTTTCTGTATGGTTATGTGCGAGATACCAATCTAATCCAAAAGTGTCTCATTTAAAATCCGTAAAGAGAATCTTTCGGTATTTAAAAGGCACTATGGATTTAGGGATTTTTTACTCTTCTGGGAATTATTATGTTTTAAATTTTGTTTCATATGCTGACTTTGGTGGTTGTAGAATGGATAAAAAACGTACATGTGGAACATGTCATTTCTTAGGAGATTCCTTGGTTTCTTGGCCTGAAAGAAACAACACTCATTATCACTATCCATTGCTAAAGAAGAATATGTAGCAGCTGGAAGTTGATGTTCTCAAGTATTGTGGATGCAACACACACTCACTAACTATGGATTGAGTTTCTCCAAAACTCAAATTCTTTGTGATAATACTAGTTCCATAGCTCTTAGTAAAAACCCATCACACCACTCTCTTGACAAACACATAGATGTTAGGCATCACTTTTTTAGGGATCACACACAAAATTGAGATATTATTCTACAATTTATCGGAACACAAGAACAACTTGCTGACATTTTTACAAATCCATTACCATCCGATATATTTGAGTTTATAAAACCAAAGCTAGGAATGATTACAATAAAATAATCATTCATATCTACCTCATGTTTTTCAAACATCCTAACATTAAATAACTCTTTTTAAAAGGGGGAGGACATTTTTTCCTATTTTTTCTTTTTATCTTATGATCTTTAATTGTTTACTCTCCTGGTATGTGTTTTTACTTTTCTGTTTATCGTATTGACAGTTTTATCTTATCATTTACTTTTCTGTTTATCGTATTGACAGTCTTATTATTTACTTCATCGTATCGACCGATGATGGAAATTAATTTCTTTTCCATCGTACTGACCGATGATGGTAATGAATTTCTTTTCCATCGTACTGACCAATGATGGTAATGAATTTCTTTTCCATCGTACTGACCGATGATGGTAATGAATTTCTTTTCCATCATACTGACTGATGATGGTAATGAATTTCATTTCCATTGTACTGACTGATGATAGTAATGATTTTATTTTTCATCGTATTGACCGATGATGGTAACAAGATTGTTTTCCATCAGCCTGTCAGTTCATGGTAACAAGATTGTTTTCCATCGGCTTGTCAGTTCATGGTAACAAGATTGTTTTCCATCGGCCTGTCAGTTCATGGTAACCCGATTGTTTTCCATCGGCTTGTCAGTTCATGGTAACGAGATTGTTTTCCTTCGTCTTGTCAGTTCAATGGTAATGACTTTGTTTTCCATCGGTATG
Source organism: Viscum album (assembly GCA_963277665.1). Classification (NCBI taxonomy): domain Eukaryota; kingdom Viridiplantae; phylum Streptophyta; class Magnoliopsida; order Santalales; family Viscaceae; genus Viscum; species Viscum album. Next base: position 1,648,809,310 of record OY728136.1, read on the forward strand.
ACGGTTGATAGTTTTATTTTTTTCGTACGGTTGTGAATTATTTAATCCTAAAACCAACAACTACCTTATGTTCTTCGTAAGGTACTTTACATTTTTTTCCTTTTTTCTCTTTTTCATTTTTAATCCTAACCATTGATCTGTTTTCCTCTAATCTTGACCATAGAAGATCAATGGTCACCCCTTTATCGCCTATAAATAGCCCCCCATCCCCAAAACCACATTGGTTTTTCAGGTTTTGAGGCGATGCTCTGCTCCACTGGTTTTAAATCATCGTACGATCGTTCAGCCGCATCACCTTTATGTCTCATTCCTCTACTAACACTCCCACCGAAATGTCTTCAAAGACTTTTACAGAGAAAGACTTTTTCAGAGAAAGGTTAGTCTCTCGGGATTTTTTTATTCGTATGATTCCACAATCAAAAGAATCATTCTATTTCAAGGATGGGAACATTTGTGTGTTGAAAGACCTGTTTCTCAAGATCCGGTTCTCTTTGACGAAGTCAGTCAGTTCTATAAAACCGTATCTTTCGACAAAGACATGACTATCAATTTTGTTGTGTATGATAGAAAGTTGTCTATGTCTGTAAAACAAGCGGCTCATTTTCTGAATGTCCCAATAGAAGGGGATTCTTTCTGCCCATCTCATAAACAACCAGAGGAAGTTGATACGTTTAATAGAGAAAGTGCTGAAAAGTCTTTGTTTGTTATTAATGAAGAAAAGAGAAAAGTGACTCATCTTTCTCCGGAAAATCAGCTTGTGACTTTATGGATGCAAGGTTTTCTTATCCCAAGGAAAGGGGATAGAGAAACTTTGAAATTTTCTGATATTTTTATGCTTTACTATCTTATAAATATGAGAAAAGTAAATCTCATGGGTTATGTTTTTGAAACCATTAAGAATGTCAAGACAGAAGGGATTAAGTCCCAAATGATTATGTATCCAGCCATCCTTACAAAGTTCATTCTTGAGAGTATGAAGTTTTGAAACATTCCTTTGAGAGGAAACTTGATAGATCTAAAGCCATCTTGGATTAGTAAGAGTATGTTGATAAAGCTTAACGTTTGTTTTGATCCAAATTCAAAACTTTTTGTCAGAGATATAGAAGCTAAATCGGCTCAGAATCAATCGGAACCTATGCCAGCCAAAGACATTCAATCTACTGGTATTACTCAAAAGTCTGATCCGGAAACCAGTTCAAAGCCTAAGAAGAAGCCAAAATACAGTAAGGAGGTTGTATCCAAGTGGAGAAAGGATAAGGAACAAAAAAAGGAAGGTGATCCAATGTTTGGACTTGATCCAGCCGAAGCCTTTGCTAAGAGATTAAGGGTTGAGGATACCCTTCAGGATGAAAAGAAGAATAAGGTTATTTTGAATAGAAAGGCAGAGGAATTTGATGTCTCTAACATCTTGAAAGCAGTTGAGGAATCTAGTGCTCAACTTACCACAGAAGTTCATCAAGAGCCTATTGTACAGAGCCTTCCAGAGAAAGAAAAAGGAAAAAAAATGATGGAAGAGATAGAAGAAGTGGAAGAAGATGAAGAAGATTTTCTTTTAGAATTCCTTTATATTTCAAAGAAGAGTAGAGAGGAATCAGTTCAAAAGCAAAGTGATGATATTCAACAAGTTCCTCATGCCGATCAAACACGAACACCGGATAGATTTTCGCCTCAAGAAAATCAAGGTACTCAATCCTCTCACAATGATAAAGTTGTTGTCATTAGTGATAAAGTGGAAGAAGAAAGAAAGCAGAAAAAAAAGCAAAAGGAAAACAGCCAGTTGTAGATTCAAGCCGATCAAATGAACTGTCTTTGTACGATGAAGATACTGATTCAGAACATACAATCTCTCTCAAGAAGTGTGATTACATTGTCCATGTTTTGATAAGGGTTGAGAAGACCATTCCATATTTCCCTAGGCTGGAAGGGAAGATTGATTTTATTACTGACAATCAAAAGAAGAAGTTTGGCTCTGTAAAAGAATTAAGAAAGAATGTTTTGTGAGTTGAAGCCGATTTAAAAGTTCTTTCAGAAAGTTCGATTTCTCATAAGAAGGCCTACAACAAGATAACCAAGTGGTCGTACAAAAAATAGAGCTTAATCAGTGATCATGAGATAGCTATTGAAGATATAATAAGGTTGTCAAATGATATTTCAATTGATTTCAATAATCTTGACAGATAAATGGTTGAAAGGTTGAATCTTTTGTCTTCTCAACGAGCCGATGTTCCTTCAGTAAAAGACTTGCAGGAGAGAATGAATGCCTTTCAGGCAGATTTTTTGAAAGTCTCATCTTTTAAAGATGTAATAATTCTCTTGAAGAAACAGAACTCTGGGTTATCCAAATATAACAAGATTTTGAAAGATATAATTGGTTCTCTTGACGAAGTAATCAGAGTTCAGGAAGAGACAGTCAGAAATCAGGATCAACTCTTTGTTGATCAACAAGACCTTCTCAGGTCTCAGGGTGATGCTATTTCTGAAGACAAGAAGGTGATAAAAAAGATGAAGGAGGTTCTTGATGAGTTGATCAAAAAGGAGAAGGAAAGAGAAAACAAGTGACTTGTATTTGTTCTCATGTTTATTGCTGATTGTTATCGTAATAAAATTTCTTTTATCCATTGTCTTGTGTTTATTTTCTAACTCCTTCAGAAAATTCAAGATTACCCCTTTCTTTTTGTAGATCACAAAGGGGGAGAATGTTTACAAAGGGAGAGAATGTTTTTAATGGGGGATAATGTTTTATAAAGGGGGAGAATTCATTACAACATTCTTAAGGAAAATCTACGAATACAATCCTTAGGAAAGTCCATAATTAAGGGGGAGTTAGTTATATTCAATTTCTTATTCAGAAGAGTTTATAATAACTCAGGGGGAGATAAGTATTTCTTTTAGTTTTTATTTTGTGATGTGTTCTTTCCAAAAAGGGGGATATTGTTGAGTAAAAAGTCCTCTTTTGACTTCTATGTTTTGTTTTGGAAAACACAAATGTCATGTTAATCCTACTAACCTTTTCTATCATATCTTACTAATCATACTGATCGTACTGACCATGCCAATTGTAAAATGCTGATCGTACTGACCATAATGATCGTACTGACCATGCTGATCGTACTGACCAGGCTAATCGTACTGATCATGCTGATCGTACTGACTATGCATATCGTACTGATCATACTGATCGTACTAACCATGCCAATCGTACAATACTAATCGTACTGAATATGGAAATTGCATTAACTCATCTTCTCATATCTTTTATTACATACTTGTTTTGGTACTTTGTCAAAAACACATGCTTCATTTAAATCGTACTCTTGATTATCTTATTCATATATCTTGTTCTAACCAATACGATGCCATTGAGTTAGTTACAAACTAATCAAAATGATGTCATGATTTCTGTTTCAATGTGACCGTTATGATGCCAGGTGTCCAAGTCCCTCTGAGTTTTTCGGAGAAATATGACCATTGGAGGAGATGTGACCGTTGGAACCCGAGACCTATAAATAGGAGGTCATTTGAAGCTGAGAGAACAACATAAAACTAAGAACAAGCGTGATACAACTGTGATACTTTACTTCTATCAAGATCTAGAGAGAGATGATGTGACTTCTCTCATGCTTTGTGCCTTGTGCATCCGATCATCGTATCGAGGGCTTTCAAGTAATTGAAAGAAAGAGGTGTCGATTACCTACAAAATCAAGGGTTGCCAGGGATAGGCAGACGGACGGACCGATCATCGTATTGAGGGATGTCGGGGATATGTAGACAGACGTTCCGATCATCGTATCAAAGGCTGCCGGGGATAGGCAGACAGACGTTCTGATCATCGTATCGAGGGCTCACCAAGGTGTTGGTGAGACAGACCTTTTATCCTAGGTGAAAGGATAACCCTTCTCTTTGGGTTAAAAGAATTGTAATTTTTTTACATTTTCGCTGCTATCTGTATTAGAAAGGAAATTTTTTTTGGTTCCTTTTCTATCTCTTATACATTTGTAATTATTTCAATTACATCCATTCTATTACATATTGTATTGATTGATTCTATACGCTTTAAGGTAGAATCATTCATCTTTATATTACTCGGATTATTGTGTTCATCTTGAATACAATTGTTTTTATTTCATTAGTGTTACATTACATCATACCTTTTATATTCAATACAATTGTGGGTGTTTGTATTTGTATTAATTTAAGAGCATTTAAACTAATCTCTTCAGTGATAAAACTCAAAAGGTTTTTTAATCCTACAATTCACCCCCCCCCCCCTCTTGTATTGTTCCATCTAATAGACATACATATCTATATATTCGATCCAACAGAGGTCACATCCTTCATTTATTTATGTATAATATAATATTCAAATTTTTTAATAATCATCTATATTATAATAACAACATATATAATGCTAATAGTTTTCTCCATTTCATTAAAATGGATAACTTTAAAACAACACATCTGTAGAAATATGGTGGATGGTTAAAAAAATGTTAACATTCCAATAATCATATGTGTTGGAATAATGAAAAACAAAACAACACTATTTTTCCCATATCAATAAAAGGTATAAAATAATAATACATCTGAAAAAATATGATAGATTGTTAAAAAATACATAATTAACATTCCAATAATCATTTACATAGGAATAAAAGTATACACAACTCTGATAATTTTCCTCAAGTCCATAAAAAGGAAAACTTGGCAATAACCCATCTTGAGAAACAATGGGGATGGTTAAACAATACATATTTAATTTTCCAATAATCATCTATATTATAATAACAATATATAAAATCCCAATACATTTCCTCATGTAATTTAAAGGAAAAAATGATCATAACCCATCAAGATAAAGAAGGTGGATAGTAATAAAATAAAAAAATTAACAAGGAAACTGTGGGGGTATTTTCATTATGAAAGTACCATTATCATGTAAATAAATATATGGAATTTGTGTAAGTTTATTTTCATGTTTTCGGTTATCATAAGAATATAATAATTGAGTTTAATATTTTTAATTTGTAGGAGACCATATCAATGGAAGGAAAAATTATTCAACTTAGTTCATAAAGACTATGTGAATATTCCAAATCATATATCCCATGAATGTCTAATGAAGTGTGTATTATTAATCCTAAAATTATTGTATTAGGTTGATGGTTGATTCAATTTTTCAAATAAACCTTTTTAGGTTGATTTCCCAAATTTGAATTTTTTTCTCAACCACATAAACCTGATAGTATCCAAAAAGGGATATCAATATTCGAAAAACCGTACACTCTTTAATTTCTAAAAATTTAGGATTTTTGGGGATGATAATGGCCTATGTAAATAATTTAATGTAAGAAAATAACATTGTAAATATAAATTATGGGAGATAAATAAATAAAATTATAGGCATTATGTCATTAAAATAATTGTTTGTAATTCACAATGGGAGGGGTGGAATGTGATCCCTTATTTTAACATAGAAACAAAATAATAAAAAGTATATATTGGGAGTGTCACGAACCAACCCGGCTCGACCCTAAACCAGTCACCCGAGCTGGCCTGCGACATGGCCCGAGGGGCATTCCCGGTCACCACGGGTTATCAAATAGTGACAGGCATCAAAATTAAACAGGTGGGAATGATTTGGCCCAAAATAAAATAGACTAAGCAGTGGAAGATAAATAGAACAAAAGAAAATAAATAAAGAACAACCAAAAACGCTACTAACCTGACCACGACAAAAACTCCATGTGACCTCGTGGGTCACTCTCCAATACCACAAACAATGTTTCTCAAGGCAAACAACTGAAGCAGGAATATGCAACAGAACTAAAAACAATAAAACACTATAGGTGTGAGTATTAAAACTCAGTAGGTAGGCCCTACTAATTCTATTCCCAATGCACATACCATTAAACAACGAATTTATCAATTCCATGTTTGCACTAAATTATATAAAATATGGTTTCCACACACAACTACATTTTTTTTAAAACAAATAATAGTTCATTGACCTTTTTAAATTATAACAAGTTTAATGTTGAGAGAAATAGGTGCATTGCATTTAAAAAAAAATTGCAAACAATTTAGAAATCCAAACTTTGGTTTTCAGTCAAAAGGAAAATCACACACAACACACAACACACACTAAGGGCAATGAAAAAGGTGGCACACAGGTCCAGCAACAGAACTAGACCTCTCAAACGTCTGTCACATAAAAATAAACACAAAAAGAAACATGGGTCGAACCAAGGAGATTGTGAACGATACATAACATACTATACATCTGACTCATCCTGAAGGAACACCCTAACTAGATGATGTCATAATGCCCATACTACTACCCAGTATATCCCTGCATGGCCTAACCGAGGGGATGAATCTCTATAGCAGTAATAACTCAGTATTCCCCTACTATGGGGCCACTAGCCAGTGCGTATTCTAAACTAGTGCAGCAATCGTTCTCAGAAGATTCACTCATTGTGCCAGGTTCCCATGTCAACACATATAGTAAAAGATGGGTGAGTCAAAAATGATAATAAATCAGTCACGATGCACAAACATCACATAAAACTCACACAATCAATGCACACCAAAGATCACCCCAGAATGGGTTTTCCAAAATAATTTATTTTATTAAAGTGCCAAACGGGCCTTCACCAATTTTAAAGCAAAACCCCATTTCCCGAGAAAACCCGAAACAGTTTTTCAGAAGAAATCTTTTATCTTTAAAACTAGAAGTACATTTGAAATTATTTGGATTATGTTTAAAGGAATAACATACATAATTATAGTACTGGGTTTTCGCTCGTCAAGAAAATGTTTCAAGTGTTCTGTATAAAATAAAGTGGTCTTTTCACACCAAATACTCATTTAAAAATTTTTTATATTATATTATTTCTCATTCATTAAAAATTTATAAAACAGCAGGAAATTAATAAATTCTAAATCTAGAGGAAAGTGCAGTGGGGGACCTACCTCAGCTCGGAGTGCAAACGCAACGGTGCGTCACGCCTCGCACAGACTCACAAGAAAGCGTAAACTGGTGACCGCAATATCGCGGGGTAACCTTGAAAACGCGCTACAACAATCACAGAGTAACTAAAATTATACAAACATGGACAGAAAAAAATTCAAATGAACAAACAACGGAAAAGAACCACCTCGACACATTTTCAAAACAGAAATCGCATCATCTCTACCATTTAAAAAAAACCATTTTAAATTTTATAAAACAAATTACAAATAGTAACCCACGACTTATGCACCCAATACCATGATAAAATAGAGTTTTCAGCCCTTGAGCCACATAATAAACCAACAATAAAGTTTATAAAAAATAACGAAAGGCTCAACATGGGATTTCACAAAATCAAAACATTCATATCAAATAAAAATGCTACTAAACACATCAAAATAATATTAAACCTCGAGAAAAAATATAATTGCACCAACAAAACTAATCAATGAGTAATACAAATTAATTAAAAAAGAAAATTAATTCATCAAACAAAACTTATATGCGAAAACCCCTACCTTTGGTGTTGAAACACCACAAACGCAGTGCGCCAACTCTGCCGCACCGTAAACGCACTACAGGGGACCTAATACAAACCACGGAAAAAGGAAATTACCAAGAATTTATACCAAAACTATTATCGTATGTGCTCGAAACCAAAACCCCAAATAAAAAATAACCAAAACCCTAACTAAGAGGAATAGAGGAAACCAGAGGGAAAAGAGGGTTCGGCTAGAGGGAGGTCGCTCACTGGAGGAAGTGTCGCTCGCCAAATGAAGAGGGTCGTGACGATGAAAAGAGAGGAGGCGTGGTGGGAGTCGGGGTTAGGGTGGAGTTCTGTAGAAATGGTGGCTGGTGCGATGGGAGGTCGGGTGCGGGTCTCCAGTAAGCGCATGGCTCACAGCGAAGTTGGTAGGAGGTGGTGAGGTTGAAGGATAGGCAAGGAAAACAAAGGGCGAGGCGGTTGTGCGTGGCGGGGTGCACATTACGGCTTAAGAGAATAGACATGGGAGGATGGGGGTCGCTGAAAATCTCGCTGAGGAGGGAGGGGATGTTTGAGCGAGAGCATTTGGTGAAGGGTAGGGGGTGCATGGAGCGGTGAGCGACAGAGGCAGCACGGGGAGCGGTCATGTGCGGGGCAGTGCGACACCGGCGAGAGCGCAGGGGCCGACGAGGTGTGACCCAATGCTGGGGAGTGCGGCAGCGGCGTGGGCGCGGGGGCTGGAAAAGCATCGCGTGGGATGGGAGAAGGGAGAGACGGGGTAGAAGGGGTCTGGTTCGCGTAAGGGAGGAAGAATGGGGGTTGCGGGTGGCGGAAGTTGGAACAGGAGAAAGGGGGGAAACGGGGGGCCGGGTAGCTAGAGTTTGATTAGGGTTTTTTTCTCTTGTTTAATAATAATACAATAATTATAACAACAATATTATTATAAAAAAACAAATTATTATTGTTATAATTATTAAACCCTTCAAAAACACAGTTTAATTTTATTTGACATACTCTATTTTATTTATTTATCTATATTTTTTCCCATTTACCATTTAAATCAAAACATTTACTTACTTCGAAAAATCGAGGCAGTTACACTACTCGCCTGCAGTCCGACGCACTGCTGAACAAAATGTGCCCTAACTGTGCCACCCGATACTACTCGCTTGCAGGTTCAATTCACATGCTCACCGCGTGGTTCTATAAATTGCACGTGAGTCGCGCGCCATATCTCTGACACACCCGGGAGTCCGTGCAGGCACCGCGTTGTTACTCCTAAACACGCGGGATGATCGTGCAACAGCAGAAAATTTTCTAAAACCCAAAGTAATAATTAAAGTAATTAATAATAACAAATATATTATATTGGGGTGTGATACAGAAATGATAAAAAGTATATCATTTAAAATATATCAAATGGGTGACAAAATCATGGAATTAAAATAAAGTAAATATGTTTAAATGTGACTATAATAATAGAATTATAATTCAACAGAAAATAAAAGGATTAAAACACCTTACCTTTATAAGTAACTTATTAAAGCTTGGGAGGACTCCATATAAACTTAGTTGTGACACCTCAAACTTCCATGATACGCTGCTCTTTGAATAATAGAGCAGTGTGTGTTGTACGCAACCTCGAGTTCTAACACACCGCGACCAATCAAAGTAGCCGTTATGAATAGTAATACCCACTTTTTGAAATTATATAAATTTTATATTTAAAAATGGACTTCATTTTTGGATTCAGAATATCAAAATTAGCCTATGTTGAATTTTTGGTATTTTTATGAGAACTTCCAATTTTTGATGAATAGTGAAATATACTTAAAAACAACTTTTTTAATATAAATAATTTATAGTGATAAATTATACTATTGAGTGGTTTAAATTTATAATAAGACTATAAATTTACAATTTTATCCTATGGTGGTCATTAGAATTAATTTCACTTTGAAATTGGACATAAACAATTGACAACCTGTTGATAGATATTGTTTCTTAAAAACACGCTATTTGTTTTTACAGCGGGAATAATTTTTAAATTAATTACTACAATTTCTGTATTTGGAATTTGGTAAAATGGATTCCATTTTTGAATCAGAAGGTCCAAATTATGTAATTAAGACACTTTTGTTTTTTGACATTATGAATAGTAACGATGGTAATTATCTTTAATTATCGTGATTAATTAGTAATCAGGTAGTTAAGGGTAATAAAATAATATCATAATAATAAAAAATAGACCCATCATGTGTCATAATTCTACTGTTTGTGTCATGGACGACCATGGGAATCCTTGTTCCAAACATTGGGACCCCATGGTATCACTTTGGGGTGATAGTGACATTTTATTATTTTATTTTTTAAAGGGAAAGTATCACCAAAGTATGTATCGCCAAAGTAAAACAATTTTAGTTTTCTCTTTGTAAATGATATCTTATACTATAAATAGTCATTGGAAAGATAAAAATATTTCTTACATCATGATATGTTTTTTATGTTTTTATACATTATATAAATTAAATTTTGTATGACACCATGATGATGCAGTGATTACCTCTTTAATTAACAATTTAAATAAAACAAAAAGATAATGTAAAATATAAGACTTATACTTGTCAAAAACCTAATGGATGAGGATTTTTTTAACCCTTATCACCTTATACACTAAATATATAATTTTTGGACCTTTAAAATCCGAAACTCATTATGTAATAATGTAACATTTCATGACATTCCAAGAGTACCCCTCCTCTCCTCTTATAAAAGGCCCCCACCTCTACCACCTTATTCACAACATCAAATCCATTTGGCTTGGAAAACCTCTTCCCAAATACTCTCTCAACTTCCCTATCTTACTTCTAGATGCCTCACTTTGGGCAAAAGTCTTCCCAAGGAAGCCTTTGGCTCAAATCAAAAAGAGTTACCCGATTTTAAGGTAATGTCTTCTCTTATGTTCTTTTATTATATTTTGCTTCTCCAATCCCGTAAACTCATTTTATTCATTTATTTTGTAAAAAACCCAATATCTTAAATATTCTAGGATGTTTTTATGAGAATTATTTTATTTACACTTACACACAACTTCATCTAATGGATAAAGAACATATTGTTTCTGTGGGTGGTGAATTACTGCCTCACGAAATGATGATTATTCAATATTCTTTTAACACCTCTCATGGTGGACATTATAGATGTCACTATATTTATATGTGATATATATTATGTTTATGTTTTCATTATGCTTTAGTATTTTTCATTTATGGCATACCTTTATGATTTACATTGTGGGTAAACGCGATAATTTCATTTGAAGAAGTGAAAACTACCACTCCCTCAAAGTAAAATGACTCATTCATGCCATACATAGAACATATAAAGGATAGAATTCCTGAAATTATATATGATATTATACTAGAATTATAATATACCTATGTATCATTATGATTTCATTCCATTAAATATGAAATATAAATTAAAGTAGCGTTTATGCGTACGTACGGCTTACCATCTCCAATAACGGTGTATTTAATTTCTTACCTCTAAATGTTATGTAATATTATAAATGAATATATATATACTGGATATATATGATATATATGATATCTACATCATGAATATAATTCTGGATATAATGTATATTTTACCACATGAACAACTTGTAATTATAAGAAGTTTATTTTTGATTCAAGTACCAAAGATAGACAAAACGACCGTTATTAACTTAAATAAGTACATAATGTTAATAACATTGTAATAAGAGATATAAAAGGAATAATGAACTTGAAAAATGTTCTTAAGCAAGTAGAAATTAAATCTAGTTTATTATTCAGGAGGTTAAAGAATGATCAAGTGAAGTCGGACACAAGGTAAGGGACTTCGTCTCAATCTCCTTTCATTGAGGCATATTTTGTTTTATACACAACTTTCTTCTATATGGTGTATAAACCCCTTTGAATTTTAAATTTATTCAAAAGGAATCGTTTTATATGAAGCATTTTACTAAACGAAAAAAGGGAATGTTTTTCTGTCGTACATATGCGGTGACAACGACTTCTCCACCGTCGTGACCATTATTTGAGTTTCAGCTTCCTCTACAAGCCCGAATTTTTTTAAAATGAAAAATAAATACCATGTTTTAATTTTCTTTTATTTTTGAATTTAAAATGGTTTTGATAATGTTTTTATTATATCAAGGTGTTGTATTGATGTCTTGTGATTGAAATATGGAAATGTTATGTTTCCTTTATGCATGTTTTATGTGATAAGATTATGTTATTGTTTATGATATTTTCAAACCTGTTCATATGAGGAATGCATTGGACATAATATATGACGGGTGGAGCCCTATATAGCTCCTCGATGCATCGGTAGGTCTCATGAGACAAACTAGTGTCTTCGCACAAGGCTTTGACAAAATCTTATTTGTAGTCTGGGCACAAGGCCTTGACTATGTGGTTATGATAGTTTGTCATTATGCATTCCAACATTATGAAAGTGGTCATTGATATTTCATGTGATTATTCGACTAGTAGGATATCCATGTGAATAAGTAAATGGAATTATTTTGTTTTACATTTTCCATATTATGCTGAAGTTCAAGTTTAAAAGGCTTTTGTTTTAGTTATACATTGCCTTAAATGTTTATGTTTATTTATGAAAGTTTCCCCTATATTTTTATCCTTACTGAGCATCTCATCTCACCCCATTCTATGTTTTATTTTTCCTAGGATGTAAAGAAATATTTTAGGACTGACCTACAGGGATAGTCTAAAGGGGATATGGGTGTGGACTATGGAGACTATGTTATTGTAGTTTTTCACTTTATGATGTAATGTAACATTTAGGAATGTATCTAGTGTTTCCAAGGTTACTAAACTAATAGGTCTTTCAAGACATGATCTTTTGTGATCATGCCAATGTTACATTATAATGCACCGACTCTGGGTAACTGGGGTCGGGGCGTTACAGTTGGTGTCATAGGTAGTTTTATACTAACCCTAGAAGCTAGATTTAGATAAACTCTGATTACAGCACATAGCACTAAGATAGACTTTGAGGATTAGTATAGAAGAACTTCCTAGAATTTTGGTATTATAGACATTGTGTGAGTTTTCCGAGAAATACATCCATGTCTGGATACGAGAAGGTAGAGGTGGCTCTGGCACAGATGTACCTAGGCGTAAGACCCGAAAACACCGCTTTGAGATAGACTCGAATGGGAACTGGTTCATGACAACGGGCCTTACTGCACTCTTGGTTACGACACTCCTGGGGGATATGCTTAGGATAATTCACGAATTATTTACAAACCATTATGAACAGATTATGAGTATAGACTTCCTCAAAGAAACTTTATTTATGATTATGGATTATATCCATACAATGTTCAATTTATGTTAGGTGTTTTGCAAGTTTGTTATTTTGTATTTCGATTTATAAACTAATATAGTTTATGCCATAGTTTAGAAATGGTGCCTAGTGGAAGGAATGGAAATCATATTAAAGCACTCACTCCATGTAGGGTTTTCCCTCCTGCTAAAGATAATTATAGTGGAGCTGGTGATAAAACTGGTGCTGATCAGCTTATCACCATTCTGGGAAAACTCACTCAGGTTATGAATAATAACCTTACTAGTATGGAGCACCCTGATCCGCAACATGGAGGATCAATGTTAGACCGATACATGAGGAAAAAACCACCAATATTCAATGGTATTACAAATCCCTTAGTATTTGAGCAATGTATAAATTCCTTAGAACAAATATTCCATGCATTGGGGAGTAGTGAAAGGGAAAAGGTTATCATGGAAGATTACCGCCTCACTGGAGATGTTGATCAATGGTGGTCATTGATTCAAAACATTAAGTAAGATGATGAAGTATCAAATATGGAATAGAGGGAGTTCAAAGATATTTTCTTAGAAAAATACTTTCCTCGTGACCATCGAGCAGATATGAAATGGAAATTTCTGAGTCTGAGACAAAAGGAGGATGAGAATGTTGCAAAGTATGAGGCTAACTTTACAAGGTTAGTGAGGTATGCTGCAGATTATGTATATAACCCAAGAAGTAAGATTGATCGTTTCTTTGATGGGTTAAAACCATTTCTCCGTCGAGCTTTAGTATCATAATCCTTCTCATCATATGAAAATATTGTCTCGTGTGCTATCAAGACTGAAAAGTAATTCTCTATGCCTTATGACAAAAAAGTAAATCAAGAGATGAAGAGAACGATGGAGCAAGAGACAGATAAAGGGAAAAAGGGAAAGAAGGATTTTCTATTATGTGATAATTGTGGGATGAACCACCCAGGTACTTGCCGAAAGGGAATGGGAGTTTTGTACAAATGTGGAGAAAAAGGTCACCAGGCTCGTGATTGCAAGGGAAAGAAAGAGGCTATCAATGTTGATTTCTACAATTATAGCGAAATGGGGAATAATGCAAATGAATTTCTTAAGCATCAGGGAAACTTACCTCAGAAAAGGCCAATGGATCAAGGCCAATCTTATGATGTTACAACAGTTGAAGTGGAATAATTATTATATTCGTGTTTTTGGACTCAAGAACTATATTATGGTTATAAGAATAATCTGATATATATAAGTATTGTACTGCAGTACTTGTTTTTTTCCTTAAGGTTTTAATATGACGAAGGTAATCATATTTTTAGTATGTGAAAATACGATAAACTTTACTTTGTTTGGGATATCTGATGTAACAATTGATTTTGGAATTTAGAGACCTTTTAGAGAAAGTCTGGACAGAGGTATTTTGGATAACTATAACGGTTGGAATGGATTAAGTTGAACTTTGTGTAGTATTTTTTAAGGTTAAAACATTTCTGAATATTATTTTTGGAATATTATAAAAATATAGTTTTAGGAAAAGGACAACCTGCATGTTGGGGGATAACCCGTCTCGTCGGACAAACCTGCTGGAATCAAACCCACAACCATAGTGCGACAAGCCTTTATTTCCTCCCAATAGCCTACATAAAGTCCCTGGTTATTACAAAATAGTTTTCCTAATCTAAATGGTCTGGGTTAATATTTGGAACCATGTACGATTAGGATAAATATAATATTTTTACGTTCTGTTATCATTTTGAGGGAAAGATGAGTTTATGGTTGAAATTAGTTGAAGGTTGAAACACTACTTATCAATTATATATATATATACCTCTCTCTTATTCTATGAATAAATTAATTCTTAAACTTTAGGAAAGGGATATTAAAAAAAATGTGTTATCCTAATACCTTATGTTTTGTTGAACTAATGATATTTTAAATCAATATAGATTGAAGGCTTTGAAGCCCCCAATTTTAGATTTCTTTGTCATTGATGACCTCAATCACTCCCTACAAATATTTACGTTTTTCCTCTAATTATGTGTCTCTAATTTCCACCAATGTTCTCCTAATCGAGATCATAATTTGGTGGTGACTTTTTCATTTCCCATCCCTCTTATTAAGGCTAAATTTTATTAACCTTATTTCCGATGTGGGTTTTCCACAAAGGTATTTTTTATTTTCAACCTTTTATTTTTTAAGAAGAATTTCAAATTGTGAGGACACAATTTATTAATGGAGGGTAGAATATAACACCCCAAGCTTCCATGGTATGCATTTCTTTGAATAATAGAGCAGCGTGTGTTGCACGCAACCCCAAGTTCTAACACATTGCGACCAATCAAAGTACATGTTATGAATATTAATACCCACTTTTTGAAATTATATAAATTTTATATTTCAAAATGGAATTTATTTTTGGATTCAAAATATTGAAATTACCCTATGTTGAATTTTTGGTATTTTTCTGAGAACTTCCAATTTTCAATGAATAGTGAAAAATACTTAAAAACAACTTTTTGAATATAAATAATTTATAGTGATAAATTATATGTTTGAGTGGTTTTAAAGTATAATTAGAATATAATTTTACCATTTTATCCGATGGTGTTCATTAGAATTAATTTCACTTTGAAATTAGATATAAACAATTGTCAACCTTTTGATAGATATTGTTTCTTAAAAACACGCTATTTGTTTTGACAGCGGGAATAATTTTTAAATTAATTAATACAATTACTGTGTTTAGAATTTTGTAAAATTGATTCCATATTTGGAATGAGAAGGTCCAAATTATGTAATTAATACACTTGTTTTTTGACATTATGAATAGTAATGATGGTAATTATCTTTAATTATCGTGATTAATTAGTAATCAGATAGTTAAGGCTAATAAAATAACATCATAATAATAACAAAATGACCCCAACATGTGTAATAATTCTACTGGTTGTTTCATTTAAGATCCATGGAATGCCTTGTGCCAAACTTTGGGACCCCATGGAATCACTTTCGGGTGATAGTGACATTTTATTATATTATTTTTAAAGTAAAAGTATAACCAAAGTATGTATCACCCAAGTAAAACAATTTAAATTTTGTCTGTGTAAATGATCTCTTAGACTATAAATAGTCATTGGAAAGCAGAAAATATTTACTACATCATGATATTTGTTTATAATTTTTAGACATTAAATAAATTAAATATTTTATGACACCATGATGATGCAGCGATTACCTCATTAACAAACGATTTAAATAAAATGAAAATATATTTTAAAATATAAGCCTTAAACTTGTAATAAACCTATTGGATGATTATATTTCGAACCCTTATCACATTATCCTTTAAATATATAATTGTGGGACTTTTAAAATACGAAAATCATTATATAATAATGTAACATTTCATGACATTCCAAGAGTTCCCCTCCTCTACTCTTATAAAAGGCCCCCACCTATATCGCCTTATTCACACCTTAAAATCAATTTGGCTTGGCCAACCTCTGCCCAAATACTCTCTCAACTTTCCTCTATTACTCCTAGAAGCCTCACATTGGGCAGAAGCCTTCCCAAGGAAGCCTTTGTCTCAAATCAAAAAGAGTTACCCGATTTTAAGGTAATATCTTCTCTTATGTTCTTTTGTTTTATTTTGCTTCTCCAACCCCGTAAACCCTTTTTATTCCTTTATTTTTTAACAAAAAAATTATCTTCAATATACTAGGATGTTTTTATGAGATGGCTTTGATTTATACTTACACAAACCTTCGTCTAATGGTTAAAGAACATACCGTTTCTGTGGGTGGCGAATTACTGCCTCACGAAACGATGATTGTTCAATCTTCTTTTACAACCTCTCATGGTGGCCATTAAGATGTCACTATATTTATATATGATATATATTATGTTTATATTTTTCCTTATGATTCTTTATTTTTCATTTATGGCATACCTTTATTATTTCCATTGTGGGTAAACGCAATAATTTCATTTTAGGAAGTGCGGACTACCGCCCCCTCAAAGTGATTTGAATCGTTAATGCCATATGTAGGATTTATAATAGATGGATTAAATGATAATATATATGATATTATACTGGATTTTATAATATACCTTTATATAATTCTGATTTCATTCCATTAAATAAGAAATAAAAATGAAAGTAGCATTCAAGTGTACGTACGGCTTACCGTCTCCATGAACGGTGCATTTCATTTCTTACCTCTAAATGTTATGTAATATTAAAAATGAATATATATAATAGATATATATGATATCTACATTATGAATATAATTCTATATATAATGGATATTTTACCACATGAACAACTTATAATTATAAGAAGTTTATTTTTGACTCAAGTACTAAATATCCACAAAACGACCGTTATTAACTTAAATAATTACATAATGTTAATAACATGATAATAAGTGATATAAAAGGAATAATGAACATTCAAAGGTTCTTAATCAAGTAGAAGTTAACTCTAGTTTATTATTCATTAGGTTAAAGAATGATCAATTCAAATGGGACATGAGGTAAGCGACTTTGTCTCAATCTCCTTTCATTGAGGCATATTTTGTTTTATACACAACTTTCTTTTATACGTTGTATAAACCCCTTTGACTTTTACATTATTCAAAAGGAATAATTTTATATGAAGAATTTTACTAAATGACAAAAGGGGATGTTTTTTTGTCCTACGTATGCGGCGACAACGACTTCTCCGCCGTTATGACCATTATTTGAGTTTCGGCTTCCTCTACAAGCCATAAATTTTTTTAAATAAAAATTAAATACCATGTTTTACTTTTTTTTATTTTGGTATTGAAAATGTTTTTGTTAATGTTTTTATTATATTAATGTGTTGTATGGATCTCTTATGATTGAAATATGGAAATGTTATGTTTCCTTTATGCATGTTTTATGTGATACGATTATGTTATGGTTTATGATATGTTTAAACCTGTTCATATGAGGTATGCATTGGACTTAATAAGTGACAGGTGGAGCCCACTATAGATCCTCGATGCATCGGTAGGTCTCATGAGACAAACTAGTGTCTTACCATAAGGCCTTGACAAAATTATATTTGTAGTCTTGCTACAAGGCCTTGAATATGTGGTTATGATAGTCTGGCATTATGCATTCCAACATTATGAAAGTGGTTATTGATATTGTATGAGATTATTCGACTAGTAGGATATCCATGTGAATAAGTAAATGGAATTATTACATTTTACTTTTTCCATATTATGATGAAGTTCAAGTTTAAAAGGCTTTTGTTTTAGTTATACATTACCTTAAATGTTTATGTTTATTTTTTAAAAGTTTCCTCTATATTGTTATCCTTACTGAGCATCTGAGATCACCCCTTTCTATGTTTTATTTTTCCCAGGATGTGACGAAATATTTTATGACTGGCCTACAGGGATAGTCTCAAGGGGATATGGGTGTGGACTATAGAGACTAAGTTATTGTAGTTTTTTACTTTATGATGTAATGTAATATTTATGAATGTATCTAGTGTTTCCAAGGATACTAAACTAATCGGTATTTCGAGACATGATCTTTTCTGATCATGCCAATTTTATGTAATAATGCACCGGCTCTGGGTTACTTGGGTTGGGGCGTTACAGTTGGTATCAGAGGCAGTTTAGTACAAACCCTGGAAGCTAGATTTAGATAAACTCTGATTAGAGCACATAGCCCTAAGATAGAATTTGAGGATTAGTATATAAGAACTTCCTAGAATTTTGGTATTATAGAGATTTTGTGAGTTTTCCGAGAAATACATCCATGTCTGGATACGAGCTGGTAGAGGCGGATCTGGAACAGATGTACCTAGGGCTAAAACCCGAAAACACTGCTTTGAGCTAGACTCGAATGGAAACTAGTGCACGACAACGGGCCTTGCTGCACTCTTGGATATGACACTCCTGGGGGATATGATTAGGATAATTCATGATTTCATTACAAACCATTATAAGGTTTTTATGAGTATACACTTCCTCAAAGAATTTTTTTATGATTGTGGATTATATCCATAAACTGTTCAATTTATGTTAGGTGTTTTTCAAGTTTGTTATTTTGTATTTTGATTTATAATATAATCTAGTTTATACCATTGTTTAGAAATGGCACCTAGTGGATGGAATGGAAACCATATCAATGAATGCACTCCATGTAGGGTTTTCCCTCCTGATCAAGATAATTATTGTGGAACTGGTGATACAACTGGTGCTGATCAGCTTATCAACATATTGGGACAACTCACTCAGGTTATGAATAATAACCTTACTCGTATAGAGCACCCTGGTCTGCAACGTGGAGGATCAATGTTAGACCGCTTCATGAGGCAACAACCACCAAAATTCAATGTGAGTACAAATCCCTTAGTAGTTGAGTAATGGATAAATTCCTTAGAAAACATATTCCATGCCTTGGGGAGTAGTGAAATGGAAAAGGTTATCATGGAAGTTTACCACCTCATTGAAGATGTTGATTGGTGGTCATTGATTCAAAACATGAAGGAAGATGATGAAGTATCAAATATGGAATGGAGGGATTTCAAAGATATTTTCTTAGAAAAATACTTTTCTCGTGACCATCTGGCAGATATGGAAAGGCAATTTCTGAGTCTGAGACAGACGGAGGATGAGAATGTCGCAAATTATGAGGATAACTTTACAAGGATAGCGAGGTATGCTGTAGATTATGTATGTAACACAAGAAGTAAGATTGATCATTTATTTGATGGGTTAAAACCACTTCTTCGTCAAGATTTTGTATCACAATCCTTCTCATCATACGAAGATATTGTCTCGTGTGCTATCAAGACAGAAAATTAATTCTCTAAGTCCTATGACAACAAATTAAAGCAAGAGAAGATGAGAACGATGGAGCAAGATATAGATAAAGGGAAAAGGGGTAAGACGGATTTTCCATTATGTGATAATTGTGGGATGAATCACCTTGGTACTTGCCTAAAGGGAGTGGGAGTTTGTTACAAATGTGGAGAAAAAGTTCACCAGGATCGTGATTGCAAGGCAAAGAAAGAGGCTATCAATGTTGAATACTGCAATTGTAAGGAAATGGGGCATTATGCAAATGAATGTCTTAAGCTTCAAGGAAACTTACCTTAGAAAGTCCAAGGGATCAAGGCCAATCTTATTCTTTTACTACAGTTGAAGTGGAATAATTATTGAATTCGTGTTTTTGGACTCAAGAACTATATTAAAGTTATAAGAATAATGTGATATATAAAAGGATCATACTGCACTACTTGTTGTTTTATTTAAGGTTTTAATATGATAGAGGTAATCATATTTTTAGTATGTGACAATAAGAGAATCTTCACTTTTCTTTGAGAATCTGATGTTACAATTGATTTTGGAATTTCAAGTCCTTTTAGAAAAAGTCTGGACAGAGGTATTTTGGATAACTATAAAGGTTGGAATGGATTAAGTTTAACATTGGATAGTATCGTTCATTGTTAAAACATTTCTGAAGATTTTTTTTGGAATATTAAAATAATATAGTTTTAGGAAAAGGATAACCTACAGGTTGGGGGATAACCCGTCGCGTCAGACAAAGCTGCAAGAATCGAACCCACAACTATAGTGCGGCAGGCCTTTATTACCTACCACTATCCTACAGGAAGTCCCTGGTTATTAAAAAATAGTTTTCCTAATCTAAATGGTATGTTTTAATATTTGGATCTTTGTTCGATTAGGATAAATATTATATTTTTGAGTTCTATTATTTTTTTGAGGGAAAGATGAGTTTGTGGTAGAAATTAGTTAAAGATTGAAACTATACTTGACAAGTATATATATATATACCTCTCTATTATACTATGAATTAAATAATTATTTAACTTTAGTAAAGGGATATCCAAACAAAAAATGTGTTATCCTAATACCTTATGTTTTGTTGAACTGATGATATTTTAAATCAACATAGATTGAAGGATTTGAGGCCCTCAATTGTACACTTGTTTGTGATTGATGACCTTAATCACTCCCTACATATATTTAAATTATTTATCCAATTATATGTCTCTAATTTCCACCAATTTTTTCCTAATCAAGATCATAATTTGGTGGTGACTTTTTCATTTCCCTTTCCCTCTTATTAAGGATAAATTTTATTAACCTTATTTCCGATGTGGGTTTTCCACAAAAGTATTTTCTATTTTCAACCTTTTATTTTTGAAGAACAATTTCAAATTGTGAGGATGCAATTTATTTAAGGAGGCGAGAATGTAACACCCCAAGCTTCCATGTTACGCTTCTCATTGAATAATAGAGCAGCCTGTATTGTACACAACCTCGAGCTCTAACACACCGCGCCCAATCAAAGTATCTGTTATGAATAGTAATACCCACTTATTGAAATTATATAGATTTTATATTTCAAAATGGACTTCATTTTTGGATTTATAATATTTAAATTAGCCTATGTTGAATTTTTGGTATTTTTCTGAGAACTTCCCATTTTCGATGAATAGTGAAAAATACTTAAAAACAACTTTTTAAAAAAAATACTTTATAGTGATAAATTATAATATTGAGTGGTTTTAAAGTATAATTAGAATATAATTTTACCATTTTATCCAATGGTGTTCATTATAATTAATTTCACATTGAAATTAGACATAAACAATTTTCAACCTTTTGATAGATATTATTTCTTAAAAACACGCTATTTGTTTTGACAGTGGGAATAATTTTTAAGTTAATTACTAAAATTTCGGTGTTTGAAATTTGGTAAAATTGATTCCATATTTGTAATCAGAAGGCCCAAATTATATAATTAAGACACTTTTTTATGAAATTATGAATAGTAACGACGGTAATTATCTTTAATTATCGTGATTAATTAGTAATCGGGTAGTTAAGCGTAATAAAATATTATCGTAATAATAAAAAATGACCCTAAAATATGTTCTAATTCTACTGGTTGTGTCATGTCCGACCATGGAATTCCTTGTTCCAAACTTGGGGACCCCATGGATTAACTTTTGGGTGATAGTGACATTTTATTATATTATTTTTTAAAGGGAAAGTATAACCAAAGTATGTATCACACAAGTAAAACAATTTTAGTTTTTTCTATGTAAATGATATATTAGACTATAAATAGTCATTAGAAAAATGATAATATTTACTACATCATGATATTTTTATTATAATTTTTAGACATTAAATAAATTAATTTTTTATGACTCCATGATGATTCGGCGATTACCTCATTAATTAACTATTTAAAAAAATGAAAAGATAATGTAAAATATAAGACTTACACTTGTCAAAAACCTATTGGATGAGTATATTTCGAACCATTATCACCTTATCCTAGAAATATATAATTTTGGGACCTTTAAAATCCGAAACTCATTATATAATAATGTAATATTTCATGACTTTCCAAGAGTGCCCCTCCTCTCCTCTTGTAGAAGGCCCCCACCTCTACCACCTTATTCACAACATAAAAGCCATTTGTCTCAGACAAACTCTGCCCAAATACACTCTAAACTTCCGTCTCTTACTCATAGAAGCCTCACTTTGGGCATAAGTCTTCCCAAGGAAGCCTTTGGCTCAAATCAAAAAGAGTTACCCGATTTTAAGGTAATGTTTTCTCTTATGTTCTTTTGTTTTATTTTTCTTATCCAACCCCTTAAACTATTTTTATTACTTTATTTTGTAACAACACTAGTATCTTCAATATACTATGATGTTTTTATGAGAATCATTTGATTTACACTTACACACACCTTCGTCTAATAGTTATAGAACATACTGTTTCTGTGGGTGGCGAATTACTGCCTCACGAAACGATGATTGTTAAATCTTCTTTTAACACCTCTCATGGTGGACATTAAGATGTCACTAAATTTATATATGATATATATTATGTTCATGTTTTCATTATGCTTATGTATTTTTCATTTATGGCATAACTTTATGATTTCCATTGTGGGTAAACGCGATAATTTCATTTTAGGAAATGCGTATTACCACCCCCTCAAAGTGATTTGAATCGTTAATGCCATATGTGGGATGTATAAAGGATGGATTAAATGATATTATTTATGATATTATACTGGAAGTATAATATACCTTTATATCATTATGATTTCATTCCATTAAATATGAAATAGAAATGAAAGTAGCATTCATACGTACATACTGCTTACCGTCTCCATGAACGGTGCATTTCATTTCTTACCTATAAATGTTATGTAATATTATAAATTCATATATATACTGGATGTATATGATATATATGATATCTACATCATTAATATAATTATGTATATAATGGATATTTTATCACAAGAACAACTTGTAATTATAAGAAGTTTATTTTTGGCTCAAGTTCCAAAGATCGACAAAATGACCGTTATTAACTTAAATAATTACATAATGTTCATAACATGGTAATAAGTGATATAAAAGGAATAATGATATTGAAAAAGTTTCTTAAGAAAGTATAAATTAACTCTAGTTTATTATTCAGGAGGTTATAGAATGATTGAGTCAAGTCGGACACGAGGTAAGGGACTTCGTCTCAATCTCCTTTCATTGAGGCATATTTTGTTTTATACACAACTTTCTTTTATACGGTATATAAACCCCTTTGACTTTTACATTTATTCAAAATGAATATTTTTATACGAATAATTTTACTAAATTACAAAAGGGAATGTTTTTTTTCGTACTTATGCGACGACAATGACTTCTCTGCCGCCGTGACCATTATTTGAGTTTTGGCTTCCTCTACAAGCCATAACTTTTTTCAAATGAAAAGAAAATGTTATGTTTCCTTTATGCATGTTTTATGTGATATGATTATGTTATGGTTTATGATATGTTTAAACCTGTTCATATGAGGAATGAATTGGACTTAATAAGTGATGGTTGGAGCCCTCTATAGCTCCTTGATGCATCGGTAGGTCTCATGAGACAAACTAGTGTCTTGGCACAAGGCCTTGACAAAATCTTATTTGTAGTCTTGGTACAAGGCCCTGACTATGTGGTTATTATAGTTTGGCATTATGCATTCCAACATTATGAAAGTGGTTATTGATATTGCATGTGATTATTTAACTAGTAGAATATCCACATTAATAAGTAAATGGAATTATTTCATTTTACTTTTTCCATATTATGCTGAAGTTCATCTTTAAAAATCTTTTGTTTTAGTTATACATTGCCTTAAATGTTTATGTTTATTTATGAATGTTTTAGCTATATTGTTATCCTTAATGAGCATCTGAGATCACCCCTTTCTATGTTTTATTTTTCCCAGGATGTGAAGAAAATATTTTATGACTGACCTATAGGAATAGTCTGAAGGGGATATGGGTGTGGACTATGGATACTATGTTGTTTTAGATTTTCAGTTTTGATGTAATGTAACATTTATGAATGTATCTAGTGTTTATAAGGCTACTAAACTAATCGGTCTTCCGTGACTTGATCTTTTGTGATTATGCCAATGTTAAGAAATAATGCACCGACTCTGGGTAACTGGGGTCGGGGCGTTACAGTTGGTATCAGAGGCAGATTAGTACTAACCCTGGTAGCTAGATTTAGATAAACTCTGATTAGAGCACATAGACCTCAGATATACTTTGATGATTAGTATAGAAGAACTTCCTAGAATTTTGGTATTATATAGATTTTGTGAGTTTTCTGGGCAATACATCCTTGTATGGATATGAGAAAGTAGAGGCGGCTCTGGCACAGATCTACCTAGGGGTAAAACCCGAAAACACTACTTTGAGCTAGAGTCGAACAGGAACTGGTGCACGATAATGGGCCTTGCTGCACTCTTGGTTACGACACTCATGGGGGATCTGCTTAGGATAATTCAAAATTTCTTTACAAACCATTATGAAGGGTTTATGAGTATATAATTCCTCAAAGAAATTATTTTTATGATTATGGATTATATCCACAAACTGTTCAATTTATGTTAGGTGTTTTGCAAGTTTCTTATTTTGTATTTCGATTTATAATCTAATCTAGTTTATTCCATTGTTTAGAAATGCAGACTAGTGGAAGGAATGGAAACAGTATCAATGCACATACTCCATGTAGGGTTTTACCTCCTACTCAAGATAATTATAGTGGAGTTGGTGATACAACTAGTAATGATTAGCTTATCACCATACTGGGACAACTCACTCAGGTTATGAATAATAACCTTACTCATATGGAGCACCCTGATCCTCAACATGGAGGATCAATGTTATATCGCTTCATCAGGTAACAACAACCAACATTCAATGGGAGAACAAATCCCTTTGTAGCTGGGCAATAGAAAAATTCCTTAGAAAAAATATTCCATGCCTTTGGGAGTAGTGAAAGGGAAAATGTTATCATGAAGTTTACAGCCTTACTGGAGATGTTGATCAATGGTCGTCATTGATTAAAAACATAAAGGAAGATTATAAAGTATCAGATATGGAATGGATGATGTTCAAAGAGATTTTCTTAGAAAAATACTTTTCTTGTAATGATCGAGCAGATATGAAAAGGCAATTTATGAGTCTGAGAGAAAAGGAGGATGAGAATGTCGCAAAGTATGATGCTAACATTACTAGGTCAGCGAGGTATGTTGAAGATTATTTACTTAAACCAAGAAGTGAGATTGATCGTTTCTTTGATGGGTTAAAACCATTTCTCCATTGAGATTTATTATCACAATCCTTCTCATCATATGAAGATATTGGCTCGTGTGCTATGAAGACAGAAAAGTAATTCTCTAAGTCCTTTGACAACAAAGTAAAGGAATAGAATAAGAGAACAATGGAGCAAGAGATGGATAAAGGGAAAAAGGGAAAGAAGGATTTTCCATTATGTGATAATTGTGGGAAGAATCACCCTGGTACTTGTCTAAATGGAATGGGAGTTTGTTTCAAATGTGGAGAAAAAGGTCACCAGGCTCGTGATTGCAAGGGAAAGAAAGAGGCTATCAATGTTGAATGCTAAAATTATAGGGAAATGGGGTATTATGCAAATTAATGTCTTAAGATTCAGGGAAACATACCTTATAAAAGGTCAAGGGATAAAGTCCAATATTATGATGTTACTACAGTTGAAGTGGAATAATTATTGTATTCGTGTTTTTGGACTCAAGAACTATATTATGGTTATAAGAATAATGTGATATATATAAGGATTATACTGCAGTACTTGTTGTTTTCATTACGGTTTTAATATGATGAAGGTAATAATATTTTTAGTATGTGACAATAAGAAAAACTCTACTTTGTTTGGGTAATCTGATGTTACAATTGATTTTGGAATTTAGAGACCATTTAGAGAAAGTCTGGAGAGAGGTATTTTGGATAACTATAAAGGTTATAATGGATTAAGTTGATATTTGGATAGCATTGTTTAAGGTTAAAATATTCTTGAAGATTATTTTTGGAATATTATAATAATATAGTTTTAGGAAAAGGACAACCTGCAGGTTGGGGGATAACTCGTCACATTGGACAAAGCTGTAAGAATCAAACCCATAACCATAGTGTGACAATCATTTATTACATACCACTAGCCTACAGGAAGTCCCCGGTTATTACAAAATAGTTTTCCTAATATAAATGGAATGTTTTAATATTTGGAACCTTGTACGATTAGGATAAATATAATATTTTTGAGTTCTATTATCTTTTTGAGGGAAAGATGAGTTTGTGGTAGAAATTAGTTGAAGGTTGAAACTCTACTTGTCAATTATATATATTTATATATACCTCTCTCTTATTATATGAATAAATTAATTCTTAAAATTTAGGAAAAGGATATTAAAAAAAATCTGTTATCCTAATAACTTATGTTTTGTTGAACTGATGATATTTTAAATCAATAGTGATTGAAGGCATTGAGGCCCTCAATTTTACACTTGTCTGTGATTCATGCCCTCAATCACTCCCTAAAATGATTTACTTTTTTCCACCAATTATATGTCTCTAATTTTCACCAATGTTTTCCTAATCGATATCATAATTCGGTGGTGAATTTTCATTTCCCTTTCCTTCTTATTAAGGCTAAATTTTATTAACCTTATTTCCGATGTGTGTTTTCAACAAAGGTATTTTCTATTTTCAACCTTTTATTTTCAAATAACAATTTACAATTGTGAGGACGTGATTTATTGAAGGAGGGGAGAATATAACACCCCAATCTTCCATTGTATGCTTCTCTTTGAATAATAGAGCATCGTGTGTTGTATGCAACCTTGAGTTCTAATACACCGCGACCAATCAAAGTAGCTGTTATGAAAATTAATACACACTTTTTGAATTTATATAAATTTTATATTTCAAAATGGAATTCATTTTTCGATTTGGAATATCGAAATTATCCTATGTTAAATTTTTGTTATTTTTCTGAGAACTTCCAATTTTCAATGAATAGTGAAAAATACTTAAAAAAACTATTTTAATATAAATAATTTATACTTATAAATTATACTATTTAGTGGTTTTAAAATATAATCAGAATATAATTTTACCATTTTATCAAATGGTAGTCATTATAATTAATTTCACTTTGAAATTGGACATAAACAATTGTCAACCTTTTGATAGATATTGTTTCTTAAAAACACGCTATTTGTTTTGACAGTGGGAATAATTTTTAAATTACTACAATTTTTGTGTTTGGAATTTGGTAAAATGGATTCCATATTTTTAATCTGAAGGTCCAAATTATATAATTAAGACACATTTGTTTTTTGACATTATTAATAGTAATGACGGTAATTATCTTTAATTATCGTGATTAATTAGTAATCGGGTAGTTAAAGGTAATAAAATAATATCATAATAATAACAAATGGCCCCAAAATACGATAATTTCATTTGAAGAAGTGAAAACTACCACTCCCTCAAAGTGATATGACTCATTCATGCCATACATGGAACGTATAAAGGATAGAGTTCGTGAAATTATATATGATATTATACTAGAATTATAATATACCTATGTATCATTAAGTTTTCATTCCTTTAAATATGAAATAGAAATTAAAATAGCATTTATGCGTACGTACGAATTACCATCTCCAATAACTATGTATTTAATTTCTTACCTCTAAATGTTATGTAATATTATAAATGCATATATATACTGGATATATATAATATATTTGATATCTACATTGTGAATATAATTCTGGATATAATGGATATTTTACCACATGAACAACTTGTAATTATAAGAATTTATTTTTGACTCAAGTACCAAAGATTGAAAAAATGACCGTTATTAACTTAAATAATTACATAATGTTCATAACATGGTAATTAGTGATATAAAAGAAATAACTAACTTTAAAAAGCTTCTTAAGAAAGTATAAATTAACTCATGTTTACTATTCAGGAGTTTAAAGAACGATCTAGTCATGTCGAACCCGAGGTAAGGGACTTCATCTCAATCTCCTTCCATTGAGGCATATTTTGTTTTATACACAACCTTCTTTTATACAGTGTATAAAGCCCTTGGACTTTTACATTTATTCAAAAGGAATATTTTTATACGAAGCATTTTACTAAATGAAAAAAGGGATAGTTTTTTTGTCGTACGTATGCGGCGACAATGACTTCTCTGTCGTCTTGACCATTATTTGAGTTTTGGCTTCCTCTACAAGCCATAACTTTTTTCAAATGAAAAATAAATACCATCTTTTACTTTTCATTTATCTTGGTATTTAAAATGGTTTTGATAATGTTTTTATTATATCAATGTGTTGTATTGATATCTTGTGATTGAAATATGGAAATGTTATGTTTCATTTATGCATGTTTTATGTAATTTGATTATGTTATGGTTTATGATATGATTAAACCTGTTCATATGAGGAATTCATTAGACATAATAAGTGATTGGTGGAGCCCGCTATATCCTCTTGATGCATCGGTAGTTCTCATGAGACAAACTAGTGTCTTGGTATAAGGCCGTGACAAGATCTTATTTGTAGTCTTGGAACAAGGTGTTGACTATGTTTTTATGATAGTCTGGAATTATGCATTCCAACATTAAGAAATTGGTCATTGATATTTCATGTGATTATTATACTAGTAGAATATCCATGTGAATAAGTAAATGGAATTATTTCATTTTACTTTTTCCATATTATGCTGAAGTTCAAGTTTAAAAGGCTTTTGTTTTAGTTATACATTTCCTTAAATGTTTATGTTTATTTATGAAAGTTTTCGCTATATTTTTATCCTTACTGAGCATCTGACATCACCCCTTTCTATGTTTTATTTTTCCCAGGATGTGAAGAAATATTTTATTACTAACCTAAAGGGATAGTCTGAAGGGGATATGGGTGTGGACTATGGAGACTATGTTATTGTAGCTTTTCACTTTATGATGTAATGTAACATTTATGAATGCATCTAGTGTTTCCAAGGCTACTAAACTAATCGGTCTTTCGACACTTGATCTTTTTTTATCATGCCAATGTTACGTAATAATGCACCGACTCTGGGTAACTGGGGTGAGGGTGTTACATTAGTAACACCTTAGTGGGATTTAGATAAGGAGACAGAGAGTAAATTCATGATCAATGCCTATGGGGAGGAGTGGTGTGAGAAAATGGGTGAAAGTGTGCTTATTTTATACATGAAAAGGGGGGTTTTCATGGAAAATAATGTTAGGTAAGGGTTGATAATGGAATCACCTGGTTGTTAGGTGGCTTAGGTTAGTTATCTGAGTTAGGCAGAGAAATGGTAGGTGACACTTTTAAGTATTAATTCCAGATCTAATGAGTCTATCGACATGGTTCATGTGAAATTTTAATTATTAAAAATTCAAGATACTTAATTAACAAATTTTTAACCTAATTAATCTTGATAAAAATTTAACCAGGGAAATTATTTTGAGACTAGAAATATAGTATGAAAAATATTACTAAATTAAAAAATTATGAATCTTAATATGGAAACCATTTAATCTAATTTATCTTATAACTGGGAGAAAATCAAATTTTAAATTATAAACATAAGATATAGGAAAGACTATTTTTTATTGAAAAATGTGTTTTTGAACATTTAGTGTTTTTTATTATTATTTTCTATTAATTACTAAATAAATGAGTTTTTATCTATATTTTAATAGGCATAAAAAGCATATTACATAATAATTTAAAATGTATTAATATAATTTATTTATATGAAATTTATATAACTCCTATAAAATTATTAATATGAAAACAACCATTTTATTTTTCCATGGTAATTAATCATTAATCCATGTTATTTGTTTTCAATTCCTAAAAAAATAATATCATTGTTAAATAATTTTTAAAAAAATGTTATGAATATAAAATATATTTTACCAACTAAAAATAATATGTGTAAGGAAAAATTAATTTTATCATTAACATTTGTATAAACCATTTTTTAGAAAAAGAGAATTTTTAAGTATAAAATTTCTGTTTAGCATAAAATAACGAATTGTTTTTATTTTCATGACAAAAATTCATAATTATAAAAAAAATCTATTATTTCCAAATCAATCGAAACCCAAATTTTACAAATATAATAATTAATTAAAAGAAAAGATTAAATATATTATCTTTTATGGATTAATATTACTTAAGATCATAAAATGTTAAAAGTAGGTTTTATAATTTAAAAATAGAATTTTAAAAAATATATATTTTTAATTGTTAAATTGATATTTTACCATTTTAATGGTTTTATGAAAATGTATGACTTGATAATATAATGGTAAATTTACAAATTTACATTTTTGGAAAAATTTCCTTCTAACGTCAAGAATATGGATATGCTCTTAATTGTAATATAAGTTAGGTTCCAAATCTATTCCCTCAAATGAGAGAACATGTTTTTTCTTTGGAAAATATTTCCCCTGTAATAGAACATTGGTGATTTCAAGTTTTATAGAGAGGTTGGTAGGCATAACCAATTGGTAAGATATATTTCTAATTCATTCAAGTATTTAAAATTGTATAATGATACTAGATATTAACTTCCCCTTATTATGGAATTTTACAACTTCCTTCCATCATGAAACATTAAAAAATACGTAGTCCCCTATTTTCAATTCCATGTCTTTTGTTTTATTACCAGTATAACACTTTTTTCTTCTCTAGGATTCTTTTTTGTGACCCTAAATAATCCTTACATAAAGATACATCACCTCTATAGGCTATGGACCAACTAATTTTGTTTCTCTAACTTCTTCCCAATAATATGGAGTACAACACCACTTCCCATACAATGCTTCATATAATTCCATATAGAAACATGAATGGAAGATATTATTGTATGAAAATTGCAGTAAAGGTAGGTACTGAAACCACTTACCTTAGATGTAAAGAGAACCTAATATCAGCTTGACTTCTAATGATACGATAATCCTTTCCAACTTCCAATCAGTTTATGGATGAAAGATTGTTATTAAATGTATCTCAATTTCAAGGGACCTTTAAAGGCCATTCAAGAATATCTATGGGAATATATTATCATTATTAAATACAATTTATATCAGTTCCCCAAGAATCCTTTTGATTTTAATAATATAGAGTCATGCTTGCTGATTAAGGGGTATAAATTCTCTTATTTATACAAAATGATTAATCTTAATCTATTAATAAAAAAGAACCCATATAGCATCATTTTTATTTAGAGTCTTTAGAAGTCAAATTAAAAATTCTATTGAAATATTATACAAATTCAATATAGTATATTCAAAGGTTTCCTAAATTCTTTAGGATGTTGTATTTCAGAAATTACCTATTGGGATACATTAAATATGGATACATAGTCCACAATATCCCAATTTAAACAAACCTACCATGTATATAGAGAAATTTGAAGTATCTTTTTCAATATAGTTGTTTTTTTAACATTGGTATAGATGGACAACATAACTTATTTCTTCGTAAGAATGGATTAGTGATTTCTTGTAAAGGAATAACAGATCCCCATACCTAAAATCACCATTTACATCTATACACGATATATATATATGTGATTCTTTTTAATCCTCAGCATGGTCAAAATAAGATGGTCCCTCCTACTAAATTCATGACACACCTTGTTTTCATTCCCAAGGTTGTAGTGTATCGAGAAACTTTGGTCCTTGAGCAGCTCAAACCATATTTTTTTCCTCTTGTAGTGCTATTTTTAGTGAAGATATACTTCAAACTCTTATTATCTATATATATATATCATATCCTTAACCATATAGGTTGTGTCTTGAAATTTACAAAGAAAATATTATTGGTTTCATATTAATTTCATGATTTTGATAGTTATATTCCTAATTATTTAATTTCCCTAATGCATTGGAAACTATCATATCATTTTGAATAAAGAAACATTCAAGTCTTTTCATTGATGAATCACTCTATATTACAGAATTCATACAAACCATATGGTATAGTTAATACCAGTCTATTAATCTGTCTGCTATTTATTTATTCAAAACATTCCTCACGTTCACTTGACCAGTTTAATTTAAACCATTTACATGTTAACATGGTCAAAAACCCATCAAAGAGAGTGAAATCTTGATCAAACTACCATTAGTAACCTAATGAACCCAGGAAACTACGGATCTCAGTTATGTACATCATTTTAGGTCAATATTTGACTACATTTTTTCATCTTAGGATCAATATATATTCTATCCTTAGAGATACACAACCTTTAAAAGTGACTTAATTGACCCAAAATCAAAACTTACTATATATTCCTTAAAATTATTTTTTCTGAGGGTCTCCAGAATTATTTGAAGATGAATAAAATAAAATTGATATCTCTTAGATTATATTAGTATACCATTAATGAATACAAATAAAAATTTACAATGGTAATACTTGAATTGTTTGTTCAACGTATCCATAAAGACAGAAGGTGAATTATTCAATCCAAATGTAAGGATCATAAACTCATAAGATTCATACATTGTTTGAAATTTATTCATTGGTATATCATCATTCATTACACTTAGATTATGATAATCATTGTAAAGAACAGTATGTGAAAAGTATTGACTCCTTGAAGTAGATCAAATAAGTCATCAAGGCAAGGTAAAGTATGCTTATTCTATACATTAGTGGAAATTATATCCTTATAATTGATGTACAATATCATAGACTGATCCTTCATTTTTTGGAATAAATCATTATATATCAATAGATAAACACATGGAAATAAAAAAAACCATTATTACACAACTCCCTTAGTTATTTATTCAATCCACCAACTCTACTAGTGTTATCCTGTTGTGAGTTTTCGATATAGGTCTTACATTAGGAATGAGTACTAAGGATAACTCATTTTTTATCTCAATATCACTTGGGAATATATCCTCCTAGAGAGAAATGATCTAAAATACAATTACCCTCAAAATTATCATCTTTATAACATCAAAGAAGTGACTACTCTTGTTTTTTGATCTATGTAAAAAGTTTAAAGAATGTATATATAACCTTATAACATTATCCTCAAACATAGACATATTTTAATTTTCCATTTTCTATGATTATAGAACATCCATCCCATTTTAGCTATTTGGACATGAAAAAAATAGTTTTCCAAAGAATATCCTCATAAAAATTCCATATTCCTTGTGTTTTACCTACTCTTCCTCTTCAGTTTTATCAATTATAGATGATTGTTGGTTTTCATATCCCTTCAGATGATATACCACCATGATTAATTTTTTCTTCTCAATATTTACCATTATGAGAAAGATTATTTCTAAGGGCTTCACCCACTGTTCATCTACAAATATGTTGTTAGTTACACTGAATTCATGAGTTTATTGTCAAATTAAATTGTCTAACATAGTTACACAATATTTTTGATCAACAGGTCACTCTATGTGGAAGATTTATATGCCATAATCTGGGTCAATTTCCATAATATGTTTATGATTTTATTTATCACAACTCTACATTCATTGACTTTCTCATGGGGAATATCCTTACATTGAATATAAGTGTTGATATGATTCTTATTCCTATCTCTAGTCGTAATATATAAATATATATCTATCTCATGATATTGAATTGAAATATAAAATTCCTATTATGTTTTATCGAGATTTCCCTAGAATTATAGAGAGTGTTTTCATAGTAATTGTTCTACATAACCATGTTCCTCTAAATCTAGTCTCCAACGTTCCTACTAAACTTGATATGATACTAATTGTAACACCCCAGACTCCAGAATCCCATAGATTTTAGTTATAATATATTATAAGTATAAAATATAAGAGTTTATGCTGGATCTAATGTTTTATTAGTTATGGAGTTCTAAATGCATACATACAATACTATTGAATAGATAAGGTAAATCCTAAAAACAATACAATTAGATGTTTATCTCTTCAATCATATCCCTAAAAATTATACACAGTTCTCATTTAAGTTTCCAAGTGAATGTAAATAAAATAAGGGTGTTCTCTTGTTATTAGTAAATAGAAGCAAATAATAGAATTTCTAATAACATGAACTTTTTATAGGTGATATAGCTGGAATAAATAAAAAAGATGAACCCATAATTAATTAAAAAAGAGAACATAATATATCCATGTCATTAATAAAAATAAATAGATCCCGGTTATAAAAATAATTGGTTATTTAGTGTTTAAATTCATAATGTTAGAAAACTAATCCAAAAATATTAGCTAAGACATCATGATCTTAGATATAATTATCTTAACCTCATAGAAGCATCTTTTTTATGGGGTAGAGAAACACCAAAATAAAAAAATGGTTGCCTCATGAGGCCTACCAATCCATCAAGGGGATATATAATACTAGGGAATATCAGTCACATGTTTATGTCCGTGAAACTATCATATGATAAAATGAAAAAAATCATAATAAACTTTTCCAATGATTATTTGTATCAGAATAACAACATATAGAACACTAATACTTTTACCCATGAAAATAAAAGCGATAACATGAACATAACTCATTAAAATAAATAACATGGATGGTTACAAAATTATTATTTAACATGAAAATAGAATTCATATTGGAATAAAGACATAAATAAAGCTAATAATTATCCAAAAGTCAATAAATGGTATATCATGATCATAACCCATCTATATAAATAAGATTTACGGTAAATAATTATATACTCAACTTTCCAACAATCGTCCAGATTTGAGTAATGACATATGAAATGCTAATAGTTTTCTTCATGATAATAAAAGGTATAACATGATCAATACCCATCATGGAAAGATTGTTTATTATTAAATAATACATATTAAACATCCCAATAATAATCTTTATTTGTATAAAAACATTGGGGATTATAACATTGTTCCCTATTTCAATAAAATTTATAAAATGATCATAACCCATTCTGAGATATAAGGTGGATGGTTAAAAATTACATAATCAACATGGGGTCTATGGGTTATTCTTATTGGAAATTAAGAACCCTTTCCAAATAAATAATGATAAGGTAGTTGGGAAGGGTTCATTAAAAGTGTTGGGTTATCAATAGATGATAGTACTTTACTTGATCAGTTTTCATTGGCGGGATACCTCAACAATGGTAGGAAAAATCATTCATTATGGTCCTTAAATAGCTTGTGAATATTTTAAAGCATATCCCTTGGGAGTATTCATCAATGTATATAGTCTTAGTCCAACTCTTCTTGCATCTCATTAATGGATAAGTCTATACTTAAACAAACCTTTTTTTGTGTGATTACCCCTATGTGAAACTGTTCAATAACCAAATCCACATTCTAGTATAAAGACATGTATTTCATTACTCAAAAAACATACACTCTTTATATTCCCAAAAATAATTATATTACGCATTATGAGGGATTATGTGAAGGATTTCGTGAGAAGAAAACTGATTTTTCAAATATAAAATGGGTGAAAATTATATAGAATTATCACCTTGATGACAATACAATAAAGTTTTTTAATTATTAATGGAAGGGGTAGAAAGAGAGCCCCAATATCATCATAATTATGTCATAGGAAAAAGGAAATAATGATAGGGGATATGTATCTTCTCGTTAATAATATTTTAAATGGGAAATAATACCATGAAATTAAAATAAATGAAATATGTGTAAATTTTATTATAATAAAATAATTCTAATTAAAAATTAATAGGATGGACTAGAAACCCTTTCCTTTCTAAGTAGCTTCTTAATGAATGAGTGAAATCCTTAAATCCATGGAAACTCATTAGGATGGATTTAGAAATACATTTAGGGAGGAAATTCAGGATAAATTCTTTTATGGTGGACTAGGATAATAAAATGGTTGGAAGTGATATCCTTTTATACGTTAAAAGATGGGATTTTTCATGGAAACTAATGTAAAGTAAGGGGTTATCATGGAATCACATGGGCATTAGTTAGGTTAGGTGAGTAGGTGAGTTATGTACATAAATGGTTGCTGAGACATGTGGGCAAAACATTAATACCTAAAAAGTATTTCGTAAGATGTATGTGGAATTCTATTTATTAAAACAATTTGATATTTCATTTCCATAATTTTACCCATATAAATATTGATTAAAATTTTACCATGGTAATTATTTTATTAATAAAAATATAATATGACTACTACTTCCAAATTTTCACATTATAAATCTCAATATTGACTCCATTAAATTAAATTCTTCATCTAAATATGATAAAATTATGTTTTAAATTAAATTATATGATATAATAAAAAATATTTTTATTGAATAATATCATAAAAACATAAAGTGTTTTTTATTCTTATTTCCTATTAGTTATTAATTTAGTGTATTTTTATATATTTGTTTATATTATTAAACATCATATTAGAGTTATATTATATAATATTTTAATATAATTTATTTATATGAAATTCATATACCTCCTATAATATAAATTATTCGAAAACAACAATTTCACATTTACCACGGTAATTAATCTTTAATCCATGTAATTTATTTTCAATACCTAAAAAATTAATTGTAATTGTTAAATAATTTTAACCTAATGAATCAAAATAAAAATTACATGTTCTGAATTAAAGTTAATATGTGTAGAGAAAAACATTAATTTCAGCCTTAGTATGCGTAAAGACCAGTTTTTAGAAATAGTGTTTTTTAGTATAAAAATTCTATTTAGGATGAAATTATCAAAAACAAATTCAAGAAAAAAATTAGTCTAGTATAAAAAATTATATATTTCTTATCTTCTGAATGAATCCAAAAAATATTAAAATATATTTAATTAAAATAACAGACCAAGAACCATTTTTGTCAAAAATATTACTTACGATCCTAAAATATTAAACATAGGTTTTATAATATAATAATATCAATTGAAAAAACCAAAATTACTATATAAAAACATATTTTATGATTTAAATGGTTTTGTAAACTTATATGTGTTTCTTATATAATGGTAATGTCATAAAAGTAATAGTTTTAATAAAACCTCTATTTTTCACTATTATCTTAAAAATCAACTATTTCAAAAAGATCCCAAAATTTCATTTTAATATCATATATTTATGAAGAGTTTCTATATGAATTTTATTTTCTAAAAAAAAAATCTAATTTTCATGATTAATTCACTTAGTTTCACAAATACCACTTTGGGAGGAACGATCACCCACACTCTTGTCATGTACCCCTAATCAGAGAAGGAAAACCAATCTTCCATTCTACCTAACACTAAGATAACCATTTATAATCCATCAAATTTTCCTACCTAGATAGAAAAAAATTAACCTATATCATGGCCCAATATACTCACACATTGAACTTATACCCCTTTAGGGCTTGAATATCTCATAGCACACAATT
Organism: Viscum album; assembly: GCA_963277665.1. NCBI lineage: Eukaryota > Viridiplantae > Streptophyta > Magnoliopsida > Santalales > Viscaceae > Viscum > Viscum album. The sequence goes on from OY728136.1 coordinate 1,648,847,002, forward strand.
ATAATCTAGTCCCTGGAATTCAGTGGCTAAGGGATATAACTAGTGTTTAGTGGTAAATCATGTCCCAGTACACTATTTTTCTTATCATGGGGATTTAAAGTAAAAAAGGTAATTTATAACATAAGGTCAATCACACACAATTTTTGAGACAATCACATGCCACAACACACAAAGTATAATCATAGAAAAATATTTAAGAAACACTAGCCTCATTCATTGTTTTTTCCCTTTAAAAAACATGGACTTCCAATTGAATGATATCCAATACTATACAAGATCCTAAACATCTATCTCATGTAATAACACTCAAATAATTGGTTATTCTAATTGGAAATTTGTTATTTAATTTATCTAAGAAAACATAATGGATAAAAACTCATTGGGTGGTTTCCAATCATCCAAAACCAAAGTGATGGCATGTCAATAAACTATGTAATTTCCCCAATACACCTATGAAAAAACCAAAAAATAAAAAATCTACTTGGGAAACAATTTAAAGAAAAATAGATAGAAACCCTTGAAAAAAATCACCTAGAACTATATATATGGAAAACCATTGAGAAAAAGTGTGTGATTATCCTCTCATGGAATATTTAAATACATTTTTGTGTCATATAAACATAATTTACATTTCAATTATTATTTATAGTATATAGATTAGCTTAATCCATCTATCAAGTATTAATTTTTGCATAATGTGTGAATGTTATATAAGGTGTATAGAAGAACTAAGGAGGGGGATTTTTAGAATTATTTAAAGTAAAAAAATTAATGGAACCAACATTTGATTTTATGAACACAAGTAGTTTTCAAGAGAAATAAAATAAATATATAATTCCATGTTTAATATAAATCATATAAGGTTTATTGTCAAAGAAATTACATTTGGGTTAAGTAAACTCTTTGGATGAGGGTAAGAAAGGATCTTGATTCCCCTATTTTCCCTTTAACATTATGAATGTAGAACCAGCCCTTGATAAACAAATAACTTTTTTAATGTTTATATATTATTAATGGAGTGATTATTAAGAAATTATACTATTATATTAGGTATTTTTTATACAAAATGGTGACATTTATTTTATAATTGAAAAAACAAAAGCATCTGACATAAATTGAAAATCCAATAGGTTATGAAATGAAAATATTTTCATTTAATTATAATAAATAACAAATTAAATATAAAAATCATGTTAAGGTATTAAATATAAATATTTTATAGGAAAAGTAAACCAAAAATATAGAAAAGGTCATAAGTAACATCCTCACTAAGTGTAAAGTTCCCACAAAACAATCACCCACTATTTATCTCACTATCAAGATGAGGAAGATTACATGGAACACCCCATTAATCCATGATATACCTTTGACAATATGGATATATATAAATCATAGGATGGTGATAGTATCTAGATAACACTATATAATCAAATCACATAACCCCCATGTCTGAAATTAAAAATTAGTTTCCCATGTTTTGAATATATAGGCAATGTATAAGGTGGTTTGGGAACCTAGTTTTAAAAATACAAATTGGTTACCATATTAATGAAAATATATATAATTTAATTTCTTTTGAAATGAATAAAAAAAATTTTACACTCATCTTTAATTTCTCCAAATAAAAATTTTCATCAATTGGAGGTCTATAACTCAAGATGTGGTCAAATTACAGAAGTGACCATAGGACCAAGAAGAGTTAAAATTCTCTCCAATGCAGACACATTTTTGGATTATAAATATATAAATTAGGTTCCATTGTCTTATATTGGATTTTATCCCACAATGAATAATATGTTTCTATAAAACATGGTCAGAATATTCCTGACATATATTACTCAATGTGGATTTTATTCTACATATATGGATGATATTATAAGAAGTTTGTATTATTTTTCTTCAACTTCATCCAAGGTTATACAAATTACTTCCACCTATAGTGAAAACATTAAAAAAAGTGAAATTATCCTTTTAAATATTATTTAACATTAAATATTTGAATAATATGTTATGATAAAATTATTATTATAATTTTGATTTACAATATAAAATAGTTTGACAAAGTGGTATATTGGTTTAATAGAATAGTTAATTGGGTTGTGATCACACCCATGTATTTAAATATTTTCACCCCTAACAAAGATAATATTTTAAAAGATGATTAATTAGGAGAAACCATAGTTCATGAAGATATAAGATTTAGTGGGAATTTATTTCATTTTAGCAATGTGAGAAAACCAAGGATATTATTGATCATAATATTATAGAAAAATTTATAAGCAAAAAATTCTAATAAATAAAAAAATGTCTATGTGACAACCATTTCATAGCAATAATTTTACTTACTCTCTATAAAATGTAGTCTATTTTATAAATTTCATGCATGCCCGATTCTTTCCACTAAAACATCCTTAAACCCATCACATTTAAATTTCAAAACCCAATCACTTAAGAATTATTATATGTAAAAAAATAATATCCTAACCAAGTTATACCCATACTTTGTACATTTTATCTAACCATTAATTTTTAATTTGTGTTTTTTGGGCATAAAAAAATAGATAACTTATACAAACATTTAGGTCGGTCAAATACAATAATGAAACATATCATATAAGTAATTATTGTATGGAAACCCAATATTAGAAATATGAATAAAATAAACATAAATAATACATAACTTTAATTAATTAATAATTATTTACACATCATTTTTTAGTGTAATGATATACGGACATGTTAAATGAAGTAATTGTTCAATAAAAAACTCAGAATTTTGGTAAAAATATCTAAATTTTTTTATAGAAATTAAATTTATCATATCATTGAAAACCCTTATTATAATAAAATTACCCATTAATTTTAAATTTATTCTTAAATTAACTTAGCATCAGTTAAATAGATATTCATTAAATGTTAAGAAAACATGAAATAGGCAAAATTCAATATACATTTTCAAACAATTCGATGCTAATATGGGGATTTAGAATGATTATTATTGTATGAAATAAAAATAAGAATATTGAGAGAGAGTGGTAGATAGGGTATAGATAGAGAAAAGACAGGGAATATAAAAGTATGATGATGTAAAAAATTATAGAAAACAATTAAATATGAAGAAATTATTAAAGACTCAGTATAGTATCCACCCCTACACCTAGAATTTATAGTGTATTCATGGTAATTAAATAAAGAGTGTAATAAAAGAATATAATCTCATTATTATCCAGGATATATGGCTTCTTGATTGTATGATTCCACTCATGGAGACTCTAGTATGGTTTTATGTAATTGTTTCAACTATTTCCCATTCATAGTGAATATATTTGGATTTCTCTATTTTTAACCTACACAACCACAAAATGATATACCTGAGTAAAATATTATGGGATAAATCTCTGGGAAATAAGTTTACATTAGTGTAAAATCATCTTTGAATTTTAAAGATATACCTTTCGTCTAATGTGGAATTAATGATAAAGGAAGAAGCATTCATGGGAATCAACGATTTTTCATTATATTTTCATAAATTCATAAACAAATATCTTTATATTTTAACCAATTCATATAAATGAAATTTCCATTGATTATGTAAAACAAAAATATTTTAATTTAATTTTTTAATGGTCTAAAAGTCCTAGTTCTCTATCTCATTGGTAATAGGAAAATAATTTTTTAATAAAAATTTGATAAGATAACATTCCAATGGGAGCTTTAAAAGTATTATGATAAGTTCATAATTCATCATTGAGTTTATGAATTTAATATTTTCGATTCGGTTAGATATTTTTTCCAGTTACTGTTTTTACCTTTATGTGGGATACCTTAGATTTAACATTGGTTTGGGGGTGATAAGTTGTAAAAACTTGATTATCAATGCCATAATCATGAAAAATTTAAATATTCTGTTGTTCTAGAAACTAGAAACGTTTTCATTAGTAATGAAACTAGGAAAAAAGCTTAAAAAATATTTGTGTTCTCAAAACATCTATTGATACCATAGATTCATCAGTCCATAGAGATTTTTATTTTACCCATTTAGACATATAATCCACTTCTAGATTAATTTACAAGTTTCAAAAAGAATTAGGAAATTACCTCATAAATTGAATGGCCCAAATATGAAAACATACATGGAAATTAAATGGTTTTGTGGAAATTAATATCTTTTAGATACATCCCCTATACACTGAAAATAAGTAAAAAGTGATACAAAATTCATAGGAATCCCAAATTAATATTATCTAAAATACTTTAAAATCTAGTAATTTATTATTAGTCTATTGAGGACCGAAGTGTCCCCGTATACAGGAGTGTGAAAAAACCTGAGGATGGATTAATACTCACTATCACTAACCAAACACCCTATAAAATGATCACTACATGTGAATCAATGGTATGTATTATCCAAAATATACCTATAGGACTTAGGATTAAGATGTTAAACATTTTTTTTATCTAAATAAATACGAATTAAATATTGCACCAAATAATTTATAATAACCACATACTTGTGAATAACATATTCTAGTCGATATACTTCCTCATTAAGAAACACATCATTTATAGGAATTCATGGGGATGAGTCTATTTCTATGAACTTAAGAATCCAATAGATACGGCTATCCACAACACTATCTACTATTTTATGATACCAAATTTTAAAATTTAATTCTTAAAGGAGTACTATTGAATGAATGAGATGTAGTTTGGATTATATTTTCAAGAGGATACGCCAAAGGGTTGTATAGTAAGAATAAGAAATCAATATGGGATATAAAATAAATAACTTGAATTTATCAATGGAAGACACTGTGAAAATAAATTATTTTTCAATTAAAATGTATCTTTCCTAGGTATAGTCCTGTGTGTGTGAGGCATATGAAATGACATTTGGGTCTCTATTAACATGTTATGAAAAGACTTCCCAAATTTCATAGGTAGAAGAATCACACATGAGCTAAAATGGTAAATCCCAAAAATGTTGTTCAATTACTATGGGTAAAATGAGAATCCATTTCAATTTATTAAAATGAGCATCATAGTTTTTTGAGAACATAATTTAATTTATTTTTTGAGTAATCAGGAGTGGGATAGTGAAGTCTAATAAAATTCATCAATAAAATTTTGATAAAATTCCAAATGACCAAAGAACTAAAAAACACCCAAAATATTTATTTGTAATGGAAGGGAATAAATAATAACCACTTTTAATTTATCTATTTGGATACCATCACCAAAAGTAACACATCCAAGTACTATACATTATAATACCATAAAATGGATTTTTTTTAATTTAATCAAAGATTCCTTTCAATAAAACATTGAAGAAAAATATCATCATGACACATACACACATTAAATGAGGAAATATATATAGTTAAATAATCCAAGAACACTTCCACTCAATTCTATACATAATAGAATAATATAATAACTATTTATCAATATAATGTTCTGGGATCATTGTATAGATTAAATAGAATCCTTGAATATCCAAATGTGTCAAGGGGGAAAGTGAAGGATTTTTTTCCTAATCCTTTGGGGAAATATTGATATGAAAACCTCTAGAATATGTTTCTATGAAATAGTAGTGGAACTTCCCTATTAATATTTTTTGAGTCTGTTTAGTTAATGAAAATTAGAAATGGTATTTCTAAGTGTGCTAGTTTAGATGGTTATAGTCTATACAAACATTCTAGTTATTTATTACACAAGTTGTTACAAATTAATTATTTTAATTTTTGATTATCATTAGACTGGTTTTCTTAATATCTATATACATTTTACCAATCCATTGGATCTCAAAGATAAAGTAAATTAATCAAGTGTTCACTAAAGTGGTTAGCTGATTTTTTATTGAGATCAAAGAGGTTTGGGTTTATTCCATGTTGATCCTTCCACATTAGTTTAACCTTATAATTTTATAATATTTTGAGCATGAAAATTTATGGTCCAATACTGTGAATGTTAAAATGTTTCCATTCAAATGGTTTATTATACTCCCTTAAAAGGGAATGAAATAAAAATTCATTCTTTGGAGGGAGTGATAAAAAATGTTGATAGGAAGCTTTTTACCATTATCAAGATACAAATAATTTAAATACTAAGGTAGTTATTTACATTCTAATTCATGGTGATTTTAGATTGATGGGAGGGAATTATAAACGGAGTTCTCCTTGATCAAATCAAACTTCCTTATGGTAACATCCAAATATGTGGAGTAAGATTTTACAAGATGAGTAAAATCATTGGTGTTTGTTGAATCATTAGTGAAAATAGATCATCAGTTAGAAAACATGTGTTGTTCCTATTGGATTATTTTTTTATTGGTTGTTAATAAGGTTGTAAGAAGTATAGTCACTATGTATTGATATGGGTGGTGGAAGTATTAATCAACAAAAGGAAAAGTGAAGTATCAACCTACCTATTTGGAAAAAGAGGAATGAAGAGGATTGCTTAGTGAATATTCCCTAACATCGAATTATTATAGATATAGTCCTCATGTTATTAAAAGTGAGTAATATTGGAGTATAATTGTCTATAACATTAAAATAATGGAGTGGGTATGTTAAAAGAGAAGTATTATAGGCTTTCCATAGGAAATATTCATTCGATTTCATTAAAATGAATAAAACAAGTCCAATGATTAACGCAATTCTAGTTAAAGTTATGATTAAAAAATATAAGAAAATATTAGAAATATAGAAAATGGAATGAGTGGTGAAGTATATCATGGATAATGGTTTATGAAAGCCCTGAAATGAGTTAAATCTATTACTCATTTATTAGAAGATATTTTATAATTTCAGTGAATATAGATGAAAATTTTTTAGTCCTATGAAGTATATAAGGATGATCTCATGAGCTGTGTAATAGTCCTTCCTATCTATGTAAAAATAATCTAGAGTTTCATATTAATAATTCTTCAAAGAGTGTGAAAAAATATAAAATTCATGATTTGTATAAAGAACATCTGGACTCTTTGTAAGAATGAATCACTATAGTGGGAATGGATGATGACTTCATAACAATTATCGTAAGGATGAATGGTGTTTACGTAAATATCATTTAAGGTTTGTAAAAATGGATTTTCAAACTATTAAGGATGAGATACTGTATAATAATCCTTTCAATCTACAAAATAATTACATATATACAGTGTAAGGATAAAAACATACTAGAATTTGAGAACATTATACCTATTGAAAATTTATGTTTCCATAATTAATATTCTGAAGAGAAAAACAAAAGTGATGATACTGAATCCATTATATCAAGTTCAAATCATCATAATTATATGAGGAAGAACGATCTGAGCCAATTTTGAAAGATATTAAATGAAAATAACTTTGTTATAGTTAAATTTCTATATATTTAATTATTTTCAAATGACTATATTTTAAAACATCTTAAAAAAATAGAATAGAGAATAAATAGGTCAATGTATGTGCTGAAAATCAAGTATTTAAATGTCATAAAATACTTGTGATTAAATATTATAGAGAAAAAGAAGATATGTGGTTCCAACTGATTTTTATAGGTCCAAGATAGATGTTTTAATAATTTCATTTAAAATATCATGTTCGAATATGAGATTCTAACATTGAATGTTAAGATGTTGTTTTAGTTTTTATACTACCTTTGAAGAATATTTAATATAGAAATTGTGGAAGAATTTCCAATAAGTGGATAAATATTTATCCAGATATATATTATAGGGAATATAAATTCAAAAAAATATATAAATAAAAAGATAAGAGTAAATAGAAAATAAAAAAGAATGGGTATTTTTATAATAATCCTGAGACTTCAGTTCACAAAAATGACATCATAGGGGACATTGTATATGAGTATGAATTTTTTTCTTACAAATTATCATTGTGATAATTCCATTTTTGGAAACATATAATAAACCCTAAGAAAATGAAAGGTATCCAATATTGAAAATATTAAGTTACAATAAATAAATATAAATATGTTGAGTGAGGTTTTTGTGATATAAGTGATAGACATAAGAGATGAAGGGAATAATCTCAAGGGAAAAAATGATAATTATAATAGACTTTATTAAAGATAATATATTCTAGGTATTTAAGAATTAGAATAGGTTTGGGGATAAGGTCACTTAAAAATCTAGTCTTTTCTACATAGTGTGTTGTAATGTTTTTAGAATAAGAATAATAGAGGATAAGCATACCTTCTAGGGTCGGCATGAATTTATAAAGAACAAATTCAAATTATTTGTGTGTTTTATTTATAAGAAGGGTTATTAGTCTATGAAATTAATTGTATATTTAATAGGTAATATTTTTTTGGATGTGTTCTTAAATAATGATTATGAAAACCTTAACAAATAGAATTTATGTATTATCTGGAGGCTCTTTAGAATTCAGAGGCTAATTTGAATAATAATTTATGATAGATATTTAGTCCATTGAGGAATAATTTACGCGATAAAGGGGATCATATTTTTTGGATATAGTGAACTTTTGGATAGACATGTAATTTACTTCAAGATGGATGAAATACTAAATTTAAAACGTTAGAGATAAGGGTATAGAGAACCTTTTGGGAAAATAAGAGTTCAACTATGTAGTATATTGAATGAGTTCACTCATTTAGTATAGTTAAAAAGTCAATTTTTTATATAGATAGTGGGTATAAGATGATACATTTCTAAATCCAGTTTTACTAATAATCAAATAACCATGAAGAACCTATGACACATACTTCCTAATAATAGCATAGAGTATGATTCTTGGGAGGGGTTGACCCTTGTAAAGACACTTGTGCCAAACATTAATGCTTCACAACATTTTTATAGTTTTATTATATATCAAACAAAAAAACATCCACTAGTATTAATTCAAAACAAATTTTCAAACACCAAATTTTTTTACGTTTAAAATAAAATTTGGAATTTGAAAAAAAATTAACCACACTTAATTTTCCCACCACATAAGTGTGTGACAACCATTCCACTGGGACTATCAATTGGTATCAGTTCCTATGTTACATCTAATTGGATATATTATTCATAAGGACATGTTTTTATATTTTAATACATAAATTCAATATTTGATATTGAAGTTACTCATATGGAAACAACCCATTCCATGACAGTTAAAATATTTGAATGTTTTTACAAAGTCATTTACAAAACAAGAAGAAGAAATTGCAAAATAAACAGAGAAATAAATATATAAAATAATAGGATAAACTATTATTTTAATTTTTTATAATCAATTTTTTTTATAAATCATTTGATTATTATTTATTTATTTAATTTACATAAATATTTGAATAATATGAGTTTAATGAACCACAATTATATTTTTAATCTAAAATTAATCTTTACTTAAAAAATCACAATCAAATTTTTCATTTATATATTTCCATACATCAATGGGATAAAATATGAGAATTCAATGATATAAAAAATCAAATGAAGCTATAGAATATGAATTAGTAAATAAGGTGAGAAGTTGTAACACTCTCACAAAACATTTGATGGGTAAAAAGAAGAATCGATCACAATTTGAAAAAAAAATTCTATTGCTGATGATGAATTTAAAGTCGATATATTTGAGAAATAAATATTTAATAATGTTGTTATAGATGTGATCCACTCTTTGGATAAATTAAAAACATTCTCTATGAATGTAAAATATGAATATTTTGAGGTAAAATCATAGTGGTTAAGAGAATAGGATATTATATTAAAAGTGGCAAGTCAAATGAATGTGGATCAGTTAAATAATTTGAAAATTTGATATAATAAAAGATAAAGGACAATTACAGACAATAAGAACATTTGTAATATGAAAAATCTTGATTTAGTTGTAATTACATGAAATCAAGAAAGTGACTATTTAGAATATTTATAATCTATTGTAGGATAATGTTTTTCCACAAATCATCCCAAAGACAGTCGTAGTTAGAATATGAAACAAGAATTTGGAAATAATATCTTTAGAACTATTGTATATCCATCAACCTCAATCTTAGTGAAAATGTTAACTCATAACCATGTTGAATATTATTCTATCAAATATACATTCTCTAGCTGTGCAGTTTAAATTAGAAACTATATATAAATGGAAGGAGATTATTTCCAATAAAAACAACACATAACCAAGGGTGAATATGATTATATCTAAGAAAATAATCTCTAAAAATGGATTCAAAAAATGGGATTACACAGTCCTGAAATTGAAATCTTTCAAGTCTATCTTGATTTCACATAAAGTGAAAATAAAGATGTTTTATGGCATTGCGGGTGTTATAAGAGGTTTGAATATATAGAAAATGATTGACGACATAACATTTTAGTATATAAAACTTATATAATCATTAAATAAAGGTGTATAAGCACTAAAATTCAATGGAAATATGCTATATTTGATAAGCATTCATAAAAAGGGGGAATCTATCAAGCATGAATAGATTGGATTATTTGGAAAATTTATGTGATTTGCAATAATGTTTCCCACTATTATGTGGAATTTTAATATATACCAACTTAAAAAATATCTTTTGTTGATGAAATGATAAGAAAAAATAGAAAAATAAATAAAATAAATGATTGTGTGTGCCTTTACAGTTAAATCAATTAGTAAAACGAAATCTAAACAAGTAAAACTTATGAAATTAGAAAATAAAGCTATGAAGGATTTAACACTAGATAGAAGATGTTTCTATTATTTTAAGATAGGCCACATGATGTACCATTGAAACATGGCCATGAATTTCATGAAATAAAGTAGAAATATAAAACACAAGAATCTATCAAAGAAAGGGATAGTAATATTGGAATGGTAGTTTATAATCTAAATGAAAGATAAAATTTTCATAAGTGGTGTTAAATGAATGACAATGTAATGTCTTAAAGATATGTATGTGAAAGGTGAAACTAGGAATAACACAGGGATATAAAATGTATTAATATCTTCCTATACAAATGAGAAATAAACGGAAACCACTAGTGGCTTCATGTTTTGAAATTATTTTTTTAAAGAAGGAGACAAAATTGAATAAAAATGTTCACCATACACTAAAGTAGTGCTAAAAAATATGTTAAATCAAATTGGAAGAGGCCAGAGAAATGAACAATGATATAAAAGATATATGTGAATTTATATATTAAGTATGTTAGGATATTCCAACAAATCATATGGCTAGAAATAAATATAAGTACATGCCTATAAAAGTTGAATCAATCTAGAAAGGCATGGACGATGCTGGATGTAGAGTTATAAACATTTTATATAATAAATAAAATGGTTTTATGGGTTATGAGAAAATTTTTAGCCTTGTTACACTCATTTTAGTGTGGATATAGGTCAAATTTCTCCATATTTTGTATTGGTTGGTCTTATATGATGGCAATTGAAGTATCATCATAAACATAAAGGAACGATGAAATATATAATTTCTTCATATCTTGATGGGTTACTCATCATTATCATTTTAAATTAGTATTCATCTACTACTTTGTATTAGAAATCCAAATATGTTTCATACGTATTTTTAAATAACCATGGTGAAGTATGAAGAGTATACCTTTAGGGGATATCAAAAGGAGTGAAAGTTATAGATATTTGTTATTCCTTTTTTAGTATTGAAATGTGGACATCAATGAATATAATTTATGTTTTTTGTATGATTTTCACTTTCCAAAAACTTTTCTGACTTATATTTTATATGATTATCAAGGGACAGTGACTGTCTAACAAAAAGGAGAGGAAAATAAACCTTTACATGAAATATTTTGATGTTTTTATTAAACTTGAGTTAAGTTTCATGAAATTTATTAAAAATATATTTGATATTCCCCTAATGAACATAAAGTAAAAAAGTTTTATAATATTCATATTTCCTAATAGATAACCTTTTTTTAAATAACCTATCTCTTTTTTAACACTAATTTTTTCTTAAGCATAATTAATGTTGGTTTGTTGATGGAATATTTCCAGAAATCACGTGATATCACCCATATCTCCTATAATTAATATATCATAGTGAAAGTGAAAGAAAAAATAAAGAGAACATGTTTTATAAAATTACATGAGTTTTATGAAAATAAAAACCCATTACCAAATATTCATAAGGTCAATAAGGGGGATAAGAACATTACTCCATTTGGATTTATTGTTATAAAGAGGGAACATAAGACTCTAGATTTTTAAATTAAATTGTGTGTTGAAAAAAATCCAAAGAGGAAGTTTTTAGTTCCCAATTGGATTTGTGTTATATTTGTTTCTAGTAAGGTTGTAAAAATTAAAGCCAATGTGTTTTGAGATAGATGATATAAGTAGTATCCACCTAAAGTATAATTGAAGGAGTTTCATAAGTAATTTGGGGAAAGGGAATAAAAATAATTTCTTGGAGATTATCCACTAACATCATAAAATTATGGAGTTTTTTTTATGTGATGATAACTAATCAATATTGTTGTTTTATTGTCTAAAAAAAATGGAGGAGATGATATTAATGGATCTAGTTCTTTAACCTGTTATTGGAAATAATCTATTCTCATAAATATAATAAATAAAACTAGTTTAATGTTTAAAAAAATCTACATAAAGTAGTGAGAAATCTATCCAATATATATTTGAAAAAAGAATACTGGAAATAGTGATTAATGGCTTATTAGATGAAGGTTTATGAAGGGAATATAATATGTTTAATCTTTTGGGAATTTATTTGAATATATTCTATAATTTTATATAATAAGAAGAAAAATTATCTAACCTTATAATAATGTGTAAGAATGATCCCTTATGCTATGTAAAGACCATTCATGTCAATGTAAAAATCACCTTGAGTTATATAAGGATCATTCTACCTTTCTGGTATAAAAATTCCAAAGTAATTATTTATATTAATATCATTTGCAAACTATATAGGAATGAATCACTATAGTGTGTAAGGTTGAAGCATTTACAAGGATTGTCAAAAGAATGAATAGTGTTTACATAAGCCAAATTGAAGTTGTTTAATCATTAATCTATCTATGCATGAGGATGAGGTACTATTTATAGATCACTTCGAACAATATATGTATCGTTTCAATGTTTTGTAAGGATCAACACATATGAATTTTTTGAAAGATTATATAGAATGAAAATTTTTATTTCTAGAATGAAAATTCTAAAGAGAAAAATAAATGTTATGCAGCTAAATCTAGTCTATCATGTTCAAAAATTCATTAATATTTAAATATTCATAATAAAATCTAGAGATAAGACATATCATATGAGTATAATTAAATTAGGATCATAATTCATTATATATTAAAAAAAATTAAATTTTTATATTTGAAAATGATGTCGGATATCAAAATTGATAATAAATCATTCATTGAAAGTGTTGATCTTTAGTCACCTAAATTTCAAAAAATACTTATTATTAAATATGAGAGTTAAAGGATGAAGAGTTGAGATTATAGCTAGCATGTATAGGTCCAATATGAAAATTTTACTAGTTTCATGGTAGCTCTCATGTTTTAAGATGAGAGTCTCACTCTACAAGCCATGTTGTTGCTTTAGAATTATATAAAAATTTAAGTAGATATGTTGTGGTGGAATTGGAAGCATATTTGAGAATAAAAATAGACTCGAACTTATTGTATAAAATAGGTATGATTCATTAAGTAGAAAAAAATAAATTCTAGTAGTTATTTAAATAATAAATAAAAATAATTTTTCCTTATGAAATATTTCTTGAGATGATAGTTGAGAAAAAAAATTTACAATATATTTTTACAATTCAAGGGATTTATTTTCAAACACATTATGTCTGTGATATTTCAATTTATGGATACAAAAATTGACCCCCAAGAATACGTGGGGCCTCCTATATAATTACCAATATGACTATCAAGGAAGAAGGGGAGTATTAATTCAAATATTAAAGTGAATATCTTATCAATATAAAAGAAGAGAAGAAATAGGAGGAGAATTCTTGTTCTAAAACTAGTCTTAGATACACATCGTATTGCAGAGGTTTGAGAACATAAAGAAGAGGAAATCATTAGAACTTCAAGGATATTTTTTCAATGAGGAATAGAAGACCAAATTTTTTAGAGATCATTATTAACAAGAAAAATTATGGGCTGTGAAATTTAAAATAGAATCACTATGTAAGAGTTTCTTATTTTTTAATTAAACACTGATTATGTGAAGATTTTCAAATTGAATAAGAATAAGATCTTAAGTTTTAGTATAATTCATAGCTTGAGTTTCATGATAAGATATTAAATATATTTTGGTAGTCAAAGAAATTCTAAGTTGAAGAAGTAGATTATATTTTTGGGATGTTGTAACAGAAAACAAAGACCAATAATCTAATTCAAGAATGAGGATGTGCTGAACTAGAAATTATCGAGATACCAACATAAATATCCTATGGGAACCTTAATAGTTCACTTGTGTAATATCATTAAAAAATTTAGTTTTGTAATAGAGTAAAAAAATAAACTTTTTAATATAATGAGAGAGTAAAAAATGATACCCCTCCAACTAAAAATGTTTTGATAATAAAATTATAGTGGTAATTCTTTCACTATAATATCTTTCTCGTAGAAATGAGTAAGATTATTGGGTGGTGATGAACATTTAAAAACACATTTTTCAAACATTACTACTTTATTAAATTTCATATTGGATTTTGTTATTTCAAACTAAAAAAATATATTTGTATTAATAATGAATTGAGGTTCAAATACCAAATAGTAAATTAAAAAATTGGAATTTGGTAATTTTTTACCTCACCTGATTCAACCACCCTCTTAGGTGTATCAATAATGGCCCACTGGGATTATCAACATGCATTTCATTTTTCTAGAACATTAAAAAATTTAACACATGACTCAATTCATGGAATTTATATCAATTATGAAAAGTTGGATATATGATTATAGGAAAGGGATTAGATCAATAAAATTAATTAAATGAGGTTAATTCTTTTATTAGGGTTTATTTATAGAATTGAGGATATTTAAGTGGATAAATTCATCACAAAAACTCATAGATAATGTACCATTGGGAACATTAATTTTCTTTCTATGTGTTTTTAAGAAATTTATACCAAATAATGTCGGGGCATGTGCATTCATCCACTAACCTTCCATTTTAATTAAAAAACGATTGAGAATAAATATTCCCCCCCCATAAGTACATCCTCGAACACAATAGTAGGTTACAAAGTTATTCAATTTTCCAGTTGAAATAAAATTCTTATAGGCTTTATCTTTATGAACTAAAATTTAAATAAAATAGGGGGAGGAATCACATTTAAAGAGTAACTCAAATAAATCATGGCATCATATATGAAATTCACCCCTTTGGTATGTAGAATAAAGAATGTTCAAAGATCCTTATAGTTGGTGGGATGTTCGGGACGGATGAATTTTGAGATATTCCTCCCCAGAATCACCTTTTCATAACCTTAATTTCACCTTTGGTGTATAAAAATATTCATTAGAAACATTCTATATCAATATATTTTCTAGATAATATCAATCAAGGGGATGTTATCATTCACCTTTTTAAAGGTTTATAAGATTTTCCAATAAAATTTAGCTTCTTTTCATTACCTCGGTTAGGTCTCCATTTGGGGGAATAGATGTGGAATATCTAGGTTATAGGGTTTATTAATTAACACTTTCTCTACTTTTTTATAATTTCTATCAAGAAAATGATTTTCTAAATTTTTATATTTGGGGATAGTTTGAATGGTGGTTAACTTCTGATGGGATGACTCCAATAGAAGGTTTATTTTGATTTTATGTTTAATACCACTCTAAATGATGATAGAAATGAAAGTTAACTTATCCATAGGGTCGACTAGTATATGGGAAGGAAGATTTCCCAAACACAGAATTTGTACTTCCCTAATTTATTTAGGAATTTGTCTAAATTGAGTTTATATTACATTTTCGGTCACCTGAGTTGTTTATTTAGATTTTAGGTTGTTTTATTTTTTTTCATTAGGCCATCTAGGTTGGGCTAAAGGTTTGGAGTTATTTACAATAAAGTATTTTATAGTGTTTGAGAACTTTTTGGTGTTTGTGGAGGATAAATACCATACTCAATATGTTAATATTATTATTGATGTCAGTTACAATATCCCCCATCCCCAATTTCATATAGGCTTGTTAACCATTCCATCCATATTTGGATCGATATTATGGTTTGTTCTTAAAGGGTTTACACTATGGGAGGCCTAGGAATATTTCATCATATTTCTCAAAAGGTTCTTAATGTTTAGGGAATCAACTTTAATAGTGGGATTTAGTGGAATAGACACTGTAATAAATCATAGGATAAGGTTAGTATTTCTTAGGGTTCAAAGAGTGTTTTTATATTAATGAACTTACCACTTTAAACATCATTTCTTCATACATCATGAGAATATAAATTCTTACCTCATAGACTCCTCTAATGAGAGCACTATGTTTTGAATGAAAAAATGTGTTTTCCTTCCTTTATTTTTTACGAGGTCTCTTATAGTGATAAGATTCTTGTCCAATAAGTCTCACCCTATAGAATCAACAAAGGTATTTTGATCAATTGTAATTAATCTTACTAAAAATATTTAATTAAAAATTAATTGATTATTTTTTTTGTTTTGTAAAACATAGTAAAATTATATAAAACTATTATTAGTAGTCATGATGTGTTTCCTAATTATATTTTCATGTTAAAAAAAATATTTTCTTATTATTTAAATTCATATGGATAGAAAAACATTTCAAGAATAAGTTGTTTCAAGTTCACCAAATCATTTGCAGTGTTTTAAAAATAGAAATGAAAATCCCTATGTTTTTCAACTTCTTCATCTACATCCAATGATTTTCATGTTGGGAACATAGTATGGAATACATTTAAAATTTTATTTTGGTCTTATATAGTAATTCAATAGATTAATTTGAATCAAATGAATTAATTCATATATTTTTATAAAGTTTGATTATTTACAAAGTATTTGAATATATCATTATTGAATATAAATATCAATAAAAATTAATTCCTTTAATATTTTATAATATTATAATATATTACAAAACTTATTTTAATTCTGAATTAGTTCCTAAAGAATTAGTGATTAGAAGATTATATATGTGCAATGTATCTTTTTTTAAATAATCATTCTATGGGTCTTGGTATTAATGATGTTTGATCCCATATTATTTTGGTTAAAATTGTGGTAGTTCACTAAAATAAGAATAAATTATTCACAAAATACAAAACAAATATGTAAGAATATTATTTTTTATACAAATGATGAAGAGAGAAGATGAAATAGAAAAAAAATTACCAAATAAACAATGTTAATTTCATAAACACACATTCAAACTAAAGTTCACCTCTATGATAGTGCCAAAATTTAAACATGTTGTCATGAAATTTATAAAAAATTATGTATTCAATGTTAATTTATAGTATATTGAAGATCCTAGGTCATCTATCCGAGAGATATTTTGTTATATAGAGTGTTCATTAGATAAATTTTACAAAACAAATAAGAAAATACATGAGGATTTTGAAAACACATTAAACTAAAACAATGAAAGTATATAGATTATGGATTTAATGAGATAAACTATTTTTCAAGAGAAATAAATAAAGATTATCATTTAATTATTAGTAAAATAATATATTATTTATATTTCTAAAAATTAATTTTTAATGAAATTAATTAACTTTGGGTAACCAAAGATCATGATTCCCCTCTTTTCCCTTTAGAATGGTTCACCTAGGACCAACCCTTAGGGAAAAATCACTTTATCATGATTCAGATTTTATATAAATAGGGATGGATTCTGAATTTTACTAATATATAAAGTAATTTTTATATAAAAACGAACTTTTTTCAAATCTTAATGATAAATGATTCACACTTAAAATCTAAATCCATTTGGTTATGAAATTAAAATTATTTAATTATATAATATCAAAATAATGTGTCGCAAATAGAACCATGTTAATATAAAACTAAAAAAATATTTTAAATACAAATTAAACTAAATTAGTAGAGAAATTGATCAAAATTCACTCCCCATGTTCAAAGCTCCCAAACAATGATCACCCACTATTCAGGTCTCCATCGAGAGGAGAATAAAGCTCTTATGGAACTCTAAATTCATAATTGTTCTTCACATGAGGATAAGTAGCTCTATAAATTATAGGAACACTAATATATCGCTATAAGCATTTATAATGGTAGTAATTTTCCCCATTCTCTATACTTTTAAATGAAGTTCCTAGGGTTCAGATTAATAGGAAAAGTTTATGGTGTTTTGGGAACTCTATTTTAAAAATTACACTAGGTACCTAGAATAGGGAAATGAGAAAGAAAAATATTCTTTTTATAAAAAATATATTCTTTGAATCATCTTCTATATGTCCCCAATTTTGTTTTTCAGATATTGGAGGTCGATAAATCTAGATATTGAAAAATTACATAAGTGAACTTAGTAAAGTGAAGAGTGAAGATTCTTTCAAATAATAAAATATTTTGGTCCTCTGAATGAAGTAATTAAGATTTGTAATCTTCAAGATAAATTTAACACATAGGTTATGTGATTTTTAACAAAATTATATCCAAATCTATGTGACATATTATTTTTAATGGTGATTTTATTCAACATGTTTTCTTTGGTTTCCATTCAGTTTTTCCAATTTTTCTTCAACTTCATATTTGGATATAAAAATCACCTCCACCTATCATTTGAACATATAAAATTAAAATTTAATTTTTATTAGTATTTCAAAATTAACTAATTTAACTAAATGAGAAGTTATTTTTATTTTTATTTTCTTAACATACCATAAAATAACATTTTAGCATAGTGGTATATTTGTGGGATTTAATAGTGAATTACAGTGTCAGTATTCCTCTATATAGCTTATAAAAGACCCCATAACTTAAAATTATCTCAGAATTTATCCAATTAAATCATCACTAAAACTTTATCCGTGGACAATAAAATTATAAATAATGTCTGGGTAGAATGATAAAGGAAAACAATGTAATGAAATCACCTTAAATATATCATGAGAACATCCAAAAATCACCCCTCGTTAAGGGGTATAAATGGAGAAAGAACAAGGGGAGAGACAAGTAAAATGGATATCTCCCAACACGCATAATTCTATAAATCATGAAGGGTTTACATTGAAAGGTATTTTCAACAATTCATTTTAAAAGCCTAAAGAGGGGTGTGTCACAAATAGAATTATAGGGCTCATGGTTTGATGTCTATGGCCTAGGCCTAGCCAAAAAAGGACCACAAGGGTCATAGGGTCACATGAAACCTATGGTTACTTTCCCCTGATATGTCTCTCCCTCACGGTCACCCTTCCTTAATGTAATCCCCCAGGTCAATCCATATCTCACCCTTATTTGAGAAAAATAAATGATTGATTCCTTATCCTCTATTTTATGGAATCCCCCATTTATGGAATGGCCTCTTCTACTCGAACATAACCTCCATAATCTATTCCATAAAACATTCCATTAGGTCAGCCTCTACTTCATGGATCTCTGTTCATGGTGTGTCCACCTATTCTAATGAAAAATCTAAAATTGAATATTTTAGGGTCCATATACCACATGCATAAAGGTATTTTTTTATTAAAAAATCCAACTTGTTAAATTTTTGATGTAATGACACAAACTACCATGACACGCTGCCTACGAAAAAACATTAGATTATTTATATATTGGAAAACATCACAAAAACCACCAATTTGTGGCTCCCACCAGTTATGTGGTGATCGTATCCATTACAACTCCACCACTCAATGATACCCACTGGCAATAAGATGATATACTACTATCACACCATGGTTCATTACCAATCTATGGTGTGACTCCTAAGTTAACATCCATCATGTTCTGACTTTCACCTTTCATGGCCTAACAATCCATTTTTAGAAGAAAAATCAACATGGGTAACCCCATCCAAGATCCGACAGTCACCCAAGAACCCAAGATGAATATTGCGCCTCTCATTAGATGAAAAACATAATACCGTGAGATGTTTCAAATCTCAGAATTTTATTCTAAAATTCGATCCTCAAAATTTTGCATAATACAGGTCAAAAAATCAATATTTAACATAATTTTTACAGACCCATAATGACAAGATCATTATTTAAGAGACATTATAATACATCTCATACCTATTAAGTCTCCATTTGAATGCTTCATAGACTATATTAGTCACTATGGCCTAATGCTTAGCCCAAAGTTTATCCCTCCCACTAGTTATTGTCGTGTCGTCATTGTACCCAAACTAGAAACACTACACAGATCCCCCCCCCCAAACCGTACCTCATGAAAACCGATAATTTTTTACAATTAAATCACATTACCCTAATCCCATTTGAATTCATTAATTTTAACCACATTGATATCATGTACTGTAAGTTAATGTCATTGGTCATTACTATAAGATCGCCCACCCAACATCACACTAAAGCATCTCCTAACCATTCTGATCAGAATGTACCTTCTCAACCCTGAGAATATATCTACGACATAAGGTCATGCCAAATTATGTATTTTAGGATACTTACTATAATAACCAATATTCCATTAACTAGATCAACCTACCTATCTATTCCCTAAAATTTACACTTGGTTCTACTACATGATCAACCAATTATATTTAGTATCTGTAAACTATCAAAGGTCATGTATCAAACTTATTCAAATTTCCTAACAATATATCTAGGTAATTTATATTTAGAGAACATAACATGGATTTTGGCATCAAGGAGTTGTCACCATACCACTAGGTTTGGTCAATCAACATGTCACTCCCAACATTTAATGAAAACTACTCAAAAGAAGTTCCATTCACTAAGATCATATATTGTTTGATCACAACTATAATATTTTACATATCATTGATAAACTAGAATAACACTTAATAAATTTTAACATTACACTTGTATAACTCTTCATGATTGATTCTTGTACCATCCCCGGAAATTCGTGTCTAAGAAAAATCATAAACTAACCATACATTGGTATCTATTCATGGTATCTCCTATCATCATAGAGGAATACATCTGATCCCCATACAATCCTCAGGTTATCATACCCATGAGAATATCACAGAATCCTTTGGATCTCTTCCAATTCAATGTTACTCACTGATCCATAATCATAACCCTGTATGAAATTCATTGTTAGTTAATGACTGAAATTCAAGATCCTTTCTCATATTTCTTTAAATATGTCCATAATAGATTCCTTATTTGGGACTCTAAGGATATTTTGGATCCTCATACAACTACTTCTCACTCTACCATTAATCATTAATCATGCTCCTAGAACCAATGGATCTAACTCAAGGTCTAAGACATTCCTCATCATCATAAGACACTCGTGTTACATCCCTCTGTGATCCCCACCCAGTCCCTCTATAAACTCATAGTATATTTTTTTCCCAACTACCCATACACATGAAACTATTACAATAATTTATCCATCATATAAATCCACTCTAACCCTCAACATCTCCCAAGACCCAACAGTCATGTCATCAATTATAATTTCATTAAATATCACCACTCATTCCTTACATGATATGATTATCATGATATATAGACAACCTCAAGATACCTTGATTTATCCATTATAACATATGGAGATCACTTCCCAGAAACTTATCATGCCACGATTCACTTGTTCTATTGGTCAAATCTACCTAACTAAACTCAACTAATCCCTTATTTAACAAATGCATGTCATAGAATTTAGGTCACCACCATTTTCTAATCCTTGAACACAACATTGTGACTCTTAATTTTACAATATCTCTAAGGTTTGACTACATTCATATGTTATTTCCCATTATTCTCATCAAAAAACAATGACATAACTCCACATAGTAGAAAATATAGGAGTTATAGATGCAATTTAAACATACAATCACTTCTCAGGGTCCTATTCCCAACAGGTCTCAATGAAACAAACACATAAATACCCAAATTTATTATCCATACACTAGGAAGGCATAAAATTCAACCACTATTCATTTTCATCTATCATCATAACCTTAACCCAAGAGTTATATAACTTGTGCAACCCAATCAACCAGATCAAGAAGATTTCATAAAATACACTTACCAGCTTTTCCCACGTGTTATTGAAGGAAAATAGTATCTAACCAACAATAATATTTCCTAACTTAAGCTAATATTAGGCCGATTTAATCCACCTATCATATATATTAAGAAAAAAATTCACTCTCATGAACCATGGTACGATGGTATACATCTAAATATTATAAAAATGGTGTTTAGCAACCCCTATAGCCAAAATAAGCATATCTAAGAATGCATACACCCTAGTATCACCATTATATACCATTAATATCAAAATAACTAAATTTATATCTCATAAATAAAAGGATCACACACCTAATCCACTAGCTAACCATGTATCACAAATGTGTTCATCTCATTAACCCATAGCTCACTTGCCTAATCAACAAGCGAACATGCCTCCAATGCATGTCAGACTCATCATTAAATAAGAAATACCCATGATTTCATATCCATTATACCTAAACCATATCTAACACCCACACATTTTAAAGTAACATTATGTTTTATCATTTATTCAATAGGAAACATTTACTTTAAACCAACCATAATCTAATATTAAAATATTATTATTTAAATGTGACCAATATTACCTAGATGTTAAATTAATGAGTATTAATAGAATTTATATATTCATTAAATATTTATAAATGTCTTACTCAATATAAATTAATTTATCAATTCTTATTAAATAAGATCTACACTTTTAGTAATGTTGTTTTATTCTACAAAAAAATATTTCCTTCAAAAATGATTTTTATTGATTTTTGTGGAAAAATATAATAATTAATATATGGGACTAATAAAAATAAAATTTACTAAAATGAATATATTTTTCAAAATTATCATATGAAAATTAAGATAGGGATAAATTTTTTGATTTTTCTAAAATGTTTGAGTTTTTAGTAAATAGTGATAATTACTTATTTATCAAACACTACAATTTATTTTCATTAAGTAAAATAATTTAAAATATATATTAGATTTAGGATTTTATATTTATGTGAAATATGAAATATTTTATTTTTAATAATTAATTTTATTTGAATCATCAATTTTCATGATTTTTTAATAATATTATTTTTATGCTTAAATACACGGCCTTCTACAAAATTTTTTAATTGTATATACTTTTTCCTTTATAATTAATTAAAATAAACCCTGGTAATGAAATATTTAAATTAAATGAATATATTAAAAATCCATTTATATGAAATTAAATTAATATAATTATTATTTATATTCAAAACCTTATTATAAGATCATATATTTCTTGTAAAATGTCATTCTTGAAAAACTTTTTTTCAACACATTTTTCAGGATTAATTTAAAAATGAATTCTATAAATTAAATTATTTCAATTTGATATTATTGATTAATTTTTTTTATTAGAATATAAAATATTAGATAATAATTTAAACTTATTTTTTCTTATAATTAATACCAAAAGTAGTAAAAAAACAAGTTATCATTATAAAAAAACTAAAATGTTAAAAGTTAGTAACCATAGAGGTAAATAAAATAACATGTTTAAAATATGTTTTTTTAATATTGAAGGTTTATATCAACCATATAACCCATAAACTTCATTTTTTTATTAATTTTTGATGTTATTTTCTTCAGAGATACTTCCCATAGTTGAAAGATTTGGGTATTTAAAAAATACCCCCTCCTCAATTATAAAAGGGAACCCTGAACCTTAATTATTAAAACATATCAATAAATTTTAATTGACCTAAAACTACCAAAAGTTCTTTCCATTATCCTTATCCACATTCTATAGATCTTTTTTTTCCAAAAAATACCAACCTTAAAGTCTTTAATAATATATTAATTTGAGGTTCGTGTAAGGGAAGGGAATCGTCTTCATCGAACTACTTCTCTTTTTCTTCTTATTTATCCACATCCAATTATTTATTAAAAATTAAAATATAATAACAACATTATATCCTATAGACATATATTTTATTATGTTTATGGTATAATATTTATCCATATCATCTTCCATCACATGGAAAACAAAACCAACTTTCGTGCTTAAGGTGGACTACAACCCCGTGAACCGATGTAATTGTTTTTCTATCATCACCTATGACAGTTGTTCATAATGATGGTTTTAAGGATTATATATTATATTACTGAAAAATTAATATTTATATAATAGTTATATATCAAATATATTCTTACCTTAGCATCCATTGAAAAATCACAAGATCATTCGTGTGTGTTACCGACTACCACATCATGAAGTGATGTGATTCCTTTTTTATTACCGCATCACATGGATGGAATATGTAATTATATTTAAAGATATAGTTTGAAATTTATTAAATAATTATATATGACACAAAGTTTTAAAAAAACCATGATATATTATTAATATAATTATTTAAATAAGACCATTATAACCATGATGTTAAAATTAAAAATATGATTAGTAATAACTAATTTTTAAATATTAATTACAATAGCTTTATATAAAGAAAAAATATTGATAAACAATTACTAATTTTCAGAAAATTTATTAGATTTTTCAAAAATACTATTTTCTCAAAGAAAATGATTTTATTTATTTTTATGAATATTTATAAAACTTGTTTTTCAAAATTTTTGAAAATTAATTTGATAAAATAATCATAATTTTTTAAATTATTATTTAAAAAATATCATAGGGTGATGTTTTCAGTTTTTTATGAAAAGTTTTGTTTTATGATAAATAGTGAAAAATAATAAATTTTAATTGAAATATGCCTTCTAATTTTCTAGAATTATAAAGTTAAATTATATTTTAAATTGGTTTTAAAATAAAACTATTAAAATTTATTTATACATTAATATAATTGAGGTAATTTTAATCAACTTTATATTGAATTTTGATAGAAAAACATTGTAAACATTTGATTTTTTTTAAAAACCCGCTTCCCATCACATCTCTGAGATTGATTTTAAATTAAAATTTTCTATATAAGTGAAATGATTATGAAATATTTATTCAATATTTTTAATCTGAATAATTTATACTATCTAATTAGGTAAACTTAATTTTTTACCAAAATGAATAGCTGAAATAGTAAAAAATTGATTACCATGGTTAAGGTAAAAATTAGTTTACAGAGGGTTAAAATAAAAAAGATAAGGGTTAATAAGGACAAAAACATATCTAAGTACTATTTAATGGACATATTTATATATTATACTTAGTAATATAGAATATAGGGTCATTTTGATGATTTTGTAATGTAAATGACTTTATCCTTTTGGATTCATTTGGGAAATTTCAAAGTAGTTTCCAAGTGGGTTTCTTTCCCCCACATATAAAAAGACACCACCACCCTTAATTAAATCACACCTCTCAGGACATATATATCATCCAATATATTCCAAAATATATTTAAAACTTCCCTCATATCATCCTAAAAGCTTAATTTTGGACAACAATCTAACCTAGGAAGGCATTTGGTGCAAACCCAAGGATGGTACATGAAGAAGAGATAACAATCATTAATGAAAATTTTGTTTTATTTCTTCATCACCTCATTTAATTTTTATTATAAAATGAAGATATAATAGAAAAAATATCTTAAATATACTAATCTGTTTTTTAAGGTAAGTTCCAAAAACTATCTTCACTTCTATCAAATTGGTTACGAAACCATCGTTTGTGTATATGAAAGATTGTCGCCTCAAGAACTGATGCCATTCAATTTTTCATTACCACCTATAATGGTTAGAAATAATGATGGATTTATTTTTTACATATGATATTTATGATATTATTATACTTATAAAATTATTACATCATACATTACTTCATAGTCTTCATTTTGTGGGAATACAATAACGTCACTTGTGTGTATCACGTATTACCGCCTCAGGAAGCGATGTGATTTGGATATTCTTTACATGGAAGTTAATAAGGATATTTTTAATGAAAATATTTTATATATATAAAAATAATTATTCTTTAATGATAATATGACATTTAAATTTCTTTATTTTAATCCAACAACAAAATAGAAACTATATTCATTCGTGCGTATAACCTACTAACTCTGTGAACGATGTATTTTATTTACTACCAATAAATATTATGGATTACTTTATATACATATATACTGAATATATATGAGTGTTTTTTCAATTTTATAATTTATGAGCTGATAAAATCATGAAAAAATTAGAATGACTAAAAACAAAAAATCAAAACATATACAAAAAAACAAAGAAGTAATTAGAAGTAACATAACTTTAACATGGAATTGTTAATAAAATCGTAATAAAAGGTTATAATAAAATTCATTATAGTATAATATATATAAATATTATCCTTTTATATATTTATAAAATAATTATATTTATTATATATGAGGATTGAATGTGTACAAAAAAAGTCAAGTCTTATGGTAAGAGATTTTTGTCTCAATTTTATTTCTTTGAGTTGTATGTCATATTATGCACCTATATTATTTCATGAGGTGTATATGAAGAAAAATTGACATGTAATATCCTGAATTAATTTATCCTAATGATATGTAATATTTCATTTTATTTCATTACTTCATGGGGATTATGATTAAATGTTACCAAAATGGTAATAATTTTATGTTACAATCTTTTCATTTATTGTTTTAGATCATAAAATAGTATGATCCTTATCTTATAAAAATAATGAATTGTATTATAATATGGTTATTGATTATATTTTCAAGTAATAGTAATATTTTACCAATATTTGTTACTTAAAATAATTGATAATTTTTTTAATGAAATCTTAATTTATTTATCTCTTTGGTCGAAAATACATTTTCTTCCAAAACCTTTTTTTATAAAAATTCTTTAAAAATTATTTTACTATTATCCTATGATATTTGAAATTAAATTTTGACCATGCTTTACTTTTTATAAATTTTTTTTGAAAGGAATCTTCATGTCATTATCCAAACAATCCCAGGTTTTATTTTACCGAAATTGTGGAAGGAATATTTATTTTAAGGTGAATGGTATGAGATAAAAATCACATCATCATGAAAATTAATTTATTTGAATATTTATATAAATTATTTCAAGGACATTTTTAGATTACTGTATTTAAAAAAAATTAAAAAGTTTTTTTAAAATGATATTTTCTTCAAAGAAATGATTTAAATTTTTTAAGGATTTCATTATAAGTTTTCAATGTTATTTTCAAAGAAAAATATATAGAAATAGTTTATGAATTTTTTGTCTAAAAATATATATTTTTAAAGAAAAGGGATCTTCAACAAGAAATTTCATAAGTTATTTATTTATCAAAATCATCTTCCGTCAAAGATTAAATCCTTTTTTGTAACTTTTAATTTTCTGGGGATATAAACCAAGGATACACTTCATATCCATTATTTTAATGGTTTATATTTATGATGGCATGTATTTTATGAAAGCCATTTCATTTCATGTGATGTGATATGATAACTGTTTTATAATCTTGTGGCACACATATGTAATATTTTCATTATGTGATGGGTGGGACCTATATTTACCTTCAATGCATTTGGTAAAGATTTATATCCCATGGGATAATAATAGGAAACATGTTGATTGGATTGAACCAATATAGGAAACATTTATGTCCTTATTCGGTATGGGAAAAAAGATATTTCCTGATATATTATAGTAAATAGGTGTGTCTTGATCCTCTATGGGAAAAAGGTGTGTCCTGATCCAAAATGGGAAATAGGTGTGTCATAATCCAATATATATATATATTGATGGTATTTAACATTGAAAAATGAAATTATTTTCTATTTTTATGATGGTTCAACAGATTTATGACATGAGATTATAGTTCATTGTTGATTTGGGATTGTTCCCACTATATCAGCATGTGTTTTGTGAAATGATAAATTTTTATTCCATAACTCATGTTTATGATATTTTATAGGTTGGAACATTTTATATTATGTTCATGAACACAAACCATTATTATCATATCATTATTTAAAATAATCATAGATCGATATCTCTTATGCTTAACCTTACTAAGAATTTGATCCCACCCTTTCTTATTTTTCCTTTACCTAGGTTGTGAGGTAATGTTTTAAGTATGGAATGTTTATAAATTTCATTACAGGGGATGGACTTTATTGAAGATATTTAACAATTTCACCAAATTGTAAGATTGTGTACCTAGTATTAATAGAAAGTGACCTATTACGGTCCTCAAGAATGTGTTTATGTAATGCATTTAGTATTATTCTAATATAATGTAATATCTATATATGGAAATTCTGAGTCATTATAGTTGGTATCAGTTGAAAGGTTTAGTTAAAATTTGGATTCTTGAATGACAAAAAATTAGTGAAATAACTAGGGATATACTTAAAGTTATGACTTGGGATTTTTTTATGGATATGTTTAATGATGAGTCAAAGTATATGAAAATGTCTTGTAATTTTGTTAAAGGATAGAGTGAGTGGTTTCCAATAAATCACATCCCAATCTATATACTATAATTTGATGTGGTGTTTGAATATAGGTACCAAGGGGTAATAACTCCAAAAGGGTGCATTGATCTAGTCTATATTGTCAACTACTTCATCAAAACGAGCCTTATTGCACTCATTGATTGACACTCCCTGGAGATATGTTTTGGAAATTCAAAAAATATTTATGAACCATCATAATGAATTTTAATATATTGTGACTATGAGATACATAGGATTATATAATGTGTCATATATTAAACATAAAGTTTTATGATTTAGATATCCAAAAAGTGTTTTTCATGATTATGGGGTTTTACACTGTGATTAGTGTTTCTCACATTATAATTTATAGTTCTAGTAAATGGTTATAACCTTAAGGAACTATGTTTATATTGAATAAATTAAAAATGAAATAAATTTTCTCCTATGAAACCAAACTGCATGGGAATTGGAATAAAAAATATTGTTGACATAATCAAACAAATCTCTCAAGATATGAATCACATTGAACATACAAATGATAGAATAAGGCAATAACATTATGCTGAGCCCGTAATATGGAAAATTAAACATTTCTTAAGGGTTCTAATGATCCATTAGTAACTAAGTAATGAATAAGTACCCCTGAGAAGATATTTTCAATTATTCAATGATCGAAGAATCAAAAATTCACTTTTTCTATTCATTGTTTGGAAGGTGAAGAAGATAAGTTTTGGAATATTATTATGAATATGATGGAACAATAAGAAAATTAATATATAATATTTGAATAGTTTAAGGAGATATTCCACAAAATTTAATTACTGCATATTTTACCAACAAATATGGAGAATAAATTCCATAAACATAAAAAAAGGTTGATGAATCATTTGGTACCTATGAAGCTAATTTTATATGACATGGAAGGGACAATTCTTTTTTAATCATCATCCTCGAAATAAAAATTCATAAATTTTTTGGTGGCCTAAAACCAGTCCTTCAAAAGGACTTGGCTAGAAGTGGCTTAATTATATATGGAGAAATTGTTTGATGTTAACTGAAGGTAGAAATAAAAATTGGATATTCCCACAATTCTGGTGATTTTCATATGAAAAGGAGGATCAAGTCTCATGAAAACTCAAATAGTGGAAAGATATTCCAGTCATCTTATTGCCAGAAACTTGGGAAGAAGCATCAATGTGATTTATTGAATGAAATTGGGAGTTAATTTAAATATAGAGAGGTATCTCATAAATCAAAAGAATTTTGAAATTTGATTAATGATTATATTAATCTAGTGGAGGAGAAGAGTATGTTAACTAATGCACCACCTATACTAAAAATCAGTATATTTCACTATTCATTGAAAAATAAATATTTTCAGAAAATTCTCATAAATTGATCTGAAGATAATCTTAAATTGATGAATTTAAACTTGATTGTTTTTTAAAAAATATTCTTGAACTTATTAAAATTATCATATATACTCATAAAATATTGAATAACTCATTTTAAACAAAAATATATTTTTGAAGAATAAAATAAATTTAATAAAAAAATATTATTTATGTAAAAAGAATTTAGTAATATATTATTAATTATTTGGACTATTATATATTTCATAATTTATTTAATAATATTTATTCTCACCAATCTAACAGTTAGGTTATAACAGTCACACCTAAATAATAATACTTAGTAGTTTATTTAAACTTGATGTCACATATCTTGTATGCTATTAAAAATAGTTTTTAAATTTAAAATCTCTGATTGTTAAATTATCAACCTAGAAATTCAAGCCTTTTAATTTTGAACTCAGAAATTGAAACATGTTTTGACCATTAAAAATACCATTCTTGAAATCCCACATCATAAAAAGGATAAGTAAAACATCCACTTGATAAGAGATAAAATAAATTATGAAGGTCACTTAAGATAACAAATACAAGGTTTTCCATATAGAAAAACATGGACAAAAAAGATAAAAATAAATATTAAGGACTGAGAGTGAGTGGTGGAGAGCATGGTCATGAAAAAGTTAACCCCCAAAAAACTGTAAATTATTTATAGGTTTTGAGGAAAATGATTTCTCAGAATGAAAATTAATTTGATAATGTTATTAATTAAATATCATTTTAATAGAGATGAGGAATTCCATTATAGTCAAAAAATCATAATAAAATTTACATACATGTAAAGTAGAGTTTCGTCCTTTATTTAATTTCCAATTCAAACTCGTATTTTTCTCTAAATAATGAGTATGTAATTTTCATTCTTGAAACACTAGAATAAAATTATATAGATAAAAAAATACAAAAAATAATAACTATCTATTTCACTTATATTTGGAAATTAAAAAACCAAATGGTTAGTACAAGATAATATAATTCTAAAAAATAATAAACCTTTTATTTGATAAAAGACCTCATTAATTTCAAAAATCCAACATTAAGACCCAAAGCACAACCAAGATAACTAAACAAGTAATTATCCTTAACATTCCTCCCAAATATTATGGATTATGGTTGAATACAAAAAATGAGAAGGATTTGATGACACAGTCTTCCATGAAAAATTTAATATTTACCTCTCAATATAAAATAAATCACTCTTAATGTCTTATAACAAAAAATTAATTCCATAAATATAATAAAATCTAAGTATGTTAATCATTTCCATAAATAACATCAATCACCATAAATACACTTTAAAATCATATATAGTTCCAAAATAAAATCCAACCTTAATTCTGAAAACCAGATACCATAGTTTTGTTTTTTATATTAATCATATAGGTTACCCTAAATAGTGAACATCTTCCAGAATAACATTAATCACCTAATAACCAAATCAATTTCTAATATCATGATTATCAATATGATTAAACATATGTTCCTAAAATAAACATAATTTTTATCCATCAAATAAATTAAATAATGAAAAAAATAATACTAACTAGGACATCATGTAGGCCCATGGTAGGAGACTCACCCATGTCACCATTGAATTATGGGTCCTATCCTCACTACATGTCTATATGTGATGGGTTTTCACCCATATTATTTATTTTCATTTTTATAAAACTATATTTATACCATCCTTATTAAAATATATAACTGTGAGAAACATTAAAAAAAATAACCTTAATATATTCAAAATTAAAATGAATGTTTTATCCTCAAAGGTTATCTCATACCTTTCTTCATTCATCCCAAAATTAAATTAACCATAATTACCTCAAAAATAAATGTCTCAATAAATATCATTGGATGCCTTAAAATTTCATAACATAAAACCTCAAAAACAAGTTTCTAAGAAATTTACTAATGGTCAACTATAAAATTATAAACCCACGATGGTATCCGTAACTTTTAAGATTATCTCAGCTTAAAATATCATAATCTCAAAAGTTATATAAACCCTACATTAAAACCTACTTTAATTACCTGATCTTATGAATTACATATTCTAGTTTTTTTGTACTATAATTCACTTTATTATAATCCCAGTGATCTTTTCTGTTTAGATATATAGAGAATTATCAGAAAATATTATATAGTAAAACCATGCTTTAAACGTGGACCCATATAACCAGAATCCATTTTTTCCACCAAACAAAACTTTTTAAAATAAAACATGATTAATTTTCAGGATAAATACCGACAACTTTCATCTTCACTGAATCTTTATCCCTACTCTTCCTTAAAACCATGTGAAAAACATTTTAAAATGTGGGATGAGCATAAAAAGATCAGTAAGGTAAATAAAAAAATAAAATAATTAGTCTAGTTAAAAACTTTAGAACCCATTTAATTTTCATTGAATGTATAAATCATTTCCACTTGAAAGACAAAAAAAAATTCAAATAAACCCTTTAAAACTAATAACAAGAAAATAAAAACCCTTTTTGGAAACTCAGATCATCACATTCCTAATAGCCTTTCAATTTGAATAATCCTATGGATATCTTCCAATATAATTTTCTAGAGAACATAATCCATAATCAATGAATTTGATATATATTGAAGCTCAGCCATCAAATAAGTTATATCGAGCTCAATAATTTTTCATGAGATATATTGGGATCAACCCTCTTTATAATATATATTGGGTTTACCTGTGAGCTATAATAGGGATAAAACAATTATATATTCTATATTAGGCTCATCCATGAGCTACAATGGGGGTAAACCCTTCATATAAGATATATAAATCTCACCAATTTCACATATAATTCTCATGTACCATATCATGAATAAAACATTTGATTATTTCAGCTTTCATCATAATACCTTATAAAATGTCTTTAAAGCTCATATACAAAACACTTTTGGATATAAAAAAACAATTCTAAAAAAAAATCAAAATAAAAATACCTAGATCTAGGTAAATAATGGTTTTATTTGAAGAAATTACCATTAAAACATTCTTGTGGGAAATTGGTTCAATTTTAAAATCATTTTGTGATTAAAAATTGTTGTGAAATTTGAAATAAAATCATTTTCTTTGAAAATAAACTTGTTAAATGTAAAAGAAACATAAAAAATAGGGTTCCATTATGGTAGTAAATTATTCTAATTCCTTATAAGTTACCAAACCATTCCTTTAGAATTTTGTAAAACTAAAATATAGAAGAGTATTTTTAAAAGAAAGCCCCTTAACTTGAGTCTAACTTGTCATGTACATTTTATATCTTCCTAAATAATAAAAATTGGATAATTATTTTATTTATTAAGAAAAAATTTCAATTTAATTATTAATTTTATGTCACTAATTTCAATTCTGTATACAATTACTTAATCACTTATGTTTATATAAGACATTTTAATTATACTCAGTACTTATGTACACAATGACTTCAGTCGAATGACTGTAGGTAAATACGTTATTAATCCACCATATACATAATAATATTAATGAAATGATTATAAATTTTCATTATCAATTATACATTAAAATTCAACAATTAAATATAGCTATAAAAAATGAACCATGTTGTAATCACAGAGACAGTAGGTCAAATGTATGCTTGAGTAACATTTTCATTTTGCAACGATCGATATAGAAATTAGGTAAGTATTATTTTACCTTTACATAATTATCATTATATAATAAATTTAAAACTAATCATTTAAATATACTTATATATACCATCCATGTGATGGGGTGAGAAAACAAGAATTATATAGATTAGTGGAGGTGGTAGTCCACACATACACACGAATGACATTATCATTTTTAGTGCATGGAATGGTACAAAAATATGTGTTATATTATATTTATAAAATATTAATTTTTTTTGTATGTAATATATAAACATTAATTTAATAATTATAATAATCCAAGTAAATTGGTGTTGAGAAAAAATTACACCACGATGTTGTGATGGTATGTGGTACGTATGCATAAACAATGATTTAATTTTTAATAGCATGAATAAAAGGGTGAAATATGATTGTATACTAATCATAATAACATACAATTTTGTATATTATATTGTATTTATCGATTTAGTCTCAAAAAAACAATGAATATGGAGTAGAAAAATAAATAAACCTAAAAGAGTCGATAAAGTCGATTACCTCATTTTTTGTCGACTTCTTTTAGATCACTTCTCTAGGGATCAAGGGTTTGTTTTTTGGACGAACCATGACTTATAAAACATGTATAAGGATATTGGTATGGTAATTGGTAGGTTTAGGTCAATCTATATGGATCAATGTGATGTAAATAAGTGAGGATGTAGGAACCCATTTAAAATTGATGTCTGGGGTTCTCTTGGAATTTCAAAAAAATATTAAAAGATTACAACTATTCTAGGTAAAAATGCATCTAAATAGATTATAAATTCACATGGGATGAAATATTAAAAAATATATTATCCTATTTTTTATTATTTAATATTTTTATTATTTTTAAATGAATTAATAAAATATTAATCCAATAAAATATCATTATTGTCAATTATGATACTATTCATTACTTTGACTTTAAAATAATCTTAAAAAATTACCATAATTAAGATAAATACTTTAGATTTCAAAATAATATTTATAGTCATTCATATCCTTTGGATAACACCATATTAAAAATATTACACTTATTAAAAATAAGAGTATTACATGAATGAATTTTAATTAAGAAAAATATTATCATGGTTATAACCTTAAACAAATGTAATTAAATGGTAATATTGAAATACCTTGATTCATTATAGATTAAAATTACTCATATAATAAAATTGGGGAAATTTTTAGGGTTATTTTATAGCCCTTATCCTTTTATTTTTACCTTTAATTACCTGATTTACCCTTCATTGTAGAAATAAAAATTACAAGGTTACTATTCATATTGAAGAAACATAAAATAGAACTATTTAGAAAATTTAAACCTAATGATTCCAAATATTGAATTCAAATTTAAAATTAAAAACATATAAGTTTTATAATTTAATTTCAATTTAATCCTGCAAAACACAACGAAAAACAATTTTTTCAGAAAAATGCCTTTTTAATATTAAATGTTTTTATATTAAATTTAAGTAAAAAATAATTTAAAAAAAATTAGAAAATTTTAAACAAAATTTAACTTATTAAAAGTTAAAACTAACATAAAACATAATTTTACCATTAAAATAAAATACAGTTTCAATAAAAACCAATATTTTTCATTATACAATGAAACATAAGTATTTTCAGAAAATTATCTAAACTTAATTCTAACATAATAATGATCTTATGAATATAAAAATGAAATGAATTTTTTAAAATAAATTTTCAATAACTATTTGAAATTAATCTATTTTCACACAAGAAAACTAATTTTAAAGAAAATATATTTTTGAAGAATAAAATGATTTTTCTAAAAATCTATTATTAAATTAAAAATAACTAGTTAATACAAAAAATTAGTAGGAAAATTATAAATATATTAATTTTTTTAATAAAATTATTTCTATTAAAATTAATAGAATGTTTATAATTGTCACATTTAAGTAATAATATTTAGTTGTTCATTTAAGGTGGACATGGTGTATCTTGAATGATATTGAACATAGTGTTTCCTTTTGAAATATTTGGATGTTACAAACTAAATCACAAAAAATATAAGCTTTACACATTAATAAAAAAATAAATGGTTTTCTGGTGATTAGATAAAAAAATAATAATGATTTGAAAGAAAAAGATATTTTGAAAAAACCAAATTTTTCTAAAATACGGTTTAGTCCCTTTTTCACACATAATTTAAAATTAATTATAATACATTTTACAAAATTAATTTTGAAAAATAAAAATATATTTTAATTCTATATTTGAAAATTATATTTGGTTGATTTTTTTTGGATTTTGCTGAACCTATTAATTTTTTTAGGAATAGTGAAAAAAATTGATTTTTATTGAAAAATTCCTTTTCATTTAAATTATTTTCAGGGATATATTATATTTTTAAATATTTTTTAACATAAAATTATTTCAATTATATAAATCAATAATGTAATATAGGATATTTTAATAAATTGTATGTTGAATTATTATATAAAAACCTTTTAACGTTTTGAAAGTTTTTCTTCGTAAAACCCATTTTTGACATGCCTGTAAGTTTAATTATAAATTAAATTATGATAATAATCTTATTTGAATTTAGAATAATTGATTCCATATTTATAATTATAATAGTTTATATTATCTAATAATTCCTGCTTGATTTTTTAACAGATTTAATAGTGAAAATAATTAAAATTAATTATCATGGTTAAGGTAAAAATGTTTTAACTGTGTTTTAAACTAAAATATAATGGTTTAAAATGAACTAAAACTTTTATGACTTCAATTTAATGGAAATATTTCAATACTTTCACCTATATTATTCGATAATTACACATTTTAGAGGCTCTGGGAATGAGAAAAACAAATGTATCACTTTATTTTTCCAAAAATTCAATGTGTGTCCTCTCTCCTACATATATAAGGCCACCACCTCTCCTCCCCTCATCAAAGTTTAAAACCATCTAGTTCATTCAATAACTACTAAAATTAGTTAATTACTTCCCTCGCCACATATTATATGAATTAGTCTTGTTATCAACCCTCATATAAATTCTTTACATATAAACCTAAAGAGGATCTCTAGAGAAGATGTAAAATTCTTGAACATGTGTATTTTCTTATTTCTTCTGCCACATCATTCAAAAAATATTCAGAAATACTAATATGAAAAACAAATTGTCCCCTAAATATTCATATGTAATCATGTTAATTTTATAACCATATCAATATCTACTTCCATCAAATGTGAATCGAAACTGTTAATTGTGTGTGTGGAGAAATATCACCTCGTGAACTGATGTAATTCATTTTCCATCACCACATTTAAAGGATGTACATGATGATGGATTTAACATATTTATTTTATATTTATGAAAATATTATAATTCTAAAATTAATATATCAAATATACCTTCTTTCTTTCTATTTTGGGGGGGATAAAATATCATTGTCCGTGTGTATGGTGGACTACCACCACGTGAAGTGATGTGATTCATTTTTCACATAAAATTTACATGTAATGTTGTATAGTTAAAGTTAATTAGTGTATATTATATTTATTAAATAATCATAATTCTAGAAATATAATATCACAAGTAAATTATTACCTTCATATCAATTGTAAATAAAAATGTTGCTCATGCTAATGTGTGGAATACCGCCTCCACATAACGATGTGAAATGTATTTATTTTTGATTTTAACATAGATAATATTAAGTATGTCTTTTATTTATATAAATAATATATAAAAAATAATATGTATTCTATAAAGGTTAATTAAATTTATATTCCTTTTTCAATCAGTAGAGAGAAAAATGGAACCAGCATTCATGCATTTGTACAACCTTCCACTTACATGAA
Organism: Viscum album; assembly: GCA_963277665.1. Classification (NCBI taxonomy): domain Eukaryota; kingdom Viridiplantae; phylum Streptophyta; class Magnoliopsida; order Santalales; family Viscaceae; genus Viscum; species Viscum album. The sequence continues at coordinate 1,648,884,482 of OY728136.1, forward strand.
TGGTATAATCGACTTTATATCAATGACTTATATAGATTACTATAAATAAATATATGATGAATATATATGATATTTATTTCATGGTTAAAATTTTGGGGATCAAGGAACCATGATCATAGTAAAAGTACTAAAATTTCCATATTAGAACTTACAAATCAATTATCACCTGAAACAGTGATTTTAACGAAAAATTGTAATTAAAAAGGATATAAAAGACCATAACTAAATCATAAATGGTTTTATATATATTATTATTATACATTAATTAATTTTTAATAAACATTACATGAGGTTCTGATACATTCAAAAGAAATGGATCCTTAGGTAACGGTTTCTTGTCTCACTTTTACTTCTGTGAGATTCATGTTATATTCACCACTTGGTTCTTTTGTGTGGTGAATATAATTACCATTTTGGTATCTTATAAATTGAATATATTTTTCTTAAATGTACTTAAATTTTCATTTGGATTTTTTCTTTTCTTTGGTAAATATAATTCCACTTTTTACCCATGTTTCACTTTTTACTAAAATAATTTAATGTATTTTTCATTTCGTTTTTCAAACAATTATAGTAAGGGTATTACAAAAAATTCGATAGTAATATTTGTTTTAATATGAATCACATGTATGAAATTTTGGTTATCATGACCACTCAATTTTTTAAATCATCCATTATGAGTTTCAAGTGTTATTTTCAAAGGTAATTATTTTCAAAATATGTTTTGAACATCTAGATTTAAAAATATTTTCAAAGTAAAATATTTTTTCCCGGTTAGTTTTTAATGATATTTTTATGGTATTTATATTCATCAAAGACATCAAATATTTATTGTAGTTATACTCCAATGGGTATATGTAATAATTATACCATCCTTATTATTTATCTATATGGTCTATGATCATTTTAATAGGGGATGTAACAGTTTGATACCATTAATATCACACTTAATGGATTATGATTTTGTTTATTGATTAGGGTAACTATTAACATTTAATATGATGGTTTTTTCAATATGAATTTAAATTTTTATTATTATTTAACCATTTAATATGATTAATTAATTGTAATTACCAAGTTATGGGTGATTTCTTCTATAGCCCCTTGAGGGATTGGTAGGTCTCATGATACAAACTAGCTTGGAATTTATGTCCAGGGCCTTACCTGTTTATAAAAGATATCTTGGAATTAGGCCTTCAATGTATGGTAAGGATGTTCTACATTATTCATTCCCTCATTATGATATTAGTTATTGATCTTCAATGTGATTATTTGATTAGTTATAATATCCAATGATCAGTTTCATGCTGATGGGATTACATATATGGAATTATTTGATAATTATTTAAACATAATATATAATGATTATATTAGTGATTAAATGGGATTTCTTTCAGTTATTTAACTTTCATATCGAATATTATTTATTTATTTATTTATTATGTTGCACTAATTCCCTTACTATGTATTTGATCTCATTAATTCCTTACGAGTCTTTAACCAGGATTATAAGATGTGTATTATGATTGATATCATGGGTTATTCTATAGGAAATAATATTGCACATGAAGAAAATAATATGTTGTATTTCTTTTTATTGAAATGTGATATTCATGTATGTATCTACTTTTTCAAGAATAGAAAAATATATATCCCTTTGGGTTGTGATTACTCTTATCATATGATAATGTAATAAAGTACATAATTACTCTTGGAAATTAGTTTAGGGGTCCTTAAATGCGGTATTAAAAGTGGTTTAATAGAAACCCTAGGAACTAGATTAAGAAAAACAAAGGTTAGGGAACATAAAACTAGGATATAAATTGAGTATAATTATAAAATAACATCTTAATGTTTTGTAATTGTATATATTATATTATATTTCCTAGTAATGAATCCCTTTCGATATACTACAAGTGTACTTGATTCTCGCAGAAATGTACATAGTGGTAGTTACCCCGAAAAAAGGTGTGTCCTGAATGACTTCAGTGTTACTTGGTACAAAAAAATTCCCCTACTACACACCTGGTTTGACAATCCAAGGGGATATTCTTTGGAAAATTTACATATTCATTAAAAACCATTATGAAGGATTTAAATTTTTTATAATTTTAAAATTTTTACAAATAGATGATGTTTACAGTTATGATAATGTCCAGGCATAAGTATTTTAATTTATATTATTTTTTAACTAATATTAGGATTATACATTATGTTTCATAATGTTAGGATCTAATATAGTGCATTACATCATATAAAAATGGTGCCAAACTGAAGGATTGGAAACTATATCCATTCATGTACATTATGTAAGGATATCACTCCCAGGAAAGATAATTAAGTTGGACCAGGATCTAAAGCTAGAACTGATAAAATTTTAAGAATATTGGGAAAAATAACTCATATTATAATCAATAATCTTACCTTTTTGGAATATCTTTTAGATCTACCACATGTTTAAAAAACGTTAGACAACTTTATGCATGACTAACCTCCATCATTGAAGGGTCCTATAGACCCATTTGTACTTAAGAAGTGGATTAATTCCTTAGATAATATAATTATAGGATTTTGAAGAAATTAAAAGGATAATTTTGTCATAAGATATTATTGACTCGTAGGAGATGTAGATAAATGGTGTTTATTAATTCAAAACACTAAGAATAATGAATACATATCAAAGAAGAAATTGAAGTATTTTAAGGTAAACTTCATGGAAATTTATTATCCTCACACACAAAAATAAGATACAGAGAGACAATTCTTAAGTCTAAGACTAATGGAATATGATAATGTTTCTATTCATGAAAGAAATATTGAATACATATCAAGTAATTATAAGGAAAAAATTACTGATAAAAAAGAAATATCAACTATTTCTTTGATGGGACTAGTCCAATTCTTCGAAGGGCACTAGTCTTTGAAACTTTATCATCATTGGAGGAAATGGTTTCATGTGGTATAAAGATAGAAAAGTAATTTTAAAATACTTAAGCCTTCAAAAAGAAGTAATATATAAAGAAAAAATGTAATAGAAAAAAATGGATAAATAAAATATCGGAATGGTTTTATTTCCCCAATTAATTATTGTGGAAGGAAACGTTCTAGTACTTTCTTGAAGGGAATGGTAGTTTTATAAATATATATGGAGAAATCTAAACATTATTATTTTTTAAATTTTAAAAAATAATTTTCCAATGTGTAATTCTTAAACTATAAGAATATGATCCACTAAAAAAATTAATGAAAAAATATTCAAAAGAATATACCTTAAAAGAAGCGAAGGGATCAAGGTCAAGATTATACTATTACTATAGACAGAGTGGAATGATTAATTTTTTTTATTCAAGAAATATTTTTTATTATTATGTAATAAATTATATTATGGTAATAAGAAACACAAAATTTATGAATATTATACTACATTAGTGTTTATTTATGGATTTGAAACAATATGATAAATGGTACCGATGAAGAAGATAATTTATTCTGTGGAAAGTTGATATTTTTGGAAAAAATAAGATTAAGAGAATATAACCATCAATAAATTCTTGATGTTTATATAATAATTATATAGATATGTTTATGGGATAATATTGGTGACCTCAAAAATGTGGAAATAAATATTTGGAGGCACGCATGTTTTCATTATTATATTATGTTTATCATGATATTCACATATTTGTAATATGACATTAAATTACACTTTATGTCATCTATAGAACATAATGTTATGTTTGTTACTAACCTTCCATCAAAAATTTTGAAGATAAAAATTGGTTAGAAATATTGTAAAAATGATTTATGTTTATGTATTGATGAAATGGATAAATTTAAAATTTTGGTTTTTTTAGATAAATCATGCTAAGAATTTTGGTTTTTGAAAATACTAAAGGAATGATTTTTCACTCTTTTGTGAATCTTATAATCCATTAAAAGTAAATTTTAATGTTTCATGCATAAAAAATAATTTTGGATACTAATTTATGGGAGTAAGATATAAAATGGAAAATTAAGTACAAAAAAAGTATGCAATTAAACTTATCAAGTAAGTATATTTTTTTATCATAGATAATATGGTAAAATATTTCCTTAACTCTAGAAAAAGGATTTTGAATCAAAATGTTATTCCAGAACCTTCATTTTTGATGATCCAATGACCATTTCAATAATCACATATTTTTGGATTTATGGTGGTAGTTTTTTTATATCATTCACTTTCTTCTAATAAATGAAATCAATCACTCTCCATAATTATTTACTCTTTTATTCCATATCCATATCTTCAAGTACCACCAATTTTATCAAATTTTTGAAACTTGGTACGTGTTATTCTAGATAACCATTTTATTTCCCTTGCTATCTTATTAAGAGGTATTTTTAATTACCAATGTAATTATATAGGATTTAAAGAATGATATTTTAAAATATAAAACCCTTGATTACTAAGATCATGGTTAATCTATGAGGATATAATTCATTTTAGGTGGTAGAATATAATGCCTTGAAAGTTTAAGAGAGAAAATCGTCTTTTATAGCATATATGATATGAAACACCATGAATAGAAGAGAATTTTACACATCAAGAATTTAAAATATATTTATTTTTAATTAAATTAAATATATTCAATAGATTATAATGAATGTAACATCGGGTTAAAAAGAAACATGAGACTCTATAAAATTATAATCAATTAAACATGACCATTATAACTTTGTTGTTAAGTTGGGGGTATGTATAAGAATAAATAAATCATGAGAAATATATTTTTTTATTTGTAACAAAATATATTCATTTTTATATATTTTTTTGAAATAAAATAATAATCATTTTAATTTAGAAAAACTGTATTTTTTTCTAGAAAACAGTTTGGTCATGTTTTTCATCTATAATTTAAAATTAGTTTTTATAATTTTTATAAAATTTATTTAACAATTTTAACTTCATTTTTTTAATTTAACAATCAAAATTATCTTTGGGTTAATGTTTGAGGTTTTTCTGAAAAGATTAATTTTTTGATTAATAGTTAAAATATTGATTTTTATTGAAACCCACATTTTCATTCAAATTATTTTCAATGATAAATTATATTTTAAATTAGTTTTAAAGTATAATTAGTAATATTATATAAAAAATTAATGACATTAGGTCATTTGAATAAATTTTATATTGAATTCTGATATAAAAACTTTTTAAAATTTTGAATGTTTCTCTTTGGAAACCCCATTTTTTACATGACTATGAGAATAATTTTATATTAAATTATTCCAGTTTAATAAGTTTAATTTGGAAAAATGGATTCCATATTTTTAATCATCATAATTTATATTATATCATATGTTCAACATAATTTTTTACCATAATGAATAGTGAAAATATTAAAAATTAATTACTATTGTTAAGGTAAAATGGGTTTACTAAGAGGCTAAACTAATAAGATATGGGTTCAAAATGAAATAAAAATATCCCATAAACCATTTTATGGGTATATCTAAACATTAATACACATATTTGTTTATAATTACTCATTTTAGAGGTTTTTTTCATGAAACACATGTTGTTATCACTTTATCTTTCTAAAAATTGAATGTGTGTCCTCTCTGCCACTTATAAAAGGTCACACCCTCTCCAACACTCTTTGGGATTAAAAATCAATATTATTATACCAAAAACTAACAAAATACATTAATTAATTACCTAACCACATCCTACAGGACATAATTTTATTATTAACCCCTCCCTTTGAGGATTTAGATATACAACTAACGGGGATCTTCGAATAAGAGGTAAAATTATTAAATGAACATATTTTTTTTATCTCTTCTAGAAAATCCTTAATGTAATATTAATATATGTTAATAAAATTGAACCAGTATAACCTATATACTTATATTTTATTAATTGAATTTAATAACTCAGATCCATCTCCACTTCCCTAAACTAGGAAACAAAACTGTTGATCATTTATATTACGGACTACAGCCTCACGAACTGATGTAATTTGTCCTCCATAACCACATTTAAAAGATATATATAAGGATATATTTTTTATATTTATATTATATTTATGAAAATATTATTAAAATTTAATTAGGATGTCATATATACCTTTCGACATTCAATTTCATGTGGGATATGACAACATCACTCGTGTCTACGGTGGACTACAGCCTACTGAAGCAATATGATTTTCTTCAATTATACTTCAAATGAAAGGAACTATTGATAAATATAATGAATATATGTGAAATTCATGAACAAAATATTATTATATAAATATAATATTACATTTAATTCTTACCTTCAAATCCATTGAAAAACAATAACATCGCATGTGTGTATATCTGGACTACCGCCCCTACGTAGTGATGTGAAAAGATTTTAATTTGATATTTACATGGATGATCATAAAGATTTAATCTATTAATATAAATATTATATATTACATAACAATGATTCTTAAAATAGTAATTAATTTTCATTTTTCTTTTATTCCATTCGTTTAGAAAAAAATAGAAGCAACGTTCATGCATACGTATGACCCACCGTCTCCATGAATGGTGTAAATAATTTTCTATCATTAAATTTTTTAGATTTTAATAAATAAATATATAATTAAAATATATTATATTTATTACATTTTTTCATTCAAAATATTATGGAACCATGATTAAGGTAAAATTACCTAAATTTCCAAAAACAAAGCAGTTGTCACTGAAAATCACGATTTTAACGAGGAATTTTAATAAAAATGAGATAAAACACCATAAGTAAATCATATATGTAATAATATATATTATTATGGATTATTAATAGATTTTTAATAAACCTATATTTATTATACATATGTTTCATACACATACGAATGAAGTCAAACATGATGTAAGGGTTTCCAACCTCACTTTTACATCTGTGAGACATAAGCCAAATTCACCACTTTTTTATTTTGTGTGTTGTTTATAATTCCACTTTTCATGTCTTCTATAATTAATATATTTATCTTCATCACATATAAATTTTCATTTGGTGTTATTTCTTTCATGGATATTTTGATTCAAAAGTTACCTAAGTGGGAAGGGATTCTCACCTCGCTTTTACCTCTATGGGATGTATGTCATATTGTACTCTATGTTCTTTTGCGTGGTTTATATAATTTCCATTTTGATATGTTATATAATTAGTATATTTATCTACATGATATTTAAGGTTTCATTTGGTGTTATTTATTAATTGTTACATATGATTCAAAATTTACCAAAGTGGAAAGGGTTTATTTCACAATCTCATTATTATGAGGGATTGATTATGTTTAAGTATCCCTTGGTGGAATTATTTTATATATATTAAAATAAATATTAATTATTTACCTCATGTAATAAATGAAAATTTTCAAGTATTAGTATTATTTTCATCTATTTTGTATTTACACTGATTGAGCAATTTTATAAGAGAATTTTACTTTGTTTCTCTCTTCGTTCGAAAATATTTTTTTCATCCAAACAATAGATTCTAAAAGAAATTAAAAAATGATTTTAAAATTATAAAAACGAATTATTAAATAAATTTTTACCAATTTATTAGTTTTTAAAAACATGATTGAAAGGAATATTCATATCGTTTTTCAATCATTACCTACTTGGATTTTTCTGAAAATGTGAAAGGAATCTTTTTTTTACATGTATGACATGTAAGCAATATCTTCCTTCATGACCACTTAATGTTTTAAATATTTATTTATAATTTTCAAAATATAATTTTAAATAAAAATAAATTAAATATATTTTTTGATCTTTTAGTTTTAATAATATTTTTAATGAAAAAAATGTTATTTTTTTCATGAATGTTTTAAAGGATGTTTTTATAGTATTTTTATTGGTGAATGAAATCAATAATTTATTGAAATTATAATCCACTAGGGATTTGTTTTAATGGTACAATACTTATAATTTATATGGATGGTTTATGATCATTTTGGCTAGGGATGTACTAGTTTGACACCATTCATATTACTCTGGGTGGTTTATGATTATGTTTATTGATTGGTGTAATTGTTAACATTTTGTATGATACTTTTTAAATAATAATGTTCATATTTATTATTCTTCACCTATTTAATAAGAGTAAAAAATTAGAATTAATAATTAATGGTTTTGTCCTACTATAGAACCTTGATGAATCGGTAGGTCGCAAGAGATAAACTATCTTGGGTTCTTTACCAAGGCTTAACCCATTTATGTAATATGTCTTGGATGGTAGCCTTAATGGTATGGTTAGAATATACGAAATTATGAATTCCTTCATTATGATATTAGTTATAGATCTTCCATGTGATTATTCAATTAGTTGTATTACCCATGGTTAAGTTTCAATCACATGTGGTTACATATATGATATTATTTGATAATTATTTAATCCTGCAATATTAAACTCAAGTAATTGATTAAATAGATTTTTTTAGTTATTTAGCTTGTCATATTTATTATTATTTATTTATTCATATATCTGAATGTAAGAACACCATTACTACAAATTTGAGATCACTTCTTTCTTATGTTTCTTCCCCCTCAGATTCTTATATGTGTATTATGATTGATATGAAAGTTATGATAGAGGAAATAATGATTCACTCAATGAAAATAATATTTTTTTATTTTATGTTTTCAATTGTAATTTTAGATTCAAGTATGTATCCAGTTTAATAAGACTACTTAAGTAAATTGTGCTTCAAGATATAATTCTAGTTATATTATTCCAATGTAATAAAGTCACCACTTACTCTAGGTTACTTGGTTCGGGGTCTCTACAATTTTGGAATACGTGATACCTTCACACACCTTTTTAATCATTGTAATTGATTTGAGATGATTTTTTTCCTTCTTTAGACCGAATCAAAATAAATATTAGATTCCCATATAATGGTTAAACACTATAAAAAACATTTGTCTTATAGTTTTTATTTATTCTCTACATTTCATGTTGTGGTGAGTGTTCAAGGTGCATTAACAGATCAACACTTCTTAATTGGGAATGAATTTGTAAAAATAATAGTTGATAATTGACATATAAATTTATTTTTGGTAAATGATTAGAGCACAAATCCACCCCTCCTCAATGTTCCATCACGGTCCACTGGGCGATTCACTAGTTATAAATTTTACATTTTAATTAAATAAATTAATATATATAATTATAAAAATGCATTAGACCATTTAAAATATAATTTATAATATATAATTGATTATAAATTAAGAATAATTAATTAAAAAATACTACCTATGATATATAACATTTTTTTAATAATCAATAACGCTAATAGTTAATAACAAAAACCAAAATCTAAAGAGTTAAATAAATTTAAATAAAAATCACATTATTCACTACATGTTATATATAATTAAATTAAATATATTTTAAAATCTCTAAACAAAATGAAATTGAGCATTTAATACTTGTTTAAGTTTAAAAATTACCAATGAATATGAAACATGAAGTTGCAAACATGTATAAAATAATTCTATATTAGAGATCTCATGGCATTGACCATAATTTCATTGTGCGAAAATCCAATTTATCCATTTATATGCACACATAGATAAATATATTAAATTAAATTTTTTTAAAAGTGGGTGGGGATAACTACTCATATGGTACGAGAAGTAGTCAATAGTAGTGTAGGACTCCACCAAGTCCTAGAGTGATTGTAGCTAGTTTTTGTAAGATATATTATTTCATACATAGCCCGAGCTAGTTTTACATTATTATTTAGTGTCATTCGATAGATGTATTTTTTTTATTGGATTTTTATGTGTGTGGTTTTAATCATATAATCAGTCTTATAATAAATAGCCATACAACGAATATGGGAATCTAACTATAGCGTCCCATTTTTCTTCAATTTATAGTTTATGTCATCTGGAAAATCAATAGTCCATGATCGATTTCTAGTAAATACTTACAATTACCAAGGTGTTTCCCAAGGGAGGTTAGATCATCTCATAGTGAATGATTTAGACCCCAGTTTTTCGTAATTAACCTCAATCAATCAAGAAATATAGCTGAGGATTTTTGTGGTCTGGTCCAGATTGATGAAAGATTAGTTTTGGATCATAAAAAAATTGTATCCATGTGTTTTTTAGGATTCTAGGATATCTGATTTATAAGCTAAAATGGATAAAGACTAAATAGGTCACCTATAAAATTTATTTATCAAACTATTTATAGTGTAAACTCAATAAATATGGGATGTACTGGATGAGTGAACATGGTTGATATTGTTACCATTTAATTTTCATTTTACTTTGATTTTATTTGACTCAAAATCATAGATAGTGAGAGTGCTACTGAGTCAACATTCAAGTGTGAATATTTTAGTGTATTGGGGATCCATATTGAGATTAATCAAATATGATGGGGGTTTTATATTAATTTAATTTTAAAAAATACCTTGTTTCTTCAATAATTTAATTCCTTAATCCTATATTAATGATAATATATCATGTTATATATTTTAATTTAGTTCAAAACATAATATAAATTTATTATTATTTAGTTGATATTAAGATTATACTGCTATGATAATTTTATGATAATTAAATTATGTTATTTTCTATATGACTATGTATATATTTATAAGTAATTGATGGCGTGTAATAAAATTTGTTAGGAGATAACAAATAATGTAATAAGAGTAAGTTTGGGGAAAAAGTGGGGGTGGGGTTTTGTAAAAAAAGATATAATTTTGAAGAGGAATTTTTTATTTTTTGTTTTAAAAATATTCCTCAAATCATTTTTTATAACAAATTTAAATGGAATTAATTTATAAAAAATAATGGTTTGAAATTAAATTTCCATTTCTTATAATATGTATGGTTTTTAAAAAAATGGGAAAACAATTTTATTACTAGTTTTAGAAAAATATAGTACGTTACAAGATATAATATCACTTGATATAATGTGATGTAGTATATATCATAAGATAGACTTAAAATAGATTGTGATTCTAGTTAATTAAACTAAATACCATAAATAAACTATTATATATTACGTAATTGTGGGTGAAAATTTAATTAATGTAAATATAATACAAATTATCTGGTTATGGATTTCGATTTAACTAATGAGTTTAATTATTGTGCAAAATTATGTTACAAATGTAAATTGCTATTAGTATTTCATTTTATATAATGATGAGATACCTTTTTTAGTTTTTTATTTTTAAAATAATTTCTTGTTTTTTTTAAATTGTTTTGAAGTGGGTGTGCATGAATTTTAGAATAATAAAAATCATTTTTGAATATAATTCCTTTGTTAGAATTTTTATTTTAATGAATTTTTTAGAAACATATTCATTAATTAATTTTTAAATTTTTATTCCATATTATTCTTATGATCATGGATATTTTGAAATTTTTTTTAAATTCCTATGTTTTTAGGAATATTCCTACTAGGTAACATGTATGAGAGTATAATGTATTTGTGATATAATAGGTTTATTGGAAATATTTTTGATTCTTACTACTATCACTACTGGAAATGAAAGCTAGACCAACGCAATATTCCCAACGGTTTCAAAAACCATTGGGAAAATACTCCTTTACCAACGGTTCTGTAGAACCCTTGGTATATCGATATACTAGTTTTTTTTAACAATGGTTTCATTGAAACTGTTGGGTATTGTGATAATGAAGATATTTTTTCCAACAATTTACTGAAACAGTTGGGTATAGTAGATATTAAGAGGTTTTTTCGAACGGCTTTTTGAAACTGTTGGGATAATATAACTTTCCCAACGATTTTTTAAAATCATTGGGAAAGAAAATCCCCAAATATCATCGATCTGTAACTCCAGAGATCTTGAAATTTTTTCCCTAACTGAGAGTTGGAATCACCCTCTCGAAATGTTTTCCCTAAACCTCAATCGTCTCGAAGATTTGCCTCTAAATCTCGACACAAATGCTACTTCCCAACACAACAATTCTGATTTCTAACGATTTGTTCTTTCCATTTAAATTGGTATGTGTGAGTTCATTTATTTTAGATTTTTTCTTCCAATTTAACTCGGTACATGTGTGTTAATTTATTTTAAATTTTTTCATTCTATTTTGGTGAAATCTAGTGTGTATTGTGATCCCCTTACGAAAATAGGGCATATATAATTTTAGTTTACGGTTCGAACACTACTTCCCAACCTGATATAGAGGGTGCTAAGTCTAATTTCCAACGGGGCATCTATCTTTGATTCAAGTAATTTTTTATCCTCCATTCTAAATTAGTAGGTGTGCCTTCATTTATTTTAGATTTTTTTCATTCCATTTTTATGCAATGTATTGTGTATTATGATCCCATTATGAACACAATCAATATATTATTTTAGTTACATTTGTGTTGTGATTTATCTGTATAGAATAACTTTGGTAGATATTGAAGAGGTCAATATGATCCTGAGTTATTTTATCCTTGGTTTATTTTAAATTTAAGGTCTATTGACTTGATTTCGTTGGTTATCCATAAATACATTTAGGGCTGTCCAGGTGTGGTGGGGGGGGGGGGGGGGCTGGGCTTTCCAACTGGTGTGTGGGGGTAGTGGTGTCCCGGTGGGTGGGGGCTGGGTTTTCCAAGTGGGGTGAGGGTAGGGCTGTCCAAGTGGGGTGGGGGGCTGGGTTGTCCAAGTGGGGTGGGGGTAGGGTTTTCCAAGTGGGGTGGGTGTGGTGTGGGGGTAGGTCTGTCCAAGTGGGGTGGGGGTAGGGCTGTCCAAGTGGGGTGGGGGAGGGGATATCTAGGTAGGGTGGGAGAGGGGGCTGGGTTGTCCAAATGGGGTGGGGGTAGGGTTGTTTGGGGTGGGGGATGGTGTGCAGGTGGGCTGGGGGACGGTGTCCAGGCAGGGTTGTCCAAGTGGGGTGGGGAGGGTGTATAGGGGGTGGGGGAGGGGATGTCTACGTAGGGTGGGGGGATGGGTTCTCCAAGTGGGGTGTGGGGGTAGGGGTGTCCAGGTGGGGTGGGGGATGGGTTTTCCGAGTGGGGTGGGGTAGGGTTGTCCAGGTGGGGTGGGGGTTGGGTTGTCCAAGTGGAGTGGGGGTAGGGTTGTCCAAGTGGGGTGGGGGTAGGGATGTCCAAGTGGGGTGGGTGGGTGGTGGGGCTGGGTTGTCCAAGTGGGGTGGGGGTAGGGCTGTCCAAGTGGGGTGGGGGAGGGCAGTCCAAGTGGGGTGGGGGCGGGGTTGTCCAAGTGGGGTGGGGTAGGGATGTCCAAGTGGGGTGGGGGGTTGGGTTGTCCAAGTGGGCTAGGGGTAGGGTTGTCCAAGTGGGGTGGGGGGCTGGGTTGTCCAAGTGGGGTTGGGGTAGGGCTGTCCAAGTGGGGTGGGGAGGCCGTTTTGTCCAAGTGGGGTGGGGTAGGGATGTCCAAGTGGGGTGGGGTCTGGGTTGTCCAAATGGAGTGGGGGTAGGGATGTCCAAGTGGGGTGGGGGTAGGTCTATCCAAGTGGGTGGGGGATGGGATGTCCAATTGGGGTGGGGGTAGGGCTGTCCAAGTGGGGTGGGGAGGGTGTGTAGGTGGATGAAGCTCATAACTATAAACTCTCTATAAATACAAGAAGTATGAAAATGTATAGAGACATTCGTGATCATTTTTTGGTGGGATAACATAAAATGTGTTTGATGTTTTCATTCCTTTGTTATTTGGAGTTTCTTTTGATGTTGATGTTTCTTATAGATACCTATGATGGAATTTATTTTAGTTTCTAAATCGGCTGAGACTCCCCCACCATGCACAGTTTATGCAACCTTTACCCTTATTTAACAATTATGTTTACACAGCCTATGCAACCTCTACCCTCATTTAATCAGCGAAATAAAGTCATTAATTCAAGCCTTCATTCTCATTAGCATGTAAGAAATTGAATGATGTATACCCATCCTCACACGATTTCTTACCTTAGATAGTGTCCAACATATGTAATAAGAGCTATTGAATTCATCAGTTAACCAGGATCAAATATTCCATTTCCCCTAAGATGACTGTACTAATATAACTTTAGTTTCAATTAAATATGGTTCTCATTGTATGTTGTATGTTATGTTTCCTTCTGGGCCAATACTCACTTTTATGAGGGTGGGGTGCTTTTCACTAGGCATGTTGGCATGTGTAGACATCCATAAAATTGTTAGATAACCCACAAGTTTAATTCAGTAATGTTGTTATCATTGACATACTTTATTATTAATCTCAAAATTAAAAATAAATGTTTTTGTCTATACTTTATGAAAGTAAATCTTTTTACAATCCATGAACAACCTATTAGTGTAGAAGCCTAAAATTTATTCACCCATGGGGTGTGCTTGACTTGGGGAAGTAATTGGGTAATGAAAGGTATGGCCATAGAGGTGCCAATAATGAGTCATTGAACATGAGTGAATGATTTGGGATGCCTATAATAGATAATGGGACCGGAGTCATGTGCCTCTTATAGACCTAATGAAAACAAATATAAATAACTTTTAATTTAATTTTTGAGTACTTGTTCTTTACATTTTTTTAATAGTTCACTACGTCGACTAGAAACTTCTTCCATTATCGTTTACTTAAATGTATTTTCTATTAAAGTTTAATAATATTGAATTGTTTATGACAAAATGACTTATATAAATTCTTTTTACAGAATGGACAGAAGCTGGATGTATGAAACTGATCGGATCTCAAGCGATTTTCAAAACAATTTGGAGATCTTTATATGTTTTTCATTTCACAATGCTTCAGATAGTGGTCGCATACACTGCCCATGTTCAAATTGTGTTGGTAGTCCTTGGTTAAGCTATGAAGAAGTCCGATACCACATAACCAAATATGGTTTTCAAGCAAACTACTTTGTGTGGTATCATAATGGGGAGAAAATGAAATCTCAAATTGGTGATGATCGAAATGAAAGGACTAGAATGGAGAATTTGTTATATGGTCGGTTTCCATTTATTCATCATCATGAAAAAGAAATTATTTCGACTCACGAAGACTTTGATATGAGGACAGATGATGTATCTAGTGAAAATGATTATATTGATAGTGTGAAAAAAATTGAATGATGCTGCCACGAATCTAGTATATCGACAATGCGATAAAATGAAAAAGATGGAATTTTTAATCTGATTGTTTCATGGGAAAACTATGTATGGGATTTCTAATATAGCAATTGATTACATTCTTACCCTTTTGAAGGATTTACTTCCAGATGATGCAAATATTCCCTCAAACCACTATATGGCATTGAAGTTAGTTGAAGAACTTGGATTTTCAAGAAACAAAATTCATGCTTTCCTGAAAGATTGCAGTTTATTCTGGGAGGAAACTGCTGAACAAAATGATTGTATAAAATGTGGCACATCTTGTTGGAAGTCAGAATCTGATGGAACACTATCCCGCATTCCACAAGAAAGTAATGTGGCACTTTCCACTGATCACCAGACTTCATAATATATTTATGTCAGATGACATATCAATAAATATTAGATGGAATGATAAGAAGAGAAATAAGACTAATGATGAGTTGGTTCATCCTTCATATGTATTTTCATGGCAGAGATTTGATTCTCGACATCCGGATTTTGTAGCTGACGTGCGTAATGTGAGGATGGTTCTTTCATGCGACGGTTTTAATCCGTTTGGGAAGATGCTTACTTCGTGCAGCACATGGCCGGTTTTTATACACATTTATAATCTTCCCCCATGGTTTTTTATGAAAAAACATTTCACTTTCATGAGTATACTCATATCTGTTCCTTCTGATCCCGGCATTGATATTGACGAATACATGCAACTTTTAATAAATGATTTGAAACTTCTTTGGGATGTGGGTGTGCGCACATACGATTCATATTTGAAAGAAATATTTCAGATGCGTGTTGCGCTTATGTGGACGATCAATGATTTTCCAGCTTATGCAATGATGTATGGATGGATCACAAAGGAAAAACTGTCATGTCTACTTTGTATGAACAATACATGATCTGGAAGACTGAAACATCGTTGTAGTTTCAGTTTTATTGGACATTGAAGATTCTTGCCAAAGGATCATCTATATAGAATGAATCATTGAAGATTTGATAATACCATAGAGACCAATGATCCACCTCAGTGTATGTCTAGAACTGATGTGCTTAATGAATTGGAATATTTCAGTTTTTCATTCGGGAAGGATCAAATGAAATTTGGAAAGAGAAAGAATGTTTCCACTGAAACCTGTTACAATTGGAGGAAGATGAGTATCTTTTTTGATTTTCCTTATTGGTCAACCAATTTGGTACGTCATTTCTTAGACATAATGCATATTGAAAGGAATATAGGAGAAATTTTTCTTTCGGTTCTTCTAAATGTATAGGGGAAGACAAAAGATGATTTACGATCTCGGCGTGACTTGGTGGATTGGGGCATCAGACCAGAATTGCATCCAGTGCGTATCAGTGAAAATAAATGGAAACTTCTATGTGCTTTTTATGTGATGAAACCTACGAAAAAAACAATTTCTGGAAGTATTAGAGACTATTAGAGTTCTTTATGGCTATTCAAGAAACATATCTAAACGGGTCAACAGAAGAGAGTTGAAGTTAAAATATTTGGAAACTCATGATTATCATGTTCTACTGCATGAGTTGCTTCCAATAGTAATCCGTCTTCTTTTTTCCAATAATAAAAGGGTGACTTTTATTCGGTTCTTCATTTGTTTAGAGATCTTTTTTTAAGTAGTTTTCCAAGTATTTCTTGTAAAAATGTTGGCAGATGCCCCATTAATTTTGTGTGAGTTGGAGAAAATATTTCCTCTATCATTTTTCACATGCATGTTGCATCTGACTGTCCATATTCCCACTGAAATAATTCTCGGAGGACCTTTTTATTTTCATTGAATGTATCCAACTGAAATAAATATGTACACATTAAAGTCTTATGTCCGAAATAATAATCATCCTGAAAGTTCTATTGTGAACGGTTACTTGGCTCAAGAATGTATGGATTTCTGCTCAATGTATTTTTCTGATCTTACTACAAGAATGAACAGACCAATGAGAAATGAAGAAGAATAGTATGAGAAAATTAAACCCAGTTTTCCATCACTTCCTCAAATAGGAGGAATTCCTGGATCATATACATTGAAGACATTAATCCATGAAGAGCGGGAAATGGCACATCGCACAGTTTTGTTGAACTGTGATTTGTTCTACGACTATATCAGCTAACTAAATTGAATATGTATATCTTACGTATATATCTATTAAACTATTCATATTTTTTATCTACAAGGTACATAAAATAATGATAAATTTAAAGCATCATTCTTTATCATTGAGAAGGAGGGAGACTTTTCATAGCAAAGAGTTTTCTGCTTGCATAAAATTGAAGGTAAAAATATTACTATTCAAAATAATTATATCAATATTTAATTAAGTTTAATAGTCATTTATATTGTAATTATTGAGTTTGTCTGCTGACTCTATCTCTAAGGAAATAAGAGCTTTGGATTTTGGTCCTAATATCGTGGTTCGTGACAGTAAATCAATTCTTATCAATGGGTAAAAATTTATTATCACTGAATGAGCAAAGAACATGAGAACACAACATGATGGTGTTATGGTTACTACCACAACAGATTGTTATGTCAGTGCATTAGATAGTATACCGTGATTTGAAAATGTGGGTTATTATGGAGTCGTTGAGAAAATAATAATATTGGATTATTAATCTCATGGACGAGTCACAATGATGAAATGCCATTGGTTTGATTCGATGATAAGAAAGAGCACATTTATTGATGATTGTTTATTTTGAGTAATTAATATGACTCAAACTCTTACTACCGAAGAACCATATGTGTTGGCATCAATGGCTTAACAATTTTTTTATGTCAAAGACCAACTTCGACTGGAATTTGGTGTCATAGTTGAAGTAATTCCAAGACATATTTTTTATGATACTGATGATGGAATTGACACTTTCCCTCGTTCCATTAGAACAAATCCATTTATTTCTTTTGATGACTCCAACAGCTCAATTGTCAGAGTTGATTGTGAACCTGAAGTTTTGGTTGAAAATATATATAATCATTCATCCATGTTCTCAATTATTTTGGTTTACCTAGAGTTGGGTTGTTAAGGTTGGTAATATTCAAATTGATTTAGTATTGATCACAAATATGTTTTAGCAGACTTCCCATTATGTGAATTTTTAATGTTTATTGGTTGCAGTTTAATTTGAATTGCATTTTCTAATTTTGAAATGAATTGTATTCAATCCTAGTCAAACAATATTTCTAACTTGGTGAACATTACAACTTGTATGATTTATAAAATCCATTCAAGCTCTTTAAAAACAATTGACAGCTAAATTACCAATGAATCCCCATATTCCCTCATATATTTTGTTTTTTAGGTTACATATTAGTTTCCTTTTTCTAATTAATTACATATTTGTTTTCAAAAGCAGGAAATTCAGCCAATTGAAGAGAGATGAAGGAAAAAATGATGGAGAATAATCGTCGAATGGCGGAGATGGGAATTCCGCCATTAGTTTATTTCAAATATATACATTAAAAGAATATATAATTTCATGTGAAAAAAAATTAAACAATTTTTTAGGGTCCACCTTTACGTCGACAATTATTCGAAGAGGAGCCTAGTACTAGACCTAGTACTCTAGCCGGTGGTACGACGAGGGTTCGTACCAGAGGTGGACCAGCTGCTTCGTGTACCCGACTAGACCCTTCCCCTCCCACTTGACATGTCATCCTTCCCACATTCTGAACCCGGTGTGTCGTTAGGGACACATGGGATATTTAGGCCTCCCATGTTTTCACCATCTTTTGCATATTCTGGTCCATATTTTTCATATCCCATGATGATCCCCACTCCCCAGTCAGAACTCGGTCATACAGTTGTCCCGTCTTCTTTTACTTCTACTTCTGCCTCTCCGAGCTTCTATATTCCATCATCTTCAACTCTTGTTCCACCACAGGGTGTTCCATCAGTTTCTGTGGATCCAGTGGTGCTCAGTGATCAGACTGGCACAGGTATATTTATATAACCCTAACAAATTTTTATAGTAACTTTTATTTTCATTATAACATGTTTTTCTAAAATATTTTTTTTTTCTTTCATTACAGATACATCTATTGAAAGGAAGAGGGGCGGGGGTGTACACGCATGCATTTGGTGTGGAACCACCGCACACAGGTTATGGTGGATTACAATGAAGACAACCAAATGGTTGAGAAAACTGGGCAGCAATGTCGGAGTTTTTTGGCGATGCTTGCCAAGTACTCTGACATGATTTTCGTCAGCCCACTATCTTGGAGACATTTTCCACATGAGGTCAAGGATAGAGCTTGGGAAGAGATACGGGTAAAAAATCTGTTGTATTTAATGTCGTGAATTATTTTTGTATTTATATGAATTAATATTTTGATGTCAGCTTCGATTTAATTTTCCTGATGGTGAGGTAGCACGACCAGAACATCTAAAGGATTTAGGCGAGATTTAGGGAGCCTAAAAGCATGATTTGTATATTAGTTGGCGTGGTAGAGTTTTCACTAGGTTAGAGGCGGTACCAGTCATGGATGATTGTCCTATAGGGCAGTATCGTCAAATGATTACTCATTGGACGACTACCCAGTTTAAGGTATTGATTACATTTGAGGTATTTAAATAATAACTTTCATGGTTTTCATTAATACTATCTTTTGCATTATCGAATTTTATTTAGTAATCATCTGGAAAAAATAAAAAAAACATTGATTCAAAAAGATACATCCACACACTGGGACGTACTATGATGCCAGATCATGAGAAGAAACAGGTATGAAAATTGTTTATAAGTTTTGTTTATGGACTTATGCTTTTGTTTTTTTCCTCAATTATTAAATAGTTTGCTAAATTTTTCATATAACTTTAGTTTTCAATTTCATTGTAGATGCAAATACAGAATATTGAAGGACGTGTGCCTCGATAAAAACTATTTTGCTCGAGTATACAGAAAAAGGATGGAAGTGCCGTCAACGAAGCGACTCAATGGCAGATTGTAAGTTTTAATATGTTGATTTTATATTTTAATATCTATTTTTTGACTTAATAATATATTTATATTTGTAATAGGCTACTTTAGAGGCCCTTTATGCCCAAGAACTAGACAATTTTGGGCTAACTGTTCACTTACATCAGGTGCGGGGAGAGGAGCATCCTAGAAGAGTACGCTGCCGACATAGGATAGCCCCGAAAAGGTATTGGCCCTCCTCGGTTATGAGTTTTAGTGCCACCGAGCTGCATCAAGTTAGGTCACAGGCAGAACAGGCTGAAAAACGGGCCAGAGAGATGGCAGAATAGTCTGCTAGGGCAAACAGTGCATTTAAGAAATTTATTGAAGTTCTACGTCCAACACTTTCACCAGAGGCCAGACCAGCTTTTGATGAATATATGTCATCGATATATTCTATATATGGTGCACCATGTGGCAGTTCAAGTGGTGGTCAAGACGATTTGCAGCCTGATGATGATGATGGCTAGGAGTCTGATGTGGAAGATGAGGGAGAGGATGAGGGCGACGCAGATGGTGGGGGTGAGGAGGAGGAGGGCAAGGAGGAGGGCGTTGAGGAGGGAGAGGATAAGGGTGAGGGTGATGATGATGGTGATGATGGTGATGGTGATGGTGATGTCATAGAAGTTGATCTGTTGCATTTTTTGACTAATATTACTGAGATTTTATGTTTAATCTATTCTAGTTGTTGGTTTTATCTAGACACTTAGTATAGTATTGGAGTTGAGTTATATTTATATATTGTCTGTTTTCATGGATGTTGATGTCTTTTAATGGTTTCAGTGTATCTTGATCATGTTTATAGAGTTTTGTGTGTTTGGGAACTCCCTAGACAGCCCCCTACTTCCTGGACCCTGGAAAATCCCCCACCATCTTCCTTGGACCCTGGACAGCACCCCGGACAGCCCCCCCCCCCCCCCCACCCTCCTCCTTGGTCCCCGGACAGCCCTTCAGACACCCCCCCAGACATCCCCCCAGACATCCCCCTGAACAGACCCTCGGACATCCCCCCCCCCGCCCCACCCTCCTCCTTGGACCCTATACAACCCCCCGACCCCCCCCCCCCCCCCGGACAGCCCCCCACACATCCCACCGACCCCCACCCTCCTCCTTGGTCCCCAGACAGCCCCCGGAAAGCCCTCGAACAGCCCCCCACCCTCCTCTCTGGACCCCGGACAGCCCCCTGAATAGCCCCCATACATCCCCCCCCCCCCCCATCCTCCTCCCTAGACCCCGGATAGCCCCCCCCCCCCTCCCCACCCTCCTCCTTGGACCCCTGAAATCCCCCGAACACCTCTTGGACAGCCCCCCCGCACATCCCCCCACCCTCTTCCTTGGTCCTCGGACAGTCCCCCATACACCCCCCGAAAAGCGCCCTTGACAGCCCCCCCCCCCCTCCACTGTCCTCCCTGGACGCCGGACAGCCCCCCCGAACACCCCCTGGACAGCCCCACCACCCAGCACCCCACCCTCCTCCTTGGTCCCCGAACACCCCCCGAACAGCCCCCTGGACAGCCCCCCTCCCCCCCCCCCCCACCCTCCTCCCTAGATCCTGGACAACCCCCCCCCCCCCAAACAATCCCCCCACCCTCCTCCTGGATTTCACATACCTTGTTTTATTTCTCTAATCATGCAATGTTATTTAGGATTATTCCATTTCTGTATGTCTTGAATTATATGAATCTCTTGGTAAGCTTATTAGCTCAGTCTCATCAAATGAATGTGATGATATGCTTTAATTTTAATACAAATCCTTGTTGTACATTCTCCAGGTTATGTGAATTATTCCTGGTTTGATTCGGTTTACTTGTCAATTGTTAGGATAAGACATGCGTTACATGTTAAGGACTCATGGACGGACTCGTGATGCTCAGGGAATTTAGTCTTGAAATTCCAAGATGTATGCATTGGTTTCTAGGTGAGGGCTACCCGGATTGTGTTCATACTTTAAGAAAATGATCCATGGGTCATTTGAGACGTTTATGAGTCAACCCCATCTAAATCTGAGGCGTGGTGTGGCCGGTAGCACTCAAACTATATCTCTTTTGTTTAAAATGGATGAGATTCAAAGTGAAAAGAACAACTGGCATACATAAAACTGACCAAACACATTTGGATTCTGTTTATACTTTATCAGAATGATCCATGGGTCATATTTGATGTGTACGAGTCATCCCCGGCTCAATCCGAATCTTGGTGTCATCCGGATCACTCTAATTGTCTCTCTTACTTTTAAAATGGACAACATTTTAAGTACATATAGAAAACTGACCAAACAGATTCTGATTGTGATGATACTTTAGCACAAAGATCCATGGGTCATATGTGACGGGTATGAGTCAACCACACCCCAAGACGAGGTGCGTTGTGGTCGTCACCTTTCGAAGTATCTCACTTTTGTTTTAAATGGATAACATTTTAAGTGAAAGTAAAACTGAAATATAGAAAACAGACCAAACGCATTCAGATTGTGTTGATACTTTAGAAAAATGATCCTTGGTCCATTTTTGATGTGTATCATCCAACTTAGCATCAATCCGAGTCACGGAGTGGATGGAACCACTCGAAGTGTCTCTCTATAGTTAAAAATGGACTTCATTATAATTCAAAACAACAACTGACATATGGAAAACTGACCAAACACATTCAGATTCTGTTAAAACTCTAGGAAAACATTCCATGTGTCATTTTTGAAGTGTACGAGTAAAACCCGCCTCAATCTGAGGCTAGGTGTGGCCGGTACCACTCAAAGTGTCTCGGGTTTATTTGAAATAGACAACATTTTAAATGAAAACAACAACTGACATACGTAAAACTAACTAAACGCATATGGATTTAGTTGAAACTTTAGGAAAACAATATATGGGTCATATGTGATGTGTACGATTCAACCCTTCTGCAATATGAGGCACGGTTTGGCTGGTACCATTCAAAGTGTCTCACTTTTGTTTGAAATGGATAACATTTTAAATAAAAAGTAAAACTGACATATGGAAAACCGACCAAATGCATTAGTACTGTGTTGATACATTTGGAAAATGATACTTGGGTCATTTTTGACATGTATGAGTCAACCCCGCCTCAATCTGAGGCATGGAGTGGCCGGCACCACTCGAAGTGTCTCTCTGTAGTTTAAAATGGACTTCATTTTAATTGAAAACAATAAATGACATACGGAAAACCAACCAAACGCATTCATATTATGTTTAAACTTTAGGGAAATGTTCCATGAGTCATTTTTAACGTGTACAATTCAACCCCTTCTCAATCTGAGGCCATGTGTGGTCGGAACCACTCAGAGTGTCTCAGGTTTATTTGAAATAGACAATATTTTAAATGAAAACAACAACTGACATGCGGAAAACTGAGTAAACGTATTCGTATTCAGTTGAAAATTTAGGACAACAATCCATGGGTCTTATGTGACATGTATGTGTCAACCCCACATCAATAAAAGGCACAGTGTGGCCGGCACCATTCGAAGTGTCTCACTTTTTTTTGAAATGGATTACATTTTAAGTGAAAAGTTCAACAAACACACAGAAAACCAACCAAACGCATTTTTATTTTGTTGATACTTTAGTAAAATGATACTTGGGTAATTTGTGACTTGTAAGATTCAACCCAGCCTCAATGTGAGGTGCTAAGTGGTCGGCACCACTCGAAGTGTCTCTCTATAGTTCAAAATGGACTTCATTTTAATTGAAAACAACGACTGACATACCGAAAACCGACCAAACACATTCAGATTTTATTGAGAATTTAGGAAAATGTTCCATGAGTCATTTTTGACGTTTATGAGTCAACCTCGCCTAAATACAAGGCCAGGTGTGGCCAGCACCACTCAAAGTGTCTCAGGTTTATTTGAAATAGACAACATTTTAAATGAAAAAAAAAACTCACATACTGAAAACCGAAAAAACGCATTCATATTCAGTTGAAACTTTAATAAAACGATCCATGGGTCATATGTGACGTGGACGAGTCAAATCTGCCTCAATCCGAGGCACAGTGTGGCCGAAACCATTCCAATTGTCTCACTTTTGATTGAAATGGATAACATTTTAAGTGAAAAGTACAATTGACATAAGGAAAACCGACCAAACGCATTAGGATTGTGTTGATACTTTAGGAAAATGATCCTTGGGTAATTATTGACATTTATGAGTCAACCCAGGCTCAATCCGAGGCACGGAGTGTCCGTCACCACTCGAAGTGCCTCTCTATAGTTTAAAATGGACTTCATTTTAATTGAAAACAACAACTGACTTACGGAAAGCTGACCAAACGCATTTAGATTCTATTGAAACTTTAGGAAAAAATTCCATGAGTCATTTGTGACGTGTACGAGTCAACCCCGCCTCAATTCAAGTCCAGGTGTGGCTGGAACCACTCAAAGTGTCTCAGATTTATTTCAAATAGACAACATTTTAAATGAAAACAACAAATGACATAGGGAAAGCCGAATAAACGCATTCGGATTCAGTTGAAACATTAGGAAAACGATACAAGGGTCATATGTGATATGTACGTGTCAACCCAGCCTCAATCTGAGGCGCGAAGTGGCCGGCACCACTCAAAGTGTCTCTCTATAGTTTAAAATGGACTTCATTTTAATTGAAAACAACAACTGACATATGGTAAACTGAACAAACACATTCAAATTATGTTGAAACATTAGAAAAATGATCCGTAGATCATATGTGACATGTGAGAGTTAACTAAGCCTCAATTAGAGTTGCAGTGTGTCCGAGATCACTCTAAGTGTCTCTCTTTTGTATAAAATGGATAACATTTTAAGTACATATGGAAAATTGACCAAATGGATTCTGATTGTGTTGATACTTTAGCACAACGGTCCATGGGTCATATATGACATGAACAATTCAACCCTACCTCAATCTGAGGAGCGGTGTGGCTGGAACCACTCAAAGTGTCTCTCTTCAGTTTAAAATGGACGTCATTTTAAGTGAAAACAACAACTGACATACAGAAAACAAACCAAACGCATTCAGATTCAGTTTAACCTTTAGTAAAATGATCCATGGGTCATTTGCGATGAGTACAAGTCAACCCCGCCTCAATCCGAGGCACGGTGTGGCCGAAACCACTCTAATTGTCTCTCTTTCTTTTAAAATAGACTTAATTTTAAGTGATAACAATAAATTACATACGTAAAACCGATCAAATGCTTTTCTATTCTGTTGAAACTATAGGAAAATGATCCATGGGTCATGTGTGACGTGTACGAGTCAACCCCACCTCAATATGAGGCCTGGTGTGGTCGACACCGGTCAAAGTGTCTCATGTTTATTTGAAATGGACAACATTTTAATTGAAAACAAATACTGGAATATGGAAAATAGATCAAATGCATTTGGAATGTGTTGAAAGTTTAGAAAAAAGATCAATGGGTCATATGTGACGTGTACAAGTCAACATTGACTTAATCTGAGGCATGGTGTGACCAGAACCACTCAAAGTGTCTCATTATTTTGGAAATGAACAACATTTTAAGTGAAAACAAAAAATGACATACAAAAAACTGAAAAAACACTTTTTGAATGTGTTTATGCTTTAAGAAAATGATACATGGGTCATATGTGATCTGTAAAAGTCAACCCCACCTCAATCTGAGGTTCGGTGTGGCCGACACCACTCAAAGTGTCTCTCTTTTGTTTAAAATGGACATCATTTAAGTGAAAACAACAACTGATATACGGAAAACTGACCAAACGCATTTAGATTTCATTAAAACATTAGAAAAAAGATCCATGGGTCATATGTTATGTTTAAGAGTCAACCCCACCTAAATATGAGGCATAGTGTCACCATCACAACACAAAGTGTCTCAGTTTTATTTGAAATGGACTACATTTTAAGTGAAAAGTTCAAATGGCATACAGAAAACTGACCAAATGCATTCGTATTCTATTGAAACATTAGAACAATTATCCATGGGTCATATGTGATGTTTAAGAGTCAACCTCGCCTCAATCCAAAGCGTGGTGTGTTCAGAACCACTCAAAGTGTCTCTCTTTTGTTTCAAAAGGACATCATTTTAAGTGAAAACAACAACTGACATACGGAAAACCATCAAAACACATTTTTATTCTGTTGAAACTTTGGGAAAAAAATCCATGAGTAATATTTGACGTGTACGAGTCAACCCCACCTCAATATGAGGCCTAGTGTGGCCGAAACTACTCAAAGTGTCTCACATTTATTTGAAATGGACAACATTTTAATTTAAAACAACTACTGGCATACGAAAAACTGACCAAACACATTCTGAAATTTTTGAAACTTTATAACAACAATCAATGAATCATTTGTGACGTTTACAAGTTAACCCCGCCTTAATATGAGGCATGGTGTAGACAGAACCACTCAAAGTGTCTCAATTGTTTTGAAATGAACAACCTTTTAAGTGAAAACAATAACTGGCATGCGGAAAACCAGCCAAATGTTTTCAGAATATGTTGATACTTTATGACAATGATTCATGGGTCATATGGAACATGTTCTTGTCAACCCTGCTTCAATTCTTGGCACGGTGTGTCCGGTATCACTCCAAGTGTATGTATTTTGATTAAAATGGACATTATTTTTAGTAAAAACAACCGGTATACAAAGAACCGAAAAAACGTATTCAGATTATGTTCATACTTATTCAGTTTTTTAGGTATTTTATTCATAATTGATAATTAAATTATGTATTTATTCAATTATTAATTGAACTCTGGATTCCACATACAATTGTAATCTAAATTTTAAATTGAATTCTAAATCAATTTTGTATGATTATAATTACGTTATGAATTATGATTTAATTTTGGATGTGTATAGTTCAAGAATGCATTATATGTTAAATGTGTCTGAATTTGTTCTCTATATATATGTCTTAGTTTGTTATTGTAGGTATAGTAATTGGAAAGGAGGAGAATGGACATCATTAGAGGCTGCTGTGAAAATTGCAGGCTATTGTGCAATTTTCATAGCATATTCTATACCAACAGTTTCAAACCATTGTCATAGGCTTGTAATAACCCTTTCCCAATGGTTACAAACCATTTGGAAAGGTTTATAGGTATTCTTTTCCAACAGTTTTCATTGAACCGTTGGCAAAAAACTTTACTAGCAGTTTAGAAACCGTTGGGAAAGAGTTTATTTACCTAGTTTTACCAACGGTTTTGTGTAAACCCTTGGTAAAACTTATGCCAATGGTTTGGCCAAACCGTTGGGATAGGTTAATTTTACTAACCTATACCAACGGTTCTCTATAAACTGTTGGGATAGTTTTTTCCAACGGTTCTCCGTAAACCGTTGGGATAGCTTTTCCCAATGGCTTACTTCCCCACAGTTTACAAAACCATTGGTATAACATATACCAATGGTTCTGCAGGCTTTCCCAACGGTTCAGAACTGTTGTGAAAGACCCCATTTCTAGTAGTGTATGGTGGCCTAGTAGTTATTATTACCAAGTAGTTTTTTAATTCCTTTTATCAATGTATTCTATTTATTTTATACAAGGATGTATATTGAGATTTATTCTAATTTAAAACTATTTTGATCTAGAGAGGCACCACCCTTGAGAACCTAACTTTTATTTGAGAGGCCAATTCATGATGAGTACATCTATGAGGACCTAGGTGGTATTCATTAAAATGGATTTAGAAGTTATTATTTTCATACATGATCTAAACTGATGAGTTATTTGTTTCTATTTATAAATAATCCTATTAAAAAATATATGTATTCTATTTTCCTATAATAGGTATCTATCTTACAAACTATATATGGAATCCATATACAGAGAATATATGAGGCCAATGGTGTAGGTACACTCATTTATTCTAGTGCTATGGAAGGGATTCTGAGTATAGATATGTCAGAAGTAGTCTTTTACATTGATTTTTCTAAGAACCCAGGTTTTTAGAATGATCAAAATCCCAACCTTATTTAATTATTTTGACTGGTTTCTCTGAAAACTGGAGAAACTATATAGTTTTAATAAAATTCCAGGTTACTCACCATGTACCTTTTGTACACATTGTGTACTCCTGACTGTGTGTGAGGGCCATACATGTCGTGTAGACCTATTGGTCGGGTAGAAGGATTTTAGCTAGTACACACCATGTACTATTTGTACACACCATGTAGAGGGGCCGTGTATGGAGATATACATGGCGTGTTGGGGATGTCGGCCAGGTAGATAAGTACACGTTGTATACCCCCAGCTACATGCCATGTTGTTAGTTGGAAAGTCCTCAGTGATATATTTGCCGTCATATAAATAGTAAAATGATACACAGGGTATGTAGTCATAAGTACACGTCATGTACTTTATTTTTTTCTCTAAAATGTGCAGTAGCCTCATTTTAAGGCAAAATATGAAACCCTTGAAGGGTTTGAGAGAGTAGAGCCAGTGGGAGCTCATTTTTCCCCTGGATCTTTGTCCGAACTCCATTTTGATCACCATCAGATGCATTGGAACCCCCTCATTAAGACCTTGATTCCTCTTGATATATTCTTCATGATTTCTATTCTAAACCATGTTATAGGGGTTTGAGAGTTTTTTATTATTTTGTAGATCTACATTGTTTTAGACCTAATTGGAGGATGTTTTCGGAGGAGTAGAATCGTACTAGTACAGGGTAGGTAGTGCATAACTTGTTTTGTGTTTTTGTGGACATTTGGGTGGAGCGGCCTTTGGTGCCTCTTCGGGGATTCTGAAAGAGACCCCATTGTAGTTTTCGTTGCATATTGAACTGATTGTGAGACCCGTGGGATGCCTTTGGGTCTTCCCTACACCTATTTTTCTCAACAGAGGTCGGGTGAGGGGTCGTTGCTCAAATGGGGAATCATGTCTGGGTATTTCAAAATGGATTTAAAATGAATTGTGATGACTAAACTGGTGATTTTATATTGTTTAAGCTTGATTAAATGTATCATAGGCTTTCAAGACCTCAGTGCTGGTATAGGACAACACCTTCCTAGTGCAACTCAACTTTTTAGTTTAGTTTCTTGTTTTAAGTATTTATTTTGATTATATATTCTTGAGTGATTTTGATCACAGGTTGGTCTTGGCCCAGGATACATTGGGTGGTTCTGACCATAAGATTGGGCATCATGGACGTCATCTTGAAGTAGTGTGACAATCAGGTTGGGCATGTCCTGGGTTACTTAGATGGAGAGGCCATCAGACTTGATCGACATGGTTGTAGGGACATGAGGTTTCAGAGATGTCATGGCTTGGGTACTATTTTGGTGATTACCGCTCACCCAAAAACATTGGGTAGTGTGCACATAGAGAGACTCTGTGATGAGGTGGTTTTGACCACTCATGTTGGTAGAGGCTCCTGTTAGTTGCGGTTTAGGTACTTTTGGTTTGGCAATGCTTTCCAAAGGAATCCACATTGAAGGTGAGGAGACTTCAAGGGATATCATTGTGGATATCGGGTTGGGGGCAGAGGCTTGTCCTGATTTGATGGAAGACATCATTGTACCTACAATTATTTATTTGATGGAATACATCTCTATCACTCCAGTTACTTATATAAGGACATGCATCACTGTTCTTCGGGGTTAGTACATCTTGGGCATGACTTTGGTATGTCAGTACCATGAGACATGAGGAGTTAGGAGGCACATGGTGTCAGGTTACATAAGAGAGATTCCAGTGTTGGCTGAAGCAGGTGACACCTCATGGTGGCTACTAAGCACCAGTGGATTATATGTTTATTTTTTAATCATATGGATTAATAATTTCCTTATAAGTTCATTCCTAATTAAACACTTATATTAGGAATGCACCAATGGGTGGTTTCCTACTGAGATTCTACTCACACCCTGCACGGGCCCTTTAGGACGCATGTAGACTTTATAGATTTATGTGCAGGAAAGAGATCAACTTCATGAGCTAGATTGTATTAGCTATTTTTTAGAGATGGTATGGACCTTGAGGTCTTTCTTAGATAGAGTTTACTTGTTTTTCTTTCTTTCTTGTACTAGCATACATACCTTGTTTATTGTATCTACTTTCGGCTATCCATTATCACCCATTTATATATTTAATTGATATCGATGTGTGATTTGTCTTCTCTAGTAGTAGTTACAAGTGGTTCAGCATTCTATTGTGTTTACCTTCCACTATTGTTGTTTTTATTTATTTCTTATGCTGTTTATTTCTATTTATTGAAATTTTTTATGCCATGCTTTATATATTTTAAAATTTTCATGTGGTAGGATATTTTCACCTGGATCTTATATGAGAAGGTAGGTACTCTGGATGAGGTGATTTTGATCATCAAGATTGGGTGACTCGGCTGTCTGTTTGAGGCAACGTTGGTTGTCAGGATGGGGTGTCATGAGGTACATTGGATACTTGGCTCTACTAAGGGCGGGTAAGGAGGACATGAGGCCAGGATGTCATGGGCATGGGTTATGGTGGGTGAGAGTAATGTTAGTTATTATGTGATGAATTTTACTACATTATTTATCTTCGTTCTATATATATATATATATTTATATATTTATATATTTATATATGTCGGCTATTTGACCATTTATTTTATTCAGTAGGTTCCATCTAGACGACTTGGATAGAACGTCAGGCGGGTGATGGTACAGTGTCTTAAGTGAATGATCATGTTCTGACACCTGAGGGATAGGCAGATCATGA
Source organism: Viscum album (assembly GCA_963277665.1). Classification (NCBI taxonomy): domain Eukaryota; kingdom Viridiplantae; phylum Streptophyta; class Magnoliopsida; order Santalales; family Viscaceae; genus Viscum; species Viscum album. Next base: position 1,648,915,226 of record OY728136.1, read on the forward strand.
GCTGCAGGTATAGGATTAGGGTCATGATCAGGTTCAGGATCCAGTGTAGGCAGGACAACAGCTAGGTTTGGTAGCATTTAGACCGTGGCTCGAAAAGAAGCCCTGGTCTAGTCTGGTACGTGTCTTGTAGAGGATCGACATAGGCATTTAGAGTACAGATTCATCTATGTAATATGTGATGCAGGAGTTCCAGTCACTGCACCCGCCACTTTTTCAGGGTGAGGGTTGTCCACAGGTGGATGAGAACTGAATAGAGAGCATGTAGATGGTCTTTCAGCAGCTAGAGATGCATCCAGGGTCGAGGACATATTCATTGAGCACTTTTTCCCAGTGATTCTAAGATTAGATAGAACTCGGAAGTTCTTGATCCTTCAGTAGGGAGACATTTCCTTCATGGACTACGCAGATACTTTCACTGAGTTATATCTCTTTGCACTAGATGTGGTAAGTGGTGACTCAACAAGGGTGAGGTGCTTGGAGGATGGATTACGAAACACTATTCGGATCCATGTAAATATCTTTAGGTTGATTTTGTTCTTAGAGGTGGTGAATCACGTGCTCATAGTTGATGGAAACTAGAGGGATACACCCTAGGTTGGTCATGCGATAACTTCAGGTGATGGTTTAGACAGTAGGAAGAGAGGACGAGACAAGTTCTAGCCAAACAGCCAGGCCAAGGACTCAACAGACCAGTTTTTGGAAGTTCAGTAGTGGTTTTCTTTCAGTGTGGACATCCATAGAATGTCTAGAATCTGTGAGATAGTCCTCCAAAAAAGTATCAGGCATGTGGACTGGTTGGGAATCTCAAAAGGTTCTGCAGGAAACCATCTCAAACAGCTGGTAATCAGGGACCAGAATAGAATGTGGCATCTTCAGTTGGTTTTATTTCGATAATAGGAGAGGGTAGTAGATTTTTAGCTATGTGTGGAGGACATGACATAGACATTGTCACCCAACTGAGGGGTCAGTGGCCTATCACTGGAGCAGCACCATAAGGAGGCCAGGAATCAGGTAGTCTTACATCAATCCATATGCATGCCATGGAGCAACCAATGGATGATAAGGTTGGTGAGCCAATGATGACTAGATGCTGGTCAGTGATGTTGGCGCCATATCAGGTGAGGGATATATTTATATATATGAATGAGATTCATGGCATCATGGTAATCAAGGATGCAGGTTACTTGAGGTGCATTGAGCATCAGGGGCATCGAAGAGAATGGTTACTTGAGGTTCCCTGAGCATCGGGGCGTTGAAAATGCGGTTTACTTGAGGTATCATGGGCATCGAGGAATCAATGATGTGGGTTAATTGAGGTGATAGACACCTGGTTCATATTGAGAATCCATGGGATTCAAGACCTTGTGAATGTGAACACCGATTAGGTACGGGATATGTTTGGGTGTCGGAAACGACATGGGAGCACCAATGAGGTGCAGGGGTGACGACTCATCACAAGAGGACCATGAGTCTGAAAACAGGTTAGTGAACCTTTACGGGATTTTAGTTTTGTACGGTTTAGACTGAGTTAGGAAATTCCTAAGGTGGGAAGCCCTTGAGGAATTTATATAGAAACATTACAACCAGGGTAGTCCAGGTTTCTTTGATCAGAGTGGTATGTTCTGTGCCATATCTGTATTTAGTTTGATAGCTAAGGGATGGTCTATGTTAAGGTGTGGAGATTTTAAGAACATGGGTTTTTAGAATAGGTCAAAATCCAAACATTTTTTTAATTTTTTTAACTAGTTTCTAAGAAAACTCAAGAAACTGGGTATTTTCTGGAAAATTACAGATTACACGTTGTGTACCTTCATTACACGTCGTGTACTCTTGACCGTGGGTAAAGGACAAACATGGCATGTAGGCCTGTTGGATGGGTATAATGATTTTAGAAAGTACACGTCGTGTACTATTTGTATGTGTTGTGTAGAGGGTCAGTTTATGGGGATATACATGGTGTGTTGGAGATGCCATCCGTGTAAAGAAGTACACGTCGTGTACCCCCTAGGTACACATAGTGTTGTCAGTTGGAAAGTCCTCGGAAAAATATCATCTAACATATGAATAGTAAAAAGATACACATGGAGTGTAGTCCTAAGTAGACATCAGGTATTTTTTTCTTTTTTTCTAAAATGGCCAGTAGCCTCGTTTTTAGGTAGAAACCAAAACAGTCGACATGATTGAGAAAGGAGAGTTTCCCGGATTTCGTTTTTTATCCATTATCTTCATCCAAACTCCATTTTGATATCCATCGGATGTGTTGGAACCCCCTCCGTAAAGCCTTGATTCCTATTGAGATTTTCTTCTTGATTTATGTTCTAAAACAACTTTTAGTGGTTTGAGAATTTTTGATTCTTTGGTAGATCTTCCTTTTTTAACCAAATTGGAGGCTGTTATCGGAAGAGTATCATTGTACTAGTATGAGGTAGGTGCTTCATACCTTGTTTTGTGTTTTTGTGGGCATTTGGGTGGTGTGACCTTTGGTGCATCTTTGGTTATTTTGAGTAAGACCCCATTATAGTTGTTGTTTCATATTTAATTGACTCTGAGACCAGTGGGATGCCTTTGGGTATTCCCTACACCTATTTTTCTTGAGAGAGGTTGGGAGAGGGGCCTTTTCTCAAATGGGGCATTTTGGAAAGTTATGCCAAAATGGGTTTAAAATGAATTGTGATGATTAAACTGCTGAGTTTAGATTGCTTAGGAATGATTAAATGTATCAGAGGCTTTCAAGACCTCAGCGTTTGTATGTGACATCATGTTCCTAGTGCAATTCAAATGTTTAGTTTAGTTTCATGTTTTAAGTATTTATTTTGATTATATATGTGTGTGTGATGTGTGATATTGCATATGCTAGAACATTCGAGTTATGTTGGGTGTGGTACAAATATTCTTTAGTGATGCTGATCATAGGTTGGGCTTGGCCCTGGATACATTGGGTGGTTTTGACCACAAGATTGGGCGTCATGGATGTCATCTAGAGGCTGTGTGACTGTCAGGTTGGGCATGTCCCGGGTTACTGGGATGGCGAGCCGTCAAACATAAGCGACATGATCGTAGGGACACGAGGTGTCAGAGACTTTGTGGTTTGGGAACTATTTTGGTGATTACCACTCACCCATAAACTTTGAGTAGTTTGAGCCTAGTGAGACTCAATGATGAGGTGGTTTTGGCTACTCGTGTGAGTAGGGACCCCCATTTGATCTGGTTTAGGTACTCTTGGTTTGGGGGTGCTTGTCATAGGAAGCCACGTGGAATGTGATGAGTCTTCAGGGGATAGTGTTGAGGCAATCGGGTTGGGGGTAGAGGCTTGTTGTCCTTTTAGGGTAGACATCATTATCCCTCATGTTATTTATTTGAGGACAAATATCGTTGCCCCTCCGGTTACTTATTTGAAAACAGGTATCACTATTCCTCTAAGTTACTACTTCTTAGGCATGCCTTTGGGATGTCGGTACCTTGAGACTTAAGGTGTTAGCAGGCACACGGTGCTGGGTTACATGATAAATATTCTAGCATTGGCTGAAGCAGGTGACACATCATGGTGGCTACAGAGCACCAGTGGAGTCTATGTTTATTTATGCATTGTATTGCGTACGAATTTCCTTATAATTTCATGCATGCGTAAACACTTATATTAGGTACGCACTGTTCGGTGGTATCATAGGGAGAATCGTCACACACCCTGGATGGGCCCTTCGGGATGCGTTTTAGACTTTATGTATTTACGTACATAAAAGAGATCATCTATAGGAATACGACATCTGTAACAAGATGATTTACCTTTACCTGTGTCTTGGAATACGACATCTGCAACAGCACCAATGTTCCAACGCAGGGGTGAGTATAAATATCAGTAGGTTTTCCCCCAATGACTTCCCTACTCACGCCACTAGGATAGAAGATTTATCCACATTTATATAAAAACGGTTTATATAAAACATTTTCTAAAAATTATTTTATAACTAAATATAAACAAGTTTCCAAAACCATACATAACCAAAGGTATTCCAAGAGCAATTTAAAACAATTTTCCAGCAATTTATTTTTTCAGAAAAATAACCAAACAAGCTTTAGAACCATTTCACAATATTCCTTTTTGGCATACCCAACCATTCCACAACACAGGAAACCAACCATGCATGCTACGCTATGACAGTTCCATAATCATGAGTGGTTTCTTGTCGATTGACCAAGTCGTCACAAGGTAATTGTTTCCCATGTTCCATTACACCTTTGGCACTGATCACAAGGTCATATTTCAACCAAGCCTCATACATATAGTTACCACGTTCCATTAAACGTTTGTCACCGAGCACAAGGTCCTATTTCAACAAAGCCCCGTACATGCAATATGCACTCACACCACATCTTCCCATCAATCATGCCAAAACACCCTTTCAATAAAAACACCTTTTTATTGAAAACCATTTCCATCATAACCCTTTCAATTCCAAACCATTTCAATTCCAAACCATTTCAATTCCAAACCATATCAATAAACCTCCCTTTAATTGATAACCAATTCCATCAAAGTCATTTCAATCTCAAAACATTTCAATAAAACACTCTTTTTATTGATAACCCATTTTTCTTCAAACCATCTACAATTTCAGAAAATCCATTATTTAAAATCAACATTTTATATTCAACAAGCCAAATCACTTTTCACAACAATTCACCAAGATTCCACAATCTCATCAAAACCATAAATCATCACTAAATAAGATTTATTATATTATTTTCACAATAAAATCCATTCAAATTAACCAATTTGAATCTAAGACAATTAATTATAGTAAGAGGAGTCGAGAGTGAAGCCTCCTACCTTTAGGGTTTTGATGGAAGCCACAACGAACGAAAAACTCTCAAGAAAACCGGGTTTCCTCTTCAAGAACCCGCCTTAGATCTCTTATACTAGAAAGATCAAGACCAAATCTCATCATATTTTGAATCCATGCATTTAGATCTACCAATAACAGGTGTAGATCTAAGAAACCAAGAAAAGTGGAGAAGTAGATCTATGTAGATCTAAGAAACCGATCAAGAATGAAGAAGAACGATCACATACCTCAAGAATCTGGCTTCTATTCACCAAGAGAATCCTTCAGATTGCCTTTGGAACGATGGGAGAACCCTCTTTGACCTTAGGAGAAGAAAAATATCGATTTGGGGCCTCTTAAGAGCTTAAATGAGGCACTTAGAGGCAAAAAACGAGTGAGATCCACTTTTATAGGATCTCATTTAAGTGTTCGCACGGTTTTCTCGCACAGTTAGACAAACCATGTGCTAACTGTGCGTTAGCCACTGCCTCAGTAGACACTCTATGTATTGTTTTTCCGCACGGTTAGACAAACCGTGTGCCACCTATGTGGAAGCTACTTCCTCAAGGGCCCACTACGCATGGTTTGGCCACACGGTTTAGACAACTCGTGTGCTGCCCATGCGAATTCCCCTTTGGCTCAAACATCATTTAATGTTCTCCCGAATCTCCCATTCATCACCCTTAACTTTAAAATCATTGAATTCATCAAGAAAGGGTTACATACCGGAAAATGAAGGAACTAAATTATCCCCATCATTCATCTTTATATCCCCAAAAAGTAGAAAACCTTCACACAACTAAAAGAGTTTCAGTCACTGCTCTTTAATTTCCTTCTCACATTCTGAAGTTTCTTCTTAAATCTGGCCATGCTTCCATAAAACCCGCACTAGACCGATGAATTTTCCATGAAAGACTTTCTCTTGCCTATCCACAATCTATACCGAGATATGTATCAACGAAGCATCTGGCTCTAGGTCAACGTGATCCCATCTGATCACATGGTCAGGATCAGGTAGATACTTTTTCAACTGAGATATATGGAACACATTATGCACCAAACTGAACCGCAGTGGTAAGGCCAACCGATATGCCACCTCCCCAACCCATTCCAGTATCTCAAAAGGGCCAATGTATCTAGGAGATAACTTTCTCTTCTTCTCGAAACAACAATGTCCAAGCCTTGTAGAGATCCTCTAGAAGATATGATCACCCACAATGAATGACAACGGTCTTTGACGGTGATCTGCATAAGATTTCTGACGACTCTAAGCCATCTCTATCCTCTTTATAATAAACTGGATCTTCTATATTGTTTCTTGGATGTGTCTTGGTCGGACTAGTGATGTTTCACTAGTTTCCACCCAGCATAGTCGAGAACAACTAGGATGCCCATATTTTTCTTCAAACGGAGCCATGCGTATCAAGTCCTGATAGATGTTATTGTATGAGAACTCCAACAAGGGTATATACTCCTACCATGAGCCACCAATATCCATTACATAATCCTGCAACATGTCTTCCAATGTTTGTATCGTCAGCTCAGATTGGCCATCCGTCTGGGGATGATACGTCGTGCTCATAGTCAACTGGGTTTTGAGGGCTTTCTGTAATGATTTTGAGAAATGAGATGTGAACCTTGGATCTCTATATAAGACTATAGAAACTGCTACACCATGCCTCTTTACCAATTCTCGGATATAGATTTTTGAAATATCTTCCACCGTATGGTTTTCACAAATAGGGATGAAATGGGCCGACTTGGTTAGACGATCCACTATCACCTAAATGGAATCGTGTTTCCGAATAGCTCTTGGAAGACCTGTAACAAAATCCATTGCTATATGATCCCATTTACACACTAGGATAGGTAGAGATTGTAACATACTAGCTAGTCTCTGATGGTCTGCTTTAACCTCCAAACAAGTTAAGCACCACGAGGTGAACTCAGCCACATTCCTTTTCATTTCGCTCCACCAAAAATTGTGACTTCAACGTCTTATACATCTTCTGTGTACCTGGGTGTACAACCCATCTTGAATGGTGGTAAGCATGAATGATTTGTTCATAAAAAACCATAGGTACAACCATCCGATCTCTGAAACACAAAACTGAACACCCATCAAGTTTCTATCCATCAATGGTCTCCCCACCATTAAGTTTTGAACATAAAACCAAATATTCGGCATCAGATGTTTGTGCTTCTTTGATCATATTTACTAAATCCGGAACAAGTGTAGCTGAATAGAAAACAGAAACATTAACTAGGTATTCACATTCCACATGCATGTTGTCTAAGACCGACATCAACTGCCATTCATTTGAAGCTTTATTTTTCAACTGAGCATAGGACTTTATACTCAATGCATCCGCCACCGAATTCCCTTTTCCTAGTGTGTACATCAAGTCATTGTCAAATATATGGAGATAATCCATTTGTATCCTTTGCCACAAATTCAAATATCGCTATGAGAAAATGTGTTTCAAGCTTTTGTGATCCATAAATACAGTGAATTTCTCACAAAAGAGATAATTTATCCAAGTTTTCAATACATGGACGACTGAAGCTAACTCTAAATAATTTTTGGGTAATTCTTATCATGTACCATAAATTGCCTTGAACCATAAGCAACCACATGATCTCTTTTCATGAGAACACAACCCAACCCTGATCCTAAAGAATCACAATACACCACTTACTCTTATCCTGAATCTGGTAAAATCAAGATTGGTGCTGATGTAAGCCGAACGTTTAGTTCCTGTAAGGACTTCTGGAATTCTTCTATCCATAGGAACGGAGCATCCATCAATGTCAGAACTATCATTGGTGAAGCTAGTCAGGATAAATCATGTACAAATCATCGATAGTAACCAGCTAGACTAAGAAAACTACGTATCTCGAACACATTCTTTGGTGGTTTCCAAGAGATAACAGCTTATATCTTCTCAGGATCAATAGAAACACCTTTCTCAGAAATTACATGGAAAAGAAAACATATGTCATGTATCCAAGAATCACACTTTGATAATTTTTCATACAAGCGATGATCTCTCAAGATTTGTAACACTGTTTCCAAGGGAACCTCATGTTAAAGCCTTGTCTTGAATACACCAAGATATCATTGAAAAACACCACAAAAAAAGAATCCAAATATCGTTGAAATGTCTGATTCATCAAATCCATGAAGACTGTTGGTCCATTCGTTAGACTGAAAGGCATGACTACATATTTGTAGTGCCCATATCTGCTTCTGAAAGCTGTCTTTGGAATATCCTCCTTCCGAACCCGCAATTGGTGATATCCCGATTGCAAGTCAATCTTGGAGAACTACTGAGCTCCCCTTAATTGATCTAATAGATAATCAATGTGTGTAAGTGGATATCTATTATTTATTGCAACTTGGTTAAGCTTACGATAGTCAACGCACAGCCTAAGAGTTCCATCTTCCTTCTTCACAAACAACACTAGTGCTGCCCATGGAGAAGTACTTGGTCGAATGAAGCCCTTTATTTCCTGCTCCTCTAAATGCACTTTCAATTCCTGTAACTCTATTGGTTCCATCCTATAAGATGGAAGGGAAATATGACTGGTCCCCGAAAGGAGATCAATTGTAAACTACACCTTCCTTAGAGGTGGTAACCCAGAGAAGTTGTTGGGAAAGACATCTAAGAATTGATCCACTATGGCTGGAAATATATTTTCCTCAATCTCTTCCATTAATGCCAAAGTCAACGCTGCCAGTTGGTATAATATCGTTCCAACCATTTGTGCCAACAAGCTCTTTTCACCTTGCTTTACCATCCTCTCTCCATTGAAGAGATGGTCAATGTCGTGCTCATTCGTGAAAATAACTGTTCTTCTATAATAGTTGATGTGAGCCTTAAATATTGTCAACTAATACATTCCTAGGATTACATCATTTAAATCCATGTAAAACATAGAGAAGTCCCATTTTAACTTAGCTCCATCAATAGTGATAGTGCATGCTCTACACACAAAGTTTTGACGTTCTCTTTCACCAAGAGGATTTTTCAGTTTCAAAACAGAAGTTATCATTTCCAGTTTTAAACATAACAAGTCTACAGCACGAGAAGCAATGACAGATTGCGATGCTCCAGTATCAAACAACATTTGCACAAGGGTAGAATTCAAAAGAATCGCACCTATCACTGTAAATGGTCCTACCTGATCATCGACAATCATATGCTCATCTCCATACAAATACTTTGTCACTGCATTGTTCTCCTTATTGCCTTGATGGGATTGACCTGGTTGAAGAGTCATGGTATTTTGAGAATCACAATGGCTAGCTCTGTCATTCTGATGATACTGACTATGATTTCCTCGTCCTGTTGAAGCATACAATGGTTGCAACACCTGGTAAGTGACACATGTTCCCAACCTCGGAGCATTACTACAATAGCGTTGTAGAAGTCCCATCTTCTTGAATTTGTGAAATGCTCTAGGTTGTGTTGTACTCTCTCGCTTTATGTGACCAGTCTAACCACATTGAAAGAAACCTTATTTTCTCTGGGGTCGTGGAGGAAGGTTCACTGATCCCTTTTTCTGTTTCTGATGTGCACTCGCACCATAGAAATAGATATCCATTTTCCTCTTGTTCCTAGTGGTTGAGTTCCCACTGTTTCTCGTAGGTATCATCATTCCTCCTCCCATCAATCTCGAGATATCACGTTCAGTAATAGTCGCTTTGTTCACCATCTCTGTATAATCTGTAATACAGAGCACTGAAATCTTCAATCGAATATCTTTCCTTAGCCCCGATTCGAAGATGGGTGCCTTCAATGATGCACTTACTGCAACCTCTGGTGCAAAATGGACTAAATTCAAGAATATAGCCTCATACTCTATGACAGAGAGACCCTCTTATTTCAGGCTGAAGAATTATGTTCTGTTTTGGATCTTGAACGTGTGAGGATAGAATTGTTTGTTGAACAACTCTTAAAAATCCTCCCATGTAAGGCCTTCATCACATTTACCATGCACCGCTAAATCCCACCACTGACGTGAAAGATCCTCGAGCATATACGTCTCCAAATTTACATTCAGTTCAACTGATGTGTTGATGAAATTGAAGATACAATTCATCCTACTTAGCCACACCTCCGTCTTTTATGGTTCAGAATCACCCTGAAAGTTTGGTGGATTCTGCTTCATAAACTGGATGGTATGATGCACATGCCTTGGTTTATCCCTCTGGTTCTTCATATCCATAGAATGAAAAGCTTGTAGATACTCTGAATCATCTCTTGGTTCACATGTGGTTCAAGTGCAACCACATTCACCGCAAATTCTTCGGGTTGGTTCCAATGACGCCAGCTGGGTGCTATTTTCTAAACCAACAACAACCTCCAACAATCTCACTCTCTAGAAACAGATGGCTTATCATTTCTAAATCTATCACATTATCTGTCAGAAAATTGTTTTCAAAACAACATTTTTCCCATGTCCAATGATTTTTGAAAACATTCCTCAGGCCTTTTGAAAATCAACCTATTTTCAAAATACACCAAATACCCTGTTTTCAAAATCTTTTACTTGAAAACAATTTCTACATTTTTCAAAAAATTTCACCTTGCACAAAATCCTTACTCATTTCTCAAAATGAGTTATGCAATCCTAGTGGGAAGTCATTCATCTAGAATGCATGTCATGCTCATCCCATTTGCTAAACCCATGACAATGAGATTTCCCAACATTCTAGAAGTGTATCCAAAACACTTATGTACCCAACACCCTGGTAACTTGAAGTTCAGCATAAATGGGTTAGCTACACCCTTTTATGCTATACATTTCATGTTCCGACAATCCTACTCATGTCTATGATTTCGACCCAAGGAATATACAAGAATTAATTTCAACTCCAAGACCAAGAAATAACCCATAAACCAGCCAAGCATAACCAAACATTCACTATATGATGTATGAACAAATGAAAGACCAATAAATACATCATTTATATCAAACTACATCAAATTACACAATACTGGAAGACCAAACTAAGCATCAATGTACACAGCGGATGAACAGCTCAAGACTCTCAAAAGACACTACAACTTCGTGCTCCACAAGATCCAAGCTCCATAACATCTCCCAAGCATCACCACAAGCCACTAGCAATAAGATTCTTTACCTTTACCTATGTCCCATAACAAGACATCTGCAAAATCACCAACATGAAAAAGTAGGGGTGAATATAAAACATAGTAGGTTTTCCCCAATGAATTCCCTACTCATGCCACTAGGATAGAAGAGTTAGCCACATTTATATAAAAATGGTTTATATAAAACATTTTCTCAAAATCAGTTTATAACTAAATATAAACAAGTTTCCAAAACCATACATAACCAGAGGCATTCCAAGAGCAATTGAAACCAATATTCTAGCATGTTATTTTTCCTAAAAAATAACCAATCAAGCTTTAGAACCATTTCACAATATACCTTTTTGGTATACCCATCTATTACACAACTCGTGTTACTAACCATGCATGCTAGGTTATAACAGTTCCATACTCATGAGCGGTTTCTAGTCAATATACCAAGTCGTCACAAGGTAAGTGTTTCCCATGTGCCATTACACCTTTGGCACCGAGAACAAGGTCATATTTGTAGCAAGCCTCGTACACAAAGTTAACACATTCCATTAAATGTTTGGCACCAAGCACAAAGTCCTATTTCAACCAAGCCTCATACATGCAATATGAACACACACCATATCTTCCTATCAATCATTCCAAAACAACCTTTCAATAAAAACACATTTTTATTGAAAACCATTTCCATCAAAACCATTTCAATGGAAAACCATTTCAATAAACCTCCCTATTATTGAAAACCAATTCCATCAAAGTAATCTCAATATAAAACCATTTCAATAAAACACCCTTTTTATTAAAAACCCATTTTTCATAAAACCATCTACAATTTCAGAAAATCCCTAATTTAAAATCGACATTTTAAATTCAGCATGCCAAATCACTTTGTACAACAATTCACTAAGATTTCACAATCTCATCAAAACCATAAATCATCACTAAAAAAGATTTATTCTATGATTTTCACAATAAAATCCATCTAATTAATCAATTTGAATCTAATCTAATCAATTCTTGCAAGAGGAGTCGAGAGTGAAGCCTCCTGCCTTTAGGGTTTTGACGGAAACCACAATGAATGAAGAATGCTCAAGAAAACAGGGTTTCTTCTTCAATAAACCACCTTAGATATCTTCTCTGAGAAATATCAAGACCAAATATCATCATATTTGGCATCCACCAAATTATATCTACCCATAATGGGCATAAATCTAATAAACCGAGAAAAGAGGAGAAGTAGATCTATGTAGATCTAAGAAACTGATCAAGAACAAAGAAGAATGATCTCATACCTCAAGAATCCATCTTCTATTCACCAAGAGAAGCCTTCAGATCGCCTCTAGAATGATAGGAGAACCCTCTTTGACCTTTAGAGAAGAAAAATACCAAGTTATGGCCACTTAAGAGCTTAAACAAGTCACTTATATTCAAAATCGAGTGAGATCCACTTTTATAGGATCTCATTTAAGTGGTCGCACGGTTTTCTCGCACGATTAGACAATATGTGATCTAATCGTGCGTTAGCCACTGCCTCGGCAGACACTCCATGCACGGTTTTTCTGCACGGTTAGACAAACTTTGCATCGCCTGTGTGGAAGCTACTTCCGCAAGGTCCCACTTCACACGGTTTGGTTGCATGGTTTAGACAACCCATGTGTCGCCCGTGCGACTTCCCGTTTGCCTCAAACATCATTTAAAGTTCTCTCGACTCTCCCATTCATCACCCTTAAATTTAAAACCATTAAAAGCATCAAGAAAGGGTTACATACCAAAAACCAGGGGTACTACACTCACTGCTACTCGGAAGCCTTTGACATTTTGGGAGGTGCTCCTAAGTTAGTAACACCCGACTCATTTAGCACTATTTGGGTGGTTGTTCGGGTCTGGGTCGTTACAATTTTTTTATTCAACACATCATTGAATTAAGGTGTTTTAATGAATTTTAAGTCAATTTAGGAATCCATATTGTATTATGAGAAGCATGGATAATTTTTGAGTAGCTGGTATATTTTCATAATTAGGGTTGGATTAGGATGTCCTCGAGTTTGATGTATAATTTTGTATAACTAAGTGTAGTGTAAATAAAATGATAGTGGATGAAAATAAAATGAAAGATCATAGGTTGGGGAAATGAACCATATTGTGTGGGACTTAGTCTTTGTTAAAACCTATTTTAAATTTAAATTCATTAACTTAAAAATAATTATATATAAATTAACATGTAAATACTAAGATTTTTTGAAATTTGAGGTTTGTGACTTTATATATACATTATGGTGAGAATGTTTGGATAGTGATTTTAAATGGAACGTGTTACATAGTTGGGGATAGTGAATTGTTTTAGGATTAAATATTCTCATTCTTAATATGAAATAACCATGACACTAAGGATTGTTATTATAGAACAGTTAAAGTGGGATACGATGACCCATCCATGTTGAGATGTTCAAAAAATATTGTGGTGTGATTAAGAAGGGTGTTAGGAAGTAATAACTTGATAGTAGGAAGAAATTAATAGTAACTTATGGGAATATAATTTCAATGATGAATTAGGTCTAATGGATAGGAACATAGAGGTAGTTCCATAATTGTGGGTATTTTAACCTTGTAAACTAGGAATTTTGTTGAAATTTTGTTATTAGATTAATGGTATAGTCTAAGAAATTGGGATTTATGTTAAATAGATTATTAAATTCATGTTTACCATTCACATTAAACATAGTGATATTTTTATTGGGACATTATGAAATTAATCAAGGTAAATAGGCTTGGGTTATGATGTGTGCAGTGGTAGGGTTTGGGAATAATCAACCCATATTTTAGAATGTGATATTGATCCATATAAAAGATATATGGATGATTAAGTTGTGTGATAATTGGAATAGAAATTACATCAATGTTTTATTTGTCCTTGTATGTTTCAATGTGGGAATCAGGTAAAGGAAGAATACATGGATATTTAGATGACTAATGTGTCACTAGAGAGTCTCAAAAATGATACTTCATGATATGAATCTTAATAGTGGTTATTTTTTAATATCTTCCATTATTTGGGTGTTAATAAACCATGAGAAATTTTGGATTTGATAGTCATAATTATATATAATTTCTAATTTCGAATTAGAGAATATGGTTAGGTCATCATTGTTGTTTCTAAAGGTCATTAATTGAGTATTTAAAGATGTAACAATGGGTATAAATGATTAAAGTTAATATTTTTAAATGTTATAGAAAAATATGGTTTATAGGGGTGCCCCATATGTGGTAACCTAGTATGTACATAGACAACCTTTAGGTATACGACACTAACATTGGACGAGGTGGTTGATGGGTTCTCACCATGTCCCTAGTGGGGCCCAATTATAACAATTTTTTAAGGGGAATGCATCAAAATTTTAAAATATATAATCTTGTTATCTATACATAATATGTGATTCAAGTTATGTTCATTATGCATAGATACTCCTCTCTCCTCTTCTCATTTGGTTCATTCTTGGGTTTCCATTAATCTAAGATTTTTTGGTTCTATTTTAGTCTTTCATTTAATGAACATCACCCCCATTCATATCCTTTTCCTCTCTTATTTTTTCTCCTTTAATTTTGGGTTTCTTAAAAATGGATTTTTTGTATTCGATTTTACCAAATCATGTTTAAATCACCTTCATCATTAGGGTTATCATGTTTGGTGCTTAATTAGCATTCATGAAGAGTGAATGAATTCGATTTCTCACTATTTTAGTGAAGGTAGATTTATTAGTGATAATTCCATTTAATTTAATTTATTTTTTGTAAAATTGATTATTTATAAGGTTATAAGATTTGGGAAGTTTTCATGGGAGGGTTCCTATTAAATATTAGGAGGGTTTTTAGGTCCTTTATATTGGTATTTTCGATCTCTTTATTTATGAATCTTATTTATTTATTTTTATAGAGTCATTCAATGATTGTAAAAATTGGGAAATTTTTCCATTATGGTATTTAGGTGTGTGGTCTCAAAAATCCTCTTTTTTGTTTTAGCTAGCATTTTTCTATGATTTGTCTACAAATTATTTTTAAAATCTCAAAATATATGTATTTTTTAATATATAATATAAAGAAATTATTTTTACAAATAATTTAACATTTTGATTGAATTTTTATCTTATATAAATGTTACAAAAAATTCATTCATTATTTGGGTTTATATAGTCACTCCAATCTATCAATATGTTTCCATATGAAGTTACTAATTAAATGAATTAGACATTGGTATTACTACCCATATCCAAATACTTTGCTAAATTATTTATTTGATTTTATTAACTTCAGATGAAAGTTATTATGTTATGATATTTTTTGTGAAAACTTTATTTACTTAACTAATTCACCATGTTATTTGGGTATTCTATATTATCCCAGGATATATGTATATATATATATATATATATTAGCTAAAATATAGTTATTTTTGTTATGTTTATCACATGTTATTAACTTGTTGTATTTGTGGCACAGATAGTGAACTCATATTAAGTTAAGTATTTAGATTATCCATTGAAAATATTTTTATATAATCTCTTTGGGAGTATGAACTAATGTAATAAATATAGAAAAACAGTTTTGATATATATTGATATGATTAATTTTATTATTCTAGTCATATGGATTAATTTATAATTTTCCGTCTTCTTGAGAATTTATAAATAGTTTTTCATAATCATTGTGGATTTAAATTTTTTTCTTTGAGATTATATAGATTATGTTAAGTGACATTTTATCAATAATATTAATTTATTTAATTTTAAATATGGTATTTATTGTCACAAACTATTGTTATATCTATTTTGGGATTACCAGAGTGGTAAGGACTCCCCGTAATCTTGCATTAGACTCAAGTTTAAATCTGAGTCGGAGTGAATTGCTACTGTTATTGTAGTAGTATTATATAAAGTAATATAATAGAAATGTATTATAGTATCAATTCATGAATTTTAGTAGTTACTATATAAGGTTATAATGGAAACATGAATATTAATCCTAAATGTCCATTTGGGCCACAAAATTGGGCCACCAAGTTGAAGGGCCTTTAGACCATCTAAGGAATTCAAGCTACGGGGACTACATGTCACAAAATTGTGAAGATCTATCTTACCAAGAAATCCTGGAGTGAATATATTAGACCAAAATTAGTCACTATGTTTGAGTCAACTAAACCTAAATACTGAATGAGTGATATGATGGTCATGCCATTTTCTCATGCATCTTTACACAACGACACTACACGTTGGATGCAATGTCATGGTGGTGATTTTGACTCAGACTTGAAGAAGTACTAGGGAGGTGTTATTCTAGTGTATCTGGGTCATCATATAGATGTAAGGGGTTATACCAAAAGTCCTCCAGGCAATGTAATTCAGGTTTTCTACCTCTTGCCCTTTGGTCATTAAACATTTCCATCTCAACCCAGTTCAAAAGAAGACTATCCAAAAATAAAAATAAAAATGCAAGGCCTTCAAGAAATTAAATCCATAAAATGTTATTATAAATTTCATAGATAGATAAACATAAATACACTATACAAACTACACACATGGGAGTCAATATATTATTTTGGTTTCTACTAGGTCATTATTCTCACACCTTGTATGTTACCTCTGATGAATATGTAGATTAATATATCACATTAAAACTTTGGGTAGGTTCATGGGGATGACAAATCAAATGGTATTTAGACTAGTACGTTATGTAGTGAGACTACACCTTTTCAGAGAGTGAGGGTTTCTAGGTTTGTCTTAATATTTGGTTTTAGATATGTTCTAAATTAGTTTTATTTTTTTACTAAGAGTCTTTAATAGAGGGTACATCTTTCTTGAATGATCAATTCAGACCATTTAATCTAGTAATCAACATTGAATGACAGAGGAATGGGTAGTTTTGGTTTATATTAATGGGAGATCCATGTTAGTTAATTTAACTTTCTAGTTAATCATAATGTGGGTAAATTATTTTATGTTCACCTAAATTCATTATTATTAGGTCCAAAATTACGAATTTTGACATGAGTTTCTATATTTATATATAATTTATATGACCTATAAATAATTCGTAATAATATTAAAAAATATGAACCATGCCCCCAAATATCCCCTAAACCCTAACATTAAAGCCTCTAATATACTGTTTTACAATTCAAATGTAATTGAAATAGACTCTTTGATATGTTCTAATTCTTTATCCAATTTCCAATATGGAATTATCCACTAGATTCAATAAAAAAACTTCCTAATTTACTTTTCTCTCACTCTTTCCATGATCTTATATTGCACATGTTATTCATGCGTCTATCTAATTCAGATATATAATTTGAAAAAAATAAATATACAAACTTTAAAAAAAATATCATTGTTGAATATATGTAACACTTTCATATCCTTCTACCCGATGTAGTTTATGAAAACCATTTACACTATCCAACCCAATACCATCTTATACTTTACACAACCCATCATGATTTTTTCCTCTATATAACATGGTATTGTATTCTACTAGATTTTGTATAGAATTTATACCATAAAAAATCCTTCTACTTCAATCAAACATAAAAAATTCTCATTATATCACTCACAACATAATCTTAGTTGATCACATACATCACTATATTCTTAAAGAAAATATAATGTATTTATCATTTATCATATATAATATATTATTCTACTATTATATAGAAAAAAAATCCTATTTAACTAGTTACTGTTATAATTACTTTGTTATATGACATGACACATCTTGTACTTCAAATTATGAATCCAGTCCTTTATGATCTTTCTAAAATTACTCTTCCAATTTATATAATGCATCCAATTATTTCACTCTACTCAACTTGAGGTGTCATTTTTCTAGAAGAATCATTTCCATTAACATTTTGACCTCTCAATTTATATTTCGTAAAAAATAGACCATATATATATTTTCCATCTTCACTTCTTGAACACTTTATATTTACTACTAGTTAGTTTTTTTATAAAAACATCCCTTGGGAAATTTCCCTAATACTTATCAATATTTAAATAGTTTTTCAACTAAATTCAAATACATTCACATTGTTATAAAACACATTATTATAGTACATTTTATAGGTTTTGGTGTCGATATGTATGGCTTATATATTTTATCCTTCTTATTATTTTTTTCACAAACATTGATCTTTCCATAATTTATCAACATGATAGTAAATGTTCTTTTCATGTTATGTATTATTATTCAAAACATATTAATAATCTTAGAATAGATACATTCAATATTAGTATATAAAAATTTATAAAAAATCAATTCAAAATCCTAAAAATTATTTCTATATAACATTAATGGTTATATCCTTCTTAAGTGGTAACAAAAACATTTCCACATTTTTTATGTGCCCAAACATTTTGAGAACATGATCATAAACAAGGATTTTTTCTCATATGATGGATTGGAAAAATTTATTTTATTCATCATACCTTTCAATTATAAATTTATTATGATAGATATATTTAAATAGTTCAATAATATTTAATACCTCTAAAGATTCATGTTTCTAATCAAGAATATGAATTATTTTATATTTCATTAAACATGATATATCCAATGAATTTTTCATATCCCTACAAAAAAATCATTATCAATGCGAGGGATAACAGTCATAGGTTCAGAAGTTAAATGTAATGACCTGAAAATTCTCATTGTCTTGAGAGTACAACGAGTCATTACTAGGTCGTAAGAGACATCCCCAAGAAGCCAAATGCTCGCAATAAATGCTGAAGTGTTTCAAATACAAGTTCGGGGACGATTTACCCTTTAACAAATAACCCATAAACCGACCAAGCATAACCAAACATTCACTATATGATGCATGAACAAAATAATGACCACTAAAACACATCATTTATGTCAAACCACATCCAGTACACAACAGCGGAAGACCAAACTAAGCATCAAGGTATACAGCAGATGAACAACTCAAGACTCTCAAAAGACACCACGACTCTGTGGTCCACAAGCTTCAAGCTCCATAACATCTCCCAAGAATCACCATGAGCCACCAGCAATAAGATGTTTTACCTTTAGCTGTGTCCTAGAACACAACATCTACAAAAGCACAAAAGTTCCAAAGCAGGGATGAGTATAAAACATAGTAGGTTTTCCTTATGACTTCCCTACTCATGCCACTAGGATAGAAAGGTTAGAAACATTTATATAAAGAACAGTTTATATAAAACATTTTCTCAATAGAAGTTTATAACTAAATATAAACAAGTTTCCCAAAACCATTCATAACCAAATGAATTACAAGAGCAATTTAAACCAATTTTCCAGCAAGTTATTTTTCTATAAGAATAACCAAACAAGCTTTAGAACCATTTCACAAGATCCCTTGATGTAATACCCAATCAGTTCACAAACCAATGAAACCAATCATGCATGCTACCTAGAAGAGGGTATAATCACTAACCCTTATCCATCCCAACCATGATGGGGGAGACTTCTTACCCTTATCTAACCCAAATACACATGAATGTTTGACGGAAGAGAGCCCTAAATCTTATACATCCTGACACTGATGGGGGATACCCCTAACCCTTTTCCATCCTAAATGCAATATGAATGTTTGATGGGGGAGATACCTAACCCTTATCCATCCCAACAGTGGTGGGGGAGACCCCTAACCCTTATCTGTCCCACATTCCCGTGAACACACACAACAATCCTGTCGAAAACCAAGTGTGTTCAACCAATTCAAACCATTTCAATAAAACTGTTCTTTTATTGAAAACTAAAGAATAAACCATTTTAAAACAGTCATTTAACTTCAATGAAACATTCCCTTTTATTGAAAACATTTTATCTGAACCATGTGTCAGAATTCCAGAAAATCCCCATTTTAAAATCTCAATTTTAAAATTAAGAA
Organism: Viscum album; assembly: GCA_963277665.1. Classification (NCBI taxonomy): domain Eukaryota; kingdom Viridiplantae; phylum Streptophyta; class Magnoliopsida; order Santalales; family Viscaceae; genus Viscum; species Viscum album. Next base: position 1,648,935,088 of record OY728136.1, read on the forward strand.
CTGAAGCACTCATCCAAAATCCCCAATTTTTCAGATTTCACAACCATCACTCAAGAAGGATTCCAAAAACATTTCAACAACCAAATCAAAATCAATTCAACACCACATGATCGGTTTGAAATCATTCTAATCATTTCTACTAAGTGGAGTCAAAAAAAGCCTCCTACCTTTAGGGTTTTGATGAAAACAACCACAAACGGAGAACGCACAAGAAAATCAGAATACTTCTTCAGAAACCCACCTTCGATATCTTATCCTAGAAAGATCAAGACCAAATATTAACAAATTTTGAATACAAATACCTAGATCTACCCATAACGTGTGTATATCTAAGAAACCGAAGGAAGATGAGAAGTAGATCAAAGTAGATCTCAGAAACCGATCAGGAACGGTGAAGAACAATCACATACCTCAAGAATTTAGCTTCGATTCGGAAAGAGAAGCCTTCGGATCACCATCGGAATGATGGGAGAACCTTCTATGACCTTAGGAGATGCTATATGCCAAGGTAGGGCCATATAGGAGAAAAAATGAGTAACGTTTTGGCCAAACGTATGAGATACACATTTATAGGATCTTGTTTAAGTGGTTTCATGATTTTATCGCATGGTTAGACAAAGTGTGCGATAACCATGTGGTATCCACTGCCTCAGCAAAAACTCCATGCATGATTCGGCAACATGGTTAGACAAACCGTGTGTTGCCCATGCAGAAGCTACTATCTCAAGGTCCAACTACTCAAGGTTTGGTCGCACGGTTTAGATAACTTGTGCTCCGCCCATGTGACTTCCCCTTTGCCTCAAAACATAATTTAATGTTCTCCCGACTCTCCCATTCGTCACCCTAAACTTTAAAACCACTAAAAGCATCAAGAAAGGGTTACATACCAGAAACCGGGGGTTCTACATTATACCCACCATTTGTCTTTCCATCCCCAGAAAGTAGAAAACATGCACCCAACTGAAAGAGTTTCGGCCACTACTCTTTAATTTCCTTCTCAAGTTCCCAATTCTCTTCATCAATCTGACCATACTGTCATAAAACCCGCACAAGACTGATGCTTTTTCCCCATAATACTTTCTCTTGCCTATCCACAATCTGTACCGGGATATGTATCCATGAATCATCTGACTCTAGGTCAGTGTGATCCCATCTGATCACTTGGTCAGGATCAGGATGATACTTTTTCAACTGAGATACATAGAACACATTATGCACCCAACTGAACCATGGTAATAATTCCAACCGATATTCCACCTCTCTAACCCGTTCCAGTATCTCAAAAGGGCCTATGTATCTGGGAGATAACTTTCCATGCTTCCCAACAATGATGTCCAAGCCTTGGGGAGATCCTCAAGAAGACATGATCACCCACAAAAAAGACAACAGTCATCAAAAGTGATCTGCATAAGATTTATAAAAACTTTGACCCATCTCCATACTCTTTCTAATCAGTTGGATTGTCTCTATTTTTTCTTGGACAAGGCTTGGTCTGAATAGTGAAGTTTCAACCATTTCCACCTAAGGGCTTGCTGTAATTATTTCTAGAAACGATATGTGAACCTCGTATCTCAATATGATACTATAGAAACTGGTACACCATGCCTCTTTACCTCCTCTCAGATATAGATTATTGAAATATCTTCTACCCTATTTGTTCCTCGAATAGGGATGAAATGGGTCGACTTTGTTAGAAGATCCACTATCAAGCAAATGGAATACTGTTTCCAAACCATTCATGGAAGATCCATAAAAAAAATCCATTTCTATTTGATCCCTTTTCCACACAGGGATGGGAAAAGATTATAACATACTATCTAGTCTCTGATGCACTGCTTTAACCAGTTGAAAATTTAAGCACCGTGAGACGAACTCGGGTACCTTCCTTTTCATGATGCTCCACCAAAACTGCACCTTCAATGCATTATACATATTCTGTGTACCTAGGTGTACAACCCATATTGGATTGTTGTAAGAATGAAGGAGTTGTTCTTGAAAAACCATATGTACAACCATTCGATCTCTAAAATACAAAACTGAACCCCCATTAAGTTTCCAGTAATCAATAGTCTCCCCACTATTGAGTTTTGAACATACAACTAGACAATCTGCATCAGATGTTTGTCCTTATTTGATCATCTTTAATAAATCAGGAACAAGTGTAGATAAAAAGAAAACATCAACATCACCTCGGTCTTCACATTCCACATGCATGTCGGCTAAGACCGACATCAACTGCCATTCATTTGAAGCTTCTTTTTCCAACTGAGCATATGAATTTCTACTCAATGAATCCGCCACTGAATTTCCTTTCCTAGGTGAGTACATCAAGTCAAATTCAAACATTTGGATATACTCCATCCACCTCCTTTGCCTTAGGTTCAAATATCTCTTTGATAAAATGTGTTTCAGGATTTTTTGATCCGTAAAAACAGTACATTTCTCACCAAAAAGATAATTTATCCAGGCTTTCAAAGCATGGATGATGATATCTAACTCAAAATCATGTGTTAACTAATTCTTCTCATGAAACCTCAACTTCCTTTAGCCATAAGAAACCACTTGATCTCTTTGCATAACAACACAACCCAAACCTGATCCCAAAGAAACACAATACACCACATACCCCACTCCTAATTCTGGAAAGATCAAGATATGTGTCGATGTAAGCCAAACTTTCAGTTCCTGAAAGGATTTCTAACATTCTTACGTCCATTGGAAGAGAGCATTCTTCTTAGTGAGAGCTTTAATTGGTGAAGCTAGTCTAGAGAAATCACGCAAAAATCGTTGGTAGTAACTAACTATACCAAGAAAACATCATATCTCGAACACATTCTTCGGTGGTTTCCATGAGATAACGGCTTCTATCTTTTCAAGATCAATATAAATACCCTTATCAGAAATGACATGGCCATGGAAATGTACTTTCTGTATCCAAATTCACACATTGATAATTTGGAATAAAAATGATGATCTCCTAATATTTGTAACACGTTTTCTAGGTGCACCTGATGCTCAACCCTTGTCTTCGAATACACCAAGATATCATTGACAAACACCACAACAAAAGAAGTTAGATATCATTGAAATATCTGATTCATAAAAGACCTGAATACTGCTGGTGAATTTTATGGACCGAAAGGCATGAATACATATTCATAGTGGCCATATATACTTCTGAAAGATGTCTTTGGAATATCCTGCTTCTGAACTTGCAATTGGTGATATACTGATTACAATTCAATCTTGGAGAACCCCTAATATTCCCTTAATTGATCGAATAGATCATCAATCAATGGAAGTGGATATCTATTCTTTATTGTAATTTCTTTAAGCTTACGATAATCAAAACATAGCCGAAGAGTTCCATCTAACTTCTTCACAAACAACAACGGTGTTTCCCATGGAGAAGTACTTGGTGGAATTAAACCCTTGCTTTCCAGCTCCTCTAACTGCACTTTAAATTCCCGTAACTCTATTGGTGTCATCCTATAAGATGGAAGGGAAATAGGACTAGTCCCCAGAAGGAGAACAATATTAAACTCCACTTCCCTTAGAGGTAGTAACCTTGATAAGTTCTTGGGAATGACATATGGAAATTGATCCACAATAGCAGGAAAACTATTTTCCACAATCGCTTCTATTGATGTGCAATTCAACGCTACCAATTAGTAAGAGATTGTTCCCACCATTGGTTACAACAAGCTCTTTGAACCTTTCTTTACCATTCTCTCTCCTCTGAAGAGATATTTGATGTCATCCTCAGTCGTGAAACTAACTGTTCTCCTATAACTGTCGATGTAATCCTTAAACATTTTCAACCAATCCATACCCAGGATTACATTATAGACATCCATGTTTAACATCGATAAGTACCATTTTAACTCTGCTCCATCAATAGTTATAGCACATGATCTACAAACAAAGGCTTGAAGATTCCTTTCACTAAGAGGATTTTTTAGTTACAAAACAGAAGGCATCATTTCTAGTTTTAAACATAACAATTCAACAGCAGGAGAAGCAATGAAGAAATGTGATTCACCAGTATCGAAGAGCACTTGAACAATGGTACAATTCAAAAGAATCATACCTCTCACCGTAGATGGTCCATCCTGATCATTGAAAATCATCTTCTCATCTCCATACAATTTCTTCGTCTCTGCACTATTCTCCTTATTGCCTTGCTGAGATTTACCTAGTTGAGGGTTTATGGTATTTCAAGAATCACAATGGCTATCTATTTTACGCTGACGAGACCGATTCTGCTACCCACTTCCTATCGAAGCATATGATTCTTGTGATGCCTGAGGAGTGTCACGTGCACCCGACATCAGTGATTTCCTACAATAGCATTGTATATTCTCCATCTTCTTGCAATTGTGACATGCTCTAGGTTGTGTCGTACAATCTCGCCTTTTGTGGTCAAGCGAACCATATTGAAAACAATCTTCTTTGCTCTGGGGTCGTGGGGGAAGGTTCACCGTTCCTGATTTTTGATACTGATTTCCACTTGCACTTTGGAAATATGTGTCCCTTTTCCTCTTGTTACCAGAGGTTGATTTCCTACTGTTTCCCATAGGTATCATCATACCTCCTCCTATCAATCCTGAGATATGTTGTTTAGAAACAGTCACTCTGTTCACCATCTCAGAATAATCCGTAATACAGAACACCACAGTCTTTAATAGAATCTCTTTATATAGCCTCGATTCGAAGATGTGTGCCTTCAAATATGCACCTTCCACAACATCTGGTGCAAAATGGACTAAGTTCATGAACTTAGTCATATACTAAATGATATATAGGCTCTCATTCTTCAAGATAAAGAAGTTTGTTGTTTTCTGGATCTTGAACGTGTGAGGGTAGAATTGTCTGTGGAAGAATTCTTCAAAATCCTCCCATGTAAGGCCTTCAATCAATTTAGCCTACACCGGTATATACCACCATTGACGTGCAAGATCGTCAAGAATATACATCACCAACTTGACCTTCATCTCTGATGTTGTGCTGATGAAATCAAAGATACGATTCATCCTACTTAGCCACACCTCCACCTTCTCGGGTTCAGCATCACCCAGAAAGTTTGTTGGATTCTGATTCATGAACTGGATGGTATGATCCACATGCATTGGTTCATTCCTCCGGTTCCCCGTATCCATAGCATGAAAATCCTGGAAAATACTCTGAACCAGCTCTAAGTTCACCCGTGGTGAAGGTGAAACCACATTCTCTGTAGCTCCTTTGGGTTGGTTTTGATGATGCCTACCAGTTTCCATTTTCTGAACCAACAACATACTCTGTCAATCTCACTCTCTAGGAACTAATGTCTTAGTATTTAAAATTCCATCACATCAAATATCAAAACATTGTTTTCCAAATCATACTCTTTTCCATGTTCAAACATTTTTGAAAACATTCCTCATGCCTTTTGAAAATCTACCCATTTTCAAAACACATCAAATATCTTGTTTTCAAAATCTTTCAATAAATTTTTTTTTTTGAATTTTTTCAAAAATTCACACCTTTCAAAAAATCATAAATCATTCATCACAATGAGACATGCAATAATATTGGGAATTCATTCCTCTACAATGCATGTCATGCACATCTCATTGGCTAAACGTATGACAATGAGATTTTCCAACATTCTAGAAGTGTATCCAAAACACTTATACACCCAACACCCTCGTAACTTGAAGTTCAGTATAAACGGGTTGTCTACAACCTTTTATGCTATATATTTCAGGTTCCAGAAATCCAAATCTTGTCTAAGATTTAGGGCTAAGGAATATATAAGAATGAATTTGAACTCCAATACCAAGAACATCGATGACCACTTGTTAAGCGAGGATCTAACCTGGCTCTGATACCATTTGTAATGACCCGCCAATTCTCATTAGCTTGAATGTACAACAAGTCATTACTAGGCCTTAAATGAAATCCCCAAGATGCCAAAGGCTAGAAATAAATGCAAGAAGGGTTTCAAATACAATTTGGGGGACAATTTACCCATTAATAAATAACCAATAAACCAACCAAGCATAACCAAAAATTCACTATATGATGCATGAACAAAATAAGGACCACTAAACAAGTTCATTTATTTCAAACCACATCAAGTACACAATAGTGAAAGACCAAAATAAGCATCATTGTACACAGCAAATGAACAACCCAAGACTTGTAAAAGACACCATGACTTTGTTCTCCACAAGTGCCAAGCTCCACAACATCTCCCAAGAATCACCACAATACAATATTAAGAAGATGATTTACCTTTACCTGTGTCCCAGAATACAAAATCTACAAAAGCACCAAAGTGCCAAAGCAGGGGTGGGTATAAAACTCTGTAGGTTTCCCCAATGACTTCCCTACTCATGCCACAAGGATAGAAAGGTTAGAAACATTTATATAAAGAACAGTTTATATGAAACATTTTCTCCAAAGCAGTTTATAACTAAATATAAAAAAGATTCCCAAAAACATTCATAACTGAAGGCATTCCAAGAGAAATTTATACCAATTTTCTAGTGAGTTGTTTTTCCAGAATAATAACCAAATAAGCTTTAGAACCATTTCACAAGATCTCTTTTTAGCATACTCAACCATTCCACCAACCCATGAAACCAACCATGCATACTACCTGGAAGAGGGGAGAAGCCCAAACCCTTATTTATCCCAACTATGATGGGGGATAATTCTTACCCTTATCCAACCCAAATGCACATGAATGTTTGATGGGGGAGATCCCTAACCCTTACCCATCCAAACACTGATGGGGGAGATCCCTAACCCTTATCTGTCCAAAATGCAATATAAATGTTTGATGGGGGAGATCCCTAACCCTTAACCATCCCAACACTAATGGGGGATACCCCTAACCCTTATCCACCGCACATTCCCATGAACACACACAACCATCATGTCAAAAACCAAGTGTGTTCAACCAATTCAAACCATTTCAATAAAACTGTACTTTTATTGAAAACTAAAGAATAACCCAATTTCAAACAGTCGTTTCACTTCAATAGAAAATTTCCTTTTATTGAAAAACTTTAATTCGAACCATTTGTCACAATTCCATAAAATCCCCATTTTAAAATCTCAACCATAAAATTAAGAACTGAAGCACTCATCCAAGATCCCCAATTTTCCAGATTTCACAACCATCACTCAAGAAGGTTTCTAACAAGTGTTCAACAATTAAATCACAATAAATTAAACACCACACACTCAATTTTAAATCATTCTAACTATTTCTACTAAGTGGAGTCAAGAAAGAAGCATCCTACCTTTAGGTTTTTGATGAAAACCACCACGAACGGAGAACGCACAAGAAAACTGTGTTGCTTCTTCAAAAACCCTCCTTAGATCTCTTCTCCTAGAAAGATCAAGACCAAATCTTAACACATTTGGAATACAAATACCTAGATATACCCATAACATCCATAGATTCATGAAACCGAGAGAAGAGGTGAAATAGATCTAAGTAGATCTAAGAAACTGATCAAGAACGAAGAAGAACGATCACATACCTCAAGAATCCGGCTTCGATTCACCAAGAGAATCCTTCAGATCGCCTCTGAAATGTTGGGAGAACCTTCTCTGACCTTAGGAGAAGTGGAATCCCGAGTTAGGGATGCTTAGGAGGAAAAACGAGCAACTTAGAGGTAAAAAAATGTTAGATCCACCTTTATAGGATCTCATTTAAGTGGTTGCACGGTTTTCTCACAGGGTTAGACAAACCGTGCACAAACCGTGTGTTAGCCACTGCCTCGGCAGACACACCACGCACTGTTTGGCCACACAATTAGATAAACTGTGTGCCGCCTGTGCGTAACCTACTGTCTCGATGGACAACTACAAATGGTTTTCACACACGGTTTAGACAACCCGTGCGCCACCCGTGCGACATCCCCTTTGCCTAAAAACATCATTTAATGTTTTACCAACTCTCCCATTCTTCACCCTAAAATTTAAAACCACAAAAAGAATAAAGAAAGGGGTACATACTAAAAACCGGGGGTACTACAGTAAAAATTGGTCATAATAAAAGAATTAATCTATATTTTATATATCAATTTTAATGTTGTAATACCAATCATTCAAGTTACTTCCATTTAAAATTTTTTAATTTAGGACCGATCATAATGGTAAATTTGTGATTACATTGTTTTTTATGAATGTAAATAATAAATTATGTTTCAATATTAGTATCATGTATGTTATTAATCAATATTATCTTTGATAGAATATACTATTAATAAAATAATAAGCTTCAACATAATAGATTTAATGGGACAAGATCTATATTTCTACATATCCTAACTCAAATAATCTCATCTCTTAAGTTATGTATATTTTTTGAAATAAGTGTTGTTATTTATAACTAATTTTAATCTTATTTTATTAACTAAACAACATATCACTCAATAATTATTTGGTCAGGATGATGATGATGAAGACAAAGATACAAGAGGGGGTGAATTGTGTTCTTCAAAAACTTTGATAGATTCAGAAATCCTTTCGTATAGGGAAGGGAACCTTTAATTATCTCTAAAAGATGAGCGAGAAGTAGAAATAAATTACAGAATCATGCAAAATGATGTATAATGGTTTAGGGGAATAAAATTTCCTAGTCCACTCCACCAACACTCAACTTTATGAGGTTGGATATTTTCACTAACAGATCCAATTTTCCTAAGACCATAACAACTAAGTGCAACCAGTTGAGATATTATAAGGATTTTACAGGGTCTAATCATTCTTTTACATTGATATGAAAATACAAAGTTTAGTAAAAGAAGATGACACTTCACCATGACTAAGTTTGAGTAGTCGATACTCCACCAAATCAATATATTTTGAGTTAAAAAAATAGGGTAAACTTTACTGTAGCGGTTGTAACAGTCAAATTTAATTAATCATAAATAATACACAATAGTAGATAGATCATTAATGTTTCATAGGATTTCTTCAAATATTGAAATTGTAAACACCAGATAGATGTACAAACATGTTTGTCTCCAATGTGTATCTTTAAAAAATTATTTTTTTATCATGTAGAAGAAGAGGTAACAAAACAAATGTAGTAGCAGTGACAAAAAAAATATTTTGTTGATAGATATATCAAAACATGTATGTATCCAATGTGTAATACTGAAGGTAATGAAACAACTATTGTATTTAAAGCACGATTTTTCAATTTTTAGGTATCCACTTCTATATATTTTGATGTAGGATGCCATGAAATTTATATAACAGGTTAAATTGATCCTGGTCAAACTAACTCTAGAAATATCACACAATAAATCTTCAATATTTGAATTCAAAAATATTCAATAGATACATAACATCCCATAAGAATAGAAAAAAATCACTCCATTGAATACGAGCCTATAAAAAATCATAATGAGGCTTTGAACGAGTCAAAAAAATCTTTCAATAAATCTTTATTTCCATCAAGACTGTTGCATACATATTACATAATATCACATATTTAAAACATTGTCATTGAATATTCCAATAAAGAGTTCCTTCACTTGATGAAAAAATTCCAAACATAGAGTTGACAATGTATAATTGATCACAAAAGTAGGGTGATGTACCAAAATTTTGTTTCCTCAAACATTGTGTTGATTCCAAACAATGGATTTTTTATCCATACTTTTCCAACAATGTAGGGAACATGATCTATATATTATGATAGAAAATGTAGGGTATGAATAGTGTTTCTAGAATATATTTAAAAAGGAATCAAATACTTCAAAAAATATTCTCATTGGATCAATGGTTTGAATATATTTCCACAATAATATTTCAATGAATATTAATTTTCTAAAATTCCCTTAAAATAAAATTCATTTGTAACATAAATGTGGAAATTTGTTAGCATCAAAATGAAAAAAAAATAATTAAATTGTTGAATCAATATATTCTTAACAATCTCCCCATTTTTTATCATCACAAAACCAATAACATAAATACGAAAAATTAAAAATTAGTTTTTAGAAAAAAACCAAAATAAATTTCTCCCCCATTTTGTTTATAGGATTTTATAAAAAAAAATCAAAGAGGAAACTTCTCCCCTTTATTCCTTTTTTATATTTCTCTTTATAGAAATATTTTTCCTATTATAAGGATAAAAACACCCCCATATTAAAGATAATTTCTCCAAATTATCCAACATGGTGATCATAATAAAATTATAAACTTCTCCCCATTTTGTGAAATCAAAAAGGTAATAGTAGTAAAATTAACTACCCCAAAATTCCTAATTTCTTACGAATATATAAATTTTTAAACAGGGAGCATAATAAATTATGTGATGAATAAAACAAATTATTTGCTTAAAACTCCACCTATTTCATAAAATAAAATATATTAAATAAATTAAAATAAATATTTCAAAAAAAATTCAGAAGTAATAAAAATATAACTATTATTAATATATAAAAAATTTTACACAGTTTTTTTTATTAAATAGTTAAATATTAAATTTATTCTCATGTAAGATAACATAATAAAAGTTTAAAAATAAATTTGGAAACAACTTGTAGTGCATATTTTCACTAAACAACAAACACACACACACACACATATATATAGGCTTTAAAGAAATATAAAATAAAATCGAAGGGTTAAAAAGGAGTAAATAATTCATCTTTACATTCCAAACTGCAAATTGTTTCAATTAAAAAATTTAAAACTATTGAAAGTTATTATAATATTCTTTAAAATCTTTTTTCATTGATTTGAAGAATATTAATACTTTTCAATTAATAACACCTTCATCTTATCAAGATATTTAATTTTAATATATGTCTTTCAGAAGACATTTTAGAAGAAGATACTTCCTATTTATCTGGAATATGAACATCTTTTAGAATATTTTTCAAATGAATATTAAATATACGAAACAGATTATTCTTATAAAAAAGATAAAAAAGATTATCATTTTTCCTTTTATGAGAAATATTTTCTTCTGAACTTGAATAACTTTATCATTTCATCTTACTTTGATAGGTTTTCTAAAATCGTTTGAACAATTTATTATGAAGAAGAATATAGAAAAATAAAAAATTTAAGAAGATGATGATACATTAGGTTCTGACATAATGAAGATGATGATTCATATTTTTTAGTTGAAAAAATATAGAATAACCATTACATATTTTAATTTTTGAAAAGACAAACTACATAAGAAAGATGTTCCAATATAGTAAAAAATATATTTTTTTTAAATAGGTTTAAAGAAAAAAAATATTTACTTTTTCATAAATTAAACATATAGTGTATTAGTTATAGATTAAAAAAATATTTTTGAGATATTTTATGTCTTTAACAAATAAGTTATATAATGAAAATAGTTTAAGAATTTATTTTAATATTAAAGAAGAGTGTTTTTAAAATTTTGAGGTATATATTTCCCCCATAATATAAAATAGTTAATGTACTAGAAGAATATAAATATAAAAGTGAAATAATTCTTGGATTATTGATTTTATTACTGATGTTTTTTAATAACAAACTACATCAAAGTTGTTCACTCTTTTGGCTGTGACTTTCATATATCAATCTATCGAACACTTACATACCTAATGATATATCTTAGTGGTGTAATATTTAAAAACATAAAATTATTGTGATTTTTGGAATCTATATTCTTTTGGTTACAACAGTGTTAGCAATTAAATTCTTAGGCAATCAAACTTGTTTTTTCTGAGTAGGAATTATACTATTCAACTTGAATAATTTTTTTGATCAATAAAAATTTTTAACACCATAAATTTGAGGTTCTCTAAATCAACATTCATTTGAATAATGAAAATTAACACTACAAAAAAATTTAATAGTATGCATGTTTTTTCTATTCAAACCAGGAATAAAATAATTCTTATATAGTTTTGGTCTTTCACCATTACTTTTTATTCCATGTTTTCCTTTATTGATTTTATTTTTACCATGGATTTGGTTGAAATATTTTTATACTTTCATCAGAATACTTGAAGATTTTTTAAAATTAATAAATTTATCCAAGAATTCATTAATCACAGTGTCACGAAAATTAAAATAATTTTTAAAATAATTAGACATAAATTCAATAATCTGTTTTAAAAAAATTTCTTTATCAAACATAATTGTATCATAATATTTTATAATTTTTCTATTATCATTATTTAAGGATTAATATTTATCTTGTAGAATCAAACAATTCTTATTGATCTCCTTATAAGATAATTTTTCATAACTAGAGTTTTTAGAGTAAAAAGATTGCACCTCATTAAAATATGCCATAAGACATACCATTTGTCTACTGGGTTCAGCCTCAGAGTCTATAAAAGATTTATCGTGTGAACCTGATAAATTTATCCAATTAGTCTTCATATTTTTTTTCTTTTTCTCCTATAATAATCTTTTCATTACGCATTTATTAAAGGACAAAAATTTATTGTATGGCATTTTTCTTTTCATTTACAACGTCATTTTTCATCAGAATCTTTCTTTTTCTTTCTTTATTGTTTATAAAATTTTCTCCCAAAATCTAATAAATATTTTTCTAAATATATATGAATTGAATCAGATGATTTATCTATAGTAGATTCTAGAGAATCTTCTTCATGATTCATATGATATTCACCTTTAACCAGCATACCAAATTCATAAATCATTAAAGTTCCAATCAATTCCTTCATAGAAATGTTTTTAACTGGTGTAATTTTACATATAGCTATAGATATTTAATTCTAATTAGATGTTAGAACTATGAGTACTTTGAATTCTTCAATTTATTTTGAAATCAGATTTCCCAATGCAGCAATATTGTTGAAAATCTTTATCAACCACAATTTATTTGGTTGATATTTTCATCCTCATACATTCTGTATGTATCTAAATTTAAAATTAGAGTATTTTACCTTAATTATATGATATTTTTACTTCAATCACTAGAAATATAAATTTTTTACAATATCTCATATGCAGTAGTACATTGAGATACTCGATTGAATTCATCACTTCTTAATCCACACACAATAGAATTCATAACTACTTAATTGAGATCATATTCTCCTTCTGATCATTATTCCAATCTTACAAATATTCCTTAGGAATATTATAAGTCTTAACAACCTCTAAATAAACCCTTATTCCATGAATTTTAAAATAAATAACCATATGGGCTTTCCAGCATCCATAATTTTCACCATTAAAATAAGGAATTAATATTATTGGTATACCTTCTATAGAATCATCTATTTCAATAAGTATTCATCTTAATATTTAACTATGATTTCTAGATCTAGGAAATATTCAATAGTTCCTTCTCATACAACCTGTAGATATCAAGAATGGAAAAAAAATGTTAGAATAAAATATGCTAGTATAGCCCTACCATTGATACCAATTTTTAGGCAAAGATGGTGATGATGAAGAAAAATTCACAAAAGGGTATGAATTTTATTCTTAAAATACATTGATATATTCAAAAATCCTTTTTTATGTAAAAAATCATTCATTATATCAAAAATATTTGTGAGAAGTGGAATTGAATAAAGGAAATGAATAGAGCGACGTATAGTGGTTCATGGCACAAAGAACCCCTAGTCCACTCCACCAATGTTAAACTCTTCAGGCATGGTGATTTTCCCTATTAGGTCCACTTAGCCTAAGACATTTATAACTAAGTGAATGTAGTTGACACCTTAAAATCTTTTTACATGGCCTTCTGGTTATTTTACAAGGAAATATAAACCCAAGGTTTAAAACAACAACCTAATTCTTCAACATGATGAGTCCAAGTAGTTGAAAAACCACCAAATCTGTATACATTGATTTTGTTGAGAAAATAGGTTAAAATTCATAGTTTCATCATCAACTAAAAAATGTAATTGATTTTCAGAAATACATAGTTGAAGATAAATCTTCAATGTTGGACATCATTTATTCAAATAGGGATAGAGAAAAACCAGATAGATGTACAAACATGTATGTCTCCAAATTGTATCTTGAAAAAATGTGTCATCATTTTTGAAAAAAAAAATCAACAAAAAAATGAAGTAGCAGAGAAAAAAACAGTAGGGAGTCAATCAAATGAAAAAAATGTATGTCTCCAAAGTGTAGCTTTGAAGGCAACAACAGACTTGCTGTATTTCAGTAACAACTTTTTCTTCTGTATAACTCCTCTTTAATATATTTAGATGAATAATTTCATTATATTTATACAATAGGTTGAATAGATATATGTCAAACGAACTCAAAAAAATCACACAATAAATGATGAATATTTTAATTAAAATATATTTTAGAGATTTCTAACTTCCTAAAATAATTTAAACCATTTAATACCTTTAATATGACCCTTTCATAGATACGTAATGAGCATTTCAAACAATCTCAAAAATTACTTGAATTTATCTATACTTCTGTTAAGACTGTTGCATAAATAATAAACAATGTCATAGATTTAAACCTTATTCATTTAATATTCAAACAAAAAGTTCCTTAACTAGATTAAATATACTCAAAACATAGGGTTGATAACATATGGTTGATCACAAAATTAGAGGTTTGATGTTCCATAAATTTTTTTCATCAGACATACAATTGATTCTAGATGTGGGGTTTTTTATCCAAACATTTTCCAACATCATAGGGTATATGATCTATACATTACATTTATAGATATATGGTTTGAACCGTGACTCCAGAATACATTTAAACATTTCCCAAATAATTCAACATATATTCATAGCTGATTAGTGACTTCAATATATTTCTATAATAAATATGTCAACAAATATTAATTTCTGGAAATTCACATAAAATAAAATTCATTAGTAACATAAATGTGTGAATTTGAGAGCATTAAAACCAAAAAAATAATGAAATTGTTGAATCAATATATTCTCAACATTCATCTCATGAATTAAGTCAACACAATGACTCTATCTAAAAATATGATTTGGTTGTTTGGTCTAATTTCACCCAATATTCACATTATGATAATTATTACCCTTTTCACCAAGAATAATATAGATCATTGATACTTAGCTAAGCCTCGTATATTTATTTTCTTAATCATGGTCCAGGTGAATGTGAATCTTAATTGAAGTTAACAAACACATTAATATTTAATGAATGTTTTTATATTTAGTCCCTCACATAACATTTTTTTATCACATACATACGATATATAGTTATATTCGTAGTAATTAAATAATATTTATCATATAAATACTCGATGAATCATAAAAATATTTATTTACTTAGGTAAATAATTCAAATTATTTCATATATAATATAGTCTTGAATATTTTCAATCACCTTAAATAGAAAAATTCATTGTCTCCAAAATAATTAAAATTAGAAAAAATATCTAATATATATAAGTTGTTCAATGTAATAGAGCACAAGGTATGTTGTATTTCATATATGTGAAAATAAAAAATACACTACCCAGAATTACCAAAACATAGAGTGATCACAACATAACAATTTCAATAAATGTTTCTTATGAGTCTTAAATTCAAGTTACTCAATATGAATATATCACAATATCAAACAATATTCTAATATTTAGTTTAGTAGTTTTTTATTTATCGAGTGTGTATATAATACCACTACTTAGATTTAGTAATGATACTAACACTTGGTATACAATAGAAGTAATAGTTAAACATATCTTTGATCATAATAATTAAATTATAAAAAATAAAAAATACAAAAAAGTATCATTTTAAATATTTTTGGAATGCTTAGATCAAAATTTAATTTATTAATTAAAGTCTCCTTTAGTATCCATCATTATATTTCATCCCTAATGGAATAATGGTATCCTTTTCCAATCCAATTGATTCTAGGCACTCCTAAAATGTAAATAATGAAATAAAGAAAGAGAAATATACAAGAGAACCTCTCAATTGAGGGATTATAAACAAACCTCCCATATGGGGAAAATTATAGAGAACTTTCTCAGATGAGGAAAATAAGGAATAAGAATCCACACATTTTCATTATGTCAATGACAAGAAGAATTCACCCCCAGTCCATTATATTTATATCCTTAGGGGAATGCAAACACAACCCTGGAAACTAATCCCATCAAAACCTAAGTAAGAGTAATAAATAGCCTCCAAAGGTTATTCAAAGTGTAAAATAGCTTCCAAAAGTGGATTGATTCCAAATTTCCTTCCAAGATACATTATGGTGCCTCTAAATGAGATGAAACTATCAATGAAGATTCTTAAATGACCTATATTACAAGTCCTATGAATTTTCCACATGTAATGGGGCTTGTAATTCCAATACTCCAATCCCAAGCCCTAATTCTGTATGGGAATTTACATTTTATAATGTTTATGTATTAATAACATAACTAAATCTTTATTTATATTATGATGGAAGATGAATTAATTAATTAATTGAATATTATTTAATTAAAAAAATTCAAATCTATAAAATATATATCTAGTTTTCATTTAAGAGAAATAAAATCATTTTTACAAATAGACTGGACATATTAGTTTAAAAATCCAAATTATGTATAGCCACATTTTCCCTTTTTCATGTGTGGAATGATCATGAATCACATTTTAAAGAAAATATTCCCTATTTAAAAATAAAATTAAGATATTTTTTGTATATCATTTTGTATGATATAGGGAATTTGTATTTTATGAAATCTATGTTGCAAAATTCTTATTGTACACCATAAGGGTATATAATTGGATATAATATATGATAATATATCACTATTTCATTTTATATATCATATAGTTGGATATTTATATATCATAATGCAGTGATATGGATGAATCACGTTGATTATTAACAAATGTAGTTGAACATTAATAGTTATCATTCAAATCAATACCACCTGGTATATTATTTTTATCTGTATTTTGTATGATGAAATGTATAGAATATTTAACATTTAATTTATATGATAAATTAATTATTTCTCATTATGTCAAGGGATAACAAAATTATAAACCTTATAAATACCCAAATATTATGGAACATTTGTGTAAGTTACAAGAATTCTTGAGGATAATCCTTGAGGCTAATATAAGGATTACAAGATCAAAAAAATTACTATAATCCTTATACCAATTATCCACAACAAAAATTTATCTTCTCATTATTCCTTTACTTAAATATGTATTATAATATAATGGAAATAAAGTAGGGTTCTACCTAATTATTGGGTGATTCCATAACATGTAGATACACCCAAGATGAAGGGGTCCTTTGGCTTCTTCCCAATGATCTTCATCAAATATTATAAATAATAACAAGATCTATACTAATTATCTTTTATGTTCGGTATATAATTTCCATGTTTTGTTTACACATGGTTTCAATTTCATAGCATGGGTAATAAGGGAATAAGGGCTTCCTTAGATCTTTTATTGAGTCATTTTAATAAATGAAATCTTCAACATAATTATGATAATGAATCACAAATAACTTTATATTTTCCTCATATTTACTCAAAGTGTGATGATATATTTTGTATAGATTTGTATAATCCAATGCATTGAATAATTATATCTTTAGATATTTTATCTGTTGGATAAGTTGATTCTAAACATATAAATTTATATATTATATATGTATTACATAAATAATTTATTCAAATATAAAATCATATTAAATAAATCAGGGTAGTCACATTAACAACTATTATCCAACAACACTTGGAGAGTTATTATAAATATATTACTCTTAATTCATGTAAATTTGTGACTGAGGTCTTAATGAAAAAAAATAAAGATAACACTAACATAAGAGAGATGATAATCATCTTGATGATTAAGAGATTATATTAGTTTTTTTTTCATTGATATCTTATTTCATTGGACTTTATTTTTTTTCTATAAATGGGATTTGTTTCTATTTTGTAATTACACTTTAGAACCAATGTGATAAAAGAGGTTTTGTGGATGGGTACTTCTTCTAATGATAATTTTCAATCGAATTAGTTTATAGATATACCTTTTTTATAATTTTATTATCAAATTATCTTTAGGGATTGGAAGTTGTGTTTTTGATTAATTATAATTTGAGAAGTCGGATGATGGGATATATTATTGAGGGGTTTATATAATTTTATCATAAACCTCATTAATATTTTTGTATTATGTACTGAGTTTTATTTTTTTATTTCATTTAATTTAATTTATTTTTCAATTTGTATCTCCCAAATTTATATATTCCCCTAGATTAAAATTTTATAGTTACTCTGATATGTTTAAAAATTTTATCTTCTAAACTTTACCTCCTTTAAGTGTGAAATTTTTATAAGTTTATAAAATATTAAATTCACCTCATTCCCTCTAATAGATTCCATATTAAGACAAAATTTGAAATTAGATTCTATCTCTACTTATTTTTTCTAATCCATTTAGTATCAATGTGATCCTCAAGCTTGTTTCCTTAAACTAGTGTATACGTAGAGTAAGTAATTGTTTATAGTAGGTAATATTCCTATCAAAACATTATATAATTTATATTCTAGTAGACCATCAATCCTAGAAAAGATAATTATGTATATTATATAGATAAAATGATGGAATTTATTATTAATACTAATGTAGATAATTAACATATTGTAGTTTAAAAATATACCATTCTAGAGATATAAAATTGATATTTATCTAGAGAGAAAAATTATAAGTATCAGTAAAAATATAAAGTCTAAAAATATAATTTATGTTCTATATATTGGAAAATATATATTAGATCAGATATTACGAGAAAAACAATAGAATTTTGAAGAAGTTGTAGATTACACATTTCATAACATCAAAGGTTTTAGAGACCAAAAGATACATTCTGCGTACAAGCTATTAAAATTTCTATTTCCCTTTTAGAAAATCAACTTCTCAAATGCATCAGAAGTTTATTATAACAACACATACTTTTCATACATAGGTATTACACCTTGATAGATAAATATTAATTAAATAACATATTAATCCATTCTTGTAACACCCCGAGATTTTATGAAAAATATTCTTCTTAATTTCATTAATGTCTTGTGCTGTACGCTACACCAAAAGGACCTTGCACAACATGAATCCTTGAGTTGCCTTTCATTACACGCAATCGAGACCTTCCTCAATAGAGTGTGTAGTACGCAATACCGAGTTTCACTAAACAACGATATGCTATTAAAATATTATTAAAACTAGCCGTTATGAATAGTATTAACCACTTTTTAAAATTTTGTAAATTTTATTTTTCAAAATGGACTTCATTTTTGGATTCAGCATATCGAAATTATCTTAGGGTGAAATTTTGGTTCTTTTCAGATAACTTGCATTTTCTGATGAATAGTGAAAATTACTAAATTTTAATTAAAAAAACCTTTTTAATTGAAATAATTAACAGTGTTAAATTATTAATTTGAGTGGTTTTAAAGTATATTTAGAATATATTTTTACAATTTAATATAATTTTGGTCATTGGATTCAATTTCACATTTAAACCAGACATAAACAACTGTCAATCTTTTGATAGTTATTATCTCTTAAGAACACGCTATTTGTTCTGACGACGGGAATTAATTTTAAATTCATTATTGCAACTGATATGTTTTGAATTCAGTAAAATAGACATCATTTTTGAATTCATAATATCAAATATATCTTAGGCATAATTTTTTGTATTTTTCTAGAAACTTTCATTTTTTGATGAATAGTGAAACCACTAAGTGGTAGTTAAAAAATGAATTTTTCATAAAACCTAATTTTACCGCTTCTGTGAGTGGAATTTTAAAACTCCAAGAGACATGGTTGATGTCAGTAAGTAAAATGTGGTTCAATGAGATGAAAATGATTTTTGGTGAAGAGTAACTTTTTACTTTTTTTTACCACGGTTAAAAGTAAATATGGTAATTAAGGGTTAAAATGATATTATTATTACCCTAACACATGTCCTAATTCTATTGGATAAGTTTAATTTAACCAAAACCAACCTTAGGAATAAAATATGACCATTTATACCCACTTGGATGAGATTAGGACATTTATTATTAATTTATTTAAAGAGGGTTAAAATAGTTAAAATCAATGTTTAATAAGTAGATCATTTTTAATATTGGGTTATACATAAGATAAATTCGACTATAAATATTCATTAGAAATCTAAAAATAGTTTATACATAATTTTATTTTATTTTTAATTTTTAGACATTATATAGTTTAATTTATTTATGACACAATGATGATGCAGTAATTATCTTATTAATGAAATATTCACATAATTGTTGTTATAAATACCCAAATAAATGTAATTTGAGGTTTTTTATGAATTAAAATAATTTAATAGGTTACTATGACATGTTAGTATTGATTTAATTAACTTTTTTCGAACTAATCATTCTGTTATGATTTTTACAAAAATCAATTACTAAATAGTGTCAAAATTGACATAAAATAGTTTTTAAAAATAAATTTATATTATTAATTGTTATTTTATTCCTAAAAATCTAATGATCGGCCAAATGACATAGATAATGTTATATATATTAATAATAAACAACTTGGGGTTATTTGTGCTTGTTATTGTAAGTTTATTAACCTTATAGTGTAAGAACAAAAAAAAGACACGGTAAAAGTAAAATTATCTAACTTAAAGTTAAATATAAATGATAATGTTAAAATAGGAGCCTAAACTTGACTAAATTATATTAGATGAGATGACTTCGACCCATCCCAACCTTATATTCTAAATAAAAAAAAATTGGTGCTATTTAAAACCGAATTTGGCTTTATAATAAAATAATATTTTTAGTTATTCCGAATGTGCCCCTCTCCTCCCTTATAAAAGGGCAGCTCCTCCCTCTCTTCCTCACACCACATTGAGCCTTTAAGATTGTCCAAACCCTTATAAATTCTCTTCTAAACTTCCCTAAAAACATCCTATAGGTCCTTGTATTCTTAAAAGACAAATTTTAGTACCCTAAGAGGAGGACTCAAAGAGGCGCTTCAAAGAAGAGGTAATGTCCGTTACTGATTCTTTCAACTTTGTTTCTTCTTCCACTTATTATTCTTAGGTTGTTTCACTATGAAGTAATAACATCAGTATCACTAATATACTGATATGTTATTATAAGTATTAAAAAACCATATTTCAAGATCTATCCATCCTATGGAAAATGAAATCACCGCGCGTGCGTACGTACGGAATACCGTCACCACGCCGTGGTGTAATCTATTTTCCACCACCACCTTACTTGGATGGGTATATTGGTGTAAATAATAACTATATATGATTATTTTAAAGTTATATTGATTCTTAAATAGTATACATACACTCCAATACAATTCCATGATCATGAGAATGATATCATCACTCATGAGTACGTACGGACTACCGTCTCCACGACGCGATGAGATTCATTCTCCACGTTAACCATTCATGATTGATTATAAAGTATATATAATAAGTAATCATGAAATATATTAAATAATAAAGATAATTGATTTATGTGTATATATATGTATGTCATCTACCTAATTCCATTCAACTCAATAAGGAAACGAAAACAGCATTCATCCGTATGTACGGCCTACCGTCTCCATGAACGGTGTATTTCTTTCCATTTACTAGTCTATTATATATATGTATATTCTGAATATATATTATATATAAATCATGTTTTATATTCTGGAATTAAGTAATCATGATCTAAGTAATCTTATCAATATTTACATGTCAAAACACGGACGAAAAATGACACGATTTTACCCAAAATGCTCTTTAACATTGAATTTACAAAAGAACGGGTAATATAAAGTCATAAGTAAACCATATATGATATCATAAAAATGATTATGATTCTTGAATAAGTCAATGACATTATTTAAATCATTATACATGAGTTTCGGACACTTACGAAGAAAATCGGACCTAAGGTAAGAGAAATATCACAATCTCATTTTTATCCGAGATTGTTTATACTTTGGTATTTTACTAGGTTGTATTTTATCATCCACATCCATGTTTCATCAATATTTAATATTATTTATATCCAACTAAAATTTTTTAAATCAAATTTTACCCTTCGGTGAATATCTAGTAAATGATATTAAAGGAATCTTTTGTCGTTTTTCGTACGAGGTACTTTTTTGACTTTTCTGACAAATGTATGAGAAGAATGTTTTTTTAACTTATACGGCATGAATGGATTTTTAAAACATTATTTCCAAGAAGATTACTTTCCAAGTTTTAAACTTTATTTTTAATCAACTTCTTTTAGTTTAAAATTGTATAACATGTTAAGAAAGGGAAAGTGTTTTTGAAATAGAAAGGATATTTTCCTCAAGAATGGAGTTCAAGTGTTTTATAAAAATTATTTTTACACCTAAGATAATAATGGGTTCTGTTTCTATCCCTATTATTAAATTAATTTGATTATGTTGTGAGGGAATTATTTTTATGAATTCCTTTATCTTATATGAATTGTTTTATGATGTCATGATGTTTAAGAATCCCATTTTTATTACATGTGTTATGCTATGATGTATGGTTTATGATTTTGTGGCACACATAATAATGGTATCATTTTGAGATGGGTGGGACCTATATCTCCCTCCAATGCATTGGGTAAAGATTTTATATCTCATGAGATAGACATGGCTATAACGGCAGGTTAAACCGGTTCAGTGAAACAGGACTGAAACGAGGAGTGAACTCGGTTCAAAAATGGACTTTGTCCACTAACATAGTCTTGGCAATGAGTCTTGACTAATAAGAAATGATTATCTATTATTATGTGTGTATTACACAAAGTCTCATGTTTTATGTTATGATTATTGGGATTACATTTCACTACTATGATTTATCCCATGTTATGATATTATGATCTATTTTGCAGGTTAAGATTTCCAAAATGTTATGTTCTTATGAATATGATGTAATTGATATTTCTTTTGTTTACCCCTACTGAGCATTTGAGCTCACCCTTTTATGTTTTATTTTCCCCAAGATATAAATAAAGGTTTTAGGTAAGAAAAAGGAAGATCTTTATGGGAGATGTTGAAGATCTTTCACCACGATTAGAAGATTATATTCCGAGTTTCCAAAGACACTAAACTATTTTGGTCCTTATGTGTGTGTTTTTGTTATGTACTAAGTATTCCGTAAAAGTAATGTAATGTCCATGTACGTCAAGCTTCGGGTCTCTACAATTCTAGAATCATATAAGTATGGTATCTTTGGAAGCATGGATACAAAAATATCTATATTAAAGGTGGACAACAATATAACCCTTTAAGTTCTTCATAACCATCACCCTTCTTAAACATTTAATAATTAATACCATTCATCATAACCTAGGAAAAATAAACATAATAATGGGTGAGGTCATATTCATAGTAAGGGTAAACAAGGTAGACATCAATTATAACTTAAACATAACATGATCATAAGATTATGGGAGCATGATTATATCATTTAATATCATAAACTACATATGATAAATATTAATCATAATTTACTTCATAAAACATGGTTGTTCATAAGATAAGAATCACAAAGGAAACAAAGATCACAAGCTGTGAGAAAATAAAATATGCATAATAAATGATTTCTCAAATACATATAAGAATAAAAAATAATTTCACCAATAGTTAATAACTACTATAAGTACTATCAGAGTGCATTGGTTTTACTCCCCAAACCATCTTCGTAGTAAATTTTAACTCCTGAGATAATTTTAGGGGACAAAACCCCATTTAGAATTAAGTTCACACCACATTCCAGTCCATTTTATCTTCTGAGATTTCTATACATACCAAATTAATTAGGGTGATATAAAATTCTTGGACATTCCATCACATAATTAGAATAATACATAGTTTTTTCATGAGAGCATAAAATATTTATCATATCATAACCTGCGAAAATGAAACAGATTTCAAAAACATCTTCTAATCATAATCATAAACCATGGAAAGAAAGAATAAGGATTTAATAATTGAATCATATATTCATTAAGTAATTACTAATATCAATGGATATCATGTTATAGAATAATAGCCTTAACAAATATCTATAATATTTCTTGAGGAAAATAAACTTTTCAAATTGAAATCACTTATTTTAAATTAAAAATTTTCAAAAATATTAATCAAAATATTTTTACTGGAACGAATTTTGGAAATGTTTAAGGGAATCCCAAAAACATTGAAAGTACTTAACACTAGGACACTCCATTCATTCCTCATAATTTAAAAGAAAACATTTCTTTCACACTTTTGAAAAAAATCCAAAAAGTACCGCATTCAAGAAAAAACGAGAATATTACTTTTAAACCAATTTTTAAAAAGTAAAACATGGGTAAAAATGAATATAAAAAAATGGATAATAATAATAAAAAAATACTATTTGAAAACATGGACATGGAAGAGAAATAATTTTTTACCGAATAGAGAAATAAAGTCGGTTATCCCTAAAAACATTATTCCACTCTATTATGTTATTAAAGATAGGGAAATTAAAATTAAACAGGTAATTTATAGAAATTAATAGAGGATAAGAAACTTTTAGGGTTTCTGGAGAGTCATATCCAGAAATTTCATCATTATAAACTTAGTATAAACAATATCTACAAAAGATGATATTTTACATAAAACTCTTACATCAAGTCTGAATTCATTTTTATGTGGTTAAAAAAACTATATAATAAATATAGATATATTATAAATTAATTACATAACAATAATAATATATATAATAAAATATATTATTTAGTTATAACCTTTGATAACTAGTTTATTATCAATTATTTATTAAAGTCATTATTCCAGTTCATAACTACTATATTTTTCAAAAATGTTTAGTGTTATTAGTTTAGGTCCTTTCAATTTTATCATGGTTCCATTATCCTGGTAATGTCAATAATGACTTATATGTCATATATATTAATTAAATACATATTTATAGTCATCCAAATATATGATGGACATAAAAACAAATTACATCATTCATGAAGACGATAGACCATACGTAATCATGATTTTTTTTCTTTTATTGGTGGATCGAATGAAGTGATGTTAAATAATAATTAACTTTTATATAATCATTATTATATAATACAAATTCATTAAATATATCCAAATTTCCATCCATGTATAATGGAAATGAATAAATAATCAAATCTCTTTGTGGAGGTGGTAGTCCACACATATAAATGAGAAAAGTTATCATTTTCCAACAAATTGGAAGGTACGAAGGAAGATTTTATATTTATTTCAAGAATAATAATTATTTCATAAATATTACACACATATATATATATTCATTATACACATCATAATATCATTCCATAAAATAAGGTGACGAAAAGTGAATTGTATCGATATGTTGTGACAAAAAGTTGTATGTGTGCAATAAAGAAAATTTCACTTCCCATATGATGGGGAAGAGGGTGGATAATTGTGGTTTCAAAATTGTAATAAAATTTAGGGATATTAATTATATATAATTTATTTTTTATGATAAATACCATATAATCATATGAGTTAAATTGAAAATTAATAAAATAAAGTGATAGATTAAATCGATCTTGTATTCCTTGAAAGAATAACATTAGATCTCATATAATTGTTCCTAGGGTTGTCCTTTAGGGAGGAAAAGAACCTCTATAATTTGGATAAATATGTTGAGAATAAAATATTTAGTGTTTGATTGAGATATATAGCTCAGAATTAGTAGAAATAAGAGAAATTATGTGTGTCATTTTTTAATGGAGGGATAGGACACCCCTGGAATATTAAAAAAGGATAAAATATAATTAATCCATTCTCAAGGAAAATGATAAAAATGGACATGATTTAAATGGTAATGTGGATAAGGTAAAATTAAAATCATCCAATTGAATTTAGATAGGTTTTTCTTTCATTTTAAAATTTAACTTTTTTTTATTAAACCCTTTGATAATCGTTTTTACCATAATCAGGGTAAAAACTATTTCAATATTAAATGGTATAATTTTTAACATAAATGAATAAATGACTCATAAATAGAACATGGTTGATATTTTCAACCATATTCCATTCACTTGTCCGATGATTAGATTCCTATGAGTTTTAAATTATTTAATAACATATTATTTATTATTAAATATCATTAATGTATATTTTTAAACTGTTCTTTTAATTCTACATTATAGACACTAAGAAAAAGTTGGAATTTGAATGTAATATTTTCAAAACACCATAATATGTCATATTTACCAAAAATATCCATGAAAAAAATAATTTAGTAAAATTGTAATACCTTTAATATTTTTAAAATAATTTATTTCATTTTTCAACTAATTGAACAAATATTGTCTTGGGTTGCATAATAATTTTATGGTAATAATTGAATTACACAAAATTATAAATAAATTACTAGGATAAAAATTAATTTATATTTTAGAAGAAAAATAGAACTAAACTTATCATCTTTTTATCGTTTTGAAAAAAAATAAGATATATTAATGTCAAGAGAGTGACATTTTTTAGATATTCTTTTCATAAAATAATTTAAAGGTCATATTACAATTAATATGCAACCAAGTAGACATTTATTAGAGAATTGGGTGGAAATAGACAAAATAAACTCATAAATTTGGAAAAATTAAATTTTTAGATAAATTTTAAAGTCCCTTACCAAAGATTTAACCTTATTTTACCCATTTTAACCTTACTCTAGTGTTAAAATCGTACTGTGGTTAAAATTCATATTCACTAGAAATAAAAGGGACCTATTTAAAATTTGTGATAATAATTATTCTAAATATGGAATCTATTTTTTAATATTTAATTAGTTTAATTTTGATAAATTAATTTTAAAATAATCTTCTAAAACGTTAAGAAAACATCTTCAGAAAATTTCATAAAAGCATAAAAATGGGACTATTCTTATCCAATTCCTAGAGAAAACAATATATGAATGTTAAAAGATTTGATTGAATATATAATATTAGAAATTAATTAAAATAATTAACAAATAGTGATTAATTTTCTTTATTATGATAAATATACATTACGCACATTAAAAAAATTAGATAAACATCTTTTTCACTATCAAATGATTTCATTTTTTTCTAATAAATTGATAACCCGTGGGATTATTTTTTCTATGTTAAAACCATAAATTTTTTATTTTTTTAGTGCCACTCGTAAAAACCAATTTAACATCTAAGTTAAAATAGAATTCTATATTATGGTTCATTTACACTCATGGTTTTATTTTCTGTAAGCTATCGAAAAAATTATTTGAAAAGATATATTACATAAAATATATTGGTATTAAATTATACCCCCCCTAAAATTAATTTTGAACTCAAAATTATATCACTTGAATATGAATAAATGGGAAAATATTGTTTCCTATATCCAAAGGTTTGCAAGTATCTTCTTAAAATTTTTAATTCCACTAACAAACTTTAACTGTGTGAGTAGTACTATTCTGTAGAAGAATTATCCCTTTCATCTATGATATATACCTATTTTTGTTGGTAAGAAAGATCATTCTCTAGTGGAATAAACTCTTAGTTCATTACATGTAATGGATCAAATATTTATTTCTTTAGAATAGATACATGTAACACATCATGAACAAGAGATAGGTCTATTGGATGTATCGAGTGATAAGATAACTTCCCTACTCAATCAAGAATATTTAAGTGACAAATTTACTTAGGGCCTTTATTTTTATTCATCTTAAATATCATAACCATCTAACATGGAAATATTCATCAAAAAATATTATCACCAACAATGAACCCAAGATCTCAATGATGATTATCTGCATAACATTTATGTTGACTCTGAAAAAAGCATGATGCGCTATTAAATGGATCTGACTTTTTATACCATTTCCTCATCTAGATCAGGTCCCAATATATTTGTTTCTCTAACTTTATCTAGATAAATTTAAGTCTAAAACATCTTTCGCATATGCCTTAATAAGGTTTCATCTTAATTCTCTAGTGAAATATATTGATGTAATAAAAATTAAAAATATAAAGGTGTTGATTCTAACCACCTTTGTAAGACATAAAAAAGGATATCCACATATCCTATAGGGTTTTAATGGTTCCCTCAAGATTACCATCTATCTGAGGATGTTACTAAATATAGAAACTCAACTCTATATCCTAAACCCGTATAATAATTCACCATAACATTAAGGAAAAACTCATATCCTGATCAAATAAAATATAATTTGCAACTTGATAAACCCTTACAGCATTTTATATTATATTATGGAAAGGTGGTCTATAGAGATATATTTTATGATAGTAGTGATGTGTGCTGACTTCTTAAGGAAATTGACTATGACTCTAACAGAATTATTTGATTTAGAAGTTTTGTGGGGTCTGATGATAAAATCCTTGTTGATTTTTTACCATTTCATTTTGGTATGGGTAATTGTTGTGACAACCCATTAGAATTTTATCTCTCATACATAACTTTCTATCACACAAAGAAATAAGATACAGAATATGAAATATGACTCTTCAATCTATCCCATTAGAAATACTATTTTGGATATCTATATAACTTTTTAATTCATTGATGAATATATAATGATGAATTGTGATCCTCATCCAACAAATCCCTCATGAAATAAGGTATGTACAACATATATACATGGTTTATGATCCTTATTATTCTATCACAATCATGGTTAAAATCAATAATATTTCACAACATATTCTTCATCTCTATATCCTCCTTCTTCACATCTTTAATCCTCACATAGATAGATGGTTGATCATTCATAAGATAATGATAGAATATGTCCCCTTTCCTCAGGATATCACGTTCTATGTTATAAAAATCCATATGTTTTGGATTTTTTTCAATACTCTTACTAGAAAAACTAGCATAATACTTCTATATAAGAGCCCCAACCTCATTATTTTCCAATCCAAGGTGAATATCAGGATCCAACCCATGTTAACCCTGAACTAGACACAATATGATATGTGACATAGCTCGAAAGAAATTCCCAATCCCCATGGGATGGAAACTACTTTTGAGCATCAATAGATTACACATGGGAATGATTTTTCCAAATAAATAATAAAGAAACTACGAATTAGAAATATGAATGAACCATTCCAATATAAATAAAAATGAATTGAACATATTTTATACAAAATATTAGAGAACAACCAAAACACACAGCAAGACCAAATGAACCAAACGACCACACAATCTCTATGTGACCCCAGGGGTCACTCTTACCAATGATGATACCATAACTTTATCAACGGGAAAGTGATGCATTTATTTTCAAATAGCACAAGAGACTATAATATTCTTTTGTATTCGAAAACATTTTTCATGAATCATTTTGTAATCCAACACATCACTTTCCCTAAAAAACAATACAAGAAGGAACCATAATGATAATATTATGAGGTAAATGTAAAAAAATTTACAAGTATCTCAATCATCATTAAAACCACCCATGTGCTAACAAACATGGGTGAACCTAGGAAATCGTGAACAATCCAGAACATACTAATGCAAAAGACCCATCCCAAGTATCATTCCACACATGATGAAATTAAAATTTCCCTAACACCCTCAACCACCCTAACTCAGGACAGACCAAGGGGAAATACTATAATAATAAACCAAAATATATTCACCCACTATGGGCCGCCATCTAGTGTGTAAACTAGCCAGTGTAGCAATCATTCTCAGAAACTTCTCTCACTATGTCAGGTTCCCATGCCTCATGTATAAAGGGGGGGAGCCAATGATGTTATCTGAGCATCCAATCACAAGAATATAATCATAATAATCCAACAACAAACCTCACCTTGAGTCACCCCAAAGACTGATCTCATTCCATAGAGCAAATAGAACACAAGGATTCCATACTGAGGATCTCTAATAATGGATCACAAGGATTATATAGTGAGTAAATCCCATATATTAAATGTATAAAAGTCATTATAATTATCCATTGTAGTTTTTCTTAGAAAAACCATTATTATTTTCACAAAGTTTTCAAATAGGCTTTTAGGCATTTTCACAAACCAAAATTCATTCAACATACAAATCCACCTTTCATAAATGGTTTAAAATTCCATTTTCCTTTTCAAAATCATTTAAAAACCATTTTAAAACATTTTAATCACACTTTCAAGTCAATACTATTTTTATAAAAATGAAAATAGTGCCAAAAATTGGAAATACATTCCAAGTTACCATAAAATCCAACACACATTCCTTTATAAAACCAAAACCACTTGGGAAACCTATAAAACGAATCCAATACATCATTTCACATGACACAAACATCTTTAAAAATACAAAACATGCTTTCTATATCAAAAATCACCCATAAAGTCCAATGTGACATTTAATTAAACATTTGGTGGACATTGTTTAACAAAACAACTCTATTTATCACACAATAAGGAATAAAACACCACTTTTCACACTGAAGAATGAATCTAAGGATAATACATCAAGATTCATTAATCAAAATAGGCTGGGAAAGCATGAAAAAAATTAATATTATTTTAAAAATCTATGTGCAAAGGTGAACCTACTTTGAAACCGCGAAGCTTCAACAATGCACACCGAAAATCACTCTACAATGGTTCCAAAAAACATGATATATGAAGAGGGGACATAAAATAATAAAAACACCATATAACATAATTGAAAACCAACCATTGTTCAACATGACCATGGGAGAATAGAAACTCATGAATAAATGGAAGGATATTGAAGTGGGAGATGAAAAGAAGAGATTACCTTGAGAGATTATCACAAAATCATAAATAAATCTTTAGATCCACACCCAAGGAGGACTAATGTAGCTTATAGAAACAAGGAGAGGACTCCCTAGGGCTGTACGAACCATGTAGAGGAATACATGTGTATATTTAAGGTTAAAATCTTGTAGTATTATAATAAAAAATTCATACTTTTTAAGATCTGGGTAGTTTTCACAATTAGCTTACTTGATTTACCAAACTATGTGCCAACCATGTGTATCTTAATGAAAACACCAGGTCATGATCATGGTGTGGTTGAATGGTTTTAAAATCATGTTCAAACTATATTAAATGGTTTCTTAATGAGAGAGTGGATACTTACATGCTTACCGCACGATTTTTCTAACTGTGCATAGGCCATGCACCATTAACCAGAAACACCATAAGACCTACGTAGTTTCTCGTAACACGCTGAATGGTTTCTTTTAAACTATATCAAACCATTAATAGGGTACTACCAAACTCAAAAACTCACATTTATTATAAGTAATCTTGAAAAAACTAAGGAATACCCATGGGGTAAAACTCTCAAAATAAACACATCAAAATTGAACCCCCCCCCCTCGTCACACCTGAAACTATAGAGAAGGATTGAGACTCCAATGAACTAGAACACATTATAAGAAATGGAAACCATGTGTCAAAATTCTCCCCACCGTTAATGCTTTTTTCCCCAAAAATCCAAAAAAAATTCCAGTTGATCGATCAATGTCTAAGGATTCCATAACCTCAAAATCCAACCCCCTAATCTTGGTAAAATCCACCCACTGCCAATGGAAGTTATGCCTCTTTCCTGAAAAAAAAACAAAAACAAACTTCTCAAAAAACAGTGGGAAATATCAATCCACCATATCCACAACTAAGCTGAGAATAATATTGTTGGGCCTTCTCCCACAATTCCAAATGCTCACCCAAACCAAAAATCACACAAAATACAACAACTTTAATAAATGCCGAAAGAGACTCCCCACAACTATAAAACAATAAAAACCAACATATTTTTAAGAGAAAAATCAACGAGACCCATAGTAGGTCTCTAAAACATTAATAACTAACCACCACTGACCAAATGGAAACACAAAACTAGCCAACATTGGGACTTTACCACACATTCCAAGAAAAATAATTCCATATCATCTTACCAACCACAACTAAGAAGTATACGACGAGAGCATTTAAACCACCCACTCCCAAACAGAGGGGATTGGAGTTGATCTAACACTACCTGCACCACCAGTGGTCTCCTAACTGTGTGAAAAGCATTACTATAAGACTTAAGGTTGTGGATATGATATTTTAATAATCTAATGAAATAAAGTTAGTAATTGATAACCCCAAGCAGGAACATGAATCAACCCATTAGATTAAAATAATAACTGGAATTCCAAAAAAAAGGACACTTCTATTGAAATAAAGAGTTCATTAAAATACTCACAGCATCTCTTACATTTAAAACACAAAAACACCACATGAACAACCACCAAAACAAAAGAACGCATACCCTAAAGGAAACTTACATAAAAGAAACATTAATTGAGTTCCCAACAACACATTACTTTTGAGATTTGTTTCCAGGATGTTTTCTATCAACGCCCCAACAAAACTGATGTAATTGACCTAAGCATCCAAAAACATGCCAGGTTTCAGAAAATTCATACACAATGGCTTCTTATGACTCGATTTTCTACATTGAAAACACATCAATAACACACATCCAAAAGGATTTGATGAAAGATCCTAAGTCCTTTTGATTCGATGACCAGCACCAATATCTTGGGGTTACTTCCCCACTTCCTTGGTAAAATTCCCATCACCACTTCTAGGGACCCGATGAAAGTTGGATTCATCAATCACTCCTACTAGAACAAGTTAAACACATATAACTTGCTTCACCACATCCACAAAAGATGTTATATTTACATCCAACAACTTCTACCATAGACCAGGATGAATCCCACACTCGAAATCTAGAGACATTTAAAAATCATTCATGGCATACGATGAGTTATATAGTATTAGATTAATAAATATACGATAAAACTCTTTCATTGTTATATCACCCAGCTGTAACGAACACATATCTATCCCCATATTTACACTCTTCATCATAAAAAATACATATGGATAAACAAATAATTGAAGAAATCCCAAGTAAGATCATCATGAGGCTTGTTCCAAGACACAAAGTTCCACCATTTCCATGCACAACCTCGAAGCATAAAGGTATCAAGCCTAACCATTAATGACTCAATAAACTCTAGGGAATCAAAGATCCCTTCTATATTCAATGTCCACTCTTCCATATCAAGAATATCCACATGACCATAAAAGAGATGTGGACTTAAATTTTGAAACACAGGAAAAAAACCTTACGTTAATCAACTTGTAATCCAGATAATGGGGAATCACCCATAGCTACACTATGATCACCAATAGAAGCTTCATGTGGACAACTGCTAGACAAAATAAAATCCATGCAGTAAATCAACTCCAACTCAACAATCAATATTCTCATGGAAAAACACCGCATAGGGGTCAAATGTTATACATAGAAAAACAAGCCACTATTAACATCAAAACATTCCTTTTGAAAACATTTTAAATAAAAAAATAAAAAAATGAACTATGTGAGGTAAATATTCACCATTGGAATTCATTAGAGTCTCAATCACAAGAATAACTATGTGCCACCTCGGGCACCCATCTACCTGGCCATATCAAGAATCCTTCCACATTTCAATATACCCCCATGTATATGATAACCCATGAGAACACCAAGGCTAAAAAAACATTCTTATTTTCTAATAAAACATGAAACCTAGTTGAAAAATGATGATCCTTCCAATGGAACACTAACCATTGATTCAAAAATCATTTTCATTTTCCAAACATCAAAAAAATTTAGCATGCTCGAAAAAGAAACCCCATATATTTCCATCAAAAATCCTTTTCAGTTAATCCAAAACATTTTTCAAAAAATTCAACAAATCTCATTTCATCAATAACCATTTGGTTAAAAACTTAGTTTCTTTCATTTAAAACCAATTTCCAAAATAAAGATCTATTTTCCATATAATCCAAGTCTTGTTTATAAAATCCAAATTTTGTTAAATCATTTAAATTTTAACCCCCAAGAGGTAATTTTATAAAAACTTGTTTTTTATAAAGTCTTCAAAAAAGTTTAACTATTAAAATATCATTTTCCAACTTTCCAAAACCTAGACCATTAACATTAAAAACCCATTTTTAGAATCCAAAACAAGTGTTTCTTAAAAAAATCAGATT
This sequence comes from Viscum album, assembly GCA_963277665.1. Taxonomy (NCBI): domain Eukaryota; kingdom Viridiplantae; phylum Streptophyta; class Magnoliopsida; order Santalales; family Viscaceae; genus Viscum; species Viscum album. The sequence continues at coordinate 1,648,969,181 of OY728136.1, forward strand.
TCAATGAAGACTCAAAGAGAATTATAAGAGAGAAATAGTGTCGGTGGGAGACTTGACCATATGGTTGGCGGCCATAATCCCAAAACACCACCAATATGGAGAGCCTTATAAGACCATTTCCTTAGCTCCAAATGGATTTCTAGGACCCGTGAGCTCATAAATACCATTACCCAACTCCCCTTTTTATATCCCAATAACCAAAAAATCCCTAAAGTCTAAGGAAACTAACTAAAACAGACTTCTCATGGAAACATGAGGATCAAAATAGGAAAGAGTTCTCAACACTGTTCCTACACCTACCTCGTCCCGACAATCCTACTCTTTCAACCTTGACATCCCCATATAAAAAAGGGTTCTCTGATAAGTAGGGTCCTCTAAGAGACAACCTCCTCTGATACCGTTTTTTCACGAACCAACCCAGGTCAGCCCCGAACCGTTCACCTAAGCAAATCTATGGCATGTCTCGAATGGTGTTCCCTATCACTACAGGCCGGAAACTTTTTTTGAGATTAAAAAAAGTACACAAGGGAATGATTTCACCCAATAAATAATAAAGAAACTAAACAATGGAAAGATTAATGAAGAATTACAATAAAAATAAAACTAAACTAAAAAATTTTTATAAAAAATCTGAAAAAAAACAACCAAACTAAAAAACAAGACCAACCTAACCAGATGAAAAAATGATTGCCATGGGACCTCGTGGGTCACTCTCCATAAAAAAATTAAATTTCACCAAAGGTGATTTAACTCAACTTGAAACCTACTCCAAAGGCTAAAAAAAGAATGTTACTATATGAGTGAGTTTTAAAAATTATTAGGCTAGCCTATTATTATATTAGAAATTAAATTCCTTCAAAATAGAAGAAACATCAACCTAATGCTTTAAATAAAATTTATAAATGGAATATTTTTTACACATTTTACTTAAAATAATGTACGTCCCATTTCCCTTTTTCATTTCCCAAACCATAATTTGTTACCAATAGTGATACCATAACACTTTCAATGGGAAATTTATGCATTTATTTTAAAATGGAATAATATATTATAAATCACTTTTGCTTTGAAAACATTTTTTATGAAACCCTTTTAAATGAAAACATCTCTTTCTATGAAAAACACAACAAAAGAAGGCACCATAATGATTATATGACTATGGAAATGGAAATAAACATACATGTATCTCAGTAATCCCTAGAAGTATCTAAGTGCTAATAGAAATGGTTGAACTTGGTAGATCATGAATATTATAGAACATACTAATACATGAGACCGATCCCCATTATCACGCCATAGAAGATGAAATAAAAAATTACCCAACACTCCCAGCCACCTTAATTTTGGATAGACTAAGGGGAAAATCTCGTAGTAATATACCCAAAATATATACACCAACTATGGGCCACTAGCTAGTGCGTAAACTAGCTAGTGCAACAATCGCTCTCATAAAATTCCCTCACAATACCAGGTTCCAATGTCACATGTATAAAGGGGGTGATCTAACCAATTCCATCTGAGAATCCAATCACAAGCATATAATAATAATAATCCAACAAAAAACATCACCCCGAGTCACCGCAAAGAATGATCTCATGCCATAGAACAAATAACAAAAATGAGTCCATACCAAGGATCTCTAATAATGGATCACAAGGATTCCACAGTGAGTACATCACATCTATTAAATGTAGACAAGGCATGAGAATCATCCAACATAGGTTTTCATAATAAACACCTTCATGATTTCCCTAAAGTTCCCAAACGGTCCTTTAAAAATTTTCACAAACCAACATTCGTAAAAGATAAAAATAAACCTTTCATAAAGGGGTTAAAACACCATTTTGACATATTAAAATCATTTATAAACCACTTTAAAACATTTATATCTCAGTTTCAAGACAGTACCAACTTTATAAACATGCCAATCGGGCCACTAACTGGTAATACATTCCATGTCACCATAAAATTCAACAAAAATTCCTTTATAAAACCAAAACCAATTGGGAAACCAATATAAAGAACACAAGATATCATTTCACATGACAAAAACATCATTAAAAATCCAAAACTTGCTTTTTATATCATAGATTACCCATAATGGCCAACCAGGCATTTAATCAAACACTTGGTGTGCATTGTTTAAGAAAAAAACTCTATTTATCCCACAACAAAGAATAAAACACCACTAATCATATCAAACAATGATACAAAGGATCATACATCAATATTCATTAATAAAAAGATGTGTGAAAAGAATGAAATGAATGAATCTTAAGCTAAAAAGGAAAGTGTAAAGGGAAACCTACCTAGAATCCACAGTTTATCAACAACGCACACCCAAAATCACTCTTCAAGGGTTACAAAACAATAGATCTCTGAAGAGGGAACCTAAAAGAATAAAACTCCAAATATAAAAAAAGGTAAAAAAAACCTTGGTTGACATTACCAATGGAGAAGAGAAACTCAAGACGAAATGGAAGGAGAATGGTGAGGGAGATGAAGAGAAGATATTACCTTGAGATATTTTCCCAAACTCTGGAAGAAATCCTCAGATCCCCACCCAAGGAGGAAGAAAGAAACTTGTAGAAATGATGACAGGCCTCACTATGGCTATATGAACTAGGTAGAGGAAGAAATGGGTGGATTTTCAGTTAAAATACTCTAAGGGTATAATGGGAATTTCACACTTTTTTGAGATCTGGGCAGCTCACACAGGTAGGCCGCACAGTTTACTAATCTTTCCAAAAACTGGTTTCCACTTACTAAACACACTAGGGTACACGCCCGGTTTAACTACATGGTTTCCAAACTATGTGAAAATCTTGCAATATGGTTCTTCCATGAGATAGTGGCAACCAACATGCTTACTTCATGGTTTTTATAACAGTGTATAGGTTGTACACCCTCAACTAGAAGCACCACGAGGCCCACACAGTTTCCTAAAGCATGTCACAAGATTTCTAATAATCGTGCGAAAACCATGCATTCACTACCGCCAAACTCAAAAACTCACCATTTCTCTAACAACTCCATAAAAAATTAAGGAATAACCATGGGGTAAAACTAAAAAAAATAAACACATCAAAATTACACCCCCCCCCCATTACACCCAGAACTAGAGAAAGGGACCAAGACTCCCAGCGAACCGAAACATATGATAATAAATGAAAAATTAGGTGTGAAAGTGGAAATGTATTGAGTAGTAATGTTATTTAATAAACTAAAGCAATATTTTCTAGTGAATATTCTAATCATTTTATGTGAATATACACATTAAAAATTTAATACAGGTAAATAATTCACACATTTTTTCCTAAATTTTATGCCTTCATTTCGTGATTACATAAATTACAACAGCGAACACTAAATTATGATTTGGGTAATTTTCCTCATGAACCATTAATTGTCATGAATCATAAGTTTTCACCATATCATTCTGTATGAGAACAAATACTTGTCCCCTTTTTGATGAATCACTAAAGGTTAAACCCCATTTTCCACTACATAGTAATGAAACAACATGTGAACAGACTAATATTCTCTTAGTTTCTTGAAATTTTCCTCACATTCAACAATCCAATGGAACATGGATCCCTTTTAGTTGATATAGTGAGTGGGTTAGAGTTTCATGAGAAATTATCCACAAGGAGAAAAAATATCCATTCAAACCTAGAAATTTTGGATCTTAGTGTCAATTATTGGTTTTCAAAAATTATTGACAACTTATATATTTAATGGAACTGGTGATATACCCTCACATGATATTACGTGTCCCAAAAATGAAACTTTCCATATCTAAATATCATATTTTGTGAATTTTTCAAACAAGATATCCACACTTAGGGTCTTTAGTAAAACCAAAAAGTTATCATTATTCTCTTCATTTCCCTTTGAATATATAAAGATATTAGCTATAATGGCATCCAAAAACATATCAAGGTAATCTCTGAATACTCTATTCATTAAAACCATACATATATAAGGGGTATTATAATGAAAAAATCGAATCACTATATATTCAGTGTCCACTCCTTGTATGGAATATTTCCAATCATATATAATCTTTCTTGACCCTCAATAGATGATGACCAATATTTAGGTCAATCATGAAAAAATATTGAGGCTCACACAGTTGATCAAACTAGTCATCGGTATGGGATGGAGGATACTTTTTCTTCATTCTGATACTATATATTTCATGATAATCAATGAAAAGTTGCATCAACCCACCTTTATTTTTTAAAAAATAAAATTTACACCCCAAGGTATTTCACTTTGAAAAATAAATTTCTTTTCAATATTCTTATTGATTTTCTTCTTCAATTCTTGCAACCCAATCAAGGTTTTCTTATATTGAGTCTTTAAAATAGGAGTAGGACTACGAATGAGTTCTATTAAAAAAATCTTCATGATTTAGGGGAAGACTAGATACATATTCCAAAACAGCATGAAAGAACTCCAACAAAATAGGCATATCATAGATGTTGAGTTTATCCCCAACCATCTATGATAAGAAAAACCCCTTTTAATAGTAATAAATACACATACATTGGAAGTGATTTCCATTGGAAGTTCATATTTATCATCACGCTAATATACAATCATAGGTTGGTTCAAAATATCAAACATGAATTTACTAAATTTTAAATTTATGTGTAATTTATTTAAATAAATTCAATCAATACCGAAGATAACAAAAAATTCAACTAGAGGAAGAACCATAGAATTCACATGCGGTCATTGTAACATTACAGGTTTTCAATGCTAATTAAATATGAAATTGTAGGGTTATAATTTTGATACACATAAAAAAAATTCATATATAAATGATTAATTAGATACATAGTCAAATAATACATTAACAATTGTGGAGTGTATAGTAAGTGTAACATTCAACATGTCATTTCATATCACTTATCAAAAATTGTGAATGCATGATATTTACCTTTATATCTATGATTAAGAGGTTATCGATGTCAGTCATCATCATTAACCTTAGTATTCGAGTCTTGGATATATTAATTACCATGATCATATAAATTGAAGCACTATATTGTGGGTGTTCTATTATATAGTGCGCTCTCACTATTCACATCACTAGCCTACTTTCACCCATCACTTCAACATTTAACTACTCGATGGCCCTAATTCCCACACAAAATCATTTACAAGTATCCTTATAAAAATTTACTCTATGTTTCCTTCCACACTTCAATCATAAGGGAGGTAACATCTTCTTCTCTCTATGGTTTTTAGTGTTTTCTTTGAATTTCATCTTTATTTTCTTATCAAAACCATGAGATTAATGGGAAACTCCCATATCTATTTTCACGTTTATATCATATTGAATAATTTATTCATATCTACTAAATACCCTTATAGATAACTAAATTAAAATACTTTATTTGAAGAAACTAAACAATTAATAAATTTTAGTTTTTGGTTGTATGATAATACCATAAGAATTCCTCACAGGTCTTGTCAAATTTTCCTCATAAGTACCAATGGATTCATTATCTTTATACATTATCTCAAAGAATCCATTCTTCTTTTTTATATGAATAATATAAGGAATATACTTATTTTAAAATAATATCTTAACCTCACAATGCGCTATATAGTAAATTTATTTTTATTACCTCATATTCTTGATAATAACCCACCATTGATATGTTTTACCTTCCAAATGATAGATAACTAAAATTAATTTTTCATTCTCTAAACACTGAATAATGGAAAATATCGTTTCAATGGAATTTATCCATTTATTAAAAAATATTAGATCGGTGGAACCACAAAAAACAGGTGGGAATTTTACCATGAAGAAATAGATAATATGTTATTACCTTCTTTCATCATTAAGAATTTTAACATGATTCATAGAATTATAATGTTATGTAAGCATAGTAAAAATATTTTTCATTCCATGTCCCATATAATTTGGTTACTATAGAGGAAAATCATTTTATTTTCCATCAAATTTATCATTAACATGGTTCCTTTGGGTTCCATCCATTTACCAAAACCAAAAAACATAATTTAGTAAACAATAATTCTAGTGTAAAACCATATAATCATGAAAATTAATTTAGAGGATGTATAAATTATAACACATTAATTTTAATCCATAAAAAATATGTTTTTACCCTGTTCATTCAAGATATTTATCTATTCAAATCCTTCATGATGGTTTATAAATAAAATTTGAATTAACATAAGAATTTCCCATAGGATTGTCAAGACAATTCTGCTATAATGGAACACTTACTATACACTTGAATAATGGATGATATATACTTTGCCAAAACAATTTGGCCTTATTAACCCAAAATAAATTGGGGAAAATCCATTTCCATTTGTAGTATCCAGACATGCATGACTTTATAAGAAACCCACTATACTTCCATTATGATAACTTAAGATAATCTTAAGTTTTTAGGATTATCCTAAGGGTTCTCAGTAATATTTTTTTATCCTAGTTTCCAAATGTTAACTAAAACTTTCTATGATTCCAACTATAATGAATGATTATTTTCATACATATATATTACCTATAATTAAATTAATACTCATTATATAACATAATGACCCATTCCATAATCGTATACATCAAATATCTTGGGAAACCTAGAGACAAAAATAAGTGGTTCATAATTTAATCAAATTTTCTCCTACTAAGTTCTTCATAACATGCATCCTTCTTATAAATATCATACTTAATACCTTTATTTATAACCTTAAGAAAGGAAACATATGAAAGGGTGGGCTCAGGTACTTATTAAGGGTAAAAAAGGATATATCAATGATCACTTAAACATAACATTATTATAAGGGTATTAGAATATGAGTATAACATTTGAAATAATACACTAAATGTCATAGATCACAGTATTGAGTCATGAAACAAATCCTAGCATTTCATAACACATTAATCATAAATGTGTCAAATAAAATTTTTCGTGAGACAATAACATTATAAAGAGACATAAGTATTTTTAACAAAAATGAGAATAGAATAACTTTTACATATAAGTAAAGTCCTTCTACCAACAGAATAATATTGAATTTGGTTCACTCCCAAAACCATCATCGTAGTCAAGGTCCACTCCCAAGGATATCATAGGTGATACAGACCCTTAAAAATCTGGGTTTACTCTCCATTACTATCACATTTTTCTCATGTGATATTCATATTTACCAAATTCATTATAGATATATATAATTTTTCAAAAGTAAATCACATAATGAAAATTATACAGATGTGTTCTAAAAAAACAAAAATCATTCATCATATGAAACTGGTTTCATAACATCTTATCATCAGAATCATAAACCATCTTATAAAAGAAAAATAGTGATACCATTGGATCATATCCCTATTAAATCAAAAGTAAAATCAATGTATGTAAACTTAAATTAGAATACACTTTAATGATATCTGAAATATTTCTTGAGGAAAAAAATCTTTTCACTCTGAAATTACTTCTTTAAAATAAATAAATAATCCACAATATTATGGATTTTTTTCTTCTAAAAAAAATAAAAAAAATTAATGGAAGATTCAAATAATTTAATATTCATGATATTTGGAAATTCCACTCAGGTTTTATAAGTTAATATAAAACATTCCTTTCACACTTTTTTAAAGAAGTTTAAAAAGTACCTCATTTTGAAAAACAACAAGATTACTGATATTTTAAAAAAAATTAAAAATTCATAAATGTTTAAAATGAATTTAAAAAATCATCATATAATAAAAAAAATATTAAAACATTTCTTAGAAAACATGCACATAGAAGAGAAAGGATTTTCAACAGGAGAGAAATAATGTCAGTTTTTCTAAAATAATTACTTCATTATCAGGAGTTCTTAAAGAGAGTAATAAGAATTTAAAACACATTATTTAAATAAATAACTAGAGGAGATTAAAAAACATTAGTTTATTGATTGTTAGATCAATAAATATCATCATCGTAGAATAATAATAAAAAATCCCAATAAACAATTATATTGTACACGAAACCATTACCTCAAGTAAGACTTCCTTCTAAAATGTTCAAATTTTCAATATAATAAATATATATTTATTATAAATATATTCAATAACAAATTTCATATATATAATTCTATATATTATTTAATTATAACATTTTATAAACTATTTATTAACAACTCTTTATTAAAATCACGGTCTAGCATGATAATTTCTTCATTTTACATGTATGTTTTGGTTTAGAAGTTTCGGTCCTTGAACTTTCATAATGGATAAATAATCTCCAAAATTTTAATAATGATATAATTATAATATATATTAATTAAATATATATTTATATTCATCCATAAAAGTTATAGATCGAAAAATGAATTACACTGTTCATGGAGATGGTAGTCTGTACATACACATGAACATTGTTTTCATTTTTCGATGAACAGAACAAAAGAAATGTAAATAATAATTTAACTTTATAGAATAATTATTATATCATATATATAATATAAATTCATTAAATATATCCTCATTACCATCCATGAAAAACAAATTTGAAGAACAAATCACATCGCTTTGTGGAGGTGGTAGTCCCTCTGTATGCACAAACGAGGTTATCATTTTCTATCTAATATGTAGGTAAGAAGGTATATATGATATTATCATTATATAAGTATAATTATATCATATATAACATATATAAATATTAAACTCATCATAATACCCATACAAAAAATATACTGATAAAAAATTTATTGTATCGCTACATGGAGACGGTAAGTCATACATACGCACGGGTGATAGATCCACTTTTGATAGAAAAAAGGTCGGATAATGATGGTTTCATAATAAGAAAAATAATTCAATATATTTGTGATATTTAATATACCATTTTATGATAAATATCGTATATTTATAGTATATAAAAGAGGGATTGATAAAATAGAGTTATCGGTTAGGTTAATTGCCTCTAATTTGAAAGAAATTCTTTAGATATACTCCGAAGAAACCTACAATCAGTCATTTTGGAAGACCAGCACCTATATATTGTGGATAATGATTTTTAGAAGATAAAATATTCTAGGAGGATCGGAACCTAAAGTTATTATCTATTAAAAAAATATTTCAAATGGACATTAATTCAAAGAAAATATTATAGGGTCAATATAACATCATCCAATGAAATTTATATTGGCTTTTATGTCATTTTAAACCATAATTTTTTTATTAACCCCTTTGTTAATATTTTTTCACCTTAATCATGATAACTAATATTTATTTCAAAAAAAGTTAATAATGTTTCCATAAATGAAACAATGACTCATAAATATATAATCGTATATATTTTAAACCATATTCCATTCAATTAGGTTAAGATAATATTTTTATAAATTTTAAATCATTTAAAAAAAATTTATTTTTTAAAAAATTGTCATTAATATCATTTCAAAAACAATTAATTTATTTTGAATTTAAATAATACAATAAAAATATGTAATTTAAATATAATATTTTCAGACATCCTTTATATTTCATATATATCTATAAAATTCATAAAATATAATTATTCATTAAAATTGTATAACTTTTAATATTTTTAAAATAATTTATTTAATTTTTCTTTTATTTGAATAGATATTATGTCGGCATTACATAATCATTTTTCTTAATTATTCAATCACTAAAAACAAGAAATAAATTACTATGATAAAAGATGACAATTTATATTTCATATAAAATCTTATAATCAAACTTATCCTTTTTTGTTCTTTTCCAAAAATATATATATGTTAGAGTAATGAGAGTGACATTGTGTATTGTTTCTCTTTTTAAATTAATATAAATTTAATATTCATTGAAATAACAAAAAAAGGCCATATATTAGATATTTTTATGTAAATGGACAAACTACTCTCAACATATGGGATAAACTAAAGTGGTAGATAAATTTTATAGTCCTTTCCCAAATTTGTATCCCAACTTTACTCATCTTTCCCATATCTATGTGAAAAAAAGTTACTATGGTTACAATTCATATTGAACAAAAATTAAAAGGTCCAATTTTCAAAATAGGATCCTCTTAATTACAAATATGGAATCCATTTTTTAATATTAAATCATTATACGTGGAAGAAATTCATTTTTAAATAAGGTAAACAACATCAATAAGTCGTCCTTTTATAAAAATTAAATTTTTGTGAAAAAAAAACTTGGTTTCTTATTATCCCATTAATAGAAAAAACAATATATTATAATTAAAAAATTTAATTGAATATATAATATATATTTCTAATTAAAATCATTCATAGATTGTGATTGATTGAATTTATTAAGATAAAAATAAATTGTGTACATAAAATCAGTTTAAAATAAATATATCATAAAATATCATCATATTACATTTATCCAAGTTGTAAATGTTTTAAATTTCCATGGATATAATTTAATTATTAATGACTATTTAATTAAAAGTATTATTGATATTATATAAAACTAATGTGAATTAAAGTGGACAATTATTAATGATATGAAGTTTCTTATAAAGCTAATACATGACTATATATTATTAACATTAATTTTTTATGATAATAGATTGAAGATATATACAGAAAAATATAAATTAAATATCAAAGATGAAATCGTTGCTAATGATTTTTCAGACATTACATTATCTATAACTTCAAATCCTTCTAATTTGAATAATACTTCTAAGAAACATTATTGAGATGATAGTAACATGGATATTAGTGGGAGTGAATTTTCTCAGATAATAAAACATATGAATAGGATGTTAATTTCTAGAATAAAAACTATAAATACATGAGGTATGGAACTGAAATTTTCTAAAGTGGAGACAATAAAAAAATATTCTAGTTGTTTGGTTTATTTCGAATTCATATTTTGGGATACATCAAGTTGGATTTCAAAAGAATGAAAAATAAATACAATGAGATAAAATGATCCTAAAATTATAGAGAAAATAAAGTTATTGAAATTACAGTTTCTTGTAACATAAGTGAATATATATCACCCCATAGTGATTATTACAGTGATGATATCTAAAAAATAAGCTGATTATATGATAAAATTAATCAAAATAAAATAAAATTTAGGGAAAAGGGGATTATTGAATCTCTTAAAAATGATCTTTTAGAGTCTAGTTATCATTATTATATAGATAATGAAAATGATAAAACATCATTTAAGGAAATAGAAGACTATGAGACTATCAAGGAGATTAAATATAAATATTTGAAGAAGAACTATGATCGGGATGATGCAGAAATTGTGAATAAAAATGAAAGTATTTTAATACTTACTTATAAGTTTAATGTAAAAAAAATTATATTTGAAAACTTTTTAATGATCATAATGAAGTTTTAAAACATCAGTATGGAATTTATAGTATTAATAAGTCACAGAATAATTTTAGATTCATAAGTAATAAATTTCAATTACTTCTAATACAATTTAGATCATCTACTAAATTATTCAAACATGTTTATTTACCTTCCTATAAGTCTCATTTACAATACAGTTATTTTGTGCTGAAAGTATACCCTTATAAATAAAATATCACATTGGATGTTAGTATAAGAATATAGTCTCACTATAGAATAATAAATATATTTGAACATCTATATATTTTTTTTAAAGAGATTATAACAATTAAAAATAAAATGGTTTGATATATATGGGTTTTTAAAGTCATATTCACCAACATTTCCATGTTTGAGAAATTATGGGTAACAACTTTTTCATTCTATTTCAATTTAAAGGGATGAGTACCATTATCCAATCACTTAGACTGTGTATTTTTATGATTAATTTTAATTTTTAAAGGGAGAAATAATCGTAACCTCAAGTGATGTGTGAGTGATGTGAAATATAAAATCATCAAAAATGGAATTCTAAATCTATAAAATGAAATTGTATTAAGATTTCTATTCAGGTAATTTATATATTCAATATTATATTAGAGTGGAAGTTAAAGTTTTATCAAATAGATATTCATAAACCACCCCTTTGGATGCAAACTATTTTTTGTGTACATTGGAATATATCTTCTATAAGGAAATCTACTTATTCAATTTTTATCTTATCGAGTTACTCAAGATGATCTCATCACTACATATGAACCTATTCTTACCTGGGATACTAAAATTTAATGGTAATCTTCTATATAACATATCTTTCATAATCTACTTATATGTAACCATTTTTAAATGTATAATAGGAATGACTAAAGTTACTCTTACCTGATGCTTATTTATTATTATGAAACATCATATTACTTTTATGAATTGATTTCCTACTCATTTCTTTAAATATTGTCATTCTTTCTTAGCTATAAGTTTTTCTTTTTCAAGTCACAAATAGGTAAAAAGTTTTAAATTAGGAAAAAATTTAGTAAACAGTAAAAAATTATAGAAGTGGGACGTAGCACTCTTATGATAATTTTTTTCAAAATTTGGGGAAAATTTTATGAAGTACATCCATTTAAATTTGAATGAGGATTATGCTGGATTTTTATCAAAAGAACAAGAAATATAATTTTATTTTATTTCATTTAAACTTATATTTTTAATGTTATTTTTGATTATCCAAAAAGGGGATATTATTAAGTTATTTTCCACAATGACATAAACCAATTTATTTTTTTAATAAATCATAATTAAAATTTTATTTTTATTATATTTACATAGATTTTTCTTTAGTTTATAAGTACAGATATTTATATTTCGAAGTATAAATGAATTTTAGCACCCAATTTTGAATCTTTAAGTTAATATGATACCAAACCAATAACTTTATAGAATATAAAATTATCACCAAAATATTTTATTCAAATTAAATAACTTATTTAAGAATATAAATTAGTTACTGTAACCATTGTTTTCTGAGCTAACTAAAAGAATCAGTTATGTGTTTCTTAATCTCATAAAATATAATTACTATACTAAAGAATCAAGGATCATATACTTAAATACTAAAATTATAATATTCAAGAATTTAACACCTTATAAATGTTTGATAGATTCTTCTAGTTTTATTTTTCATGGTGATTTATGTCCTATTTATATTGGGAGGTTTCATTATAAAATCACTTAGTTTCTCTTTTTTAAAAAAATATCATAATTTTACGTGATCAATGAACTTATGAGGATAGGAACATAGTATTTATATCATTTTGTATCAAATAAGTCTATGGATATTAATTTTTTTACTTCTAATATTATGATAAATGATATTTTAAGGATATGATAACTTGTTACTAATATTTTTGAGGAAAATTTTATCATAAACTTTATTAAATAAGTTTAAGGGAAATATATTTACCACCAATCTTCATATTGAAGAGGATTCTATTAGGGAAAGTATTTATTAAGGATAAAGGATAGATCCTCATACTTATTTAGGAAAAATTTGAAGAAGTTATATGGATAGTACTAAGATATCATTTAAGGATATTATTTATGGGTTTAGGTATTATTATCCTCAACCTCACTATTTGATTACATTATAAGCTTAGTTGTATTATGTTTTTTATTTACGTTTCCTTATTTAGTTTTTTTGTATATTTATAATGGTTATATTATACTAAATATAGCTTTTTTCTTAATCTGGTAAGTTCATAACTTGTACCATCTAAACTTCTCTTTATTTTAAGAGTTTATTTTTCAATCTTTATAACAAATTAATTCCACCCTCAACCTCCTCTTAAACATTCCTTATTTTCACTGCATATTACTTTATTTCAATAAATATTATTTAGTCCATAGAAACCTCACTATGATATTAGATCCATTTTAAACATTTTGATTCATGGAATCATTGTGAAAATGAAGAAAATAAATATCATTTTTTATATATTATTTTATATCATTTAAATGATTTAGATTTAGTTATTTCTCAGACACTTCTACCCAATTCCTTTTCATTTCCAAGAGTTTTGAGACGTTATAAAGGCTATAAAAAAGTATTACCACCCTAAGTACCACCATTTCATAACAGTAGGCATAGTTTTATCCATTTTTAGTTCCTTGGATCCATGTTGATGGGTAAATTACATTTGGGTTGGTGTTATGAAATGGGGTTAAATGTTTGAAGTTCTTGTATGGTGTTGGGTGCATCATATGGAGTGAAATGGTTAGGGATACTATTTTAGAATCCATTTTTATGGGGGAACTTTCCTTTATAAAATAATGATTGGAAATTCCATGGGAATTTGGATTTTTGGTGTGCGAAGATATGGTGAGGTCAATCACATGAGTGGGGGTGATATATTGAGTGGGGTTCCCCTATATAGTGGTATTTAGATTGTAGGGTTAAAATAGAGGGGTATTTCCATATATATTATTTTGTAGGTTGTTTTTCTGGTCTATGAAAGTTTTTTATTCTTTTCTGGAGGTAGGTAATGTCTTTTGGGTTCACTTGGGGGTTATTTAAAGACTCGTGTTTGGGAAGTTAGATATTTTTAAAACTCTGGTTAGATTAATTTCCTCTAATATATGGGTAAGTCTCATGTTGTGTGAAGATAGATTTCACAGTCTATTTGAATTTTAGAGTAAAGGTAGTGCCTCCTGTTAGTGTGGGTTTATTGTCTCATGTGGAAATCATCATACTACAAAATAGAAAAGAATTTTACCATAATATAGTGAGACTCTCTCATCTATATGTAGATTTTTTAAGAGAATAAAATACAAAATTTCCATATTTCATCCTAAAATAATTATGAAATTTCTTTTATGGAAAATAAATAGAAATAATAAATGAAAATTCTAGGTTTTAAATCTTTTACAAAATTTTTTAATTAAATCTTTTCCTACATAATTTATAGATGATTAATTTGGATCATAAAAAGAAAATTATATTTAAACCCAAATTAATGTGAATTAAATTTAAAGTATAATAATGCAAATATAAATATCTATAAAACCTATATCTATTATTTTGAAATAAAAAATTTACATAACTAAAGTTACTCTTTGTTTCTCTCAATCATCGGAAATAAAAAATAACACCATTCAATATTAGCTATCTTTTTGTAATTTGATCTGAGCCCCATATTATGAATTTTATGACATACACATATTTTATCTCTTTCCTATTTTTAGAGATTCATCATGTAAAATTTCTTGAGGGAGGTTATTGGAGACCCACTCTCTTATTTTTGGTAAAATTGTGAATTTATCAATATTTTCTATTCAGTGTGTAATTAGTATAAATAAACATAATGAATTTAAATTGTTAGAAAATAAAAATAAGTATAGGTTAATGTTACACATATATATTTAAATATATATCCATGTAATTTTATATTGTACTTTTTTTTCTTTTTTTATGTAATAAAATATCATGAATTACTAAAAATGGAAATTTAGTAGTAAAGTATATAAGATAAATTTTTATAATCATTGAATAGTGAAAACCAAGATATTTATTCTGCTTTTAGACATCAAAATTTTAAATAAATTAAACTATGTGTTTGTTTATTGGTTTGAGCACCTTGATAGCTGTGATATTCACATAAAATAAATATATGAGTTTTTAATGTGTTTCCTTAATGGATTAACTTTGAATAATTAAATAATAATTAAATTCATTAATTTGATGTCTTTTTTTGAATAATCATGACTTGTAGGACATTGATGTTGGCCAAAATAATAAAGATTCATAAAAATATGTCTTCTATTATATATAGGTTTTTTATCTTTAATTAATAACATCATGGTTTTTTATATGCATGATAGTGTAGAATTGGGATGGAATAACCTAATCGTAGGACATTAATAAAAATTTTATAAAGTGGTATATACTTGAATTGTATAATACAGGTAAGATATTCCTGTTCAATAACTGAATTAATTATTTAAATTTTAATGAATATGAATGACCTTAATGGAATCATATGTGGGGATTTCTAGAGTGTTTTTTCATTAATTTTGAGATAAAAATAGCTTAAAAGTTATAGTTGTTGGTAATTTGATAATCTAGAAAATAGAGGAATCAGTGAACATAGGAAAGTGAGCTTCGGCCTGTGTGTGGTTGTTTTTCTGGTGAGCATCATTTAGTATAGTTAGTGGTTGGTGGGATCAAGTGTAAACATTATAATGGTGTTTTAGGTAGATAGATATAATGAATCATTTATGTAAAACCTCTTTGGGCCTTTAATGGTTACTCATTTCCTTTATTTCTTTCTTAGGAGGGGTACAAATTGATGGAGGGTTGAAACACCCTATAATTTTAAAAATAAGACTCTGTTTGATATGTTATATGATACACAACACATATCCTAAATAAAATATGAAATATTTTTATCTAAATTTGAAATTTATAACCTATCAGCTAAATTAGTGATTATTAGTATGATTGACTTCTTAATAAAACATGTAAATATATATAGTTACTACCTACTATAAATGTATTGATAATTTATTAACAAACAATCACTAAATTTTTAGTAAATATTTTTTTTATTAAAAAATACATTTTCTTTAGGAATGGATGTTATTTCATTTCATGAGTAAATGTGTGATTTATTAGTGAATAATGAAAATTTATTCTTTTTAAAAACTATCAATTATTTCATTAAATTAATTTTTTTAAAATCCCCACAATGATTTTAACTTTAATTTAAAATAATTTAAGTATTATTTATATATATTTCGTTTAATTAATTACATTTGAATCATCTTTATACCATAACTTTTTATAAGTTCATTTTTAGGCTTAAAAATACATTTTTCTGAAAACTATTTTTGAGGGAAAAATTCCTCCCCTATTTAAAACCCAGTTTTCAACACTTTTTGTAGGTTCATTTTTAAACTAAATTATAATAATTATAATAATTCAATTTATTAATATGGATTAAATATTTTAAATCATAATAATTAATATTATGTATTAAATTCAACTTAATGTATAGTCCTAATTAATTTTAAAGAGAGTAAAAAATTTGACATCATGGTAAAAAGCTAAATTTGGATAAACTAATTTAAAACTTAGTGATAAGGCCACCATTTTCATCTTATTTTTTATTAAATGAACTTACTTATACCCTTATCACATTATTCTTAATATTAAATTATAAACCGGATGCTTATCTGTGAAAATTACCAATATAATATATTAATTAAACAAAAAGACTAAATGTCACTCTCTTTCCTTTAAATATATTTTATTTTTTCAAGTACAGATAAAAAGATATTGTGAATGAAAATTAATTTTTTAATTAGAATAAAATTATTTTAATGATGGTAATTACTTTTAAATTTTTAGTTATTATATATTTTCCTTAAATGCTTATAGAATGGTGACATAACGTATGTGAAAATAGTGGAAAACTCAATGTAAAAATTTTTAATGACATTAACAGTAATTTATTTAGGATGGTTTTAGGTTAAAAAATATTTTAACAGTTAATAATAATTTAATATTTAATACTAAGAGGTTTATATTAAAAATTAATTAATATATTCATGTATTTAAGGTAAAATTAAATGAATAATGTCATCATTGATATTAATGATATATTATGTTAAATAATATTTTATTAAATTATCTAAAAACCCAAAAAAATACAACAAGAAAATTGGGATGTTAAATGTTTACTATTTTCATACATTTAATTTTCATGATCCAATTATATTATTATAATTAAAATTACAAAGATTTCAGTTAAAAAAGGTTGATACCACGGTTAACATTAAAACGGATATACAAGGGTTTAAATAAAAATATAAGGGTGAAAACATAACCTAAACATATCTAAATTTTATTATATTAGACTCTTCAGACACATGGGGAACCTAAAATAAAAATATATCATTTTCAACCATTTTTTCTTGAGAAGTAAATTATATTAATGTAATACTTTATGAAATTCATAAAGTTCCCCCCCCACCACTTATAAAAGGACACCCACTCACCACTTTTATCACCAATTCAAGAACAATTTAGTTCAGAATATTCAAAACCAAATCCCTTTGTAAAATATCTCCCCACATTCTATAGGTATTATTTTTAGCATGATACTGGATTTAGAATTGTTACAGTTTAAATTAAAGGATCTTTTCCAAATAATAGGTTTAGCTTTTAACTGGATGTTTTATTTTTATTTTTTCTGCCTTCTCCTTCAAGTAATATTTAAACATAATGAATCAATAACACAAATATATTACATATATTAGGATTTTTTATGTTAATTTAATGATCTATATACATCTAATCTTCCATCAACTGGGAAATGAAACAGTCGTTCGTGTGTTTGGCAGTGTACTGCCTCATGAACCAATGTAAGTCGTTTTCCATCACCCTATCTCACGACCAGCTGTAATGATATATTTTTTCTTTTTATATGAAATTAATGAAATAATTATCATTATAAAAAGTTAATATATAATCTATTTTTTTAACAATATATTCATTGAAAAATGATAACATTATTCGTGTGTATGTGTGGACTATCACCACCACAAAACGATGTGGTTCGTTTTCATCACTGAATCACATGGATAATGTATATGTGTATATTTAAAAAATAAAATTATATTTATGACATAATTTTCATTGTTTAGAGTTAAAATAATACTTCAATTTTTTACAGCAGGATCCTTGAAAAATGGAAATGTTACTCATGAGTACAAAATGAATTGCTGCCCCCAAGATTATAATGTAGTTCATTTTTTATAACCATATTTTATTTGTGGTTTTAAAATGTAATATTTTTATAAAAATGATAAATATTTCAGCATTATTATTCATGATATGAAGAAATAATGACCACTTGACCTACCAAAACCATTTGGGACATATGAACTTAATGTAATCAAAACATGTAACGTGAACTTATAACATTAAGTAATTTAATGTTACATAATAAAAAAATTAAATGATAAAATTGAAATAGATTTTTATGAAACTAGTTAATTAAAATAACTTTATTATTTAGTAATATAAATAACGTACATGATGAGTCTGACTCAAGTTAATATAATTTCTTTTTAGAATCTTCTTTTAAAGATTCCCTTCCAACTCTTTTTCTTCCACGAACATGTTATTATAAATGTTTCTAGAAAACTAATCAGTATAATTTAATGTATTATAATGAAAATTTTTTACCACAATTTAATTTATTTACAATTTCATTAAAAATATTTTTATTGTTTTAAGTAAGGTATAGTTTACTTTAAAAACATTATTTCAAAATGTTTTGTAGATTTATTTTATAAATATTTTTATTTTATATCGAATTTCATAAAATTATTTTATGAATGTAATTATTAGGAAATATATGAATTATAAATAACATTTTATGACTCTTGATATTTTAATTAAATTTTTTTGGAAAGGGAAATTTTAACATATTTTATATGGAATGGTTTTAATTTCTTTATAAAAAATAAAAGTAATGTTCTTTTTTAATATATGTGACAATTATAAATTATCCTTCCATCACAATATTAATATGATTATTAGATTACATTATAATATTTCATTTTTTAATGAAATAAAAATAATCCTTTCCTTTTTTAAAGAAATTTTACTTTTGGAAATTCAGTTTTAGAAGTAAGGGATCTCTCTGACCTAGCCTTTTATCCATGGGATAAATCCTCTCTCTCCCTAACTCTCATCTTCTCTACCATTAATGATATAGATCGATTATAAATTATATATATGTTTATCACATATATTCTTATATTATTCTCCCTTCCTTTTATGGGGTAATAACTACCTTATATACATTTCTCATAATCATTCTTTAAGAAAACACTTTTTATAACCATATGTGGAATGATTATGAAACCCATTTCTTTCCATGGGTAATTATTAAGTTTATGCCTTAATATTGCTTTAGTTTTTGGAAAACATAATCATGAACATATTGTGATGATTTCCCCTATATATTTCTCAAATTAATTGAGTAAAGGTTTTTTCCCATGATATGTTACGTATGGGATTAATCAGTCAAATTAATGCACTATATAACTCTATCCACCATGTGGTGTTGTCTTAATTGTTATCATTGACTTATATGTATGTTATATTTTTTGTTTCTTCCATATTTCATATATTTATTTGATAAAATGATGGAGTTTTATTTATGTTATGATTAAATTTGATTACTCATGAGCTTAAGTTGAAAATGAAAATTTATACTAATTTGTTTTAGTGAAATATATAAACAAATTGAAATTGTTTTCATAAGTTTTTCATGATACTTAATGAACCAATATGAGTTTTATTTATTCATTTAATATTTATTATAAAATTTTTCATAAATATATTTTCATCGAAATGTTTATTTATTTACTAATAAAGTTTTTATTTTGAGCCCAAATCTATATTTTGAAAATGAAATTGTTTTATAAGTACTAATAAATTAAAAGTTTATTTTATTATTTTTGATTTTTTCCCTTAATAATATTTTTTATATAATACCATGTTTTAAGAGTGTTTTCTTAAGAATCTAAAACTCTAAGTCGTAAATACACTAAAATATAATAAGGTGAATTTTTGAATTAAAACACTTCATGATGAAATGTTTAAGGCTGAGTCGTTATGGTTGGTATCCGGGGAAAGGTTTAGTTAACTTTTTAAATCAGTTTATATTCTTTTGAGATTAAATTCGGAGTAATTAACACCATAAGATATTTATAGATTAAATTTTAGTAAAAATTTAAAAGGCATCAACACCCCCATTGAGGGTTTTACTAATGGTATTTTAAGGTGATTTTAAAATTATTATAGGTTTTAAGAATAATTTTATATTTATGTTTAAAAACAAATTTGGGTTAGTATATGATTTTAGGGTAAGTTAATTATTGTAAATTAAATAGTGTGAAAAAGATAATCTTAATTTTTGAAAAGTGATTCATCGATAAAGAGATATTTTTGAAGATATTTCTGGTCAAGAAATGGAGTACCTTTCAATTTAGTATTTAAATTGGATACATGTTATTTTGGTGGAGTTTAATACATTTTAAGACTATATAGTGATTTATCATTATGATTAACGATATTTTGGGAGATTTTTAATTAGGATGAGGTATATAAAACCCCAAGGTTTAATATGTGATTTAATATGAAATATTATTTGGGAAGAATTTGATTAAAATAATTAGGATGTGTGTTGAAGGGTTTGATATAGCCTTTGAGGTTAAAAAATTATTAAATGTTAAGTTTATTTGGGATGTAGGGTTATTCATCTATGAAATTATTTAATTTGAACTATTTATTTGATGATTAATATGAATTTTTATTAATTTTTTGGATTATCATAAATTATTAAAACTATTTTTTTAGTTAATATATAACATTCGAGGAATAACATGTTATAAGTTTTTGAAATTATATGTTTTGTTAGAAGTTTATTTTTGTGCTTCATGCATGAAATATCATTTGGATAAAAAGATGAGACTTTCAAAGGAATTTATTGAAGGATTAAATTATAATTTTCAAGTAAGTATATTTCCTTATGTTTTTATTCTAGATGATAAAGTGATCCTGGAACTATATGAAAAATATTTAAAATAATGTTTTCATGTTACCTTTATTACATAGAAATCAATGTTATTTTTAAAACCTCATTGGTTTGTGATTTTTTAGTCATTGATTTTCTTACAATAATTCACATTCCTATGATCAATGTACTCTATCACTCTACATACTTATTTGGACATTAATTTTTATTCAATGTCTGCATTTTAATTTCCAAAAAAATTAATACTATTTTGAAACCAAGTAAGTGTTATTCTAGAATATCTAAAACTTAAATTTTCTCCATTTTCAAGAGAATTGTTCAAACCATTTTTATGGTGTGAGATTTAAATATAGATATTCTCATATTCCAGACCCTTGGAAGTCAGGATCATGTTCAAACTGTGAGGATTAACTTAATTGAACGGGGGAATGTAACATCCTTGTATTTTAAAAACAAGTCTCTTTTATAATTTATTCGACATATAAAAAATGATCCAAAATGAACCATGAAATATTATAATCTAATTATGATCATTATTACCTGACTATTAAACTTGTAGGTAAAAATATTATTAATTTATTTATAATATATATGTATATATATACATATATATTAATATATAAACAGATATGTATATTTACATATGGGTATTACACAAATATAATTGAATTGATAAATTATTTTAAAATAATCACTCAATTTTTACTAACATAATTTTTTCTTCAAAACTAATTCTTCTTGAAAAATGGATTTTCTTTCATTCCGGGAGAAAATATTATAATTACTTTTTATAATTTTTTTAATTTTTTTATTTTATTTTATAAAATGTATATAATTTTTCAAATAAACATATTATAATTATATTAGGGTGAATTTGTTTTTATTTTTATGAAAAGGTTATTTTTCAATGAATGATGAAAAATAATTCTTTTTTGTAAAACTATCCTTTCTTTTTAATAAATAAATTAATTTAAAAGTCCCTTTAATCTTTGATTTTTTTTCACATTAACATAAGTATTATTTATTTATGTATAATCTAATTAATTAAATTTGAGTCATCTATATACAAGATTTTTGTTATTTT
Source organism: Viscum album (assembly GCA_963277665.1). Taxonomy (NCBI): domain Eukaryota; kingdom Viridiplantae; phylum Streptophyta; class Magnoliopsida; order Santalales; family Viscaceae; genus Viscum; species Viscum album. The sequence continues at coordinate 1,648,991,741 of OY728136.1, forward strand.
TAGTTTTTGTCTAAAAACACATTTTTCTGGAAACACTATTTTTGTAAATAATTTTTATCCATTTTAATTAATTAAAATAACTATTAATGAATAATGATATAAATTAAATATATTGAAAATATATATATATATATTAATTTTAATTCATATAATTATGATAACTTTTTATATAGTTTTTCTATGACCATTTTATGTTTGGATAAAATATATTTATTTAAAAACTGATTTTTGACACATTTTTAGGGTTATTATTTAAATTAAATTCAGAAAATTATATGAATTGAATTTAATAAAATAGTTCACATTTTTTGAATCTAAATAACTAAAATTAGTTAATAATTTCAAATAAATTTTTTGTCACAATGAATAGTGAAAATAGTAAAAATTTGTCGCCAAGGTAAAACGGTAAATTGAGTTAAGCTAGGTTAAGACTAATTGATAAGGCCATTATTTATCATATTTATTATTATTGGGTAAATTTATTTATAACCTAACCACCTTATTATTGTTATTAAATAATTTTTATGCAAATTATCCATTAAAATGATCAATATGATATCTTAAGTAAACAAAAATAAAAAATGTCACCCACTTTACTTAAAATATATATTATTTGTTCAGATTGGGATAAAAATAAGTTTTGGATGAATATGAAAGGTTATTTTGGTTACAATGACATCAATTTCATGATGGTAATTTATTTTTATTTTTTAATAATAATATATTTACCTTAAACGATTATACAATGTTGACACAGTGCTTGTACAAAGAGAGGAAAAGTCGAGGTGAAAATTTTGAAAATTATAAAAAGTATTATATTTGGGTTGATATTTTATAATATAAAATTTTATTAGTTAATAATAATTTTTTATTTAAAGTTTAATTATTTATATTAAAAAAAATTTATTATCATCGTGTATTTAAATTCAAATTAAATGAAGTGTTAAAATTGGAAGTAATGATATTTTATGTTAAATAATATTTTTTAAAATTATTTAAAATATGAAAATTCATGTATGAGGAAAATTATGATTATTAATGGTATAAAATTTCTCCCTTATCCTATTTATGCTATTATTATAATCTTATAAGTAAATTTATAACCCTTTCAGTTTAAAAAGGTTAATACCACAGATATGGTTAAAACGAGTTTATGAGGGATTAAACCAAATTATAAAGGTTAAATAATCACATAATAATGTCCAAATTTTATTAGATGATTTAATTTATACACATAATCACCATAAATTTTAAATATATCATTTTGGTCCATTTTTGCATGATAAATAATTTATATTAGTATAATAATTTAAGAAATTTTAAAAATACCCAACCCCCACTTATAAAAGGACATGCCTCTCCTATTTTATTCACACTTAAAGAACCTTTTTTGTAAAATTATTTCCCAAATAAATTCATTGAATCCATCACAATTTTTTATAGTTTTTATTCTTTCATAATACTAATATTATAGATATTAAGGTATGAAGAAAGGGAGGATGTTAATAGAACAGGTGGGGAATTTAACCGAATGTTTTAGATGTATTTCTTCATCCACCTCGTAAAAATGTTTTTTAAACTTGATGAAATTATAAATCCATTATATTACATATTCTATTTAATTTTTATGTTAATGGAGTGACATATATCTATATCCTCTTCTATCAAGTGGGAAACAAAATGGTCTTTCTTGTATAAAATGGGCTACAACCTTGTGAACCAATGTCATTTTCTAGTACCCCCTCTCACAGCTGAATATAATTATGGATTTAATATACATATATATATATATATATATATATATTATGCATGATATAATTATATTTCTAAAAAGTAATATATCATCTATTTTCTTAAATTTTCATTCACTAAAAACAGATAACATCATTTGTGCCTACATGTGGACTTCCACCTCCACAAAAGTGATATAATTCATTTTTCAACACAGAAACTCATGGATGGAATGTGTATATTTATATATATATAACAATAATATTTTATTTATGATATAATTATTATTATGTATAGATAAAATATTACTTACTTACTTTCCATCATAATCATTGTAGAAATGAAAAGTTACACATGGGTGCTTACAACCTACCGTCGCCAAGATTTTAACTTAGTTCATTTTTCAAAACATTAAATCAGGGGTGGTTTTAAAAAATAATAATTTTATTCAAATCATTATTATTTATTTATTATCATTCTTTATATTATGGAATAATGAAATGCTTGACCTACCAAATTAACTTGGGATATATGAGTTGAATATCATCCAAATGTCTGATGTAAACCTCAAAGATTAACTAATTGAATATGATATGATAATTATCAAAATAAAAGGGAAAAATAAAAATAAAAAAAAATATTAATAAATTAAATAATTAAATTAATTTTATTATTGTCGATGAAAAATAATGTATATGATGAGTTCGACGCATGGTAATGTACATTATTTTTTAAAAAATCATTTTTAAAGTTTCCCTTCATTCTTTTTTACTTCTATGTACATGTTCTTTAAAATATTTCAAGAGACAAATTATTTATTATTAAATGGATTATAATGTTTTTTTACCATATTTAACATTATTTTCAATATTTATAAAAAATGAATCAATTTATGGTTTTACGTAAGGGAAACATTACATTAAAACCCTCATTTTGACATGTTTTAAAGATTTATTTTCTAAATAATTCTATTTAGTTTCCAAATTCTTAAAATTATTTTATGAATGTATTTATATAGAAATATTTTTATTATAAAATAAATTTTATGAATCTTTTCATTTTATTCAAATTTTTTTCAAAATGAATCTTTTTAAATATTTTATATAGAATTTTTTGACATTCTTTATAAAAGACAAACTGAATGTTCTACTTTAACATATATGGAGGCAAATGATTTTATTTCTAATGAAACCAATCTTTGAGGATTGTCTTCCATTATAAATACCTAGAAATCCAGTGGAAAATTATTTCTTAAATACATGGAAATTTAATGAGTCCGTAGTTTCTGACGGTGCCTGATTCTGAGGCCCAGTGTGCCCTAAATCAATTTATAATGTTTTGCTTGGGAATGATCAGTGGATGTATGTGCGGGATTTCATATATTTTGAACTGGTGCTCGGAATTGAAATCTGAGGACACCGATGAACTCACAATGCTAATATTCTCTTAAGGAGAGCTTTATCGCGGTTTCGTTTTATTGAGAGCGGAAATTTATTTTGGGATTTTTCAAAAATAGATAAATAAAAATATGTGCAACATATTTTTTATCGTATGGTTGTTAAAACATCCAAATGAAGGTTAGTGGTGGAACCCACCCATACATAACCTCCCTTGGAAGGATATTACTAGGTCGGGCCCACATGGCCTTGAAACCCTTAGAACCCCCCCATTTATGTGGGTTAAACCATCCACCTTCCACCTCCCCTCATAATGATGCCAACTCTCTCTCACAATTAATTATCTAATCTTGCAATTAATTAATTGGCTCTTTTCTTTTGAATTATTTTGAATTCATTATTCCAACATAATAATATGTGGTGTATTATTATGGTTGGGGTGGGAATAATTTTTCTTTGGTTGGGAGAATTGGGAAGAACTCATGGAGGAACAATATCATCTCGATGAAGAACGCCATTTTTTCCACCGAAGAATGACGACGTGACTCCTTTCTTTCCAACTCGAGGCAATAAAGGGAAGACGCCACCCGCAAAGAATGCCACCAACGACAACATCATTCTCTCCGACATTGACGGAACGATGTCTGTTTTCCTCGATTCTGTCTTCTGAGACTTCGACAACATACTTTGAATCGAGGTAGGGGGAATTTGAATTATATCTACGTATGAGTTATATCCTTGTTCTTCGACAGTGGGAAATTGATATCACCTAATGCAGAGGGTGTGGGCCGAACAAACATGGCCCAACATCCCTCTATTTAGTCTCATTTGGTTGACATTAGAGGCGGAGCTGAAAGGGCGTGATGTCATCTCACCGCGCCGGAGTGGAACCGCGACTGCTACAGAAGAGGAATCGCGGCCGGAAGGGCCACGGCGGATGAAGAAATGCGGTGTCGTCATGCCGCATGAAGGGCAACAGGAATGCGGCGCCATCATGCTGTGATGGAGGTGCAGAGGAAGCCAGCTGATCTGGCTACTATGGAGATAATGTCCAGCATCCACGGGCCACTCGGCTAGAGAAACCGGCCAGCCGCCTGCCGGCCGGGCGGGAAGATCGCGGCGTCGCGTGGCGCAGTCGGGCAAACTGGACCAGCTCACAGCGCGGGCCGAGTCCACAGGAGGGTTGCGCCTCACCGAGATGGACCGACCCCCTAGCTGGGTCAGACCCGCCGAGTCGGGCTGGCCCGACCCCCCAGCTGGGACGGACCCGCCAGGCCGGGTCGGGCCGACCCACCAGCCCACTGGGTTTGACGAGCCGGGGCCCGACTTCGCTTAAATGTGAATAACTTCAAGACAGCGCGTTCGATCGATGTGTTGTCTGCAGCACTAAGACTCACGCGACAAGGTGGTCCTTTTCCGATAATCTAAGTGATTTTTTGACAACTTTTGAAAACGGTCGTGTTTGGAACTAGCGTAAATCCAACCGGGCCCCTGTAACGAAAATGCCAATAACTCTCATACCGGGTGTCTGATTGACGTGTCGTCTGTAGCATTGGGTTCCTTATAATGAGACGGAACTACAGGATACATAAACTCAGGACTTAGGGATAGTTGATGTATCGATACTTGACTCGAGGAGGGGACCCTACCGGAATCGAGCGTGGTGTGTGCGGGAACCCTAGAGCTGGCTGCGATGACTACTGTACCGAAATCCTACATGGGTTCGATAGCGACAACTATTATACCAGAATCCTACGTGGGTTCGACAGCGATAACTACTGTTCCGAGCTCCTCCGTGGGTCCGACAGTTCTGAATTCTGTTCCTGTATCCTTTTTGGGTCCGACAGAGTAGCTGGTCCTGTTTCCTATGTGGTTCTGATGGCTTAGCTAGTCCTGTATCCTGTGTGGGTCCGACAACTTAGATAAATCAGTGACTACATCTGATCATCTCTATCACTCTATGAAAGATGTATACCAGTGTGAGCTGAGTCTTGTCTTTCAATCATTATCATCAATGTGATTGACCTTACTTCCTTTGTGGACTGGGTTATGTTTGGGATCGAGAGTTGGAGTCAGACTGTGACTGGTAACTTATGTATATGTATGGTCATATACCTAAGTAGGGTTGGTTGATACTTAGTGATTGTATCTTTCTACTTTGGTTTATCCTTTTTGGATTCTAGGAGACCTTCAGGGGTCTCGGGGTCCCCTACTAAGTATTGTTATACTCACCCCTACACGGGCTTCGCCTGCACCTTGTTGTGTTCTGTGCAGATGACTGATAGCAGTGATCGATGTTGAGGGTGACGGACGAAGGCTGCTCGGAGCTGGACTAGACGGGATGTACCACAGGGATGAGTTTATCAATTTCTATACCTACCCTTCAGGTAGGATTCCTTGGTGGACGATCCATGAGCTGTTTTCCCTTTTTACTTGTACTTGTACTTGTTGTTCAGTTGGGTTTTTATACTGGCCCACTTACTGTCAACGCAACTTACTTTTCTATTTTAGTAATTGTTGCCTCTACTACTTGTGTTTAGACTGTGTGTGTTTGTTACAGGTTAAAAGGAAATGCCTTCCCTCTTTATCAGGATTACACATTTGGTTCTAGTCAACAACCCCTGGCCTATGGAAATCGGGCTTGGGGTAGTCACACCACAGGCCCCGAGGATAGTTCGTGACATCCATTATATTATTTAATATTTTTTCAAAAAAAGCCTACCATTCCTTTAATTAGTAAATTTTAGTTTTGAAAATTGGGATTTAAAGGTAAGGGATCTCTCCGAACAATCCTTCTTATTTAGGTTATAATATCTCCCTCTCTAAATCACTTTCTCTCTATATTTAATGATATTTAATGCTTCTAAATTTTGTATATATTTCTCTCACAAATATTTATAGCTTATTCTACCTTCCTTTGATGGGATAAAACATACCTTATGTAAATTTATCAAATTCCACCCTTATGCTACCATTCCTTTATCAATTTTGTATATATTTCTCTCATGATATGTTTTTATGGGATATTGGGAGTAAATCTAATCCACTATAAGACTCTATCTACAATGTGGTGTTGACTTGGAAGCTATCATTGACATATGATTAAGTCATGTTTTTTTCTACCACATTTTTATCTTTATAATATCTTACAACACCATGTTATTTATGATATTACTCCATTTGATTACTCATATTATTATATTTAACGTAATTTATATTCTACTTTTTAAGGGTGAAACGTATAAATTTTTTTCACATTTTCTTCATAAGTTTTTTATGATTTAAATTGAAAATGATGAGTTTTATTTTTTTTCCTTTAATATTTCAAATGAAATGTTTTATGAAAATATTTGGATAGAAAATTTGATTTCTTGGGTAATAAAATGTTTATTTTTATCCCAAAGATTAGTTTCAAAAAATAAAAATCATGATTAAGTACTCATGAAATAAAATTTTTATTTATTTATTTTTTATATTTCCATTAATGAGTTTTTTGTGTTTATATCAGGTTTTAAAATGTTTTTCATAGTGTTTTAAGGATGATTTGGGATAAGAATGATTTCAATATAAAATATATATATATATATATCATGAAAATAAAACAAGTTAGATCACGAAAATTTTATTTTTAAGGAAAAAATTTATACTTAGTGGAAGTTTCCAATTTTATATAGAATAACTATTAATTAAAGGGTGATATACTAATTATACAAAACAAAAAACCAGAATTATCCTAAAATGTATGAAAATGATTTCTTGAATTAAAACTCAAGATTATAAAATGTTTATGCTTGGTTCATTATAGTTGGTATCAAAATAAAGGTTTAGAAAAATTTAGTTGTTATTTTGTTTTAATGTGTGGTTAATTTAAAAGTAATTTATACTATCTTGGATTTAAATTTTTAATATTGATAATATGTTTAAAGTAATAATCACCCCATTTTAGGTTTTAATTTCTGGGATTTGATGCTATTTGAAACTATTTCTAGGTTTTAGGAAGAATTATCTATTTTGGTCTAAATAACCCTTTGGGTTAGTATATGATTTGTTGATAAGTTAATTATGTTTTGTTGAATAGTGGTAAATAGATAATCTTCCTAGTAGAAAAGTGTTTCACTCATAAGGTTTTACTTTTTATGATGTTTACAGTCAATTTAAGGATTACCTGTTAGGTTAGTATTTAAATTTTATTCATGATTTTTTGGTGATGTTCACTACGTTATAAGAATATATAGTGATTTATTATGGTGATTAATTATTTTTTTGGAGATGAATCACTGGGTTTATTTATATGTTACCGTTAATTTTAACATGTGATTTAACAAGAATGGGTATTTTTGGTGAACTCGAGTAAAATTTTGATGATGAATTTATGGGGTTATGATGTATCCTTTGAGGTTAAAATATTTTTTAATTTTGAGGTTATCTTGGATGAAATGTTGTTTATTTATGGAATGGTCTAAGTAGAAATGGGTATTTGAATATTAATATAATGGTTTATTAATTTTTTGAATTAAGTTTCCTTGTATTGAAAATTTTGGTATTGGTTAATGTTTAAAGATGTAAGGAATAGAATGTTTTCTATTTTTGGATCTATGAGATACATTATAAGTTTATTTTAGTTATTTTGGAATGAAAAAATTGTCTTGAATACTAATCATTGGAAGAAAAATATGATATTGTGGGGGAAATTGATTAAATGATGAAATTCTACATTTTTAGTAAGTATATTTCCTTATATTTTTATCCATTATGGTAAAGGAATTCCTTAAATCTAGGAAAATTATTTTAAACAAATCTGTTCCTTTTAAATTTATTTCTAAAAAATTAATGTTCTTTTTTAAACCTATTAGGTTTATTATTTTTTCGTTTCTCTCTTTCTCATGATCATTAACATTCTTTTGATGAATGTTCTCTCCCACCTTTAATCATTGTTTTGGACATTAAGTTTTCTACCACTTCCATATTTACAATTCCCACTAATTTTACACTATTTAAAAACCTAGTATGTGTTATTCTAAATGATATTCATATGTCCATTTCACACATTTTCCAGAGAAATTTTTACTAACCCTTTTTATGATGTGAGATTTCAATAAAAATATTTTCAAATGTAAAACCTTTGATTAATAATATCATGTTCAAATAAAAATTATGTATTTTTATAAGTGGGGGAGAACGTAGAACCTTGTTATTTTAAAAACTAATACTATTTTCTATTAAGTATAAAACATATAACACTGAGCCTCAATTAAACAAGAAATGTTATTGTAGTAATATAACTATTATAACCTATCTATTAATTTGATGGGTAATAATAGTATTAACTTATTTGTAGAATATATATATAGGCACTACTCAATAAAAATTTAATGATAAATTATTAGTAAATAATCACTCAATTATTAATAAAGTCACTTCCTCTTTAAAAACAATTTTTATCCAAAATTACTTTTATTTATTTTCATGATAAAATATTATAATTAAATTCTGCAATATTTAGAAATTTTATTTGATAAATATGATGTAGTATTTTTAAATCAACATATAATAACTATATTTCAGTAAAAAATTTAATTTTTCGAAGAGGAGTGATTTTTCAGTGAATGAAGATAAATTCCACTTCTTGTAAAACAATCATTTATTTTTAATAAATTAGTTAATTTAAGAGTATCATTATGATTTTAATTTTATTTCAAATTAAAAAAATTGAATTTTTATTTATATTTAATATAATTAATTACAACTGAAACTTATTTATAACAAAAGCTTCTATAATTTTTTTTTTAGGCTTGAAAATACATGTTTTTGAATACTATTTTTAAATGCATAATGTTCCCACTTTAATTAGTTAAAATAAACTCTATTATTTAATTATTTAAATGAAATAAAAATATTTTATATCTATATATATATATATATATATTAATTTCAATTTGTAAAATAATGATCACTAGTTCTATAGTTAATGTAAGATAATCATATTCTTGAAAGAAAATACATTTATTGTAAAAATAGTTTTTGACAGGTTTAGTTTGTTCATTTTAAATTAAATTCTTCTATTAAGGTGAATTTAATTTAATAAAATTCGTTATATATATTAAATTAGAATAATTAATATTATTTATATAGTTTAACTAATTTTTTTGTCTTAATAAATTGTAAAAAAATGTAAAATATTGTCAACACGGTAAAAGAGTAAATTTGGTTAACCTAGGTTAAAACTAAGTGATAAGTCCACCACTTTTCACATTAATTATTATTTTATTTATGCACCCTTATCCTCTTAGTATGTATATTAATTTTTTTATGGGGTATTTATCCATGAAAATTATGTAAAAATAAGTTTTGAATGAATATTTACATTTAAATTGATTATAATGAAATTATTTTCCTTATGTTAAACAATTTTTTTTTGTTAGTTATTATATAGTTACTTTAAATTCTTATACAATACTGACACAATGCCTGTGTAAATAGTGAAAAACTCAATGTAAATAATTTTAAAAACATTAAAATAATTTTTTTTGATATGATTTCTAGTTCCAGAAGAATTTTATAGCTAATAATATTTTTAAATTGATGTTAAAGTACATTATATTCGAAATTAATTATTATCTTTATGTATTAAATGACTAATTAAATTAATAGTTTCAAATTAGACATTAATTATTTTTTATGTTAAACAATATTTTATTAAATTATTTAAAAATCATAAAATAGGAAAATAAAGAGATAAATGGTCTAAAATTTCATTCCTTTTTCATCAATGATCCAATTCTAATCTTATAAGTAAAATTATAACCCTTTTGTTTTAAAAAGTGTGATATATTGGTTGTGGTTAAAACGGGTTCACTATGGGTTAAACAAATGGATATGCATGAAAAAATAACCTAAACATGTCCAAATGTAATTGGTTTAGACATTATAAACCCTTAATCCTCCAAAATTATAAATATATCATTTTGGAACAAATTTCCTGTGATATATACTTTATATTAATTTAATACCTTAAAAAATTCCAAAATTGATCATCCCCCCCACTTTTAAAAAGACACCCCTATCCTCTTTTCTACACACATAAAGAACCATTTGGTTTATCTAAGCCCTAAAAAAATACCTTCCTAACATACCTACCCATATTAAATAGGTATTATTATAGGCGTAATACTGACCTTAGAGGAATTAATATGTAAAGCAAATGAGGTTGCCTGAAAAAGTGTTATAGCTTTTAACTGAATGTTTTACTTTTATTTTCTCATCCACCTCCTTAAAAACATATTCATACATGATGAAATAAAAACAATAGTGTATTCCATATAATTATATGTTTTCATGTTAATTTCATGACCAATACCAATCTCCTCTTCCATCAAGTGGGAAAATAAGCCATCATTTGTGTGTATGGAAGACTACCACCTCGCGAACCAATGTCATTAATTTTCCATCTCCCACTATCATGGAAGGTTGTAATGGTGTATTTAATATATATATATATATATATATATGATCCATGACATGATTTCGATTCTTAACATTTTATATATCATCTATTATCTTGCCTTTCTAGTCACTAAAAAAGGAAAACTTGTTTTGTGTATATGTGTGAACTTCCGCCTCCACGAAGTGATGTGATTCATTTTTGGTCACTATATCATAGGGATGATATATATAGTTTTTAATGTAAAGAAATAATATGTTATTTATGATATAATTATCATTATGGGAATAAAAAATAAATCCTACCTTGTTTCTAACATGATCATTGAAAAATCCAAATGTAACTCATGTGTACACACGATCTACCATCTATGTGATTGTAACATAGTTCATTTTCCATAACCATGTTTCATGGGTGGTTTTAAAATATAATTTATATAGAAAAATTTTATTTATTTTATTATTATTATTGTTGATATTAATGAATATTTATCATTTTCACCTACCAAATACATTTTGTACATATGAGATAAATATCATCAAAAACATTAGATGTGAACTTAAATGATTAAGTAATTTCACTTAACATGATAATAAATAAAATAGAATAGGGTAAATGTTTCTTAAAAGGATATTATTAAAGTAAATAATATAAAAATGTTTATTATTATGGAAGATAATGAGTGGGACTCTAGGTAAGGGACTTTAATTTAAAAAAACATCTATTATTGGTTCCCTTATAATTCTATTTTATCCACGTCCATATTCATCAAAATTATATAAGAAAAATATTATTTACAATTTAATGGATTATAATGGACGTTTTTTACCTTGTTTTACTTTATTTTCAACTTTTTAAAATTAATCTTATTATTGTTTTACTTAAAGGGCACTTTACTCTAAAAACCACATTTTTAAATGTTTTAAGGAGTTATTCTCTAAATATTTTCTTTCTATGTCCTTATTCTAAAAATTACTTTATGAATTTACACATATGTAAATTTATGAATTATAATGAAAATTTTACTTCTCAATTTAATTTCTTTATAATGTTTTCAAAATGTAAGGATTTTATGTATTTTCAATGGAATGTTTTGAATTTATTTATAAATGAAAAAAATGAATATTCTATTTTAATGCATATAATGTAAATTTCTTTATATTCACCACAAATATTATTTAATTATTATATTTCCTTATAAAAATATATGTTTTGTTCATATTAAACCCTTCCTTTTCTTTTTTTCATAAAATTTTAGTTTGGAAAATTCTATTTTAAAGGTAAGGGTTCTCACAAAACTACCCTGTTTCTATGGATTATGACCTCTCTCTCTCTCTCCCTAACTCAGTTTATCCATATCTTTATTTTTTTTAATAATTAAAAATTATATATATATATATATATATTTCTCTCATATTTATTCTTTTCTTATTCTCCATTCTTTTTGGGGTAATGCATGCCTTCTTTTTATTTTTTGATTGGATTATTTAAGAAATATATTGGGGTTATGATTTAAGGAAGTATTATGCAACCTATTTCTTTATATATGTAACTATTATGTTTGTACATAATGATTTATCTATATTTTTGTAGAAACAAAAACTATAAACATGTTATTATGGGTGCACCCATACAAAACTACAGTGAATTGGGAAAATATTTTGTCTAATGAGACGTTACGCATGGGATTGGAGAGTAAACATATTCCAGAATGGGGATCTATCAATCATGTGATGTTTTCTTAGAAGTGATCCTATGTTTATTATTATTTGTGATTCTATGAACTTATGGTGCCATGTTCTTCATGTTATAATTTCATCTGATTACTCATGAGCATAAGTTTAAAATAAACTATATGAAACTTTCTAATGGTGAAGTATATACCTTTTTTTAGAAAACCCATTAATAAGCCTTACAGCATTAAAAAAGAACCTTTATGAGTTTTATTTTCCATTTAATATTTCTTATGAAATATTTTATAAAAATATTTGAATATAAAATTTTATTTCATAGGAAATAAAATGTATATTTTTTACCCCAAAGTTTACTGTTGAAAAAGAAAAATCTCGTATAACTACTCATTAACAAAATAGTTTCTTTATTTATTTTTTACATATAACTTACTAATATTAGTGTTCTTATACCCCAATTTAAAATGTTTTCCATAGGGTTTTAAGGATTAGTAGGGATGAGGATGAGGTCAAGATGAAAAATGTGAAGATATGTCATGAAAATAAAACTTTTTATATAATAAATATAATTAATTGGGGCAAATAATTGATAGTAAATGAAAGTGTCCACTTTAATATGTAATACTTATTTATATAATGTTTCCGTCGTAATTCTCTAAAACTATAAATCGTAAAGATCCTAAAATGTATAAAAATGATTTCATGACTTAAAACTCAACATTTTGGAATTTTTAAAGTTGGGTCCTTATAGGGGTCAGGAAAGAGTGTTATGAAAGGTGATGGTTGAGAGATATGACTGAAATTCTAGTTTTAAAGAATGAGGATTTCATAGTTTGTTAGGTAAGTGGTATCAGTTGAGATTTCTGTGTGACGTATACCATAGAGACCATTAAGGAAATGAGATTTCACTATCCATATGGTCATAAATAAGGACTTTTAGTCTACTGAATGATTAGGTTTAGTAGAAAAACTTATAGGGTTGTGTCTTAGGTGAGTTTTATGTATTATAAAAATTTAAACTTGTGTATAAATAGGGTAATTTTTATAATTAAATGGTTCTAATTAAATTAATTTTTAATTAATTTCATGATATCAGGCTTAGAGATTTACCTTATATTGGTAATATGTGTCATTGATTCAAGAATGTAAACAGAGGGTGTAACTCCCTCACCATGATTCATTATTTGAATAGTGTTTCAAGCTTTGTAGGTGAGTGAAGACTACCTAATGTAGACAATATCAAGGTGTTGTGGATGGGTTCCCTTTATTTGTATAATAGTATTAGACTTTCTAATATTAATCTAACTGCATGTTTTTTTATTAGCACAATGTGGTTTTGAGTTAAAACATAGATAAGTAATGATATTCTCCTTGATTAAATTGAAAAATTAAGTGTTAATGTTTTTTAATGATTACATTGGTGAGTTCATAGTGGTTTCATATTTATTTAAAAACATGGAGGCTCTTGACAATTAATAAAGAAATTTTTTTCTAACTTATGTATTATTATTCATATTATCTTTAAAATTTGGACTCTATAGTTTTTAACTTATGAATTTAGATAATAACCTGAAAAAACTTAATTTTGAATTTTGATATTTTGGCTTGAAATATTTAGTAATGACTTCTGAGAATTGTATTAAACTGTGATGTTTTTTGTTACTCAATTAGTGATAGGTTTCCTTTTTATAATTGTACCAATTATTTTCAAAGTGATCACACAACTAATTTAATTTTTGACTAAAATGTTTTTTTAGCCACATGATTAAAAAATAAAACTAAATATTCTCTATTAAAATTAATTTAAAGAATTATTTAAAAGCTGCTCATTAAAATGTTTTGGTTGCCTATAAATATTTAAATATGTGGGATTCAATAAAAATATTGTGTGTTTAAAATTTAACGCTATTTCAAGGTATTTTCATTATTTACTTAAATTAATTTATATTCTTAAGGTACATATATCATTTTCATGGGTTTTATTTAAATTAAAGTTTTATTTATGATTATGATTAATGTGTTTAGTGTAGTCCTTATTATTTTTTTGCATTTATTTTTTATTTATTTAATTCATGATAGTGAAAACTGAATTCCCATGACAATAGAAATAATATAATACTTAGTGTCAATTACATGATATTAAATTATTTATTTAATTTAATTATTACCACTTGTTGTTAATGAACTTTTAGGGCATGTTATAAGAATAAAAAAATTATTACCGTGTTTATAAGAACCTAATTTTCACTTGAGTAAGGATCCTTTAAATTTCTATTTAATTATTTATTTTGGAAATAATTTGAATGTCCAATGAGCACACTGGGGTTATAGAAGTGTCCATGGATTGTTTATACCTCATAACTTCATCTGATCAGAAAAATGCAGTGGATTCATGGTTAGTAGAAATCGGGTGATCCATCCTGCATGGTATCCCTAACCATTAGAAGACTAGACAGAGGAGTGAAGCAGAATGCTTGATTTTCCATAAACGTGTTCCTAGGGCTACACTCCCAAGAAAGAATATCATAAAAATATAGAAAATACGCCATAATGGTTGGTATAAGGTTACCAAAACCGTGATGCCTAACCATCAGGGGTCTCCCTTGAGGCAATTCATTGCATAAGGTGGGCGCACAATTTGGCCAACCATGCAGCCAAACTGTGCACCCCAAAAATTCTTGGTAAGTTACCAAAATTAACTTAAATGTTTAATAAAAATAACCTCTTCCTTATTTTATCATTCTAATGGAAAATTCTCTCTTTCCCACCTGTAATAATCTATCAATAAATCTATGATGGTTTTTTATCTCATTTTTTGATCTCATGTTTGATCAAACCTTTGTCGGAATTGTTGGATTCCTCTAGGTAAGATCTTAGATCCTTTAGCTCGGTTCATCATTATTATTTACCTTAAAGATTCTATTTATGTGAAATATCATATACCATATTTTCGGGTGTTGATATATTCTTAAGTTTTCTTCTGATCTAGTCTGAACTAAAGGATGATACTATATGAGAAGAGTGATATAGTTTCAAGGTTGGTGCTATATGATCCATCCCTCGAGTCTCACTATTTGATAAACTACCATAGACATGCGAACACTGATTTCATTATGTGTTTCCTATTTAATTCAGAATATTTTCTTATAATCATCATAGTTTTATTCTTGAGACCTCAACTCTTTCATCCCTAGATAGGGTGTTTCCTCAATTATTCCTTATTGACTCATGTGGGTTTACCGACGACATTGTTTTCATGTGTGGATTGACCACACTAATGGTAAGTCCCTTTAATTACGTGAGTTAAAAATTGTTAATGGATAGAAAGTGTAGGTTCCTCTTGAACCTTATAAGGTAAGTGTTTCAATATAATAGATTATTGTCATTTGTAAATGGAATATACAATATATGAATCACTTGGCTTAATTTAATGTAATTTAATGACTTGGTTGCATGTCCATAGCACACCTTTCCATGTTGGGATGGAGGGTAGTGGAGTGACCAAATTAATGACTATGTTATTAAAATTCTAAATGTTTTCATGTCCTTACTATTCCTTTTCACCCTAATTAAATATATGGAATGAACCAAAATGACTTATTATATGGAATGAGTATTAAATGGATTGATTTATTAAACAATTCAAGTATAAATTGCCTATTTAACAAGGAAATGTTTATATTTATAGGAGTGTTCAGACTCGATCCATCCTTCGATTCCTGAGGGATTGCCTTTAGAACTTAGGGACACAATTCCAATTCAAGGATTCAGTTTCCATGCGAGAAACCCACCTTGGAACTTTCCCTTATCTACCAATAGATTATGTGAATGACAACATAGGATCCCCTTATTATCATTTAGATATTATGATGCATTAGATAAACCCCTTGGGTCCATCTAGATGTATTTTTCCATGTGATGACTTCGATACACCCATTGAAACCATTAATAGCTTAGCCCATTCATACCTAGAACATGATCTTTGGGCTCAGATAGAATCATATTGTAGTAGAATACCTTGGGTTATTCCCCTTAGATTGTACAGAAACACCTTATAGCCGGCTTTGGGTTATAACTAAGAGGGATCAACCCCTAAGGTCAAGGATTCCATGGTTATTTCCTTGGATCCCCTTCACTATTATCATCAACAGTAATTCCTTGGTTATTAACATAGATTCTATACTATTATTATACTTATTATGGGATTATTTTTTCATTCAATGTATCCTCTTACATCACTTATTATAAACTAAGACATAACTAATTAAAAGATCCCATGTTCAATAATATTACCAGATGAGGCTAAAGAATGTACCAGGTTACTAACATTACTACACTATCTTTACATTAATATATATACATAAACACTATTATATATTATATGACGCCGACTGGATGGTATAGACATCATTGGTGTTAGCCTATTAAGAATTACTTCATACCCTATCTAGGACACCATTGGTACCCTAGAAGATTATGTGTAAGAAGGGTTTGATAAGGGTAAGTTTCCCACTATGGACACCTGATCTTAATTTCATACTTTTGGAGAGATCATGGTAGAAGATTATTTATCCAACGCTCATGGTGCTAGATTTTTTTCTTCCTTTTTATTTTTTTATAGCACGTATTTCTTACTACCATGTATACCCATTTTTAATGTTTTTCTAGAGGCATTACATACATTATCATCATCTTTTTTATTTGTTTAAATTACCCTCTTTGTGTATTATTATCTCTTTCTTTATTTTTTATTCATTACTACACTTATCCAATAATGGTAGGTTACTGGTCTAGTGTTTATAGAGTTCGTTTTAAATGTACCATATATTTACATATGCTTCCATCATTTCATCTTTTTTATATAATACATGTTCTGCTTCACTCTAGTTATAAGGACATAGTATCACCATAGATACACCATAGGTCATCACTACTAGTCGACAACCTCTAGTGTACGGGGAGTCCACTTGAGGCCATCGAGCCAACCAGTCTTAGGGCACCATTGTGTGGAATCCAGGACTCGAATGTCAAAAGTTGGAATCAGAATTGTTCTTATCTTGATTTACTATTTTTAGACAATAGAAATGATATTAGGAACGCATTAGAACATGGTTATAAGTTGTTCTTGGTTCTGTCTTTTTTATTATTACAGTTGTTGTGCTTTCACCATTGGGTGATTCGCATGTTATTTGATGGTTATTATTATTATTATTATAATTGAGGATTGAATTTTATACTTGGATCAATGAGATTGCAGAAAAGAGGTATCAATAATGCATTATTATAGGCACCTACAATTCACATGCCATGAATATCCAATTCTATATAAGCGCATTTCACTACTTGAATTTCCTATATTACTTTTGATTGTTGAGTGAGTCATGTTTTTTATATATACATGTGTAGATAATATTTTATTACACTCTATGGGATTTGTTATTTAAAGTTTCATCTTCAATATAAATAGTTTTTCTTACATATATTGATTGCAAAATTGTAAATAGTTCTTTTCTACCCAGGCCAGCTGCGTACCTCTGATTACATGAGATTATCTTTGGTTTAGATTGAATTCCTTCCAGTTTCAATTCGTGAGGATTATTTTCCATCATGGATTATAATGGGTAATTTACAGAATTGAAGCATCATATATCACCCAATACATTCTAAGACCAAATGTAGATGGTAATGAATGGAAATTAAATGTGTCTCAATTTCAATAATAAGGTGTATGGTCCCTTATTCACTGGGAATGGTGATCCATTTTAAATAATACCTTGATATACATGTATCTGAAAATAAAAAGTTAAAAGTTAAATCATGTAATATAAAAGGAATTGGTTTCCAATAAATAAAGAGGAAATGTATAGTTGACACTTCACCAATTAAAACCCCTATAAATTAAAACTCGAGCACTCATCAATATCTTAGACTTATAAGTGGGCAGTTGGGTTGTACATTGGGTAGTGAGCCCTAATTATTAAGTTGTTATTACATTAGTGATTAAATATAATTCTGTATAGATCTGAGGTTTTTTCTTAGTATTTTTAGATCTATTAAACCATGACATCATTATGTCATGTTTTAGGAGGGTGGAGACAACCATGCTCTTGATATGGTAGGCCCTGTGATGCTAGTCTTACCATTGGAAGTCCCAATTGAGGCACCACCTGTTAATCCTGAATCGGGAAATAATGCTCAAATTTGTGAGAATTTCCTATGTCTAATGTAGTCTTTGTAGGGTTCTCCATGACATGCACTTGTGATGGTGGATCTGACACATGAGTTCCAACAGCATCATCCTCCTACCTTTTCTTGGGGGATAGCGGTCCACAGGCTGTTGAGTCTTCAATGGAGGCCACTCTCCCTAGCTTCTATCATTTGGAGATGCCTTTAGAGAGGATGTTCAAGATTTCAACCTGTGTATGTCATGATTCATCCAAGAGTTAGTGGTATGTTATTACCTATGCTGGTCGTCATCTCTGCGTGGCCTGGGATGATTTTCATATTTCTATCTATGATTATTTATTTTGGAAAACATCAAGATATAACGAAGCCCGAGAGTTACTTCACCTAGAGAAGGGTGTTATATCTGTTATGGACTATTCAACATGTTTTTCTGAGTTATATAACTAGTCACCAGTTTTATCTGGTGATGAAATATTGTATTCTTTACGTTTTGAGGATGGTCTCTAGTATACCCTCCATACTAAGGTGAGTGTTTTTCTCCAACCTAATTTTTCGAAGATTTTTAATCATGATAATATCACTAAGCACAACCTGATGGAAGGTGATAGTAGTGGGAATAGTGGATCAATGTTGAGGTAGGGTAGTAGTAATTTCTGAAGATGGAAGAGTTACCTTAAGGATTCATGTCTGTGTAGTTTCAATCAGAGTAACCACACTAGAATATCCAATGTATGTCATCGGTATAGATGGAATGGGCATTTGAAGACTTGATTTGATAGAGACCCAATGGAGTGTTGTGGGTGCTATATTTTAGAAATATTTAAAGATTATGTTATACCTTTCCATATAAATATAGTGGAAGAGGTTCCACCTTTTGACCTCCTTCTAGGGTTGGATATTTTACACTACATCTAGAGGGGAGTTGTAGTATCACTAGTAAGACTGGCTGTGGAGAATCCCTAGTATCCAAACAAAATATCATTACTTCCAATATAGAAATCATACTTCAGGGTAGTCTAGCTATAGCACATGGTCATGGATCATGCCAGATGGATGTCTTATAGCTAATACATGAGGACATGGGTGAAGGAAAACTGTATTATGACATACTATTCTAGTATCCTTCGCTATACTATCTTCTTTATTCTGTAGAGGTGCTTCACACTCCTTTATCTCTTTATTGACTATTGAAAGCATTGGGTTATAAATTCAATTTTACTATGGTGTGGTGACCTTGGATACACTGCTGGGTGTACAGTCTGAGGGAACACACCAATGCATGGACTATACCCTTGAGGTATGGATTTACCACTTCTTATGGGTCCTCTATGTTCTATAGATAATGGGTTTCTATTTTGATTCTCAGGATGGACTGGTTGAACCCCTACCACACCTTTGTGGACTACTATTGCTATAGGGTGTTTATTACATCACCAGAGGGTAGTAGTTATCCCCAAAAGGGTTAGTTTCATTTACAAGAAGGTATATATCGACCATAGAATCATGGTAAATGTGTTTTATACTCCAATATTTATAGTCTCTTTATGGAAATAAGGTCTTCCCTCACACAGATTTTACTCTCGTAGTAGATGATTTGAGGGATGTACTTCTTAACTTCTATTTTACCTCATCTCGTAGTATATAGATAGAGGTAAAGATTGTGCTTATTCTAGAAGCATCTCTAGTATCCATTCCTCCATACAAGATGTAACCACTGAGCTCTTGGAGCTCAAGTGATAGTTGGAGGATTTAGAGGTAAAGGGTTTTATTTTACCTAGAACTTATTCTTGGGGTTCACCCGTGCTTTTCAACAAGAATTTGGGCATGAACAATCATTTATACAAGGATTACCAATGGTTGAACAATAATATAATTAAGAACCAGTATCCACTACCTCAGATAGATGAACTATTTGACCAGTTCTAAGAAGATAGTTTGTTTTCTAAGATTGACATAAGATCGGGATATCATTAGGTATGGGTCATGCCTTTAAACATATCACATAAAACATTTCATAGTAGTTATGGTATATATGACTATCAATTTATGTTGTTTAGTCTCATAAAAATTATATTTTTTCATGGATTTGATAAATAGGGTTTCTCATCCCTATCTGGATTCCTTTTTCATAGTCATTATGGAAGACATCTAGGTGTTTTCATATTATCATAGTGACCATGATAAACACCTTGAGATGATTTTGAATACACTGAGAGAGAATAAAATTTATTCTAGTCTTTATAAGTTCCACTTATAGATCAAAAAATGTTCATTAATTAAGTCATATTATCTATGAATTAATAGTATCTATTGACCCAGATAAGGGAACTCTTTTGGTTTCCTGGGAGCAGCCTAAGAACATGTTTGACGTACATAGTTTCTTGGGGATGGGGATATATTATAGTTGTTTCATAAATGAATTTTTCTACATTTATTAACCATTTAAAAGTCTTAAAAATAATGTTCTCAATTTCCTATGGTCAGAAGCGTATGAAGAATCCTTTCAAGAGAAAAAAGGAGAGCTTGTTTCGGCATCAATACAGATTCCCAAAAAAACCTTTTAAAATATATATAGTGTTTAGTGATACATCAGGCATCGGGAAAGTGTATTGATGATGTTGAAGGATAGATTTATTATGTACAGATCTCGATAGTTGAGGTTCCATGGGATGAATTTCCTACCAAAAGACCTTCACCTAAGAGCCATTGTCCATGACTTATGCAACAGAATACACTATCTAATGGGTGAGAACTTTGTGGTGTATATAGACCAAAAGAGTCTCAAATATATATTTTCACAATATTAATTGAATATTAAATATAAAATATGGATTTAATACCATCATTAACTAGACTTTGAGCTTGTCTTTATTCTTGGAAGGGAAATGTGGTAGTAGATGCACCGAGTTGGAAAACTCAGGAAAATGTCTAACATGAAGCGAGTGATGAATAGAAATTGATTGACCTATTTTTTAAAGTACATCATTAGTTTTATAATATGCATGATATTTCTTATCTTTTTGCATTTATAGTTACCTCTCCCCTTCTTGATAGGGTGAGGAGCATGCAATTTTTAGATCCTGATGGATTTATTCTTCAGGAGAGTATTTATTGGGAGCACCTACATCCATATTGGTATTTGGATGGAGACAACATCCTACATTTACATAGATGTTTATAGGATCCTATAGATATGAGATAGGAATATATAACAGAGTCTCAACCTCCTCATTGGGATGTTCATATAAGAATATCCAAGATATATCGAGATAATAAATTCCAGTATTGATAGACAGGGATGAAACGTTAGATTGAAGGATATATCATTAGGTGTCCCACCTATCAGTAGGTAATGGAAGAGCACCCAAGAGTTGTTGGCTTGTTATAGCCATTTCTAGTCCCAGAATTGACATAGGAAGATATTTCAATGGATTTTTTAGTCGGATTACTGAGGTTTTCTCGAGGTAGAAAAGTAGTTTGGGTAGTTATGGAGGGACTAATGAAATAATCCCCCATCCATCCTATCCAAGAGACTTTCACAGGTCATTATATTGGAATATTGTATGACCATGAGATCATAGGAACACATGGGGTCCCTCATACTATCATTTTATTTAGGGACACTCATTTCACGTCATGATTCTGATAGGGTTTACAGAAGGATACCATCACACATGTGCTTTTGAGAAACTCCTTTTACCCTTAGACTAATGGCTAGTTGGAATGGACAATACTGGTGTTCGAGGACATACTCTAAACACACATCCTTGATTTCATCTATTATTGGAAGAATAGTATCCATCTCTTTGAGTTTAACTATAACAATATCATTCAAGAGATGATTCATATGTCTCATTTTAAGGCCTTGTATGGTAGGTTGTTTTGTTCACCCATTTGATACTAAGAGGTAGGATAGAAAGCACTACTAGGTCCCCATATTGTGAAGAGATACTTCATATATAGTTCATATGATTAAGAAGTTTATTTATACCACTCAGTCTAGATAGAAATATTATATAAATCGCTATCGATGAACTCTGGAGTTTGATATTGAGGTTGTGTTCTCCTATAGGTATCACCTATGAATGGGAATATATCAATACAGAGGTAAGGGAATCTATCGCCATATTTTATACGGACTTTTTAGGTTCTATAAGGATTCAATTCAGTAGCTTATCAGTTTATATTACCTAAGGGGTACCATTACATGCATGATGTCTTCCATGTTTTACAACTTCATTATTATCATGTCAACCAATCTCATATTTTTTATCTCAATGATGTTGAGATAGATGATTATTATTATATTGAGGATTATCCTAACCCTATTTTTGACTGGAACATAAAGTATCTCTAAGGATGGTTTATCTCTTTAGTATCGGTTCTATGGATGAACGATCATGTATAGGATGATACTTGGGTGCGGGAGGTTGACGTATGTTCTTAGTGGTTAGAGTTGTTCCCAAATGAAGTTTTACTGCCCCTATAAGGTGAACATAGGGATGAGTTCCATTAAAGGGTAAGAGTGTAGGAACACAGTTTTTAACTCAGGTATGTATCCATTAAATGTTTGTCTAATTTTTTTATTCTAGACCAAATATGGATGCCTAATGAGTTCATGGTGTTTATGAGGGTGTCTGGGGATTTTTCTGAACTCTGAACCCTGATAGGTGGGAAAATGCACTTGTCGAATAGTTAGTAGAAACCTTGATATCAAATCCCCAGGGTTTCCCTAACCGTGCCAAGGCTAGGTAGAGGCATGAATTAAGGTGCACAACATTCCTAAACAATGTGCCCATGGCTACACTCCTGTGTGAGTATCTCAACCAAAATTGGTAGACCTATCAAAATGGTTAATGCATAGTTACTCAAATCATGGGGCTTAACCATGCGAGGGGTCCCCATGAGGTCATTCCTTGTGTAAGGTTGGTTCATGTTTGGGAAAACTGTGAGACCAAACTATGTGGCCCAAAAATTCTTGTGAAAATTTAAAAAACTTCCCTTAAATATTTAATAAACTTACCCTACTTCTTATTTTCCCATTCTAGTGGATTATGCTATCATTTTCCTCTAATAATAATCTATTAATCCTTATTTTATAGTTTTTATTTTTTTTCTTTAATCTGATGTATGATTAAATCTTTGTTGGTCTCATTGGATTCCTCCAGGTAATCTCATTGATC
This sequence comes from Viscum album, assembly GCA_963277665.1. Lineage (NCBI taxonomy): Eukaryota > Viridiplantae > Streptophyta > Magnoliopsida > Santalales > Viscaceae > Viscum > Viscum album. Next base: position 1,649,015,370 of record OY728136.1, read on the forward strand.
CTTTATCTAGGTTACTTGTTATTCTTTCCCTCAACGACACTATTTATGGCTGAGCTAATATGCCCTATTTTTGGGATGTTGATCCATTCATCCATTTTCCTTCGGTAGAGGCCAATCTGAAGGTTAATGCAGGATGAGGAAAGTGCTATAGGATTGAGTTAGGTGGTCTATAATTCATCACTCAAGTCTCTCCATTTTATAAACTTTCATCGATGTGAACACGATGATATCATTGGGTGCTGCCTATTTAATTCATATGCCTTGCATATAATCATCCTTATCATATTATTGGCCCCTTTATACATATTATCATTAAAAAAATTATAGGTTGAGACCTCAATTCATTCCACCCCAAGTAGGGTGTTTCGTCAATTATTCCCTTGTGACCCACGTGGGATTACTTATGAAACCATTCAGGTGTGTGGCTTGACCCTTCTAATGGTAAGCCTATTTAACTGAATTAATTATAAATCTATAATGGTTATCATGTGTAGATACTTCTTTAACCTTCTAAGGTAAGTGTTTTAATATAATTGAATAGTCTCATTTGTAATTATAATGTAAAATATAAGCATCACTTGGACTAACTGAATGTAATTGAATCATTTGGTTTCATGTCTATATCAAAACTTTCCATGTTCTTTGGAAGGAAGCATAGTTAACCTAATTAATGACTAAGTAATCAAAATGAAAAATGGTTTCATTTCCTTACTATGACTTTTAAAACTAATGAAAGGTATGGAATGAACCAAAATGACTTTTTAAATGGATTTGTATTACATTACCTAATTTATTAAATGACTCAAGTATAATGTGCCTATTTCATATGGACCTATTCATCTTTATAAGAGTGTTCAGACCCTATCTAGTCTTGGATTATTGAGGTAATTCTATGAGAACTTGAGGGTTCCATTCAGATTCAAGGAGTCTATTTTCATACGAGAAACCCAATTTGGAACTTTTCCCTTCACTGCAAGTTGATTCTTATAATGATTTCATTTGATCGATTCACAGTCATTATGATATTATGATTCCTTGGATACACTCATTGGATCCAACTTGATGTCTTCGGACACATGGAGATAGGGATACACCCATTGGGCCCAGTTATAGCTTTGACTATTATTACCTTAGATATGATCCTTAGACTCAGTTAGAATCATTTTATAGTAGAATTCCATGGGTGATGTACCTTAGATTACATGAAATGTTCTGATATCTAGACTGTATTTTATTAATGATTTGTATCAACCCTTGAGGTCACAGATTCCTTTGTTATTACATTGGATCCTCTTTGTTATTATCATCACCAAAGATTCCTTGGTTATTACATTAGATCATCTATTAATATTATTCTTATTATAGGATGCCTTTGTCATACCTCATATCCTCTAATATCACTTACTATAAACTGGAAAATGATAAACTAAATTATCTCAAGTTCATATGCATTACCATCTAACGTTGAAGTAGGCATTGTGCTATTTACAATACTACATTGTCTTTACATTTTTATATATATATATATATATCTTCACACTATTAAAGTTTAAATTAAATGGATGGGATTTTATAAACACCATTGGGGTGGCCTATTGATATTTATATCACACCCTATCTGGCCTCCCATTCGTACCTAAGCAGATTATGTGTAGGAATGGGTTGACAAGGGGAAGCATCCCACTTTGGACACCGGATCTTGATTTAATTATTTAGGATGAATCTTGGTAGTAGATGAATGAGTCATCACTCAGGGTGATGGATAGTTATTGAAATCATTTTGATTATTTTTTATATAATTTATTTCATGTTTCCTCTTATACCTATTTTTTCAATTTTGTACACATGTGATATACATTATCATTAGATTTTGTATATGATTCAGTTCCCATGTTTGAGTATTACTATATATTTATTGACTTGTAATTCATTGATATACTACTTACACTATGGTGGGTTATTTTTCTAGTGTTTATAGTGTTTGTTTCTATTATGTCATCAGTTTACATATGATTCCTCTATTTCATCGTTTTATATAATATTCATTTTACTCTACTCTAGTTATTAGGTCATATCCTCCCAACAGACACACCCTAGTTACTTGTTTCTATTTAGAAGGATTGGGCATATAGGGAGGCTGGAATGAGTACAAATGTCCAAACGATCATGGAGAATGTCTAAATGGCCTTTGGGTCTGGGACATCACTATGTAAATATGTTTTCTCAATAAATGTATAAATGATTTCTTTTCATGAAATGATTTTATAATATATTTTCAATTATAAAATTATCCTGGTTATTAATTATTAATTATATCATAATTTTATAAATAAATGTTTTTATAAACTTATTTTATATTTTAATATTTATTAACATTAAATATTACCTCATCTTTTAAGTAGAATTAGAAATTTAAGGATATGTATTAAATATTTTTTCACAAATAATCCATTATTTTTATTTTAATAGGAATGTGTAAATTTATTATCTAGTATAAAACTATCTCTTTGGTGATTATGGTATAGATAAATCAATGGAACATTTCTTGAACGTTTCATTCAAATGGTTGGAGATGGTTTCATGGGATGAGGTGTTGTTCAGCATTCAATAGTAGAAGTATTCGATATTCCTAGGAGAAGCAGTGGGTCTCAAAATTGAGGAATGGATTGAAGTAATAGAGTTAATATTTGAGTTAACAAGGTCCCTAGACTAGTTTTGGGTGTCCTTTATAATGGTTACACCTTTGGGGGTATCCCATATATGGGGGAGGAAGATGATGGTCTGTCAGAGGGAGTCTCCTAGGACGACTTATTTATCTTGTAAAATGCGTTGTGGTCTCACTATGAGAGTGATCATAGTGAGATAGATTATGGATATGAATTCATCCAAATCATTTGAAATAAGTGAAGGTAGGGACCTAGGTGGCCTCTCAGGCCTAGGGTGCACCCTTAGGCATAGTTTCTTCCAAGATCTAATCATTCTTCACAAAGTAAGATAAATTGAATTGGTTGTACTGTGATGGGGAACCAATAGTCCTAGTTACATTTGTTTTAAGGGGTTTTTGAGTTTTTAAATTTATTTAATAAGTTGAAAGTATGATAAAGTTTTCCTTAGGTGGTAGTAATTGAATATTAATTTATTTCAAAAAAACTATGTGGATTTTTATGATGAATTTTTTGTGTTTTTATTATTTAACGATTAATTTTAACTGTTTCACCTGTTTTTATGATTTTGGTTTCCTTTTATTTCTCCATTTTCAGGTTTTATAAATTTAATTAAATCTACTTTAAAATTATCACCCATGGATTTTTGGGTGGATGTTGATGTCATGAATTATTAGAATTCCAACCTTATTAGGTAGTGATCATATTTGGGTTAAATAGAGAACATTAATAATTGATTCATGGGATAGTTATTTAAACCTTACAACCTATTTCAATTTAGGTATCCTATTCTCGTACATAAAATTAGTTTGAAAGGTATCTGTTATAAATTATTGGACTCATTTGTCCAATTAATTTTAATTTTTAATATTTTTGATGTGTTCCATATAATAGAGAAAAATTCGGTCATCAGGAGGATAACAATCCCATAGTAGTATTCTTGTTTATATCCATCTTGAGTACCTTGGTGTTACGATCATAAGGTAATGTTGTTTGTCGAGGATATTTAAAATGGGGTGAGTATTTTTGAGTTATTTTTTGTTGTTGGCTGTACCACTAGGAGAGAAACGATCAAGAAGTCTGTTTTAGATGTATATTTTCCTAAGATACCCACCTATGTAAAATAGTGATGGGAAATGTCTAAGGAATTAGTTGTATAGGTGTGTGAGGGTATGTTGAGTATGAGCTCACAAGAAAGGGAGAAACAAAGTATCAGAAACCTCTACATCATGGCCTTTTTCATGTTTAGTAAAAATGGTGAGGTATTAGTCTCTATTCCATGACGGATGCTCTGGTCGTGGTCTAAGGTTGTCTTTTAGTATTATATGAAGGTATTAAAATATTTTTCTAGCTCGCATGTTTTTCATCTATTGTATCACATAATGTCAGTTATTAATCTCTAATCCACATATTAGGGTAATTTATTCTCACATAAAGATGGGTCTAATATTTTTTGTAGGTATATTTCCTCACATGTATGTAATCTACTTTGAAGGTTGCCCCTATTTTCAGGTTGGGTTTGGAGTCTCATTTTGAATTCATTATTCTATATATGGGTAAATAATTTTACCCTTACACAGTGAGCCTATCATGTGTCTATGTGGTGTTATTAGGAGAGAAATATCTAGAATTTCTATCTTCCATCCCATATTAGTTCTGTGCCAACTTTTAATGAAATAAAATGAAAATAATAAATGAAAATTCCTTGTTTTAAATATTTTATGGAATTTTTGAATTAAACCATTTACTTACTAGTTTATATGAGAATAAATTGGATCACTTGATTACAATTAAAATTAAACTGAAATTAAAATGAATGAAATAAAGAGTATGATAAGGCTTTTTGAAATATCTATAGGACATGTATATTTAATTATAAAATAACAAATTTACCTTTCTTGACATCGTTTTAATTTCTATCATACTTATCCATTCAAAAAATCACCATTCATGATAAGATATTATTCTAAAATATTATCATTTCCCCCTACTGTGTATATATAGACCTACGCATATTTTCCTTCACCTATTTTTTGGTACTCTAACATGTAAATATTCTTGAGGTAGGTGATTCAAGAGACTGTATCTATTTTTTGTTTAAATTTTTATTTTATAATCACTTTTTCATCACTGGGTAATTAGTATTAATCAAATTAAAAAGTTAAAATATATTATGATGAAAATAAATAAAGGGAAGTGTTGCATTTTTATTCTTATATATATCTTTCTATTATTATATGTTCTATTTCTATTTTAATTTTATTTGAAATAAGCTATTGTTAAAAGATAAAAATAGGAAATTTAGAAGTGAATGATATGAATTTAATTATGTGAATGAAGTAGCATGTAGACCCTAAAATCTCTATGTTTTTTATTTTCTTTTATATTTTAATGAATCATTATTGAATATCTTTTTATTTTTGAGATCCCCTTCATTGTTGTGATGTTTGTTTCCACTATAAAATATGATTAATTACTATGTTTCTTTATTATAATATCTTTTGAAAATTAAATAATAATTGAATTCAGATATTAAATGATCTTGTTGAATAATTAGAACTTGAAGGATGTTGATGTTGTCCCTTATAACATAGATTTGTGAAAAAAAATTCTAATTTATATACGGTTTTGGTTATGATAAATAATCTAAAGTTTTTATAGATTCCCAATAGTGTGAAATGATGTTGGAATAAATAATAGTGTACTATTAATTAAAATTTGTAAAGAGATATGGAATGGAATTGGATAATTTGGGTAGGAAAATAATGTGAAATAATTTAATTAATATTAAAAATTTTAATCAATGGGATGGAATTTGATGGAATATCATGTTGGGGGTGGTTATATTGATTTTTAATTGAAATTGGCATTAAAATTTATTAACTAATTAATAGTGGTTAGCATTGTGATGATCTTGAAAATATTATAAACTGTAAATGTAATAAAGTGAATTTTGGTCTATGTGTAGTTATTTTTAGGGTGAATTGATTTTAGTGGGGGTTTCAGTTGGTGGATTCATGTGTTAGTATTATTATGGTGTTTAGGGTATATGTAGATGTTTAATTATTGATGCTAAACCTTTATAGAAGCTCCATATCTCACTCATTACATTTATTGATGGCTCAGTAGGAGTACCAGTGGAGGGGGTTATGAAAAAATTTTATAGTAGATTTATTTATAAGATAGGGTTTCATAATCTGTGATTGGGACAAACAATAAGACATGTGATATTGTAACATTATAGCATGTGAAACTAACTTTCTTTGATAAATCATAGGTTCCAATATTTCTTGTCATACTGTATGATAATGTCGATTCCTACAACTACATAACATTAAAATATAGCATCATTTCACTTGGGTGATATTCACCAAACCATAAGTTTCTGTTTGTATTCATGTAATAGGATATAATGATTTCATAAAATACAATTTTACATGACATATGGATAAATCACAAGACATAGAGGGTGTATTATAATGTGTGTTATCACTTATGAATAATATCACGGTTTACAATAGATTATAAATTTTATGGTACATTTGGTAACACCAAAGGAATTTTTTCTCTTCGTGGATAACAAATTTTAAAACATGTTATAGAAAATAAATTTAAATACAACTTATGATATGAGTATATCACAAAATGTGATATAATAGAAAATTATGATTATCCTAATTTAAAAATATGTACTAAATTAGATAATTTGTAAATTGTTTATAAATTTTGGAAGGCAGCATTTTCATATATTTATTTATTTTTTAAAAATATAATTTAATTAATTATAAAATGGTAAAAATAAAAAATTATTTTTTTATGAAACTTAAAAAATAAATATTCATAATATTAAGTTCTCATAATAAAATACCTTTTTAACTTATATGTAATGACTTATAATTTTTAAATAAAGTATTTATATTAACATTATAAGTTAATTTATAGAGTATATAAATTAAAAAATTAAAAAAAAATTAATGTGTTTTATATTAAATAATTAATTTTTCCTAATATTTAACCTCAAATGTACAAATTAAATACCCGATTTGAAATATTATTTAAATATTATAAAAATTCCTTATGATAAATAATATAATCAAGGTTCAAATAATATTATATATGTCATATTTAGGTTGGGTAAATTGTTAACATAATATATTTGAAATATAAAATAATTTTTTCAAAATTCATATATTTAAGAAAAAATATATAGAAAGGATAATATAAAGGAATTCATACTGAAAATAAATATATTATGTTCATATATATATGTGGTTCTGTAATTTTTATAATTTATGACTGAATGATAAATTGTTTATAATTTATTTATTAATGAAGTGTTCATAAACGATTATCACAAATCTAAATTTATGAATCACTCATTTATTTAGTTTTATTCAATAACTAATTCAAGAATTTAAATTGTTCATTATATTAATGGAATATTTATTTATCATAAAGTGTTAAAATTATTTTATATATTCTTATTAATGAAGTTATGGGGTCAGGTATGATAATTGATTTAGTCTTCTTCTATCTTGAATTTGGCATGTGTTGAGTTATGAGATTAATCTTTGAAGTTGATTATTGTTTATACATTATTATGTTAAAATTTTCATTGAATTAAGTTATATCTTGAGTAATTAATCATGGGTAATGGGACTTTGGGTTGAACTTATCACTGTCCTAGGATATTAGGATATGTCTAAAAAAGTATTGGGTTAACTACCTATTGCTCCATGCTTACTTATATGTGGTAATTTCTTTCATATTATTACATGCCTTTACATGGGATTCTTTCTTATGCCTTAAAAATATGATAAATTTGGATATGTGTGAATATAGTTTAATTTTAATATGGGTTAGTGTTGCGATCAAATAGTCTGTAAGCACCCTAGGGATGAATTTGGGTGAACCCCAATTAAATCCATTAATTATTTGAGTCCCCTAGGTCATAAAGAACTTGTTCATTTAGTAAAAAGAATGGATTTAATATATCCTTATCTCATTTATTATCACAAAAAATATTTTACATTAATTCAAATGGTAAAAAAACAAGCATACTTAAGGATTCAACTTGGCTCACCATAATGGGTTAATCGACTAAACATACACACAGATATGCACCAACATACCAAACCTGACTATACTCACTTTCAATAGATTTATTCTTTTAGAATATGATCACTTTGTACCAAGGTACACAACACTTACTATCTTCTTCAAAGTCATATTTATGATCCAAAGGTTACTCACTCTTCTTCTCCTCTATGAATTACTTCGATGAAGGCTTGGTTAGTTCATATAAATGAGGGTATCTTCAATATTTTATGGATGAGAATGTCCTTTCAAAATAAATATAGGTTTTTGAAAAAAATTCATCATAATCTCTATAAATAAATCCAATTAAGCTTTTCTTTGTTATTCTCTCCTTCTTCGATGCCAAATGAGATTAACATCTCAATGTGAGGGTTGAGTCTATGACTTATACAAAAAAACAACATCAATAAATATCCCAACAGTTTAAGATAATTCGACACTAAAACTATCCTTTTTCACTCCTTCAATATCCAAATGTATCATTATAACTCATATACTCATTAATCCCTATTCCATGAATTGAACTATATAAGTCAATGTAAATCGTTTTTGGATATCCTCTCTTCATCTTCTTAGAATCAGATATATTAATATACTAAAAATCAATCTCTTTATTCTCTTTCCTTTCTATACCAATTGTAATCCTTCATAATTAGATTATATTTTTTCACATTTGAATATATAAACTCGATTAAATCATCAATGTGATTTCCTCATTTAATTCTTTATAAGATTCTCTCTTGATTAAATCTTTTAAAAAATAGTTCTCCCAAATATTAAATTCGAACTAAATATTTTAGAAAATATGGAAATGAAATGTTAATGAAATGATACCCCTCACATTTTCATGACCTTCTACTTCCTTAGCATGATCATAGATTGAAATCATTCTATTGAATGTGGTACGTAGTCAACAACCAAATCTACAAAATCTTTAAAATGTATTTTATTTAAATTCCCTAAATATCATAGAAAGATTCTTTTGCTCTTCTTGATTCTAAAAAAATTTGAAGTGCCAATTTCCTTCATGGATCAGGAATCACAACATATGCATAACCATAAACAATTTATGTCTTTCATCTTGGAATAAAAATTATTCCCATATCATGGTAACACCCGCAACTATCCATACTATAAATCATATATTATGATTGGTAATGTATATCAAAATATGTGGGTGGCCAAAAACTTCTTCCAAAAATTAATCCTCCATATTACCTTAGTGATGAATCTTCATCTCAAATAGTGAGAGATTCAACCATCATAGCATAAATGGTTTTCATGGAAATCAAAAAATACCCATATATTCAAAATTCTAGAGTCAAAATTAGAGTCACATTTTAATAGGTCCTCTTCTTATCCCAATTGAAATATATAAAACCCTAAGTACTGTTGAAAGATATTATGTATCACCTTTTTCACTTATATGATAAAGTAAAGTTTGTTAGGTACCAACCTAAATATCTTATATACCCTGTAAAGGATATTACATATCATTATAAAGCTTCGGTACTTTTAAAATTATCCCCAAGTATAGAACCTATCCTATAACTTTAAATCACAAAAAACATTATTTATCATAAAGAGTGTTTTTTATTTTCCCCATTTCTATATTATGGGGGATATTAAGTATCATAGAAAATATATAACTTATTATATTGGACATATTATCTATCACTATGAGCATCTTTTATTTTCTACATTTCAAAATTATAGCACATATTACATATCATCCATAAAACAAATGTATACATGGTGTATTTCAACACTTCATCATATTTATAAAAAAAAGAATGCAATATATTATGTGTTATCCTAAATTACTTTTACATATTTGAATTCTTCATTTTTTTTATTGAAATATTCTTATCACTATAGTTACCCATACTTACACAAAAAATGTCCCATACATATCATTTCAATGACATATATGTATAACAAGAGCTTAATGCCTTAGTTATTTATCAATAAAAACCAAGTCCTAGCTAAAAAATTCATGTTCCAATGCTCTATATCCAAAACAAATTTGAAGTTTCATATTTAAAATTTACTTTAGGAATATCATTAGCCCCACTTCCGGTATAACTTATTAAACATATTAAATTTTATAACCAACTTCTAGACATCAAATTCTATTAAAATATTCAAACAACCACAAACAGATAAACTTCTGAACATCAATTTCAAGAAAACTTCTAGAAAAAAATAATTCTCCGCATTACTTCATGACTCCCTACTAACGTTAAATACTAATCCTATAATGAAAACCTTCACATCCTTTATATATTTTATAATAAATATAACAACTATTATCAACAAATTAAAAAACCTATTGGTATCAAAATTTTCCAATTTTTATATTATTGATAATAGTACCATAAATCTTATTCAACCATTTAACTCAAAATACTTAAAAACAATTTATGTATTTATTGTTCATTTTACCAACTCCCCCTTTTTTAGTAAAATTAAAACGTATTATTATCCACACAATATTTTTTATCCACTTCCCCTTTATCTCCAAATTCCATTGGGGTGTTCTATTAGAAAAACTATACTTTTCATACAATACTACCTCCAAATTTTCAACGATCTCTACCAGCCTCTTTTTAGGTCATAATGATCCTCCTTGTCTGACAAAATATACTTTTAGAAAGTTTATTCCCTAAATTTTCCATGATATTCATTTTCATCCAATTTTATATTAGGCTCTTGCATTCTCTTACACAAATTACTACATATCTTAAACTTTTAGTTTTATTTACCTCTTTTAGAACTTTCATCTCTCTTAATAATTTTTTGATTAAAAAATCATCTTTTTTAAGAATAGTGTGACTATAAATTTCTCACTAAATCATTGATACCACTTACTGAATAAAACAATTCAACATTTTACACCTTTAAATATATAAAATACTTCCCCCTCACTACTTCTTTTTTCACAAATAGTTTCAAGGAATGAATTTATCACTTTTAAAGGATACATAAAAAAATTATTTAATCCCAGTGATACATAAATCTATGTAGAAAATATGATTATAAGTCAATAAAAAAATTATTTATCACACACAAACTAATATTAACACATGAATTTTTAGCTTTCAATTCCCTCAATAATTATTCTTGTTATAACAAACACACTCTTGAAAGAACATCATTGAATAACCAATAAAGTAAATATTATGTGATTCATATTATATATTATATTAGTTTATAAAAACATTATCATTATAAACTTGTGATATTACTTGGTATTCATAATAATTCCTTTCTTTAAAGGGATTTTCCTTTTACAAATTAGGGTAAAACTATTAATTATCATCACCAAATACTCAAAACATCATTATATTCTTTAACCTCGGTATTGAGATAATTTATAGCCTGGGAAAACCACTTGTTGGTTATGAAACTTCATCCCTGGAGATATTTGTATCCTAAAATATAATCAAAAGATACCACATTTTTATAATATGAAAAAATAACCTGGATTTCATGATTATTTCTAATTCTTATTTTGATATTCTCTTTATTATTCAGTTGTATGATACCACAAGAGATATATATAAATATTATTTATCGAAATCAAAAGTTGGATTAATATCACTTGATATTTAAGATAAATATTTATCATCACTTTAATATTAGAAAATATATATATAACTTGAACATCTTGATCATTGTATGAAATTCTCGAATCATCGTAGAAATACAAATTGGTTTAACAACACCACTTATTGAGTCAGATATCTTATTTATATAATTTAAACATTATTTACACCTAATACAAATTAAAAACAATAATAAATTTTACTCTGCTTGTGGAATCTATCCCATTTTAGTACAGTCAAACCCCAGGGATTTTACCTCCCCTATAAATCTATATCACTTAAAATAATAGTTAGAAACAATTATACACATTAAGAAAGGTGTACTTCTCTGACATTATAAATTTATGGATTGTGGGTGGTCTTATTAAACCAACCCACAGATTCTAAATTCCTTCCAATACATTTTATTGGTTCTCTATTGTGTGACATAACTTATAAGAATATAATTATTAATATTTAAATTAAATTTATTCATATTCTTTATCCTGGGATTCACCTCCATTGTAAGACTAATCCCACCGATGAAAGTTTCTAGCATTGGTGCATTTTTACTTCAACCTTTGTCATGCTTCATACACTATTTGAGAACTCTTATATAAAACATTACCTCTGGAATTTTGGTTTTCTTTATGAAGAAACCACAGAATTATTTAAATTTCCACTTTTTAATTTCCATTAGATAAACCTTATACTTTTTTATCCTTAGTGGATGTTTATTCAAGTTCACATCCCTATTTCTCACGTTGGGATCATCTTTATTACTTTTCTTCTGTATTAGATTTTGTTTTTTCTATGAGGGATAATGTGAGTAATCCATTTTTAGCACTTGTTTCACACTTCTTTAAGATATATTATTTTCATATAAAATGGTATTTTTTTCTAGCACAAAAAAAATATGGTGAAAACTTTCATCCCACTTTTCAAGCCATAAAATAATTAAATATGAAACCATTAACACTTATCTTACTTTATTTTATTTCCATATGCCCATGATAATTAAAAATACAATATCTCATGTTAAATTTATACCCTCTTTAGTCACTTCTTGGTGAAGATGTCGATGTATCATATTTTCTTCTACCTTTGATCCCTCATGATTCTAGGAACACATCAATAGAGTGTCCCATGATTCCACAGTATTATCACTTTGTAAAAATATTACTTTTATATACATCTCTTCTAGTTTTATCATGAATTTTCCATATCCATCTCAATTACATATTTAAACTTAAATTCATTCTAATTGTTTATTCTTCAATGATGGGAGTTCAAACCTTCTTCCTTTCTCTAAATAACTAGCTTTAATCTCAAATCCTTGATCGTCGAGTCCTCATTATTTAATTAGGAAAATATATTTTACAGACATGTGATAATTTATTTCCTAGATTTTATTTTATCTTTAAGATATGTTTCAATATTGATAATACATGAATTTTAATATTTTTCAATATAAATTTTTATAACACTTCATGAAAAAGGTTCTCCATATAGGTCTCTTTGGTCCATAAATTTTTCACCCATTTTTATAATGTCATTATTAAAAGCCACTCACACCTGATTTAATCTCTCACTATCCATGTAATTATATTCTATTAATGAATCATACACATTATTAATTATTTTCAATGGATCAGAATTCCCATATAAGGATTTAATCTTGCATTTATCCCTATAAGAACAATCTAGGGATTTATGATTAGACATCACTACAACTTCTTCTATTGAATTACCACCCACATAATTCTTTGTTTGGGAATATAAATTTATAGATTTGTATGATTATTCCAAGAAACTATTAGAAGAAAAATTAACATTTATTATAAACTCACTTACCTTAGTGGGTGTGTTATTATTGGAATTCTACTTTAAAAACCTATTCTTCTTTTTTTCATAAGGCAGACTTTACCTAATATGTTCACTAGGTTATCATAAAGACTAGTTTTATGTTCATCCCTTATGGTAGGCTGTATAACTTCATTTTTTTAATAAATATATATAATTTTTCTCCAACACACTACAAATATCATATGCATTAGCATAGTGAGTGGTCATTTTAGAAACCCATTGGAGATACGTCTGTTCAAAACCATTTCTGCCTCAACTTCAATAATTCTTTCACTTTCCTTTTTAAAATTAGTATCATAAATTATAAAATCTAGGATTTCATAAACACAAATGATCATAAAATAAGAATCTATTTTCCCTAATCATTTAATCTTGTAATACTAAAAAAATAATGTTTTATCATTTAATTCATGTGCACAAAATAATATATTTAAAGAAAAAAACCATGATTAAAAATTTTAGTTCTAATTCCACCTGTTAAGACTAAATTAACTATATTCACCTTGATATGGGGTGTGAATCAAGAAGAAAAATTATTAAAAAAATTATCTTCTTTTACTCCCTTAGGCTATATATATATTGTTCCCTTATTTCCAGGAACATTTTTAATCTCTCATGGTGTCATCACGAGACACACAAACTTTTAACTTTGAATGAATAAAGAAAATAACAAGTAAAAAAAGTATTTTAATTAGTTTTCAAAAATAGTATGATCCATGCTGGATACCCATGAAGATGTTCCAATATACTAGAATTGGTTATACTCACTCTTTTTGGACGTACACTTTAAGGTCACTATCACTCTAAACCAAGATGTATTACCCTTATAAGGTTATAGAATGTTTTACTAATGATCCAATTTTGACTTCCTATTCTACCTCTCTATGCACTGATTTATAGAAGGATTAGTTATTTTATAAACATGGGGGTCTATTAAAAATTTTAAAAAAATGATGGACTTTTCCATACTAGAATAAGTTTTTGAAAACCCCTTATATCCTCATATCCATGTAGATTATATTTTAAACTAGTATTTTATATAATAATCATGGATAATTGTCACCTATATAACTCTAATAGGTCCAATTATCTACTATAATGTGTATAGTATCACTAGGGTCAAATACTCAATGATGAAACATTATTTTTTTGGAATATTTAGTATTTATTCTTTATTTTTAATGGGGGGTTTGTTTGTAGAGATTAAGTGAAATGATTGATTAATTAATTTAGTTTAACAATTTAAAAAATATTTGGGTTATTTAGTTACTCGGGTTGCAATATTATGTTATCCTTAATCTTTAACAAACATTACATTAAACTATCATCAACTTCAAAATATGATTTCGTTCGTAATTACCAATTTTTTGGATTTAATACAAGCCTTAACTAGGGTTTTAATCATTATTAATTCTTGGAGATGGAAGGTTAAATATTTCATAAACCAATGTTTATTTATGGTTCCAATAATCCATATAATCCACATTTCAAACAAAACATGTTATTAATCAATAACATTTCCTATTTTACATAAACAATATTAATTTGAAGAACGTTAAAAAATAAAAATATCTCAATCACTTAACATACCAAAATTTTGACTCACCACAATGTATGATTTACTTATCCATTAATATTGTTAATAATTTTTTCTATGATTTTTATGTAGATTATTTAAAAGAAAAATATAATTAATTAGGTAATAAAAGATTTTTGTATCGAACACACACATGAAATATGTGGGGAGTTAAACATTCAATTTTAATTGAATCAGAATACGAAAAAGGTATAGGTTTTTAAAAATAATATACAATATTTTAAGATCATGAATATTACACAATATAATGTGGATTTTAATAATCCAAGGGGATGATGAGACATTTATTTGACTCTAAAAGCAATTTTAATCTATATTACAATATTATAATTGAATATAATTGAAGTCTATGGAAATAAAGAGTTAAGGAAAAGTATCCTAAGTATAAACTTGATTTTTTCTAGTCGTACCTGACCTTTTTTCAAGACAATGTTCAATTTAATAATTCCTTTTATGTTTTTATGTTTTGACCCCTTGCATGGTGAGAATGAGTATTTATTTATAGAAAAAGTCAGTTGAATGTTTTCCTTCTAATATAACTCTTTATGAAGGCTGAACAATTTAACCATTAATATAACCTAATATATAGAACAATTATTTTTAAAAATTTATATATCGATGTGTAAGTTTCTCCCTCCAAATTTGGCAGTGATTAGACTTTTTGAACCAAATATATATCTATTTTGTTAAACTATGTGTCATTTTCCATAATTATCACTAATTTCTCAAGAACTAAAAGTGAGTGGTTATTAGGTAAGAAATATTCCTCAATTTTAAATAAAAGTATTCAATAATGTTTTGAAACTAACTCATGACTTACCCCCAAAGTTTCAAGTCAATTAGATTAGTGTATTGGTATACAAATCAACAATGGTGAGTTGTTCTTCAATCCTTTGAAGAATTTTGGGTTGGAATTTTATTATTATATTAGGCTCCATTAAGGAAAACATATCCTTGAAATTTTTATAAAAATATTATATGAATTTCCAATAAGTTTTTATTTAGTTTCCTCAAATTTTTTATTCTGTATTGGTCCTTGAAATTTAATCTTTAGGGATGGTATTGTTTTCCTCACGGATTCAACGAGCTTTATTTTGTGGATGATATTTCCCTTTAAAGATATGAACTAGTAAAATATCCTATATAATTTTTTTACTACTAGTAATTATGAACCCCAAAAAACAAGAATAACCACATTTGTACCGGTAGGGAGTGAGTTATAATTAAAAATTAAACTTCCTTGAATCTAGATTAATTCAAGAAATTTTCACAGCTATGGTTAATATTAAAACCCAGTAATTTCAAACCAATTATGAAATTTTTATTGAAAATCATTAAGAAGAGTGAAATAGAAATTTATGAATAAATAAATAACATAAACTCCCCCACACCTAGGCTAGTGCATTCCCATAGGAATAAGAAACACCAAAACATAACAAAATCATTTTCAATCACTGAAAAATATTAAAATATGTTTTCTCTAAATAGATAGGTCTAGACTAGTTCAATCACCCCTTAACAATTACACTAAAAAATATTAATTCAATCATGTTTCAAAAAATAATTATTATTCATGGTTAAAATTTGAATTTGAAAATGTGGGAACTCAAAACTAAAACCTCTTTAGATAATAAAAATTTATTCAACAAGGTCTAATAATTCATTGAAAAAAAAGTGAAAATAATAAATTTTATAAGATCTCTCATCTTTAATTCTATATTATAAAGTATACAATAATCAAGATTCTTTTTTAGAGTGTTAGTGGCTATGGGATAGTAGGAATATAGTGGCCAAAAGAGAGGAAAATATGGGGGAAACACCAACATGGAAAAGGAAATATACAATTTATTAAATGAGATAAGAAAGCACATGGGGACCCATATTTACAAAGAATTAAATGTGTTAATAAATATATAAGATAGAAAAAAATTAGAAGAGTATAAAAAGTTGAAATATATAAAAAATGAAAAACATCCCCACTAATTCAAGAAAACATGATGTAAGTGTTCCTTTTTTCACTTTTTTATTATTTTTTCCATTTTTCATAGTTGTTACACTGATAAAAAATATTACAATATTCTCCCAACCATTATTTGATATCCTCATGACACTAATTTTGAAAGTTATGACAACATAAAAAATTGAGGAATAGTAGTGTTTGATATGCTTAAGTCATAAAGAATTCTTTTTATTTTTTTTATTTTTTTCATTTCTTAATAAATTTTTAAAAAAGATTTAATAAAAACATGTAAACATAAATCCAGTCCCAAAAATCACAATTTCAATGGGAAAGAGACAATCATTGGGTGCATTTGGTTTGTTCTAATAGTTTATTATAATTTGGGGGGTTAAATGTATTCCAAAATCATTTATATTGGGTCACCATTTTCATCCTTAATGGAAACTTACAACAATTTCCATATCCATTACTGGGTACATACCTTCTTTCAAAATTTAGGTGTTCAGTTTGTATTTCAAACCCAATGAAACTTAAGAATTCATGTTTTCCTACAGGATGGGAGGTTGGCCTCATCACTACCTTTTGGGGGAAATTATTTCCTACTCTGATATTCTCTTAACGATTTAATACATGTTCTAGAATCTCTTCCTAATTTAGATACAATACATGTTAACCCAACAAAAATTTCAAAGGATAACTCTTTTTATGTATAGAAGAATAAGGGGAAATCATAATTGAATCCAACTATATGTATTTATAAATGTTCATCCATTTCACATAAATGAATAGTTTCATATATGATAAAGTTTCATAATAAGGCACTTTGTAATTTTCTATCTTACAGGGAGGTAGATAATATTTCGAGGAGGGGTTTGAGCCATTATGAGGCATCCTACATGTCCTATTTATATAAGGAATCAAAACCCATATAATTTTTTAAACTTGTGCAACTTAATGTCATGCACAAAAGGAATATGTGAGGGAACTTAAGTGATGAATATTTGAGAACAGTTCACAAGGAGATTTCCAGCGTATCCTTGTTATAGATGGAATCATCATTATTATAGTTTTTCCATGCACTTGGAAGAGACCCCAAGGTAGATTCCCTTATAAAAGGTATTTTTTATACCCTTCCACTAATCAGGGCTTACATACTGAGATTTCCCTACATGGTAGAGATTCAGGATGCCAATGATGTGTTCCTTGAGGCTCATGAAGCCCACGTGAGCTATGATCGTTGTGAGAAATAAGGGATAACAAGTGATCATCCTCATTTCATATGGATGTGGGTATTCAATTTTTGGACTTCCCATGGGATGTTTAATATAGAGCTCAAGAATTAATAAGGAATCCTACTTGTCATTATTATAGTAGTAATCAGATTCATCATAGTTCAGTGAGCTCTCAATCCATTGGTGGATGAAGAAAGATGATCAGATCAAAGGAATGATTGGCTCACAATGGTTTAAACTTCAAAGACATGGTGCGAATTACACCGATGTATATTCTGGTTTGACTTTGATATTGAGACTTAGGATGGTGTCTAACATATCCAGGTCACTGCAGGAATCAAAGTCCTCATATTTCAAATAGTCAGGGATTACACACCGATGTTTCCATTATATACAGAACATATCATATTATTAGACAAATTTTCACTTATATACTGAGGATTCCCTTATCCTAATAGAGACAAGTCAAAGGAATGATATGATCCTTGAGACATCCTAAGCCCACATGAGTTATGCTCGATGTGAGAAACAAATGATGTAAAATTATTCGTCTCATTGCTTGTAAATATGATAATTATGTGTTTTGATGACCCTTTGGATGAATAATATAGATCTCAAGACCTGGGAAGGTGTTTTATTTAACTTGGTTATAGAAATAATTAAAGTCATCTATGTTTTGTTGGATGGTGCTTACACACTAAATATTCCCTTATATGTGTGACATATTAGCTTATGTCATTGGTCGGGATTTCCACACTGATTTTTCCATTTTGATCAAGGGTTACACATTGAGGATGGACATAGTTATCAGGTCTTGTAATGCCAGTATGACCAAGTCTTCTTTCCAGCCTGACATGTATGGATTTTCTACTCGACATGTTGTACAATTTCTTCTGGACATTTCCAAAGACAATTACGTGATCCAGTTGGTTTGTTTGAGGGATGTCGCATAACTTGGATGGAATTCCTAAATGTTTCACATGATCAAGGATGACTTCTCTGGAGGAAATATCAAGACCCATCTGACTTTTTCTAGAAGCTATCACATGGCCTCAGTCGACATTCATTAGAGAGTAACATGATTCAGCTGACTTTCCATGTTTTCATCGATAAGGATGGTTAAAAGGTTTAGAGTGTGTTATGAGAGTCTTTATAGTATTTCCTAGAGGGTGTTTCATGTCATAGATAACTTTTCTATGTGTCATAAAGAGAGCTTGCTGACATGTTCAAAGGACGTCGCAAGAACCAGCTAACATTCACATAGGGCATTACAATATCGGGTCAGCTTGTCCAGAGAATGCCGTGAGAGCCACTTGACACTCCCTAGTGCAATTTCAAGACTTATCTGACAAGTAATAACGTCTCTAATTGATATGGGTGACATGTATAGGGGAAGTTATAAGGATTTGATAGAAAGCCCGAAGGGTTTCACAAGACTTGGGTGGCATGGTCGGGGGTGCAATGTAACACTCTATAACTTGTCCTGAACACTTGACATGATCCAAATAATATACCAAAAGAGCATCGCATGACCTGGGTGACATATCTTGGTATCGTCGCATGACCCAAGTTATTCATGAGAAGTGAATGTGGATTGGCGTACATGTTCTTCATATAAGTCTCCCATATTTTATCCATTCTTCCATCAATTTATTTCATATTCCTTAGAATTGTTCAGTGTTATATTGTTTTATGTCTCATGTGTCTTAGAAAATATGTGGGTTTCCCTTCACTTTACCATGGAAATTTTTTTCATGTGATCTATGAGGGATCATGTGATATTTTTATGCATGTTTCATGGTTGCTTCCGTAGTTCCCCAGATCTTACCTGATGGGATGATTTTCCAGTAATGGGATTAGCTACTCTCAGAAATCTTCTCTAGTTCCTGGATGTGCCAGTATGAGGTTCCATGATTTTATGAACCTTTTTTACGATCATAAATATTTTTTCCATGTAGCGGTAGTTGATTTATAGGCTTCACCACCTTAGTTATTTTCCTATTAGTGTGGCACATATCGTGAGAATCTTGGTTGGAGTCGGTGGAGGGATTTGGGTCACATGTCTTCACAAAGTCCTAATATAGGTCACTCTAGGGGAATCAAATGATTTTAAATGACCACAAAAACATCCCAACAATGCCCAATTTATTGGATTATATCCAATTAATGGGATCCCTTTTAATCATGTGGAAATACCTTGGGACTTTTATATTTGCATACCAACATGATAGAGGGCCTTAATGAGATTGGGTTGCCAATTGAAAGGCATTCGCATGATCTCATGAAACTTTTATAGGACCTTTCATTGGACAAGTATGGTTTTCTAGGGAGTTATCATGAGATAAGGTGGACATGTAACTGGGTGATTTCATTGTATTTCAGATCACTCAAGGTGTGTTGCGTGAATTTTGGGATATCAAGGGGATCCCACCTTCTCCCTATTTTTTTCATTGTTTATTTTACAAAGGTTGAGGAGATCAGGGGTTGTATGAATGTTTTCATACAAAATAACTCTACCACTTGGTGATGCTCTGTTATGCTAATAAAAGGCCTCATGGAGATGTGTGAGCATTTCAGGGAAAATTCCAATGGTTTTCCCATATGGAGCTGAATGGGGAGTGTGAGTTCTCCTGGATATGTCTGAGGCTCTAAGAGCGATGAGGATGAAATGATAGTGGTATCTCTTGAGATGGTGTGAACATGTTTTTGAGTGCATTTAGTGTCTTGTGGATCGCAAGGGGTGTATCATGTGAGTTTTATGATCAAAATAGGATCTCACCTATTGGATATTTTACTCCTATTTTCCAAGGATTTTTTATGGTCCAATGGAAATCTACCAGTTGACAAGCCACATGACTAGGGAAGATTTTCTGGCTACCACCATGTGATTTCTGATTGTCCAAGGTTCCTTCATAAGAGCATAAGGGATTGTCAAAGGGACTTCATGGGGAATTACGTAGTCTATTCACTATGCATGTATATCTATATAACCCTCTTCTAGTTATATTATTGCATAACTCCTAGAGGCTTATTCTATCTTTGTGATCATGGAAAATTTCTTATTTTTTTAATTTGCTGGGAAAATAATACCCATATTCGTGTATTTCATCAATGGTGATTTTTTTAATTCTAATTTATCAAGTTTCAACAATCCCCCCCCCCCTTAGGATTGATGTTCGTAGGGACAAGGGCTTGATTTTTAGGAAATTAAATGTCTTCTCGATTCTCTATTGTAATCTTTAATCGGTGTCATGAGTGAAACATGATATTATAGGTTATATTTATTATTCCTTGGGATTCCCTATAAATTGGGGGGATGAGAGGGTTTCATTCACCAGATACTCCATTCGTCAGTGATCTTTCACCCTGCTTCCATTATGTGGACTTCTTGCAAGACCTTCCCATAAGAATTGTTCCTGATATATATTCATGAGACCTCTTCATGATAACCTATTTTCAAGATTTAATTTTCCCAGGTTCCCAATCGAACCATTAAATAAACCTATCTTAGATAATTATTTGAACTTTGTTCATGGGGATGAGATCATATTCAGTATTTTACACGATCTTCTAGCTTGATCACATGATCCTTTGACTGTTATGTGGCTCTCATGACCATTTCAGGGTCACACAATCATGAGTATTTGAGGGGTCATAAAGTTTGAAAGATCCTTGCAGGTTATTAAATCTATGACATATTCAGAAGTAAGGTGATTCTTTAAGCCCTTTATGCGAAATGAAAATCCTTATCTATTCAAGCACTATACAAGATACTTCCATTTTTACGCCTTTCATTTGAAAATATTTTAATTTATCTATCTGAAATATTCCTCTTTTTTTAAATGGATTCTTAATATCTTCAATATTATCTAAATCATTCAAGTAAGGTGTCAAATTTTGTGACGAATGATCATGATTCAATCATAGAAAGTGTGGATGCAACATATTGTCTTGACATTGGGTCATTTCAGCATAGTCTGATAACACTGATGGGAGAAAATCTTGGGAGTTATCCCCATTTTGAATTTATTCCCATTTATGGGTTTGAGATTACTAATGAAACTCCCATTCATTCACTGAGTTCATCATTCATACCCGCATCTTGGGTTTGTAAAACCCACAACACCTTCCAGGGGAACTTCTCTCATGGAGACTACTTTTTCTCTGAGGGAGAATGTGAATATGAGAATATACCAACGTTCATGCCTATATACATCACTAGGAACAAATGTGAACCTGATTAGGATCTTCATATGTACCACATGATAATATATAAATCTAACTCCAACCATATTTTTGGGTGGGTTCCAAACTAGGTCTTCTGATCAGGAGACATCTACAGAATAGATGGTGGTTTTCCCTTCTAGGTACAAGACACTATTTTTGAAATAAATGAGAAGTTGAGGAAAAATGGGATATATTAGGCATCATATATATTTTCGAAATATAACAATGATTTAACAATAGAACTATTTAACAATTTCAACTTGGACATGAACACTTTCGACCACATGCATGGAGAGGTAGGAATCAGCCTATAGGATGTGGAGAAGATATATTGTGAAATTATATTATGTGGGATGTATTATGAGTTTTTACCTCCATTTTCCACTTTGGATGATGTAATGAAGACTCCTCCTCTCACCCAATAACTGATCAGGTTGTCCAAAAATTCCCTCCCAAAGGAGCCTCTTCCCATATTATATTTCTCATTCAAGATATGGGTGGGATATTTCCTCATGAAGGCCTTCTCTGATCTAGAAGATAAGAATCCAAAGGCATGTCTTACAAAGGATTATCATAGTGAATTGGGTGATTACTAGCCTATGGTAGAATATGAGAGATTTAATTAATAGGGATGGAAATTAGTCCATGTTGTTGACCAGCCTTTTCAACTAGCTAGTTTTATTTCCGTGTACCAGAGTGGCTACTTACTTCTAATGAAAGAAAATTTTGGTGTAAGAGTTTCTACTTTCACAGTGGAAACCTCCATAGAAGGGGGAGTTTATTGGGTTATAGGTCCATGTTCTATCAAAAAATTATCGTCTTTTCTTCCATGTTTACAAGGTAAAATACCCTTATAGGATCATGACCCCCATGCATGTATTATGTGACTGGATATGAACTTATTTGGCAGGCTATAAATATCTAAACATCCATGGTATTCCCAATGTTATCTTACTACCATATCAATAATGTATTAGTGGGGTAATACCTATTACACTGAATGATCAGGATTCCAGGGCTTATATGTGCCTCTATGAAAATTCTTCATTCAGGCCCTATAGGCCAATATTGATGGTTGATATTGATGATACTGGTGAGACCAATCTTGAAGAACATGATTATATGATGTCACTTCCTGAGGGAATTATTTTCATCCATATTAATGAGGATCTCATCTGTGAATTGTATAAAAATGCTTGTTTAGGCTTCTATTCAAATGTATTTAATTGAGATGTACTTCCTCAGTGTATGTCTGATCTGAGGAAAATACATTAGTGGATCCCTAATTTTTGTTGATGTTCACCAGGGAGGAGACTCAGACTGAGATAAACCGCCCTTTTCAAGATGAATCAATTGGTTTATATCTTAAATATGTCTAAGTCGTGATTCTTTCACATCCCAATGTGAAATTATATAAATTAGTAAGTGAATATTCCAATGTTACTTGTCCTAATCATAGTCCTAGAAAGAACCTAACTTCCAAAGTCATAATATCCCTGGAAGGACCTTGCAAGGAAATAAGTATTTTCCAATGCTGGTATAAGCGCTAACTGATTCGGTTGTAAAGAGTGTGGTACCAGATGTTGAAGTCAAGATAGAGTTATCATTAACTATATCATCTCGATAGTGGGTGGCTTTGAGGATTAAGAACTTAGAGGTTGAGCTCTAGGGTATACTTTTCCAATCATAGTTAACCTTATAAGGTTTCTTCCTGTCAACACTCTTTAGGTATTACTTTTAATGAATAACCTAGAGAGGTTAGGGCCTTCTTCTAAGACCATAATGTACCTTTAAAAAAATTAGGGGTCATATATTTTAGTCCATGATGGTTTATTAAATGTTTTTTCAGGGGTACACTCCAAATTGTTGAGGACGAACTGGGTTATCCCATTGTTGAAGAAGTGGTAAGGCTAAACTCATCACTTTATTTAAAGGGTCATGGTTCCATTACAACCATACTAATGACCTTTTAGTTTTTTTATGAAATGGGAATCTATAGATGATCATACAGTATTACCATCCATTTATTATTCACCCCATGTTATACCTATTAGAGAGTAATTTTGCAGTGACGGGGTGACTGATGATGAGGGGTCCCCAGGTCACAGGCCCAAATGAGGGTGGAGATTGGAATTTATGGATAAACAACTTAATCTTCATTAATTTGGTAGATCCTTCATGTTATGGGGAGAGGAAAAGAAATATCTCTATATTTTCAGCATCTTATCTTCCAGAATCTTCAAGCAAGTGTTGTATTTCACTCTTCTCTCATTTTTTATTATTTGGGAAACACATTCTGATTTTTCAAAAATGTGCAGTTCCCCATCTATTATTCTTTGGATATTATGTATCCACCTCTGAGGATGAGGGTGATCATTTTCTTTCTTTATCATGCACATTATTTTTGTGATCGGACAATCTAAGAGTGGATACGGTAGAGGTGTTAACTAAATTTTTCTTGTTTCCTACTATATACATCCTAGTGATCACACCAATTGATGTGATTCTGGGGGATGTACTTTTGGATAATACTAACACATATATCTTTTTCCTACCATGTCAGCATTGATGGAAGATAGCTTCAGGGTGATTGAATACTTCTTCAAGACATGATTTTTTTATTTGTGTCATATAATTATATTTTCAATTATTCATATATTCCTAAAGGGTGTTGAGAGAATAACATCGTTGTGAAAAGCATCAAGAGTTCTATAAATTTTCTCATCACATGAAGGTGTCACCTCTTCACTTGAGTATGAGGTTGTGGTAGTGGACATTTCTAGTGATACAACCGAGAAAGGTATTATAACACCCCTACTCAAGAAGCTCGAAGCCGATGCATTATTTTAATAAATTGACTTGATTTCAAGGAATCAAATCCTTAAGGACCAATCAGTTTAGTAGTCTTAGAGAAACTAGATATATACTTGGAACCCATTTTACATTTTTAATGGAAACAAAATATGATACATAACAAAAGCTAATAAACAGCATCCTTGAAAACTCAATAAAAGATCTCTTCTTTTAACCTGGGGAAGGAAAAACAAATGAAATGGGTGACCTCAAATTATAAGCAAGGGTTAATAAATATATCTCAAGATAACATAAACATAAACATTAGGCATGGTGAATAAATTAAAACACATTCCTTTACAAATAATAAACATGAACACATTATGGCATGAATATGAGCTGAGTAAATAATGCCGTAATAAAACATAATCATGGGTATTCTACTAGTCAAATAACCACATGAACATTCAGTTAATAGCATCATAATGAGGGATGTGCATATATCGGACATCATAACCATATCGTCGAGGCCTCATGCCAAGACCATAAATAATCATTTTGTTAAGGCCTTTTGCCAAGACCATATTTTGTCTCATGAGACCTACCGATGAATTGAGGGGCTATAGCGGGCCCCACCTATCACATAATAAGTAAAATGCATTCATTATATGATTGGGTATAAACATAAACAACATATACCTTCAGATTGAAACTATCATATGAAATGTAAATAATGTTCCCCAATCATTAAACATAAAACACTAACCATTCCAAGTAATATAGTGAATGGTTTTAAGATAGATCATCCATAATAAAATTTGTAATAAAACATTAAATCAAATTTGGTATATGATATTATAGTAGAAAAAACTCAATGAAGTACAAGATTCAACAAAGGACTTTGACATAGATGAAGATACTTTTAAATGAGACCATTGAAAAATCCTTGAGGAAATAATCCATAAACATTCCAAAGTGTCCCATACCACCATGAGAAATTCAAATAATAATAACTTAGAATATCTATAGAACAAGGATACTCTTTATATGATATACCAAAGGTTACTACATACACCACATGTAAGAATTAAGATTTGAACAAGGTATATATCTCATAAAAGATAAAGTGAGATGAGAAAAATACTTTTTACTTTGGAAAGAATAGTTCTTCTGGAAAATCCTTTGTGTTTTCCATGAAATAAGTTCTTAAAAATGAATATCATAGAAAATAAAATACAAGGACATTGAAATTATATTTTATGCATAAATTAGGTCCCACTGAAGTAAAATCATGTAAAAAGAGTTCTTAAAGTTCTTTTGAACTAAATTATTTTAGAGCATTTTAAGGAAAGTATTAAATAGAATTTTAAAGCGGAAAGAAATTTTTGTTCTATTAAATCAAGGAATGACCCAAGATAATTTTTAATAATAAAATAAGTGTTTTTATAAAAATAATGGTTGATTAAAATAAATTATGGTGTACACTTTAAAATGGGTAACAATTCGAAAAGATCCCTTAAATCAGGTTTGTATTTCATAAATATTTTTGAAAGTTCCTTTTAAAACATGTAACTCCCATAAAATAATTAATTATTAAGGTTTGAAAGAATATATAAAACACTAACACATAATTTATGAGGAGTAAATAATAATACATAAGAATTTCGTTGAGGTAATTAGACAGTAAAATTAACCCGAATGGAAATGGAGGTTCGAGTGGAAAAACCCTTACCACTTTGTAATCAAACGATTCGTATGCCCCAAATTTAACAATATTAAAATGCTACATAGAATACCATGAAAATAAATATATTAATGATATGTTACATTAGTGGCATTATACATACACCACACACAAGTATTAGTAGTGAATATGGGAAATCTCACAAAAATGGAAGTGAGATGAAGAAACCTTTACATTAATTCTAAGTTTGAATGTCTTCCGATTTTGAAATTAAGGTCCTGGAATATGAAATTATAATTGTTAATAACATATTTCAGAAACTATTAGACATTTATTTAATTTATCATAATTATATTTAGTTCATTTATTCCCTTAAATATATGTTATTATATTGAATATCATCATTCTGGTGTGTTCCTTTTCCTTATTTTCATAATCGGTTCACATGTTCTTAAGTAATAGAGTTAATGTTGAATGGATGTAAATCTATAGAACTGAAATTATATATTATTTATGAACATCCAGAAGTTTTAATGTTCATTTCAATAATTTGGTTACATGGAAAGAGGATGAATCATTATATGAAATATTTATGACATTCACTTAGATTATTTTTGCAGTATTTTGATTCTTTAGAACTAGTTTGGTCATATGATTTCATAATATGTATGTATACAGTTTACTGAATATTTATTAAGTTATAATAAAAACATTATATTCCATTTCAACAATCAAAATGGTTTCATGACGAGTAATTAAGGATAAATTGAATAATGAAACTTCGTTTTCCACGAAGGATATAAATTGGAACCGCATGGATGTTGATTTCGTTTATAAAATAAAAGAGACAGAGAGTAAGGATATTTATGATGGTTCTTCCATTAAAATGATATAGTTACAGTATATATATGATACTGGTTCTATCATGTTCATTTTGATATAGGAGGTGATGATAGGTTAACCAAGTGGTATTACATCACTTATGATGTTATAAATAGTGTATTTAAGTGATAATTTTTATATACGGTATTTTACAGTATTTCACTATTCATCAAAAATTCGGGTTTTCAAAAAAACACCAAAAATTCACCCTAACCATTTTTGGATATTTAGAATCCAAAAATGAAGTTAATTTTTAAAAAATAATTTTCTAAATATGAATAAATTAATATTTAATTAGAATCATAATTTAGTCTAAAAAATTGTTTTAAAACATTTAATTAATTATTCTAAAACATATGTATATCGTACCTCCACTTGAATATTATTTATATAGTATCATAGGTAAGGTTAATATTCAGTAGGGTATATCACTATTCATAAGGGCATGGTACTATTCATAAGGGTTGGTTACAATTCACCAAAAAATATGTTTTTCTTATCATACTCGAAATAGCTTACTGATCACAACAGTGTATGTCAAATATTCGAAATTCGAATAAAAAATCTGGAAAATTATGTTTACGTGACTAGGTTACAACAAATTGGTGTTTTGTAGAGACTCGGTGTTTCATGAATTCTATAATAAATCTATTTGTAAAATCTTGGGGTGTTACATTATCCCCTCCTTACCAAAATTTCATCCTTCAAATTTGAAATTGAACTTAAAAAATTAATGATTGATACTTCGAAATTACCTTGTGGTAAAACCACATCAAGAATATAGTTAATATATTATATTAATAAGTGGACAGGGAAAAGCATAGACTACTACAAAACAACTCATTATGATTGGAAAACATGGTCAAGGAAGAATAACCAAACCATCATTTAACGACATTAAACTCTAAAACCCATTCAATGACTAACTTAAACCATTTCATAAATGGTTAAAAATTACAAAATATAATGATTCAACACAATATAATGAAGGAGTATAAATGTACAATATGAACTTATCATTAGCCATTAATTAACAAGAAGAAGCTCTAAAATTAACATTAAAAACATGTGAATAACATCATCATGTATCCTCTTGAAATATGGTAATAACTTGAATTACCATTAAAACCATATTGGAAACATTCATTCCTCTTTATTCTCTAGGTATGATACATGTTATTGGATATATTCCTTTAATAAAAAAGTGTTGGAAACACTATCGATGATTTCATAGACCACTTCTCGATAAGTTAATAATCATTTCCAAGGTAGTTAGTACTTATCTGAATCAAGAAATTGTTCATCATTATCTCAACATGAGATATATATTAAGATTTGTATTTCCCTCAATCATGTGTTTTCTAAAAAAGATTAACTTTCTACTGAATTAATTTTCTTTTGCACCATTCACCATATGACCTCAAATCCTTAATGAAATAGTATTGTAGTAAAGTACTTATATATCTAATATATCTTATAACCAGTAAATTACTGAAAAAATATTCAAAGGCCCTGATTCTTGACTAGGCATATTAGTCATTATACTTCATATGCAGCAACATCATAACGTGATCATTATCTAGAATCATCAATTGGGATATATTCTTTTGACGCTTGGGTCATTGATTCTCATATTGTTCCATATCCTTGCAGTTGAATAATTGTACATTATAAACCATTTTCTTACCCTTGAATTTCAGAACATAGTGCCCTTTTTCTCCACACTTATAGAAAACTCTCATTCCCATAAAGAATTTACCATGGTGATTCTTTCCATAGTTATCACATGTGGGAAAACACTTCTTCCCCTTCTTCCCGTTATCCCCATATCTCTCTACCACCCTCTCATTGTTTTTCTTCCCTTCAAATCCATAAGACTTAGAGAAGTCTTTACATACCTTGTTAACACATGATATTATTTCATCATAAGATGAGGATACTTGGGAGACAATATTCCTTTAAAAAGATGGATTAAGACCATTAGAGATATGATCCTTCTTAATCTTCGCATAACATGCATTAGTGAAGTTATCATTCCTTCAAGAATGCACCATTTCTAATCAATTCCAAATTATATATTAGATCATAAAATTATGAACTCTATATAAATATAAACATGGTATAACACATAGCATAAATTTATGCATCATAAATCCTAGAACCATATACTTTGGTTACTTTAGGGGAATGAATCCATTACAATGTTTGGTAAATAAAATGTGAATTAACCTAATCATATCCCAAAACACCATCTTAGGTATTCGTTCCCTAATCTATGTTTTCTAAATCTAGTTCCCAAGGTTTCTATTAAACTTAATTTGATACTAACTATAACGCCCCGACTCTAGAAGCTCGGAGCCAGCGCATTATTTTAATACATTGGAATGATTTCAAGGAATAAACTCCTAATGGTCCGGTCAGTTTAGTATTACTAAAGAAACTAGATACATAAATGAAACCCATTTTAAATTTTTTAAAGGAAAAAAAATATGATAGATGACAAAAGCTAATAAACTGCATCCTTGAAAACTCAATAAGTGATCACTTCTTCTTAACCTGGGGAAGGAAAAACAAATGAAAGGGGTTTCGCTCAAATGCTTGGTAAGGGTTAATAAATACAGTTCAACATAATATAAACATAAAAATTAGGAATGGTGAATAAATTAAAACACATGCCTTTACAAATAATAAACATGAACACTTTATGACATGAATATGATCAAAGTAAATAATTCCACAATAAAACATAATCATGGGTATTATACTAGTCAAATAACCACATTAAATATAAATTAGTAGGTTCATAATGAAGTAATTTCATATTCTGAAATCATAATCATACCGTCATAGCATCATGCCAAGACCATAAATAATCATTTTGTCAAGTCCTTGTACCAAGACCGTAGTTTGTCCCATGAGACCTACCGATGCATTGAGGGGCTATAGAAGGCACCAACCATAACATAATAAGTCCAAATAATTCTTCATATGAGTGGGTATAAACATAAAAAACATATACATTCATATTGATACTATCTTATGAATTGTAACAAACATTCCCCAACCATTAAACATAAAACACTAACCATTCCATGTAATATAGTGAATGGTTTTAGGATAGATCATCCAAAATAAAATTAGTCATAAACCTTTCAATAAAATATGGTATATGATATCATAGGATATAAACCTCAATGAAGTATAATATTCAACAAAGGACGTTGACATAGATGAAGATACTTTTAAATGAGACCATTGAAAAATCCTTGAAGAAATAATCCTTAAACATTCCAAAGTGTCCCATACCACCTTGAAACATTCAAATCATAATACCTTATAATATCATGAGATTAAGGATAATATTTATATGATATACAAAATGGAAGTACATACACCACATGTAATAATTAAGTTGTTAACAAGGAATATATCTCATAAAATATAAAGTTAGATGAGAAAATTCTTTTTTACTTTGGAAAGAAGAGTTCTTTTCTAAAATCCTTTGTATTTTTCATTAAATAAGTTTTTAAACATGAATATCAAAGTAAATAAAATTCTAGGACATTGAAATTATATTTTTGGCATAATTTATGTCCCAATGAAGTGAAATCATGTAAAAAGAGTTCTTAATATTCTTTTTAACTAAATCATTTTATAGCATTTTAAGTAATTTATTAAAGAGAATTTTAAAGTGGAAAGACATGTTTGTTCTATTAAATCCAAAAATGATCCAAGATCATTTTTCCTGATAAAATTGATGTTTTTATAAAAATAATTGTGGCTTAAAACAGATTCTAGTGTACACTTGAAAATATGTAACAATTTGAAAAGATCCCTTGAATCAGGTTTGTATTTCATAAATAATTTTGAATGTTCCTTTTCAAATGTGTAAATCCCCATAAAATAAGGAATTATTATGGTTGGTAAACATATATAAAACACTCAAACAGAATATATGAGGAGTAATCAATAATACATAATAATTTCATTGAGTTCATTAGACAATAAAAGTAACTATAATGAAAATGAAGGTTCGGGTTGAAAAAACCCTTACCACTTTGTAATCAAATGATTCTTATGCCCCAAAATTTATAATATTTAATAGATAAATTTAATACCATGAAAATGCATATATTAATTATATTTTACATAAATGGGTAGTATACAGACACCATACACAAGTATTAGTAGTGAATTTGGAAAATCTCACAAAAATGGAAGTGAGATGAAGAAACCCTTACCTTAAGTCTAAGTTCAAATGTATTCCGCTCTTGAACATAATGTCCTGGAATATGAAATTAGACTTATTAATAACTTATTTCAGAACTTTTTATACATGCATTTAGTTTATAATAATTATTTTTAGTTCATTTATGCCCTTATTGATAAGTTATTATATTGAATTCGTCGTTCTGGAGTGTTCGTTTTCATTATTTTCATAGTCGGTTCACTTGTTCTTAAGTAATGGAGTTCATGTGGAATAAATGTAAATATCCAGAATTTAAATTATATATTATTTATGAACATACATAATTTTTAATTCTCATTACTATCATTTGGTTACATAACAAGAGGATGAATCATTTGATGAAATATTTATAACATTCACTTATATTATTTTAGCGGTATTTTGTTTATTAGAAAATAGTTTCGTCATACGATTTAATTATATGTATGTATACTGGTTCCTAAATATTTAATAGGTTATAATACATATATTATAGTCTGGTTAAACCATCAAATGGTTTCATGACCAGTAATGAAGGATAAATTGAAGAACAAAACTTCATCGTCCACAAAGGTTATAAATTGGAACCCCATGGATGTTGATATCGTTTATAAAATAAAAGAGAGAGACTGTAAGGATATTGATGAAAGTTATTCCATTAAAATGATATAATTAATGTATATATATTATAATGGATCTATCATGTTCATTTGGACAGAGGAGGTGAGGAGAGGATAACAAAAGAAGATAAATTCCATTGAAACTAAATGAAAAAGAAAGGTGATTTACCTCTAGAAATAACCGCTTTGAGAACCTCCTTAAGTGAAGGTATTTTGATCTTTTGTCAAGACAAAGATCTTATTGGACGTGGTTAGTGACTAACGAAGGGTATTTGGCCAGAACATTGAGGAGTTTCAAGGCTTAAAGGAGTGAAGAGAAGTGTGATTGGGGGGTTATAGTGGAGGAGAGGAGGGTTTTCATAATTTTTTAATCATTAGTTCATTAATTTCCCTAAATACCAGAAATAGTGAAGATTCCATGACCAAGAATAGTAATAAATGCATGTGAGATTGAAAAATGTGGGATTACATCACTTATTATGTCATAAATAGTGTATTTAACTGGTAATTTGTAAATACGGTATTTTACTGTATTTCATTATTCATAAAAAATTGAGTATTTTAGAAAAATAGAAAAAATTCACCCTAACCATTTTTGGACATGTAGAATCCAAAAATGAAGTTTATTGTTAAAAAATTATTTTCTAACTATGATTAATTTAATATATAATTAAAATCATATTTTATTCTAAAAATAGTTTTAAAACATTTATTTACTTATTCCAAAACATTGGTATATCATACTTCCACTTGAATATTAAATATATACTATAATAGGTAAGGTTGCTATTCATTTGGGTATATCATTATTCATAAGGGTGTGTAACTATTCATAAGGGTGGGTTACTATTCACTAAAAATTAAGTTTTTCTTATCAGACCCCAAATAACTTACTGATCAAAACTCTGTATGTCAGATTTTCAAAATTCAAATCACAAAGGTGGAAAAGTTATGTTTACATGACTAGGTTACAATAAAGTGGTGTTTTGTAGAGACTCAGTGTTTCATG
This sequence comes from Viscum album, assembly GCA_963277665.1. Classification (NCBI taxonomy): domain Eukaryota; kingdom Viridiplantae; phylum Streptophyta; class Magnoliopsida; order Santalales; family Viscaceae; genus Viscum; species Viscum album. The sequence goes on from OY728136.1 coordinate 1,649,048,815, forward strand.
AATTTTATAATAAATCTATTTATAAATTCTTGGAGTGTTATAGGTATGTTTCTAAAATTAGTCATATCCATCAATTATAAAGTTATATCATATCATTTATCATGTGAATCATAAACATGTTTGCCCCTTATTGTTGTATATTCCCCCCAAATTTCAGAGGCACTAGTCCTTCCTAACTTGGTGGTTCCTCCCACTAGATGAGCCAATGTAGAAGTATTATTTCTTCCACCATCAATAACGAATGTGATCACAACTCTTTCTCTTGCCAACCTGGTTCTGGAATATAATTCTATCACTAGGATGAACCTAGATCAAGGCCCATGTCTGTATCAAATTAACATTAGATACAGCAAAAAATGTGGAGAGATATATAAAATTTAGTGTTAGAAACCCTATTAGAAGAGCTGAAGGACTGATTAGGACATCTTTTATTTATGTTTCCCATCCTTGATTATGAGGGTTCTGAATATTCCATCATTTATCTCTAGGTAAAGGAAGTGGTCTCTATGAGAGTGTATAAGAGGACCCTCTAATTGAGGGTGGTATCTATTGAGTCTTTTTCTTCATTCAAATAGAACTAGAAAATGGCCATAAAGGAAACTTCCCAGTATGAGATAGAGGTACATTTTCAACAGAATATATTCAAGGTTAGGAAGGATGAAACCAACCGTCTTCAGTATGAAATCAATCATCTTCAAGAATAACTATACCATTCTCAACTTGTTCTTCAGGTATTATAAAAGATAATGTTACACAAGAAGTAACTCCTTGATGTATCAAAGAAATCCAAGCATGAAGTTGTTTGTAGCGAAGAGGAGTTACAACATGTTTTTGAGGGATAAAATGAATTTGATAAACTATGCTAATATGTTACCTCTCAATATCATAGGGTTGTGGAACTCATAGACTCCTATAATCACAATATGTGATGATGTTTAAATTTATTCAACATTTATTTGTCTTTTATATTCATGAGATAGGATCTTATATTTTGAGATTCCACCTCTTATATACTATCAGGAAATATATCTACTAAACTCTATATGTTTTTCTCCAGTTTTCTTTCATTCATGAAGTGTGTGAAATTTCATTGACCATATTTTATATGATTCTTCAATGATACACATCCTTTTCATAGCATCAAGTAAACTTGGAAGTTTTCATATGAATAATTAAATCACAATAGATTCTTCTCGAGAAGTTCTCATTAATGCCCATCAAAATGATATTTCCTAATTCACAAAATGATAATTGGGTAGAATATATTTCTCATAGGGAGAATGTATTATATTTCTCAAAAAACGATAGGCTTGGATTGTGTAGGTTTTTTCTAAGTTCATATGATGGGACTTTTAAACCATTCCATTATTGTAGAATAAATCACAATTGTACTATAGTTTATGGACTTTTGGATCAGGCCTTCTGTTGTGGTAGTTTAAGGCCTTTTTGCTTGGACATTATATTGCTTTAGTTTAGGGTCTCTTATCTCATACATTATGTTGAATTAGTATAGGTTCCTTTTTCTCATATATTATATCTATTTAGTTTAGGTTCTTTTATCTCAAACCATCTATAGATTTAGTTTAGGGTATTTTAGCTCATACCCTTGATTGTTATAGTTTATTGTCTTTTAGAATGGACCACAGGGAGACATTCAATTGGATGAATTACTTCTTATACATGATTTATGATCAATGAATATGGTATATACTTTCCTGGAATGACTCTAAACACTCGGGGTGTTGAGCTCTAATGTGGTGTTGTCAGGGATCATAAGGATTAGATCTCCTTTTGTACAAGGGGAAGATGTCTCTAGATTGTAGGTAAAATCCCTTATGCATCGGTATCATTGTAAAACATATGTTTCTCCACTCTTTTCCAATGTTCATGGAAGATTTATTGGGGAATATAAGTTGAGGGAGAAATACAAGGGATTCCATGTCAACCTATATAGTTGGAGTATGGGTGATATAATTCATAGCCCAAAATTTTGAGCCCGTGAATATTGAATTGGATAGAAATGTCAAGGATAACCCATAACACCCTAAGGTTTTAGTTTCTTCGATAGTGTTACTAGGTATCATAAGGATTCAAGATCATTTCATTCAATGAGGGTATTCCATTAGTTGGTAGGTCAAATCCCTTATGAATTGATAGCATGGAAAGGAAAATATGCCCTCCACTCCTTTTTAAGGTCCATGATATATTTTTGATGACTAAAACTAGTAGATGATGATGTTGGTAATGGAGGAAAGCTATCCAAAAAATGTTCTGGACCCTAGGGCAGTTCAAATCTTAATTCTAAATCTCAATCCCTACACCATGTGGTTTTTAATTACAATGTGTGGGCCATCAAAGGATCGAGAATGGAGTGTCTCGTTCCTTCTTTGAGAAAGGGTACAAAATGCGGTGATGTAACATAGAGTATGTCTAATCCTATGAGATATTTTTTTAAATAGATTTTAAATCATGGTCCAAAGTGCTCGGGTTAGGATGATGATATAGGACAATCATACCAAGAATGACCCAAAATACTTTGAGGTGTTGAGTTCTACCTCATTGATGTGAGGGATCACAAGGATCAAAAATACCTTTTTGTATAGTAATTCATTTGGTTGACGACCATAGGTGTATATGCAGTATTCATAGTCATACATGCATAGTCAAGAAAAGGTTCCCTTGAATATGGGTATCCTTTTCTTAGGGATGTCGAATATATATGGTGATGTGAGGCACTCAAATCATAATGGGTGATTTATGGAAACTGTAATATCCAAAAAGGGTTCACACACCTTAAAATGTGTGTCACATCCTAAAAAATATATTCTTTTGGCTAGTAGATGTTAAAAATCATTAATCATAATTTTTCATGAATGAGGGGGTCCAAGGATCATAACTTGGACTTTACTAAGGCTAAAGAGTAGGTCCTATGAGATTTATACCTTATTTATTTTCAATTCAATTTTTTCCTAAACTCTAGAGATGAAGAGTGTTGTGAGAGAAGACTTGAATTTTTCTTAGGCTCCCCATTGTGGGCATTCAACCTAACAAGATTCGTTTCACTTTTGCTAGTAGTTCAAGGTATTTTTATTTAGACCATTATAGGTACAGTTTACATTCATAAATCTTTGAAAAAATTTCATGTAGTTTTAAGGTTGAGATGTGCATGGGCCTAGTATGAGGGATGGAACACTGGAGCCAAATTTGAATACCCAGTGTTAAGAGTACCCTATCATCCTTCTGAGTGGGAGATGAAAATATTGTAAATCATGTATAAAGGTTCTCAGGTCATGATTAATGATATGGGACAATCATATCAGGAGTATATTAGAACACACTAAGATGTTGAGTACTTCTATGGGGATGTTAGGGCTCACAAGGATTGGAAACCAATATTTACATATTGATGCATTTGGCATAAGACCATAAGACCATATACAGGAGCCATAGGATTACATGCATAGTCAAACAAAGGGTCCATTGAAGTAGGGTATATTTTATAAGATCCATGGATGGTTTAATGAAACCTGAGACACTCAACACATTAATAATGATTTGGGTATTGAGGTGCTTAAAAGATGATATAAGTAGTCTGTACTATGGATGATCAGGGTAAGGCACTTTCCATCCTTTAATAAGTGATGAAAAATGGGTGATGGTCTGCATAGTTTATCATCATGTAGTGGAGACGTATTTTCCTCTGTGTAGTTTAACATCATATGATAAAGATTCTTTCCATGTAGTTTATCATTGTGCAGTAATGACTTCTCCTTCCTTTATTTAAAATCATGCAGTATGTATGTGGGAATTAGTGTGAAAAAATGTGAATTAACTATTACATGAGAAAGAAGGTAATTTTTATATCTAGCTCATAAGTAGGAAATGGTGTCTAATATGTCTCAACCTCAATGAAATCGGGGTGAATTTATTTTATTATTTGTTGTAGTTTTTCCTAGGATTGGAGATCTGGGTGTCACTACATATGATATGATGATTGGAATCAAGACACGCTTAGTTATTTGAAAGGGAAACACTCTACATAGGTATGTCCCATGCATAGAGGTGGGAATTGTTTCTATTGATTTTTTTATATGGACCCATGATTGTAGATTCATACATCACTATGTATCCTATGATGACATGAATCATGACACACATAGTTATTGAGGAACCATGCAGTATAACATCACTGGATTCCCGACGTGAAAAGGGGAATTGAATCTAGAACCAAGGATGGAAATCCGGCCATCACTACTTATCCCATGGTTATAGGAATCAATCCATATGTAGTAATTGAGGACTGAACTTCCTGTGCAAGTCTAGCCTATACACAGAGAGGGGGTATTTTTTATGTTAATTTTTTATAACTCAGCCCATGATTGAAGATATGGGCATCACTACATATCATACAATGATAGGAATTAATCCTCATGATAGAGGTGTGGTAGATGAAAAATCACCAACCATAGTGGTCCTCTCAGGAAAGTCTCATTCGAATATGCATTTTTATGTCGTTCAAGGGACATAAACTATGTAGTTTAATGTAATGTAGTGAGGACTCGTGGTATGAAATTTAAGGTCTGCATTCAAGACCATGATGAACCAATAATGATCCATTATTCATTTTTTGTGAGTGGAATCCCTTACTAAAATTCCTAAGATCACATGAGCTATGATCATTCTGAGAAAGAAGGAATGGAGATGGTTCATCTCACAGCACATAGGTGATTAAGGATAGGATAGGGGCATTTTGACTAATTTTGGGACTATACCAAGATATAAGATCAAGGAATCACTACATATCTCATTGATAATTGGAATAAATCCATATATAGTTTTAGAATTCCATGCAGTTTAAAGTCACGTGGTAAGGACCTAAGCCGTTCAGTTTAACGTCATGCAGTGAGGACGTGGGTCATCCAATGTTAAAGGGATGTCACATTGTGGATACGTCTAGTTTTCCATCATGTGGTAGAGACATATTTTGTTCATTTTAAAGTCATATAGTAAGGAATATGATCACCCAATGTGAAATAATTGTTATTTTGATTCGTTTCCCAATACTAGATGTTTGGGCATCACTAAGTATCATGTGATTGAAGGAATCAAGACACACACAGTTCTTTTATGATGTTATTCCCTATTTGGAGCTAACTCTGGCATGGGGAAAGGGGTATTTCATCCTTCCTTCACACAGATCTTGCTTATGTTTACTTATTCAATAGTGATATGGAGCCTCCTGTTTAGTTTAACATCATACAGTGAGAACATGCTCCTCACTTTTTAGTTTCATGTGGTCATAATGTCTCTGTATAGTTTAGCATCATGTGGTCAGTATGTCTTTGTATATTTTAACATCAAGTGGTCAGGAAATCTCAAAAAAAATAAACGGCATGTTGTTAGGACATCTCTGTACAATTTAATTTCATGTGGTCAGGATGTGGGGTTCTTAATGATTGCTATGAAAATTATATCTTGAGAAACCTCGCATTGGTGGGGGTGGGACATGCTCCCCATCCATTTTGTCCAATGAGTGAACTATACCATGATAGACCTTATGTATGATATAACTCCCTTCCCATTTGGGTTCTAGATTCATAGGCTTATTTCCTAGTATCATTGGGGTTCTGAGAGAAAAAAAGATCTCCTTGGTGGAATGAATGGATGGAAACCTTCTTATTAAATGCTTGTGAAATCTGTTCTTGATGAACTACAAGGTCATGTAATGAATGAAACATGTTCTCATTAAGCCACTAAAATTCATCAAGTCAATTTTTTGATTTCTCATCATTTGAGATTTGTACATAAATAGATATTATAAGAGAAGGTATCTAGAATTCTTTGGGTAAAACTTACTCATTCTCATACACCAAGGAGTATGGAATTTATTATATAGCAGTTCTTATGGTGGTACAGTTGTCCCATAAACCATGGAGGAGCTTGACCAGGGAGGACTTCTCATACTTGTTCACTATCTTTAGTAGTATATTTGGAAAAATCTTATTGAAGACCTCTATCTCTCTATTTTCCACTGTATTATAGAAAGACGAGTGATTGGACTCAAATTATTACTCCATGTATAGTTCGTTCAACTCCATAGAACAAAATGTGGTCTTGTTACCCCTTGATATTTTCTAAGGGACTATAAACATGGTGAAGATATGGGAATTTATGAATTTTATGATATTCTTCATCAAATCTTATTTGAGGGGTATTTTCATATCACATTTGGAAATGAATTTTAGAGTATTTAGATAGTACTTAAACTGCTTTGCTATGGCTGGGGTATGTGGACCCACAGCATTCATTCCCAGAATGTCAAATATCAAGAAATATTTAGTTTTATGTAGTAATTATGTGGGTTGATTGATTAAGTTCTCATGGTTCTATAATGATTGAAATTTCTTATTTAATTCAACACAGTCTTGTTTCATGGGTTTTCAGTAATAACCCAACCTCCTAATTTGGTGGGAGATCTTGGTCCCAGACAGATGAGCATCACAGAAACCCAAATGGACTTCTCTCTTGAAGGCATGAATCTCTCTTTATATTATGCATCTAATGAGGATTTCTTCTAATCTTCACTAGTAGAGGGATTTCTACTCATTTGGGTCATCCCGCAAGATAAAGTTCATGAAATGGGGCTGAATCTGTTCCCTTTTGTCTCAGTCTTCTTGGTGAACTCCATTTTAGAGATAACCAATTATGGGATCCATCCATCCATAGGAGAATATTGGTTCATCATTCTCTAGGGTAGTGTTGACTTAATTTATTTATTATAAATTATAGATGAATATTTATGATACCATTATTCATTGCATGATATGGAATATTTCTTCCTACTAATCATGGTCGGCCAAGACTGTGGTTTCATTATCCAATGTGTTAGTATGAGCATTCTATGATAAGGGAACATGATGAAACATGGGATAAAAATGGAAATCTTCAATCAGTCTCTTGATGTAGGAAAAGATAGGGGTTATTTTTTCCATTTTGATGGAATATTTTCCATTAATGTTCTTCATCACAAGTTATGAATCCCCTTTGATATTCAAGTAGGCTAATTATAGTAGTAGGGATAGTTCCAACCCAATGATCAGATATTGGTATTCTTCCTCATTATTTTTTCATCCTTAAGATAGTGAGAAAGGGTAGGGAGAAACTTCTTTGTCTTGAGAGGAAAATAAAATCCCCAAGACAACTTGATTGTGCATTGGGTTTTCCATCCTTTTGCTGATATAAAATTAGGGGGAGAAATCAAAATAAATATCCTATGTTTTGGGAATGTCAAGGGCATATAAGACCCCCTTATATGGGATCTTGGTGTCCACTAGTGTATTCTCTAGTGTAGGATGTGCCGCACAGAAATCTACCATGGATTTCCCTTCCATCACCTTTTGTGACACGAGGTGGATGTAATATTATTTTAGGATGATCACACATAGGTCCAGATGCCTAGTTAGCATGGGGAATCCGAGTACGTTCTTTTGTGGATCAATACGAGCATCTATATGGACTTCATGGTGCAGAAATTAATGCCTTATATTTTTCTCTGTAAAGATGATTGCATGGCATTACTTCTCGACATCAGAGTATTGGGTCTCAGTACCTGGCTGTGTTTGGATGGGGTAATAGAGACTATTTTTTCTCCCCAACATCATATTATGTAAAATGAGGTCACCTGGTGAGAATTACATAGTGTCCACATACAATATGATTGGCCTACCTTCTTATGGAGGCATCATAACTAGTGGGTGTGGAATATACAACTTAAGACATTCAAAGGATTCTTGGTAGTCCCCATTCCTTTGGTATAAGATTCCTTTATTTACTAGCCTAATTAATGTGAGATATTTTTTGGCCAAGTTGGATATGAAAGGTTTAATTTAGGTTTGGTTAAATTGGATCACCCTCAGTTCATTGAGATTTATGGGGGGTGACATCGCTAAAATATCACCAATCTTCTCTGGGTTGACCTCAATGCCACAGTGGCATAAAAAAACCAAGGAACTTTGCTAAGGTTACCCCAAAGGCACATTTTAGGGGATTCATCTTCATATTTTGTTTTCACCTATTTTTTAATATTGATTGAGGATTTGTGACGTGATCACATCACTGATGGGATTTTACCATCAGGTCATCGACATAGCATTCGACTATTCTTCCAAATAATGGATTAAAGATATGATTCATGGCGTATTGATATTTAGTGGCGACATTATTAAACCCAAAGGGCTTGACTCGATAAAAAACGATCCCCTAAAGAGTTATAAAGGTAGTTCATTCCTCAAATTTTAGGGCCATATTTATTTTATTGTACACTGAATACCCATCCATGAAGAAAATTTCATGTATGCTCACAATTTCAATGATCAAGATATATGTGATTGAAAATGGAAAATCTTATTTGGGGTAATATAGATTTTACTCGCTCCAATCAATGCAGACCCTGATCTACCCATTATTTTTCTTAATAGGTATGATTTTGGAAAGAAATATTGGGTATATCAATTCTCATAAAAATATTTCTTTAATAAATTCTTAAAATTGTACCTCCTCGTTAGTGGAATGGGATGGGTGCATCCATATAGATTCCTTATGGAAGCCTCGATACTCACCAGGTAGGATGAGATAGTGTGTAGCCACATCTGGATCTACTATGGGAATCTCTATATAGTTCCAAAAAATCACATATCGATGTTTATTTATAAATTCAATGTACATATACTTCTCTTTTAGGTGAATGGAATCACTAATCAGTGTATATCATGGGTCTTCTTTCATTCCTAAATTTACCCTCCTGATATCATCAATGGTGGAGGTGAAACCCTCCTAGAATTCAAGAGGGTTGTTCTTGATTTCATCATCTTCTTCTTCCATCATTGAGTCTGTGGAGCCATATTTTGATGGATATGAAAATATGGGGGAATCTCTGTCACTATCAAAGTGATATAGGCCATGATAAGATATATTGTCATCCCCTATTTCCTGAGTTGTTGTAGAGAAATGTCATATATGAGTGTAGTTTATACTATCACGGAGGAAATTAGGGTCTTGGACCTCTAGGACCAGATCTATCAATTCAACGAGATTTATGGGGAGCACATAGTCGATGCCAAGCATACTCTGAGGATCTATAAGGGTGGTCCCTAAGACATTGGGCGATACAACCTCTATATCATAATCTACCATTGGTTGTTTTCATCCATTTTTGTAGAACCCTAATTTAGCATATGAGTCCCCACATGTTATATAGGGGGAACTATCAGCATGTAGTATTCTGAATTTTCCATTAATGGGGTATTCTAGAAATTAATGGAATGTTAAAGCTATCATTGCATGGATATAGATCCAGGTCCCTTAAAAAATCCATTGTATGCAGTGTCTTTCTTGATAACCATAAAATCAGTGTCATATGTGAAATACCCAAACTGAGCTATGATTTTAATCTTCCCAAGTAGTCTTTACTAATTCTTATCATACCCTTGAATGGTCACCTTTATGAGATAAAAATCACATTGGATATATCACAAACATTGGATGGTTTGAATCAAGATGAGATTGACATTGGATACATTTTCAATTATATCCCTTTGGATATTAACATTTTCAAGTATATCCATAACATAGATGTGTCTGATGTGTCCCTATATAACCTCTTCCCGATCATGCTCTGTGAATGAGATGGTGACTTGAAATTCTGATGATAGGGTCTCCAATCGGTAGACCATGGATGTAGCACCTTCTATCTAAATTTCCTATGGGATTTGGGTGGACTAAATGTGTGCATATTTTATTTATTATGAATGATGGAGTGCATAGAGTATTGAGATCTTTGTTGGGACAACTGACATCTATTTCAAAATGTAGTACTTTGTGCCAAATGTCAGCGCTTCCTGAGGTGGGATTTCTCCTGGCCATGTAGATTAGGAGTTAGGGAACTTGAGGTGGATGAGCCTAGTTCTTTTGTAGAGTTCATGGGAGAATATTCTTTTAGGGGCGTGGATCATGTGGTCCTTCCTCATTTCCTGGGCTGATCAGATAGTCAAACACCTGCTAGATGGACATGCAAGAAAACTAGGTGTGGATGATATCTGGGGGGGATTATTGGACACCTTCATGTCTTTTCTAGTCTTGTTGGAGTGCTTTCCCATAGGTATCAGCTACATATACATTATCTATGGGAACATAACTAAAATATTGGGTCTGACCACACTCGTTTTATCCCATATATCATCATTTCATAAGCATGCAATCTCATGTTCCCCTTTTATGTGATGGAAAATCATACCCAAAGACATATTCATCATCAGATAGGGTGTCTTATAGGTTTATCACACCAATGAAACTAAATAATATCTCTTCCTACAATTACATATTAATTTCTTGGGGAGTTTCTTGTGCTTTGGATATTACAGGGAAGAAATATGCAAGAGTAAGAGATTGGGTTGGAGCAGAATATGACTCTTCCACTTCTCTTTCCTCCTACTTTTGGTGGTCATTCCCACTTTTGGGATACATATCTGATGTTACCTTAATGGGTGGTGGATCTATTTTGGGTATCCCTAGCTGTGATCTAATGGTTTCAAGGGCTTGTTAAACTATTTTTTGAGTCATCCAATTGTTTAACTTTAGTTCATTTTGGGCTAGAACTTTTTTTCAATCACCATCTTCTACTAACTGGGTAACGATTATGTAGGAATCCAGCTCAAAGGAGTTCTCTAACACCACCTATCCGGAATCCACCATGACTTAAAGAACATCATTGAAGATGAATCATTATTGAATATTGCGTCCTAGACTTCTATGGGAAAATAAGTAATCAGGACAGTCTGTGAGGATGACCTCATCGAGATTCCTAGGCTGTAGTAGCTTGAGAAGGTTATTGTCCATGGGTGACACGAAATAATTGGGGACTCTTTCATTTCAGAAGGAGTATTTTTTATTCATTAATTCCCCAAATATTGGGTGACCCTGATTTCTATAATCTTTTATATAAGAAATATTTTTTGGTTATCAACGCTCTACAGGAGGTCAGGGGTGCTTTATGACACGCTCCGGTGCTTGGATGAGAACTATTTCTAGATTAAGAGTGATAGATGCAGCTTCTTCTTGACCTATTGTTTACCTTATATTGCGGGCATGGTTCAAGGTTTGGATTGGGTTCCCTAAATGGAATCCTCCAAACATTGTTTCATTTTTTAAAACTCATGAAACCCACCTAGATACTTTATTAGAATCATAGGTGTTTGTAACTCACCTGAGATATTTTCATCATATATTTCCAAAAATTTATCCTGTGAGGGATGGATGCTTAGAGAATAGGTTTAACCATTCCACCCTATCATTTTATCATTGTTTGAAGCTTATCTGGTCGAAAATTGTCATTTTCCTCAAAATAGAGCATATCTAATAAAGGAACTGGCGAAAAAGTTCTTCCCATCCTAAAATGGATCTGGCTGGAAGACTCCTATACCAAACAAAGGCTAGCCATGTCAGAATCTGTACAAAAAAAATTAGCTTTATCTCCTCCTATTAATCTAAAGGGCCCATCCTCATCCCACATCAGGATACAAAGTGTGTGAGAAGCTATTTGGATTCACCTGCATCATCAAAGGTAGATAATGTTGGATATTCTAAATTGGTTGGTGGAAACGTTTCATCCACCCATTTGAGATATGGATCCCTCTCAGGCTGGATAGGTTCAATCAATATTCCATGGATTCCATTTGATAATCCAGGGACTCCATGTAGTTATGAAGCTCTAGGGGAACTATTTTCTGGGCCATTCGGGCATTTATGTAGATTGTGTTCCTAGATCTAGATAATATCTAACACACAGATGATTATTTTTTAGGAAAATCAGCTATGGGAGGGAGAATATTCCTCTCTTTCTGAAGATGATCTTCAATGTGAATATTCCCCTTGAGTATCTCCTCATTGAGTTGTTTGAGTTTTTTGTATCTCACTCTCATATTGTGACAATTTTTCCTCCATGGAAGGAACCTCAATTAATATGGGAGGTGATTGGGATTTATCCACACCTTTACCTTTCTCTTTAAAATTTTTCCAGTATAGAGGTGGAAAATCGGTATATGGAGGTGCCAGATATTAGATCCATCTTTGGTTCTTATTGTGTGCATCATTAGTTGGTGCATCCAAATCACCGTCCTCTCAATTTATTTTTTCATGTTTCAGCCCTCTGTATTTGCGTCATGATCCATCATATTTGTTTTATTGACAATGAAGACATTAATAGAGGCATATTAGGAATTGGTGGTTTCCATAACTTTTTACGCAATAGGTTGATTCCGTGCTTCCTTGATCAAGGTCATTATTCAAACCCCTGGCAATATTGGGTTATTTTGGCTTGTGGACTCAGTGGGGTATGATCACTTTCATAATTTGCTCATTATATCTCATCAAGTGATTAATAATCATAAATGAGTGTCTGGTCATGTTTCCAAAAATTCCCAAAATATAATTTTTTTGTGTTGTGTTTGGAGGAATTGATGGGATGCTGACCATTGATTTTTACCTCCCAACCTGGAGAAGACTAATTCTCTCTATGGTGATGATGATGATGATGAAAATTTCACTAGCCCTGTGGGATAGGGATTATTTAGTGAGTCAATTGGAATTGATTGATCTTGATGTTGAGGATCCAATGAGTCTAGTTAGGGATTTGACGACTCATAGGAAGGACATTGAGATATATATTCCTCCATCCTAGTAGGCTGGGGTAGATTTGGAATCACTATTGTTTTCCCAAGAACCCTCTCAGGTGATGATGAACCTGGTGATGGTGTTTGAGATATAAATTCACCCAACCTAATAGGATGGAATTTTTTAGCTTCCAATGATATGTCATGAATACTCTCAAGAAATGATGATATAAGAGGTGGAGGTAGTGGTAGGTATCCCCCCAACCCACTGGGTTGGGTTCTCTCTTAGACGGCTATTATATCAGCTTCTACTGTAGACAATTTTATATGGTGCAGTTGTGCTCGTGAAGGAGTAAGATGTTATGGAAGACCATTATGGGAATCATTATACCCAAAAAGTTTTATATTTGATCACAAATTTATATTACGTGTCTGAAATGAATTCCTATTTGTTTTGGGGGTTGAGTTCAAAGATTTGAAAGATATCCTATCCCTCTGTTCAAGATGTATAGGAATCTTTGAAGCATGGGTATTCTATTATAGTGACTAACTAGCTCATGTGTCACCCAGTCCTTTGATTTCACCAGAGCCTGTGACTTTACAGGATGTCGTATATGAAGGGTAATGTTGTTCTGGGGACATATAAAAGTTCAATGTTCCACATTTTTCCCATCCTCAGATATGCATGTCTAGAGAAGCCTTGAAAATCAGTCAGAAAAGAGTTCTCACAATGTTGTGGAAAACACTGTGTATGAATTAATCATGATCTTACACTCCTAGGTTTCATTCCATGGAAAAGGCACCCATATATTGTTGGAAATGGAGTGTATTGATGATATGAACCGGATACTCATACAACGAATAAGGGGGATCTCTATCCTTCAGTCGCTGATGAGTAGCCCACATATTTCGGTGTAGACAAGGTATACACTCCTTTTATATCTCATATGGGACCTCATAGTTAGAAGTGGTTAGGGTCCAGAACATGATGGGGAGTTTTTTTTTGAATAAATCTCTTATTATGTCAATTTGGGAAACCTTTTAATTAGACTTACATGCCTCCATCCAATCAGACTATAAGAGACGATTATTAGGGGTCCTCCGATGACTAGAGTGGAGTGATGCTAGAAGTTGATGGGGAACTATGTGTGGTTTAACCCAATGTTTCAATAAACTATTTATATGGAGGATTTTGAATTTTTAACACAAATTTATGTGGAGTTGTATGGGAAATATAATGATTTCTTTGTTCGTGGGAGATATCATCATGGGGAGGTTGAGCACAGTGGATGTCAGGAGAACAGCCCCTAGGATCCATCTCCGCAGTACCACGAAGAGGAATATTATAAGGCCCCGACCTTATACCTTAATTAATATTTAATTAAATGAATAATTCTCATTGAGGATCTTTTTAGGTTTACAATTTTAGAGAATTAGGACATAACTATTACATCTCAAAAGATTACAAAGTAGACACTTCTACTAAGTTTCCATAAAATAAAAACTCCTAAAAAGAAACATGTCTAGATCCATGTTTTTGAGAGCATGACTTTTCCTTGATCCCATGCTTGACCATATTCCACTTTTTGTCCTGTGAAAAACATTTCAAAAACTTGGGGTGAGCATAAAAAGCTCAGTAAGGGATACACATGTTGAGTCAAAAAGGTTTTCCTTATGACTTTTTCATTCCTTCTTGTTTTGAAAATCACAAACACCTTATTCTTAAGGAAAATTGATTTTATAAGGAAAATTTTTTTCTTAAGGAAAATCGCTTTTATAAGAAAAATTATCCTTATCATATTTTCATATAGATTTTTATTAAGTATGAGATTCGGATTCATTTCTATTTTCCTGGAATTTCTTAAAACTTTGATATCAAGTATTCTATTTTAGGATCCGAATTATGGATAAGAACTGTGATAAAGTTTCACTCCGAAATCCAGAATGAGAACTATGATAAATTTTCATTCCGAATTCCAGATTCAGTTTTAATCCAGATTCAGGATACAAATTATTATGAAGTTCGATAAAAAATTCTCAATACGAATTCTAATGATTAATTCTCATTACGAATTCTGATGAAGAATTCTCATTACGAATTCTAATGAGGAATTCTCACTACAAATTCTGATGAGTAATTCCCATTACGAATTCTGATGAGGAATTCTCACTCCGAATTCAAATGACCAACACCCATTCTGAACTCACATTCCAAATTCTCTTATTAAACAGAATATAATTATCTTTGTTTTATACACTCTGAATTTATTCAGACTCCAAAAATTATTTTTGGTTAGACTCCGAACTTTCATCTTGCTCACATTGTTATAATCTGTCTACTCTTTATTATTTTCCTTACACTCTGAACTTTCACTCCGAATTTTTCATTCCGAACTTTTGAGTTATATTTTAAAATGATGTCGTGCATTCTGTTACACTTGTTTTGTTATAAAAAGATGTTGTCTATTTTGTTATAAACTAACCGTTTTCTAAGTGACACATGTACAGGTCCCTCCGATCTTTAAGGAAAATATGACCGTTGGAGATGGAGCCGACCTTACCTATAAATAGGAGCTCATTTGAAAGAGCTCGGTGCTGAAAGGATGATTGATCTTCGACTCATGTGATTACATTCTTGAAGTGGTTTCTAGAGAGAGAGTCTCTTATTAACTCTCAAAGCTTCGTGCGACTCTGAATGTTGGTGATTACATTCGAGGACTTCCGGGGATAACATAGGTTCGGACTACCTTGAAGTTGAGGGCTTCCTTGCTGAGGAAGACAGAGGTTGCCAACTACCTTGAAGTTGATGGCTTGCGGGGATAGCAAGACAGAGACTCTGATCTTCGTATCGAGGGCTTACCCTGGTGTGGGTAAGACAGACTTGCTTGAAAGTATAAATCAAGGGACCTTTATCCAAGGTTGTTGGATACCCTTCTCTTTGGGTTAAAAGACTTATATCTTGTTACTTGCAGTTCTACTACTTGTTTATATTCCACTGCATATTGTATTGTAAGGAAAGTATAACTTTCTTATACTTCCTTATTTTTACTCTGTTTCATTTAGATTCTATACGCTTTAAGGTAGAATCTCATATTGTAATATTTTTTTAAGTTTTTGTTTCTGGAATTGTATTTCCAGAACCTAATTTCGGAATCTCTTCCCAAGTTTTGTTTGGTGTTAGAGGTGTTGTGAATTTGCTTAAGTTTAACTTTGTTAAACTTAGCCCTTTCCTTTGCTTAAGGAAAATATAGTTATTCTTAACTAACTTTAAAGGTTACAAATGAATTTTTAAAGTATACAATTCACCCCCCATCTTGTATATTGAGCATCTACATCATTATTTTGATCCTACAATTGGTATTAGAGTAGTTCTCTGAAATACTTATACTTACGAATAAGTTTTTCTTGCTCACCTTTCCATTCCGAACTTTACCATTCTGAAAATTTCCATTCCGAACTTTGTTATTACGAATCTTTTATACTAATAAGTTTGTGTTCCAAAGGTTTTTAGTATGGAAGGAGTCAATGTTGGTTCAATTGATAATCTGAATCCTACAAGACCACCAATCTTTGATGGTAATGATTATGAATACTGGAGAGATCGCATGAAGACTTTTGTTATCAATACTAGATTAGATAACTTTGTTATGCTTACTGGTGATTATAAAATTCCTGAAAAAGAAGTCAGAACTTTCACTAACCAGGAAAAGCAGAAATATCAACTCAATTATAAGGTATGCAATACTTTACTTTGTTCAATGACTAGAAATATATATAGCCAAATTTCTTCTTGTGAAGCAGCTAACTCTATCTGTAAGAAGTTAGAAGTTACACACTTTGGAACTTCTAAGGTGATTGAGACTAGAAGAGCTATGCTTAGAGCTGAATATCATGGCTTCAATTTTCCGTATGGTGAACCAATATGTAAATTTCAACAGAGATTTATGACTATCGTCAATAGCCTACAGTCTATGGGAGAGAAAGGTCTAGATGATGAAGCTATTGTGGATAAAATAATTGATATTATTCCCAATGAGTGGGGGTCCAAGAGAACAGCTATAGTTGAGAACAGAAAGGTCACTCAAATTACTCTTGATGAGCTATTTGGAACTCTTCTACAACATGAAACCAGAATTAAGAGAGATGCGGACAACATCAAAAAGAAAAATGGAAATGGTACTGTTTCTTTTACAACAACTTCAAATCAGATGAAAGCTAAGACTCCTGAGAGAGTAACCAGATCCAAGTCTAAGAAAGTTATTTTCCAATCTGAATCTAGTGAGAGTGAAGTCTCAGAAAATGAATTAGCAAATATTTCTCGAAGGATGAACAAGATAGTTGGCCAGAGAAATTTTAAATCTAAGTACAAGAAATAGGAAAGGAAAGATAAGAAAGATGGAGAAGTTACTTGTTATGAATGCAAGAGAGATGGACATATTAGACCAGATTGCCCTTTGCTCAAAAATAAAGAAAGGAAATAAAGGCATTCAGAGAGGAACAGAAATAAATATTATAAAGCCAAAGCTAAGAAAGTTCTGAAAGCTAATGACACCTCGAGTGCTCGTGGTGGTGACTTTTCAGATGAATCTTCTGATTATGAATCTTCAGGACAGAAGAATCTTAGTATTATAGCCAGATTACCTATTGATAATCATTGTCTTATGGATAAGGTACGAAATGTTGAATCATTGACCAATGTTTCCTTAAATTCTAATGATAGTAAGTATTATAACTCTTATAACGAAGAATTTTCTTCTGATGAAGAAAATACTTTACCTACTTATGAAGAGGTCTCTAGGTTTGCTGAACTTCTTGAAATTGAGAATTCCAAACTCAATAAGAAACTTGATAAGGCAAACTCTAGGAATTCTATTCTTACGAAAGAGATATCAGATATTTCTAAAGATCTTGATAGGAAAAATGCTGATTTTGAAAGTATTTCAAAAAATCTTGAGGAAGTAAGTTCTGAGAAGAACAAACATTCTAAAGAGTTAGAAAAAGTAGTTTCTAAGAAAAATGTTTTCGAGTCTAGCTCTAGTTCTAAAACTAATGATTTTGAGGATAAAAACATGGTTGTAAAACTCAAGTCTGAAATTTTTTCCTTAAAGAAGTGTTTATCATAGTTTACCCATGGTAAGGTAAATTTTGATAAAATGTACTCCCAAATATGACCTTTAAGAAATAAATCAGGATTTGGTTATACCCAGGCAAAACTAATTTTTAGTAACAATTATTTTGTTTCTCAAAGTGCCCCATTTTGTACCAAGTGTCAATGTGGTGGTCACTGGGCAAAGAATTGTTCCTTAAACAAAACCCAATCCTTAGGTTTTCATAAAGCTTATTTTTCTAAGAATATGTGGGTACATAAAATTTTATTATCTGGAAATCTCAGATCCAAACAAGTTTGGATTCCGAAAGTCTAATTTTCTTCTTGATTTCAGGAAAATAAAGACAGTACCAACAACTATACATGGTACATGGATAGTGGATGTTCCCAGCACATGACTGGTAACAAAAGCTATTTTGAAAAGATTATCAAAACGAAAGGAGAAAAGGTAACTTTTGGAGATAATGCTAAGGGAGAGATTGTTGGTATTGGTAATATTGTTCTTCTTGGTAAAACCTTGATTTCAAATGTTCTTTTTGTTAAAGGTCTTAAGCACAACCTCATTAGCATAAGTCATTTATGTGATGAAGGTTACCTTGTGAATTTTAGGAATGATAAGTTCTTAGTTCACAATCCCAAGGAAGGATTTGTTCTCTCATCCAATAGGCAAGAGAATGTTTACACGTTGAACCTAGAAGACCTCAGGATTCAAGATTTACCTTGCCTAAGTGCAATGGAAGATCATTCCTGGTTATGGCATAGATGACTAGGTCACTGTAACCTTAGAAACTTATGTGAACTCTCTATGAGGAAACTAGTTAAGGATCTATCGGAGCTTAGATTTGATTCTTCCAAAGTTTGTGATCCTTGTCAATATGGAAAGCAACATAAATCTAGTTTTAAATCAATCGGTGAAGTCTCAACAACTGATGCATTACAGTTAGTACACATGGATCTTTTTGGTCCAACACAAACTGGAAGTATTGGAGGCAAATACTATGTGTTTGTTCTAGTTGATGATTACACTAGATTTACTTGGGTCTATTTTATATCAAAGAAGTATGAAGATTTTTCCTATTTAAAAAGTATTAGAGCTCAAGTTAAAAATGAGAAAAATCTTCCATTGAAAACTATTCATAGTGATCATGGAGGAGAATTTCAAAATTGTGATTTTGAAACTTTTTGTAGTAAAAAAGTTATTACTCACAATTTTTCAGCACCTAGAACTCCTCAACAGAACGGTGTAGTTGAAAGAAGAAATACAATTCTTCAAGAGATAACTAGAACCATGTTGAGTGAATATTCTATTTCTAGACATTTCTGGGCTGAAGCTATAAGTACTACTTGTTATACTATAAATCGAGTTTTGGTTAGACCTTTTCTTAATAAAACTCTTTATGAGTTATGGAATGGTAGAAAACCAAGACTATCCTACTTCAAGGTTTTTGGTTGCAATGTATTTATTCTAAATACTAAAGATAACCTACATAAATTCGTACCAAAATCTGATGAAGGAATTTTCTTAGGCTATTCCACAACTTCTAAGGCTTATAGAGTTTTTAATAAAAAAACATGTACTGTTGAAGAAACAGTACATGTAAAATTTGATGAGTCAGATCCTTTTGTTTTTAAACCACCTCAACCTACATCCTCGAATGTGTTTTCAAAAACTGATTGTCAACCTTTGATAGAAGAACCTTCTAATAAGGAAATTTTTCAAGAAGATACTTCTGAAATATTTACCCCAGAAGGCTTTCTACCCTATGTTGATGAACAGGTTTTACAAAACCCAAATCAGGTGTTTCTTAAGAATAATCCCAGTGATAGTATCATTGGTGATGTAAATCAACCTGTAAGGACTAGAAGTTCCTTAAGAAATGAATTAGAACATCTAGCATTTCTTTCCCAATTAGAACCTAAAAGCACTGATGAAGCTTTAGGTGATGATGATTGGATTAAAGCCATGCAAGATGAACTAAATGAATTCGAAAGGAATAAAGTCTGGACCTTGGTTGAAAGACCTAAGGAAACTTCTGTTATTGTAGTAAAATGGGTTTTCAGAAATAAATGTGATGAAAATAGAGTCATAGTAAGAAATAAAGCTAGACTTCTTGCTAAAGGATATAATCAGCAATAGGGAATAGACTATGAAGAAACCTATGCTCCAGTAGCTAGACTTGAATCTATCTGTATTCTACTTTCCTTCGCAGCATTCTTTAATTTCAAACTTTTCCAAATGGATGTGAAATGTGCTTTTCTTAACGGTTATGTTCAAGAGGAAGTTTTTGTTGAACAACCTCCTGGATTTGAAGATACAAAACATCTTGATCATGTTTTTAGACTTACCAAAGCTTTGTATGGTCTTAAACAAGCCCCACGAGCATGGTATGATAGACTCACTGGATTTTTGCTTCAAAATAACTATGTTAAGGGAAATGCAGATCCAAGACTTTTTATAAAGAAAGATAATAAAAATGTTTTGATTATTCAAATTTATGTTGACGACATCATATTTGGCTCAACTTAGCAATCTTTGACTGACACTTTTGCAAGTCTAATGAAATCTAAGTTTGAAATGAATATGATGGGTGAGTTAACATTTTTCCTTGGTTTTCAAATATCTCAAAAACCAGAAGGAACCTACATATCTCAACATAAGTATATTAAATATCTTCTTAAAAATTATTGTTATGACAACACTAAGAGTATAAGTACTCCCATTGGTACCTCAAACTCTTTAGATCTTGATAAAGCTGGGAAACCAGTAGATCAAACATCTTTTAGAGGTATGATAGGAAGTTTACTTTACTTAACAACTAGTCGACCAGACTTAATGTTCTCAGTATGCTTATGTGTAAGATTTCAATCCAATCCTAAGGAATCTCACTTAAAGGCAGTAAAAAGAATTTTTCGCTACCTTAAGGGAACCATGGATCTAGGATTATTTTATACTTCTGGAAATTATTTTGTTCTAAAAAGCTTTTCTGATGCTGATTTTAGTGGGTGTAGAATGGATAGAAAAAGTACATCCGGAACTTGTCATTTCTTAGGAGATTCGTTAGTTTCTTGGTCCTGCAAGAAGCAAAATTCTGTAGCACTCTCCACTGCTGAAGCTGAATATGTAGCAGCTGGAAGTAGTTGTGCTCAAGTATTGTGGATGCAACACACACTCACAGACTATGTCTTGAGTTTTACTAAAACTCAAATTTTTTGTGATAACACAAGTGCCATTGCCCTTAGTAAAAACCATGTGCATCACTACCGTGAAAAACACATAGATATTAGGCATCACTTTCTTAGGGATCACAGACTTAAAGGAGATATTATTCTTCAGTTTATTGGAATGCAAGATCAACTTGCTGATATTTTCAAAAAATATTTTCCTTATGATAGATTTGAATATATTAAACAGAAGTTAGGAATGATAACCGTAAGGTAATACTCCTTAATTAACTTTCTGTTGAAAAAGTCTCCTTACAGTAATAAATTCCTTTTGATAGGGGGAGTACATTTGTTTGTTAGAATAACAAAGTTATTTCAAAGTTTGTTTTCAAACTTTTTGGAACTAAGATTTCCTGAATGGGAATGTCCGGAACTATAATTTTCCAGAATGGTTATTTTCATATAAGAAAACCTCTAACATAGAAATTTTCATATTGAAAACTTCCGAAATGGAAAATTTCGTACTGGTATTTTCATAATGGAACTTTCATACTGAATCTCTCATAATAAGTTTTTTTTTAAATTCTTGGAATATGTTTTTCGTACTGAGTTTATTTTCTGTACAGATTTTGTTTTCCATTGTAATGTTTTTGCGAACTTTGTCTTTTCATAATAATGATTTTTTCATAGTCATTTTTATAGTACCCAATACGAATAATCCTCCTAAGCTAATCTGAAAGGTATGATTTCCTTACTCAAGTTTTCATAGTCATATTTTACTTCCTGGAATTTTCTTGTATTATGTTTTTGGATTATAGTTTTCTTAATTCTTTGTTTTAATAAAAACCTCAAAAAGATCGGAATCAAGTTTTCGTGAGAATTCATTTTCAACCGTCAGATCTAATCTCAGCTTATCACAACCATTCGATCAAACGAGGAAGTTGAACCGTCGTTTCATTGCCTATATAAAGGGGACCCAAATACTTGTCCCACATCGGTTTCCAAGCTCTCGCGTCCCGAATCTCTGCCTCTCTGTTTTAAAACCGTTCAGAACTTCAGTTTTCTACGTTCCGAACTTCTCAGAGGTCTTCAAATCCGAATGTCTGTGGAGTTAGCTTCTCAAAAAATGTCATCCTCCAAGCCTATTTCACAATGGTTAGTTTACAGAGAAAGGCTAGTCCATCCGGATTTCTTCAACAACTATGATTCTCTTATTTCGAAGAACATTAAGTTGAATGGCTGGGAATATTTTGCTATGTCCAAACCGGGGAATCAAGACGATGTTTTTTCAGAGTTACTTGTTGAGTTCTATGAAACAGTTTCCTTCTTTAAGGAAGATAATAGGGAGAAATTTTCTTTTAAGTCTTATGGCAAGACTTATAAGCTTTCTTATACCAAGGCAGCAAGCTTGGTAGGGCTGACTTATGAAGGAGAAGCCGAGTTTATATCTCATGTGTTGCCGGATTCTAAGGGTAGCTTCGACAAGGAAAAATCCTTGAAAACTCTCAGACTCTCAGATGACAAAGCTTTGAAGATTGCTAGTTTGCCTACAAATTTCCGGATTCTAGAGTTGTGGGTACAAGGTCTTATCGTACCGAGGAAAGGTGATAAAGACAGTTTAAAGAAGAGTGAGATCTATATCTTATATTTCCTGATAAATCTAAGGAAGTTTAACTTCATGAGGCACATTCTTATAACAATTGAGAATCTTAAGAAAGGAAATCTCATAGCCCAGATCATAATGTACCCAGAAATTTTATCAAAGTTGATAGTTCGGTGCCTTGAGTCTTTCAAGGAAGCTTGCATATCTAATCGAAGGGTGTGCAAAATTTTGTTGGTCAGTGATGATACCCTTAAGAGGATGGATGTGGCTTTCAACAAGGAGACTGGTGAGTTCTTCGATTTGCCTATTCAAGAAGAAGCGGCTCTGAAGGCTGCTGAACCGGAATCATCTAAGCCAGTAAATAAAAGAAAGTTGAAATAAGTTGTAGTTGAAGTTGAGGATCCTAAATCTAAGGAATTTCAAACCGCACCTCCAAAACCAAAGAAGAAGAAAGCCTATCCCGATGAGGTTGTTGCAAAGTGGAGAGCAGATAAAGAGAAAAGGAAAGAAGGGGATCCGCAGTTCGGATTGGACCCTACGGAGGCTAAAGCCTTGAAGGAGAGAACTACTGATGAACTTGAAAAAAAAAGTAAAGGAAAAGAAGCTCAATAAGAAGGTGACAGAAGCCGAGGCAGTCCAAGCATTGTTAAAATTTAATGAGATGGTATCCGTAACCATTCCAGTTTCGAGATCTTTCTCCTTGGAATCTCTACCTGAGACTCCAGGAAGAAACCTTGATTTTCCGGAAGAGATTATAGCTAAGCATGATGAGCAACTCGAGCAGATTCAACAAGTAGAAGAGGAAGAAGTAGTTGCTGAAGTAAGTGGTGAAATAGGAGATTTATTGAAAGAAGTAGATGTTTATAAGGGGTCGCCTTCGGAACATCTGTCACTCCGAACTTCAGAGGCTGAATAATCTAAGTTAGTAACTCCAGAGAAGGTCAAGAATGAGGAAGATGTTGTTCAAAAAGTTTTTGATGATGTTATTCAAGTGTCTACTAGCGAGAAGAAAACTCCTGATCAAGAATCTATTTCAAAAAAGGACAGGGGAAAACAACTCCTTGTTGAGACTCCGAAATCAGTGGCTAGCAAGAAAAGAGAAATTGGCGATTCGTCTAAAAGGAAGTTGGAGCTTATTGAGAAAGAAAATTCTCCAAGAAAAGTTTCGGATTCGGAGTCATCCTCTTTGGGACATGACTTTGTTGTTCAATCTTTGAGGAAGTTAGTTAGTTCCATTCTGACCATCTCGACTATAGACTCAATATTCCAAATGCTCCAACATTCTCTGAACCAGAAATCAGATTCTGTATCCTTGGTTATGGATAAGTGTGTTGAGTTTGAAGCTGAGTTCAAATCTTTTCTTGTTGGATATGAAGCCCACAAAAGATCTTGAAAAATAATGACGAGCTGGTCGAGGAAAAATGTACAAGAGGTGAGGTTATTTGATGAGTTTCAAGATAATGTTAAAGATGTCGTTGAGACTGAGGACAGGAAGATAAATGACCTGACTTCATCCTTTGAAGAGAAGCTGACAGATGAAAAGAACATTCAGATTCAAGAAGTCAGAGATCTGAATGGGAAGCTGAATTCTGTTTCTCAAAACTGGAAGTTTGAAAGGGATCATCGGATTGAGTTTGAATAGAATATGAAGGCTCAGGAAGAAAAGATCAAAGCTCAGGAAGAAAAGCTGAAAGCCCAGGACGAAAAGATTGAAGCTCAATCTGCAAGAATAGTTGTCTTAGATAAGCAAGCTAAAGAAGATTATAAAGACCTGAAGAAGATCAAGACTATTCTTAAGGGGCTCATTTCGAAGGAAAAAGATCCGAAATAACTCAATCCAATCTTTTTGTTGTATCTAGTTTTCTTTGTTGCCGACATTTCAAATCTAATGAAAAATGTGCTTCTCGTTTCTTTTGTTATTATTACTAACTTTTCAGGTACTTTGTTATTTTTTCCATTCCCTCGATTTCTTTTTGAAAATCACAAAGGGGGAGAAGGAAAAGATCCTTAAGAAAAAGAAGAACTCTAATAAGAGTTTATCTAAGGGGGAGAAGGAAAAAGATCCTTAATAAAAAGAAGAACTCTAATAAGAGTCTATCTAAAGGGGGAGTTTTTTTTATTATAGAAGACTTTCTTATTTGTAATAAAATGTCACTCCGGACATTTAGAATACGATCCTTAGAGTTTCAAAGCCTAAGGGGGAGTAAGTCGTATTCATCAATTTCCTTAAAGCCAAGGGAGATAAGCCTTAATGTTTTTCTTTCTTCTTAAAATTTATTTTTCGTAAGGATGTTTGTGATTTACAAAAAGGGGGAGATTGTTGAGTCAATAAGGTTTTCCTTATAACATTTTCATTCCTTCTTGTTTTGAAAATCACAAACACCTTATTCTTAAGGAAAATTGCTTTTATAAGGAAAATTGTTTTCTTAAGGAAAATTGCTTTTATAAGGAAAATCACTTTTATAAGAAAAATTATCCTTATCATATTTTAATCTAGATTTTTCTTAAGTATGAGATTCGGATTCATTTCTATTTTCATGGAATTTCTTGAAACCTTGATATGATTTATTCTATTTTAGGATCCGAATTATGGATAAGAACTGTGATAAAGTTGCACTCCGAAATCCAGAATGAGAACTGTGATAAAGTTTCATTCTGAATTCCGGATACAGTTTTAATCCAGATTCAGGATACAAATTCTTATGAAGTTCGATAACGAATTCTCAATACGAATTCTAATGATTAATTCTCATTATGAATTCTGATGAAGAATTCTCATTACAAATTCTGATGAGGAATTCTCACTATGAATTCTGATGAGTAATTCCCATTACGAATTCTGATGAAGAATTCTCACTACGAATTCAAATGACCAACACCCATTCCAAACTCTCATTCTGAATTCTCTTATTAAACAGAATCTGATTATCTTTGTTTTATACACTCTGAATTTATGCAGACTCCAAAAATTATTTTTGGTTGGACTCTGAACTTTCATCTTGCTCACGTTGTTATAATCTGTCTACTCTTTATTATTTTCCTTACACTCAGAACTTTCACTCCGAATTTTTCATTCCGAACTTTTGAGTTAGATTTTAAAACGATGTCGTACATTCTGTTACACTTGTTTTGTTATAAAACGATGTCGTCTATTTTGTTATAAACTAACCGTTTTCTAAGTGACACATGTACAGGTCCCTCCGATCTTTAAGGAAAATATGACCGTTGGAGAAGGAGCTGACCTTACCTATAAATAGGAGCTCATTTGAAAGATCTCGGTGCTGAAAGGCTGATTGATCTTCGACTCATGTGATTACATGCTTGAAGTGATTTATAGAGAGAGAGGCTCTTATTAACTCTCCAAGCTTCGTGTGACTCCGAATGTTGGTGATTACATTCGAGGACTTCCGGGGATAGGAAGACAGAGGTGCCGACTACCTTGAAGTTGAGGGCTTCCTTGCTGAGGAAGACAGAGGTTGTCAACTACCTTGAAGTTGAGGGCTTGCGGGGATAGCAAGACAGAGACTCCGATCTTCATATCGAGGGCTTACCCTGGTGTGGGTAAGACAGACTTGCTTGAAAGTATATATCAAGGGACCTTTATCCAGGGTTGTTGGATACCCTTCTCTTTGGGTTAAAAGACTTATATCTTGTTACTTGCAGTTCTACTACTTGTTTATATTACGCTGTATATTGTATTGTAAGGAAAGTATAACTTTCTTATACTTCCTTATTTGTACTCTGTTTCATTTATATTCTATACGCTTTAAGGTAGAATCTCATATTGTAATCTTTTGTTAAGTTTCTATTTCCAGAATCGTATTTCCGGAACCTACTTTCGGAATTTCTTTCCAAGTTTTGTTTGGTGTTAGAGGTGTTGTGAATTTGCTTAAGTTTAACTTTGTTAAACTTAGCCCTTTCTTTTGCTTAAGGAAAACATAGTTATTCTTAACAAACTTTAAAGTTTCCAAAGGAATTTTTAAAGTATACAATTCACCCCCCCCCCCCTCTTCTATATTGAGCATCTACATCATTATTTCGATCCTACAACAAAAAGAAGGAAATCTGTTAGTTTTTTCAAAACCACCAGTAAACCATGAATACTTTCTCAAAGTAATAATTTTCACCTTTATGAAGCATAAAATACTCTTCATTGAATAAAAGAACATTACTTACCCTTTTTTAATCAAAAGATTACCTTAAAACCCATATAAAGAACCCAAAACATATAAAGGTAACTTGGGACATAAACATACTTAAATGGAATAACCATACGGTCGACTTCCACACATACTTAAATGGAATAGCCATACGGCCGACTTCCATACCCAATGCATTGAGGCTTATAACGTAACCACCCATCCTGGTATTCACGGAACCACCTGTCATATGGTTTATCACATACCCACCCGTCAAATGTCCAAGTACCATTATAAAATCATAAGTCATAAAAAAAATATAATGGAAAGAAAACATTTCCACACTTTGATCACAATATATCACTCAAATATATTGACATAACAAATCCATTATAAAAACGATTTTCAATACCAAAATACATAAAAGAGTATATGGTATTTATTTCATTTTAAAAACATTACGGCTTGTTGAGGAAGCCAAAGACCAAATAATACTTGTGGCGGAGGAAAAGGTCGTTGTCACCGCGTACGTTAAAAGAAACATTACTTTTTGTCATTTAGTAAAACACTTCATAGAAAAAGATTCCTTTTGTATAAAAGTAAAATTCAAAGGGGTTTGTACACCATATAAAAGAAAGTTGTGTATAAAACGAAATATGCCTCAATGAAAGGAGATTGAGATGAAGTCCCTTACCTCATGTCTGAAGTGACTCGATTGCTCTTTAATCTCCTGAATAATAAACTATTGTTAACTTCTACTTGATTGAGAACATTTTTCAAGCTTAATATTCCTTTTATATCAATTACTTACATGTTAATCATTATGTAATCATTTATGTTAATAATTTTTGTTTTGTCGATATTTGGTTCTTAAGTCAAAAGTGGACTTCTTACAATTACATGTTGTTTCTGTGGTCAACGGTTCATTATATACAGAATTATATTCATGATTTGGATATCATATATATCATATATATCCAGAATATACATGTATTTATAATATTACATAATCATTTAGAGGTAAGAAATGAAATGCACCGTTCATGGAGACGGTAAGCCATACGTACGCATGAACACTACTTTCATTTCTATCTCATACTTTAATGGAAAGAAATAATGATGATATAAAGGTATATTATAATTCCAGTATAACATCATATATAATAACTTTAAATCCATCCTTTATACGCCCCACATATGTCATTAACGAATCAAATCACTTTGAGGGGGCGGTAGTCCGCACTTCCTAAAATGAAGATATCGCGTTTACCCATGATGGAAACCATAAAGGTATGACATAAATGAAAAATACATAAGCTTAAGGAAAACATAAACATATTATATATCATATATAAATATAGTGTCATCTTAATGGACACCTTTGAAGTTGTTATATGAGTGTTGAACAATCATCGTTTCGTGGGGCAGAAATTCACCATCCACGGAAACAGTGTGTTCTATAACCATTAGATGTAAGTGTGTGTAAGTGTAGCTCGACTAATTCTTATAACAAAATCCTATTATATTTAGGATACTTTTTTTGTTGAAAAATAAATGAATAAAAATAGTTTAGGGGGTTGGAGAAGCAAAATAAAACATAAGAACACAAGAGAAAACACTACCTTTAAAACGGGTAACTCTTTTTGATTTGATCTCAATGTCTTCCTTAGGAAGACTTCTGCCCAATGTGAGGCTTCAAGGAGTAATAGAGGGATGTGGAGAGACAAAATGGGCAGGGGTTTTCCAAGCCAAAGGCTTTGAAAGGTGTGGGTAAGGAGGTAGAGGTGGGGGGATTTTATAAGAGGAGAGGAGGGGCACTCTTGGAAAGTTATAAAAGGTTACTTTATTATAATTTGATTTTCAGGTAAAAAAGGTCCCACAATTACACATTTAGAGGATAAGGTGATAAGGATTCTAAATCCACCCATCCAATAGATTTTTTACATGTGTAGGTATTAGATTTTACATTATCTTTTCATTTTATTTAAATCGTTAAATAATGAGGTAATCGTTGCATCAACATGGTGCCATAGATAATTTAATTTATTTAATGTCTAAAAATTATAAAAAAAATATCATGATGTAGGAAATATTTTCTAATAAATATTTATAATCAAAATTATGACTTTTATAACCCCATTTAAAAAATGTTTTAGTAAAATAACACATGTTTTTGACAATTTTCTTTTAACATTAAATAAAAAGTTATTAATGTCATTTTCCTACCAAAGTGGCTACATGGGGTCCCCAAGTTGACCCATGCATTGTCTTGGTCATCCATGACACATCCAATAAGGGTAGGACATGTGTCAAGGTTATTTCATATTATTAAAACATTATTTTTAACTTAGACTACACTAATTACCTCTAATCGCGATTAAAAACTTTAAAGTTACTATTCACCAAAAAAATTATTTTAATCCCATTTTACTACATTTTACTTCTTAATGACAACCATGTATGTCGGATTTTTGAAATTCAAAACACAGAAGTGGAAAAATTTCATTTAAATGGAAAATCAGTTTTTATAAGTACAACTTAGTGGTTTCATTATTCATCAAAAATTGAAGTTTTTCAGAAAAATACTAAAACTTCACCCTAAGATATATTTGATATTCTGAATTCAAAAATGATGTCCATTTTACAAAATTCAAAACATATAAGTTACATTAATTAATTTAATAATTAATTCACTTTAAAACCAATTCAAAAGATAATCTAATCATGTAAATACATTAGATTAAAAAGAGGTTTTGAATTAAAATACAACATTTTTCACTATTCATTAAAATATGAACTTTAACGGAAAAATACCAAAAATTTACACAAAGTACATTTTTATGTCCCAATTCTAAAGATTAATTTTATTTGGTCCTCTTTTATTGGATAAATGTAGAAACATTTAAAAAAACATATATAATCATATTTTAGTTATTTATATTCATTCCCGCCAATACAACGGCTACCTGTTAACTACCATTTAAAATAATATTATTTTGTTATTAGTGTGCAACGTAAGATTTCAAACAAACTATTTGTTGCGTATCGGGTACGCTATCGAACATAGCAACCCCTTTAAAGTAAAATTAATATTCAATTCTCAAATATTAATAAATATGAAAATGTTTTATTATTTATTTACCTGGGATGTTACAAATATCATGGTAACGAGCATCTTTTACATTGTTTGAAGAGTTAATAGAACCATGGGGTGTTGATAATGTTTCCTGATCAACCTCAAGGACATTTTAATTTAGAAAATTATGGATATGAGTCTCATTATGTGTTGTGGTTAAAATATACTAACCTACCTTTTGGAATTGTGTAGGGATATGAGATGGTTATATAATAGTTATTGGAGATTGTTTGTAACCTTCTGGTGCTATTGGAGTATGATCCTACTACTAAGAAACAATTAGGTTCCTCGTTATTGATTGGAATATGAGATTTTCCTGAGGCATGTGACATTATAACTTGGTGAGCCTCGGTCAAAAAGGGGGTATAATATTGATCCTAAGACTTTAGAATATTTTTCTGGTCTTTTGTGGTAGGAATATGAGAATTCCCTGAGGCATGTTCCTCTCTCACTTGGTGAGCCCTAGTTGGAATAGGAATATGATCCTAGTGTAAATATGTGTTCCCCGCCAAAATAATCTAAAATCATACGAAATAGGATAAGGAATATGAGACTCCTCCTATATTACCTCGCAATGATGGTGTTTCATTCATTCATCAGTAGAATTAGGAATATGATATTGTCTTTTGTGATCTGCTGGAAGTGCTAGGCAGATTCACTGATAGGAATATAAGTATTTTATGAGGCATGTTCCATTATCACTTGGTTATCCTCATCTAAAATAGGTATATGAGCCCTATCCTCAGCCTTTAGTGTATGCCACTAGTCTTCATTGAAATGAATATGAGCCAATCTTAAGGCATGTTCCCATGTCACTTAGTGATCCCCAACCAGAATGGGGATATAAACCCGCACCTGGGCCTTTGGAATATGTTGCCAGCTGTTCGATAGGCATGTGCCCTTATCCTGAGGCATGTGCCGCTCTCACATGGTGAACCCCAATTTTAATTTCAATATGAGACCAGTTTTATTCATCTTCCTTTAACATAATATATACATAATCCTCCTAGATAGGAGAAAGAATGTGTGCTTTCTCTGAATCAACCACTAGTTCATAATGATTAGAGTGTTGAGATGCCCTACCAGTAGGGATAGAAATATACGCTTGTCCCTTTATTTTTACTAGTTTTGGAATATTATGGTTGAGTTATTTAACTATTTCTAATATTTAATGGCATTTAAGAAACGTTTTCGTAGGGATATAAGCCAACACATTTTCCATTTATACTATGTTCCTGCAGATATCTTTGATTAAAGTAGTGGTATGAGACCACTTCTTTCCTCCATGTGCCACCCAAATATGTCGATGGGATTCCTAAATGGGGGAAGGGATATTAAATTTTCCCATTCCCACTATGGGAATATGTCCACATACTTTTCTGAGTTAGTAGGGATATGATATTTCTCATTGGTTACTACTGAAATATACCAAAAAACATCATCAGTGATAGTGGGGATATGATATCAATCACAATTATCCAGTGCCTTCCTCACCTAATAATTCTTCCTATTTCCTATTCATGGGTATCAAAGGTGTCAGTGTTTTGTTGGGTACCCTTAGCAGGCGATTGATGGGGATTGGCGGGATGGCGTTGGGGAACTCATTTTACAAGAGCCCTCCTTGATAGATCCCAAACCAGAAGGGATCCAAATTTGACTCCAAGGTCCACCTTCATCGGTGAATAAAGGTGATGAATTTCATGCTTCAGAGATAAGCTACCGAGGTGTTTGGTTTTATATATGAGGTCCACTGGCTTATCTGTATCATTCCTTGGATGATGTGGACTCATTAGTTATAGCACTTAGAGACCCTCTCCAATATCTTTATGGGTGGGGATTGTTCCATGTATATGGTAATCATATACCATTGTGTTCTCCAACTGATACTGATTTTTCTAGTATGTGAGATCATTTTGTGACCTGTGGGGGTTTTATCCACAACTTTTTTCAGTAACGGTCACTGGATGATTAAATTTTCTCTGATCTGGATGATGTCGATGAGAACATTATCTGCATTCTTGTAGAAAATTCGGAAAAAGGTCATCGATTAGTGAAGTGTCATATGCATGATGTTCTCAGTCAGATATGTATGATTAATATAATTTTCCATTTATTTATGACTCTATCATTCTACTTTTTCAGACTTGTCAACATGATGACAGACAAATTTTATGAGAACACCAATTATAGAGGATTATCTATCATATTTATTCTAGTTTTATCTTCTTTCTTTTATATTCACACAAATTGGCCTAATCCATGATTTACTAATCATTCTATTATTTGAGATATTCACATCAGGTTCACCATTTGTTTTTATATAGTCTGCAATCAAAGTGGTTTGATGGATAATAACACAGTTATTTTTTTATTTAAGAGATTCACATTAGGTGTACCATTTTTTATTGCATATAGTTTGAAAAAAATGTATTGGTGGACAATAACCCTACCATTTTTAAATTTGGACGATTGACATTGGTTTCACCATTTTTTTCGACAGGAAAGAGTCAACCTCTAGGTGTGTTCATTTTAGACCAATGGTTTATTATGAGTGAGGAGGATTTAAATATGCTATACAATCACATATGTTGGGTTACCGTTTTCATTCTTAATTTAGACTCCAAATGATTCTTATATCCTTATCACATGATGTAAATAATCGTGGAAAACATCAAGGTTTCATGACATTAAAACTGCAGAATGAAAATTTCCTTACCACACAATGATAAACTACATGGAAGGAATACTTACCGCAAGACAGTAAACTGTGTGGAAAATGTCCAAGTTTCATAAAATTTAACCTATACAACAACAAAATTATTATCCTATGATGTTAAATTATAAGAAAAATGTCTGTATCTCATGACAATAAAACTACACAATAAAAATTTCCATACTGCATGATGATAAACTGCATGTAAAGCATCCTTAACAACGGATGTTAAACTAAAAATAGCAAAATATGTCTCCACTACATTATAATAAACCATATAGACCATCACCCATTTTTTATCCCTTATCAAAGGACCAAGAGAGCCTTACCCTAGTCAGCCATAGTATGGGGTTATTCCATCATCTTTTAAGTACCTCAATCCATAAATCATACTTCATGTCTCGAGTGTCTCATGTTATAAAAAACCATCAATGGTCCATGGAAAAAATACTTGGATTAAAAGGAACCTTTTTTTTACTAGGCATGTATACCTATGGATTTGGCATATGTGCCTATGGGTGTCAACCAAATGTGTCACACTAAAAAAGGGATTTATGATCCTTGTGAGCACTGACATCACTATGGTAGAACTCAACACCTCAATCCATGATTTACAATATTTTATCTACAACTCATAAGGATGATGGGGTACTCTTGAACCTGGGTATGTCAATTAGGCTCTTGTGTACAATCCCCCATTTTAGGCCCATGTGTGTCCTAACCTTAAAACTGACTGCACTTTGGTGAAATATGTATGTCCGTAAACTCTAGATAATAATGGTATAAACAAAAAGACCTTAAACTTCTAGTTAAAGAGATAAATATCTTGTCAGGTTGACAATCCACAAAATGAATCCTGAGAAGAATTCAAGTATTTACTCTCTAAAATCATAATCTCCAGTTTTTTGGAAAAAAATAGAGTGAAAATAAATAAGACAAAAAGCTCATAGGGCTTACCCTATAGCCCTACTGGAAGAAAATATTTTCTCTCTGAACACCCTGGCTGAGGAAAAAGTTCGAAAAATGATTCATCACATCTCTTTTCCATAATAATATGTTTGTTAGGTGCGGGAACAACTTTTTGGGTGCTCAAACCCTTTTGGATATTACACTTTACACAAATCACATTTCATGATTTGACCACCTCAGATCATCGTAAATCTTCCTTGGACCTTTGAAATTGATACCAAGCTTTAAGGGACCCATTTATTGACTATAAATGTATGCTTATGGATCCTGTAAATGCTCATATGGTCGTCAACCAAATGTATCACTATGAAAAAATGTATTTTCAATCTGTGTGACACCCAAAAACACCATGGAAGAACTCATCACATTAGTGTTTTTTGGTTCATTACCAGTATGATTGTTTCATATCATTCTCCTAGCCCAAGAACTTTGAACCATGATTTTCAATATCCATACCAAACTATCCAAATATATTTGACATCCTTATAATTATGTGACCATGTTTTTTACCATTTCTCAAATTAATAATGCAACTCTCTAATCCCAAGCCTTTGATGGATCACACCTCATGATTTAAAATCACAAGGCATTGGGCTTGAGCATCAAAATTAAGAGTTGAACTACCCATGGGTTCCATAACCCTTCATATATAGCTTTCCTCAATACAAAACCTCATAATATGGATTTTTTAGTCTTTATAAATCTATCATATCCCTCAAAAAGGAGTGTAGATCATATTTCCTTGGCCATGATATCGATTCATAAGGTCTTTGGCCTACAAACTAAATGAATATCTTACATAAAATAATGTATCTTCAATCCTTACAATCCCTAGAAAAACTATGGTACAACCTGGGACTTCAGGGTGTTATCAGTTATCCCCAAAAATTCTTCCCCATCCCATATTTATGGACTCAAAATTTTGGGCTTTGACTTATATCACCCATATTCCAACTATCCTGGTGGACCTCACATCCCGAGTATTTCTCCCTCAACAAATATTCACCTAATAAATCTTCAATTACCCCTTGAAAATAGTGTAAAAACCTATCTATGAAAATGATACTGATGTATATGGACTTTTACCTTCCAACTAGTGGAATATCCTCCTAATAGGAAAGAAGATATAATCCTCATTATCCTCAGTAACACCATGAAATAAATCAACACCCCAGAGTGTGTGGAGTCATTCCTTGCATGTCTTCACCATATTCCATGATCATCAATCAAGTCCTAGTAATAATACTCTAAACAACATATCAGCCTATGGTCTAAAATAAAATATCATAAACTATAGTAATAGAAGTTTTGAGCTAAAAGACCTCAAACTAAAGTGATAAAAGGTCTGATCTAAAAGACCCAAAACTAAAGAGATATAAGTTATGAGCTAAAGGACCCAAAACTGAAGTAATATAAGTTTTAAGCTAAAAGAACCTAAACTAAATCAATAGATGGTCTGAGATAAAAGACCATAAACTACATTTATATAAGTTTTCATCTAAAATACCATAAACTACAGTGATATGAGGTCCAAGCTAAAAGAAACTAGACTATAACACAGCAGCAATTTAGTCTAAAAGAATGGAATGAATTTTAAGGCCCATCATTAGGACTTGGAAAAAATCTATGCTCACCATGACTATCAACTTTGGAAAAAGATAAATAACTATCCCTATAAGACATATATTCTACCCATGTAAACTTATTTGAGTCAAGAAAACTCAATATTGTTGGAGAATATATATCCACAACATATCTCATGTCATTGGGAACTCGTGATCACTTCTTGTGAAGAATATATTATAATTATAACATTCAATGTCCATAAATTCATATTTTCATGATATTATTAAAAATATGGGAATAATTAGATATTTTTATAATATCAGGCCACTGAAAAGTCATGCACATCATGAATAAAAGAAAAAATACACAACAACATATAGAGTTCAAAAAATACATTCTTTGATAGCGTAAAAGATGAGGAATCTCCACATTTTAGTGACTCTCCAATAATCTTATAAAAACATATTACATATCAATTATATAACTATAATAAGATTTTATTGGCTAAGTTGAACAAGTCAGAAAGATTTTAGTGAGAACCATTAATTGAATTCTAATGTGGGGCTCATCCCACCTCTTTAATTCTGCCCTAGGAAAGAGAGTATTGACTATACTAGTCATCTCTTTTACTCTATTTCAAGAAGTTTCCATCAAGGATGATGAATTTGATAGATCTTTCCAAAATAAAGCTATCATTTCATCATTTATCAATATTTTCATGGTCCATTCATCCATCTAGTCTTTCAATTTAAATATAATCTAAAAACTCTACTCCAGTGCCTCTAACACCTCCTTCATTTTCAAACCAATGGGAGCATTGTCTACAGGATCAAGAAATCACCACTCATTGGTGGAAAAATATTTTGGAGTCAGGATAATATATTTCATGATTTTATTGAAAACCATCTTCCTATAATCCATTAAATTTCTGATGAATGTGTTCCCCTTGGTCCAAAAATATTTCAAAAGGAGTTTTAGTAATCAGGGTGTGAATATGCTTCTAGATCATCCTAAGTCATGTCTTAGATTCTATGACTGATGGGATGTGAATGGAAAAAGTTGTAATATTCAGCTAGTCTAGTAAGGAAACAAGATAGGAGGATTTATATATCCTCACCTCAATAAAGGCCCCACCCAATGCTTTTGTGGGAGGGATGATTTACTTAATATATTCTCTCCCACTATCGGAATGGTCATCTCTAGGGTGATGGAACATCCAAAAAGTCTCACCCAAATCTTGAATCAACTCCATATTTTCCACAGACATATGGTTTGGTTAGGAAAATGTATTTTCTACATGACAAACCAGTTGTCTAACTACACCATCTGGGTATACTTATACCCATTCATGGCTAAAATCCTAGGTAATAAAGGTTGAAGTGGATGTAAGAATGAACTTAGCATTAATGTCTACATGAACCAACATCATACTAAATAGGTGGATACTCCCAGGGTGTCACTCTCTTCACACACCATCCAAAATAAGTGGGTAGACCCTTTTGGTGTAGCCAAATAGATGAGAAAACTGTTTAGGTGTATATAGATCCTAGAAAATCATCTCTTCCATATTAGTTGTAAGAACCTCATCCCAGAGGGATATCATGTACGACCTTTAGTCACGATATCCTCTTACATTTTCAATGATCATCTTATTCAGAGCAGGATAAGGGGGAAATAAAACATATCCGGTCAACTCAATACATCTATAATGTCATCAGATCTTAGTGACATAGCATCATCCCTAGATATGTTCAATATCCTGGGATGAGATAACAAAATAGGGATATTGGTGGAATTGTAGTATTCATTTTAATGGAAACGATTCCCAATCCAGACAAATAAAAATAGGAAATTATCACTAATCCTATAAGAGATATTTACTTATTTAATGTGGCCTAAGGGTTAGTACAGGCGTGAAAGGGTTAGCACCGCCATACTAAATTTCTGTCCCTCTTCTAGCTACACTTCCATTTCTAGCATACTAACCCAGATTCTTCAACATCGGTCCCCAACTACAAAAATCCATCCATTTAGGAACATTTCCATAAAGCCTTCCATCATAAGTCTCATAAAGATATATATACTCAATCGATATCCCATGAAGTAAGATCCACATCTTCCAAAATGGCCCCATACAAACCAGCACTATAATGAAGTGGCTAGGAAGAGAATCAATAGGGGTGTATATCAGTTTTACTAACTCCACTGTGATAAATGAAAATGTTGATCATGTATTTGAACATGAGAAGTGAGAACATATTCATATCCTTTTTTAGTTTTTCCTTCACAGTGATGATCATTTCCCATTCATTGATGGGATTCTACAAACGGTTATCCCAAATATATTTCTCAGGAAGTAACTCGTTGTATGTATCCCTGAGAGGGGGGATCCACCCTATTTGGTAGATGTCTGGTAGGATAATTCCAACATTTCCATTAGATAAATAAAATGATTTTGTTTCAGGGAACCAATGGATAAGCAGCTCTTAAATAAGATCAAGCTGGTGATAAAAAATAAATTAGGAAATCCATACTACTTCATAAAGACGGATAGAATATAATTGGACTGAAAACTCAAAAAAGCTTGTCCTAGCCCAGAATAGTCATTCCCATTTATCAAAAAAATTACCACCATGATGGAGATCCCATTTTTTATCTCAATTTTCTACCAGGATTGTTCATATAAAAGATGAATTATGTGAGTAGCTTTAAGAAATGGGTTGATGAGAGAAATCACTTGGAAGATTGTGGGTCTCCTAAGACACTGACTTGAGAGAGACCCAAAGACATATATGGACATTCACTTTCCCCGTAACTAATCCCTTTTCCCCATGGATGTCACTCCTGAGGGGTTCATTTTTTTATGACCACCAAATGAGCATTGGAAGAAACACAAAGGAAGAAATACACGAATATAGGTATTATTTTCCCCATAAATAAAATGAAGAGGAAGGTGGTCATGATCACGTGGATCGAGTGAACTACGAGGAGACACGTGATCACATGACAATAATAAGGTCATGTAGATGACCATGTGAAAAAAATAGCCTATGGAAGTCCCTATAAATTCCCTTCAACAAGACCTTCTTCTGTTGAAAAGGAACCCCAGAAAATCACAAATCATGATGTGGCCATCATATAAGATTCCCCAAGTCATGTGGCTTGTAAACTAGTGGAATCCCAACAAAAAATCCAAAAAAAACTCCAAATAGGAGGAAAATATCAAAAATTTAAAGCCTCTTTCGGAAGTAAAACTCACACGACAGGACTCTGGTGATCAACAAGACACCGTAATCAACCAACAACATGTACACCTCATCTTGTGAAAGATATCTAGCATTTCATCCTTATCACATGAGTGCCTTGGACATTTTTATGAAACCATGCACTCCCCCTTTGACTCTATAAGGGAAACTGATGGAATTTTTCATGAAATAATCATGCATTTCCATAGGACCTTTTATCGGTCACACGAAACATCACCAAGAGGTAGAGTAATTGTCCTTAAAAACATTTAGACAAACTCATGAGATCCACAAACATTATAAAATAAACAAATGAAATAAAAGGGGGATAAGGTGAGAGCCTCTTGGAGTCATAAAAATCACACGACATTCCTCAAGTTATCTGTAAGATACCACCATCACCCGGGGACATGTCCACCTCTTCTCATTGGAACTTCTAGGCCAACTATATTTGTCTCCAAAAAGGTCCCAAACAAGTCTCCTAAGACCATGAGAAGGCCTTTTTTAGGTTCCTTGATCTCATGAAGTACCTTTTACATGTTGGAATGAAAATATGAAAGTCCTTTGGCATGTCCTCTTGATTAAAAAAAAGCCTTTAATTGGTAATAATCCAAAAATTATGGAATTGATGATATGTTCTTAAAGTCACTGAAAATCATGCATAAACCTGAAGTGTCCCAAGGTAGGACCATGCGAAGACATGTGACCCAAAATCCCTCCATTGACTCCAACCTGGATTCAAGGGATACATGCCGCTATAAGGGGTTAATAAACAAGGTTTTGGGGACTATAAATCCACCACCCCTTCGTGAAAAAAATAGTTCAGATCCAAAAAAAAGATGATAAAACAATTTGAACCTCATGTTGTCATAGCTAAGAAATAGATCATATTTCTTGTATTGGATGGTCTTATGACTAGAAAAGCTTCCCATGAGGTGAGATCTGTGGAACAATAGGAACGATCATGTATCATGCATAAAAACATGACATGATCCCTTGTAGATCAAGTGGAGGACTTCTTGTGGTTCATGCAAAGGGAATCCCACATATTTTATAATACATGTGAGACATAAAATAAGATAACACTATGAATTTAGAAGGATTAATAAAAAAAGGCTCAAACATAGGCTAAAATATGGGAGACTTGCATGATGAGCATATATGTTGATCCACATGTGATTCACATAAACAACCTATGTCATGTGACACTCCTTTGGTATACTATTTGGATCATGCAAATTTTCCTATAAATATCATATAAGGTCGTGTGGTGTCCCTGGGAATGCCACCCAAGTCTCAAGAACACTTTAAGCTCATCATTCATGCCTTGAAGTGCTCCCTAGAAATGTCACCTAGATCATATGACGACATAAGTACATATCATTTAAGTCTCGTGATAGCACCATGTAATGTAAACTAGAACTTGTGACATCCTCCAAAAAATCCAGCCAAACTTTTCAAATCCCCCTAGTTATGTCATATGGATCTTGCAATATCCCCAGTACATGTCAAATATGTAACGACCCAAAATTTCATTAATGGAAAATCCCTCTTGATCCAGTTAAATGTTTCTTTATGTTTTTATATGATGTCAACTTCTTTAGTTTAACGTTAAGATTTGTGACCGTTACTTTTATAGCCGTTGAACAGTGATCATC
Source organism: Viscum album (assembly GCA_963277665.1). NCBI lineage: Eukaryota > Viridiplantae > Streptophyta > Magnoliopsida > Santalales > Viscaceae > Viscum > Viscum album. Next base: position 1,649,088,778 of record OY728136.1, read on the forward strand.
TGGGTAGTTTAAATATAAGGCTTTAACGAACCAATTTTCTACTCAGACAAAGGAAGCGATGGCCTCATCCAGTAGAATTGCCCCTTACGAAGCCCATTTGTCGGAGCTCGGTAAAGAGGTGGCGTCTTTGGGCTTTTCCCTTGACCAAGCCCAAGCTGAGCTTCATCAAGTCAAGCTCGAACGTGATCGTCTACGGGAAAATGGAAGTTGATAGAGATTACCACTCGAGCGATGTTATCCGAGCAGCCCCAAGAGTCTGTCACCATCGCGCACCTTACCCTTAGGTCTTATGCGGCTATTTTAAGGGGTTATGTAACAAAAAAGTAGCACCATGTTCATGTACATTATTTTTGTATATAATAATGAATATAATTTCTAGTCATTTTTGATGCATTGTAATTAGTTTTTAAAGTACAAATGATGTTTTTAGTTATTATTTAATTAAGAATTATATTTTATTAAATTAAAGGATTTTTGAATTAAATAATATTTTAATAAAATATTATTATTAATATTAAATTAATTTTTATTAAATATAAATGATCTTATAATTTTATGAATGCAATTAAAATTTTTATTAAGGTTTGAAAGCCATTTCTGTCAAAACCTGTGAATTTTTATAAATGTCGGTTTTTATTTTAAAAGTGAAAATTCACATATTTAGAAAATTATTTAGATAAAATAAATATTATTTTTGGAATCAGGACGTCGAAATTATCCAACGGTGAATTTTTCATAATTTTCTGAGATAGTCAAATTTTTGGGTAAAAATTAAATACCATTTAAATATATAATGTGTTTTATGACATCATAATGACCCAATGGTGATGTAATAAAATACCATAATCCTTAGTTTCGGCCAATATATGTTTTATCATTAAAATAATGAGGTTTTGGGTTTGTTTGACTCACTTTTCAAAGCATTAATGGAGCCCTCAAGACTTATTCAACACTTTGCCTTTTTAAATTAATTTCCATGGGAGTGTGACTCACCTCCACATAAGCAACCCTAATTTTTTAATAAGTTCGGACCTTGGCCTTATAAAATATTATTTTCCTCTCTCCTTTTCCAGAAACCATGGGCAAATACCATGGGATGGTTTGTGGTTTGGATTATTTTAATATAAGGGGTCCCAAACCTAAATAATAAAGAATTCTCTCACCTTTCCTATATAAACCCACCCAAGCTCCCACTTCCTCCTCACTCAAAGCCCTTGAAGTTCGTCCAACCTCTGCCCTACTCTCTCTAGAATCCTCTCAAGGTGCCCCAAGCTCCCAAGAAGCCTCTCACAAGCCTCTCTCTAGCCTTTGGAAGCACACTTCCAAGTAAGGGTTTTTCTTCCTTTCTCATTTTTGTCAATTTTCTTTAAGTTGTATTGCCTTTTTAATTTCAATTATGAATGTTGGGGTATGGTTTCGCACCTCCCCCATACTGCCCTCTTATTGTTTGAATGATGGGAGACCCCTTTCTCTCTCATTAAATGCCTCCCATGTACACCCGTTACTATGCCGAAATTCCGAAAGGAGCTTCTCTCTCTTCTTTTATATTCAAGCAATACTTTTGTATCATGAATCTAAATTCCATTTCTATTGTTGGGACATGTATATATATGATCTCCTTACTGTCCATTACATGTAAATATGATGAGGAACCCCTTTCTCTCTCATCAACCTTTTTATGAATTCTTATGTCACGCCGTTACGCCGCCGAAATCGCACTGATTTTCTAAGCCAATGTCTTTGTGTAGTGAATACCATGCCCATTTCTCCATCAAGGGTATTCACCTTTATGCACATTTACTTATTGATTGTAAAGCTTCATGTATGAATTCCACATTCCTTTATCGTGGAATAAATGATTATGTTTTATGAATCCATGTTTTATGATCCATGTGGCACACTTATGCATGAAATGAAATGTTTAAGAAGGGTGCGCCCTGATAGCGCTCCAATGCATTGGGTAAAGTATAGTATCATGATACGTCATGTGCAATGAGTGTTGACTCATGCTAATTCAAGTGCAACGAGGGTTTACTCGTGCTTCAAGTGCAATGAGGGTTTACTCATGCTCCATGTGCAATGAGCCTTGGCTCATGCTAATTCAATGTTAAGTGTTGTTGCCACATTTCCATGTTATGATTATCATGCTTTATCATGCCTTTATATTCATGTCTCTCTTATGCTCTATTGATATGCCTATTGCCTAACATGTATTGTACTCCTCATGTTATTCATTATGTACTCCGTTACTGGGCTTTATAGCTCACCCTTTTCTTATGCATGTCCTCAGGTTATCCCATGCAATGCTAAGTACGAAGGAATGTAGTGGTCATGTAAAGGAAGTTTTCAATAAGGATGTTGTATTTCAAGTTTAAAGTTTTTATGTAATGATCCTAAGCCCCAAAGACACTAAACCTCTCGATCTTCTTTGTTGTATCAAGTGAAGTTTTATGTAATAAAGCATGTTTAATTTGTAATAAAAAGCAGGGTTGTCATAGTTGGTATCAAAGGATAGGTTTAGTTATTTTTGGGATTAGGAAACCCTAGTAAAGCCTTAGATACAAGACTAATCATAATAAAAACATCCCTAAGTTTTGTTAAATACTAAGTAAGTGGTTTATCAAACAAATACATCCCTGTCTGGATACGAGCAGGTAGAGGCGGCTCTGGCACAGATGTATCCTAGGGGTAAAACCCGAAAACACCGCTTTGAGCTAGACTCGAACGGGAACTGGTGCACGACAACGGGCCTTGCTGCACTCTTGGTTACGACACTCCCGGGGGATATGTTTTGATAAATTCGCAATCTTAGTATGAACCCTTATTAAGGGAAAAATGCCCCTAAGAATATATGTTAGAAGGAAGATCATGAAAAGCCTGGATTGAATCCTATAGACTCATGAGTTAAAGAGATTAAAGTTTATTTATAAGTCATAAACTTTTGTCTTTGGATTACCCTTTATGTGTTACCCCTAACTTTCCTTTTATTCCAGCCAATGGCCGGTAATGGGAGAACTCGGGCTAACAACCGTTGTGAAGATCAGTGTGAGGATTGTACTAATGAGATGCCCAATCCGATGGGAGCGGGAATCGCGAACTTTGTCACGCTTCTCTCTCAGCTAACTCAAGTTTTGAATAGAAACACTGGTCAAGAGAAACGTTCAACCCCCCCTAAGAAAGAACAAGTCGCTATTGAAAGCTTCATGAGACAAAGGCCTCCTACTTTTAGTGGATCATCCGATCCCACGATTGCTGAACAATGGATCAACTCCATTGAAAAGATATTCTCCATCCTCCAATGCTCTGAAAAAGAGAAGGTTCTCCTGGCGGCTTATCGTATGGAGGGTGAATCTGATCAATGGTGGACATTGATCAAAAATACGAAGCCTGAGGAGGAGATCGAGGCTTTGGAATGGAAGGTATTCCGGAAGATGTTTTTCGATAAATATTTTCCACGCACCCTCCGTCTTAAGATGGAAAGGGACTTCCTTTCCCTCAAGCAGAAAGATGAAGAATCTGTGGGAGCGTACGAGGCAAACTTCACAAGGCTTGCACGATACGCTTCTGGCTTTGTCGTTACCCCCGAATGCAAAGTTGACCGCTTCTTTGGTGGGCTGAAGCCTAGCTTGCGGAAAGCATTAGCGATCCGTGACTTCGACAGCTATGAGGAAATTGTCCGATGTGCCCTCAAGGTTGAAATGGAGATCGGAGAATCACAGGGGTATCATGGGGACAAGAAGCGGAAGGTGGACTTCAATGCTGGTGGTCCGATGGATAAATCCAACGGCGCTAAGAAATTCCAGCACCCCACTTGCCAAAAGTGTGGAAAGAAGCACCCTGGAAATTGCCTTAGGGGGACAAGAAAATGCTTCAAGTGTGGAAGAGAAGGGCACCTAGCTGTTAACTGTCAGCAAGAAGGACCCGCGGCTGCGACGGAGGGGAGGAACGCTCCGTTCGAACCTCAACGCGTTGTTCAATGCTTCAAATGCAAAGAACCGGGTCATTTTGCGAATCAGTGCCCTAATCCAAGGGTTATCGGAGGCAATCAACAACCTCCAAGACAACAAGGAAGAGCTTTTGCCATCACTTCTGCCGAAGTGAACCCCGACAACGAAGTGGTGACAGGTACGCTAGTTATTCATTCAAGAATAGCGAACGTACTTTTTGATTCAGGTTCTACGCATTCTTTTATATCTAAAAAGTTTAGTAGAACAATCCCTGCACCACCACAAATCATGGAAGTAAAGATGTCGGTGAGTACGGAAAATGGGGCAATCATTGCATCCCATGAGTATAAGTCCTCCCCTGTTATATTATGTGGATTGAATTTCCCGGCGAACCTCGTCATACTTCCTTTGGTGGAATTTGATGCAATTCTTGGCATGGATTGGCTTTCCTTATATAGAGCCAACATAAATTGTCGGGAGAGGGAAATCACACTCCATATGGAGAATCGACCCCCGATTCTTTACAAGTGTCAGGAGGAAGATGAATCTCCTTTAGCTCCATCATCTCAAGCATGGATATTACTGCCTTATGAGCATGCATATCTGGCTCAGATGATTGAGTCCAAGGAAGAAACCACCCTTGAAGAAATGCCTATTGTGAGGGAATTCGCTGAAGTATTTCCCGAGGAACTTCCTGGTCTTCCTCCAAGAAGAGATGTTGAGTTCTCAATTGAACTTATACCTGGGGCGCTACCAATATCCAAGACTCCATATAGAATGGCTGTGGTTGAGCTTGAAGAACTGAAGAAACAACTACAGGAGAATCTGGATAAAGGGTTTATACGCCCAAGTGCATCACCATGGGGTGCACCAGTCCTCTTCGTCAAGAAGAAGGATGGGTCAATGCGGCTTTGCATCGATTATCGTGAACTTAACAAAATCACGATAAAGAACAAGTATCCTCTCCCAAGAATCGATGACTTGTTTGATCAGCTGTGTGGAGCACAATACTTCTCCAAGGTCGACTTGCGGTCGGGATATTATCAAGTAAGGGTGAAGAAGGAAGATATCCCCAAGACTGATTTTCGTACAAGGTACGGGCACTATGAATTCATAGTAATGCCTTTTGGACTCACCAATGCTCCAGCAATATTCATGGACTTGATGAATAGAGTCTTTAGAGATTACCTAGATAAATTTGTGGTAGTCTTTATAGATGATATTCTAATATACTCCAAAACCAAGGAGGACCATGAGGAGCATTTAAGAACTGTACTGGAGACTTTGCGCAAGGAGAAGCTCTATGCCAAGTACAGCAAGTGTGAGTTCTGGTTGAAGGAGGTCTCATTCTTGGGCCATATCATCACAAGCAATGGGATATCTGTGGACCCCTCCAAAACAGATGCAATTGAGGGATGGCCGAGGCCAACATCGGTAACTGATATCCGTAGCTTCTTGGGGTTAGCTGGATATTATCGACGATTTGTGAGAAACTTCTCACGATTGTCCAACCCTCTTACCAAGCTAACTCGAAAGGGAGTAAAGTTTTCTTGGAGTGATGAATGCGAAGAAAGCTTCAAGGAGTTGAAAAGGAGGCTTATCACTGCACCTGTGCTCACTTTACCCACAAGTGGGGAGCTTTTTGTGGTATTCAGTGATGCTTCGAAGAAGGGCTTAGGATGTGTGCTGATGCAGAATGATAAAGTGATATCCTATGCCTCAAGACAGTTGAAAATCCATGAGCGAAACTATCCAACGCATGATCTGGAGTTGGCGGCGGTGATCTTTGCCTTGAAAATCTGGCGGCATTATCTCTATGGAGAGAAATGTGAGATATATACTGACCACAAGAGTCTTAAATATATATTCACACAGAAAGAGCTTAATATGCGCCAGAGAAGATGGATAGAGATCATAAAGGATTATGACTGTTCAATACATTACCACCCTGGGAAGGCGAACAAGGTGGCGGATGCCCTAAGTAGAAAGGATCCAGCAATTCTATCAATGATGAGAATTGAGAAGGATCCAATCTTCTTAGACTTGATGAAGATGGATGTGGGAATCATAAAGAAGGGAACATCATCAATCCTTTCACAAATGATTGCTCAACCATCTCTTTTGGAAAGGTTAAAGGATGCTCAAAGGGATGATGCGAGAATCCAAGAAAAAGTGGAAGCTATCAAAAAGGGAAAATCCTCAGAGTTTAATGTTAATGAAGAAGGAATTGTGCGGTTTGGGAAAAGACTATGTGTCCCATCATGTTCGGAGCTGAAGAAGGAACTTTTGGATGATGCACATAGTTCAAATTTCTCTATTCACCCAGGGAGCACAAAGATGTATCGAGATCTCCGAGAAAACTTTTGGTGGGATAATATGAAGAAGGAGATCGCCGAATATACATCAAAGTGCCTGGTGTGTCAGCAAGTGAAGGCAGAGAGGCAGAAGTCTAAGGGGATGATGCAACCATTGCCCATACCAGAATGGAAATGGGAGAACATCACCATGGACTTCGTCACTGGACTTCCAAGGACATCCAAAAGCAACAATGCAATCTGGGTTATTGTGGATCGTCTTACACAGACTGCACACTTCATTGCTATTCAAGAGGATTTCTCTTTGGATCAACTGGCACGGATATATATCAGGGAAGTGGTACGGTTGCATGGAGTACCACTATCTATTGTGACGGACCGAGATCCAAGATTTACCTCTAAGTTTTGGAAGAGTCTTCAACATGCTCTGAATACTGAACTGAACTTCAGTACGGCCTATCATCCTCAAACTGATGGCCAATCCGAGCGGACTATCCAAACACTTGAGGATATGTTGAGAGCGTGCTCAATGGACTTTAAAGGAGGATGGGATCAACATCTTCCCCTAGTTGAGTTCTCTTATAATAATAGTTTCCACTCGAGCATCCAAATGGCACCATATGAAGCCCTGTATGGGAAAAGGTGTAGAACACCGGCATGTTGGGATGAGGTCGGTGAACGTAAGCTGCTTGGACCAGAAATGGTCGAAGAAATGGTGGAGAAGGTGAAAACCATTCAGCAGCATATCAAGGCAGCCCAAAGTCGACAGAAGAGTTATGCAGATAATCGTCGACGAGACCTTGAGTTTAAAGTCGGAGACATGGTGTTTTTACGCATATCTCCGTGGAAGAAGGTCATGAGGTTTGGAAAGAAAGGGAAGTTAAGTCCAAGGTACATCGGCCCATTCGAGATTCTTGATCGTGTTGGGGCTGTGGCCTATCGACTAGCACTTCCACCTACTATGGCCAAGGTGCATGATGTCTTCCATGTATCCCTCTTAAGGAAGTACATACCAGACCCTTCACATGTACTCTCTTCCGAGGTGGTACAATTAGAAGACGATCTTTCTTATGAGGAGCAACCAGTGAAGATCTTAGATCGTAGAGAAAAAGTTCTACGAAATAAGACAATGCCCCTCGTCAAGGTGTTGTGGAGAAACCACAAGTTTGAAGAAGCAACTTGGGAGTCGGAGGATATGATGAAGCTAAGTTACCCACATTTGTTTTAGTGTGGGAAAAGGAAAATTTCGAGGGCGAAATTTCTTAAGGGGGGAATGTTGTAACGACCCAAAATTTCATTAATGGAAAATCCCTCTTGATCCAGTTAAATGTTTCTTTATGTTTTTATATGATGTCAACTTCTTTAGTTTAACGTTAAGATTTGTGACCGTTACTTTTATAGCCGTTGAACAGTGATCATCTGGGTAGTTTAAATATAAGGCTTTAACGAACCAATTTTCTACTCAGACAAAGGAAGCGATGGCCTCATCCAGTAGAATTGCCCCTTACGAAGCCCATTTGTCGGAGCTCGGTAAAGAGGTGGCGTCTTTGGGCTTTGCCCTTGACCAAGCCCAAGCTGAGCTTCATCAAGTCAAGCTCGAACGTGATCGTCTACGGGAAAAATGGAAGTTGATAGAGATTACCACTCGAGCGATGTTATCCGAGCAGCCCCAAGAGTCTGTCACCATCGCGCACCTTACCCTTAGGTCTTATGCGGCTATTTTAAGGGGTTATGTAACAAATAAGTAGCACCATGTTCATGTACATTATTTTTGTATATAATAATGAATATAATTTCTAGTCATTTTTGATGCATTGTAATTAGTTTTTAAAGTACAAATGATGTTTTTAGTTATTATTTAATTAAGAATTATATTTTATTAAATTAAAGGATTTTTGAATTAAATAATATTTTAATAAAATATTATTATTAATATTAAATTAATTTTTATTAAATATAAATGATCTTATAATTTTATGAATGCAATTAAAATTTTTATTAAGGTTTGAAAGCCATTTCTGTCAAAACCTGTGAATTTTTATAAATGTCGGTTTTTATTTTAAAAGTGAAAATTCACATATTTAGAAAATTATTTAGATAAAATAAATATTATTTTTGGAATCAGGACGTCGAAATTATCCAACGGTGAATTTTTCATAATTTTCTGAGACAGTCAAATTTTTGGGTAAAAATTAAATACCATTTAAATATATAATGTGTTTTATGACATCATAATGACCCAATGGTGATGTAATAAAATACCATAATCCTTAGTTTCGGCCAATATATGTTTTATCATTAAAATAATGAGGTTTTGGGTTTGTTTGACTCACTTTTCAAAGCATTAATGGAGCCCTCAAGACTTATTCAACACTTTGCCTTTTTAAATTAATTTCCATGGGAGTGTGACTCACCTCCACATAAGCAACCCTAATTTTTTAATAAGTTCGGACCTTGGCCTTATAAAATATTATTTTCCTCTCTCCTTTTCCAGAAACCATGGGCAAATACCATGGGATGGTTTGTGGTTTGGATTATTTTAATATAAGGGGTCCCAAACCTAAATAATAAAGAATTCTCTCACCTTTCCTATATAAACCCACCCAAGCTCCCACTTCCTCCTCACTCAAAGCCCTTGAAGTTCGTCCAACCTCTGCCCTACTCTCTCTAGAATCCTCTCAAGGTGCCCCAAGCTCCCAAGAAGCCTCTCACAAGCCTCTCTCTAGCCTTTGGAAGCACACTTCCAAGTAAGGGTTTTTCTTCCTTTCTCATTTTTGTCAATTTTCTTTAAGTTGTATTGCCTTTTTAATTTCAATTATGAATGTTGGGGTATGGTTTCTCACCTCCCCCATACTGCCCTATTATTGTTTGAATGATGGGAGACCCCTTTCTCTCTCATTAAATGCCTCCCATGTACACCCGTTACTATGCCGAAATTCCGAAAGGAGCTTCTCTCTCTTCTTTTATATTCAAGCAATACTTTTGTATCATGAATCTAAATTCCATTTCTATTGTTGGGACATGTATATATATGATCTCCTTACTGTCCATTACATGTAAATATGATGAGGAACCCCTTTCTCTCTCATCAACCTTTTTAGGAATTCTTATGTCACGCCGTTACGCCGCCGAAATCGCACCGATTTTCTAAGCCAATGTCTTTGTGTAGTGAATACCATGCCCATTTCTCCATCAAGGGTATTCACCTTTATGCACATTTACTTATTGATTGTAAAGCTTCATGTATGAATTCCACATTCCTTTATCGTGGAATAAATGATTATGTTTTATGAATCCATGTTTTATGATCCATGTGGCACACTTATGCATGAAATGAAATGTTTAAGAAGGGTGCGCCCTGATAGCGCTCCAATGCATTGGGTAAAGTATAGTATCATGATACGTCATGTGCAATGAGTGTTGACTCATGCTAATTCAAGTGCAACGAGGGTTTACTCGTGCTTCAAGTGCAATGAGGGTTTACTCATGCTCCATGTGCAATGAGCCTTGGCTCATGCTAATTCAATGTTAAGTGTTGTTGCCACATTTCCATGTTATGATTATCATGCTTTATCATGCCTTTATATTCATGTCTCTCTTATGCTCTATTGATATGCCTATTGCCTAACATGTATTGTACTCCTCATGTTATTCATTATGTACTCCCTTACTGGGCTTTATAGCTCACCCTTTTCTTATGCATGTCCTCAGGTTATCCCATGCAATGCTAAGTACGAAGGAATGTAGTGGTCATGTAAAGGAAGTTTTCAATAAGGATGTTGTATTTCAAGTTTAAAGTTTTTATGTAATGATCCTAAGCCCCAAAGACACTAAACCTCTCGATCTTCTTTGTTGTATCAAGTGAAGTTTTATGTAATAAAGCATGTTTAATTTGTAATAAAAAGCAGGGTTGTCATAAAATAGCTCTCTCCATGACACCCAAAAAAGTCATCCAGGACATATGGAGCCCTCTAATACATGTAACATTGACTCTCAGAAATCCCTAATAATTTGGCAGCCATCCTCAGTGATGACACCAGGGAAAGTCAGCTGGATCATACCAATCCCTTTAAAGCATGTCATTCTGGTCCATGCACTTTCTTTTAGGACAATCCGGATAGGTCTTCAAATTTCCTCTATACAACTCAGCCTTGATCATGTGACAACCTTAAAACATGCCATCCAAGTTATGTGATATCCCTATGATATACCAACTAGATCATGTGATTGTCTTTGGACAAGTAAGGTAGAAATTCCCTATCATTTTGAGCTAAAAATCAATGCATGTCATGAAATAAATGAGTCCAGGACAATTAGGTATCCCAGACTTGATATCGTTTTCCATCCTTAGTGTATAAGCCTCGATCAAAAGGGAAACATTAGTGTGTAATAACCAATATACAGATTAACATAATATGTCCCAAATATATGGGAAACATCAATGTGTAATCCCCAACTGACTAAACTATGATGAATCTGGTTCTATTTATAACTAAGTTACATTGGACACCTTCCCATTTCCCAACCTCAATATTAATCATCCAAACGGCGGTCCCATCATATTAGTCCCCCATCCAAAATTAAGAAGACTAATAATTTTCCAACGCTTGATTCCCACACTGAGCATAGCACATATGGTATCAGGATGTAACAATGATCATATAATTCCCATGATAAGTCTCTATCTGGATAAGGGAAACCTTAGTATGTAAGCATCGATAAGCTACACAATATGATATGTCCTTCAAATCAAGGAAATGTTAGTATCTAATCCCTAACTAGTTGAACTAAGATGACTCTTATTCTTTCTGTGACCTGGATACATAGGATTCCTTTCTAAGTCCCCACCCCAAACTCAAATGGGCATCCAATTCAACATAAGTCCCTCTATGTCTCCTATATTTCAACCATCAGGACCCAATCATTCCCATGGGCAAGTCATGTTTCCTCATACACTAAAGGATTGAAAAATCACTAAACTGTGATGAATCTGGTTCTTACTGTAACCAGGATATGTAGGATGCCTTCCTAATGCCAAATCACTACATTAAACATCTCAAGGGAAATCCCAACAAAAACTTCTTGCATCCATATGAAATGAGGTTGATCACTTTCTATCCCTTGTTTCTCACAACAATCCTAGATCACATGGGTTTAGGAAGTCATAATTAACACATCATTAGAATCATGAATGTCCACTAGCCTGGGAAATCTAACTATGTAAGCGAAGATTAGTGATATGGTACAAAAATTACCCAATATAATGGCATTTAACTTGGGGCTACTTCCAAGGGAATTCATGAACTATGATAAAGATGATTCATATTATAACCAAGATATGTAAGATGTATCCTTGAGACCCAAGCTAAAAAAAAATTTGCATAAGTGCCTCGAAAAATGTACTTTCTGCATGACGTTAAACTGCAAGGGTCTAACAAACTCCAAGAGTTTTGATTCCTGCTATAAATATGATATGTAAGATGCATCATAATGTCTCAATCCTCTCCTTGGAATATTAAATTCTTCCCATCATGATATAAAATTATGAACTTCATAGTTATGAGGATTCAATATATAAGTAGTCATTAATTACTGGGAAATATATAAATAACCTCATATATATATAGATGGAATAAATAATGATGTCCCCTTCTACGTTTTTAAATAAAAATAGTTAACTTATGACCACTAGTTGGGGTTAATTTTCCTCTATCAGTATTAGCAAGAGATTCTCGAACTTTTCTTAAATCTATAAGAGAGTCCTAGAGTAGGAAAAAATTACCCTCAAAAGGGTGTGATGAGTACAACCTCCCATTCTCTCAACCAATGTGAGTTCCTAAGTGTCATTGGGTAAAAAAACCCTAACTGAATACATTCATTTGGAAATAAGTTTTGTATCCTTTTACTGATATGGGAACCGTTGGGAGTTTTCATTGAAAACAATAATGGTAACCCAATCTAAATGATTGTGCATCACATTTAACTCCCCCTTCACTCAAAATATTCCATTGACCAAAACCAAATTCACCTAGTAGTTGTATCTTTCCCATAAAAATACTAACAAACTGAAAACATCTCCCTTGAACTTAAATGGATGCTTTCCCTCAATAATATGATGACACATTCAAAATCCAGTAATGTAACCCAAAAATAAAATCACCCCCCCACACACACACACAATTAAATTATAATAAATCATCCAATAAAAATCCATTTAGATATTTTTTGGGATAATTTTTTTTAAAATTTAATTTGCCTATCATTAAATGGTTCTCAAATTCTCAAAGGATAGTTCAAAAGGAGGATCAATATAAGTGTAATGGGTGGTTACTTTTATCTATTGATTATCATGTGGTTTAGAAAATGAATCTATCATATTAATACAATCTAAAGAATTAATTTGATCTCAAAGGTCCATAAAATCCCAACTCATGATTGGGGGTTAAAAACACACAATATGAAGATATGTCTATAGGTGACCATGATATAAAAGTAGACGTTGTTCTGCATAGAATGATAGAGGATTTCCCTAATCAAAAATTGGGCATTCAAAATTTATTGGTCTTAACATAAAATTATGTAACTAATTTTACAATGAAAATATAATGTGTTTGAGATGAATACAGTTATTTTAACTGTATAGAAATAATGAAAAATATTTTAAGATTTAATACTGCATAATTATGATTTATTTTATTTTATTTTCAAAAAAACACACAATCAAAAGAAAAAGAGAACAAAATGGTGAATGAAAACAGTGGTAAAAACAAAAAAGGGATTGTACATGAGAATGAGAGTGTAATAATAATGAGATATATAGAGAGTTAGTGAGGAGTTAAAGTTAAATAGTTTAGCCTTATTTTAGATTTGGTGGGTTATTGTCTCGTTATAATGTTGGGTCTACTTGAGTTATCGGGAATTCATTGGAATTTGATGTGGTTCTGGGTGTGTGTGTTCTCACATGGTGGTGCTTTCACTGATGTTTATTAATATTCAATGTACTTTTGGAAGAAGGTTCTTGGACTTGAACTTCACAAAAAGGATAAAAATTTGTTACAATAAAAGGTTCTTCTCAATTAGAATTAAGAATGCATGTGTGATGCTAAAAGTGAAAATTTAAGAGCATTACCTCTTCATCACTATGAAATGCCTTTCATAGTATATTTTTTTCATTGGGTAACATATGTTTTTCTTTATGGAGATTGTAATTATTTTAGGAATAAAGTTGAATCTACTCTATTTCATTCAAATGAAAAAATATCTCTTCACAAAAAATTTAAAAATCAAAATTACTAGATCTCATAGCCAAAAATGACTTATGTTAGATTTAAACATGAAAATGATATGATTTACCAAAAAAATCTTAATTTTATACATCTATTTGTGTGTGCTATAGGAATATTAATAATCCAATCGTGCTTCACTAAGTCTTTCAAACTAGACTTTTTTTTGTTTGACAATCATCTGGAACACCCTTTTCACTTCCCTATAATAAATTCAATCCATTCCATTTTTGGGGGGCCGAAAGAAAGTTGAATTTATTTTTAACAATCCAATTTTTTTCTAAAAAGTGACTCCATGGTTCAATTATAGAATTGGGTTCTCTAACCAAGGACTGAAGATTTCAAAAATTGATAAAATATGTGGGTTTTGAGGAACTCAATAATATTATGTGCATCATCTTTTTAATGGATTTCGCCTCTACCAACTAGGAAAAATAGTCAACAACCATAATGATATATGAGAATCCATTTGAGGGAGGTAAGGATACCATGAAATGTATTCCCCAAACATCAAAGATATCATGGGTATTAAGGGATTCTGTAGAATTTCATTTCTCATATAAATTATGCCAAACTTTTTCCAAGAGGGAAATGATTGACAGAACTCATGTGAGTCCTCTAAGTTATAATGCATGAAAAACCTAGATTCAAGGACCCTTAGGGGTCCATTATGGTCCAAAGTGGCCAACTTTAACCATTGAGTGGAAGAATTACCAGACGAAGGATATTCTTCTTCATCAACACATCTCCTCATCACCATGTTGGTCATAATTTTCCAAAGTTTATTATCTATCTAGAAATAGTATTTGGAATAACTTTTTAGCTTCACTTTTTGTTCTTTTGAAAACAAATTAAGAAAAACTATCACAATCAAGAAATTCATAATTAGGGTGTACTGTGGTAACTTTGGGGTGATGTGTGTAAAGTGTTCATATGGAAATTCAGGATCAATGATTTAAGAATGAGAAGAAATATAAGTTATACTCAGTTGATCAGCTACAATGCTTTGTTTTTTAGGTAGAACATTGATCATAAGGTAAAAACTTGGAGCATTATGATCAATCTTATTAGACTCGATTTGGAATCACATTTCTTGAGTTTTAAACTTAACATTGAATATAATATAAATGTGATGATTTTGGAACCTACATGGTAGGGGTAGAATTTGTATAAGGAAAAATATATAAAGGTTCCTTTTCAATGATAGTGTAATAGTATTGGGTTTCATCGAGTATTTTTTAGGATTGATATATTACATGAGTAATTTATCTCTTCTTTTAACAAGTATGAAACTAATGTCACTCTCAAAATAATCACAAATTAATTCAAAGGGAAAGGACCAATCTGGAGGTTGTATTATTGGGGTTGATGTATATACATCTTTGAGTTCCATAAAGGATCCCATGAAATCCAAATTGAAATTGAGTGTAACATTATTCTAGTGTAACCAAGTGAGTGGGATTTAAATCCTACAAAATTCTTGGATGAACTTCCAATAAAAACCAGTTTATTCAAAAATAAAGGTATGTATCGAACTGATTTGGTTTCAAGAAGTGATTAGATCACATATATTTTATCTATATCAACATGAATAACCTCTTGAAAAAAAAATTTCCTGAGAACAATCCTACTAGTAACCATGAAGAGATGTTTTACAAAATTCAATATAAGGATACATTTGACACACTTCTACAAGTCCAGACGTAGTGAATGAAGGAAGGATTCCAATGGCTCACAAAAACTGGAAAATTTATCCATGAAAAATTCCATTAAATACTCAATGAATTCAGAAACGATACTCATCATACACCTCTTGAATTTTGTATGATCATTAAAAACCCAAAAGGAATTAATCTATATTCATATGTTCCAAAGGGGAAAATTAATGTAGTATTTTCATCGACATGATGTTTTATTGAGATTTTGAATTATCTAATGTATCCATCAAGAAAGAAATAATGAAACTTACAATCTACTCATTATAGAATATGATCGATGAAATGAAATGGTTAGTTATTTATTATGTTTTATCATTCAATTTTGGATAATCAATTGACATATTCCATTTTATTTTCACCTAAGTTTTGATCACTTATTTAGGTTAATTTGTGGTAATAGTTATCCCAACATTCTTAGGAACCACTTGAATCAAAATAAACTATTAACTTTATTAAATGTGGTAAAAAATACGATCTTGAAGAATATTGGTAATATCATACCTAACTACCTCAAGTGTGAGTTTATTGAGTCTTATTTGATGTTTCATGATTGGTTTTCATGACTCCACTTGATGGATATGATGCATAAAAAGGTCATGTTTGTCGCCTGGTATATAATTTAAGAACCAAATTATGTACTTTTTGTTTTCCTCAAACATCTAAATGAATTTGGACTCCTCAGTTGCATTAAAAAAGGAGGTAATGAGTGGGTAAGATTTATTATGGAAAATTAATGCATAATTTAGTTGTGCATGAAGAGGTTTTAGATTAGTTTTTCCCTTTATTTGTTGTCTAGAAAAATTAAGAACAATGGAAGGAATCCCATATGTTTTTTATTCATTTTCATCATTAATTTTCAAGGTAATGTGGTAGATATCATATGTGAGATTCAATTACAAATATTTATCAATGTCATTTGTATCTATATAGATTACAAATGAAAGTTCAACATCAACTTCTCTATTTATGAATTGGTTAATCATGGTGAAAATTTCACAAAATTATCTCTTGTTAAGACATGAAAACATGATAGAACTATGTTCAATGTACTCTTAGAAGTGTCTTAAAAATAATATATAGAGAATACATAGTGTTTATATTAAGGGTATTTAATGGATTGAAAATATTAAAGTGAAAAAGTTGGTCACCATATTACATGGATAAGATTCCAGCATGTGAATCATTTTTTTTTTCAAGAATTCATGAGAAGTGTACATTATATAATCATGGTAGATGAAGAAGAATATTTCTTACCTTCTATATCAAGGACATAGAAATCATTTGGAAAGATAATATAACTAAGTAAAACAAGACCATCATTAGTTATCCCCTTATTACTATAAGTGATCCTAATATCTAACTGGATGAAAATACTTATTGAGGTACATTGTACATGTTTGGATAAGATGGATTTGAGAATGAAATTTATCATGGTTATTATGTCTATGAGTACATCATCATTGTTATACCTCCTTATGTGGCATAGAAATGTAAAGTTTACTGGATCTTTTAACTTCGTGGGAGTAGGTTATTAGGTTAAAACATTTTTAATGGTCCTAATTTATCTCTTAAGGGTGTATAATTCATTATGAATCTTTTATTTTTAGGAATTGGGTAGATTGAGTCCAAAAGGGGAATACTCACTACAAAAAGTCTCAACAAGTTGAGCCTCTCATAATAATGTCCAAATGGATTCTTAGGATTAAATATAGCTTGATTAATACTATTTGAGTCCTTTAGAGGGGTGGAAGGAGGTGAGGGAGCAGCTTTAGATTCCTTTTATAGCCTTATTGTTTTATTTTTTTTGTCTCAACATTAAAAAGATCTTTAGATGATTCATCATGAGGCATAGAAATTTATTTTCATTATCTAAGAGAAATTTCGAATACATTACCTTTGGTATTGGGAAATGGTTGAGATGGGATTCATGAATAATTAGATTTTTTTCATTCTTAGGTGGGATTCAACTTGAAAATAGTTTTTTCAAATTTTTTTGAGACAAGAAGGGGTGATGGAGGAAATATCATCCATCACACTTTCCCAAGGTTGTCAGAAGAGGAGTCTTATACCATATTAGTATTTCCATGATATGGGTTTTTAGAAAATCGATTATATTAGTTTGGGAAGGCTCAATAGGATAGAGGAAACTAGGAGTAAGATGAGGAATGCCCCTTTGATGTTAACAAACAAATGAATATGGTTTTTGATTGTTACTCCAACTTTGACCATATTGGAAATGGTTAGGATTTCAAGGATATAAATGAGGGGGTTGAGAGATAATGTTACCATACCATAATCCTAGATAACCATTCTAGAATGGATTAAAGGTAGGGTAGAATGGATCTTAGTGTGGATGTTTAGAGCATTGAACAAACTTAATATGTTGTTAGGGGATGGTGTTCTGCATAGAAGACTCATCATTGATCCTAATTAGTTCATATGAATCATTAAAATCCTTTGTGTTGTTCACCTAAAATGGTTTTCTATTTTTTGATAATATATTTTGTTCAGATTTTTTTTCCAACATTTGATAAATATTTGATAGAAGTTATGAAATTTCTATTATTAAGTTTCTAGATAAGGCTAAGAAGTTTCCAAAAATCTGTTAAGAATATTTCTCAACAAAGTCATGCAATGCTAATTTATTCTTCAAAGCTTCCAAAATCATGAAAAATATCAGGATAAATAATTTTTTTAATAGGTAGATGATGTTTTTAGATACACTTTTTCAAATAAGGGTCACTAGATGTAGATTTGCAGACATAGTTCTCTAGATGGAAGATGATCAGATGAAGATGTTGTTAAAGGTGATATAGGTATAAGTTTATTAACATATGTAGGTTACCGAAATGCAGTCAAACATAAAAAAATACCAGAAATATGAAAGCATATGGATATGTGGTGCTATGAAATATATGTGGATAAACATAAAAAATCCAAATAGTTATTTTTATAATACACCAAAAACATATGATAATTAAAAAATTCCAAGAAAAGAGTATCATGAAATCCATATACTAAATTTTGTACTAAAATATAAAATATAATAAAATAGTCAAATGAATTTAAAATGAAAATAAGTAAAAAAAATTAAAATTTAAAATTTGAGTTTTTATCTACAAAAACAAATGAGAAATCATGTTTGAAGTCAAAATAAATACATTGATGAAATCAAAGTAGGGCACTATATATAGAAGATGCATGTGACTACAATATTTAGATATTTGAACAATGTAGTAATCCATATTCAATGACTCAAGTGAAATGGATAGAGGGATATTGAGTTTCTAAATATAAAATATTTACAAATTTTAGGTGGATAAGTTATAAATTGCACCGCTGAAGAAAAGCAGACGGATTGAGTCGATCATATGAAGATTCATCAAACAACCATACATCACATGAAAATTCACAATTTCCGCAAAATGAGTTATCTAAATGTAGTTTTAGATGAGGCAGGTTGAATGGAAAAAGTTGTTCACGTGATGAAATTAGTAGAGAATTGCATGTATTTTCACTTATTGGGGAGTTTCGAAATAATTCTATGAACAAATATTCCACCGGTTGGATATTTTTATAATATTTACATAAATATTTGAAAATAAATTTCACAGGATAATGTCTATTTTATTTTCTTCCAATTGGTTTGTTATCTAGCTAAGTTATATATGTTTGAAGAAGTTCCTTAACTCTCAGTTAATGAATGTTCAAGAATGTTTTGAATCACAGGAGTTTTCATGAAAGATAAATATTTTAACAGAATAATCCATAAGGATCAAGAAGATTCGATCAAATTTAAATTGAATATAAAGACAACAATGAGTTCCTATCTTTCTTACTTTGGGAGAACCTATATAACATTAATAAAAAAACAAAACTGTGAAAAACAATTGTTCATGCATATGAATAGATAACACACTGAAGCTTTTCTGGCAGAATAAGTTTCAAACTGATTCAGTTGAAGAGGAGAGGAATAGAATAGGGTTTTCAAAGATTATATTTTCAGAAATATTTTTTGTTAAAAGAAACTAGATAGAAGATTACCAAATATTGGCATTGAAAAAAGGTATAAAATGGAGATACCAAACAAATTATAATGGAAAGAGCTTCCAATAAGAGTTATATGTGTAGTTGCTCTTTTTATCTGAGAAAACTCATATTAGAAAATAGGTTTGGTTTTAATTAATTGAAATTATCATATAATATGAAAAGATGGTGGGTGAACTATATGGACACCTATAGAATATAAAAAAACATAGATAGATTTCCAGATAAAATTTCTGGGAGTTGTTTTACAAAGTTTAATATATTTTTGGTGGATTAGTTTTATAATAAAATCACTTTTAACTGATGAGAGTAGATATAATTATTCCTATAATAATATAGAAGGAGTCTAACTATATTTTACTCAAGTTTTATATACTTCTTACTGATATTGAATTTTCATGGACAGAAGGGAGTTATCATGGTAAGGATGTAGGTTCTCAAACAGATTTCAACCCTGTAAATATTTTATGCCTTCAATTCATTCATATCATTATAAGATTGTGAGTTTTTTATTTATGTTGACAAGGATAAAACTATAACAAGATAAAAGGTTTTATTTCACATATTTAAAATTTTAAACCAATAAAAACTGATTCAATGACCACTAGTGGTTGCAATTATCTGAAAGAACATTAATTTATATCAAATATATTATTCCCTTATTTGATCTTTATTATGGAAAATTCAACTAAATTAATAATGGAGGTCTTACTATATTAAATGTAAAAATATTATCACATTTTGAAACTAGAATGATACCCTATCCTTTGTCTCTTATCTTAGAGGTAATTGATGCAAAAACTGTTGGGTTTCCACCAATTGATAAAAATGATCACATGAAGTTTTCTAAAAAATAGAAATATTGAGATTGATTTTAAAGTTATAAATTCTATTATTATGTATTTATTATTAAATTTTTTTCATAAAGGGTATTTTTCTCAAAACATATAAAGAAAATTTGGTCAAGAATAAATGTATCTTTGATGGAAACACTAAATGTGTGAAACACAGCCCCTCCTCATTTCCTTGATTAGAGGTGGTGGTGATAATAGAACTTAGCAGACATTCCTAGAACACCAAAGGCTGTAAAGAAATTAAAAGGGGCTCAAAAAAATTTGAGGAAAGAATTTACATTAAAATATTAAACAACCACATCAATATAACAATAAAAATATATCCCTCCATATAATGAATAAACAACAAAATAAAACTCAAACATAACCCAAAATAGTAAACCATTTCATAATACAAGTGAAAACCAAAAGAAATACTCAAAGAGAACCAAAATACAAAAAAAAACTAAAAACTCCCAAGTCAATGTCAACCAGAAACATCAAACCCACTCCATGATACAACTCCATATGTCAATCCTAAGGTATCAAGAAGCATCACTAGAGAAATGAGAGTCCTTATATTTACCTACGTCTAGGTAGATGACATATGCAAACACAAAATAGTTCATAAGTTGGGGTGAGTCGAAACTCTATAGGATTTTCCTAAACACCTCCCAACTCATGCCACTAGGAAATGAAATAGTTAACACACTTTATATAAAATATTTTTAAGAAGTAGATAATATTTTGTATCAAATTCATAATAACTTTCTATGGAAATAAATAAAAAATCCTTCAAAAAAATTTCATTTTTTTTTTCATACCCATAACCATGTCTCTAATACAAACCTTTCATGCCTAATTGATAGTTACATACTCATGACCGGTCCCTTTTAGGTACACCAAGTCATCAAAAGGTGAAAAATACCAAGTTACCCAATAAAAACACCCTTTCTATGTATTCATGTCAATGAATTTACTCACACTGACCATGTATTCAAAATACCCTACGAAAAAATCACATGAAAAGAGCCAAAAAAATTATTTAAATCATTCCATCAAATAACTAATATTCATAAAACCATAACAAATTTAAACTAACTGTTTTTAAATCATAACCATAGAGTGTTTTCCTAAAATCCATCTAATTTCACCTCTTGGAAAACCACAACCAAAAATACTATTTACATTATGAATCGAAAATGGTTTTCACAAAAATTTCAAGAAAATAATTTAATTAAAAATAATCCTTTTAGTTATAAGTCAATTTTACATGAGCGATAAGCCATATACTTCATAAAGGTTAGTGAAAATGAAGAACATCACTATGATTCTCAAGATTCGGGCTTAGATCTTCTTCCCTTTAAAAAAATATCCTAATAAATCATAGATCCCAATATAGAATATATATTGATCCACCATGTATTACATATATTATTTTGAGAGAGAGACATAATTAGACTTTCTAATAATAATGGTGAAGATTGATGATTTACTAATGAATCCAATCCTATCACGCTATTTGATTCACCAAAGTATCACTTTTGGATTAATATAGATAATACCTCAATAAAAGGGACCAAAATAACTTTAAATAATTAAATAATTAGGTTATTAAATAAGTTTTTTGGCCATTAATTTAGATTAGATCCACATTTTAATGACTTTCAACAATACGTCACATAGTTAAGTTGCACTATTTGGAAACTTTTGCGCCAACTGTGAAATGATATGGTATCAAGATGACACCTTTCATTATTCGTTGACATGGTTACATATACCATTCACCAACCATGATTTTCCCACTATTTCAAGATTCATGGTTTTTAGAAGGTGGTTCACGGTTTCTACTTACCATGCACAAACTGTGCACCTCCACAAAAGCCTCCAAAACAAACGAAAACATCTCATAACCTCCAAAAACTCAACCTAAACATTATATAGATTAAAAATAAATAAATTATGTTTAATGTACCAAATCCTGGAGGTACTAAATTCTCCACAACATTGTTCTTTTTGTCCTTAGAAAGTAGAAAACTGGTGTTTTCCTGAAAGGGTTTGGTCCACTACTCCAACATTTCCTTTTCAATCCCCGACATTTATTTTTGAATATGACCATGATTTCATAAAACCCATACTAGTCCAATTATTTTCTCATGAAATATATTTTAATACCCTTCCACAATTTTTATAGACACATGTATCAACATAGTATCAATATCTAGATCAACATGATCCCATAAAATCACATGGTCGTGATTAGTCTTTTACTTCTTATACTAAGATACAAGAAATAAAGTACACTTTGAACTGAAAATTTGTGGAAAATAAAACCTATAATTCACCTCACCAACTCATTGATGTTTCTCAAATGGGCGTTTGTATCGAGGCAACAACTTTCACTACTTACCAACATGATGATACCCAAGACTTGTAGATATTCTCAAGAACATATGATCACTCACAACAAATGAAATTGGTCATCAATGGTGATTAATATATGATTTATGATTACCATGATCTATTTTTGTCCTCTTTTTTATTAATTTAATGTTATCTATTTTCTTTTTCTCAAGGTTGGTTCCAATTAGTGAAGTCTTCCCTATTTCCACACAACAAAGTAAAGAACAACAAGGTTTCGCATAAAATGATTCAAAAGGAGTCATTTTTATTAAGGAATGGTAACTAACAGTGTATATGAAATACAAAAATGGTATATTGTATTTCCATAATCCACATAAATTCATCACACAAACTCTATGCATGTCCTCCTACATTTTTATTATCTTTTCAGACTTTCCATCCATTTGAGGATTATAAGTTGTACTTATAGTCAGGTGAATTCCAAGGGATTACTGTAAGTATTTCAAAAAAAGATGTAAAAATGGGGTCTCATACCAATACAATCAAAACTAGATTTCCATGCATCTTTATTTATTCTCAAATGTTTATTTTGAACAGGTCATCAACCACATTAGTTTCACGAATATTGATGAAGTGATCTGACTTTGTGAGGTGATCCATTATCACCCATATCACATCATTCTTCCTAAATGTACTTGGTAGACCTATTAAAAAATACATGTATAAGTGACCCAACTTCCTTATAGGAATCAGTTTTGATGGAAACATACTAATGGTTTGTTGATACCCTGTCCTGACCTACTAACAGGTGAGGCATCTCGATACATACTATGCTATAGAACTTTTCAAGACAACCCATAAAAACTATGATTTCAATGCTTTGTATATCTTCTTTACTCTCAGATGAATATCCAATATTTAATAGTGATAGGAAATAAGAAGAGGTTCCTAGTAAGATAAAGATACAACCATATAATCACTTAATTGTATCACTAAACTCCCATAAAACAAATATAATTAAATTTTTTCCCCACCATTGTGCTTTGACATCATGGTAACACATTTAGGATCATATTATTATGACTCTATAACCTGTTCAACCAAATTATGAACCAGATAAATTGTAAAGAAAATGAATATATCACAATTATGAGAGAAATCTATATGAATATCTACTTTGATCAACATTTGTTTCCACTTGTCCAAATCCTCTTTTCCAAAATGACTATGTGAATCTATATGCTTTTGGGGGCAGGGAGATGAGCTCGTAAGGGTTGATGGAACCCTAAGTTTCTCTCCCTGTCGATGTTGACCCCGCAACAGATCGACTCGTCTCCCTACCTCAGTGTTGATCGGTGGGCTTGAGGTAGCTCTCTCTCTCTCACTGTGATGTTGTGAGATGTCGTGGAACCGTCTGCCTAAACTTTACTCATCAAAGATATCTTCCTCCTACCTCACTCCACCTATGCTGGATAGGGATTCATTCGGCGCAATAGTGAAGGTCCAGCGATCGGTTTTTAGTTGTCGCGCTTAAGGTTTGCAAACTCATCATCAGTGTGTGTGTTGGGTGGTTCTCTACAATTTCAGAACTTTTAGGTGGAGGTGGTGGGATCTATTTTCTGGTTTTTGGTGTTTTATAAGAACTTTGGAGCTCTTTTGGTATTCGGCATGGTTATGGGTTCTTTATATTGGACCTTTTTCATAATTTTTTGAGTTTGGATTTGTATTTTACTGCTCACAGGTTTATTCATTTTCTATGTTTTTGCATTGGAGTATTGTGGATGAATATACTCCAGGGATCTTGTTGGTTTTTGTTTCATGATGGTGGATACTTCTCTTTCTATGATATAGAGTTTATATGCTTGTTGGCTTGTTGATTTCGCATTTCAGCCTTGGTGTCTTGCTTGGTTTGAATCTGGTGTTCTAAGATTTTCAATTGTAAAGAACTGGTGATGGTTTTCTGTGTTGATGTCTTGATGTAGAAAAATATCCTAATGGTGTTGTAGTGTTGTGTTTTTTGATGAAGTAGTGGTGATGTTTGGATGAATCTAGATTTGGATTACGGTTGGGTTCTCTTCTCGTGTTCTTTTTAAGGTTTTATTTGTTCTTTGTTTTTGCATCTGTTTACTATTTTGGATCGTTTTTGGATGGATTTCTATGATATTCTCCTGTGTGCTTTAGTGGTGCTATGGCGGAGGTAGGGATGATCATAGAATCACATGATTCTAGATAAATATCTCTTTGGTTTAAGAGTATTATGGTTCAAGGTGTTGGCAGATGATGTAGCTTTGTATTTCTTTTTTACTTGGTGAAGGTTGATTTGGTTTATGTTTGTGTGCATTGATGGGGATATTTTTGTTTGAATTTTGTTTTTTTACTTATGTTACTATTCCCTTGGTCCATGAGAAATTGCATTCAGTTTATTTTCAAGGTACTATTCCAAAAGATGTTCAGAGCAGGGATCATTCTCCTTATCATCTCTATCTAGAATTGGATGTTTTGAGAGGGTATGGTGTTTTCCATCGGTACCAATCTCATGAATTCTTGCATGGGATAGCTAGCCGAGTAGCAAAGAGAAGGTGGATGCTAATCATATTTTTTTGGTTTCTAGGGTGGGATTATCCCTTGTTTTTGAAGTGGATTGCATTTTGTCTTGATTATCTTGGTCATAGAGGCATGGTTTTGTTTTATGTCTTTGATGTCATTAGTGTTTCTCACTTTCTCCTCAAAAGTTATTTTGACATAAAAAATTTATTTTCAGTCAAAATATATAAATCTTTAATAAATTCATTTGAATTAGACCTCCCTTTAACTCGCGTACAAATCAAGTGAAATTTGAACAATAAAAGATACTCTTTCCATTTCATTTTCCTTATATTTAAATCCATTTGTGATAAAATGTGTTTTAAACTCTTATGATCCATAAAAAATATAAATTTATCACCAAATAGGTAATGACTATATGTATTTAAATTATGGACCGAATTAGAAAATTTAAAATTGTGTGTCTGGTAGTTCTTATCTGAACATCATAACTATAATTATTCATAAGAAATAATATGATCTCCCTTAATGATAACACATCCCAACCCAGATCTCGCGGCATCACTATAGACTACATATCCCTGTCCAAACTTTGGAAATTTTTGGATACATTATAATATATGTCTAACCATAATTTCTTGAAATTATTTCTCAAATTCGTAATTCCATTGTAATGGAAATCCTTTCCTCATCAAATCTATCATTAGTGAGGCCAAACATAAAAATTCACATACAAAAATTCTATAGTACCATTCTAATCAATTTGAACTATGTGTTTATAATACATTCTTCAGTGGTTTCTAAGAGATATTGGCTTCAATCCTTTTAGGTTCCCAAAAAAAATTTAGAAATTACTTGGGTAAGGAAACACACCATTTGTATCCCAAAATCACACGTTGATAACTTAGAATATAGATGATACCCCCATAAGATACACAAAACTATAGCCAAGAGTTTCTCATGATCTAATTTTTTCCTTGAATACACCTAAATATCATCAATAAGCACCACCATAAAGGAATTAAGATACCTTTGATTGATTTGATTCATCAATTCCATTAATATGGTTGGTGAATTCATAATACTAAAAGGCATAATTTAAATTTAATAATATTAATATCTACCTTTGAAAGTTGTTTTGAAAATAATATCCTTTCTAACTCATAGTTAGACATATCTTGAATGTAATTAAATATTAGGGAACAAATGGGATCCCTTCAATTGATCAAAAAAATTATTTATTGTTGAAATATGAAAGAAAATTTTTAGCTTAACTTTTTAAATTTTATGATATTCCAAAAAAAATCCCAAGGGATGCATCCACATTTTTCATGCAAAAAAAAGAACTAGTGCTACCTACAAAGATGTGATTACTTGAATAAACCCTTATCTTTGTAACTCTTCCAATAGAACTATAAATTCCATTATTTTTATTCTTTTTATATAATAATATTGAATGGAAATAGGACTGATCCATGATAAGAGATCAATCATAAACTCTACTTCTAAATTGTGTGGAAACACCAATAATTGGTCCACAAAACATCAAATATTGGTCAAAATAGTTAAAAAATATTTATTCCCAATCCCATTCATAGATTCCAAAGTAATTGCTTAAAATTTATAAGAGATAGTTCCATCCACTATTTCGAAAATTCCTTTACTACTAGACTTTACATTCCCATATCCTCTAAATAGATGGTCGACACCATCTTGTTTTGTATAACTAACCTCTCTAGAATAATAGTGGATGTGGGCCTTGAATTATGTCAAAAAATACATACCCAAAATCATTTCAAAGAAATAAATTTCAAGAATATAAAAATCCCAAGTAAACTCACCCTAATAGATAGTTATAGAAAACATTTTACACATAAGCGCTTGACACACTCTTTGGTTAAGAGGAGTTTGATGTTTCAGAAAATATGGCATCATCTCAACATACAAACCAATATTATCAACAACAAAATAAGAAATAAATGATTGGGACACACCCATATCAAATAAACCATGCATAAGGGTAGAATTTAAAATAAACATACCTCTCACCATCAAAGGTATAGATTGATCATTCATTATCACTTTCTCAACTCCATACAATTTCTTACTCACTACACTTTTCTATTTATTACCCATTTGAAATTGTATAAGTCTAGTATTCATGGTGTTCCTAGAATAAAATTCACTCACTAAATTTTAATGATGATATTTATTATCTTTTACTTGTCCTGTCATAGAAAAATATGCCTAAGAAACATGAGATTTTTCCCAAGAACCTGACCTTTGAGCACTGTGAAAATAACACAGAATATGTACCATCTTGTTATAATTGTGTAATTCACTAGGTTATATTATACAATCTCACATCATATGGTCAAATTAATCACATTAAAATCATCCTTTCTTAATTTTCAATCTATAAGGAATGTTTAATTATCTCACGGTAGGATTTTGAGGAGTCCCCCACAATATAAACAAGTTTCCTTCTTTCACTTATTCTAATAATTGGAGTAACCAATTGTTCCCATAGAAATAAACATACTACACCGAACAATATTTCCTAATATATTAATTTCTACCATCTTCATTCTATTCAACATTTCTACTAATCCATTATACAAAGAACATAAATCTTTGAGAGAATATAAAGCCTCAACCCTGAATAAAAAATTCAATCCTTCAGGGATTAACATTCAAAAAAATTTAGGGAAAATCAAACTAAATTCAGGAATTTATCTTCATACTCTATCATCATCAGGTTCTCTTGCTTCAAACTAAGGAATCTCATTGTTCTAGAAATTTTAAAGGTGAGAGGGTATAATTTCTTGTTAAAAAATTCTTAAAAATCCTCTCATGCCATACCTTGTCTAATTTATCTTGAAATGTTAATTCCCACCATTGTAATTATGCATCCTCCAACATATATGTTTCTAAAAATACTTTCAACTCTACTTCTATCATAGGGAAATAGAATACTCAATTCATCTTACTCAACCAGACTTCTGCTTTTTCCGAATCCGAATCCACCCAAAAGAAGGGTAGATTTTTCTTTTGGAACATAATTTAAGAGTCCACTTGTTGAGTTCCATCATTTTAATTACCCCTATCTATCATTTGAAAATACTGGACAACGCTTTGGACCATCCATCGGTTCACATATGGTTTTGGTGAAACCCCATTCTCAATAGCTTCTTTTGGTTGATTTCTATAATGCCTACCTAGTTCCATTCACTATAACCCACACAAAACATAATTTAACTTCACTCATTAGAAACTGAGGGAATATAAATTAAATTTACCACATCTAAACATATATTTCTATAATTCAACCATTGTCCACATTTTATCCATTTTTTTAAAATATTAAAACCATTCTTTTCAAAATCAAACATTTTCTCTATTTTCAAAAATCAACAACTTATTCCATTTTATTAAAAGTTAAACTCAAAATGAACAATTCATTCCCATTGGGATGTCTTACTATCAATTCATGTCATGAGATTATCATCCACTAAACCAATGATGATAAGGTGACCAAACACCTAGAAGTATCTCCAAACACTTATGTACCCAAACACCCTAGTAACTTGAAGTTCAAGATTAAAAAATATAACAGTATATTTTTATGATATATATTCCATGTTCTAATGATCATATCTCCTTGTTAAAATCCTATATAATTAATAATAAAATTTCTCACTCTAGTACCACAAAAGGATACAATTTTTTTGAACAAGAAAAGTACCATTTGTAATATATCCCCCCTCTTAATTGGATTGTTTAGTGGTGATGGTGATACTAGGCCTTAGGTTACATCCCTAAGATATCAAAGGCTTTAAATAAAATTTAAGATCCTTAATAACCTTTGAGGATGATTTTCCCTTTAAAGATAAAAACAAAATTTAGATAACAATATACAACCAATCCTTTATATGATTCATGAGAAACAAAATAAAACTCAAACATATCTCAAAATAGAAAACCATATCAGAGTAAAAGTGAAAACTAAAGGACATGCTCAAAGAGAACCAATAGACCAAAAAAAGTAAACAATCGAGTGAACAACAATTAGTAACACCCAACCAAATCTATGCTCCAACTCCGTGGTCCAATCCCGCGATATCAAGAAGTATCACTATATAACTATTAAACCTTTCCATTATATGGGTTCGGGTATATGACATTTGAAAATTCACAATATTCCCAAAGCACGGGTGAGTCTAAACTCAATAGTATCTCCCTAAATACTTCCAACAAATTCCACCAGTAAAATAATTGGTTATAACATTTTACATAAAATAGTTTAAAGACATAATAATCATTTATATCAAATCAATAACAATTTTTCATTGAAATAAATTAAAAAACATTAAAAAAATTCTAAATTTATTTGGTATACCCATAACTATGTCTCCAATCACACCATTAATGCATTGGCTATAGTTCCATTATTGGGGGTATGCCTCTGGGCCTATGGGTCATGTATTACAGGTCATGTCGGGCCTCGTGCCTTGGGCCTATGGGTCATGTATGGGTTCCCCATCATCCCTTAAAAGGGAGATTATCCATAATAAAAATAAAAAAAGAAGGCCCACGGGCCATTCGGGGAATGAGTCAAATTTTCTTGAATTTATTTTTAGAAATTATTAGGGAAAATTCTAAGACCTGGCATTGATATTGCATGTGATTCCGAGGCCCATTGTTCCTGGATCCATTAGTTGAAAAATGTTATTTTTTAAATCTCATGCACATGTGAATTTTTATAAAATGTGAAATAAATTTTGAGCAAGTTCCTAGATTAGAAATATGATGGACCTGTTGAACTCCAAGTAGTGTAATCTCACTGGGTACAACTTAACTTTAGTCAGTGTGGGTATTCAATAAAAAACATGAAAAAGACATCATTGTAAATAAAATAATTAAGAAAAATAATTTTATTTTAAAATCCTAATAACTCATAAATGGTAACTCTTATTGGAAATTTGATACCACGTTGAGTTCATAAGGGGGTTTTTTCTTTAGGTGAGGCCTAACATCGGTCGGTGTGGACCGACAATTAAGGATATTTTTTTGACGAAGAGGTTATTAAAATATTTTTATAAAACTATTTTATACTGGAAAAAACTATGTGTTTTCTTTTAATACAAGTTTGTAAGAGAATTTAGGGTTATAACCATAACCTTGTAATTACTATGAGGCAAGGAGACGGATCTCTCTAGATGAATGGTAGTGGATCGTGGATAGACAATCAATGATGGACCTTGAATCAAAGGATCTTCGCCCATGACAACCACACGGAGAATGCTCTTCATCAAGGATGGAAACAAATTCAGTTAGAGCAATTTTTATTTGATTTATTTTCTTGGTTCATGAAATCCATGATGAACGCAGACCAATCAATAAACATATTGGCCCACTGATCAATTATTGTTACGGGATGGGATTTACCTTTGAGGGGTTTTGATGGGAGAATGATCTTGTGATAATTTTTTGTATTTAAATTTTCATTCTAATGTCAATGAAACATGATCTACATAAAAATTGATCAACTTCCACTCATATTGGTTGATTTATGAATTTCTCCCCTTGTTCTACATTCATCGTGGTAAATATTTGTATGGACCATGACTTGACATGTTGCGATCGATCAATCATTGCACACTCGATCCTCGGTGCAATGATTTGATATCGTAGATTTGGGATCGACATGGAATAACGGATTTGCAACAACGACAGTGAAATATTGATTGAAGTGGTTCAAAATATATCATTGTTTGAGTGACTTTTCATTGGAATGGATTGTCACATCAATTCAAGCCCGGTGCAGGGAAGATTGCGACTTGAGGATTGCAGATGTGCATCCAATTCAAAAAATGGAGCATCGGAGAAGAATCGGTGGCCCATGGCAGTGGCCATATGAGGGAGATGGCATGAACCAATGGAATGATGCGGTAATGGTTGCCACATAAATCTCAAAATTTCCATGGCTTGAGGAGCCCACGGTGGTAGCTGTCGTAGGAGCAAGCGGCAGTGGCTAGACTGCGCAGGCGGCACGACTGGACAACATGAAGATTTCGTGGCAGGGGACGCAGTGGGGACCAGGGAAACGGTTTCCAATGTAGTTGAATGTGGAAAATCCCTGTTGAACAGGCAATACCGGAGGATCCAAGCGGTCCGGATGGACCACGTGGACCATGGGTGCGGCCAGGGCGGGCTGCATCCGGCGGAGCAAACCGGCCCGCATACAGTGGGCCCGACTAGATGAGTTGGCTACCCCAATAGCACAATGGCTGGACCCAGTGGTCTAGGTTGGTTTGAGCTATAATAGGATAGGTTAGGTCGATCTGATTAGGTCGGGTCGGCCAGCGGGCTGGGTCAGGTTTGGTAGGTCGGGTTGGACTAAAACCGGATCGGGCATTTTCATTAAAATTTCCATATCTTTCAAATAGAGTATCTGATTGACATTCCATATATGATTTTGAAAATCTTACAATGAGGAGGTCCTTCTAAGATGGCTTTTTGGGTTTTTAGTTGGACCAGAAAAGGTTGAGAGCATACCCTTTGTCTTTTCCAATGAGGGTTCGATGCAGGATCTCATTCTCGTCATAGAGGATGACCCATATTCTGAAGTGAGTTGTCTCAACCTGGCTTTTTAAAGTTTACGTAGTGGTTTGGAGCTTGTATCACACTGAGAGGCTTGGTTGATCTTCACTTCTCTTCATGGTACCTTAGATAGGGTTTTTGTAGAAGGTGTGACCAATATTTACACGTGCAATTATCCCCTCTCTAGGATGATGTTTCAAATAGGGAAACAATTATCCCCAATGATCCCTAGGTGCAGAGGACCCCCTATCTATGTATCAGGATTAGATTATTTATATTATACATGATTAGACTTAATTAATGTGTTTCAGGAAGTTTTCATTGGTTGATTTTTGGTTGTGACTTGGTGACTACGTGACTTGGGTGTTGCATGATTTATCGACACTCTGTGTGTTACAGACACTCCATGTGTCATTGAAAATATGTATGTTACTGATACACCATGTTTTATCAAAACTCCATTTCTTAGTGAGGCTATATATCTTAGGTAAACTACACAAGTTGTTGAGACCCTATTGTTTTCTGGGGGACTTTTGTTAGACCTGTTTTACATGCTTCTATCTGATAGCTCAAGGAGTGAGATCTCATGGCATGAGCATGCTATGATTATAACCACATAGCTGGAAGTGGATGAGACTTTGATCCTTGGAATCATTTATTAGTACACCTAGATGTTCTTGTTATATGTGTTATAGGCATATACCAATTCTGAGATGATAATATCTTCTTAGTGGTGTTCTCCCTTTGTGTTATTTCTACATGGTATATTCTTTGTGGTGTTTCCTCTATTGTATTACTTGTGTTTTTGGGGTGTCCTACTGAGTATTGTTTTAATCACCCCTACACAAGATTTTCCCACACATGTCATGGCTTGTGCATATTTTTCACCTTGTTATGGAGTTCTAGGAAGAACAGGACTAGAAGGTTCTTGGTGAGTTCAGACAGACTAAGGTGTACTTCTATGACTATAGAGAGCAGTCGCAGTACATTTTTTTATAGGTTGGACTCTGTGGTTTTCATAATCTTTTGGTGGGATTGTATTCTGGCCCAATTATACTTTAATGCAAATTAATTTCCTATTGTACACTTTTTTTTATCTTAGTGTATGCATGTTTTTTCAAATTTGTGTTTTTTAATTTCAGCACTTTGGGCTTGGGGATTTGTGCGTGTGTGCAGGTACTTGGAAAAATGCCGCATGTTTATTGGATATGACCACTCGGTGCTAGTCGCTAGCCCCTATCTAATAAAAGGTGGGATTGGGGTAGTCTGGACATGGGCCCCTATATGACGGTTCATTACATAGTTGTATCAGAGCGATCATTTCTACTCAAGGTATGGGAGTCTGTGAGGTTGGTTTAGGGGAACAATGTTGAGTGTTTCGAGTTTTTCTTTCAAACCAGGGAAGCTAGTGTCTGTATGGCAGCCGAAGTATCCATACACTAGGACTCTGGAAACCTTCTTTTTGACTTGATACATTAAAACACTAGATGCAGGGAAAAATAAATTAACTTTCATCGTATAGGGATGGTTTGTCTTTTCAATGTCCTTCTTAAGTCAGCTCACCAGGTATAATCTTTTAACCTTGATACAACTTTTTTTCATAGAGGATATATTCACAATGCCATCCAGTGAGGATTATACTATAGGATTATGAGTTTGAATCGATGTTTAATGGGTCCCCCAAGAGGGGAGCCAATCACGAAGCAGTGTTTTTATGGTCAGCAAGTGGCGCATTCTCCTGTTGTTCAGTTCATAGACCCACCTACAGTGGTTTAGGTGGATGCATCTTTCGATACAGAGTCCTTCATGGATTTTTTTGGCACTAGATGATGATACGCAGGGTCTGAACATGTATCATAGGCTTCTGTGGAAGTGATCACCCAGGATGTAGGGTCAGCAAGACCTACTGATAGCAGGTACGCGGTGTAAGCCGTAGAACATGAGGTTTTGTTGGATGATCCAGGGGAATTATAGTTCCCCAAGGAAGAGGCGTTGTTATGATTTTTGTGGGAAGGTACAATCCACGTGATATTTTCCCACTATTCACACTACATTCAAAGATGTGGTTGATAAACCACCTAGGAAGAGGCAGTGGTAAGGCCAGACAAATCTATCAGGGGTCGGACGTGGAAGAGGAGTTGGGGAAGTAGTAGGAGGTGGCCAACGTTTTGACGTGTTACCACCAACACCCCCAAGTGGTCCATACCAGACTTATGGAGCTAGAGGATAGAGAAGGAGAAAGCTACAGGTGTTTAAGACTTATAACTACAGGACACCAATAATGGTTCAAGGAATGATATGGATCTTTCTACTTTAGTTTCGGTATTGATAGAAACTTGTGCTAGTGATTTTTTCCTTCCACTTTTCTTGTTTGATACTTAGAGATTCTAAATAAATAATTGAATTAAACCTTACATATAGAGAGATTTACTATAGTAAACATGATGATTACACACTAGTTTCAATAGTGTGACCTTACTCATAAAGGTGAGAGTTTTGGTTGGGATCTCTTGGAAGTAGCAATGAGACCTTACGATATCATTATCAGTATGGACTATTATCCACAGTTCATGCTCAAATAGATTATTTTAGGAAAAGGGTGCTCCATCTATAGTAATAGAACCAAATTTCCCTTTTAGTGGAAAAATGGAATTCCTTTGAACATAGGATCAAATCATGCATGGGAGGGTACAGCCGATTACAATTCAGTTGGCTAGACTAACCCTCAGTGTAGTGGATGTTTTCGGTCCCTGATTTCCAATAATGGTGGAAGATTATAAGGATTTATTCCCTAAAGATGATACAGGTTTTCCACCCCATAAATAGTTATACTTTTATGTTGATATTCACCCCAGAACAACATCAATATTTACATCAACATATCGGATGTCTCTTGCAGAGCTTCATGAGATGAGAGTGCATTTGGAGGACTTACAGAAGAAGGGCTTCATGAGACCTAGTGTTTCACCCTAGTAAGCTTATGTGGTCTTCATTGATCTAGGATATATAATCTCAGAGACTGGAGTTTCAATGAATCCATTGAAGGTTGAGGAAAATTTTTAAGTGCACTCCCCTCTTGAGCTTTCCAGAGGAGGGTGTTGAGTACGTAGTGTTCTTTGATGCATCAGGAACTAGGATTGGTTGTTTCCTGATGCAGAGCCAAGCAGTGATTGTCTATGGTTCACTCCAGCTGAAATAAAATGAGTAGAAATACATGACCCATTATCTTGAGTTAGCAATAGTATTCATTACATTGAAAATATTTTGACAATACCTAATTGGAGAGCAATTTATCTTCTAATTTCACCACAAGAGTCTCAAGTATATCTTCTCTCAGAAGGATTGAAACTTGAGATAGAGGTGATGGCTAAAGTTTCTCCATGACTATGACTTGGAGATTTTCTATACTCCTAAGAAGGGGAACATGGTAACAGACACTCTTATCATGATATCTAGCTTTCAGTACTGAACAAGGCATCAGAGTAATTAGCCTCATTATATATATTATTTGTGGATAGACATGAGTCATCTTACTGCCAGTAAATGGTTGGCACCCCTCCGGTAGTAAATAGTGTCAGATAGGCACAAATTAGGGATAACCACTATGAGGCTCTACATGATCAAATTTCTATAGGGAATGCCCCTGATGGATATTCAAAAGGTGGGGAGCATGTTGTTCCTTTCAGATGATATATGATGAAACTAGTGACAGTTTCATGCATCAACTTTAGTGGAAAATACCGGAGTGGCAATGAAGTACCATGAATTCCGAAATCAGTTTGGTGGCTAGATATTAAGAAGGAAGTTCCATAGTTTGTGTCTCAATGCCATACTTCTCGAAAAATGAAAGCTAAGAATCATGTTATTGTTGGTTTGACTCAACCCACTTAGGTGCCTGAATAGAAATGGGATGAAATAAAAATGGACTTCATGGAAGGTTTTCCACATACATCCAGGAGTCACGATACCTTCTGGGTGATTATTGACCGACTCACCAATTCAGCCCACTTGTTACATATCCTGGTGTAGAGTTCAGTAGATAACTTGGAATGCCTCTATGTGTAGTAGATAGTTTAGCTTCATGGACTTACATTGATTATTGTTTCAGATCGTGATCACCACTTCACATCTCGGTTTTGGAAGGGTTTCATGAGTCATTAGGGACTCAGTTACAATGAAGCATGGAGTTTCATCCTCAGATAGATGTCCATATAGAGATCAACTTTCAGGTTTTGGAGTGTATGCTTCATGATTTCATGTTATGTTTTGTCCATAGTTGGGAGGATCTCTTATCTCTGATGAAGTTTACATGTAACAAAAGCAACACCTCAACAATCTGTAAGGCACTCTTCAAGGATCTGTATGGGAGACCCTATTGGTCACCACCTTGTTGTACTGACTTAGGAGAGTTGGGGGTCATGGGCCCAAATTTGGTGTAGGTGACTACAGAGAAGGTTTAGGTCATCCAGTAGTGGATGAAGACCGCAAAAATCCTTTAGAAATATTATTCTAACAGGAGGGGGAGGCCTATGGAGTTTGAGGAGGGAGACCATGTGTTTCTTTGGGTATCTCCTGGACATAGGATACATAGATTTGGCCAAGATGTCCATCTATCTCTGAGGTTCATCAACCCTTTCCTGATACTACGTAGAATTGGAGATGTGGCATACCGCTTGGCTCTTTCCCCGCAGTTGAACCGGGTACACGACGTCTTCTATATCTCTCAAGTGATGAAATATGTGAATGATTCATCACACATCATTGACTGGGATGAATTTTTCTAAGAACCAGGTGGATTTCAATGATCAATATAAGGGGATACTTCATGGGTGGTTGATTCCTCTGGTGCACGTTTGATGTTGGCATGAAAATCTCCAGGGGAGCACATCGGAGCAGAAGAATCGGATTTATGCTCAGTACCCTCAATTTATTGAGTAGCACTTTCTTGATTTTTGGGATGTAAATATACAATGTGGGGAGAATGTAGTGACTAGGATTTTGGAAAAAATTCAACACCAGGTGCTGATATGGCATGCGATTCTGAGGTCCGGTGTCACGAAACAATTCATTGAGAAATCATAAGTTTTTAATAGCATGCACCCAGAACGTTTTTTACAAAGAGAAGTAACTTTTGAGCGGTTTCATAGATCAGGAATATGAGGGAACTGTTGAAATCAAAGTAGTGGCTTTACCCTAGGCACTACTTAACTTTAGTCAGCACGGGTCTTCTGTGGAAAACCCTTAAAGGACGTAACCATAAATAAAATTATTAAATAAAATTATTTTATTTTAAAATCCTAGTAACTCATAATTGGTAACTTGGATTGGAAATTTTACACTACTTTTGATTTTTTAAGAGGGTTTTTTCTTTAGGTAAGGCATAACATTGGCCGACACAGGCCGGCTATGAAAGATAGTTATTGAACATAAAAATCATTAAAATATTTTAATAAAAATATTTTGTTCTGGAAACAACAATGCATTTTATTTTTATTACACGTTTGTCTAAGAATTCAGGGTTATCACCATAACCCTGGAATTCCTATGATGCAAGGATATAGATCTCTCTTTTTGAAAAGAGATGGAACGTCAATCAAAAAACAACGGTGGATAGTTGATTCATGATCAACAACGAAGCTTGTATTCAAAGGATCTTCACCAACGGTAATTACATAAGGACCGTTCTTCATCAGTGATCGTACTAAATCAAGGTAGGGGATTTTTTATTTGATTTATTTTCCTTGTTCATGAATTCCATGATGAACACGGACCAATAATCTAACATATTGGCACATGGATCTATTGTTGTTGCGGGGTGGGATTTACCTTTGCAGGGTTTTTATTAGAGAATGATCTTGGGATTATTTTGTTGGATTTTGATTGTCGTTATAATAAAAACAAACCAATATTGACATGAACAAAGATCAAGTTATTTTACTCTTGGTTGATTTATGCTTTTCTCCCCACGTTCTTCATTCATCAGGGGCATTCTTTATTTGGACTTCAACTCGACATATTACAATTAGTTGATCATTACGCACTCAATTCTTGTTGCAACAGTCCAATATCGAATATATAAGATTAGCATGGAATAAAGGAGGTGTGAAACTGATGGTGATGTATGAATCGAAGCGGTTTGGGAGATAATATTGTTTGAGTGAATTTTCAATGAAATGGATCGTGATGTCTATCCAAGTCCAAGGTAGTGAAGAACGCGACCTGAGGATCAAAGTCATGCCACCTTTTTGAAAAACAATGAACTGGAGAAGAAATGATGGCCCATGTAAGGGGCCACTGCAGTGCCATGGCTGGCGACCAGTGTCGGCAGTGGCCACGTGTGGGTGGCGGCGTGCACTCGAGGTGCGCTGCAGAAACAGTGGTCATGTGAACTGTAGCTCGGTCGTGGTTTGAGGATCTCGTGGCAGCAGGGATGAGGGAGAAATTAGAGGTGGTAGGACCAAGTAGGTGGTAGGACTGTGAATGTGGGGTAGCCGGACCGCACAGGTGGTGCGGCCGAACTGTGCAATAGTTGTGGCGGGACCATGTGGAGCCGTGTAAGGAGGTGTCGCGGCGGGGACTAGGGATGAAATAGTTGACCACATTGAACATGGTGGTGCTGCATTGACCAGCTATACGAGAGGAACCACACATTCAGGAAAGACTATGTGGACTAAGGGTGTGGCTACGGTGGGCCATGTCTGGTGGATAAAATTGTTCCACATGCAGTAGGTCGAACGAAATTAGTCGGGCCGCTCTAGTGACCCAATGGGATAGACCCATCAACCCAGCGGGTTGCGATCCAGCAGGTCTAGTCGGCCGAGCCCAGTGGTCCAGGCTAGTTCGAGTTGGACAGGGCTGGTTCAGGTTGACCGAATCGGGCTGGGTCGTATCTGGTGGGTCGGGTTGGACCTAGATCCATCATTTTTACTAAAATTTCCATGTCATTCAAATGAAGTGTCTAATTGATGATCCATCTACAGCGTTAGGTCCCTTGTGATAGGGTGGCCCTTTTCAGATGGCTTGTGGGTTTTTATTTGTACTTTTAGAGGTTCGTAGAATACCCTTGGTCTTTCCCTATGAAGGATCGATGTAGGATCTCGTTCCCATTATAGAGGATGAACCGTATTCTGATGTGAGTTGTCTTAGCCCAGCTTTGACAGTTGACTCAGTGTTTTGGAGCATGTATCACATTAAGAGGCCCAGTTGGTACTCACTTCTCTTCTTGGTAACCTAGATAGGACTTGTGGAGAATGTGTGACCAAAATTTGCACAAAAACCTATCTATTATCTAGGATGATGTTTCTAGTAGTGTGAGAATTCCCCCCAAAGATCCATGGGCATAGAGGATCCCTATCTATGCATCAATGTCGAATTATTTCCATTCTATATGACTATATCTAATGACTGGGGTTCGGGAAGTTTTTAGTGGTTGATGTTTGGCTTTTACATGGTGGCTAATGACTTGGGTACTATATGATTTATCAAAACTCATTATGTCAATGACACCACGTGTGTTACTGACCCTCCATGTGTTACCAAAACTCAGTGTGTTATCGAAACTTCGTGTCTTACTGAGACAGGATGTCTCAGGAAATCTATGAAGCTTATCCAGTCCCCAGTGTTTTCTGGGATACTTTTGGTAGATCGGATCTACATTCTTCTATCAGATAGCTTGAGGAGTGAGATTTCCTAGGACGAGCGTCCTACGAGCAGAACTGTGCAGATGGCAGTTTATGAGACGTTGAGGCTTAGAATACTTTATGAGTATACCTCAAAGTTCTTTTTATATGTTCTATGGAAATATACCTGTTTTGAGCTGGCAATATCTTCTTAGTGGTGTTTCCCTTTGTGGTATTTCTGCATTGTATATTCTTTATGGTGTTTTCTTTTATGGTATTAATTGTGTTTTCGGGGTTTCCTTCAAATTATTGTTTTACTCACCCCTGAATGGGCTTGGCCCACATGTGTTGTGTCTTTTGTAGATGTACGACCTTATTACATAGTTCTAGGCTGACCAAGTCCAGACAGTGCTTGGTGATTTCAGACAGACTGATGTGTACTCCTACAACTATAGACAGTAGTCCCAGTACATTTGTTTATAGGTTGGGATTTGTGGTTTTCAGACCCTTTTTGGTGGGCTCGTATTCTGTCCCAGATGATCTTTACTGGACTTTACTTTACTTTCGAACTCTATGGTTGTTATCTTAGTGTATACATTCTTTTTCTACTTAGTGTTTTTTACATTTCAATATTTTGGGCTGGGAGATGTGTGTGTGTGTGTACAAGTACTTAGGAAAATGCATCCCATTTATGGGATATTCCTACTCAATGCTATTCACCATCCCCTATCCTATTGGAAGTTTTATTGGGGTATTCATGGCATGGGTCCTCTAGGACAGGTCATGAAAATAATTTTAAAATAATAATTTTATATAATAACCAAAGAGGGCTTTCCTAAAAACCATCCAATTTTACCAATTTCAAAATCACAACCAAAATTGAGATTTCCATCATGAATAAAACAAGGATTTCAAAAAAATCAAGAAGAAAATTAATCAAAACTGAGCCTTCAAGTTCAAATTCAATTGGTTATGAGAAATAACCCACCTACCTTATAAAGTTCGGCGGAAATGAATAATGACACTATATTAACTAGATTCGGTCTTTGATCATTATCTCATTAAACAAAAAAATCATAATCTATAAATATTACCATCATAGAATAAGGATATATCCACAAAATATATGATATATGATTCCAAGAGGAAGAGAGAGAGAGAATAATAAAATTAGATCTAAGAATAATAATGAGGAAAGAGGACTTTCTAATAAATACCAACCTTCAACACACTTTGATTCTCCAATGAATCACTTACTGATCAAAGGGGATCACATCTCAAACTTGGAGAGAAAAACTTATTTATGGTATTGAGGTATTATTAAATTAAAGGAGGTTTTATGTCTTAATTTTGATTAGATTCATATTTTTTTGGGTCCCAAAAGCACTCTTCATAGTTAGGCTACACATTTCAGCAAACCATGCGGAAACCATGACGTTCTGCAATCTCAATCCAACCCCACATACAAATAAAAAAATGATGTGTGAATCGCTATTTCCACACTATTTCTAGATGCACCATTTCTCCTAGGAAATATAATGGTTTGGAAAAACCATCGGCCAACCATTCTCTATACCAATGCCCATTATCTTCTGTTGAAACATTTCTTGAAAGTGGTGCATGGCTTCATCTAATCATGAACAAATTGTGCACCCCAATAAAACCCTCAAAATCTTTCCAAAAACCCTTATAACATCCGTAAAATCAACCTAATAAATATATAGGCTCAGAATACATGAATAAAGGGTATTGTACCTAAAATTAGAGCTACTAAAAAGTGAATGCGGAAAAGTTACAAATATCACATTCCAAGATTGAGGATATCTAAATGGATGATGAATAAACTGTTGATGAGTACTTCACTAAAGTAAATGAAGTTGTTTGGAAAGTAATTTAATTTAGAAGTACCTCAGTATATTCAACCATTGTTACAAAATTCATGAGAATCTCCAATTATATATTTGATTCTAAAATCTATTCTTTATATAATAGATACGGTTTATCCCTTGAAAGATTACAAAAATTTCTTATTCCATATGTGATAAGAAAAGCTCTATTATTCAAAAATATAATTAAGGATGAAATGGATTTTAAAGATTTGAAAATGTTAATAAATTAATATTTTTAGATTAATAATCCTTGTTTTTAAGAATATAAGGAAGATGATTAAATGAATAAAAATATCATATCACATATCTCTAAAAATTACCAAATAGTTGAAGAAAATATGGAGGAAAAATCTCACTTAAATATTTTCAATTTGTTGGAATTGAAAACTTTTCTATGAATTTTAATGATAATAAAGTTGGAGTATATAGAGATAATTTTGAAGGAAAACCATGGTGTAATAAGTGGATAAAAACTTCTAGGGAAGATAAGAAATCCACCGATGGAAATAAAATGTTTATTGGAAATAGAAAAACTATATTTGGTGTGGAAGTAGAATCTAAATCTGTTAAAAAAATTCACAAGATGACAATACAAAGATGTTTATAAACTTGTTTTCAAATGTTCAGAAAAATTAATATTCCTCAAATAGTGAATAAGAAGGTGAAGAATCGTATAGATAATATCAACAGAGATTTGATCTTGTTTCGTGACTAAATCAAAACAAAAAACATAATAAAGGGATCAGAATATTGAATATGGAAAGTGGAATGAATATTGATGAAAGGAAATATGTTCTTAAATAATAATATGATTATATAATGTATATCATAAACCTCAAATTGAAAGATTCTAAATAAGGAAATATGGGGGAAGATCACAGAAATAAAAATTCTACTAAGTAATGTTAGGTTTGTAAAACTCAATAGAAACCTCCTGATGTAGAAATTATCCTGATAAAGATGAATAAAAATTTCAAAAATATCAAAGGTAAATTTTGATACACCTCAATCTGTTGACAAATTTCACACCAAAAAAGATAAAATATTCACCCACTAAATGTAAAATTTTGTTTTATTTTGCTAACCATTAAGGTGTTAAAAAATGTTAAGAAATTTTAGGTTAATAAAGGATGTGAGGAATTTATGACATCAAAATAATTTGGAAATAACATATGAAATAGATTTTTCTTGTGACATGTGGAAAAAAATAGAAATATGTTATGAACCGCCCCAAACATTCTATGGATAAAGGTAATAATTCTACAGAATACCAAGATTTTATGGTTTTTTTAGTGATTTGGAATCTAGGGGAATAATGCTTAAAAATTTTGGCATGACATGTCTCTTCTGAGAAATTGACATGAGCTTAGGAGGAAAATTGTGAATTAAAAGATTGTAACGTTCCTAACAAAATGGAAGAAATAAATGATAAATCCAAATATGTTAAAAATTTTCCAATGAAAATAATTTTTTTTCCTAGAAGAAGTTTGCATAAAATGTAAAAAATATGGTCATTTTTTAGAAGAATGTTTGAAAACTCTTTCAGAAAAAGTGTTTTTTATAAATAAAAAAACAAAAGGATTCTATGATGAAGAAAGTTTAAGAGAGTGATTTTCAATTAAGTTGGCTCTAAAAAGTATCAAAAGTAAAAAAAAACCATATATTATTTATGACATTTTCTCCTCACATATGATAAGTGATATAACTATCATGAAAATTGTTAACAACATGAAGGGGGTTACTTTTAGAAATGATAGTTCCTTAAAAGTCAGAGGAATATGAATAGATGAGACCGAAGCTCAATAACTAAATTCTATGGAATTCCACTATGTTTATGTGATCAAATACAACCCACTGAGTGTTAGGAGTTTTTTTGACGATAACAAGGGAGTTATATTCGATAAAAATTCTTCTATAATCAGAAGTTTGGAGGATAAAAAAGTTATTATCATGGGATAAAGAACTGGTAGATTTATATTTAATATTAGATAACTTTGTAACTCATGTTACATGTGTACTGAAGATGAAAATAAGTTCTAGAATTACAGACTTGGGAATCATGGATGAAAATGTATGAAAAAATTATAAGGTATAATCTATAAAAAAATATTACACCAGTAAAGAGGAAAGAAGATTATGTGTGTACAATATATCATAAAGGGGATATAGTTATTGGAAGGCATAAAAAAGTTAAAATCCAATATACTAGAATACATAATCTTACAAAATTTATATTTAT
This sequence comes from Viscum album, assembly GCA_963277665.1. NCBI lineage: Eukaryota > Viridiplantae > Streptophyta > Magnoliopsida > Santalales > Viscaceae > Viscum > Viscum album. The sequence continues at coordinate 1,649,132,179 of OY728136.1, forward strand.
GGTAAGATGTGACATCAAATAAAAAATGTATTTTTAATTTAACTCTTTTATTTATGACATCACTTGGAAGACCATTATTATGTTTTTAAAGTACAAACCAAAAGTTTCATAAATTTTAGTATTTATTAAAAGGGAACTTAAAAGTGATATGGGTGTTTATATACCGAATTTGATACACTAAAACGTAATTGTATACACATGGAATGCTTTCCAATACTATATGAAGAAACATGTAATCAAATATTAATAAAATTATCCACACACCCCTTTACAAAATGGACTCGAAGAAATAAATATATAAATTTTGTAGAAATAAGAATAATTGCATTAGTTGTGTCTAAAAAATCTAATTTTATATATAGAGAAGTTTTTAGTTAAATGATTCATAAAAAATAGGTGTTTTATTCATCTGGAATCCAAAATTGGTTCTTCTCAAATGTGGAATATATAAAAAAAATTAATAAAATATTTTAAGGTTTTTGGATTTGGTGTTTAACAAAGATAAAAAATCTTAATATTTACAAGTTTGATGAAAAATATGGGGAAGGAATATTAATGGGATATTCATATAATGTTAGAAGTTATAAATTATAGAATAATCATTTACAAAACATAGTAGACTCCTTTGATGTGAAAGTTACTAAAAATATAACTTATTTAATAATTTTATTTGAAGATTTATTGAAGGTAAATTGATGAATTATAAAAAAAATAACAAAATTGAAAATGAATGTGAGTCAAAACATGTACTTTAAGATTATAATTTATCATGTTACAATGGAATTTATAAAAGTTTAAAATCTACCAAATTTCATTCCCTACAAAAAAAATGAATCTGAAAACATCATTGAAAATCCATGAGGTCCAATTCAGACCTAAAGAATTTTGAGGCTAGATAATCATATATCCCATATCTCACAAGTTGAACTAGAATTAGTTTCAAAGGTAGTTGAACACAAATACAAGGTTGATTTTATGAATGAATAGTTAGATCAAATTGAGATAAATGGAACCTCACATCTTGTTCCATGACCAGAATGAAATAATTTTATTGGAACAAAATAGGTGTTTAAAAATAAGCTAAATTAACATGGATAATTTTTAAAAAACAAATCATGACTCATTTTCAAAGGTTTTTCATGGTGTAAGGATTATATTTTTAGAAAATTGTTTCCTGCATTTCATGGAAGGAAACAATAATATTGTTCTAGGAAGTTGTTTCACATCATGGTTAAAAAGTTTATAAAAAGTATTTAAATTATTATTTCTTTGATGGATAAATTTAATAACAATTTTACATACAGAAACCATGTTGATTTATACTTTATAAATATGGAACCAATGTGTGTATGTCAAAAAAATTATATATATGGGTTGAAGTAAGCTAATAAGAATGGTACTCAAAACATAAAAATTTCTTAGAGAAGTTTAACTTTTCTTAATGAAAATTTCACAATAACTTATATGTGAATGAGATGAACTCAGGTACCATGATTTTTTTATGTAGATGGAAATATTTTAGTAAGGTATAGATAAGAATATTGTAAATAATTCCCTAAATAAATGAATAAAAACATTTAAATACCAATTCTCAAATAATTAACCTTATTTCTTAATATATAAGTTCAATAGATGGAAGGATATATATTCTAATGAAAAGAAAAGTATTTCATGGAGTAATTTTAAAATTTTGGTATAAATAATTTCAAATAAGTTTCTACTCATATATCTATTAGAATAAATATTAGTAAAGTTGAAGCTGGAAAAATTTTGAATGAGAATGACTTTTTAAAATATATAGTAATCCTACACTATCTTAAAGATTCACGGATATAAATTTTTTATTTTTTTACATTATGTGAAAGAAATAAATTTCACCCTGATGAATTTAAAATGTTTTTATAAAGATGAATTGTAACAGCCCGAGATTTTATGAAAACTATTCTTTTTAATTTTATTAATGTCTTGTGTTGTACGCTACACCAAAAGGACCTTGCACAACACGTATCCTTGACTTGCCTTGCATTACACGCAATCGCAACCTTCCTCGATAGCGTGTGTAGTACGCAATACCGAGTTTCACTAAACAATGATATGCTATTAAAATATTATCAAAACTAGCCGTTATGAATAGTAATAACCACTTTTTGAAATTTTATAAATTCTATTTTTCAAAATGGACTTCATTTTTGGATTCGGAATACCGAAATTAGCCTAGGGTGAAATTTTGGTATTTTTCTGAAAACTTTCAATTTTTGATGAATAGTGAAACCACTAAGTGGTAGGCTAAAAACTGAATTTTGCATAAAACTTAATTTTACCGCTTCTGTGAATGGAATTTCGATAATCCGAGAGACACGGTTAATATCAAGGACTAAAATGTGGTTCAATGAGATGAAAATAATTTTTTGGTGAATAGTAACTTTTTACTTTTTTTACCGCGGTTAATAGTAAATAGGGTAACTAAGGGTAAATATGATATTAATATTACCCTAACACATGTCTTAATTCTATTGGACAAGTGTAATTCGACCAAAAACAAACTTAGGAATAAAATATGACCATTTAGGCCCACTTGGATTAGATTAGGACATTTCTTATTAATTTATTTAAAGAAGGGTTAAAATAGTTAAAATCAAAGTTTAATAAGTAAATCATTTTTAATATGGGGTTATACATAAGATAAATTCGATTGTAGATATTCATTAGAAATCTAAAAAGATTTCCTACATGATGGTATTTTATTTGTAATTTTTAGAAATCTAATAATTTAATTTATTTATGACACAAAGATGATGCAGTAATTATCTTATTAATGAAATATTGACATAATTGATAATACAAATACCAAAATAAATGTAATTTAAGACTTTTTATGAATTCCACTAATTTTATAGGTTACTATGATATATTAGTGTTGATTTAATCAACTTGGTTCGAACATATAATTCTGTTATGACTTTCACAAAAATCATATATCAAATAGTGTCAAAATTGACACAAAATAGTTTTTAAATCAAATATTATATTATTAATTGTTATTTTATTCCTAAAAATCTAAGGTTCGGCAAAATGACTTATATAAGGATATATATATTAATAATAAACAATTTGGGGTTCGTTTGGCATGTTATAGTAAGTGTATTAACCATATAGTGAAAGAAAACAAAAAGACATGGTAAAAGTTAAATTATTTAACTTAGAGTTAAATCTAATTGATAAGGTTAAAATAAAACCCTAAACTTTTCTAAATCCTATTGGTTGATAGGATTTAGACCCATCCCCACTTTAGCTTCCAAATAAGACCCTTTGGAACCATTATAAACCGATTTTGACTTTAATATAAAATAATATTTTGAGATATTCCTAAGGTGCCCCTCTCCTCCCTTATAAAAGGGCACCTCATCTTCCTCCTCCTCACACCAATTTGAGCACTCAAGCTCGGACAACCCCTGCCAAAATCCCTTCTCCAATTCCCTATAATAATCCTAGAGGTCCTGGTCTTCTTCAAAGACCAATCTTAGTTCCCTAAGTGGTGGATTCAAAGAGGCGTTCCAAAGAAGAGGTAATATCCATTACCGATCTTTTCAATTTCTTTCTTCTTCAACTTCTTCTTCTTTAGATGTTTCATGAAAAAGTAATAACATCAGTATTACTTACATACTGATATGTTATTATAAATTTGAAACAACCCTAATTCACCTTCTATCCATCCTATGGAAAAATGAAATCACCGCGCGTGCGTACGTACGGAATACCGTCTCCACGCCGTGGTGTAATCTATTTTCCGTCACCACCTTAATAGGATGGGTATAATGGTGTAATGAGTAACTATATATGATTATTATAAAGTTATATTGATACTGAAATAATATTCATACACTTTAACATAATTCCACGACCATGGGAACGATATCATCGCTTGTGCGTACGTACGGACTACCGTCTCCACGACGCGATGAGATTCATTCTCCACATTAACCATTCATGAATGATTATAAAGCATATATAATAAGTACTAATGAAATATATGACATAATAATGATACTGTATTTATGTATATTTATATGAATTTCATCTACTTAATTCCATTCAATTCAATAAGGAAACGAAAACAGCGTTCATGCGTACGTACGGACTACCGTCTCCATGAACAGTGAATTTCATTCCATTATAAATATATAATATATATATGTATATTATGAATATATATTATATATAAATCATGTTTTACCTTCTGTATATAAGTAATCATGATCCAAGTAATCATATTAATAATTACAAGTTAAAAACACGAACGACAAATAAGATGATTTTACCCAAAATGCTACATTAACATGAATTTAAAAAAGACCGGGTAATATAAAGCCATAAGAGAACCATATATGATATCATAACAATGAATATGATTCTGTAATAAGTCAATAACATTATTTAAATCATTATACATGAGGTTCGGACACGTACAAAGCAATTCGGACCTAAGGTAAGGGAAATATCACAATCTCATTTTTATCCGAGGTTGTTTTTACTTTGGCATTTACTAGGGTGTATTTTATCATCCACATCCATGTTCCCTAAATATTTAATATTGTTTCCATTCACTTACAATATTTTAAATCCAATTTTACCCTTAGGTGAGTTTTTAGTAAAATATATGAAAGGAATCTTTTGTCGTTTTTTTCGTACGAGGTACTTTTTGACTTTTCCGACAAAAGTATGAAGAATGTTTTTTTTAACTTATACGGCATGAATGGATTTTTTTTTAAACATTATTTCCAAGAAGCTTACTTTACAAGTTTTCAAGTTTATTTTTAATCAACTTATTTTATTTTAAAGTTGTATGACATGTTATGAAAGGAAAAAATGTTTTTGAAGAAGAAAGGATATTTTCCTCAAGAATGGATTTCAAGTGTTTTATCAAAATTATTTTCCATCTAAGATAATAAAGGGTTCTGTTTTTGTCCCTATTATTACATTGATTTGATTATTTTTTTGAGGAAATTATTTTTATGAAGTCATTTACCTTATATGATTTGTTTTATGATGTCATTATGTTTCAAGAATCCCATTTTTGTTACATGTGTTATGTGATGATGTATGATTTATGATTTTGTGGCACACATAAGAATGGTATCATTATGAGATGGTTGGGACATATATCTCCCTCCAATGCATTGGGTAAAGATTTTATATCTCATGAGATAGACATGGCTGGAACGGTAGGTTATACCGGTTCAGTGAAACAGGACTGGAACGAGGGTTACTCGATTCAGAAAGGGACTTTGTCCACTAAGATAGTCTTGGCAATGAGTCTTGACTAACAAGAAATGATTTTCTATGATTATGTGTGTATGCCACAAAGTTTCATGTTTTAAGTTATGCTTATTGGGATTTCATTTCACTACTATGATTTATCCCATGATATGAAATTATGCTCTCTTTTGCAGGTTAAGATTTCCAAAAGTTATGTTCTCATGAATATGATGTGATTGATTTTTCTTTTGATTACCCTTACTGAGCATTTGAGCTCACCCTTTTATATTTTCTTTTCCCCAGGATATAAAGAAAGGTTTTAGGTAAAAAAAAAGGAAAGATCTTTATGGGAGATGTTGAAGATCTTTCACCACGATTAGAAGATTACGTTCCGGGTTTCCAAAGACACTAAACTATTACGATCCTTGTGTGTGTGTTTTTGTTATGTACTAAGTATTCCTCAAATGTAATGTAATGTACATGTACGTTAAGCTTCGGGTCTCTACAGTTGGTATCAGAGGGAGGTTTAGTCAACCTTTGGAAACTAGGATGCGAGAACTTTAGTGAAATCCCTAGAGATATTTCTAAGGTATGTCTAGGGATGTCCCTAAGGTTAAGTATACGTATAGGTTATAGTACTAGAATTACGCTAACGATCATAGAAATAAACCTAAGATGTTAGATATTGAAGGTAATCCCCTTTTATTATGTTGTTTTCCCTAGCATGATTTTTACCTCTCACACTATTCTTTTTGGGTTTTAGACGATGGCTGGAACCCGAAGGAACCGTGTTGATCAATGCAATGGACAATGCAATGATTGCCCTCCTGAACAATCAAATGTTATGGGAGATGGAGTACAAAATCTTATTGCTATACTTACACAAGCTATGAATCATTCTGGACTTCCAAATGAGCAGAGAAGGGAACAATATTCTATTGAGTCCTTCATGAGGCAACGTCCACCTTCTTTCAGTGGGACTACCGATCCACTTGTTGCTGAACAATGGATCAGTACCACTGAAAAGATATTTTCAGTTCTTCAATGTTCTGAACATGATAAAGTCATCTTAGCAGTATATCATTTGGAAGGTGAAGCTGATCAATGGTGGAATCTTATCAAGAATACGAGGCAAAGAGATGAAATTGAGTCCATGGAATGGGACGAGTTCAAGAACTTGTTTTTCAGTAAGTACTTACCTCGTATTCTTCGAACAAAGATGGAAAATGAGTTTCCTGAGCTGAAGCAGAAGGATGATGAATCTGTTGGTATATACAAAGCAAATTTTACAAGACTTGCAAGGTATGCATCTGGCATTATCATCCAACATGAAAGTAAAGTTGATCGATTTTTCAGTGGCTTAAAACCAAGTCTTCGAAGGGCATTAGCTATAAGAGACTTCAGTAGCTATGAAGAAATTGTGCGTTGTGCTGTCAAGGTAGAAATGGAAGTTGGTGTTACATATCCATCTCATGGTTTTGACAAGAAACGAAAGATGGAATTCAAGGAGAAATCTCAGAATAATGGTGAAAAGAAGATGAATGTTTCCTTATGCACAAAGTGTGGAAAGAAGGATGGTGGAGATTGTCTTAAAGGGACTAGAAAATGCTTTAAGTGTGGAAAAGAAGGTCATCGAGTAGCTGAGTGTCGATGTAATAGAAAAAGGGATTCTAATGATGTGAATAAAGCAAACATTGCAGAGAACACATCACCAACACTTCAATGCTTCAAGTGCAAGGAAATGGGGCATTATGCTAATAAATGCCCTAATCCAATGGTTAGTGATGATCGACATGAGCAACCGCTTAAGGCAAAGGACAAAGGGAAGTCACATGCGATCACTATTGGCGATGTTGAATATGACAACGATGTGGTGGAATGAATAATTGTTTATGTAATAGGATTCCAAAATAATGTTGTATCATGGAGTATTGGAATATTTATGTATTGGTCTATTGTGGTTTTCAATAATTTTATGGTACCAATAACCATGGAAAGTGATTGAGATATTTTTGGAAAAAGAATGATATGCGCATAATGAAGGGAAAACGAGAAAATGAAATATTTTACAGTATTCATGAGCTCATGATTGATATAAGGACTAAGTGATATCATGGTTTGAGTATATAGAATTTTGAGGATTTTGGTAACTGCATTCATGTTTTCATTAAGGTTCAATGGGTATTCAAGAGAATACATGATTAAGGACTTTGAATGTCTGGAATGTGACCAGCAAAACATATCTTATGATATATGGGGATCAACGATGTATTAAATATATGGTAATCATTTTCACTATGAGAGTGGACTACAGTATTATGGATAAGCCTAAAGATTGGAATGGATTAAGGATAGAAGTTTTTTCGATATTATTGATGGGATGTTATAGTAATATAGTTTTAGAAAAAGGACAACCTGCAGGACGGGCGACAGCCCATCGCTTCGGACAAGGCTGTGGGAATCGAACCCACAACCGAAGTGAGACTGGCCTTTATCGCCTACCACTGGCCTACAGGAAGTCCCTGTTTAGTAGAAACTAGTTTTATTATATTAAGCAGTATGATATATGAAGTATAAGTCCATTTTAGAACCATATATGATTAATCTCACTATAGATCGACTTATGTATATAATTTTTGCTAACCTTTTGTTTGAGACAGATGGAATGACCTGTCGTTCTATCACATGATCTGCTAACACTTCACGAATAACAAATTCAACTTCATTTATTTAAGAGATGAAGTGGAAATTGTTCAAGGCACGAACAACAGTGAGATTGTACCAAAATAAAGTAAGTATTTATTCTAATTCCAATTTTCAACTTTAGGGAAATGATCTTGAAAAACAAAAATGTTGTCCTAGTGATCTTATACCTGATGAATCAGATGGTACCTTATATCATCACAAATCTATGGATTTGTGATTACTGGATTTTCCATAGCCATGTCCTCTACCACTCTCCCTCAGAACAAGACAGTTAGATTTCTCTTCCATGTCCATATTTTCACCTATGTTCTCCTATGTGGATACCCAGTGATTAGTTAACTTGGGTAACCATTACGTTTTATACTTTAGTTTTTAAAGATAAGTTTTGGCATTCCTTTTTACGATGTGGGTTTCTATCAAAGAAACTTTCGAATAGTAAACTATTTATAACCCCGACGAATTTCGAGGGCGAAATTCATTTTAAGGGGGGTAGAATGTAACAGCCCGAGATTTTATGAAAACTATTCTTTTTAATTTTATTAATGTCTTGTGTTGTACGCTACACCAAAAGGACCTTGCACAACACTTATCCTTGACTTGCCTTGCATTACACGCAATCGCAACCTTCCTCGATAGCGTGTGTAGTACGCAATACCGAGTTTCACTAAACAGCGATATGCTATTAAAATATTATCAAAACTAGCCGTTATGAATAGTAATAACCACTTTTTGAAATTTTATAAATTTTATTTTTCAAAATGGACTTCATTTTTGGATTCGGAATACCGAAATTAGCCTAGGGTGAAATTTTGGTATTTTTCTGAAAACATTCAATTTTTGATGAATAGTGAAACCACTAAGTGGTAGGCTAAAAACTGAATTTTGCATAAAACTTAATTTTACCGCTTCTGTGAATGGAATTTCGAAAATCCGAGAGACACTGTTAATATCAAGGACTAAAATGTGGTTCAATGAGATGAAAATAATTTTTTGGTGAATAGTAACTTTTTACTTTTTTTACCGCGATTAATAGTAAATAGGGTAACTAAGGGTAAATATGATATTAATATTACCCTAACACATGTCCTAATTCTATTGGACAAGTGTAATTCCACCAAAAACAAACTTAGGAATAAAATATGACCATTTAGGCCCACTTGGATTAGATTAGGACATTTATTATTAATTTATTTAAAGAAGGGTTAAAATAGTTAAAATCAAAGTTTAATAAGTAAATCATTTTTAATATGGGGTTATACATAAGATAAATTCTATTTTAGATATTCATTAGAAAGCTAAAACGATTTCCTACATGATGGTATTTTATTTGTAATTTTTAGAAATCTAATAATTTAATTTATTTATGACACAAAGATGATGCAGTAATTATCTTATTAATGAAATATTGACATAATTGATAATATAAATACCAAAATAAATGTAATTTAAGACTTTTTATGAATTCCACTAATTTTCTAGGTTACTATGATATATTAGAGTTGATTTAATCAACTTGTTTCGAACATATAATTCTGTTATGACTTTCACAAAAATCATATATCAAATAGTGTCAAAATTGACACAAAATAGTTTTTAAATCAAATATTACATTATTAATTGTTATTTTATTCCTAAAAATCTAAGGTTCGGCCCAATGACTTAGATAAGGATATATATATTAATAATAAACAATTTGGGGTTCGTTTGGCATGTTATAGTAATTGTATTAACCATATAGTGAAAGAAAACAAAAAGACATGGTAAAAGTTAAATTATTTAACTTAGAGTTAAATCTAATTGATAAGGTTAAAATAATACCCTAAACTTTTCTAAATCCTATTGGTTGATAGTATTTCGACCCATCCCCACTTTAGATTCGAAATAAGACCCTTTGGAACCATTATAAACCGATTTTGACTTTAATATAAAATAATATTTTGAGATATTCCTAAGGTGCCCCTCTCCTCCCTTATAAAAGGGCACCTCCTCTTCCCCCTCCTCACACCAATTTGAGCACTCAAGCTCGGCCAACCCCTGCCAAAATCCCTTCTCCAATTCCCTAGAATAGTCCTAGAGGTCCTGGTCTTCTTCAAAGACCAATCTTAGTTCCCTAAGTGGTGGATTCAAAGAGGCGTTCCAAAGAAGAGGTAATATCCATTACCGATCTTTTCAATTTCTTTCTTCTTCAACTTCTTCTTCTTTAGTTGTTTCATGACAAAGTAATAACATCAGTATTACTTACATACTGATATGTTATTATAAATATGAAACAACCCTAATTCACCTTCTATCCATCCTACGGAAAAATGAAATCACCGCGCGTGCGTACGTACGGAATACCGTCTCCACGCCGTGGTGTAATCTATTTTCCGTCACCACCTTAATAGGATGGGTATAATGGTGTAATGAGTAACTATATATGATTATTATAAATTGATATTGATAATGAAATAATATGCATACACTTTAACATAATTCCACGACCATGGGAACGATATCATCGCTCGTGCGTACGTACGGACTACCGTCTCCACGACGCGATGAGATTCATTCTCCACATTAACCATTCATGAATGATTATAAAGCATATATAATAAGTACTAATGAAATATATGACATAATAATGATACTGTATTTATGTATATTTATATGTATTTCATCTACTTAATTCCATTCAATTCAATAAGGAAACGAAAACAGCGTTCATGCGTACGTACGGACTACCGTCTCCATGAACGGTGAATTTCATTCCATTATCAATATATAATATATATATGTATATTATGAATATATAATATATATAAATCATGTTTTACATTCTGGATATAAGTAATCATGATCCAAGTAATCATATTAATAATTACAAGTTAAAAACACGAACGACAAATAAGACGATTTTACCCAAAATGCTACATTAACATGAATATACAAAAGACCGGGTAATATAAATCCATAAGAGAACCATATATGATATCATAACAATTAATATGATTCTGTAATAAGTCAATAACATTATGTAAATCACTATACAGGAGGTTCGGACACGTACAAATCAATTCGGACCTAAGGTAAGGGAAATATCACAATCTCATTTTTATCCGAGGTTGTTTTTACTTTGGCATTTACTGGGGTGTATTTTATCATCCACATCCATGTTTCCTAAATATTTAATATTGTTTCCATTCACTTACAATAGTTTAAATCCAATTTTACCCTTAGGTTAGTTTTTAGTAAAATATATGAAAGGAATCTTTTGTCGTTTTTTTCGTACGAGGTACTTTTTGACTTTTCCGACAAAAGTATGAAGAATGTTTTTTTTAACTTATACGGCATGAATGGATTTTTTTTTTAAACATTATTTCCAAGAATCTTACTTTACAAGTTTTAAAGTTTATTTTTAATAAACTTCTTTTATTTTAAAGTTGTATGACATGTTATGAAAGGAAAAAATGTTTTTGAAGAATAAAGGATATTTTCCTCAAGAATGGAGTTCAAGTGTTTTATCAAAATTATTTTCCATATAAGATAATAAAGGGTTCTGTTTTTATCCCTATTATTAAATTGATTTGATTATTTTTTTGAGGAAATTATTTTTATGATGTCATTTACCTTATATGATTTGTTTTATGATGTCATGATGTTTCAAGAATCCCATTTTTGTTACATGTGTTATGTGATGATGTATGATTTATGATTTTGTGGCACACATAAGAATGGTATCATTATGAGATGGGTGGGACCTATATCTCCCTCCAATGCATTGGGTAAAGATTTTATATCTCATGAGATAGACATGGCTGGAACGGTAGGTTATACCGGTTCAGTGAAACAGGACTGGAACGAGGGTTACTCGATTCAGAAAGGGACTTTGTCCACTAAGATAGTCTTGGCAATGAGTCTTGACTAACAAGAAATGATTTTCTATGATTATGTGTGTATGCCACAAAGTTTCATGTTTTAAGTTATGCTTATTGGGATTTCATTTCACTACTATGATTTATCCCATGATATGAAATTATGCTCTCTTTTGCAGGTTAAGATTTCCAAAAGTTATGTTCTCATGAATATGATGTGATTGATTTTTCTTTTGATTACCCTTACTGAGCATTTGAGCTCACCCTTTTATATTTTCTTTTCCCCAGGATATAAAGAAAGGTTTTAGGTAAAAAAAAGGGAAGATCTTTATGGGAGATGTTGAAGATCTTTCACCACGATTAGAAGATTACGTTCCGAGTTTCCAAAGACACTAAACTATTACGATCCTTGTGTGTGTGTTTTTGTTATGTACTAAGTATTCCGCAAATGTAATGTAATGTACATGTACGTTAAGCTTCGGGTCTCTACATGAATTCTCATATATTTTAAAGAAATATCTTCAAATAGGTTGTTTTATAAAAGAACTTGTGATGTGAACATTCTTTGATATATTGATCTTGATTGGGCTGGATATTTCAGTGATAGAAAGTCAACATAAAGGGGGATATTTTTCATTGAAAAATATTTCATTTAATATAATATTAATAAAAAAAGGTTTTGTGACTTTTAGTATGGAGGAATCATAATATATTTCTATTACCCATTCTCGAACACAAATGATTTGGATAAAAGTTCACGTGGAAGATTTCATAGAAAAATTCTATAAAGAAATAAATATTATTTATGATAGTCAAAGATCCATTTGTCTTTCCAAAAACCCAATGTATCATTAGAGATAAATTCACATCAATATTAAGTATCTATTAATAAAATATAAAGTTCATAGTGGATATGATATTCATGAGTACATTTCAACAAATTATCAATTTGTGGATGTTTTCCCCAATTCTATGCGAGGAGAAAGATTATTGGAATTGACACTACAACAACATGTTTAGTCTCTAACAGTGAATTCCTAAAGTTCTTAAGGATTTCCCCCACTATTCTTTGCATTATGTTAAAAATGGGGAAAATATATAAAAAAATTTAAGGATAAGTACAATTCATTTTGTAATGAATCTGTATTTAGAGTTATCTTGAGATTGGGGAGATGAAAATAGAGATGAAAAAAAATTGTGGGAGTGTTTATCTTAACATCAGAACAAAATTTATTATCACAAAGGGATGTTATTACTTCTAAAACACTTCTTTATCCAGTAGTTTTGTGTTGGAAATTCTCTATGGTAAAGGTTATGATTTGATAAATGTTGAGAAAATATTTAGAGAATATTATTTAAGAAGTGAGTGGTGAACAAGATTGAATTTATAAAATATGTTAATGAATATTTATAACAATTCAAAGGGGGTATATTAAAGCTCATTTTTTATTTTTTCATAATAATATTTTAAATTTATAGAGAATATATTTTTTAAGAATATATTTGTTAAACCAAAGAGAAATATTTACTGGATGTTAAGATAGTTTTTTATGAACTTACTAGAGAAGTTTATAAAGTTTCCTTAAATTTGTTGATAAACTTTCACAACTAAGTAATATGATTCCAAAAAATTATTGAAATTTTATGAAATTTTTTTAATATTATTATACAATAATTAGTTAGAGGTGGAGAAAATGTTTTTGAAAACAATTTTCCAAAAAAAGCCACTAAACAGAGAGTTCCTAAAACAGTTCTCTAGATAGAAGGTATTCAAATGAATATGTTTCTAAATGTGATACAGATACATGTTTATTGAAGGATGTAGGATACTAGATATAGACTACTAGATACAGATAACTGAATAGATGAAGAAGGATGGATATGCAGTGGTATGAAGTTCATGGGAATAAATTTATAACACCTTTTCTAGATGAATATTTTCATGAGCCAACGGATGTAGATGACCAAAAAAAAGTTCTAAACGAAGAGTTATAAGAATTTCGTATACTGATTTTTTTATCGAAATCTATAAAAGAGTAAAAAGTTAAAATTAATTGAAAATTGGTATAATTAAAAAAATAGAATTTATAATTCGAGTTTCTATGTGTGAAAATGAAAAGGAGATATTGAGTTTGAAGTTAAAATAAAAAAAATGGAAGAAATAAAATCAGGGAACCAAATAGTGATGTTGAATGGGACTAAAGTCATTAGAAGTTGTAACAATGTAGTCATCCATATTCAATGGATCAATTTAAATAGATTTAGGGGGATGGATTTTTCATAAATATATTTTTTATGATGTTTAAATTGAAATGTTTCTTAAAATGTAATATAAAATTTTATGTTGAGAAGTTATGGAGTGTGCTATATAAGAAAGGCCAATAGATCAATTACGTTAGACGAAGATCCATCAAACGGATAGAAATTGAAAAAATATTCTTTATTTCATGATATAGATATAGATGGATGAATTTTGATATTATACAGGATGACTAGAAAGAGATATCTGGGTGATGAAATTGGTGGAGAATTGAATTATTTTTATCGGAAGGATAGTTCCTACAGAAGTCATTAGAAAAACATTTTAATGGTAATATATATCAAGACTCTTTACTTATATTTTGAAAATCCCTTTTATATGATGATTATAACTTGATTTTGTTCAATTTTCTTATTATCTTTTTGAGTTAAGGAATATAGAAGAAGTTCTTTAACAATGAGGTTAATGACGTTAGATAATGTTTATAATCACTAGAGTTTTCATTAAGGTTCTAGATTATTCTAGAATTATCCAGAACATTGAAAAATATTTTAATAAATTTCAGTAGAGTGGGAAAACAAATATTATCTCCCACCATTTCTACTTTAGGGAACCTATATAAAGAGGTTTCAAATTATCACTACACTTCACATTGTTCATTCATAAAAATAGTTGACACATTGATTTTTTTTGTGAAAGTATGAGTTTTTTACTAGTTTGGTTAAAGAAGAGAGGAAATGGATAGATTTTTAAAATATTATATTATATAATATAATTTTATTTTTATGAAATTGGATAGAGGATTACTGATTAGTGGAATCAGACAGAACTATATGACCGATCTACTATGGAGAGTATAATGGATAAATTTTATGTGTAGAGTATAATGCACATTAGTTTCATTTAGAAAACAAAACTCAATTTATAAAATTGACAAGGATTCAGTTAGGTGCACATGATAGAGAATACTTAATGATAGAAGGCACATCAGATAGAACATTTCCAAATAAAGAAAAATTGATGATAATTTCAGGATTAACTTTGTTAGAGATATTATAAAAAGTTCCATATATTTTTGGTGGCTTATTTTTATAATAAAACACACGTAAACTTATGGGATTCGGTATAATCATTCCTGTCATGATTTAAAAGGATCCTAATGGGATTTGGAACAAGTTGTATTCACTTATTACTAATTGTGAATTTCTATGGAATGATGGGAGTCTTCGGGGAAAGGATATAGGATCTCACACTGAGTCTGAACCTTTTCAATCTTGTGTTCCTCATATGCTTCCATATAATTTCATATTGGTGAGTTTGTTATAAAAATTTATGGGTATTAAACTATAAAAACTCTAAGGTGTTAATTTCATATATCTTAAATTTTAAGATCATCACCAATGATTCACCCCCCCCCCAATGGTTCCAACGACCCCAATGAACAAAAAATTTGTTTCTTCATCCTGTGATTAAAAAAGATGTATCAGTTGGATGATAAGGTGATCATTAGATTCCATATTTTTTTATAGTTATAGGGAACTAATATTTCAAAGAATATGAGATTATGGATTTGGAATACATAACTACTTGTCACAAAATACAGATAAGCCCACTTATCCAATTGATCATCTAATTGGGATCTATGGATGGATTCAATTGGAATTTTTTGACTTGATCATGTCCTCAAGTATAGAATTGTTTCATTATTTAATCCATTTTTTTATGAGATATCATGAAGCTGCAAGAAATTTTTCAACAATATCACTACTACTTAAAGCATCGATGAGAGTTCACTCCATTGCCAATAATCACTAATAAAAGTATTAGATCAAGAGTTGGACAGGTATTTAGTGGTGAGGTAGTTTTTTTACAATATTTTATTACCTCTTAAGTTATTCATGGAGTGATTCATTGGTGGAAACTATGGAGACTAAAAATTCACTTTTAGATACAAATCATTTAATAAGCGGGAAATAATTCATCCAAAAAGAGACACCAAATGTCATTCATAGATATTATGGAACCATGAGGGAGATAGTATAAATAGTATTTCGATAATTCATCTAGGGAGAATAGAAATTCACTATATTTGATTCCTTCTTCAAAAACCACTTCAACCCTTTTCATAGAGAACACCACTTGGAAAACTGTTAGGTGAATATGGGGATCCTCAATAGATGACCCATGGAAATGAGGTAGAAGATTAATCAAACATGATTTAAATTCGATATATTCCCTGATGATTAGATATTAAAAACCAATTTAATGTTAATTAATATAAGGGGAAGTGGTTTATTTAAAGGTTTGTTCCATAGTTTTGGCTATATCTAAATCAATTGGATGGGAAATGAATGAATCTTGAGTGATTTAATTATCCACAGTATAAAACGTAAGATGGTAAAGAGTTTTCTAAATTTCATCGTGAAAACAATTTAGGATTTTTTGGGAAGCTACTGGGTATTTAGTGATAATATAAATTTTAATTTTAGGTGAAAGGTCATGAAGATAGAGAATAATAGTATTTCTTTGTGTTTTTTATTTAGTGTTTCTTTTTATGGAAGAAGGAGTTTTCTTTGTATTTGTATTATTTTATGATTTTTTCATTTTCAGTTTTATTTTTGTTTTTTATGATGAAGAAAAAAACCAAGTCTTATGGAACAATCCCATTAATGCTTCCATTTACAACATTGTTGAGTATAGCTGATCGATAGTTCAAAGGTCTTGTGCTCTGATATAATTTATATAACAAAACTCATGTAGACTCTTTAGAAACGGTATTATGTTTTTAAAATCCTTTATTTTCCTTATGTTTTAAATGGTGTATTATTTTTAGAGATTAAGGGAAATTATTTATTGATAAATTTAATAAATAAATAAATAATTATTGGGGTAAGTTTTATGACAACCCATATTTTTATACATATTAATTCATGATTTATTACTTACAGGTTCACATAAAAAATACCAAAATATCATGAGTCCTCGTATATTTGGGAGATTAGGTACATGACATAATAACCTAAAACATGGGTAAAATATAATTATTATTATAATTCTGATGGATTCCCTTTATACTCCTTCGATTTTCTAAAACATCATGGGATAACATGGTGATGTACATAAGAAAGGGGTGAGCTATAAGGATCTTGAAGAGAATAATAAAATCATAGGATAATGAAAGTAATACATGTGAATCTTTAATAATATCAAGGTAAAATAAAATGAGTTATGTGACACCCTGATATTTTAAAAGAATGCTATTTTTTATAGCATAAAAACACAAAACACAAAGTTTAAAAAATCATGATATCATATTAAAATATTATTATCTAAATATAACCAATATAAAGAATCCATTAGATAGAAAATTATAAATAATCTTAAATATTTTATGAAATATATATAAAGTTCTTACTCAATAAAAATTTATTGATGAATTTTTAATAAATAATCACTCAAATTTTAATAAATAAATCTTATTCTACAAAAAAATATTGGTTTTCTTCCAAAATGATTTTTATAAATTTTTGCAATAATGTATTATAATTAAATTATGTAAATTATAGAAATTTTACTTTATAAAATTCACATCATTTTTAAATCAGCATATAAAAATTGACTTATGGTGAAATTTTTGTATTTCTCTTAAATGTTTGATTTTTCTGTGGATAATTATAATTATAGATTTTTCAAATACTGTCATTTCTTGTCATTAAACCAAGTAATTTAAAATTTACATTATTTTTTGTATTTGGTATTAATTTTAAATATGGAAAATATTATTTGTAATATTTAATTTCATTTGAATCCTAAATTTTAATAATTTTGGTATAAATTTATTTTTATGCTTAAAAACATGGTTCTCTACAAGCTTTTTTTATGTGTATAATGTTTATCCACTATATTTAATTAAAGTAACTACTAGTAAGGGAAAATTTAAATTAAATTATTATATTATGAATCTATTTATATAAAATTAAATTCATATAATAATTATTTCTAGTCATAAAGATAATATAAATCATATATTTCTTGAAAAATACATTTCTTGAAAACCCATTTTTTGGCGCATTTTGTAGGTTTAATATTAAATATAATTCTTCCAATTAATTAATTTACATTTATTAAAATGAATTTAATATTTATTATTATAATAATTAATATTATTTTATAAGTTCTACTTAATTTTGGTCATAACTAATACTAATAACAATAAAAAAACTAGTTACAATAGTGAAAGACTAAAATGGTAATATTGAGTAACCATAGAGATCCAAAGAACAAAATGTCTAAAACATATTTATTTTAGAAATTTGGATGTTTGTGTTGACAGTATAACAACTAAAATCCATTATTTACCCATTATGGAGTCAATTTTCATGAGAGTGAATTCCAATTATTGAATTATTTTGGGAATTTACAAAAAAAATCACTTCTCCTAAATTATAAAAGGGCACCCACTCCCCTCACTTATTCACTCCTCTCAAGCCATTTAGATCAAAAAACCCATTATAAAATCTCTCCCCAACATTTTAAACCATGTTATATTACTTTTTTTCTTCCCAAAAGACTATCCTTCAACTCCTTAATAAGATATCCAAAGGAGTTTCTTCTAGGTGAAGGTAATCATCATCCCCGAGCTACTTCTTTTTACTTCATATTTTTAATCATTAAATTCTGTATTAAAAAGGAAAATATAATAAAATTATTATATAATATGTACTTATTTGTTATTATATTTATGTAAAAATATTTACCTATATCTACTTCAATTAAATGGAAAACAAAATCATCATTTGTTTGTATAGTGGACTACTGCCTTGTAAACCGGTGTAGTTCATCATCCATAATCACCTCACACTATTTTTCATGATTATTTATTTAATGTTTATATATTATATTATTGAAGTAAAAATCATTATATAAAATTATCATATCATATACATTCTTAACTTATCATTCATTGACAAATGATTACATCATTCATGTTTACAACAGACTACAACTTCACAAAGTGATGTGATATATTTATTTATTACTACATATCATGGATGGAATATGTAAGTTTATTTTAGAAAAATAATATTATATTTAATATATAATTATCATTATGTAAATATAAAATAACACTTACCTTATTTCAATCGAGATAACTAAAAAATGGAAATGTACTCATACGTACGTACGACCTCCTGTCTCCATGATTATGACGTAGTTCCTTTTTCATAACCATATTTGGTTGGTTTTAAAAGAATAATTTATATATATAAATTATATTTATGTCATTATTATTATTTTATATATTATGTAACAATTCCTCTTTTGAACATGGTCAAAACACCGGTGATGTTTTTATATTATGAACGAGGAGCCCCTAAAACACCCAACGTGGACATAACTTAATAATTAATTTATTATTTTATTAAAATAAATTAAGTAAATTGATTAAGTATTAGGGTTTAAACATTGAAAATTTTATTAGTAAAACAAATAATTTATATAATTTTCTTATAAAGGATATAAAGGATATATATGATAATTTTGGATTTGATGTAATGGATTTATTTTCTCACTTTTACTTCAATGAGTTATATACCATATTCACCACTTATTTATTTTTTATGGTTCATATACTACCCATTTTAATTTTATATCATGAATCTATTTTTTTCATGGTATTCTTTAATTCTTTTGAATCTATTTATTTCATTTGGGTTATTCATGAACTATGAAATTAATAGTACCATTTTTATCTCCTTGGTACTTAAAATGATTGAGAAAATGGTTTTAAGAAAATCATACCCTATTTCTCTCTTTATCTAAAAATAAATTTTATTCCATATCCATGTTTTATAAAAATATTTTCAAGAATGTTTTTAATATTATCCAAATCATCTATTAAATACTTTTGTACCCATATTTGAATTTTTATAGATGGTTTTGAAAGGAATATTCTTGATTTTTTCTGAATGAGGTAATTTTAAAAAACTTACAAAAGTGTGAAACGTATGTTTTTATAAATTATAAGGAATTTATGTAATTACATTCTATAACGACCACCAAATTCTATGAAGATTAATTTATAACTTTTGAGGGATATTTTCAATGAAAATGTTTCTATACTATTTATCAAAATTTTATATTTTGAATAAATGTTTTCAAAGTGTAAGAGGATATTCTCCCCAAGAAATATTCAATATAATATTTTAAAGACATTTTAATCAATGAAAATAACATTTGATGTTTTGGATTTATTATAAATTGTGTAAATATTCCCCTCACATGTATAACTTTATTATTATAAATTTCATTGATGGGGTAACACATACCTTATTTCTTATCTAAAATGTATACATTATCAAATTTCATTTGAATATGATATGTTACAATATTAATCAACTAATTTCTTATCATGTTTAATTATTATGTTTATGACTTATGATTGATTTACTTCATGGCACACATAATAATGAATATTTTTTATGGTGTGTGACCATATAGTTCTCTAATTAATTGGGTAAATATTTAGTCTCCTGAGGCATTATGTTTTAGATTAGGGAGTAAACCCAATACCTTGTGAGACTCCATCCACCATGTGATATTATACAAGAAGTTATCCTCAACACATTTTTATTCCATATTTTATGTTCCTGCCACATTTCATATGAATCCATGACCTTATGATACCATGTTCTTTATTGTATTCTCATATGTTATTTTTATTGATCTTATTATTTTTTTAATATCTTGTTATACAATTGACTCGCAAATTATGCTCCATTATCATGTTCATTCCATTACAGAGTTTTTCTAAATAAACCCTTTTGTCTATGTATTCCCCATGTTACCCCATTAAATTTAAGAAGTTTTAAAGGATTTAAAATCACATTATATACAATAAAATAAAGAATTTTTATTTTAGTCTCCCTTTTATTATTATGAACCTAGCCTTCCTAAGACACTAGGAATCATGGTATTTGGGTTATAATAATTGGATTTTTATGTTAAGAAACATGGAATAATATGTATCAGTATCTTGGGTTTATATAGTTGTTATCAGAGAGATTCTAGGTTATTTTTGTGGATTAATACTAGAATAATTAAATGGGAACCCTAGGGATGTGTATAAGAATAATAATAAGTATAAAAACCAAAATATCATGGACTATTGTTGAAGTATAGAGTGAGTGGGTTCCAAGTAATTACATCCCTATCTGGATTCTAGAAGTGAATATGTATTTAGAATATTTATACCAAGGGATAATGACCTTGAAAGGGGTTAATTGATGTATAATAGATCATAACTTGGTAAATTAAAATGGTCCTTTTTTCGCACATAGTTTGAACTCTGTGGGGATATGTTTTGGAAATTCCCAAAATATTTAAAACTCATTAAGAAGGACGTGAAAAAAATTTAGGTTAAAAAAGATATAATAGGAAACATTACAATATATATGATAGATTAAAACATAGAGACTCATATGTTAGGATATATTTATCATTTATATGTTATTTCTTCTAGGTTTATAATTTTATCTTTTGTATGATAATTCATTCTCATATTATTTCTAATTTTCATTTTAGTTAAAGGCATTAAATTGGAGAAAGCTTCACAAAAACCCATGTGATGGTAAATGTAATGATTTTCCAAACAATATACTAAACCTAATGGTAAAATAATTTATACATCTTATAGTTATTCCAAATGAGCTATCTCAAGTTACATTAACAACTAGAACATATTTTAACTTCCAAACAAATTAAATAAGAGAAGTATGGTTTCTCATTGAATTTTAAGTGGTAAAGATAATAAAGAAAAAAAGATTTAATTTCATACATGTGAAAAATGTTGATAGTGTCACCATAGATTCCTTAAAGGAAATAGAATATTATTTATGTTTGGAAAAGGAGAGAACAAAGTAGCTAATTGGAAAAGAAAAATTAAGAGTCTATTTAAAAAGGCGTGGGGAAATAAAAATCGGCCTAAGGAACCACTAATAGTTCAATGTCATAGTAGTGGGGAAATTTTTCTTTATTAGATTAAATTCCCTAATCCATGAATAAATTCCTTCAAGAATATGTTATAAAAATCATTGAAGTTGAATGATTGAACCTTTCAGGTGTTGTAACTCAAGAAACATATTGTTCGTGTATTTTTATCTATGGTATGTTAGTTATAAGAATATTGAAACTTCTATGGACTGTTCTAAAATATTTTTTTATTAAGGATTTTCCAGAATCTTTTTAATAGTACTAGTGAACTAGAAGAGTGATTTAATAGTAAAGTGATATTTTATTGAAAATCATAAGATTGAGGAAAAGGTAATATTTTATATGTTCATGATGTTGAGGTAATTATAGTCAATTATGATTATTTGGTTTCTTGGTAAAAATTAAGATCTATATAAGACTTTTGTGGTTAAAAAGTAATTTTATGACTAATGTTATTTTGAGTATTTTCATCATATTTTTAGGACTTTTATAGGAATTATATTAATATAGTTTCAGAAAAAGGACAACCCACATGTCTAGTGACAAGTAGTCATACCTAGCATGACTGTGGGTCTTGAACCCACCACTAAAAAGAGGTAAGGGTGTAGTACCTACCATTGGCCTATGTGACGTGTTGGTTAGTATAACATTATTTTTATATTATTATTTTATATATAAATGTTAATTTTATTTGGGAAAAACATGTCATAGGAACAATTTTTTTTGAATTTATTAGATTTTTAGGATATTAATGACATTTTGGGAAATATTTCATTGGGTTTAGGTATATATAACCCTTAGTTAAAAATAATGTTTTAACATATAAGATAATTTTAAAAGAATGCAATAAATTTTTGAATATTGAGGTTATTTGGGATTTAAGGCTATGGAATGATAAAAGTTGATCTTTGTATTTTAAGATTAATATGAAGGTGTATTAATTTTGGGATTTATAAAACCTTGTGGAAACTATTTATGGTTTTCATTAATATTTAAATATAAATGGAATATATTGATATAATTTTTTCAAAACATGGGATCTATTAGAATTTAATTTTAGTGATCCATGTATGAAAAAATCAACTTAAATACTCATATTTTGAGGAAACAGGTGCGATTATGAAGAAAATTATTAAAGGGTTAAATTATACATTTAAAATAAGTATATTTTCTTATTTAATTAGTCTCTATTTTACAAGATATCTCAGCTTTAGGAAAAGGATCTTGAAATAAAATTGTTATTTATTTTTGAAAAATAAATGTTCTCTTCTATCTTAAAAATAAATATTGTTATCTCTTAAATGGATATTCCTTCTAAATATAGGTTTTCACTTACTAACAATTTTCTCCTATGGGAAATTTAGTTATGTGGTGACCTTAAAATTTTGCATTCCCTCTTTTTAAGGGGAAGTTTTATTACCCTTTTAACATTGTGGGTTTTCTATAAAGGAACTATTAAATATTAAACCCTTGATTACTGAGAAAAAGTTTAAATTTAGAGGACACAATTTATTTAATGGGTTAGAATTTTACACCACGAAATTTTAATAAAACACTAAGTTCAATAACATATTAAACAAGAAATGATGAGTTTAAACAAATAGTGATATAATATAAAAATATTATAATATAATTATGACCGATATATCATGAATGTTAAATTTAAATGTAGGGATAAAAATAATTCCTTCATGAAATATATATAAAGTTATTACTCAATATAAATTTATTGATAAATTGTTAATAAATAATAACTCAACTTTTAATAAAAACATTTTATTCTACAAAAAAAATATATTTCCCTCATAAATGATTTTACTTGATTTTTATAAGAAAATATTATATTTTCATTCATGGAAGTTTTTTAAAGGTCATTTAAATAATTAAAATAATATCTTAAATCATCGTATCTAAATTAACATTGGGTGAAATATTGGGATTTTTCTCTGATGATAGATTTTATAATTAATATTGATAATTAACAATTTTTCAAATACTTCCATTCAATTTTTTAAATAAAGTAATTTAATAGTTTTATTATGTTTTGGATTTTTTATTAATGTGAAATATGATCCATTTTATTTATAATATTTTAATTTCAATTGAATAATAAGTTTTCTTGATTTTTGTATATGTTTATTTTTATGCTTAAAAACACAGTTCTCTACAAACTCTTTTTAAGTGATTAAAGTATATCCATTATAAATAATTAAAATAACCACTAATAAGGATCTATTTAAATAATATATTATACATCTATTTATATTAAATAAAATTCATATAATAAGTATTTAAAGTCTTAAATTCAATATAATTTGATGTATTCCTTGAAAAAAATATTTCTTAAAAAACTATTTTTTGACAAGTTCTCTAGGTTTAATTTGAAATTGAATAATGCCACTTATGTTATTTGAATTTTATTAAATGTATTTCATATTTATAATCATAATAATAAATATTATGTTACAATTTAGAATTAATTATGGTCATAATGAATATTAAAAATAGTAAAAAACTAGTTACCATTGTGAAAAAATTGTAAAAGTGAGTAACCTTAGAGGTAAATGAAATAAAATGATCAAAACATGTATATTTTTTAATGTTTCTGGTTCATATAGACCATATCACCTCTAAAATCCATTATTTATCAATTTTTAGAGACTTGTAATGAGAGGGACTTCCCATTATTCAATATTTTAGAGTATTTAAATAAATTTCATTCCTCCTTAATTATAAAATGGGACCCCCTCCCCGCACTTATTCACACACATAAGGAACTTTTTACTGAAAAGAACCCTATAAAAATCTCTCCCAACCATACTTACACACATTATATTTTTTTTCAAGATTCCAACATTAGGGTCCTCAATACGAGATCCAAATAACGTTGTTCTAAACTAAAGTAATCATCTTCACTGAGCTCCTTCTTTTTTAAGTCACATTTTTATACATTCAATTATGTGTAAAAAATAAAACTATAATAACACCAATATAGAAGATATAACAATATTCTATTATTTTTATGGAATAATATTTATTAATCTCATATTCTCTCAAATGAGAAATGAAACCATCATTCGTGTGTCTGGGGAACTACCACCTCATGAAGCGATGTAATTTGGTTTATATCATCATCTTTCATGGTTTTACATTGTGATGGATTTAATATTTCTATATTATATTCATGATATACTAATAATTATTCAAAATTAAAATATCGTATACCATTTTAGAATACTATTCCTACATAATTCATGTGTACGGAGGACTACAGTCTCGCTAAGTGATGTGATTCATTTTTTTATTACTTCCTCACATGGATGGTATAAGTAAGTATATTTAATGAAATAATATTATATATGTGATATATGTATCATTATATGAAGATAAAAAAACATTAACAGTATTTCCATCATTATCTTTGAAAAATGAAATGTTACTCACGTGTACGAATGACCTACTATCTCAAGGATTATAACACAATTAATTTTTCATAACACCCTTTCAAGGTAATTTTTAAAACTATAATTTATGTATAAAATTGATATTTATGTAATTATTTTTATTATTTATATGATTTAACAATGAACCCTTTGGCCGCAATAAACATACCCATGTCGTTTTAAAATTAGGAACTGAGTGTCCTCAAACCCCCGACGTAGAAATAACTGAATTAGTTATTTAATATATAATTAAAATAAAATAATTAAATGTATTAAGTAAAAGTGATTAAACATATCAAATATTATTCAGAAAATAAATAATATATTTAATTTTATTATATATGAGATAAATTACATGAAGAACAAGTCGAGACCCATGGTAAGGGATTTCTCATCCCACATTTACTTCCCTGAGACATATTCTATATTCAACAATAAATTATTTTGTGTGGTGTACATACTTCCCCTTAAAATTTTATATAATTAATATATTTATCTTCTGGGTATTTAAATATTCATTTTAAGTTACTCCTTTCATGTGGATTATGATTCAAAATTTTCCAAAGTGGTAAGGTTTTGTTTCACTATCTCATTATTTTTAAGATTATTTATGTTTACATCTCCCTTGGTGTAATTGTTTGATATTTCATTATTAAACACAATATAGTTTTTATATTTTATTTATTCAGGAAATTTAACATTAATAGTATAATTTTCTTCTAATTTTAATTAAAATTATTGGTAAAACGTTTTTAGGAAAATCTGGTTCTATTTTTCTCCTCATTCGAAAATCCTTTTTCTTCAAAGTTTTTTATTTTCTAAAAATATTTTCAAGATGTTTTTAATATTATGAAAATGATTAATTAAATAAATTTTTCCCATGTTTTACTATTTACAAAACTATTTGAATGGAATCTTCTTGATGTTTTCCAAATGAGGTAGTTTTTGACCATTTTACAATAGTGTGAATGGAATGTTTTTTTAACTAACATGACATGTACAAAATTTTCCACCATAATTACCACAAAATTCATTGAATCTTTCTTTATATGTTTCCATGGTTTTTTTGGAAGACATTGTTTTCTATAATATTTTGTAGATGTTTAGATTTTGAAGAAGTGAGTTCAAAATGAAAATGGTATTTTCCTAAATAAATGTTCCTTCTAGTATTTCAAGGACATTATCATCAATGATAAAAAAAAATTATATTATATATTGATTATAAATTATGTATATAGGTATCTCACATATTATACCATGATTTTATACGGTAATACATTCCTTATTTCAATCTCTCAAGTGCCTTTATTATTAAATTTCCTTTGATTATGACGTGAGGCAAGATTATTCAAACCATTTATTTTCATGGTTAATTCTTATATTTGTGCCATATAATTGATTTCCTTTTTTGGCACATATAATCATGAAAATTTTATAATGGGTTCACACATATATTTCTCTAATGTATTGGGTAAATATTTGGTCTCATGATGTGTCAAGTATAGGATTAGGGAGTAAATGTAATATTTTATAGGAATTTTTATACCATGTGATACTGTCCAAGAAGTTATAATTGGATAACGTTTATGTCATGTTATATGTTGATATCACATTTCCATTGATTCCATGATTTTATGGTAACATGTTCTTTATGCTAATCTCCTATGTTGTTTATATTGAGCCTTCTCTTTTTTGATATAATGTAATACCTTTAACTCACAAGTTATGATACATTATCATGTTTAATACCTTACAGGGATTATTAACTCACCCATTTTGTCTAATTATTATCCAGTTTATTCCATGTAGTTTTAGGATATCTAAAGTATTTAGGATCTCATTATTGAAAATAATATAAAGAATTTTTATTTTATTCTCACTTTAATGTATTATGAACCTCATCTACCAAAGAAAGAATGCCCCGTGATCTTTAGGATGTAGACATGGGATGTTTATGTTAAAAATAATAGAATAATACATGTAAATGGTCGAGGTCACAATAGTTGAGAATCATAAATTGAAAATTGAATCATGATATGTAATGATAACATGAAGGAAATATAGGAATTTGGAAAAAAAATACATCATAAAGATAAGTCATGGAAACCACCCAAATGGCATAATATAGTGTGCTCAGGATAACCACTCATGAACCATACATTGTATCACATGAGATAAGAAATTACCCAACACATTGGTAATATATATAATTTCATGCCCATAAGTTACTTTCCTATCATGTACATCCATAAGTGTTTCACATAGATCATACAACAAAAGAATATATTTAATCATTATAATCCCATGATTATCGAGTGTGGGTTACATACATGGAAGTAACCAATAAATAAAGTATAGTATCATCTAGTTGAATAACCTTCAGTAGAAATGATGATGGGTCTTCAATATAAAAATTTTTGTCATGGGAACATATATGATAATTTCAACATCATAACGAGCATAACTAAAGATTTATGGAATTCTAAAATGGGTGTGAAAGGGGCCTATCAACACTTATAAATAATAATTATATTAATAATTATGTGTAAAAATATTCACAACATGAAAAATTTGTGAAATCATAATATTATGAAGGTTACTGAATAAATAAAAGGATTGGATCCCTTACCTTCAAAGGGTGCTTCTAAAATATTTTCAGGAGCTTCATAGGAGCTTGGAGACACCATGAGAGGACTCTATAGAGGTAAAGTAAGAGTAAATTTTTTCTCCTATGGTTTTTATTTAAGTTCAATGGGGATATGGGTGGGTTTATATAGAAAAATAGAGGATAATTCTTTATTAATTTGTAAACTTACATTTTTTACTCCATGTAATAAAATAATCTAAAGAAAAAACTATCCCACGGTTTTTAACATGATTTCAACCAATGAAGAATGGTTTTATTTATTTTATAATTCTAATATTCAAACACCTTTAAATAATACCAATGATGACATGGATGTGAGTCATGTTTATACAGAATTGATTTTGAATGCATAAAATGGAATATATGTTTCGGAGGATTCATTAAGTGTTTATAAAATTAATCAAATAACTTCAAGAACACATTATTTTAAAATTTAAACATATTATTGGTCATGGATACCATTTATAGTATTTATTACAACATGTTTAGGGTTTTATGAAGTCATGATACATATTATATAATTATACCTTATTTAATTTTTACCCAATAATGAACTCTCTTAGAAAATTATGAAAAAAATCACCATGGGAAAATTTCAATTTAATGATTTAAAAATTAATATTTATGTAACAAAAATAATTCTCAAAATAAGATAATATAAAATTTTAAATAAAAAAAATCATTTATTAAAAATACTAGTTTTTTAAAATAAAATTTTTCTGACCATTACAAAAAATAAATTTGAATTTGTAAAATTGTATTATAATATAAATAAAAAAGTATTATTTAATAATAATATTTTATTATGATATAATTTATTTCAGAAAAAACATTATTTCTTCAATGAATTTCTTGATCCAAAATATATTTTTCCTAAAATATTATTTTTCATCATATCAAAATATAATTTTTATCAAACTTATTATCTATTCATCTAAAATGTAATATTAAAAAGAAATAATTTTAATCATTATTTTATTAAAAATATAATATGAAAATATATATTATTAGGGTCTATATACATAGATCATTTTTACACTAGCAAATTCCCGAAAGGTAAGGTGTGTGATGGTGAGATTTTCTTAGGTTGCTCGGAAAACATGGATTGGGTTGTGATCTCGATGAGCTTGAAATTATCCTACAAAATGTTTTGTTTAATATTTAGTTATTGAATCTAATATTGGGATTTATCAAGGGAGAATCATAGTGATGTAATCTCCCTAAGAATCACTAGTAAATGGGATTTAAAGGGTATGATCCTATTGGTTGAGGTTGTCTCTACCTTTTTCTGTGTCAATTGGACTTCATCATAACCCTTAATATATATTTATCACATAATCAATGTATTGCGTCTATAATATCAATGGTTATGATAATGAATTATCTTTTAAATATGATAGGACATAACTTATAATAGTCCAAAATAGCCAAAGTATATCATGTGGTTCCTATAACTACATTACCTAATAACAAATATATTCATTCAAATTGGGAATAATAGTTTAGTTCTTTACAGTCTACCCCCTTTATAAATTTCTCCCTTTAAGTTTCCATTTCATACAAAAAATAGATGATGTAATTTCTATTTCATCAAATATTTTAGCACCATTATCACTTCCTCAAACTTGTGGATCATCCAAAACAGTTTGACCTGGTGAGTTTTCTTATTTCAAATAATATTACCCCTATGATCGAAGATCTTCAACAGACCCTTATCTAAATGATTGCTTCTCCAATGTTACCACATATGGATTCAATAAAAATGAGAGGTTTGTTATATACTTCCTTGGGATGGATGAATGGAACACATTGTGTGCTTGAAATAAACTAATTCAGAGTACTAGTTGATAGGCTATAGATCTGATCTAATCGATGATCTTAAATGGGATGATGTTTCATCGAAAAATCATTCAATTCCTCCCAAACCTCTTGAAATTCTTCTATGGAGACATAAAAATAAACACTTTTTCTCCATTCTCAAACTCCAAGTCTTGTTCAAAATTGAATATAATTTTTGTTAAATTTTTGTATATTTCATATGATGCTAAATGGTTTGAAAATACACCATAATTTCAGGGGAAATTTTAGGCCCACCATCTTTCACTGTCTAAATTCATCCCAACATATCGAATTATGAAATCTCTTCCCATATAGAGCCCCATAAAGTTCCAATTGAATGAAATAATGAAAACTATTTTTATTTGAGAACTCCACTAGGGTAAGTTGTTGATTAAAACATCCACATAAATCCATTGAGTAACATCTCAGTATATCCTTTAGAGTTTTAATTGTTCTTCAATAGTAACCATCTATCCATGGATGATAAACAGTTTCAAAGCTCACTTCTATATCCAACACTTGATGTATTCTCTAAAACTTTGTGGTAAACCCCATATCTCAATCATATATAATAAAGATTGGTACTCTATATAGTCTCACCACTTAACTTTTGTATATCTTGTAGAGTTTGTCAATAAATAAGTCTTCCTAAAAAGTAATTAAATGTGCCAACTTTGTTAGGCAATTGACAACCACCCAGAAGGTGTTATTTCCTTTTTGTGTCTTGGGGATTACTATTATGAAATCCTTTTATATTATTTCCCATTTCAATACATTTATGGGAAATAATTTCAGAATACCCTTATACTTATATTGTTCTACATTTCCTTGTTTTCATACCAAGAATCATGATACAAACTCCAAAAATCTCTATGAAAACCCATATCATTAATACAAGTTAATTCATGATTTATTACATAATGGTACAAAAAATAGAATCCTAAAAAAACATGAATCCCAGTTTCATTGGGAATTTATGTGCATAACATAAAAACTTCCAACAAAAATATATCCGCATTATTGAAAACTAACTTAATATGATCCAAAAATCCATTCCATCTTCTAAAAGTGCACCGGATAACCTAGGGAAATACATTAGAAAGGGGTGAGCTATAAATCCCAATAACGTAATAAACAAAGCATATAATAAGGTAAAGTATTAAATTTTATATAAGATGCATATCAAGGTAATTTAATATTGGTTGGAATAAAATCAAGGGAAGAGCTTCATAAGAGGTGTAAGGAACATTAAGAGGGATATATATAGGTACGGGTTTAGTAAAGTAATGATAAAAATGATTTTATTGAAGAGAAGTGGTTGTTTGGGTGGTCTTATTTAGAAAAAGAGAGAAGGGTTCTTTAATAACTTCCAAACCTAGGTTTTCGACTCTATATGATAATGTAATCTAAACCAAAAGAATCCCATGTTTTCTCCCATGATTTATTAAAAATTGTAATTTTTCACTATTTTATATGTATAACAACTTAATGAATTAAAATAATACCCTTCAAGACTTGGAACTGAGTGATGTTTATAAACAATTGATTTTCAAACTTTAAAATATAATATATGTTTTTCAAGATTCATTATGGGTTTATAAAATTCATAAAATAACCTAAAAACACATTATTTTAATGGGGAAATAAATATTTATTATTTGATATATTTTATGTTCTATATTACA
This sequence comes from Viscum album, assembly GCA_963277665.1. NCBI lineage: Eukaryota > Viridiplantae > Streptophyta > Magnoliopsida > Santalales > Viscaceae > Viscum > Viscum album. The sequence goes on from OY728136.1 coordinate 1,649,163,861, forward strand.
TCATTCTTGGTTCACTATGATGTCAAAATAAACACTCCATATTTATACCGTATTTAATTCTAACACAAAAATTTGACTCCCTCCAAAAATTATGAAAAAATACTATTATCTAATTTTGATATTCTAATATCAAAAATAATATTTATTTTATCCATAAAATTCTATAAATATTATAATTTAAACATTAAAACCAAAAATCAACATTTACTAAAAAATATAGGTTTTTTGACATTAATCTTTTTCTAACCTTCATAAAAATTATATTTGACTTCATAAAATTATCATATTTTTCATATTTAATAAATATTATTTAATAATAATATTTTATTAAAAAATATTTTTTTTTTAAAAATGAATTTTCAAAAAAAAAATCTGTCTTGATTGAAACTATATATTTCCCAAAAATATAATTTGAGATTTTTCGTATTAAAACTTAATTTTTATAACACCCATTACTTAATAATTTGTAAAGTAATAATAAAAATTAATAAATATTAAGATTGTTTTATTGAAGTAAAATATAAAAAATCATACTATTATGGTCTAGATTGATAGCCCTTTATTACACCAATGAATTCTCTAATGGTAAGGTTTGTGATGGTGAGATTTTCCTGAGGTGGTTCGACAAACATGGTTTTGGTCCTGATCTAGATAAAATTTAACTTATCCTATAAATTTTTTTTATCATGATTTTGCTGTTTAATCTCATCTTGTGATTGGTCATGGGAAAAAACCAGTGACCCTTTCTCCCTTCGAAACTCCTATAAATGGGCTTTATAACGTAAGATTCTAGGGGTCGATGACACCACTTATTCCGTCTGTCAAATAGACTTTACCACAACCATTAATATACTAATATTATTTATCATTTTACAATGGCTATATTATCAAAGGTTATAATTATTAAAATTCTATTTAATTTCACAATTCATATAATGGTCCAAAATAAACAAACTAGTGCTTGTGTTTTCTATAATTCTATTTCTTAATAATGAATTCCGTCATTTAAAAATGAAATATCATTTATAAAAGCTTGGATCATTATATTATTCCCCCCTTAAAAAACTTCACCCATGAAATTATCATTTCATACACTAAAATAAATGAGGGTACTTCTGTTTCTTCTCCTCTTTTGATTCTCATGTCACTTATTGAAACTTTTTCTTCTGCCATAACACTTTTACTAGGTGTGTTTTATTATTTTTTAGAATATTGTCTGTATGACTTAAGATCTAAACCATTTTTTACACAGAAGTAGTATCATTCTCTAATGGTACCACCTCTAGATTCTGTATATGTGATGGTTCTTGTATGTATTTTTTTAGAGGGATGCATAAAACACATCATCTACACGAGATAGGTTATGTGAAAGTGATAGTCGATAGGACATCACTCCAATTCCGTTAAGGATGTAAAAGGAACTGATGTATCTTGTAATTAGAATTATCTTATTCCCAAACCTCAAGAATTTCTTCCATGGTGAAATATAAAGGAACACTTTATCTCTAATATTAAACTCCAGATCTCTACAATTCTTGTCTCCATTGATTTTCTATCAAATTTGTATGTAGTTAATTAGAAACTAAAGGGTTAAAAAATTCACTATCATTTCATGGATAAGATCATGTCGCATAATATTACACTTTATAACTTCATCCTAGCATGTTGAAGTGTGAAACCACTCCCTATTTAGAGCCACATATGGTTCCATTTCAATGAAATAATGGAAACAATTTTTATATGAGAACTCTACTTGGGGAATTTTTTGACTAAAAATTCCATGTAAATACATTGAACAAGATATCAAAATAACTTACCTAGTTTTTATCTATATTTTAGACTGAATAGTTGTATAAGGGTGAAAAGTAGTATAGAAGTTTAGTTCTTTATCTAATGATTAATAAAGGGTTCGATAGAACCTAGATCTAAACCCTTTATTTTTATCAGATACAGTGGAGTGTGGAACTCTATGCAGTCTTACCACTCCCCTTATATATATCATGGGGAGTTTTTTAAGAGAGAAATATTCATTGAGAGAAATAAAATGTTCCAACTTTGTAAGGTAATTGAAAACTGCCTATATGATGTAATTTCCTTTAGGTATCCTTGGTATTCCTATGATGAAATCCATGGTTATGTTTCCCAATTTCATAATGGTACAGTAATTGATTTCATCATACCCTTAGACTTTTATTGTTTATCCTTTAATAGTTGGAAAACTAAGCATCGTGTTACAAAATCCACAATATCCCTATTCATGTTATCCCACCATATGTTTTACTTCAAATCTATATATATCTTAGTGATTCTTCGATAAATATAAAAGGATGAGATATGTGCATCATAAAAAAGTTCCCTCTTCAGTTCTGGTTTTGATGTGACACATAGTGGGCTTCCAAACTAAATAACTTCATCTTAAGAAAAGTTGATCTCCAAAATATTCACTACCTTTATCTATAGTAACTCATAATCTTTTTCTTCCTCCTTGATCCTCTCAATAATGGGTGGTTGATAAATTTTCTGATCAAGTTAGGATGAAGAAAATTTTGTAATTCATCTGTCCATCCCCATCATGTCCAAGACGAGTGGATCCCTTTTAATCCACACCATGGATAGGGTTGCAGGATCCCTTTGACTCAAAGCATCTTCCACTTTGTTTTCCTTCCCATGATGGTAATGGATTGAACAATATTAATCATTGATCACCTCTAACCACCTTTTTTAGTGCATATAAATCTTTTTTTTTTGCATATAACTTTGAGGATATTTTTAATCCGTAGATATGTCACACTTTTCTCCATAGAGATAAATTAATCAAAATTTAAATGTAAAGATCAATACATCAAATTTAAAAACATGAGTTAATTACTTATACTGATGGATCATTAATTGGTGTGAGTCATAGTATATGAATTTTCTATCTTACTTGGGTACACAAACCAATCCCTTTTTGGTCACATCACTATAGAAAACAAATCCTTACCCACTGGTTGGTAATCTGAGCATAAGTGTAGTTATTAGCCTCTTTATTAGTTACTTAAAGATTTATTCACAATCAACAATACAAAAAACTTGATTCCGTTATGATTAATATTTCATAGTGGGCTTTACAATCAAGATAATTTTCTAAAAATCGATGATAACACCTAGATAATCCAAAGAAACTATATATTTCCAACATATAGGTATTTCTGGTCCATCTTTTAATTTCCTCTATTTTTAAATAATCCATAGATATCCATTTGTTAGTGATAAAATGTTGTAGGAATGTTACCTTACCCAAGTATAAGTTCGATTTACAACTCAACCACTTGTTTAGGTGGGATACCAATAAATTATTCAAGAAACACATCAACATATTCCATACAAGGGTAATTTCATCAAGGATGATCTTTCCCTTAGTCTCAATCATTTGAACAGGATATTATTTATCATACTTAAATAATATCCATTCATGGGATGATGATACCAAAGCAGATTCATCCTCCTACTTACACGTGTATAGAATAAAAGGGTTCAAAATAATACAAAGGTATAATTTCTTATCCATGTAATTTATGTTGGCTCATAAAAATTAAAGTTAATCTACACCCATAAAACCATCTAATTCCACTAAAGGGAGAATAATTATATTTTAATAAATTTTCCAAAAACATTAATTTTTGAGACAATAATCATATAATTGTTTCCACAATGCTACCAAATAATTTGGGGTGGTAACTCGATGTTCTTATAAAACAAACTATATATTATAATATGGCTTTAATTGTAATAAAAAAAGATAAAAAACTATAGACTAGAGTTTATATGTACTTGATTCATCATGATCCATATCAGCATAATAATTTGCTTCTTCCATTGGTATTAGAGATTGTTGGTGCTCATCATGCATGTTAGCCCTTGGAATAGAGAATTGGCATTGATAGTGCCCAACTTCTCCATAATTAAAACATAGAACTATTTATGGTACCATAGAATTAACATTATTTTCATTAATTTTGTTAACTGGGATCTTCATTTTTTCCAAAGAAATTAGAGACTTTATTCCCTATTTTTTCACACATAAACCATATTCAATTTCCTTTGTGACACTAATAATAATTCCTAATTTCACATTTCTAACATATAAGAAATTTAATCATCTTATTTTTATCACCTTTATCTGATGATCTTCCTTGAGATGACATCCTCCTTTTCTTTCTCATTTTTTTTAAATTCAACAATATTATAGTTGTTAATCATTATTTGTGAAACTTAGTAGGTAATAATCACAATAATCATAACTTTATCTCACATTTTATTAGGAATATAATTTAAGAAATCATCACATTGCCCCTCACATTGGTTGTTGACCCGGTTTCTCCTATTTTCAAAAATTTATTAAAAATATAGAATAATTGAAGGATGATACTTTTTAAACTATTATACACATAAAATGGAAACTATAAACATTTAAGGAATGACTTATAAACCATTTATATTCCTTAACCTAGTAATTTAAAGGTTCCAATATACATTTTCCATGATCTCTTTACTAACCTAAAGCCTTATGGAAATTATTGTCCCCTTAAAAATAGTTTTTAATGAGATTTTGAATTTATCGAAGCATATACACCCAACAGTTTCAAACCAACTGTCCATCAACTAATGTTTTCATGATTCAAGTGATGATGAAGTCCAACTTAATGCACCCTTTTTGGGGTTGTTACCCCTAGGTAAATTTGTGCCATATCCACTTCTATTTATAGTATCTAGATATGGATTTATATTCATGGAAACCCCTTATTCTATACTTTAAGAAAATATAGGGTTGTTTTTAATTTTTAGTATTATTCCTAAGTATTTCAATATATTTTTCTAATAATAATCCCCAAAAATAACTAAACATTGTTATGGTACCAACTATGACAACCCATATATTTGATACACAATAATTCGTTATTTATTACATAAAAAGATACATAATATAATTCAAAAAGATCATAAATCCTAGTTTATTTGAGAATTTAGGTATATATCATAACAACTTGAAATATAAATAAAATGAAATAATTTAAAACTTCCATTATATTCTCCTAAAATTTCATTGTTTTACAAAATCTACGAAGAATAACCTGAGGACGTACATAAGAATGGGTTGATCGATAAATACCAATAATTGAATAAAAAATATAATAAGTTGAATTAGTACATGTGATCCAATATTCATATCAAGGTAACAAAATAGGGGTGACAATCACAATTTTGAACAATGAGGCGTGATATAACATGATAACATAAAGGCGACATAAGAATGTGGAAACAATATAAAACATGACATCATAAATACAATTCAAGGAAAACCACAATGAAACAATAACATAGTGTTCTTATGATACCTTACCATTAACCATACGTGTAATATTATGAGATTTAATCATTATCCAATGCATTGTAGGGACATATAATTCTAGTCCCACTTGTCACGTTCATATCATGTACAGATATAAGTGTCCCACATAAATCATACAACATAAGGATTTATTTCATAAATTTTAATATGAAGATTAATAAGTATGGGATATATACACAGATTTCAAAAATCAATGAAGGATTGGAAAATAAATGTGAATACCCTTGTGTGTAAATTGGTATGGGTATTCACTATACAACTTTTTGGAATGAGAAATCGTAGGATAATATCGGCAGAATAATGGAAATACATTAAGATTCATAAAAGGGGTTAATGAGAGTTTATAGGGTATATAATAAATTATAAATAAGAAATATATTAATTGGGATATTTAATAACATAACCCAACATGATAAATTTTAAATTTAAGGGGAATAATAAGAATAAGGTGCTGGAATAAAGAGGAGAATGAGAGGATCACTTACCATTAGAGGGAGCTTCTAAAAGCTATGGAGGAGATTATTAATATATTTTATGAAACTTTTGAGAGATATATAGAGGTAAATTAATATTACTTACATGATTCAATGGTTTTTAGATAAGTTTAAAGGGAGGTTTAGTGGGTTTATATAGAAAAAGAGAAGATAATTCATTATTAATTTCCAAACATAGGTTTTTGAATCTATGAAAAAGTAATCAAAACCTAAAACATTAACATTGTATTTCACATGATTTATACTAAAGGGGGTGTTTTTAATTATTTTATAATTATAAAAAGTTAACTCATTAAATAATAACCTATGTGATGTGTAAATGAATCTGGTTTATAAATATTTTATTTTAAAAACATAAAATATAATATATGCTTTGGAGGACAAATTATGATTTTAAAAAATTAATCAAGTAACATTAAAACACGTTATTTTAAAATATATAAATATTTTTTGTATTTTATACCTTTTAGGGAATATATTACATCACATTTTGGTCATTATGATGTCATAATTCACTTTGTATATCAATACAATATTTAATTTTGACCCAAAAATTCTATTCTCTCTGAAAATTGTGAAAACATCACTATTGAATAATTTAAACCTGATGCTTTAAAAAATTATTTATTTTATCCATAAAATCATCTAACTATGATAATATAAATTTTAAAACCAAAAATCCACATTTATTGAAAATTTATGTTTTTTTGGCAATAATAGTTTCTCAACCCCTTATAAAAATTACATTTTACTTCATAGAATTATATTATCATTTATATTTAATAAATATTATTTAACAATGATATTTATTTGAAATATCACCTACTTCAAAAATATATAATTTATTAAAAATAGTGACTTGGTTGAAACTATATATTTTCCAAAAATACAATTCGGGTTTTCTCCTATTAAAACCAAATTTTATCAGACCAATTATTTAATCATTTATAATTTAATAATGAAAATGAAGAAATTAAATCGTTATTTTATTTAAATAAATTATAAAAATTCATAATTTTATGGTCTATATAAATTTCCCTTTATTACACAATCAAATTCCCCAAGGGTAAGGTGTGTGATGGTGAAATTTTCAAGGGGTGGTTCGGAAAACATCATTTGGAGTGTAAACTCAAAGAGATTGAACTGGTCCCATAAATGGTATCTAAGATGATTTAGTTATTGAATATTAACTTGGGATAGTTCAAATATAATTCCCAATGATGTTATAACCATTAGAAGCTCTGATAAATGTGCTTCAAAGAATATGATCCTATTGGTTGAGGCTATTTCTTCTTCCATCTATGTCAAATTGACTTGATCATAACCCTAACTATATTAATCATAATGGACCCTTTAAAAAAATATTTTCAATGGTTATGATTCATAATGATAATTAAAACTTTATAGACCATAAAACTATCCAAAATAACTAAATTTTTGTGTGTTTTTTTCAATAATTATATTTCATAATACCAAATTCACAAATTTAAAAATGAAATTTCATTTATAAATGTTTAGGTCATTACAATATCCATCTTCTTGTTATTATACTTGATGTTTTTCTAAAAATCTATATAAATCATAGTGATTCTTGTATAAATATATAAGTATGAGTTATTTGAATCATACAAAATTTTTCTCTTAGGTTCTATTTTTAATGAGGAAAATATATAGTTAACACACCATATAACTCCATCTTCATCCAACTTGAACTATAAAATATTCACTATCTTTTTCTATAGCACCACATATTCTTTTTAGGCCTCATTGATCCACCTAAGAATTTATGGTAAATAATTTATTTGAGAAAGTTAGTATGAAGATCCTTTTATTATTCCCATGTGCATCCTCTATATATCCAAGAAGATTAGATCCCTCATAATTATCATCATGGATAGGGTTTCAAGATCCTTTATACTCATGGCATCTTGTACTTTATTCTCCATCCCGTGATTATAATTCAATGAACAATCATAATCCTTGATCAACTAATACCACCTCCATTGGTGCATACTGAGCGCCTTTTTGTTAATATATACTTAAGGATTTATGGTCTATATATATGTTACACTTCTCAATATAGAGATAAATTCACTAACTCTTTAATGGAAATATCACAACATCCAATTCTAGATCTTATGTTAGGTATTTATTCTCATGGATATTTAATTGGTGGTAGACATAGGCTATTAATGTTTCCTCTTGAATGAGTACACAACCTAAGCCATTTTTGGATGAATTGTTGGAGATTACAAATCCTCCCCCACTGGTGGGTAATGTGAGAATAGGTACAGTGATTAGACACTTCAACAAATCTTTAAATCTATTATCTCATTCATAATTCTAGAAAAACTTTACATGATTTTGAGTTATCTTAGTTATCATTCTTGATACTAATGGCAATTTTCTCACAAATCCATGATAATATTGGGATAATCCGAGGAAACTATTGATTTTTTTCAAAGTTTTTGGTCTAAGAGATCCTTCAATTTCCACTATTTTTTAAGGATCCATATATATGCCTTTTTTTATAACATTCCCTATGAAGGTTACTTTCTCTATAATAAACTCTTATTTATTATACTTCAAAAATAATTTTTCACGTCACGGATTCTTTATTACGATATTCAAGGTCTCCTAATGTTCCTCCTTTATTTTTTAGTAAAAAATAATATCATCAATAAATACAACAAAAAAATTTGTTGATGTAATTCCTAAAAACTATATTCATCATTTATATTAATATTTATGGTTCATTAGTGAGCCCCAATGGCATCACTATGAACTTATATTACCCATAACTTGTTTGAGTATCGATATTGGGTATATCATCTTTCTCCTTTACTTGGTAATATCTTGACTGAAGATCCATGTTTATGAATTATTGGTCTCCACATAGATGATTTAATAAATAATAAATACATGGAAAATGATACTTGTTCTTTATTTTGATCTTATTGAGCTCAATATAATCAATGAATAGGCATATTGACCCATCCTTCTTATTGATAAAAAGGATTAGTGCACCCCATGGTGAAGAACATGGGAATATAAACCCTTTATCTAGATTCTCTTATAACTATTTATTCATCTACTAAAATTCAAAAAATGTCACCCTATATGGAGTATTGGATATTTTAAATCCCATGGGTATACGTTCGATTGAGGACATAACCTCTTGGATAGGAGGAAGACCATGAAATTCTTCAGGAAACACATCATTAAATTCCCTTAAAATGGAAATGTCATTAAGGATGATATTTTCTTCAATCATAATCATTTTAGAAAGATATTATTTCTCATAGGAAAATAATATCCATGCTTGAGATGTTGATACCAAATGATATTCATCCTTCTACTTACACTAACATAAAATCACAGGATCATTCATGGTTTGGAGGGTGATTTTGTTCTCTCATCAATCTAGGATAGATATATATATTAAAATCTTATCCATACCCAAATTGGCATAAAATTTATCTAAAGTGATTATCATAATGATTTTTGGAAAATTAAGCCCATAAATTTTGATTGGAGATAAGTTATATGCTTGGGATGAAATAATTGACCCATTTTTCATATTCACTGATAAATCGATTTCCATGTTTTTAGGTGGTGTTGGAATAGCTCTAAAAAACATGTTTGATATAAAATAATGGGTTAAACCATTTCCACAAAGGATACATATAGTTCATGAATGGATAAAGGATTTCCTTTTACTATTTAATTCTAGGTTTAATCATTTACTTCATACAAAAATAGACTTAGGAATGAGAATTTAAAAATTATTGAAAACAAAAATGGAAAACCATGAACATTAAAGGGACAATTCATAAATGAAATATATTCAAAAACCAATGAAATTCAAGGTTATAATTTAACTTATCCATGATCTATTACCTAACCTGAAATTGTATCGGTATTTTTTCCCCTTCAAAACAGTTCATAAAAATCTTTTCAATCTAATAAAGGAGATATTTTAAGAGTTTCAAATACACTATGCAGCAAGGCCCATTGTTGTGAACCAGGTAAAGAACTAGTCTATCCCAATTCACCCATATCGAGGTAATTACTCATAATTAAAAATTTACCATATCCAAATCCAATTATAATATCTGAACAGAGATATATTTATTATTAAATCACATACACTATACTTTACCAAAATTTATGGATGGTTTCCTAGGTTCAGTCTTATAGTTAAGGCTTTCACAGTGGTTTTCTAATCCTAATCCCAAAAATATAAAGTCTTTTCTATGATACAAACTATGAAAATCCTCTTTTAATACACATTAATTTATGATTTATTTCATAAAGATACCAAAAATACAATCCTAAAAGATTGTGAGGCCTAGTTTCTTTTGTAAATTAGGTATACGAAATGATCACTTAAAATATGGGTACAACATCTCTTTATTAAAAACTATGAAACATTCCCTTACATTCCTTGGATCTTTTAAAACTAAATTGGAAAACTTGGGGTGTACATAAGAAAGGGATGATCTAAAAATATGATTATGGGAATAATAAAATCATAACATGATGAAAATAATACATGTGAGTCAACAGTGATATCAATGTAACATAATAGGGGTGATAATTTAAAATTGAACATCAAAGTATGATATATGATGATAACATGATAGAAAGTAGGAATGCGGAAACAACATAAAGCATGACCTCATAAATATAAATAAAGGATAATTGTTAAGAGATATTACCATAGTGTTCTTAGGAAAACCTATTATGAACTATTCATGGAATCTCAGGAGATAAAGACACTACTCAATGCATTGAACAACTATATAATTTTAGGCCCACCCATCACCTTCATATCATGTTTATGCATAAGTGCGACGCATATCTCATAAAACATATGAATATATATTTTTTTTTAAACCCCGTGATTATTTAGTGTGGGTGACATATATAGATTTCCTAAATCAATGAAGTATAGGTATATCATGGTGAAAACACTTGAGTTGAACTGAGGATGGGTATTCACTACACAAATATTTGTCACGGAAAATTGTATGATAATTTTGGTTTTAGAATCGTGATACATAAGGATTCATAGGAGGGTTTTGAAAGGTTCCTTTAAACACTTGGGAATCATAATAATAGTAAGTGGTATCTGTAAAAACATCTCCCAATATAAACAATTGTAAAAACTGTATAATAAAAATATGGTGGTGGAATAAAGAGGAGAAGGAGAGGGTCCCTTACTTTGAGAGAGCACATATAAAATTCTGGGAGGAGATCTTTAAGTGAACGGGGATTCTTGGGAGGGAAATAGATAAGAAAGGTAAAATTATATTAATTCTCCCTGGGTTTTGATTAAATAGGAATGGGAGATTAGTTGATTTAATATATCAAAAGAGAGGCAAATTATTTATTAATTTCCAAAATTAGGTTTTGGACGCTTTATGATAAAGTAGTCCAAACTAAAAACCATCCAATATTTTTTCCCAAGTATTCTTCTAAAGAGGATTATATTTCATTATTTTATAACTATAAGAGCCAAACCTCATAAAATAATACCCTCGTTGATTTTAAATTGAGTCATGTTTATAAATAATTGAATTTAAAAAATTTAAATGTAATATATATATATTAGATGATTATTTAAGGGTTTATAAAATTAATCAAATAATGTCAAAAAACATTATTTCTAAGGGAAAAATAAATTTGTCCTTTGACACACTTCATATAATTTTTTAGAAAACTTTTTTGCAGTTACGATGTCATAATACATATCGTATAATTATACTGTATGCAATTTGAACCCAAAAAATATGAATATCTAAGAAAATTATAAAATAATAGTAATTGGATAATTTAAAAAATATTAATTAAAAATTAATATTTATTTTATCAAAACTATTCTCTAAATATGATAATTTACACCTTTAAATCAAAAAACTACATTTTACAAAAAAATGATACTTAGTTTTTTTTATAAAAATATTTCCCTTACCCTTATAAAAATTTCATTTGACTTCCTAAAATTAGATTATCTTACCTATTTAATAAATAATAATTAATAATCATATTTTATTATAATTTCATTTATTTCAAAAATTCATGAATTCATCAAATATATTTTATTGATTGAAACTATATATTTCCAATAAAAATAATTTTTGTTTCACTATAACAAAATTTAATTCTTAACAAACTCATTATATAGTCATTTAAAAAATGAAAAAAAAATATAAAAATTTATTTAGTTGGGGTCTATATACATAGAATATTAATAAATTAGAGAATTCCCTAAGTGTATGGTGTGTAATGATGAGATTTTTTGGGGTGGTTCGGTGAACATGGTTTGGGCCATGATCTCAATGTGATTAAATTTATATCATAAATGGTTTTGTTCATGATTTTGTTGATTGATATCTTCTTGGGATTGGTCAAGGTAAAATTCTAGTTATACTATCTAATTTAGAAGGTCTGATTAATGTCCTTCATATGGTAAGATCCTAATAGTTAAGGCCATCACTTCCTTTATACTTATCAATTATACGTTATCATAAACCTTATTAAATACTAATCAAATGATCACTATATAATGACAAAAATGTCACTGGTTGTTGTCATGACCCGTACCTCGGGGCCCATGTCGTGACTACCCCAAGCCCACCTTCTATATGCTAAGGGCTGGTGACTAGCACCAGGATAAAATATCCCAAAAAGGGATGGCATTTCCTTCAAAATAATACACACACAAATGGGACATACTACATAATGCAAACCACAAAAGAAAGAAAACATAGAACAACCACCAAAAAGTACCTCCACTGAGAGTAAAGTGTGTAAACGGAAAGTATAGGGGCCAAAATACAAGCCCAACTGAAAGGAAAGAACAAAAATGGAAGTAAAATCTACAAAGGTTGTCCTCCATGGATCCTAGTTGAAGGGTAGGTACATATCTCTGTGAGATGTCACTGCAACACACTGTGTTTATTGATCCACCTCCGAGCACCGTTTATCCCGGGATGTCTAAAGTCCCATTCAAAGTTGTTCGTCATCCTCACAAGGCAGAACATGTGTGTGAAAATCCCATGAAGGTGTGAGTATAACAATACTCATTAGGGACCCTGATACCCCTGAAGGTCCCTCAGTAATCCACAAAGTAAAAAACCACAAAGATAATACTTCCAAGAAAGATCTCAAATACATATAAAAAATTACAAGACAGCTCACACCAAGTATAACTTAAGTACAAAAGTAAATATGATTAGTCGTTAAGTGAGATCCTCTTATTCTGTTGAGAGGCTCTGATGCTGATCCACATAGGGTCACTAGGTGTTGACCCACACAGGGTTGCTAGCTGCTGACTCACATAGGGTCACTACATGTTGACCCACACAGTGCCTCCAGGTGCTAACCCACATAAGATCGCTAGGTGATAACCCACACCGGCTCTATATGTGTTGACCCACATAGGATCGCTTGGTGTTAACCCACATAGGGTGCTAGGTGCTGACCCACATAGGATCGCTAGTCATTTTTTACATCATAGTGAGCCACTGCATTCTCGCACTTGGAACGCTTGATTCCAAGAGGATCCCCTCCTCAAGTTATCAGTCATAACTCAACTTCCACGAAGTCCCACATAGATTAACCCAAAGGAACATCTCATTGTTAGTGTCCCAATGCAATAGACGGCACATCGAATGGACGCTCGGTCTGTAAGATATGGGCATTTTTGTAAAAATGGCCCGTTTGGATTCGAGTTCGATCCAACCCAGTCATACATCAACCTCTACCAAAACTCACATAGAGAATCTCAAAAGGATTGACTCATTGCAAGTGTCTTGATTCCACTGACGGTGCATCAATCGGACACTCAGTTTTGAGAGATACGAGCATTTTAGTAAAATAGGGGTTGTTTCGGCCTAGACCCAGCACGTTGGGATGTGGGTCCAGCCCACTGGGGTGGGACCGGTCTACTAGTGCCGGTCCAAACCATCAGGGTGGTTCTGTCTCGTGGGTCAGCCCAGTTCTCCAGAGGCAGACCGACCTCTGGCATGGTCGGGACGCAGCTGGGAGTCAAGTCTGGCACCTCTATTGCTCGGCGAACATGTGGTTTACCCTCTGATTCTATCAAGAGACCACAGCACACTAAGTTCCATGCTGCATGTGACCTCCGACGTGTACGAGCGGCCGCATCCACCCACGTCTCCTGTGGATGGATTCCATGGGTTGATTGTTCAATGCAGCGCCAGCGAGGCACCGTGGATCTCGCGCATTGTGGTCGCATTTTCCGCAACCTCCCCCATTTTCCTGGGCATCCCAGATGCTTTTCGATGCCTCTACACAGCACCGGTTAGCGCCGCACCACCATTCCACCATGGTCGGCAGTCCGCGGCCCTCTGCAACTGCATCATTCCATTTTTTTTTTGGGCCACCATCGGCACCATCGAACCAGCGGTTTCTTTTGTGGGCCACCAGAGTTCCTCTGGTGGTCCATTTCTCGATATGTCTATGCCTACGGAATATTGAGCCTACACCTTCACTATGATGAACTCTAACTTTCCTTGACAGCTTTTTGATAATTCATCCAAGAAGAACGCTCATGCAGAGGGGCTCGAGCCTTCTTTGTGTCAGCCTGCGCCCTCCGTGTTAGAATTTTAAAAAATATGGGGAGGTCAAGGGATTGTAGTTTAGTCAATGCAAGTGATAATTTAATCTTGGATAGAGAAATCCCAAAAGAAGCCACCCTCCCACATGAAAGCACAATCTTCAGATTAACATGTTTGTTGGTTAATCTATGTTCTTCATTTAGAATAAGAATGGGAAAACATTAAATAGCTCAAACCTCTACCTTGTTTGACTTTCATTATCATAGTGTTCCTTCCTTGAGGGTTCAAGAGGTCAACATTGTCCGTCGCTTCCTAGATTCATTCTTCTAGGCATGTCGAAGTTGATGACGTTCCACCGGTGTTCTTCGTTCTTCATTGAAGAGGAAACTCACCAGAGGTTCGTCAAGGAATTTCCAAAAATTAATTCACAACCTTCCAACGTGTTAGTTTAATAAAAAGAAACATGTCTCAATGTTTTTGTTACACTGCGACTTTGCATCATTATGAAATTTCATTTACGAAATAGTGTAGCAGTTATGATGGAGCTTAATGCGCCATTAATGGGATTCCTTCAATGTGCACCATCATTGCATCATTGCCGCACCGCAGCACTGCAGTCCTCCACTCAACGATTGAGATGAAAAATAAAATAACTTTTTAAAGTTGTTTTATTATTTTCTGAGAATTCCAAATAATAACTTTTCTGTCTGACCCTTATCAGTCAAATTTAAGTCCTTTTCATGTGAATCATGGTGTTTTGAGTTCAATGGTAACCTCGTATTTTCGAATCGAGCACCGGTTCATATGCTAGAAAGTCCCACTCACACGTTTACTGAAATTACCTTAAATTTTCAATATTATATTCTGGGCACTCTAGGCCTCAGAATCATGTGTTGTCAAAGCGTTCAGTCTCGAAATAATTCCATATAATTTAAAAAAAATACAGATAAATTTTAGGACATTAAACACTCCCCACCATAGGGATTTACGTCCCAAAAATCCAAAACAATGGATAATCAGACAAATGGGGTACCGAGGAAGAATATGATTCTCCTGATCCCATGTGCTCTCCTAGAGGTTCTCATGCTACCACCGAACATGCACTAGAGGAATCAACTATCCACAAAGACTCATTCAATTTGATCTTCTATATCCACTGGTAACTCTACAAACTTTACCCCATTGTCAATTTCCAGGTCACCCTAGTCGATGATTTGTGATGGATCGTGCATGTACCACCTCAACTGTCACACATGGAAAACATCATTCACCTGGTGCATCTATCGGGGAAGAGATAGGTGGTACGCCACCTCACCAAATCTGCTGAGGATATGAAAAGTTCTGATGAACCTTGAAGATAACATTATTCCCCAGCCAAATCTCTGCAATCCCCTTTGGAGAGAGACCCAATGGAAAACATGATCTCCCTTATCGAACTCCAAGTGTCTCTGTATCCTGTCAGCATAAGACTTTTTTAAGCTTTGTGCAGTCCTCACACACTCCTAGATGATCTTCAACTTCTCAGTGGTAGCTCATAACAACTTTGGACCCATGAGTGTTGACTCCCCTGGGTCTGTCCAGCATTGAGGTGATCTACATGGCCGCCCATAAAAGGCCTGAAAAGGTTCCATTATAGTGGTGGAGTGATAGATTTTGATTTATACAAACTCCACCAGTGGTAGGTTGTCCTCCCAACTGCAAAAAAAATCAAGGGCGCAAGCACGAAGCATGTCCTCTGGGGTTTGTATGGTCTACTCTGTCTAACCATCCGTCTAGGGGTGAAAGGTTGTGATCAAGTGCAGCTGATTCCCAAACTCTTCCTGTGACACCTTCTTTAACTAGGATGTAAATTGTGTTTCCCAGTGTAAGACAATCGTTGAAGGCACCGTGTGAAGCCGCACTATCTCTAGGATGTAGAGGTGTCCCCAGCCCTCTAATGATCCCTGCTCCCAGATGGGTGGGAAGTGATCCGACTTGGTTAGTTAGTCAATGATCACCCAGATAGATTCGTGTCCCTAGGACGTGCATGGTAACCCCATCATGAAGTCTATGAAGATACCATCCCACTTCCACTTCGGTACCTCAAGTTGTTACGTCAAACCTACTGGTACCTAATGATCTGCCTTTACTTACTGACAAGTGAGACATCATGAAACAAACTTTTCCACTTCTTTATTTATTTCATGCCACCAGTACTAACATCAGAAGTCTTGGTACATCTATGCCACACCAGTATGTACCACCAAAGGGGAAGTGTGGAACTCCCTCAACACATCCTCCCATAATGTCACTGGTACTACGGTGCGTCCTCTAAAAAGGATGACGTCCTACCCCCCCTATCTAAAATCCATTAGGATCTTTTCCTAAGGATAACTAAGAATGTCGGGCCTCGCAGTCAACATCCACAAGTTGTGCCTCCCTAACTCGCTGAAGGAGTGCGGGTGAGAGTCATAGATTGTTGGTAAGATACTCCACCACTATCCATGAAGGACATCTATATTGCAGTTAGCTACTCTGTCACCTCACTCAACAGCTGTAAACCAAACCTCTTGATAAGGGTGTCTTCCACCACGTTCCCCTTCCCTGTAGTATAGACTATCTCAAATTCATAGTTCTAGAGGAACTCCAGCCAACGTCATTGTATCAATTTTAGGTCCTTCTGTGAGAATATATAATTGATACTCCTGTGGTTGGAGTATATGGTAAACCGTTCACCCATCATGTTTTTCCACCACATATTCAAGTAAAATACCACAGCTACTAACTCCATGTCATGGGTCGCATAGTTCTGCTCATGCTTCCTCAACTACCGTGAGACGTAGGTGATCACTGCTCGAACCTGCATCGGGACACAACCCAGTCTGGTCTCTGATGCATCAAAGTGTACCATGTAGTCAATTCCCTCCTATGGAAACCTCAATATGGGGGTGTTGGTCAAGCTTTTTCTTAGCTACTGGAAGCTCTGCTGGCATTTCTCTGTCCACATGAAGGGTTTTCCCTTCTTTGTCAAAGCTTTCATAGCTTCTGCTACTTTGGAGAAGTCAAGCACAAACCTTCGGTAATATCCAACCAACCCCAAGAAACTCCTCACCTCAGTCATGCTTCTAGGTGGATCCCAAGAAAGAACCACCCCTATCTTCGCCAGATCCACTGCAACTCCAGCCTCCAAGATGATGTGTCCTATAAAGTGGACCTCCTGAATCTAGAACTGGAACTTTGAGAGCTTACCATAAAACTGGTTCTCTAAGAGTGTATCTAGGATTATATGCATGTTTTTACCGTGCTCCTCCTCCAATGCTAAGTACATCAAGATTTAACCAATTAATACCACCACATAACAATCGAGGTAAGGCTGGAAGATCGTGTTCATGAGTCCCATGAATACTACTAGGGAATTGGTCACACCGAAAGGCATCACCAAAAACTCATAGTGGACATATTAGAATATAAAGGATGTCTTCAGTATGTCTTCATCCTTTACCTAAAAATGATGATAACCTAATCTGAGGTTGATTTTCGAGAACCACCTTTCTCTCTTAAGCTGATCGATGATGTCATCAATCCTCAGTAGTGGATAATTGTTTTTCATTGTAACCTATTTCAGGCACCCAAAGTCCATGCCTTTCCTCAATATCCCATATGCCTTCTTGAAAAACAACAATGGGGATGCCCATGGAGAAACACTAGGCCTCACAAACCCCTACCTATGCATGTCCTCCCACTGTACTCTTATCTCTCAGAGCTCCCTGAGTGCCATATGATATGCAGGTGCAGATATCGGTGTACTCCCTATATGAAAGTCAATAAAGAAGTATACATATCTATGGGGATCCATTCATGAGACATCCTCAGTAAATACATCCTCATATTTGTCCACCACTACAAGAAAAATCAGACTCCTCTCATCTACTGCACTAAAGTTGAGACTAGCCAACTGGTGATTGATCCGCTGCAGCCTCCTCTGATAAAGTCCATCGTGTGATGAAAGGGTTCCTTTTTCACCAGTGAAGGAAAGCCTAGTCCTATCCCCACATAAACAACACACTTTTTGCCTAAAACAGTCAATATAAGCATGAACTATATATAACCATTCCATACCCAAGATAACATTGTAAGGACTCGACGCTGCTACTAGGAGATCCCATCTGAAGCTCTCGCCTACTAAAGTAAGCTCACACTACCGGCACCAGTGTGTAATCATCAAATCCCCTCTGGTAGGAGTCGCTAATCCTAAGGATCGATCCAATGGCTCTACCAGAATCTATGATCCTCGAACGAGGTCTATGGTAAGAAAGAAGTGACTAGAACCCATCTCTATAAGAAATAAATCTAAGGCATAGTATACACTGATCATACCTCTTATAATATCTGGGGAACCGTGGTCGTAGGCCTCCAGATCATGAAGTTGGCCTCACCCCTATCTGTCGGCTCCCTAAGCCCATGGGTTACCACCTGGGGGTGGTTTTGGTAGTACCTCAAACCATCTTCCACCGCCTATCACATGGCCTGCTCCCCTGCCACGCCTGCATCCCTATAGACCTCTTCATTCGAACTTATGTATCTACCTCGGTGGTCCCTTGAACGCCTACTGGTCATCCTTGTGGGGTGTCAGACAGTCACAATCCATGTTCCCCTTTCCACCATAGGAGTAACAGACTCTATCCCTCAGATGACTTTCTCTACCATGCGAGATTCACACTTCTGACCCTATGTCCTGGGGTCATCTTCCATAAGTTCTGTCTTGCATGGGCCTCTGCGTCGTCAGCCTACTACCTTCTACAGATTAATTCACCACCTATTTTCTTGTGGTGGATCTCATTTTCGGTGCCTGCTCAACTAGGAATCCCTCCACTAGTAGATCTCTCTCTAGAACACTAACCTACGATGAGATGCTAAGCGAAATCATCAACACCTTGATCTCCCGTCGGAGTCCCTGCTCAAAGGTATAGGATCGGTAGAAAGGGTCTTGTACCATGATGGTGGAGTAGGGGGAGAGGTCTATAAACCTCACTGAGTACTAGGCCATAGTCAGGTTTCCCTACTGTAGGTGCAATAGCTCTGCAATACACACGGAGTGTAGAGTTGCTGGTACAAACTCCGCCCTGAAGAGGCTCTCAAAGTCCACCCAGGAAAGGGTCACCTCCTTGTGTGTTTGGAGCATCAATATCCACCATATCCCTGTCGTTACCTAAAAAATACTAGAGTCTAGGACCACCATCTGGTTTGTAGGTGTCTCTACCAGGCGAAAAACCCATGTAACTACCTCCAGCCCATCCTCAAATGCCTGAGAAACTATCTTGACTTGAAACCTTAGAGGCCTCTATCTCTAGAACTTTTGTAGAACTCTCATCCAGTGTGCACTGTCTGTTGGAGGGGCTGGTAGAAAATGTTGCTCTATGGGTGGTGGTGCAGCTGGTACACCACCCAAAGGTGCTATCATTGTAAGCAGTCCCTATACCGATGCCTCATCGCTCGGTGGGCCATCATCATGACCTTTAACTGGAATCCTGGATGGATATCATCATGGAGTCATCCTATAGAGAAAAAGATGTTCCATGGTCAATAAGTTATACTAGGTGAGATAACTCAAAAGAGATCAAAGGAAAAAACATTTCCAAAAACACATGTAACCTGTGTTTTCGTGTACTGAGTCAGAAAATAGAATTCAGGGTCCTAGTAGATGGATACATCGGCTTCCATAGCAACACTGGACTCCCCGGACTAAAAACAGAACTCAATACACATAACACTATTGACCCCATTGAAAATACAGACTATTAGTTCTTCTTGTAGAACTGACCACCCTCTGATACCACTTTTTCATGACCCATCCCCTGGCCTCCATGCCAAGACTACCCCAATCCCACCTTCCATAGGCCAGGGGATGGTGACTAAAACTGGGAAAGAATATCCCAAAAAGAGAAGGCATTTTCCTTAAACCTATACACACATAGATAGAGAATACTAAACAAATAAAACCACAAAGAAAAGAAAAACATAGTACAACCTCAAAAAAGTACCAACACTGAGAGTAAAGTGTGTCAACTAAAAGTAAAGGGGCCAGAATACAAGCCCAATTGAAAGGAAAGTATAGAAAAAAGAAAGTACAAGCTACGAAGGTCATCTGCCAAGGATCCTACCTGAAGGGTAGGTAAAACTCTCTGTCAGATGTCAATGAATCACACCATGTCTATCGATCCACCTCCGAGCACCATCTAGCTCTGGATCCCCAAAGTCCCAGCCAAAGCTATCTATCATCTGCACAACACACAATAGGTTCTGGTGAAGCCAGTGCAGGTCTGAGTATAACAATAATCAGTAGGGAACCTGAGACCCTCGAAGGTATCTCAATAGTCCACAGAGGAAAACACCACAAAAGAAAATACCACAGTGGAAATAACACCAAGAAAGATCTCAAATACATTGCACAAAATAAAAGATAGCTCACAGCAGGTATAACTTATGTATAGAAGTAAATGTGATTATTCATAAAACTAGATCATCTTATTCTGTTGAGAGGCTCTGCTACTGATTCACACAGGGTCGCTAGGTGCGGACCCACACAGGGTCTCTAGGTGCTAACCCACAGATGGTCGCTAGGTGTTGACTCACACAGCATCGCTAGGTGCTGACCCACACAAGATCACAAGTTGATGACCCACAAAGGATCCTTATGTGCTGACCCACACATGATCTCTAGGTGTTGACCCACATAGGGTCACTAGGTGCTGACCCACACAGGATCGCTAGTCATTCTTCACGTCACAACCATCCACTACATTCCTGCACTAGGAATGCTTGATTCTGAGAGGATCTGCTCATAAAGCCATAGGTAATAAATCAACCTCCACTAAGTCCCACATAGAGTAACCCAAAAGTTTGTCTCATCGTAAGGGTTCCAATGCAAAAGACGGCGCGTCGAACAGACACCAGGTCTGTAAGATATGGACAATTTTGTAAAAAGGGTTCTGTTTGATTCGAGTCCGATCAAAGCCAGTTGTATGTCAACCTCCACCAAAACTCATGTAGAGTATCTCATAAGGAAAGACTCATTGTAAGGGTACTAACTCCATAGACAGCACGTCAATTGGACACATGGTTTGAGAGATATGGGTGTTTTAGTCAAACGAGGGTCGGTCGGGTCTGGGTATGGTATGACCCAGTCGGACCAACCCGACCCGACCCGATCTGGGTCGACCTGACCTCATCCAACCTGGAAACCAGCCCCTTGGGTTGTGGGTCCAGCCCGACAGCGCAGGTACGGACCACTTGGGAGGGTCCGTCCCGCAGGTCCGCCCAGTCCGCCAGAGGCGAACCTGCCATTGGCTTGGCCAGGAAGCGGTTGGGAGCCGCATCTGGCTCCTCTGCTTCCCCCACATACATGGGTCCTCCCATCCACTATAGTCGAGTGACAGCGGTCCATTTCATACTATGCCACATGTGGTCTCATCTTCCCACATCACAATCAGACCAAGTCCATGGGTTGACCATTCAACGCGGTGCTAGAGAGGCACCACGGGCTCTCGCACTGCGGCCGTGGTGGTCGTAGCCTTAACCATTTTTCTGAGTGGCCGAGATGCGGGCTGTTGCTTCCAAGTGGCGCCGGTCATCATCGTACCAAAATGCTTACATGGTTGGCTGGTCGTGTCCCTCTACCACTGCGGCGTGCCGACGGGCGTGCAGCCCCTCTCCACCCGCAGTAGTGGTTTCTTTTGTGGGTCACTGTAGTTTCTCTGGTGGTCTGTTTCTTGATCCATTTGCACCTATGGGATCGTGAGGCTACCAACGTCACTTCAACGGCCTTTAACTCACCTTTCCAGCTTTTTGAGAATTCATCCATGAAGAATGCACATGCGGAGGGGCTTGGGCCTTGTTCATGTCAGCCCTCACTCTCTGCGTTATAAGTTTAAAAATATGTGGAGGTCAGGGGACTGTAGTTTAATAAATACAAGTGATAATTTAATCCCAGATAGAGAAATCCCAAAATAATTCACTCTCCCACAAGAACGAACTATCCACTGGTTAACCTATCTGTGGGTTAATATGTGGTCATCGTTTGGAATAATAACTAGGAAACTTTAAATAGCTCAAACCCCTACCTTTTTTGAAGTTTGTTTTTGTAGAGTTCCATCCTCGAGGGTTCAAGAGGTCAACATTGTTTGTTGCTTCCCAAATTTGTTCTTTGAGGCACGTTGTAGTCGATGACGTTCCTCCAGTGTTCGTAATTCTTCATTGAATAGGAATCTCATCAAAGGTTCATCAGGTAATTTCCCATGAATTAATTCCCAACCATCCAAACCATTAGTTTAACAAAAAGAAACATGTCGCAATGTTTCTGTTACGCTGCGACGTTGCGCCGTTACTCTGTTTCATTTGTAAAACAGCGTAGCTGTTACGATGTGACTTAATGAGCCATAAAGAGGATTCCTTTAATGTGACTCATCATCGCCCCTTCACTGAACCACAGTTCCATCGTCCACCGCTCATCGGTTGAGAAAATAAATAAAATAACTTTTTAAAAGTATTTGATTTTTTTCTGAAAATTCCAAAATATGACTTTTCCATCTGACACTTTCTGGTTGAAGTTAAGTCTTTTCTAAGCGAATCTTGGCATTCCAAGTTCAGTGGTTCCCTCGTATTTTCGATCAAATCAACGGTTCAAAAGTTACAAAATATCGCTCGCATATTTATTGAACAAACCTTAATAGGGTTCAAAATTACATTCTGGGAATTCCGGGCCTAAGAATCATGTGTCTGCAAATCATGCAGTCTCGAAATAATTCCATATAATTTAAAAAAAATATATATAAATTTAGGCACACTAAATTTATGATGGCTAATGGTATTTTATATATGACATGACATAACATATAATGTTCCAAAATTACCAAATTAGTTCATGTGTTTTTTATAACTAAATTACCTAATAAGGTATTTATTCAATAAAAAGGAGAATAAAATTTTGGGTCTTTAAAAGCGAATTATTGAGGATTTAATCTTATTATATCCTTGATATTTGAAAAAATATTTCACCTAACTATCGTCCACTTCACAAGATGATTTTGATTAGAAATCCCAATTGTTCTGGCTTTAATCCATGCCTCAACTTGGGCCCTAATCATTATCTATTCTTGTTAATGGAAGGTTGAATATTTCATGAATCCAAGTGTATTTATTGTAAAAAAATCTATCTAATCCACATATCAAATAATACATGTAATTAATCAAAAACATTTCTTGATTGTTATACAAAATATTAATTCAAGGAATGTTAAATGAGATAAATCTCCCAATCACCTAACACCCCTAAATTATGACTCCCGCAAATGACTATTTAATCATCCATTTAGATTGTTTTTAATTTCTTATAGGATTTTTATGATGATAATTAAAAAGAACCAACAAATTAATAATGCAATAAAAGAGTTTCACATCGAACATAGACACAAATGATGAATAGAGTTCAACATGGAATTTTGATTGAATGATAAAGTGAAAAAGGGAAGGGTTTTTAAGTAAATGTAATATATTTTAGGAATATGAATATTAAAAAATGGAAGGGGCGTGACAATAATATAATATGATGATGATAAATTAATTAAAAATAACATGAAATTATAATCAAACTTACCATATTAAAATTGAAAACAACTGGAATAAATGAAATTAAAGAGAGGTTAAGAGGTCTATCAAATATAAACATGAGTATGAAATGTCCTACTAGGACATTGTAAAGTTTTTGTTCATGCCAATTATTCCTACTAACTAAAAAAGTGATAACCCCTAGCAATGTGAGGATGACTATATATTTATATCCAAAGTGAGTGGAATGTTTGGCTTCCAAAATGGACCTTCAATTTGGATCAACCACTTGACCAAGAGGATATCCTAATATAGAAAAATTGTATTATAAATAGATTTAAATATTGATATATATAGCTCTCCCTCCAAATTTGGGGACCATTAGAATTATTTAAACAATAATACATTTGTTTGGTTAAATCATGTGTTGCTATCAATATTTATACCTAATTTTTCTAGGGAACAAATTTGAGTGGGTTTTAGGCTAGGAAGATTACTTTATTTTTAATCAGAGTATTATAGAAATTTTTGCATCTACTATTTACTTTAAAACCAATATTTACCTCAATTGGTAGAGTGGAATGATATAAAAGTTAATAATTGTGAGTTGTTCTTCAATATCAAGAATAATTGATGGATGGATATTTTTAAATGTATTCAGACACATTAAGGATGAATTGGGCCTTGAAATTTTAATCTAAAATTTATATAAATGTCCAAGAAATAATTATTCAATTTGATAAATTTTCAATACTTGGATTGATCCTAGAAATTAAATCATTATGGTTTTTTCAATTTACATCACATATTCTATGGGCCTTATTGTGTAGTCCATATGGCCCTTCAAATGGATAAACTAGAAACATCTCTAGAGGAATTATTTATATTAATGGGAACAAGGAACCCTAAAAAATAATAATAACAAAATTTAGTTTAGTAGGGATAGATTTTTATGATTAAAATAATAAAGTATCTCAGATATGTATTAATTCAATCAATTCTCACAAATCATGTTTAATATTAAAATAAAGGAATTTCACACCAATTATGCACTTTTAATTGAAAATGGTGAAGGGGTTATATAAAAAATTGAATAAATTAATAACATAACTATTCTCTCATTATTCAATACCATATGAGATTAATTCTTTAATTTTAAGGTTGATTATATGTATTTTATAAATTCATAGTAGTAGGAACACATCCTCAAAATGAAGATAATTTCAAGGTAGTAATATTTTTTTCACCCCTTCTTCAATAGTAGAATATATAGGTGAACCTATTACACTCTTAGAGACTTATTACCTGGATTTAAATATATATATTAATGGAAATCCTCTATCTATCTATCCTTTTTCTCAAAATTGAATATATCAATATGGTCTAACTCTCTCTCTTTAACTTTTCTTTCCTTCTTATACTTCTTATCATCCTAGAATAACTACATGATAGATTTTAAATAATTTAATATAGAAACTCCAAAAAACAATTTTCATGATTTCATCCTTTAATTATTCAAAAACATCACTTTTTATTAAATTTTTTCCTAGATTTAATTATAAAACGTTAAATGTTAACCCAAACTATAAAATATTTTGGAAATAACCAATTCAAAAAGTGATTCTCTTAAGTATGGAGTACTCTTTAAATTCCTCATCCTAGTCATTGTGTTATATAATTCTTAATATAATAATGATTATTCGATAACTAAATCCTCTAAATAAACAAAATATCTTATATTTAACTTCTTTGAATATCACAGTATGTCTAATGAGCTCTTCTTGATCCACAAACCTATTGTGGAATGAACTTCTTTTACGAGAAGGAAATATTATCATAGTTAAAACTACTAAAATTCATCCTTATCTATTCACATTGAAGAAATTATTCCCATAGAATGATAATATCCATGAAAAGTTATATTATCAATCATTTTTAAAAATTGATAATTCATATTACAGTTCATATCGAGCTAATGAATTATTCCAAAGAATAACTATTATATATATCCTTAGGTCCAACCCTTAACCTAAAATGGTGTGAGATTTATCCATCATATTGAAAAAAAATTAAGGAATCCAAAACCTTTCCATACAATAATATGTAATGATTAAAATCTATAGGTCGCAGCATGAAAAGTCTTCTCAATCTAAAAGCATAAAGGTATAAAACAATACATATTAATGGAAAATATTATGTATCACCTTCTATGTAAAGTTAATGTTTCCAAATAACTATCCCAAATATCTTATATACATTGTAATGGTTCTTAAATATAAATTTAATACTCATGTACTTTACCAATTCACCCCATGTACAGATCCCTAGGTATAACTGGGAAGCTCCTTAAAAAACTTATGTATCACAATGAGGGTTTTTCCTTTCCACATTTTGGTATTTAGGGAGATATTATGTATCCTCCAAATATATTACCTATAGCCACAAATATATTATGTATCACTATGAGTGCTATACATTTTCCACTTTTCACTATTTTGGATGCTAATATATTTAATCCAAAAAACCTACAAATATTGAGTGTAGTTAGACACTGACATTTTTTTCAAAAATGATGACAGAAATATACAATATATCAGCCTTGAATACATTAACATATTGGAATTATCTATTTTCTAAAATCTTTTTAACTTTATAGTAACCCTTGAGTATCTAAAATATGTCCCTTATGTATCATATTGATGGGTTTGCATATATTAGGATCTTAATGCTTTATTTACTTTTCTATGAACTTATTCCAAAATAAATTCTAGAAAATCTTCTCTTCCAAAAGAAACTTTTGGACTTCTACTATGAGAACAAATTTTGAACTTACACTTCCATATCAACTTTCAGAATTCCACTTCAATAAAACTTCTAAACAAAACAAATTCTTCTCAAAACTTCTTGATTCTATAATTATGAAACATTTAACATCCAGAACAAAAACATTCATATACTTCATATACATATCATTAAATATTATAATTATTCTCAATAAATCAAAAAACTGATAGTTTAAATAGTTATTAACATAATATATTTGTTAGGTAAAGTGTTTCACATTAATATAATTTGGAAATATTGATTTGGTAGATGTAATATATGAGATAAAATTAAAATAAACTAAAAAAATACCCATTTAAAAATACTAATTGATATATTCCTTTCAAATAAAAAAAATTTGGATACATCAACCACTCAACTATGTTGGTTTAACTAAAGTAGATTTCCCATGGATTATATTACACAAGGGATAGAGGAAATGGATAACCTAGAAAGATAGACAACCAATCCCACTATAATAATAGGTTATGAATTAGCTACAAAGTCGTAAATGTTAGGAAACCATCGGAATATTTTTGAGTAAATCTAAATGATGGATTAGGAATGAGAGTTATCCACTCAACTATCCAAGATCCATATCTGGTATGATTGACATGATAGTCTACTTCTATATATAAATGGTGAGAGTAATTCAAAATATGTCACATTACCTATTTAAATATATATCATGGCTCACTAATAGATATGATTTAATTTAAATGAGACATTATTTTAGTGGGATAATATTCAATAAAATTGATAATTTTATGAATATAAAACGTGATACTCATATTAAAAAAGGTTATATTATATATAAAATGGAAGCGCCATCATATATGACTTTGAGATCAAACATTGAAAAGGAAAAAAATAATTGAATGAACTTATTATATTGTTATAGAAACATAAGAATCTTTCATATTAAATAAATAAAATTCTATGGGTCATAGAAACCCTTTCCTGATATAAAATAATGTTGATGTGGTTTAATAAGTGAATATTGATATGTAAATGAACCATAGAGGGACTCGCATATGGTTTTAAAGTAATTATTTAAATATAATATCACTGATGTAATAGTAGTCTCTACTCACACATTCAATGTGATTGGGTACATTAATGAATTTGTGATATGGGATGTGTCCTCTAGGGCTTAATATGGTGATGGGATTCTTTCTGCATTTACTTTTGGAATGATTTTGGGAATATGAATGAGTTCTAAAAAATCTCACCAAATCTCTTGTAGTTAAGGAAAAATAAGAAATACATGATATTTTTAAACATTGGTACTGTGTTGGTAGTATAATTGGGTAAATGTTTTATCCATTAGAAGAATATTGGATGGTCCAATTAATTTTCTTGGTCTTTGATACTGAAAGGAGATGTTAGGAAGGATGGGTATTGTTATTGTTGGATGGAATATTCAAGGATATATAAATGGGTTTGAGAAATTCTATAGTGATTCTACATTAAATATCAATGGTATAGAAAAAAATAATTTATTTTCAAGGGTATATGATACCAGATATATATAATATGAATGTTGTAAATATATATTACTTCAAAGTAACGGTATTAATTAATATAGCCTTTATTTTTCATTCAAATATATTAGAAAATATTTATTTTAATTATATTTTTAATGTAATGGAATATTTTAAGATCATGTGTATCTGAATAATGGATTTTTTATTCTTACCTCATTTCTCATATATGATAAGAGATTTTTTTTTGAAAAATTCGTTTTTTGAATAAAATGAGAGGACTTTTTAAAACACATGGATTGTGAATCATAAAATACATAACATGGTATAAAACATTTACAAGGATTAAAATATTTTATATAGGACCAAGGATTTTATATAAAATATTTGTTAAAATACGAGGAAAAAAGATCTCACCAGCCCTCTGTGGCATATTTTAAAGAATAAAGTATTATTTTTAGAATATATATCCAAATTCATATAATACTGTTAAAAATATAGTTGGCGTTTTTTCAATTTTTCAAATATTCATATTAAAAGTAAATAGTTGTATTTATCAAATAGAAAGGTGTTTTTATACCTTTGTAAGATATTATGGTTAGAATATACTTTCCAAGATGCTAGTGGGAGTATGATTTAACTTAGAGAAGTTAAAATGAAATAAATAAAATATTATACCTGTTGAAATTCAAAGTGAAAGTCACTTTATATCAAAATTAGTTCAGGTTATGTTAGTTATGAGGAATAATGTAAATGATTTCATTTTGTTACCCTGATATGAAAGGAAAATTGTGAATGATAATATTATAAAGATGATGATAATGCACCTATAAGGTATTTTAAGTAGGTAAAATAAGTTATTAGTATCATAATATTTGATTTCCTAAATTAAATTAGATTGAATACTTTATAAATAGTAGAATAATAGGAATAAGATTCTAAATCACACTATTGCTTAAACTAGATTTCCTTAATGATGTTATGTATTAAAGTTTTTAGTGGGTTTGTTTAATCATATGGTAACATAGGTAAGTAGTTTCAAATTCCTGAAGATGTAATGAGTTTAAAAAAAACCTAAAATTAATTTTATATAAATAATTGTGGTTATCATTCATATGAAATATTATAATAAAATGTGTGTATTGTTTTATTATATATTATTAAATAAGTTCTAGAATATGAATTGTATCATGTTATATAATCGTAGACTCCATGTAATTATATATTCATGTTGTATACACCAGAAAAAAAATGAATAAAATTTAAGCTCTCAAAGTATGACTTTATGTTATCCCAAATTGAGGTTCACCATAGAGTATTATATGTTGTCATTAAATATTAAGATCAGTATGAGTATGATTTATTATATGGATACAAAATATACTCACAACACATATAATGAGTTGTGTGTGTTGTTTGACTAAAACATTATACCAAATGGAGTGTGATATACTATTTTTTATAGTATACTAGGGTTTCGCATTTCATATTTGGATTTCTCCGTACCAAAGTTAGATAAGATACCTATCATTAGAACCTTCACACATTGAAAGTTTTCTTACTATATCCTTGAGTATGAGTCAGTTAGGGGTGGTTGGGTATATTACTTATCATTTCATTAATTAAGGTTAATCAATATATGATTTTTTCTCTCATGTGATGAGTATAACACTTGGACCCTCAATTCATATATATTGAAGGATTGTACTGATATACTGATGTAACGAAGCATATATTACCTAAATCCACTTTATATATAATGCAATTTTTCGATGTTATATTTTACTACTATGTGTATATTTTAAGGTATGTAAAACATCATACTGGCATCATCAAATAACAAGACATTACTGGAAACATCATAGTACATTATTTTTATCAAACTAAACATGTAAATTGTAGTATACAACTTTCTGTAGTATATGGCATTGTGTTTGAAAAATTACCATTTTCATCGATGGTTTAGATAGTTTAACGATGATTATTATCATTCAAGGAGGTATTTAAAGTCAGTTATCATTAAAAATATTATAAATAGAATGTAAAATGAGGGAGTATAATGTATTCATGCATGATTTTGGGGAATCATTTAACAATGTGTTATAATACATCAGTAAATGCATGAACACTTGAGGAGTATACATCTGTGATCTATATAAATGAGGAAGTGCATATTTTATGGGTTTTAATGATATAATGGAAGCTTTCCCAAGCTAAAAACATAAAATATCTCTTCCATAATATCTCTTAATATAGTATGTTTTATCTGATGTGGTGCTTCCATACAGTATAAAAAAGATAATCACACTAATTTGATGAGTGATTTGGTTTCTACTAGGGTCTTAGACCCACCGCATCAAATAAAATCACTATATGTGGTGGAACTGGTCATCAAAAAGTATCTGTGAGATGTTATAACTATGTAACATAGCTCTGAAACATTCTATGATTGAATGGTCCAACTCAAAATTAGTTCCCATAATTGGGATTTCAAGGAACCCCATCCACTACAACACACAGTACATTCCTTTGGTTATGAATCTCTCTCCTTGTTCATATTAAATACCTTCCTTCTTGAAAATGAACCAGAAACAAATCACATGAAATGAAAAAACATTCCATAAAAAGAATGGTTTGGTAATTCAGAAAATATGCCTTACATCCATGAGAGGAATAGTTACATCTTCATTGATTGTAAAAAACATTCATCTAGGTTACAAGGATTATCTAATACCCTATAGAGATTCAATAAACTAAGCATACCAATTCCTTCCCATGAAAATGTTCCTTCCACTAGAACTCCCACTAAGAAATCTCAAAAGTTATGGGATGTGATCCCTCTGATAGCACCAACTTTTTATACTACTCTATTCAATCATTCATGTCAGTTGTTTGGACATCAACCATTGAACATTTTCACTACATCCTTCATCTCATGAAGTGATGACTCAGTGATCCATCCACTAATATAGGATTCAATCAAGAATGCTCATAGTTGTGATCCAACATTGAGTGAAATATAAAATTCCATCAGTTCATACATTTATCATCACTAACTAATATTCGTGGCATAAAGGAAACTATGTACTAATATTTTTGAGACTCCATATATTTCGTTAAGGGAAATAGCCACCTAAAATTTACTTCCTAGTGTACTGTGCATAAAATTAATCTTTACTTATTTCACCACCTTTAGGACTCTACGTTGTATCCAAAAAAAATTCATCGATCATCATCACTTCTCCATATGGAAATGAATGTCCAACCAAGTGAATGTGTCTCTAGAATAATGGTTTTAGCCTTGACAGTACATAAACATTATAACCATGTGGATTTTTGATTGAGCTCCATAATTGGATAAATAATTAAATAAATTATAATATTAATTTAAATTTTTTTTCTAATTCCAAACCTAATTGTATACTCTATAAATAAATGATTTTTAGAAACTCACAAGGTTATCCACATAACCCCATGGATTTGGAGAAAATGTTGGAGGAGGTCTTGGATAAAGAAGAAAATGGGTCAATGATAATTCATTATTTTTCAGTGATAAATCCAACATGTGGTAGGGTATTGTTTTCATTGGGTTATTTCAAAATTCAATATCCCAAAATGAATGTAAATAAAATCAACATACTGATAGATTCACAGGGTCCATCGTGTTGCAAGTATAGGTTTATTTACATGGGATTTTCGGAAATTATATTTGTTGTTTATGTTTCTCTTTTTTCATGATTCTAAATGAAAAAAATAAAGGACAACATAAACAGTGGCCAAGGTTTTTTCCTCCTTTGTGTTTTGTGAATTTATCCCTTATTTTATATCATAATTCATCACTGGTATTCATTCATTTTGAAACAATTATTGGGCTCAAAAAATCAATAATTTGTGTTGGCTATACGATTGAGGGTGCGATCAAGGTGAGAAGATGATGGTGCATGATCAAAGGTGGATCGATATTGAACCATTAATTCTTGATTTCCCAATTTGATGCACAGAAGTGGTATGATGTGACATAGTGGTTTTCATATCCAATTTGGTGGCTGGAATATAGCCACCAGTGACGGAAAGGATTGATCAAGTACAGATAAGATTTTCTTGGTCATGATTGATGGAGGGGGCGGTGAAATCAAAACATACATGGAGAACTATGGTAATATGTAAAATCTAAAATTACACATCATATACCCTCTTGAAAAGATAATGATGTGAAGACGTGTCTATAGAACATGGTTTTTTGTGGAAAAAAATATCACACATCATGTGAAATGTATCACATGACATGTGATCTCATTCTGGCATCTCAGGGTGTACCCATTTGGGTATATAGGCAAGGGCATGTCTAGGAACATGGGAAATGGTAGAGTATATTGATTCATCTCGATACTTGTATATGTCTAAGTACATGGGAATGTCCACAATACACGAGCACGACAAGTTTTACATGGGCATGGTCAAAAAACATGGGCACAGTTAAGTGTCATGTATAGTGTTGTCCCAACCTCTATACATCATGTACCCCTAAAGAAAACACTAAGTATTTGGAGTTTTACATACCATATGTGATATAAATACACGAGTAGACCTAGGGTATATGAGATCCATAGTGTACTGATAGTAAACACTATAAAATGTTTTCTAGTGTAGTGTGGGGCCCTCTTTTTCTTTAGAATAGACTACGTTCAGTTAAGTGAGATCCCTTGGTCAATCCCCATGAGTGTATAGTGTGGAATTAAATTCTTAGAATGTAATTATGATCCCCTCTACTATTTCTATTTCATATGGAGATCATGGTATCCTCTATGATAACAGGTCTTGGATCATCTATCGTATCATTGCTAGGTTCGGTTCATCACATCAATGTGACCACCATGCTTAGGGTGTCAATCCCCTACCTAACATTTTGATCTTGCATGGTTGGTGGCATCCCCCAGTAGTCCTAGGTGTGATCCCCTATCTAAGAATCATGATCTTTAATGTTCCATCGAGTACATCCTTGCAAGCCTAGAAAAAGATGACCTCATTGATGATTGTCATCAGTGACACCATGTCTTGTGGAGCGATCCCTGCTAAATGAGAGTTACCTTGAATCCTCAAGAAAAATAATTTTGTTGGAATTATTAGTTGATACCAATTTTGATATGCTATCTGTTATGATTATATCTAGTTGTTTTTATTGCTACGATGTCTCATATCTTGATTGATAAACATATTTATTGATAAGCTGAAAATCCTTGATGCTTTATTTTTGGTGATTTTGGGGCATCATACTGGTTATTTTTATACTCATCCATGCATGGTATCTTCCCATTAATTCAATATCTAATATAGATTATAGGACTTTTGAGATATTCTTGGGAGGACTAGGAGCCAGTGGAGAATAGTTTTGGTTTAGACAGACTAAGGATCTTACCCGTGTCATATTTGATAGTAGTCCCCTCCTTCTGAGAGGGTTGGAATTTTTTTCAAAAAAAATTGTGCTTTTATTAAGACTCATTATTGCTTTCATTGATTTTTTCAAACTCATATTATGGGTTATAGATTTATTCATTAATTATCATAAGTTTTACTTTACTTTATATGTTGTATGGGATTGTAGATGTGTGTGTGGGTACAGGTACTTCAGCTAATGCCTCCCAAGTGTGAGATATGTTTAATCTGCACTAGCCAGCAGCCCCTGACCTATTGGAGGTGGGATTGAGTTTGTTGCACATTGATTATCTACATCCAGGTGGTCTCTCTTGGGTTAGTTAATGACATAGTGGAATCAGAGTGTGGTTCTACCTTAGGAAATAACTTAGAGATTTTATAGAAATGATATTGTTTTTGGATTTATGGAAATAATGTTAAACTACTTCATAATAAAGTTTTAATCTATGGAATATAAATTTGATGTGGTGGATAACGTATCCGTTCATCATGACTATAATAACCTTATTGTTTAATTCATTTGTGTAGTAAATGGTTGCAGGGAAAACATTTAGGCATTCATCGTAAAGGAATGGGATAGGTTTTCCAAGTCCTTATTGAGTCATGTCCTTATATATACACATTGACTATGGTGCATATTGTTTATTTTAGGATGCCTCCATGAATAAATCCAA
Source organism: Viscum album (assembly GCA_963277665.1). Classification (NCBI taxonomy): domain Eukaryota; kingdom Viridiplantae; phylum Streptophyta; class Magnoliopsida; order Santalales; family Viscaceae; genus Viscum; species Viscum album. The sequence goes on from OY728136.1 coordinate 1,649,198,331, forward strand.
CCAGGATTCTATATCATGATAATAAGGGTGATCCATGGAGTGGTACGGCTTTGATATAGGGTCTTGTAAATAAGTGGATACCTTTAGGTGGGTTTCTAGTTCTACCACAACCCTTTGAGAAACTGATTTCACAAAGAGTATTGATGAGTATTTTTAAAAGTTGAGAACACTAAATAAGTTTTAGAGGTAGTGACCTCCCAGGTTTTTGGGTGATCTAGACCCCTATGAATCTGATGACTTCCTTGAGGTAATTAACTAAGTCTTCCATGTTGGGAGTACACCTATTGATCAAATGGTGGTCTGAGGGGAAAGTCTTTTCAGGGACCCACCGGGTGATGTTGGAGTCTTCTAACTCAGTCAGACAATGAGATGGCTCTCCCCTGATCTGATTTCAAACGTCTCTTCTAGGAGGAATTCAATATAGCCATGTTACAATCAAAATGAATTCAGGAGCTTATGTAGTTATAGCAGGGCAGTATAACTGCGGAAGATTGTTTTGTGAGGATCATTGACCTTTCATGATACTATATAGATATGGTTTTAGGACCTTTATTTAGATCACGGATTTTTGAGAAGGTATTACACCAAAATATTAGGGATGTATTTATATATCTTCATGTTCCCAACTATGTTGTAGTATTTGAGTGGGATTTAGTAGTGTAAAGAGTCCAATTAGTGAAGATACCGACAACAAAAACTGGTATTGGGAATATAATAGATGAGATGTAGCTAGTATACGATAGTCGTTACATGGAAATGTTCATATGAGATGCCTAAGGAGATGATCCTAGAACAAAGGATTGGTTGTTCAAGGCTCTCAAGATGTCTTGAGTGATCCTAGAGAGAGGTAGGGCATCTGTTATGATGACTGGGGACATTTTTCTAAATATTTTCTACCCCACTGCATAGATGAAAGGGTGACGGTTGATAAAACACCCTAATAGAGGCAATGATAATAGAATGGAGGACCATGGGGTGGATTAAGTATAATAGCATTGGTTAGAGGAGCTTGAGGTGGAAGACATTTTTACTTGTTTCCACCACCAAACTCAAGTGTTCAATGCAAGGCTCAGGGTTTTAGTGGTTAGGGATGAGTAACTAATCTTGTATTAGAGGCCTAAGACCCCAAGTCTTCATAGATTAGTATAGGTATAATATTTTTCTTCTATAATTTAGTTATTTTAATCATGGACACATTGGTATTGTCCAAATTTACCCCAAGCCTTTATGTTTAAGCGGTCACTTGTATTGTAGCTTGTGTTTTTGAATCCTCATAGACCTAAGAACAAACCTATAGACATGTAAATTCTATAGATTGTTTTTGGCTATGAAGTGGAAAACTTTGTATTGATTTTTGACGGGTTTAAGTTAACACTAAAATACCTATGTGAATTCAAATTGAGAAAATGAAATGATCCTTGGTTATCACATGGGGTGGATTGGTTGAATTCCTTTTTAAACTATTTCAATTTTTTAAATTTGAGATGGGTTCATTCAACAAGGTAACACTACCATCATCACTTACTAATTTAATACTTACACACTATAATACTAATCACCTATACACTTTTAGGATAATATATATAAGAACTCCAAGGTAAAGGTTTTTTTTAGTACTTGAAGTGTGCGGTCTTAAAATTCAACAAGGAAGAAGATGTTTTAAGGTCTCCAAACATAATTCTCAATTAAAAGAAGTGATTATTCATTAATGGAGTGATAAATAAAATCCAATCCAGACCCTTTATACTCCCATAGATAAAACCATAAAATATTTAACCCTCTATTTATTCTATGGTCTCAATGGAAGTGGGAATTAGACTCATGAAGACTGAATTGAAGAAGTAAAAACAAAAAAAATAACAAACACCTCACTGTTGTGTGAAGGATTCCTCTCTTCACTGTATGAATAAATTCACACCATAATGAAACAGTATAAATTTTTTAATAAATAGAATATAAATTGATAATAATAAAAAGTTTTATAAAGAGAATATGGTGATTCAAACAACTTTCAATTTGAAGAAATTTGATTACAATATCGAAACAGAAGCATCACATTCAAAAAAAAACAACACACAAAGATGACTAAATTCAGTAACATAACTACCTTAAATTGAAATTTTTGAAGGCTTCGATCTATCCCCAAATATTACAGGTATCCTAAATTGATTTTGGTAGGACAAGGTGGGTGTAATGTTAAGGGAGAGTGGAATTTTCCACCATTGACAAAAAATCGGATCCAACTTGTCTTCCTCTCACAGGTGTGTCCAGAAGATCATCTAGATGGAATAATTTTGGTGGTCCATAGAATAGAAAAATTAATATACGGATTTCCCATGACTATATATAAAATTTCATCCCAAAACCGTTTCTTTTCTATTGTGTTATGATTTAAATGGTGGGATATTTTTCTGGGCTGTAGAATCTGGCCCAGAATTTCGTCATCAACATGGGCCACCTAGAACTCAATTAAAACATCCTAATTATTTTGGTCCACTTTTTAATGAAATGTTTCCCATGATTTCTTCTATCTATAGTTCAATTTTGAGAATCATTTAACTTTGATCTTGGCTATTACAGTACTTTTATCAAGATTTTGTCCAGTTCACTTCGCCAAGAATGTTCTTGGTTCAAGACCCATTTTGGTGGTCTTGTTATGGGAATATTTAAGTGATCCAAAATAATGAATTGTTCCTTGTAGAATTATGGAAATAAAAATAAGAAAAAAAATATCAAGAAAATTATGTGTTTTATTAGTTGTTTAAAATTGTACCATGGAATAGTGCTTTTTAAGATGGAATAACAATCATAATGTGAAATAATGTCCAATTTGTAAAATGAACTAAAAATGGTGTTTATGAATATTGAAGAACATGAATATTATTATATAAAAAATGAATATTAGCCTCTTATAGTAACCAATCAAACACGGAGATCCACTCTTTTCTCACCACTTCCCTGGTTTTTGATGAAGAGATTATGGTTGAGCAAGTAACTCAACACTTATTCTTAGACACTCCTAATAGAGCTGAATTAAATATCACACACCTCTACTAATAGTTTTATCTAACTCTTGTAGGTGAGAGATTAAAATGGTTTCTCCTTGTAGTAGTGATGAGACCTTATGACATCATCTTAGGTATAGACTAGATATCCATAGTTCATGCCCATATAGATTGTTTCTGGAAAAGGATATGGTGTATCCGCGATGATGGGTGGGTGAGAATGAAACTCAAATACATAAATATATTATCATACCAAGGAGGATACAATTGATTACTCACAAATAGTATATTATTAACCTTGGATCAGTGGATGTTATGGGCCTTCACCTACCTAAAATGTTGGTGGAGTATGATGATGTGTTTCTTGAGGATGTTTCATATTACCTTCCCACGGAGAGATATAATTCTACATTGACTTAATCCTAGGGAAATCCCTATTATATAAACCAAAATAGTAGATAGCTTATATGGAAATTTTACTGCTAAAGTTGTACTTAGAGGCCTAATAGAAGAAGGGATTTTTCAGACTCGGTTATTCCCATGGTCAGCTCTTGTATTTTTATGAAAGAAGGAGGATAGGAGCCTGAGGTTTAGTGTGGATTATCCCCACCTAAACAAGGTTATAATGAAGAATAAGTATCCACTAGCAAGGATCAATGACGTCATCAATTAGTTAAGAGGGTTTGATGGTTCTCAAAGATTAATGTCATATCTGGATATCAATAGCATAGAGTATGGGATGAGGATATGTAGAATATTTCATTAAAATGTCTCTAGGGTCACTATTAGTACTTGGAGTTATATTTTGGTATCAATAACTCCTTAGTAGTGTTCATGAAGTTCATTTACAGGATATTTTTATTTCTTCGACCAGTATATGGTGGTCTTAATCGATTATATCCAAGTGTAATCAATGTACTAGGAGGAAAACACGAGACAATTGATAATGGCCATGTACATATTCTAAGATAACTTCCTTTATAAGAATCTCTTGATGTGTATGTTTTATATTCAATAGGAAAAATTTATTGGGTTATTTTTCATAACTGACGGTGTAGATATGGACCTAGCGATGGTTGATGTAGTTTTAGGTAAGGTGCCACCCAAGAGGATGAAGGGGGTGTGGATCTTCCATGGGATGGAAGGATAATATAGGAGACTCATTCCCAATTTCTCTAGGATATCATCACTTATGACTACCTTGAATTGGAAGGGCTGGCCTATTTTTTGGATAGACTAGTGTTAGTAACCTTTTCAAGAGGTGTGTTAGAGGTTAATGAGCACTCCCATATTGAGATTTATAGATAAGGGTGTTGAGTGAATAGAGTTATATGATGCCTCATGGATAAAACGTGGTTGTGTTTTGATGTAGAGGTAGGAAGTGATTTCCTATGGGTCCTGATAGTTGAGACCACTTGAGCAGAACAATGCAACCCATGTTCTAGAGTTGGTAGTGGTAGTCTTCACCCTATTGGTGGGTGGACTATCATTTATTTCCAAAATAATATCATCAAGTATATATCCTATTATAAAACTATTAACATCATAAAGATTATATGGTTATATTTTCTTCATGATTATGACTTCGCGATATTCTATACTCTTGGTAATAGGAAATTAGTAGTAAAATATCATAGTAGGATATCTTTTTTGCAGCTTTTGGTTTAGGAATTAGGATAGTGATTCTTACCACTAGTTTAGGTTTATTACCCCACCTCATCTACATCATGTTAGGGAGGATCATCATGTAGATACCAATATTGAGATATTGTATACTCAGATATCCACTAGATATGATCCACATGGATTTTATGAAGATATATAACACTTCATAATTTTCAAAGGATAGATGATGGTACCATTGATGATGTTTGTTGAGGTATTAAGGGAGTTTCATAAATTTTATTTTTAGGTACATCCATGTGTGTTGAAGAGGTACCAGGACCTCTAATAGCAGTTTTTGTGTTCCAGTATAAGGAAGTGTATAGCAGAATTTCTCTCTTGATGTCTCGATTGTTAGCAAGTGAAGGCTAATCACTAGGTTCTGGTGGGTTTATCTCAACCCCATTAGGTTATAATGTGGAAGTTATATGGTATATCTATGTCCTTCTTGATGGTCTTATAATAGAGTTATAGTGGAAAGATTCCATCTGGGTGATTATATACCAACTCACCAAGTCAACCCACTTCCTAGAAATTAGAGAGAATAGTTTAATAAAGAACAAGGGACACATTTATGTGTAGGATATAGTCCCTATACATGGAGTACCCTTGAAAATAATTTAAGACCATGAATATCACTTCACTTAATGATTTTAAATAGAATTATAGGATGTTTTTTTGACTTAGCTATGTTTTCATAGAGCATTTCACCCCCAGACTAACATCTATACTTAGTGGGCCATTTAGGTTCTAGAGGAAATGATTCAAGCCTGTGTGTTGTACTTTATTCATAGTTGGTAGGATCACCTAATCTTGGTGGAGTTTTCATACAAAAATATTTTAAATTCAACCACTGGGTTGGTACCATTGGATTCCACATATAGTCGACCCTACAGTTCACCACTATGTTGGACTGAACATAGAAAAGAAGCACTCATGGTCCTTGAGTTGGTTAAAGCTATAATAGAGAAGCTATAGATCATCCAATAGTGGATGCAGACTATAAAAATCTATCAAAATTATTATATAGATTTTATATTGAGTCATTTGTAGTTCTAGGAGGGAGAAACAAAATTCTTGATTGTCTCATATTGATGTGGGATGTGGTTATTTGGTCAGGGTGTCAAGTTGTCTCCAAGATTCATTGTACTTTTATATATACTATATAAGTTTGATGATGTTGTGTTTCTCTTATCCAAGTAACTATATTTATATTTGGTATATTTCATACTCCATTTGTTGCATCTATTTAGGTATGTACATTACCCCTCACTTGTTATCGACTAGGGTGAGATGGAATTCAACGATGGAGATACCTTTTCAGAGTACACGATAGAGATTGGGTATTGAAATTAAAAGATCCTTTGTGGGAGATCGATTCCCTTGGTTTGTCTCCAGTGGAAGTATGGGAATATTTAAGAAAGCACTTGGGAGCGGTTGATCCTAATTTGAACTCAGTTCCCACACCTTTTTTATCAATATTTTTCACATTTTAGGATGATAACACCTAAGGAATAGATAATTTGAAGTATCATTTTTTCATTTAAATCTTTACAATATATCTAGAAATATTTTCAATGTTAGGTTCTATGATGACCTAATATTTTGAGGCTCGGTGATCCCAGAATTAAAATAATAAAAATATTAAATATATTAAAAACATGAACTTAATTTTAGAGAAATTGTATAATAAATCCCAAATGGGGACTTTGATGGGAAATTTGAGACCATCGTTGTCTCTGGAATATTGGATTTACCCTAGGAAAGAAAAAACCTTTTTTGTGTTTGGTTTTTGGCTTGATCCCCGTCATGAGATAAATAATTAAATAAATTAAAATATTTACTTAACTTATTTAATTAAAGCCTAACCTAAGTATCTCCTCTATAAATACACAGTTATAGTAAATTTGCATTGTTAGCCACAAAACCATGAAAATACAGAGAGAACATTTGATAAGGGCTTGGCCAACAATGAAAATGGATCAACGATCATTTTCACCAATGGTGTTTGAGGAAATCTCCAATGAAGACAATGCATATTCATTGTTCATTGGTGATCAATCCAAATAGATATAGGGAATATTTTTTCTATTAGTTTATTTCCCCATTGACTATCCCATGATGAACATGAATCAAATTAATGGATAGATTTATTCATGGGTCGATCATGTTTTTGGTGCAAGTGTATTTTTCTCGGATTTTTGGAGATTATATTTTGAGTTTATATTTCTCTTCATTCATTAATCTAACAAAAATGAAAGGAGGAAAACTCAAACAATAGTTTAGTTTTGTTCCCCAGTTTTGGATTTTCTATTTCTACCTCATTTGTTTTCATGATTCATCACTAGTATTTCTGTGGATATTAGTTCAATGAATACATGATATTTGATTTTTGTTAGACCATTCTTGAGTACAAAAGATCAATACCATGGTTGAAGATCCTGATCAAGGGTGTGATTGATATGTGATGAATTTGGAGGAAAATCATTGGTTGATCGATATTGGACCTTTTATTACTTTTTTACTAGTTTGAAATGTGGTTGTGGTGTGATGTGACATGGTAGTTTTTTGATCTATTTCGGTGGCAGAAATTTGGCCACCAGTGATGGTGAGGCTCAATTGAGGCCCAATAAGTGTTTATTGGGTGTGATCAATGGTAATAGTAGTGGAATCGTACAATGCATTGAGAGCCATGGGATTTCGGAAAATCCCACATTATATGGTGTGTACCCCAAGGAACGCATTCCTTATGGGGCCCTTTTTATATCGTTAGGGGTTGTGCATGAAAAAAATATCACATGGTGTGTGACACATGTCACACACCATTTGATCTGATGTTGGTAGCTTGAAAAGTACCACATAGGGAACATTATCATGTAAAAATCTAGGAACACAGGTACAAGTAGAGTACATGGGAATTCCTCAGTACACAAACATGGCCATGTACACATGCATGACCACAGTACACGGGCACGACCAGGTATACATAGGCATGAGTAGGCATCAGGTCAAGTGACTTATGGACATCTAAAGACTTTGTACTCATAAAGGAAATGTTGTGTATACATAGGTTTTCATGTCATGTAAGAATGTGAGACATGGGTAGACTTAGGGAAGACGAGATACACTTGGTACTGACAGTACACTCTATGTACTTTTTTCTGGGCTAGTGTGGGGCCCTTTGTTTCTTTAGTATATACTAGGTTCAGTTGAGTGAGATCCCTTAGTCCTTCCATATGATGATATAGTATGGAATTATTTCCTCAGCATAGGATTGTTATCCTATCTACGAGTTATATTTTTGATAGATTTCATGGTATCCCTATGTGAGACATAGGGTGGTATAATATATCATGTCATTCCTTGGATGTGTTTATAGTATAAGCATGACCACAATGAAAAAGGCCTCGATCCCCTGTCTATAAATTTGGAATATCCATGTTAGTAGCATCCCACAGTGGTCTTAGGTGTGATTCTCTATTTGGGCAGTGCGGTCTTCGAAAGAATGGCGAGGGATTCATAGAGAGTTCAGATAAGAATGACCTCTTAGATGAGTGCCTTCTATGAAAACAAGGCTCTTTGAGTAAGTCTATAGGGATGTCTGTTACCTTGAAGCCTTGAGAAGATTCTTGTCCCTAGCATTATTGTAAGGGACCTCTTAATATCAGTTCTTAGTTATGACTATATATAGTTGTTTTGATTATTTATATGTCTCATATCATGATTCAAATACTTGTGTATTGATGTCCATACTATCCTTAATGATTAATGTTTAATGATTTCAGGTTTTCCTATTAGGTATTGTTATAATCACCACATTCATGGGATCTACCCACACATTTCATGAATTCTGTAGATGAAAGGCCATTTTATTGAGTTAGGAGATAACTGAGAGCAAGTAGAGCATAATTTTGGGTAACACAAACTAAGGTTCTTATTTGTGTTTCATTAGATAGTAGTCCTATACTTTTAAGTGTGTTTGAATATTTTTCACCTTTTTGTGGGATTTCATTGGGACCATTTATTTTTTCATACTAGGATTATGGCTTATAGATGTATCCATGAATTGGTATCAATTATAATTTACTTTCACCATTGTATTGGCTAGGAGATGTGTGTGTTCAAATAAGTAGTTAGTTTAATGCCTCCCATGTGTGGGATATTCTTCCTCAGCAATGGTCTCTATCCTCTAGCCAATTGGATACAGGCTTGGGGTTGTCACACTTGGATTATCACCATCCATGTGGAACCTAGTCGGGGAGGTCATGACATGTCTGGTTATTCTATGTATTCCCATCAAAATATGGGAAATTACTTTTATTGGTTTGAAACCAGATGTAACATGGTGTTGCTATATTTTTTCTGTCTAGGAAAATAAGTATACCGTACCAAAACATACAATCCATAGATTCCAAAACATAACTTTGAAAATATTTCTCACACCACAATCCAAAAATTTTTTACAAGGGAATTTTTTCATTGGTTAATTAAAAAAATATCTTACTTGATCAAACTATTCTTTCACTGAAGTCCCAATGGGTAATATTTAATTCACCCTATAGAGTGTGAATGGTGATCCTATTTTCCACTTATAATAATATTGATAACTTTGAATAAATTACATCCTTTTGTACTATTAAAATGTGATCTCATCTAAACGCCTCAATGGAATCCCTCAAAAAAATTAGGCATGAGTCTCCTTCAAATGATGTTAAACTCTCATCAACTAATTATGCCATGAACTATGTCCATAACACCATTCATTTCATCCAAATGTTCTTATAAGGAAAATTCCATCAATATTTTACAAAAATTAGATTTTTCTAATATATCTAGCGCCAGTGATACCTTCAGAACCAACCTTTATTTGGAGATTTAACTTCTGGGAAGTCTAATATCATTCATTGGATGACATAATTCCACTAAAATGAAACCAATAAATGTATTTTCCTTACCCTATAAACAATAAATCCTTGAATATGATCATTCATTACACCCTCATTAGTGAAAATTCATCTGTAACTCTGAAAAATCATCTGATAATAATTGCACAGAGTCGAACCCCAAAGTATTCATCACCAACCTTTTCAAAGAAAACACATCTGGACAAATGGTTTTCTACCTTATAAATTAGTGTGGTCATGGTGGAATTATCTAAAGACTTATTTTATTAGATAATAAAAAAATACTTTATTCAAACGATAGAGTATTTTCAGGTGGTACTTCCCCAAATGAAATCAAACATCCCACTAACATGTTGAACCCCAAATCCCAAAATAACATCTTGTACTAACATTTTAGAAACCTGCTACCGGAATAAAGAATCATGAAAATTTTCAATGAAAGACATCCCCAATGGATCTTCTACATGATTATGGTAAAATGAACATCTAATTCATGACACACTTCTTTTGTTCCATGAAATTCTCCTCAAACTAATTCAAAACACATCCATAAACTCTTCCATAACTCCTAGTTTCTCCACAAGATCTCATCTTCAAAACCATATTCTATTAAAAATAAATCATCACAATTATTTATGAATAAGGTTTTTATACTTCATATTTTTTTATTGAGGAATTAGAATCAGTATTTATCATGAAACTTCATCAATTAAAGTACTCTAAATAAGTTCAACAACCCTTAAATAATCCACCAAAACATTCTGGGTCCTGATCATTAAGAATACCCCATTCAGATCCTCCACACTAGTCATTGTGTTGGAGTACATAACTCTTCATAGATATCAAAAAAATCCTCTACAGTCTAAGGTTTTTCAACCTTTATTCTCTCATAATTACACTAAGGACAAAAATACTACATAATAAATTTTCTAGCAGTCTTCTCATCATCATGTCTACTATCAACACACATACTTTACCATGAAGCCCCAATATGAATCCCATGTCTTCTTACAAACCTTCCTCTTCTCCTAAACTAGATGGGGTTTTTATAACCTCTATACATTATAACTTCTTGGAAATATCACTATGGTCCCCACATACCTAGTATAATCTATCTTTCTTCCATCCAAAATAATAGTTAAGTAAAGTGGGTGCCAACTAAATATCACAGACTTAACACCTTCCTTATACTTTATACCCGATGCATCCTTCCATGAACATGTGTCATTTCACCTAACCACAACCATCCAAAATAATAAAAATTATTATTTTCATAGACTTCCATTCATGATTAACAACTTTATTTAAACTGACACAATATAGAATAGAATTTACAAAACCCTCTAATAGTATCCAAATCAATGTTCTCTAAGATATATAGCTTCCAATTTTGAAAAATTAAATCAACCTAAAACCATAAAAAGATTTCCTACAGACAAATTTTTCTCACACTAAATACAAAAATTTAAGTGATCATGGGTGGTTGTTCATAACTATTCAGTATTCCTAACCAAATTTTCAATTCCACCATGATGATTGGATCATTACACATGATACACACATTTCCATATGAATTTAAATATCCTTCAAACACCACTGGTACCACTACTATCTTCAGTTGAAATCCTTTTTAAACTCAGTAACAACTTCAGCAAAAGAACACAATGGTCATCCATCCAAGATCTTTATATCACCTCAGTAACATAACACACCTCAAGGCATGGTCTAGTCAGGAGGACTTTAGATATCCTAGATATGCATCCAATTATAACTCTATTGTATGGGTTCCATTATTCTAATTTTATCCCATACCAAAAACATTTTCCCCATTTTATTTGTTTATTTAATAATTTTTATCTTATAATAGAGTTTTAGGATGGAAAATGTTAAAATATAAATATTTTAATTTTAGAATAGGTTCACAATGGGTATATGGTTAGTAAAAACTTTCCACAATCCAATAAAGTGTGTTAGTAACAAGAAAGAGTGAAATCACATAGTTTTTTCATAGTTTATTTCATCATCCTCTTTACCAATATGGCGTGTTTCGGGTTATCTAGTAGGGGAAATTTTATATAATCATGTAGACAAACTGTTTACAGTGTTAGATTCTTGAAAAAATGGAAAATAACATGCATTCCCTCCCCTGTTTTATCTAATTCACACCCCACTGTCTCACACTCCCAATTCGTTATGACCTATGGCCAAAATCATCCCCCCCCTTGTAAAAAAATCCTTCAAAACACTCTCACTCTTTGTGATTCCTTAGGGTTTTTCTATAATCTAGGTATAGTTCTCCAAGGTACATCCCCCATTCCCTTATTCCATACCTTTCCTCTCATTTTTCTTCTCTCTCTTATGATGTGAACAACATAGAAAAACCCCAACCGGAATTTGGAACTTTCTCTATTTTATTTTTGGTGACTAGAGTTTTTAATCCTTGATTAAGGACAATTTTAGCTATAGTTGTTATAGGTGATGAGTTCCAATAAATTTTTGGTAGTATTTTTTCTATTTATTCTCCTTTCCTTTAATTTAACATGACATTTCTTCATTTTCTGGTAACTCTTTATCCCATAGGCTGTCTTTAACCTCATTAGTTTAGAATAGTAACTCCATTCTCAAAGGCAGCGAGTTCTATGTAGGTTACCACTTATTTTGGATTTATAAATTCTAGAACCATTTTTGGTTATATTTTTAAATTATTATATCTATATAAAATGATTTTAAAAAATATATTCATGGATTATTTTAAGGTAAAATCAATTTTCACTTTATTTTCACTACAATTAAAAGTTTTCCCATAATTGAAAGCATGGTAAAAATTGGATAAAATTTATTTATCTCTCTAGTTTTTTTTACAAATGTATCATTTTATTTTATTAATAAGATATAAATTTTTTAAGGACTATACTTGTTTTAAATGAGGGGTTATCTTCTATTTAAAAAAATTATTAAAGTTTTGTGCTTTTTAAAATGTCTTGTTCCATGTTAATTTTATCCACATATATAGTGGTAAATATATATATATATACCAATTATAATAAGGATATGTGAATTTTTTTTACTGAGATATATATATATATATGTGTGTGTGTGTGTGTGTGTGTGTGTGTGTGTGAGTGAGTGAGTCTAAGTGTATATGGGAATAATGATGGAGGAAATATTAGGCTTCAAATGTGGTACTAATGCTTGATTTCCAAATGATATTTTAGGTTATTTATAAATAAATTGTAAAGGATTTTCTAACATGATATACCTTTCTTGTTATATTTTACTAAGGGTGCTTTAAAATTTTTAAATCCATATTTTTTGTTTTGATGATTTATCCAATGTCATTTTGGTATTTAAATTATTTGTTCCTTGATTTGGAAAATGATATGTTTCAAAGGGGAATATTTTAATTTTGATAATTGAAATGGTTTTATGGACTGACTAAAAGGCCCCTTGATATGTTTAAAATGAAATGTGACACTCTTTAAATGGGTATAGTATATAGGAATTTAGGTATCTAAGGGGTGAGGCTAGATTATGTATATTTTTGGATTATGCCTCATTAATAACTAAACCAAACTAGATGAAGGTCTTTGTTTCATGGATGGGAGACACCACACTACTAGACCACTACATTCATTCCACAATGAGTGAATTAAATGTGGTGTCAAGGATGGGTGACACCATGCTGATATGCCAAGGAACTACCTCCTTAGTTGTACACCCATAAGGCCATGGCATGCATTCCTTTGTGGAAGGGATGTGGTTTTTTGAATGGATGTCACCATGCCACTAGGTCATGGAATTTTACACTTAGCGGTTGTTTATAAATTGGATTTGATAGATTTAGATCATGATTTTTATGAGGAACTAGAGGGTCCACTAACTTTAAATAAACTAGGGATCTTACCATGCTTGTTTTTTTTAATTGATTATTTCTATGGCATTTCATTCCTTCAAATAAAATTGTTAAATTATGCTCTTTTATATCAAACTCTATATATCATATAAATTATGAAAATATCTTATCTTCCTCTTGATTTATTAAAATATTTGATTTTTTTTTAAGAAATGGATGTTTTGTAATGGTTAGAATTATGGTTTTCAAATAGTTTTCAATAAAATTAGAGTAGGTTATGAAATATTTTTCAAGTGATTGTTTTTATTTAAAATGATATGAAAAGGGAATTATGTAAATGATTCATGGAGCTTATATTTTATTTTATGTTTAAGTAAATGAAAATTTATTTTTAATAATGTATTTCAATCTTACTTAAAATGATCTTTTGTTTAAATACTTTACTTGGGGTATGGTGTCCTTTGTAATAAATTTAAATTTTATTTCTTAGGAATATTTTAATTTTAGTTTTGTGTTTTACCCCTTTTTATTACCACTCATAGAACATTGAGATCCTAATTCTAGATGGTGACTTTTAAAGTCACATAGAGGTATTCCAGTGTTTATTTTTTAACTTTATCATATCATACAAGTGTGCATTTTAAATAATTTATTAAGATTACAATTTTATTTTTTTTATAATGACTGTTCTATAACCCTTTAAATTATTTACTACATCCAATTAAGTCTTCACCACTTTAATTTACTGTTTAGAGCTGCATTGTATCTCTAGAGGTTTCAGTGAGAGTTGTCCCTAGTGTTGTGGGGAAGTTTGGTGGGAGAGTTGATGGAATAGTTTATATTTGTTTGTATCAACCTATTTATGTATTTCAACATATATTATTTAGTGTTCTAATATAACATATTCTTTATTCATTACCATATTTTTACTATTTCTTAACTCGGACTATTGGGTGAATATATTCCCACTGGATTAATAATGATTCAATAGCATAAGTTTCCAGCCTATAGAAATTGGAAACACACCTTGGATATATCGCAGGCTGTCTCAGAAATCCGATAGATGTAAGGATCAGTTTGGTTAGTAAAACAATGATACCACATCCCTTTAGGATTTCAATGTGTTTTGTATAGGGAGATAATATTTTAGAAACTCATGAGGTAGGGGTAGGAAGAGTGTAAAGAACTCTTACTAATTTTTTTCCTCAGGTTTCTAATGGTTTTTTTTAATTCTTTAATTTTGAGTTTCCTTTATTTATTTATGGTGTTATGGATTTTTTTTAAAGATTTATTTGTTTTAATGGTATTGGGAGATAATCAGCATCATAGGTTGAGTTTTCAAGGCCTAAAAACCCACGTAGAGCTTCAGTGAATAGTTGAATATGACTCCCAGTGGTAGTTTACTTCTTATATCATGGACCTCTAAATCATGTGTCAAAATAGTACACAACCACTATTCCCTTTTATGTGGTTTCTAGTGTAAAATAATGTTATTTATAGGTTTTTTATATGTGTTTCTTAGTTTCAAAGAGACACTTGTTATATATTTTTAAAATTGAGAAATAAATTTCAGGTTGGGGAAACTGACTCTAAAATAATTCATTGATGTTTTTAAATTAAAAAGTTTTGGATTTAAATTTTAAATATTTCGGTTGAAAAGTTTGGATTTTAATTGCAGAGTAGTGTATTTATTTTTCTAAAATGATTTTAGAGGGGGTTAAAATATTTTTATTTTTAAGTGGATTAAAAATGGGGATTTATAAAAGTGTAAACCATTTTTAATTGAGGTTTAAATATTATAAAAACTTTAAAGATAATTTTAAATGAACTTGGTATTTGGATCATCAAAATAACATTAAAAAGAGAATCTTAGTTTGTAAATTGATTTTGAAATGGATTTTTTTATTTAAAAAAGCATGAATTAATGAAAGTTTTAAATGGTAAAAAATGATTATAATTTCAAAATAAAATTAGAAATTTTTTTATATGGGATTTCTTGAATGAGGTATAGGATTTTAAGGGGGGAGATTCATTTTCTGGAATGGTTTGAAGAAAAAAGTGTTTATAAATTTATGATTTCGGTATTTTAATTGATCATTGGTTTTATTTTTTAATAAACTATCTAGATAGTTGTAATTTTAATTTTATTATTTGGTATTTTCTTTTTTATGGTCTAAGAATTTAGGATGATTTTAATTTTAATGTCTCTCGTTTCGGATGTTATCTTATATTTATTTTCCCCCAAGGAAGGTTTTAGTTGATTTTGGGAGGTTTATGTCTTATGATTCAATAATTTGTGAACATTTTAACCTGTGGGGGATATACACTTGTTGTTGATCATATTTCAAGGGGTTGGGAAAGTGGTGTGTCCGTGGGTAACCAAGATAGGTGATACCCCAAACATAGGTTTTCCCAAGATGACACCTTGTTTTTTAAGATTGGTTCACCAGGGTATTAGAGTAATTAATGTGATTCTCCAAATTGCTTATTCTTCCACCTCTATTAAAAGGCAATAATTTGTTATTATTGTTTAGGCTAGTCTTGTATGAGATAATTTCAGTCAGGACTTGTGTTTTAAAAATTGGATTCAAAAAATTTTTTTTGTTCTAGGTGATTTTATTCCTATGGTTTTGGATACTTAGATAGTTGATTCCATTGAAATTGTGGATGTTTCATCAGTTGAGTGTTTTTGTTAAACTCCCTAATTTAAAAATTTTTTAGACATATAATTTCCCCTTGGAATCATCTCTCATTAAATTATACATTCATGTTAGTTGAGTTTTAATAGTGGAGATACTACCACCCTTACTTCATTTTTGTTGACCTACTCCTCTTTGATCAATCTCGATACTTTTTTCTTGTGGCTTTTACCTAAACACTCCCACTCAAGGAATGATTGTTTTTTCATTAGTTCTGTATTTCCCCCTTAAAGGTTTCATTTTATAGAATTTTACTCTTGCATTCTTGATTAAACTATTTTACTCTAGCAATTCTGGTGGTAGAAAGTACTATGATAGGTATTTTTATCACTTATTGAATATCATTTTTTCTATTTTATTTATTTATTTAAATTTTTTTTATCCCATAAATGATTTATGGGATATAGTGGGATAAAATTTTTAAATTTTAAACTTCATTACTGGTGCACAGTATGGGCACAATTAGTTGAAACCATGTGCCAATTGGGTGCACATGAGCCTCAGCCCAATTGGTGAGGACTCCTAAAGTGCATCCGGATGACCCGGGATCAAATCCATGTGGAGACTAATTTTTGGGGGTACTGTAGTAGTACTATAGTAGTATTGTAGTAGTACTGTAGTAGGAACTGTGCAGTACTATAGTAGGTAATGTAGCGGGACTGTAGGAGGCACTATTTGGAACAGTAGCAGTTGGGAATATTCCCCCATTTGGGCCTTCGGGCCACCAATTTGGTCCCCGAGTCCTTTAAGTCCTTTGGGGAACCCAGTACTTTGGTTCATTAAGGCCTTCAGGCCACCTCAAGGCCCTCGTTCCACCTTAAGTGAAGATACATACCAGAAAACCTACAAGGAACAGGCTTCAGAAGGAGGAGGAGCAAGGAGATTTCACCAGTGCAGAAGCTAAACGTATTTCTAGAATGAGAGGGCATGTAACTTTCCATCGGGACAATCCTGTGCATGCAAGGGAAAGCCTAGCTTAATAACCATGCAAAGGTGGGGAGCTGATTTCACGGTGAAGTTGTTGGGGAGGAGCAGTTCCAAGTAGTTAGTCTAGGTTGTATGTAATGTTTGAAGCCTACAGGCAATGAATTCATCTAAGGCCTACGTTACATGTAATACTTATGCCTACAGGCCTTGTAAGCGTTCCACCTTACTCCTTGAAAGGTGGATTATCAAAAATCAATAACAAATTAAGGCCTTCGGGCCATTGGATGGTTGTGCAAATTGGGTGAGTGCATCTATAACCAAGTAAATCCAAATTTCATGGTTGAAGAATGTTAATTATAACTATGTTACATTCCCATTTGGGTTTTTCAATTCCCTCTAATAGGGTTACATCATTTGAATGTGGTTTGGACAACCATGTAGAGTGATATATTCTCAAGGAAAATAGAAAATGATAAGTTTTTCTCCCCTTATTTTTCTTAAGTGATACCCTGCCCTCTCTGTTAGAAAACCCAAAGGACTTATGCTTGATGTTTCTAAGATAATATAGGTCAAGGTTGATGGAAAATATTTAAATGAGTGTTGTAATATCCATAGATAAAGTTTTATGTTTTGACAATACCATTGTTGACAACACTGGATGATGATGGACAACGTATTGAAGTGTTTCTTGGGTGATTGATAGATCCAAAAGGTTAATTGGAGAAGGTATGTTGATAAAATCAAGATTCAAATTTATACATGATTATGTGATGAAAAAATGATTAATTTATAAGTGGAATATATCAAGAAAAATTCCATATATATAGTGTGTAACACAAGAGTGTATTTTGGATAATACAGGAAATACCACACCATAGTGGTGTTCGTAGCCTTATAGATATGTTTTATAACATATATCCATTCAATAATAGATATGTTGTATAATGAATCTACATTGAAATATTGATGATTTATCCATAATATTTTATTGATGGTTGAAATAAGATGGGCATACTTGGTTGCCCATCCAAGATAGCTTGACCCAATACATTTAAGAGAAACCTCAACCATTCAGGGTAGCTAGTAAGGCCATCCATCCATGGTGTTACAAAATAAGAAGTTTGGTGAGAATTCACACAGTTTATCATGGGACTATAGTAGTTATTTGAGCAGAGGTGTTGGTAGAATATAAGCAGTGGTCCACATCGTTGGGTGGTACCATGGAGGAGGTTGGGAGCATACCACGGTACATGCATCCGGATGGTTAGTGGGATAGATTTTATAATATTCTCAAAGAAAAAAAATGATTTAATGATGTGAGGTGAGTATATTTCAGTATATACCACATCCAACCCCACCACAATTTAGATAGGGTCTATGAGGTTTTTGGTGCCTTTGTAATATTTTGAGGGACCACATAATAGAAATGATCGATGCATTATTACCACTAAAAAGGACTAAATATTTTCCATATGTACCACTGGTGATGTGTAGGGTACAAAATTGGAAGACGTGAACTTTTATATGTTTCCATTCCCATAGGATACCAAATTGTGGCAATGTGTTTGCACCATAGCCATTCAGGTGTGAGAAAGGTTAGAGGAAATAGTGAAGGGGTTCATGATGAGATATTACTCAAAGAGAAGTGGATCTGGTCAAATGGAAGTCCCCATGATATAATACTATTTTCCACTTCATAGGAAGGATGGATAAGCTATAGTGAGAAAGAACATTCCATATAAGTTACACATTGGGGGTTTATACATTTTAGTCTTTAAAACCATGTGTAAATAAGGTTTTATCTGGTCTAAAATTAATTATTTTCTCATTAGTTACTTATAGAAATCATGGGTGAATAATAGTGGAGTTAGGTCTAGTTTTTAAATTCCATAATTGATATCAATAATTTCTATATTTAGGAGAAAACAACATTACTATATCAAAGATAAGAGATCAACCGAAAAGAGTAAAGGATGAAGATACATCTCTATGTATATCCTACATATCATGAAAATTGAGACATCATTTTATTAGAGACAGTTTTGAACATCCATTTTTTAGAGGAAGAAATAATTTTTTGTTCTAGTGAGGGACTAAAAATTATTGAAGAATGAATTGGAATCCATAGGGAGATCATTCTAAAGGGGGAAAATGTTTTTTTTGTTCCCATAAAAAAGTGAATTATTTCTATATAGAATATGTAAATTGAAGAAGAAGTTATTAAAAGTTATTCCCATATAAGTGAACAATAATCCCATCAATGAATTAAATAGATCATCTAGATAGAATGAAGGATGCATTTCATGTAAGTGATACTGATTATGGTATTTATATTCCCTTATATGTGTGTGGATCCTTTCTAAAGCAGTGAGAAAAGGAAGAGAAATAAGTTGATTCTTTCCACCTATTGTGATCCAAAGAGTGAAGGTTTGAGGGAGTGAACCTTGGAAGGTAGTGAGTTTCTATTAAACTTATAAGGTAGTGAGAATGGGTATAAGAGTAAGCCATCCCAAACCAATAATAAGTTATTTTTGTAAGTACGTTTCACTGACACAATATTGGTAGTGTGATTCTTATAATAACCCATCATGGTGAACTATGTAAATACCCATGTCCATATTTAAATTATGCATGATCACTAAAATTGAACAAGAAAATTATATAATATATGGTTAGAGATCATAATAAGCTACCCTCATGGTTGATAGTTTAATATCCTTAAGTGATTGTGAGATATTTTAAAAGTAACATGTTAATTTTTCACAAACAATGCATACCATGATTCACCCCCCCCCCTCAAGGTAATATTTCTCTACGTACTTTATGTAAGTAAAACAACTGGTATCATAGTGATAGGTTCTTTTGGGATTTTTTATTTCTTTGACTTGATCTGAAGTGTTGTTTAACATTGCATCCATAAGGAAGGTTTAAAATCCCTTGTTTTTATTAACCTTTTTTCAAAAAAATTAAATTTATTTGATGTCTTGAATTCCATGCTACACCGGGTAAATATTTTGTTATATTGTACACCAACTTATGTTTGTGCGACATGCAACACTGGCATAGATTTTATTAAAATAAACACTTAGTTTCTAAAAAAACTATTTTATTATAATAATTATTTAAACAAGACTGTAATAATATAGTCATTAAACTTAGTAATACTGGGTGATGCCCTCTTTCCTCCAAACCAGGATGTGTTAATGTGAAGGTATCTTACTACAATTCCATGAACTATTCTTGGAAAATATAATATAAATCTTTCACAATTTACATAAAATAAGGGTCTTTATTAGCCACAACCACTCATCTTATGAATATTATCCCAATTAACATCGTAACGCCTAGGACACTACCCTCGACCATCCCTACTATGGTTCATAGCTAAAATGGTAAAACTAACATACATAGTAACAAATCTTTCATTAGACACCTTTTTAAAACCATTCCCTCACTTACAATGAAAAGAAAACTTTTTAAGGATTGTTTCTATCTTTAAAGTTCATTAAAACTATCTTTTTTAACTTATTCAGAACTCATTATAACTAAAATTTTAACTCATTTGTGCCCCTTCATTAATCACAGCCCTCTAAACAATCATTAACATTCTTACTCTTTACCCATTTTCATCATCATTATTAGACACCATTTTTGTCAAATTTTCAAGAAAGTAAAATTCAACCTACCCTTCAAGTCCCACACACCCATACCATGTGTACCAATGATGAAGCATGCCACCTATATCTCTAGGATCCTACAATGAAGTGTGAATGCAAAACCATGTTCCATTCAGGCCAAGAGAAAAATATCATAAAACAATCACATCACACAACAAGTACATCACCCAGTGTTTAAATATCATTCAAATGTAGCAACACACATCAAGAGAAATGATTCTCACCCTGGGCACTTTGGGTTTTCCCTCATACATGGGGCAGCTAATCCCATACATGTTCTCATTACCAAGGCCCAACACTTCCTAACCACATGTCTACCATCCCAAATAATAATTCCATATAAAATAACTTCTCTGATACAACTTTTTAAAGTCTTCATCCCAAAATCCACTAAATCGTTGCTTTGAGTTGGGTCACCACATGATCTTAAGCACATTCCCTTATACATTAAAAGGTTACTGAATAGCGGTGAGGATTTGATAAGTCGCATGTGGAGACTATACACACTTTACGAGATTAATTCACAGTATATAACATATAAAATAAAGAAAATAATAATCCAAAAACCAAAACATGCATTTCCAACCAGTTTCCAAATAGGGTGCGAACCAAAAACCAATAATAAATATGTTTTGTCATGATAACAGTGCCAAACGTGAAGGAAAAACCCAAAATAAAGACCAAAAACTGAATCCCCAAAAGGGTTCTGGACTCCAAGTCTAGATTCTTATCCATACACTCCCCAATCCCAACTCAAATCCCTAGAGTAGGGCCTTTTCCCTAATCTGGGCCTGCAACCATGAAATCTTCATTGGTACCCAAGCGGCCTAAGAATGGTGTGAGTAAAAATTAGTATGTGACCACCAATAGAGTCTAAAAATAACTATTCTAAACAAATAGTTCATGTAAATACTATGTAAAAAATAATATAAACAAAAGGTAACCCAGATTTCATTATTTAAAAATATTTACCTTACCAATTTACATCATTAGTTTCATGTTCATCATTTAATCCATCTTCATCACATAACTCATTTCCATTACATGTTAAATGGTTAGGAATCTATGTTATTTGCACATCTTCATAGGCCAATCAATTACTAAGAATAAGGGTACAAATAAATTTCCAGTCTCTCTAGGGACAAAACTTTCATTAACATTCACATCACACTTACCTTGGAGCCTCAGTCTAGGTAATCTCATCAAATTCACCTGTTAGAGGTATAGAGTCATGATCTCCTTAACTAACTCATACATTATGGGATGGGGTTTAAAACCTCAGTCTAACCCAACCCATGGGTGTAGATCCTCAAGTCCAATACCCTAAAACAACTAAGCCATGTACATATGTTAATTTATCTATTTACTACATATAGCAGGTCACAAACCATATATAATCAAAGCACATAACAATCACATTTCACATTTCATTTAACAAATAAATCACCTTTATGAATTATCCCATTAACATGTTTACCATTTACTTAGAATAACCCATTTTTCTTTCCATGAATTAAACCATTTATAACATTCAACACTTTCCATATGTTAACATATTTCACATATTACACAATTTCCATACATTAACCCATTTGGAATATTCAATAATTTCCATACATTAGCCCCTTTAGAATATTCAATAATTTTCATACATTAACCCATTTGTAATATTCAACAATTTCCACCATTAACCCATTTAATACATTTATCATTTCATATTCCATAATCCTTTAACATTTTTTCATTACAAATTTATAATCCAATTGATACATTTTAATTAACCCATTTAACTCTCTTTCTCATTGTGCCAAACAATCCCTTACACCATTACCAATAACTAGACACAACTACCACTAGTGCCTCTTATTAATTTGAATCAACATGAAAACACAATTATCATGGTCTCTATTTCAATATAGTTCAATTTCATGCTCAATATTACCATGTTCTATGTTAGGGAATATTGGTGCACTCCATTGGTGGACCTAAATTGGTCTTCTCACTCTCAATGAATCCCTCAAGGATCCTAATGGTTTTAATTCATCATTTAACCAAAAAAATTACAAAAAAATTCTCAAGGAAACAAAACACATCAATAAGGTGGAAATATCTATAACTAATCATTCATAAAACAATAAAAACTAAGGGATATAACTTTTAGACCACCTACTTATAATTTGATGATGAACACACCCTTAACCTTAACCTAAGATCTAGATTCAAGAACCTTTTGAATCCCCAATATAGGATTCACCAGAAAAAGAGTGTTTTTGGGATATTAAAGAAGATAAATAAATATACAAGCTCTAATCTATAAAATATAAGTAAGAGGAGAATTAGATTTACCCAGAGCTTTGATTTGCAACTAACAGAGTTAAAATAGCCTAGAATCAATGGAGAACCACCCTTGGGGATATTTGGGGGCTTAGGTTTGTACTATGGTTTAGAAGAGAAGAAATCAGGAAGAAATCAGGTAGTAAACATAAAATCCTTAGGGGTTAGTTTCTTAAATTTTAATTTTTTAATGAGGCACGTGGTTTGGTCACACGATTTTGTAAACTGTATTCCAATCGTGAGCTAAAAACATTCCAAGTAAATCCTAATCAACACAGTTTCCTGGTAATTCCACACAGTTTAGAAGACAACGCACAAACCATATGGAATTACTCCTTCTAATTTATCATAGTTTGGCTCTCCCCCTTACACTGTTTCTCAAACCATGCGTGCCTCCTCCTAGCTATCTTGGTTTGCGTACACAGTTTTCACTAAATGTGAACCAACTGTGAAACATGCATAGAATGGTAATTTTTGTCCTTCCCTTCATGTTCTAAACCTCTATAACACCCTCAAACCTCCTCATACAAGCAGTAAACATTAAATTAACAATAATTAAGAGATTTAAACCAAAATTTAAACAAATATGTACCTTAATTATGTTATAGATCTTACAGTATGGTTTTGTAAAGTATTATTAAAAGAGTATAATAATTAAAAATTTATCATATAAAATATAATATAATTTTATCAATAATTAATATAGGCTTCATATATGTATATATTGGTATATATTTCATTATGAATAATGGTAACATACCTCTCAAAGTATGACTCTGAGTTATCCCTAACTGATGTTATTCATGGATAATTGGAGTTAATGATTAAATTTAAATGTTATAATGATTAATATTTATATATCAAGATATAAAATATGCTCATGAGGAATAAAAATTAATTTTTTGCATTAGATGACCAAACAATTATACAACATGGAGTGTCGTGAACTATGTATTTGTTATACTAGGGCTACATGGATCATTTGTGGGGTTAATTTTAGCTTATTTTAGTGATATAACTAACATGAGAACCATTATACTTAGATGCCTTTATTTTACCTTCCAATAGTCTTATATAATTGTGGGTGTTAGGGTTTTTTTCTGATCATGTTATCGATTGGAGCTCAAGAAAGATGGATTATGTCCTCACATATGATGAGTATGACATCCAGAACCTCGATTGAGATTGACTAAAAAGTGTGTCCCTATACCAATATAGTATATATCTATTCTTATCTAATTGGATAAGGGGATTTTTATGTGCTTATGTATAAAGTTTAATGTCATGTGATGTATAAATCAACCTAGTTAATCAATATATAGATAGCTGAGACTATTTGAGTTTCCTATATGGTATTAAAACACTTCAATTACCATGGTCACTTGATGTATTATAAAATACAATAATATGAGATTATAAACTATCATGTGATGTGAATGGGGGAATAATTAAAAAGATACATATATTCGATGCAGATAATTACAGATCCTTTTGTAGCTTGAGTGTAATTTATTTTTTACTAGAGGCTTCCAATTTGTTTCATTTTTTGGATCTGTAGATTCATATTTATTTTTAATTATATAAAGTTACATGGGGAAACATTTCATGGTTTACTGAATGGGGATTGAATTTGTCTTATATAGTTACTCTAAAAGTGTTTTAGAGTTAATCTAAAAGAGTTTGGAATGGGTATTCAAAATGTATTGCATATGATGTAATACAATGTGAAGTTCATGATAGATCTCCAAATGTATTTCAAATATTTAAAAACAAAGTTTTGGATATGATTTAATATTTAATTTTATATGATATGACATATTGTGAAATAGAAAAACGTTATTAGGATTTAGTGAAAATGATAGATTAAATGAGATATGCCCTAAATACACTTTGCATATGATGATATTTTTTTATGTCATATTTTATGACTGGTGGTATATCTTAATCCATGTAAAACATTATAATTACATTGTAAAATCGTAAAGTATATATTTTATATCACTTTGAATTGTTTTAATTCTAATACCAATTAAAATAATAGCGTATAAATTACTATATATGAAGGCATTATAATTGATACAATATCATCATAATCAATGGTTTGGAAGGTTCAATGATAACTTTTATCATTCAAGGGATTATTCAACATTGGATATTATTAAATAGGAATTACATAAGATATAATACAAGGGATTTAGATGCATTCATGAATGGTTCAGAGGTATAATTTACCCTTAAATTATAACACATGATTAAATGTGTGAGGACTTGATAAGAATCCTTGAGGGATATATATAATGGAGGCACAGTACCCATTCGATGGGTGTGTATGATAGCATGAAATCAAGACCAATATATTGAAAAAAATCACTCATCCCTAACATGTCTTCATCATTAATCTTTTACCTCATGAGGTACTAACATATTGCTGATGAGGGGTGATCCCGCTCATATGATGAGTAGTTTGGTTTCAACTCGTGGATACCTCTAGAATTGGGAAACATTTTGGATTTAACTTCTATGATATTATTCAATACCATTATAATTTTTTCAAATATGATCTATTGGAAGCAATGGGTTAAGGTAAAATTACATGTTTTCTTTATTTCTAGTTTACATGGGGTTTTATTTATCTACCATATAGATCTTGGTTTGGGTTTCTTAATTACATCCGCTACATCTAACATGTTTTTAGATCCATTCAAAATACAAAACAAAATACATGTGATGATATTATTTATTAGATAAGGTGAATGTTATATTCTCATCCCTTAGGAAGAATGGCAGGTGATTTTTTCATCCATCTAGTCAATCTATACTTGGAAAATCGAGAATATATGGGTAGCTATATGAGATTGACACACTCTCTGTCCTGTGGGTACATGATGTATTGGAAAAATTGATCATATAAAAACACATTCCTAATATCATAATGATGGTAGAAATAAGTATTAAGATACAAGTGTTTGATAGATATCACAACATATCCCATTGTATCTTGAGAAGCACTAATGATTTGCAAGAAGATTCTCTTTACTTACATTTATGAATTCAAAATTTCATATTTGTTGTCAATGATAGAATTTTTTTTTTGCATCCCATGCCCACATGTTTTGAGACAGAACATTAAAAAATATAAATGGAAGTTAATTTTTTGTACCTTATCAATGACACTTTGGGTGTGCATTGGTTAATGATATCGGAGGTTAGGCTCACCTCACCATAGTATGAGGGGAATTATTAATCACTATATAAATATCTAAAATATTAAATACATATTAGTGAATACTTAATTGAAAAAATATCACTATCAATTTCCACTATTCAAGTGATCAATAAAATAAATGAATTTAAATAGTTTGGTATACTATGGTTAAAATCCACACAACTGGGTGATATGAAATATATCACCATCTTTGGAGGTGAATGGTGTTGTATATTTGGGACCAGTATCATGATGGAGGCTTCTTATATATTCTAATAAAAGGAATCATAACCCACAATGTTCAGTACTGATTAATGTGACATGTCGTACCTTTTATGTTTATGTGACAAGAACTGATGTAGTTTATTTTAAGTTTATGTATACATGGATAGATGGACTGTCTTTATTGGTCATGTATTCATAACCAAATGAAGTGAATTTTAATTTTTTGCATCCAAGACCAGTAGGGTGTTTGGATCTAACCTCAAGAAGAAATCCTATATATCCTAGTTCATTGGAATCAATTCCCATTTAGTTCAAGCTAAAAAATTTAAGGTCATTTTTAGGACCAACCCATGCAGTTTAATATCATGTATATGGATGTTTGTGTCGAAAAAGTGGTGAAAACATGGGACTGAGTAGATTTTATGCATGGGTTAACCATTCATGGATCATCTAATCTATTGTTAACCAAATATTGAAGGATATATTTGGACTCACTAGGGATATATATAATTCAATAATAACAACTTGAAAAGAATATTTCATTTTAAGGAAGAGGGATAGGAATGGAATATGTACCATTGAGGTAGAGGGACCCATAGGGAATATGTCTTATTGAGGAATAATGACTCGAAGAGAATATAAGCCATTTATGAAGAGGTGTATAACAACCCATACACTTCATACATATATATTACATCTTATTAGATGAATATTCATTATATAAAATAAAGATTCATACAAAAATCTTATCGGTCTTGTATCTTTGGAATCTTTGGAACATGAATAACTGGTTTATAAGTAAACCACAATATCTCCCATTTTGTTCTTCATAACTAGAACCCTTCTTAGACATATCATACTTAAGAAATTTCTTCGTAACCAGGGGAATGGAAACATAATAAAGTAAGAGATTAGATGTTCGGTAAGGGTAAAAAGGGATATATCAATGATCACTTATACATAAAATGATCATAAGGGTGTGACAACATCAGCATGACATTTGAAAATCTTATACTGTATATCATAAATAAAAATCTTGAGTCCTGATATAAATCATGGAAGTTCATAAGAGATAATCTATAAAGAATTAAATTATATGTTCCATGAGAGCAGAACATTGGAAAAAAATGTAGTGTCATACACATAAGCATAGAAAATTATTTTCTTAGAAGTAAATACTTACCTAAACGACTATCATAGTGGACAGTGTTCACTCCCAAAACTATCATAGTTTTCAAGGTTCACTCTGAAGACTGTTATAGTGGATAGAGTCCCAAATTGAATTGGTTTCACTCCCCATCATATTCTTGTATATATCATTAGATATCCATATTTACCTAATTATTTTTATGTATATATAATTCTGATTCCACCCATCATATAATTAAATTCATACATATGTGTTCCATAAGATCATGAAACATTCATCATATAGTAACTCATGAAAAAGAAACAATTTCATAAACAACTTATCATTATAATCATGAACCATCTATAGAAACAATAAGTTTGGTACAATTGGATCATATTCTTAGTAAATTATAAGTAACATTAAAGGATTTCATCTTATATGATAATTACCTTAAAATATACATAGATTATTTCTTGAAGAAAATAACTTTTTCATTTTGAAATCACTTATTTAATTACTAAAAATTAAACAAATATTAAGGAAAATATTTTTCTTTAATAATAACCTTGATTGAAATTAATGGAATTTTAAAATAATTGAACAATCGTTATAGTAGAAATTTTCATTCATGTCGTATAAGTTAATAAAAAAATTCCTTCCACACACTTATAAAAACATAAAAAAATTACCTCATTCAGAAAAAGAAAAAAAACATTCATTTAAAAAAAATAAAAAGAAAAACATTGTTAAAAATAACTTTAAACAATAATTATAGAATAATAAAAACACTCTTGAAAACATTTTTCGGAAAACATGCACACGGTAGAAAAAATATTTTAGACTGAAAATGGAAATAAAGTCAGTTTTCCCAAAAAGTATTATTTTCAGTATCTTAAGTTAATGAAGAGATTAAAATGAAAAAGAAAACATGTAATTTATTGATATTAAAATAGGTGAATAAAATTCATGAGTTTCTTTATAGGAAGATCATGAAATTTCATCATCGAAAACTAAGTATAAACAATCCTCATAAGCCAATGAGCATTTTCCCAAGTGGTAAGGGCTCATGCTTGGCATCCAAGAGACCCAGGTTCAAAACCGGGTGGAGGTGAGTTTTGGGTACTGTAGAAGTATTGTAGCAGTACTATAGCTGGTATTGTAGCAGTTATTATTCGGTACTATAGTAGCGGGAACTATTCACCTGACTTGGGCCTTCGGGCACTAGTTTGGGCCTACGAGTCTCAAGGGCCTTCGGGCCAACAAAGGCCTTCGAGCCATAGGGCCTTAAGGCCACAGGGCCTTCAGACCATTGAATACCATGAAGTAGACCAGTTCACACAGAGAAGGCCCCGGAAGAGGATCAGAGCAACAATATCATTCACCAGAAGCAGAGCTAACCAGATTGGAAGAATGAGAGGGTATGGCAATCGTCATCAAGACCAGGCACCGTGCAGCTTTGTACGGGGAAATACTATCCTATTAGCAATCCAAGGTGGGGATCTAAAGGCGATCAATTATGCAGAAGATGGGGGGGCAGTTCTAGTGGGTAGGGCCTACGGGTCATGTATTGGGCATGGTTTGCCTCTAGGCCTTCGGGTCATGTATTATGGGTCATGTCGGGCCTTATTACTTAGTTCTACGGGTCATGTACAGGTTCCCCTTAAACCCTTAAAATGGGTATTATATATAACAAAATAAAAATTAAGGCCTTCAGGCCATTCGGTCAACAATCCTCATAAACAATGAGATTGTACATAAACCGCTTACCTCAGGTCTGAATTTCTTCATACATGTTAGAAACTCATGAATAATAAATATTGATTTATTATACCTATAATAAAAAAACATACTCATATATATCATACCATATATTATTTACTCATAACCATTTATCACCTATTTATTAAAAAATATTTTTTAAAATCACTGTTTAGGGTGATAATTGCTTCGCTTTTCATATATGTTTTGGTTTGGTAGTTTTGGTCCTTATACTTTGATTATGGTTCCATAATATACATAATTTTAATCATTATATAAATATAATATATAATTAAAATATGAATATTCATATTCATTCATAAAATTTATAGATAAAAAATAAATTACATCATTCATATAGAGAGTTGGTCATACATACGCATGAATGATGTTTTCATTTTTGATGGATGGAATAAAAAAAATTAAATAATAATTCTCCTTTACATAATCATCATTATATCATATATATCAAATAAATTCATTAAATATATCCTTGTTACCATACAATTAAAATGGAAATGGACAATAAATCACATCGCTTCATGGAGGTGGCAGTCCACACGTACGGACGAGTGACATTTTTGTTTTTCAACATATTGGAAGGTAAGAAGATAGATACTATATTATAATTATAGAATAATAATTATTTTATAAATATCTTAAATAAATATTAATCTCATCATAATACCCATCCATAAAAATATGGTTGAGGAAAATTATTTGTATCGCTATGTGGAGACGATAAGTCCTACGTACACACGAGCGACACTTTCACTTCCTATTTGATGGAAAATGAGGTGTATAATGGTGGTACCATTATCACAATAAAATTTAAGTATATTTATTATACTAAATATATTATTTCATAATAAATACTAAATATTTATAGGAGATAAAATAAGAAGTAAAAAAAATAAAGTGATTGATTACAGTGATTACCTATTCTTTGAAATAACTCTTTTTTATCTCCTCTTAAGGATCCAAGGATTAGTGTTTGGGGAAGAAAAAAACCACATAATGTTCATAATTATGTTAATAATAAATTTTTTTAGGGACTGGTTAAGATATAATTGTCAATGTGGTGTAAATAAGAGAAAGGATTGGTTTCCTTTTATAAGGGCAGGGGCGGTACACTTAGAATTTCTTAAAAGATAAAAATATAATAAATTAAATCTCATGAAAATATATCCAAATGGAAATGAATTCAAATAAAATTAGTATATTTTTACAATAACATCATCAAATGTAATTTATACTGTTTTGTGTCATTTTAAACCATATATTTTTTATTAACCCCTTCATTAATCATTTTTCTACCTAAAAACGATAAAAACTATTTCAATATAAATGGGTAAATAATTTTACCATAAATGGAAAAAAAACTCATAAATGGACCATTTTTTATATTCTATACAATATTCTATTCACTTGGATGAAGATAATAGTTTTATAAATTTTAAATTATTTAATAAAATATTACTTATTCTAAAATATCATTAATGTTGGTTTTAGAACTATTCATTTAATTTGATATTGAAGACACCATAAAAAAGAATCAATTAGAATAAAATATTTTCACACATCCCTAATATATTATATATATATATATAATTCTTGGAACAAAATATTTCAATTAAATTTTATTATTTTAAACATTTTTAAAATAATTTATTTAATTTTTTTATTAAGTGAAAAAATACTATGTCGGGGTTGTATAAGCATTTAAGGTAAGTATTCAAAAACTAAAAATTAAAAATAAATTAATATGATAAAAAATAATAATTCTTCTATCGAATAAAAATTTATAACCAAAATTATCCACCTTTTACCTTTAGTAAAAATATTATGTTGTTAAAGTCAAGGGAGTGAAATTTTGTATTTATTATTTTATTAAATTAAAATAACTGTAATATTAAAATAAATATGGAATAAAGTGGTAAGATATTCAATAATTGGATTTATATGGCCGAACATCAATCATAAATAGGATAAAGTCAAGTATTATATAAATTTTAAAGCCTTTTCCCAAAGTTTTAACCATATTTTACCCGTTTTACCCTCACTGTGGTAACAAATATTTACGATGGTTACTATTCATACTGACCAAAAATAAAAGGTAACTATTTACCAAATTTTATCCTACTAATTAAAAATATTCAATAAATTTTTTAATATTCAATTTCTTTAAGTGATAGTAATTCATTTTAAAATAAGAGTGAAAAACACTATGAAAACCACTTTTTATAAAAATACATTTTTAAGCATAAACAAGAGTTTATTATTATATCATTCATAAAAAACAATATATTAATGTTAAAAAATTATATTTAATATTAAATATATTAATCTCATGAAAGTAATTCACTAAAACTACTTAAATTAATTTATTAAGATTAAAATACATTTCATGCATAAAAGGTTTTAGAAAAACATCAATTTCACTTTCAAATGATTTAATTTTTATTTATAATAAATTGATAACCATTGAGTTTATTTTATACTTGTTTACACCATAAATTTTTCATAAATTATTTTTTATTTTTCATACCCACCAATTTAATGGCAAGTTTATAATGGTATATTATATTATGGTCTATTTAGACTCAGGGTTGCGTTTATCACAAGCTATTGAAAACAAATATTTGAAAATAAATATATCAAAAAATCTTAGTGAGCTATATTCTACCCCCACCCCCCCCCCCCCACCATAAAATTAATTTCACCCTATAAATTCAATTAATTCAATAAAAATGAGGATGTATTAGTTTAATTTCATATTCAGGTTCCAAAGTAGCTTATTGGAATTTCTAATTCCTCCAGAGAAGTTTAACAATGTGAGTAGTCTTATTCTATGGCACTTTATCTCTACATTCCAAGATCCCTATTGGTTATTATTCATAGAAAATATCATGATCTAGTGGTATGACCTTTGATTTTAGTACATGTGAAGGATCAGGTATGTACTTATTCAAGAGAGACACATGGAACGCATCATAAACTTGAGAGAGCATTGGTGGAAACGGAAAGAGATAATCTATCACCCCTAATGGATCAATAATTTTGAAGGGTATAATATAATTAAGGCTTATATTTACTTTATTTATGAATCTCATAACCTTATTTTATAAATAAATTCTCAGAAACACCTTCTCACGAACTTTGAACTCTAGATCTCACTGATTATTATCACCATAATGTTATGTCGACTCTGAGCTACCATGGTGTGTTGTTGAATGGATCTGAGTGTTTTTACCATTTACTTATCTATATCAGGTCCCAATAGCTTTCTTTCTCCAAATTTATCCCAAAACATTGGGTTTCTACACTTTTTCCATAGCGTTCTTCATAAGGAGCCATCTGAATGCTCGAATGAATGTTATTATTGTAAGAAAAATTGACTAGAGGAATGGGTTGACCCAAACTACCTTATAAATACATTGAACAAGATATCAACATATCCACTAGGATTCTAATGGTTCTAAAATATTGGACATCTGTTTGAGTATGGTACACTATACTAAAAGGTAAATCTATATCAATATCCTATACTTCACTAGAACTTCGAGTTAAGCCTTAGATCTTAAACATATACAATAGAATGTGGTACTCCATGCAAACTTACCACTTCCTAAATGTAAATTCTAGAATAATGATCAAGAGATAAATATTTTCTGATATAAATGAAGCATAATTAATTTATAAGTTGATCAAATATAATCCAAATATAATTATGGCCTTTGTACATTTTGGGAGTATGATGATAGAATCCATGGTTATGTTTTCCCATTTCCATTCTAGTATGGGTAATGGTTGTAACATCCCCTTAGAATTTTTTCTCTCACCCTTAAATTTATAGTGTACTAATACCTAATATATATACTCTATAATATCTCTCTTCATGTTATCCCACCATAAATAATCTTTAATATCTCTATACATCTTCATACTTCTAGGACGAATAGAGAATAATGAACTAAGAGCCTCATATAAGAACTCCTCCTACATATATTGTATTGATGGAACATATAAATGGTTCCAAAACCTTATCATTATATCACTACCATGGTTAAACTCAAGAAAATTTATCACTTTCTTTTACATCTTCATATCTTCCTTATGTTCCTACTTAATCCTCACATGGATAGATGGTTGAACATTCATTTCAGAAATATAGGATTTGTCCCCTTTCCTCAAAATTTCAAGTTCCATATTATCTAAATACATAAGTATTCGATCTCTGTCAATCCTCATCATGACCAAACTATCTTGGTCCTTCTTAATTAGATAATCATCCACCTTGTTTTCCTTCCCATGGTGGTAATATATTTGGAAATATTAATATCTAATCAAATCCAATTATCATCTATAGCACATATTCAACTCTTTCTATGTTAATATATACTTTAAAATTTTTGGATAAGTATATATATCCCACATATCTCCATAAAATTAATGTCTCTATATCATTAATAAAATAAATACCATATCTAACTCCAAATCATGAATTGGGTCAGGTTTCTCATAAAACTTTAGTAATCGTGAGTCATATTCTATCACCATATCATTCTATATGAGAACGCATCATCGTACCTTATTTAAGGAATTGTTATAGATTACAAACACTTATCCATATAAAGGTAATATAATCACATGTTTGATGATTATACTCCTCTTTAGTTCCTTTAAATTTTTCTCACATTCATCTATATAAAAGAATTTGGCTTCTATCCGTGTTAACTTAGTGAGTGAATTAGATATTCATGATAAATTATCTACAGAGCACCAATAATATCCATCAAAATCAGGAAAAATACATATCTCTATCACAATTTTTGGTCTATTCCAATGTTCAATAACATCTATCTTTGATGGATCCACCGATATACCCTTTCATGATATTATATGACCCGAAAATGAAACTTTTCATATCCCAAATTCACACTTTTAATAATTTTCATATAGATTCTCCTCCCTTGTGGTATTTAGTATAATCCTCAAGTGATATTAATTTTCTTCCTTTATCTTTGAATATATAAGGATATCATCAATAAATTCTACCAACATGTTATCAAGGTAATCTGTAAAGACAAAATTCATTAAATCCATGAAGATGGTAGGGGATTTAGTAAGACCAAATGGAATCACAATATATTCATAGTTTCCATTACTTGTATAGAATGATCACATGGTTATATCCTACTTTTGGTCACTAAAATTAATATATATAGAATTAAGGTCAATCTTGTAAAATTATAGATCTCTTTGAAGTTGATCAAACAAATCATCAGTACGAGGTAGAGGGTGCATGTTCTTGATAGTGATATTGTTCAGTTCCTATTAATCAATACAGAGTCACATTGATCCATCTTTTTTTTAACAAATATAATATGTGCATAATTAGGTGATTCACTTGTCAAAATTAATCCCTTGTCAATATTCTTCTAGAGTTTCTTCTTCAATCCCTAAAACCCAATCGAGGCAATTCTATAAGGAGTATCTAAAATAGGTGTATCGCTTGGATTGTGTTTTATTGAAAAAACAACTTCACGATTCAGTGGAAGACTAGGTAACTCCTATAAAAACCATTAAAAATCCTATATAAAATTGTAATATGATCTATATTGAGATTATCTCCAACCATATGAGAAAAACACTCCTTTTAAATAGGAATAAAGACCCATATAACGGATTTGATTTATATAATTATTTCATATCTATTATTGGACTAATATAAGATCATTGGTTGTTATGGGATATGAAATGTGGCATCCCTTCCTTTGTAATTAATGTGGTACTTAAGTAGATAAATCCAATCTTTGCCTATTATAACATCAAATCCAAACTGATGGTGAATAACCAAATTAGTAGGAAACCTCAACCAGAGTAGAATGAAATACATGAGATGAGATCATTATACCAATAGGGTTTTCACTGCTAATTCAATATCTAATTGTTGGTGTGTCATTTTGAAACACTTATAAAATTCTTTAGATATAAAAGATTGGGTATATCAATAGTAAGATAATGTGTTATTTGATCTATAGTTGATGGAGAGTGTAACTTTCACCATGATGTTATCATACCCCTCATCATAAGTAGTGATTGCATGATATTTCACTTTTTCTTTGGGATTTAAAGGTTATTGGAATTGATTATAGTCATTAATCATCAAATTTAAGCATGGCTTAGAATAATTATCATTCTCCTTGAATTTAAAACACTTGAGTGTGGGTGGTTTATTCTATGGATCTTTCACAATATTTTCATAATTTGAAAACTTCTTCCAATAAATTCGGAATTTTATTTCTCGATGACCTTCCTTTCCAAACTTAAAACATTTACCTATCCCCTTAATTCAATTTCCATATTGCTTCCTTAAACAATTTAATCATAAATAATGTATTATCTTTTTCTCTCTATGGTTTTTAGAGTTTCCATTGAATTAAATATATCTTTTCTCATTAAAACTATGAAATTAGTGGGTAAATACAATCTCTATTTACACCTTTATTCCAAATTGAATGATTTATTCATAGCTACTAAAGTCTGTTTTAGAAAATTCCCTTTAATGATTTTATTTTAATCTACTAAAGAATTTATGAACCTTTATTTCAGGTTAGATGATAATACTATAATTATACCACACAAGTATAGTAAAATTTTCCTCATAGGCACTAATGGATTCATAATCCTTCTATATCAGCCCAAGGAATTCCTTCTCCATTTTCAAGAAAATAATATAAGAAAAGTACTTATTGAAAAATAATCACTTAAACTCATCCCAATCTATGGAGTCAATGTATTCTTTCATTCCTCTTATTCTTAATATAAGTACACTATTGATCTAATTCACCTTCCAAATGATAGTGATCCAAAATGATGTTCATGCTCAGAACATTGTATAATAGAAAATATATTTTCAATGGTAGAAATTCATTTCTCAGTAACTAGTAGATTAATAGTCCCACTAAAAGAAGGTGGTAATTACCTCATGAATGACTCAACATAACATTGTTTCCTCCTTTGATCATTTGAATCTTTAGAATTATTCATAGATTTTGAAAGCTTCATAATAATAGAAATAATATTTTTCATTCCATCTCCCAAAACAATTGGTTGTTTAGGAGGACAATCATTACATTATCTGTCAAATTCAACATTAACATTCTTCATTCAGGTTCCATCCATTTACTAACAACAACAAAAAGTTTGGTAAACAATAATCATATTTTTTTAAAAATAAAATTAGGAAAAACCATGTATAAGATGTCAAAATAATGAAAAATTATTTTAAATCTATCACACATTGGGTTTACCAAGGTTATTCATGACCATTATCTATTAAAATCCTTCATGTTGGTTTATAAAGAAAATTTGAATTAACCTAAGCATATACCCTTGGAGTGTCAAACCATGTGTGTAATAATGGCATGAAAATTGTGCACCATGATTATGGATGAGATATACTTTAAAAACTCTTTTTAGTTTTATTACCCCTAGAAGAATCTATTCTAAAACTATGTCCAATTTTATTATCCGGGATGTGATTCTTTGATTGGAAAACTAAACTCCTTTATTTATCATAACCTAAGTTGTCCTCCTATATTTAGTATTATCCTAAGGGTTATCACTAAATTTTTCTCATCGTAGTTTTGAAAGGTTGACTAAACCTTTCTCTGATACCAACTATAATGAACCATACCTTTCATATATAGATATTACATCTTATTAGATGAATATTAATTACATAACATAAAAATATACACTAGAATCTTATAGGTCTAGTGTATTTGAAAAATTGGTTATATAATCAACTGTTTCATAGTAGAACCATATTATCTCTAACTAATTTAGTCATTACTAGAACCTTCTTAGAAATGTCACATTTAATATTTTTCTTTATAACATGGGGAAAGGAAAGATAAGAAAGGGTGAGAATTGATGCTCAATTAGGGTAAAAAAGGGAGATATCGTTGATCATAAAAACATAACACAATAATTATGGAATGATAACATGATCTTAACACTTAAAAATAATACCTTGTAAATCATCGATCATAATACTGAGTCATTTCATAAATCTTGGCAGTTCATAAGATGTGAATCATAAAGGAATCAAGGAACATGACCCATGAGAGCATAACAATAGCATGGGACACAAGTATGTGTCATGAACATAATCATATAAAATCATTTCCTTAGTATAGAAGGATTTCTTCCAAGAATATCATAGTGTATTGGGTTCACTCCCAAAACCATCATAATAGTCAAAGTTCACTCCCAAGACTATCATAGTGGATAGAGTACCTTACTTAACTAGGTTCTCTCCCCATTATAGTCCTATTTATCTTTTGAGATATCTATATTTATCCAGTTAATTTGAGGGATATATAATTCTCAGCCTACCCATCACATAATGAAAATCATATAGATGTTTTCCACATGATCATAAGACATTCTTCATTTCATAACCCATGAAAAAAACTGGGTCTCATCAATATATTATCATCATAATCATAAAATGTCCAGAGGGTGTGTAACGACCCAATATTTTTCAATGGAAATTCTTTTCTTATAAATATTTCATAATCACATTAAATCAGAAAATTATTAACAACTAAGTTCTATGTGACCCTTAAAACATATTTTTTTCACTTCTGTGATGTGAATTTTGAAAATCTAACATACATCGTTGCAATCATTAAGTTATTTGGATTCCAATAAGAAAAAGTTAATTTTTGGTCAATAGTAACCTACCCTTATTAATAGTATCATACCCTTATGAATATTAATATACCCTAATGAATAGTTACCTTACATGTGATAGTATATAAATAATATTCAAGTGAAAGTACGATATACCTATGCTTTGGAATAAGTAAAAGAATATTTTAAAACTGTTGTTTTTAGAATAAATTATGATTTTAATTAAATATTAAATTAATCATAATTAGAAAATTAATTTTAAAAAATGGACTTCATTTTTGGATTTTACACGTCAAAAAATGGTTGGGTTGAATTTTTGAGGGTTTTCTGAAATAGTTGAATTTTTTATGAATAGTGAAATATCGTAATTTACAAAATAAGCTAAATAAGCTAATTATAGTTTCATGCGTGATGTTCTGCTGATGTAAGCCCGCTTGATTCAAAATCACATGATAAAATTACTATTCTTGGTCAAGGAAGACTCATTATTCCTTGTATTTTTGGGAAATAATAAATTAATGGATTTTATATTAAGAAAACCCCTCTCTCCTCCACTATAAAAACCCCCTCTCACTCCCCCTTCTCTTCACTTTTCTCAAGCCTTTTTCCTTCTCCAAATTATGTCCAAATATCCTACCAACCTCTTATCTCGTGTCCATAAAGCCTTTGCCTCATAAAAATACCAAAAACTCTCCCTTAAAGAGGCTCTCAATGAAGTTTGGTTCAAGAGGTAAATTCCTCTTTTCATTTCTTTGTCTTTCTTTTAAAGATCATTTGTTTTCCTTTTCTATTTCCTCTCCTTATCCAAATTTTGTGATGACTCAAGTACCATATATATACCGTAATTTTTTCATGATAGTGTAATAAGTTATCATCATCTCTCCCTTTTAACTTCTTTTATACTAGTAGCAAGAACATCATCCGAGATATGTCAATTTTCCACATTCAAGGACGATGGGCTTCCGATTTCTATTATCATTATCAATTATGGTCATGAAACCATTCTTTTTATGGTTAAAAAAGATTATTATATATTTAATATAACCTATTTAAGATTTTTTTAATCCCTTTGTACAAATGGTATTAAGTTATAAAGATAAATGAGTTTGTTGTAATCAAAACCCACAAATTAACCGAAACAGTTATCATTAAAGTTATACATAATAATTCATCCTCATTCCAAGTAACCAAGTTATATAAATGACCAATAACACCTATTTATGATCATAAATAATATGTGAATTCAATTCTGGATATTTACATGAACTCCATTACTTAAGAACAAGTGAACCGATTATGAAAATAATGGAAACTAACGCTATGGAACGATGAAATTCAATATAATAACTTATTAATAAAGGCATAAATGAATTAAACAGATTTAGGAAAAAATAAAAACATTTCCAATAGGTTCTGAAATAATTTATTAATAAGTATAATTTCATCTTCCAGGAGCTTAAGTTCAATAGTAGAACATGTTCGAAGTTAAGTTAAGGGTTTTTCCGCCCGAACTACCATTTCCATTCGGGTTATTTTCATTGTATAATTACCTTAATGAAATTATTTTTTATTATTATATACGCATAATAAATTATTTTTTGTTGTTCTATATATGTACACCAACCATAATTCTTCTTTATTTTATGTATAGTTACTTTTGTAAAAGGAGCTTTCAAAATTGTTTCCAAAATACAAGCCCGATTCAAGAGAATATCTCAACTTCTTACCTATTTTCAAGGTTAATATCTAATATATTTTTGGAAAAAAATTATATTTATAAAATCACTCATTTTATTATGAAAATAATATCTTACTTAACTTATGTTTTTATACAAATATTTTTCCAAAAGAACTCTTCTTTTAAAAGTAAAAGAGTATTTATTTCAAGAATTACCTGAAGCTTTTATAAGAGTATCTTCCACTATTTCAAAACTCTTGATAATTATTATGTATTATTAGGATTAATACATCATTGTATCATCTACCATATTAAATTTAATGGTTT
This sequence comes from Viscum album, assembly GCA_963277665.1. Classification (NCBI taxonomy): domain Eukaryota; kingdom Viridiplantae; phylum Streptophyta; class Magnoliopsida; order Santalales; family Viscaceae; genus Viscum; species Viscum album. The sequence goes on from OY728136.1 coordinate 1,649,238,423, forward strand.
ATGATTATTTTTTCTGCGGATGTTCTATCTTTAATACATTCTCCAATTTACCTCGAATGGTTAGTGTTTATGCTTAATGTTCGACGAAAGTTATTTTCATTTCATATATTAATTTTAATATTAATGTACATGTTGTTTATGTTTATCCCCATTAATATGTGGAATGCATTGGAAATATAAAGTGTCGGGTGGGGCATGCTATATCCTCTCAGAGCTTTAGTAGGTCTTATGAAACAAATAACGTTCGTGGAACAAGGCCTTGACAAAATAATTATTTATGGTCTTGGAATGAGGCCTTTAAGGTATGGTTATGTTGTCCTACATTATTAATTACCTCATTATGAATATAGTATTTATAGTTCATGTGGTTATTATACTATTTTAATACCCATGATTATGTTATGTTATGGAAATATTTACTAAGCTCGTATTTCTGCCAAATTATGTTCAAGTTTTTTTTAAAGGTGCGTGTTTTCAATTATTCACCATGTCTAATGTTTATGTTATCTTCTACTGTATTTCTTACCCTTACTGAGCGTTTGATCTCACCCCTTTCTTATGTTTCATTTCCATAGGGAAAGAATAATTTTATTATGAATGACATGCTGAAATAATTTAGGAGTTTTGGAAGTTTTCTAAGGAGTTTCTATGTTGTTTTTCATTTCAAGTTATAATTATGAACATATGTATGTATCTTGTTTCCAATAATACTAAACTACTCAGTACTTCAGTATTATTATTCCTTTTTTGTATTACAATGTAATCAATAAGGCACCGGCTCTGAGAAACTGTGGTCGGGTCCTTACAGAGTGAATAAGGATGGTATCATAGATCATATCCCTAGTAAAACATATGTAACATCAATGGATGTTATCTTAGATGAGAATTCCCTTATAATATATATGGAATATTTTTAACGAAAAATAACCTATGCAATTTAAAATCACATCATTTAAATAAAAAAATCACAATTTTTTAGGAAAACATTTTTCTTCAAAAGAACCTAAGAAACTTCAAAAATATGCTTCGAATAATTTAATAGTAAATATGGGATAAATTTTCATTCCATCCATGTAAATCAAAAGAAAAAATTTCTTTCACACTTCTGTAAAAAATTAAAAAATATCTCCTTTGGAAAATGAAAAGAATATTCCTTTTAAACCATTTTTAAAAAAATCAAACATGGGTAAAAATGAAATTAAAAAACCATTGGATAAAATTAAAAACATTCTTAGCACATGAGACTTAGCCTAGTTAGTGAGGTATCCTTAATTTCATCCATGAGACTCAGGTTTGAAACCAGGAAGAGGCATATTTCAGGGGGGTACTGTAGTAGGAACTGTATTGATATTGTAGCAGTACTATAGCAGTTACTGTAGCAGGATCTGTTTGGTACTGTAGCACCCGGAACTATTCACCTTGGGCCATCGGTTTGGGATTGGAATCCTTAAGGCCTTCGGGCCACCCAGGCCTTCCAGTCAGTAGGGATTTTGGGCCACCTTTAAGGCTTTGGTGACACCTCAAGGCCTTTGGGCCACATGCAGTTTCCCCATATAGACTCTACAAAAAAGGAGTGGTCTAAGAGGAGGATTCAGAGCAAGTGCACTCAACAGAGTTAAACCAATGGATTTGGAAGAATGAGCGGGTATGGATATGACATCGAAACTAGAATGTGCTTGCATGGGAAGCATATCCAGATGTCCATATAAAGGTGAAGACATACCATCACAATGCAAATGCTAGGGAGGGGCAGTTCCTTGTAGTTATAGTCTGGTTGAATTCCCTAAGACCTTTGGGTCATGTAATGTCTCTTAAACCAATGGGCCATGTAATCACTAAGCCAACATGCCTTTTAAGGGTTCTCTGTCATCCCTTGAAAGGGGGGTTATTAAAAATAAATCAAAATGAAGGCCTTCAGGCAATTCGGGAAAAGTAAAAACATTCTTGAAAACATTTTTCATAAAACATGGACATGGAAGACAAAGGATTTTCGACTAAAGAAAGAAATTAGTTTTCCAAAAAACATTTTTTGGTATATTGAGTTCTAAAAGAGAGTAAAATTAAATAAAAACATATAATTTATATAAATAAATAGTGGATAATAAATTTTATGTGTATATTGAGAGGTATGTTGTGAAATTTCATCATCAGAAACTAAGTATAAACAATCTCGAAAAACAATAACATTGTACATATAACCCTCAACAAAGGTCAGGATTCCTTCGTATGTGTTAGTACCTACTATATAATGAAAATATATTTACTATAAATATATTTCATAATAAGAATCAAATATATCATACCATGATTTATTTAATTATAACATTTTGTTTCTTGGTTATTAATAATCCTTTATTAAAATGACTCTTCCAAGTGATAACTGCTTTGTTTTTCATATATGTTTTGGTTTGGTAGTTTTTTCCCTTATACATTGATCATGGTAACATCATCTTCAAACTATTCATCATGATATAAATATAATATATATTCATTATATACTTATTTAGAGTCATCCATAAAATTTATATACATGTATATATATATAAATGAATTACACCATTCATAGAGAGGGTAGGTCATATGTACGTATGAACATTGTTTTCCCTTTTCGAAATATGGAAAAAAATAAAGGTAAATAATGATTCTCATTTATATAATAATTATTGTATCATATATATATGATAAATTAATTAAATTTTTCCTTATTACCATCCATGTTTAATGTAAATGAAGGACAAATCACATTATTTCGTAGAGGTGATAGTCCCCATATGTACACGAGCGACGTTATCATTTTCCAATAAATTGAAAGGTAACCAAGTAGATATTATATTATCATTATATAATGATAATTATTTAATAAATATCATATATAAAAATTAAACCCATCATAATACCCATCAATAAAATATGGTGATGAAAAATGAATTATATCATTTTTGGAGAGTGTAAGTCGTACATACATACTAGAGATACTTTCACTTATAATTTGATGGGAAAGAGGGTAGATTGTAAGATCATAACATTTTATAGTGATTTAAGGATCTCTTTTTCAGGTACACTTTCACCCTTGTTTTCTTTTATCTTTCTTTGGTTTTACTTTTGCGAGTTTTAGGGTGAAATTGGTAGATTTTTTAAGGAAGAGGGGCAATGCATGGTTTTTCCAAATCATGTTCCTAGGCCATCAAATTATGCAAACCTAGATAGAGGGGATTCGTTTAGATTTCACATGGTTTTCAAATCATTCACCCTCTTATTAGTAACCATGAAATCCCTGTGTGGAGAAGCGTAGTTTGTCAAATAGTTAGGGAAAAACTGTGTTCCCCATACAGGAAACCATGCGTACGGAAAATTAAACCCCTAAAATTAGTTTAAAAATTCCTGAACTGCCCGGAATTCAACCTAACTTAATCCAAATCAAACCTAACTCGTTTCTATAATTTTTTGGGCTTTTGAATGTATTCCACTGGCTTCTGAACTCCGTACCTGATGAATTGAATTCCAGATTAAAGAATCTACACCTCTCCTGATATGAGGTTCTCATACTGTGTGGCTTCCTCTCTCTCACGTATCTCTCAGTTGATAAAGAGGAGTTTTTTTTAATCCATTTAAAAGGTATTATATCAAGGTTAGGATAGATATAACTCTATTTGATCTTGGATCAATTTTTTGGATCTAGATCTCGTTCTTCGTCGTGATCTTGGTTGTTCCGCTTCAATTGGGGATTTCATTTGGCGAGTGTTCATCATTAATCTTGAGGTAGGTGGTCTAAATTGAAAATCCCACAATCTTGATTTAATTACTCGTAAGTAATTTTGATATTTCAATTTCTATTATTGGGAAGTTTCAAAGTAGATTGAATTGGTTTGACTAAATTTTCATGTGAAATTGAATGGGTTGAATTTTTTGGGGCTATTGTAATTAGTTGAATTTGATTAATTAATTGGATAATTAATTAATGGAATGATGTGATTATGGAATATATGGGATATTTGTATTATGGAATTGGTCAATTAAATGGCATTGTGAAATAGTTTAATTTTTGAGATATGTAACTGATTAATAATGGTAATAAGGAGATGTTTGTCTTAACCATGAAGGTTTTAAAGGGTTATATGAATAAATGTTGATAATTGGTTTAATGAAGAATTGTTCATATTATTCCATGGTTTTAATGTAAAGATTTATGATTTTTGTGTTAAAGTGAAAAGGTATACCTTAATGAGAATATTTGATAAGAAGGATAATGTTGAATAACCATATTAATTATGATTTGTGTGATATTTTGATATTTGTGAAATATGTGATAAATAAGTGTGGTAAAGGGATTAAGGATCCAAATACTCACATGTGATGTTGAGGTGTGGGATAGTAACTAAGGATCTAAATACCCATATGTGATAGAAAGTGTGGGACATGGACTTAGGATCCAAATACCCATATGTTATAGAAAGTGTGCGACAGGGAATGAGGCTCCAAATACACATGTGACGTGAGGTGTGGGGTAGGTATTGATGCTCCAAATACCCATGGTGTGTTGGAAATAAAGTTATACACCCCTGAGATTTGCATTAAACTATGATTTCAATTGGATGTGATATGAATTCAAATGAAATGATAACCATGGTATTGTGATGTGTGATATCCCTTGGAGATAGTTCAGAGTTTGGCATGGGATGAATTAGGTATTGATAGTATGGGTGTCATCATGAACCCAAGGATTTATATGGTTAATTAAACAATAATAAATTATAATAACTGTTTAATTTATGCATTGTAATTTATTCTTTATACAACTACATGCATAATTATTGACTGAATATTTTTTTAAGCATCGTTGGCGGTGGCCTAGGGATTTATACTAACACCCTACAAGGGATTCTTGATCGGTACCTGAATATATTTCATGATTTCATGATAGGATTAGGGAAATGGCCCTATGTTAGATGGATTATTTGTAATAGAGCATGGATAAGGGATCTAGACTTGGTGTCAGAACCTACTTGGGGGAGTTATTTGTGTATTTATTTTGGGTTTTCTTTTTTACACTTGACACTTACTTATAAAGAAATATCTACTATTTTCTCATGGATATTTTTTTCAATTTTGGTTCATCATGTGATAATAATTTATTCTAGTTATTGTATTAATCTATTTGTTTGTTATAATATCATTTGGTTATTAATATTTATTTCCATTTTTTGTGCTACTTTGATAAATAGGGTATAGTCGCCCCATGTTGATATTTTAGAACCTTGTTGCTAGTTGTAAGCCTCTAGAATACAAGGATGCATGCTTGAGGTCTTGTAAGAGACTGGATTACGGCACCAGTATGTTTCACTCGGGTTTGGACGTCACATAATGGTATAAAAGGAGTTTTCTTTTGTTTTATTTTGTCCAAATATTTGGGAAATATAGAAATGATACTAGGAAGAGTCGATCCTTGAATATGAGCTTGGGAATGGGAGTAGCTAAACCATGTATGGGGGAAAACTTATGTACCCAGGGTGGGATTGTTGTTAATGATCTCTATTGTTACAATTGGATGTTATTTCACCTCAATTGATTCACTTGTTGTGTGATGTGATTATGGTTTTTTAATTTTTCTTAGATTTGACTCATGACCCGATATAGAATGAGAATTGCGTATGCATGTATCATTCTAGGCACTCAGAAATTATTATAACATGCATCATTTTAGGCATGCATGGAAAAGGAGGTTCTGGGAAAATTGTTTAAAATGAAGTGTTTTTCTTGGATTGTGTAATTGAACTAAAAAACAAGCCTAATATGAATTAAAAGTAATAAAATGATAAAATATGGGAATAAATGGTTGTTTAATGGGAAACTTGAATAATGATAATGAGATTACCCATTGTTAACTATGACCTAGAAGTAGGATGGTTAAGGGTAGTTATAATGTCTCAGTTTTGACCATTTGGTGGGGTTTGGGGGATGAATCGTTATGGATTATGTGAAGCACCACAATTGTGATAATTTTGTGTTATGTGTTCTAATACATGTGTTTTTAATTATATATATATGAATATATGATGATGATTATTTATAGGACAATAAGAGGATATGGTTGGAAATGATCCCCGGGAAGTGGAACCTTTAGCACCAATTTTGTCGGGTGAAGGATCTGGAGAGAAGTTTTGTGATAAATTTTCTTACATCATGAAATTTTTGTAGAGAGATCCAAATTAGGTTGTGAAGAGTATACCTAACCAAACATGGGATTTTTTGTTACAAAACCCTCTGACTTTCACCAGTAGAGTGCACCTGAGGTGGATCGATTCTGGATTGAAACCATCCAGGCTATACTCTACCCTTTTGATACTCTAGCTGAGAAGAGAGTCATGTTGGCTACTTATATGTTATTAGAATAAGTAAAGAACTAGAAGGATATTTAGTCTTATACTGGGCAGGTATATGGTATGGTATGGAAAGAATTTTTGGAGAAGTTCCTAGAGAACTTCTATCTAGATACACTAAGAAAGGAGAGGGAAGTTGAGTCCATGTGGTTAACCCAAGGGATTATGTTCATGATGGACATTTCTAGTTGCCTTACTGACTTACAGCACTTTGCTTTAGTACTGTAAATTGATGAGATGTCTACATAAAGGAGTTTTCATGGTAGAATTAAATTTGAGATTAATTCCCAAGTTAACATATTTCAATTAAATAAGTTTTTTGAAGTGGGGGATTGGGGTCTAATATCTAAGAGGAACCTGGAAGAGGCTCCCGGTGGAGGATAAGTGGTTTCTTCTAGATGAACAGAAGGTACATATTTTGAGAGTAGGAAGTGTCACTATAATAATGTTGATCAAAGTAGGGGAAATAAGAGTGTCCATGGGGAAGGTCTAGTTACTCATGATCTTACCTGAGTACATTTACATCAACATGGTGTGTCGGTCAACTTTCATAGACATTTTCTCTGAACAATAGTAGAGTTATATGATTTGTAAATATGGTACATCAATAGAGGTTCTGCAGAAAACCATAAAATATGGGTAATGATAGAGTAGTTTGGAAGAACCAGAGTACGGGAAGGGGATACTCCACACCATATTAGTATAGTAGTTGTACTTCTACTGTCCATGGTGACAGAGGCAGTGGACATGGTACTTCTAGACAAGATCTTACATATCAATAGAGTGGTGCAGCTCAGGGGACTCAGACTGTATCATTGAGAATAGAGGAAGGACAATTTCATATAGTACAACATACACTTGTGGATAGAGAGGTTGGAACATCGACAATTATAGGTACTATTATTATAGATTTTATTTTTCTTATTTCCTAATTTGATATCAGTTCCTCCCATTCTTTTATATCTTCACAAATTTTGAATGGGTTGAGTCTGGTAGTGGAGTTTGTGAGCAGGGTTTTGAGGATCAATGCACCATTGTTAGTATGATCGAGAGACATCTGCTTATGTAAGGGGTGTTCTCTTAAGGTTGAGGAGTATCAGTTTCTATGGGATCTCTATATTCTTAACATGTCAAGCTTCAACATAATTTTGGGTGTGGATTGGTTAGTTGTGTATCGAGCCCAAATAGATTCCTACCACATGATACTGACTTTTACATCTCTTTAGGGTGATAATTATGTTCATTGTGGAGAGTGGGATATTCAGGAGGGGTGTACATGGATGACTCATCAAAAAATATGAGAAATCGCCACCTAGGTTTCAAGTTTGTAACTAGAAGACGAAGTTGTAAAGCATAATGTATTTCCACCTGTAGTGGAAAGGGTCCAGGATCTATTTCCTGATGACTTATCAGTTCTTTCACTTGAGAGAGATGTAGAATTTAAAATTGAGCTCATGCCAGGGGATGAGCCAATTTCTATTCAACCATACAAAATGGAACCAATATATCTTCAAGAGTTTAAGACTTGAATCGAAATACTTGGTGTATAAGGGTTTTATCGATCCAAGTATGTCACATTGGGGTTCCCTAGTATTTTTTCTAAAAATTATGATGATACTCTATGCTAATTTTTTTATTATTAGAAGTTTAACTGAAATACCTTGAAGAATCAGTATCATCTTCTATGTATTGATGACCTATTTAACCATTTTAAAAGATATTTTTTTCTCCAAGATCAAATTGTGATTTGTGTATCATCGGTTGAGAGTTAGACCTTGTGACTTACCTCAAACTGCTTTAAGAATAAGGTATAGAGTTTATGAGTTATTCATGATGCCTTTTGGGAAAACGAATTATTTGGTAGTGTTTATGGCCTTGATGAATGGAATCTTCCACATACACCTAGATCAGTTTTTGATAGTATTTTTTTGATGATATCTTAGTGTTCTCCAAGACTCATGAAGATCATTCCCAACATCTTTACATCATCTTGAGTACGTTGAGAGAGCATCAGCAATATTCCAAGCTATCAAAGAAAAAATTTTGCATTGATGAAGTGAATTTCTTTGGTCACATCATCTCATGGGAAAGTTTTTCAGTGTAACTAGAGAAAGATTGTGCAGTTTTTTGTTAAGAGCAGACCAAGAATGTTTTTGACATACACGATTTTCTAGGGTTAGAGGGTTATTATCAAATGTCTTATCTAAGACTTTTCCCAATTAGAAGCACTTATTTAATTTTTTACTAAGAAGGTGATGAAGTTATATTGGATTGAATCATGTGATAATTCCTTCTAGGAGTTGAATATGCACCTGTAAATGGAACCAATCTTGGTCCTACCGGATCCAAGTGAGGATTATATGATGTTTTGTGACATTTTTTAGATCAGTCATGGAGTAGTGATGATGCAGGGCAATTGATTTGTGACATATGGGTCTCGGAAGTTGAGATCACATGAATGAAATTTCCTTATTCCTGACCTCAAGATTTATACATTGGTTTATGCTTTGAAGTGTTGGTAACATTATTTTTTGGGTGAAAATATTATTGTGTATACGGATCACAAGAGATTAAAGTATATATTTTCACAATGTGATTTGAATATCTGATAGTGATTGTGGGTTGAGTATACGCATTCATTTGAATTTGATCTAGAATATATTACTAGAAAGGGAAACAATGTTTTTGATTCTTTAATCTGGAAAACTCATACCCAGGAAGTTTAAGAGTCTAGTGTTGAGTGGAAGATGATGACCTTGCTGGCTAAGATGAATGTTGTGGTTCAGGAGGGCCAATATCAGGTATCTATCGTATCGATTTTAGTGGAGTATACTCATTTGAGTTGTATTAGGGAAATTTTATATAAAGATCTGGAATTTTTTTCCTTGAGGTAAATCCTTAAAGGTGAAAAGACACCTTCATATTGGACTATAGATGGGAATGAGATCAACTATCCTAGGAATCATGTTGTTGTGCCTATTAGTATGAGGGAGGAGCTAATGTGTGGATTTCATGCCTCAAAATGGGCAGCAAAAATGGGTTTGACCAAAATCTATCATGGAATACGTTGACAGTATTGGTGGTCAGGAATGAAAAAGGATATAGCAGGGTTTTTGACCTGATGTTACACCTATAAACCGGTAAAGGTCGAGCATCAATGACTTGGTGGTTTACAACAGTTATTTTATGTAATGGAATAGAAGAGGGATGATGTTAATATAGATTTTGAGTTGGATCTCTAAGGGACACCTCAGAATAATAACTCTATTTGGGTGACTGTGGACCATTTCGCTAATGTAGTGCATTTCTAGCCTATACAGGAGACTTTCATAGTGGATCAGTTTGGAGACATGTACATTCGCGAGATAGTTCATCTACATGGGGTGCTATGGACTATAGCTTCATAACATGACTCATGTTTTACACCGTGCTCCTATCAGGGTTTTTAGAAGGCATTTGGTATACAAGTTTTACTTAGTACGGATTTCCACCCACAGAGATATGGGCAGTGAGAGCATACTATAAAAGTTTTAGAAGATATGCTACGATTCTGTGTTCTTGACTTAATTGGGTCTTGGGATAATCACCTAGCACTTTTTGGTTTCACCTATAACAATAGTTATTAGGATACTATTCATATGTCACCATATCAGGCACTTTATGTTAGGTTATACAGATCACCTCTATGTGGAATAGAGGTAGTTGAGTCAGAGTTGTTGGGACCGAGTCTCGGACATGAGACTTTAGAGAAGGTTCAACTGATTCGAAATAATATGGATATGGATCAAATTATATAGAAGTCATATACCAATAGAAAGTGATAACCCCTTAAGTTTATAATGGGTGATCATTTGTTCCTTCGGGTGTCACCTAGATTGGGTAAATGTAGGATTTATAGAGAGGGAAAGTTAGCACCTAGGTTTGTTGGACCATTTGAGGTTATAGAAAGGATCAGGTTAGTGATGTTCCAATTAGATCTTCCACAAAGGTATAGTTCTATGCATGATTTTTTTCAATTGTCACAGCTTCGGTGATATCACCCCAAACATTCTCATGTGATATATGTGGATGATATTGAGCTTGATACTCATGCGTCATTTGAGGAGCATTTGATATATGTATTGGATCGCAATGATAAAGTGTTGTGGGGAAATATCATGTCTATGGTCTGAGTATTTTGCCTACATTGGCATTTTTATGAGGAAACATGGGAAATAGAAATGTATATGTGCACTCAGTGGCCCAATCTTTTTACTTCAGAATCTTAAAGATTCTTTCAAGTATAGATCAAGGAAAAGAAGTTATAAGGTTGAGAAATTATTAGATCTATACCTTTTATAATGATGTATTGAGCTCATTTTAAGGTAATCCTTGCAACTATCTTTAGTGTATCTTGGTTTGGATTTACTTTTGGGAGTTTTGGTGTGATATTGTCTAAGTTTAGAATGAAGAGGGGTAGTGCACGGTTGGTGCATGGTTTTCCCACCCCATGTTCCTAGACTAGAAAATTTTGTGAACCTAGAAAGAATAGATTCACATGGTTGGCATATGTTTTAACAAATCTTGTACCCCCTAGTATTAATAATGTGACCCTTTGGAGGAGGCACACAGTTAGGTTCATAGTTATGGAAAATTGTGCACCCCATACAGGAAACTATGTGTGCAGAAAATTAAACCCTGAAAAATTATCTTTGAAATTATCTAACCCCCTAGACTTCACTATAATTAAAACCAACTCAACCCTAAATCGTTTCTCTCTTTTTTTAAGTCTTTTGAATGGATTACAAGGGATTCTGGACTCTATTTTTGATGAATCATAGGCCCTATTGAAGAATCTACACCTCTCTTAGTAAGATATTCTCATCTCATGTGGTTCTTTATCTCTCTCATCTCTCTACATGGATGAATAGGGGTGTTTTGTTATCTATTGTAAAGGGATTAGATATATGTTATGATAGATCTAACTATTTTTGATCTTGTATCTACATTTTTTATCTCGATCTCATTATTTATCATGATCTTGGTTGTTCTGCTTCAATTGGTGATTTCCATTGGCAATAATTCATCATTAATCTTAAGGTAGATGGTTTAAATTGAAAATCCCATAGTCTAGATTTAATTATGTGTATGTAATTTTGAAATTGAAATTTCCATGATTGGGAAGTTTCATCATAGAATGAATTGATTAAATTAAATTTCCATGTGATATTTAATGGGTTGAATTTTTTGGGGCAATTTTAATTAGTTTAAATGGATTAATTAATTGGTTAATTAATTAATGGAATGGTGTGATTATGTAATTGAAGGGATATAGGGATTATAGAATTTGTAAATTAAATGGTATAGTGTAATTGGTTAATTTTTGAGATACGAAAATGATTGATAATGGGAATAAGGGGGTGTTTGTCTTAACCTTGAATGATTGATGGGGTATTCGAATAAATATTGATAATTTGTTTAATGATGAATTGCTCATAATATTCCATGTTTTTAAAGAAAAGAGTTATGAATGTTTTTTTAAAGTTAAAAGGTACACCGTAGTGATGATGTTTGATAAAAAGGTTAATGTTGAATAACCATATTAATTTTGATTTTTTTATATTGTGATATATATGAAATATTTGATAAATGGGTGTGAAAAAGGGATTGACACTCCAAATACCTATATGTGATGTTAAGGTGTGGGATAAGGACTGAGGATCCAAATACCCATATGTGATAGCAAGTTTGGTACAGGGACTGAGGCTCCAAATACCCATATGTGATAGTAAGTGTGGGACAAGGAATCAGACTCAAAATACCCATGTGACAAAAGGTGTGGAATAGTGACCGATGCTCCAAATGCCCACGGGGTGCTAGACATGAAGTTCTATACCCATGAGATTGGAATTGGACTATGGTTTCAATTGGCCATGATATGAATCAAAATGGAATGATAAATGATAACCGTGGTATTATGATGTGTAATATACCTTAGGGATATTTTATAAACCATCATGGGCCAAAGAAGTTATTGATAGTATTGGTATCATTGTGAACTTGGGGATTTATGTGGTCAATTGAGGAATAATGAAATGTGGTAACAGTTTACTTTATGTATTATAATTTGTTCTTTATACAACTACATACACTGTTATTTACTGGATATTGTTTTATACACCATTGGTGGTGGCCAACTGAGTTGTACTCACACCTTACTTGGGATTCTGAATTGGTACCTGAATAGACTTCATATTTATAGGATAGTATAAGGGAAATAGAACTATGTTATATGGATGAGTTGGAATGGAGCATAGATGAGGGAGCCAGACATGGTTTTGCGAACCTATTGGGGTATTTTTCAGTATTTTTTTTGGGTTTTCATTTTTGCATTTTGAACTTACTTATCATGACATATCTACTATTTAGTTATGGATATTGCTTTCAGTTCTGGTTCATCATGCGATGCTGGTTTGTTCTAGTTATTATATTACTCTGGTTGTTGGTTATTATATCATTTGGTCATTCTTATTTATTTATGATATTTTTATGCTTTAATAAATAGGTTATAGTATCCCCATGTTGATACATTAGACCCTCATTGTTAGTCGGTAGCCTCTGGAATACGGGGAGGCACACTTGAGGTCTTGTAACTGACCGGCTTGGGGCACCGGTATGTGGCACTCGGGTCGGGATGTTACATGGATAATATTAATATCATAATAATCATAAAATTTTAGTATTTTTAGGACAATAAATTTCTTATTTTATGACAAATGCCATGGATTTAGACGATATAAAAGAATATGTACAAATAAAGTGATAGGTTAATGTGATTACATACTAATTAAAAGTACTTCATTAGATCTCCTCATAAGGATCCTAGGGTTGGTCTTTTTCAAAGACCAGAACCTCTAGAATGTGTATAATTATGTTTAAAATAAAATTTTTTAGGGTATGGTCAAAATATAAGGCCCAATGTGGTGTAAATTAGATAAAGGATGAGTGTCCTTTTATAAGGGAGGGAGAGGTCACACTTGGAATTTCTTAAAAAATTAAAATATAATAAAGTTGTTCTCAAGATAAATGATTCCCAATATTGATGAATAAAAATTAAAATAGTCTAGGATCAAAATAACACCATCAAATGAAATTTATATTGGTTTTGGTTTCATTTTAAAGTTTATCTTTTTTATTAACACCTTCATTAATCATTTTTTACCTTAATGATGTTAAAAACTATTTCAATATTAACGGATTAAGAATGTTACCATAAATTTACTAATGAATCATAAATGTACCATGGTTGATATATTCACCCATACTCCGTTCACTTTCCCAAATTTAAAATTTTTATAGATTTTAAATCATTTAATAAAATATTACTTATTATAAAATATCATTAATGTAAATTTTGGAACTATTCATTTAAGTTGAATTTAAAGACAAAAATAAAAGGTTGTAATTCAAAAATAATCTTTTCAAACATCCTTAATATTTCATATGTATCTAAAAAATCCATTTAACATAACAATTTATTTAAATTGTATTACATTCAATATTTTTAAAATCATTTATATAATTTTTCTATTAATTGAAGAAATACTAATTCGATATTGCATAAGCATTAAAGTTCACTGTTCAATCCCTAAAAATTGTAAATAAATTACTATGATGATAAAAAATAAATTATATTTCAAATAAAAATTTATAACTAAATTTATCCTCTTTTTAACCTTCGCGGAAAAAATTAAACATATTAAATTCAAGAGAGTGACATTTTGTATGTATTCTTTTCTTAAATTAATATAAATGTAATTTTTAATAAAATGTAGAACCAAGAGGAAATATATTATAAAATTTCAAGAAAATAATTTAATTACACTCATAAAATAGTATAAAGTCAAGTGTTTGATAAATTTTATAGCTCTTTCTCAATTTTTTAACCCTATTTTAACTGTTTTACCCTTATTGAGGTGACAAAAATTTACTATGGTTGAAATTAATATTGACCAAAAATAAATGGTGCCTATTTAAAAAAAATTATTATCTTAATTCTGAATACTAAATCCATTTCACAAGATTCAATATCTATAAATTAAATAAATTCATTTTCAAATAAGCATGAAAAACGCGACGAAATCCGTTTTTCAGAAAAATACATGTTTTGTCATAAAATTGGGTTTATTATTGTCTCGTTCCTATAAAAACAATAGATGAATGTTAAATTAATTTATTTAATATATAATATATACATTTCATCAAAATCATTCACCAACTGTGTTTAATTTAATTTATTAAGACAAATTTACATTTTATGCATTAAAATAATTTTTCAACAAAACGTATCCTTCACTTTAAAATGATTTCACTTTTAGTTATAATTAATTTATAACTAATGAGTTTATTTTATAAATTTTTAGACCATAAATGTTTCATAATTTAGTTATTATTATTCATACTCACTAATTTAATAGCTAAGTTATAATGGAATACTATATAAAATCTCATTAAGACTCAAGGTTGTGTGTATCGCAAACTATTGAAAAATATATTTGAAAATAAATATATTATAAAAAATTAAGGTGATATAATTTGGATCCAAATGGAATATTTGATGTTTAGTTATAGTTCCCTCATTGGTAATATGACCCATTGAGGCAAAAGGACCTATTGGGACTATGTCCCATTGAGGAAGAGTGGCTCAAAGGGGAATATGACCCATCGAGGTAGAGTTAGATCACACATTGAGGAAAAAGGAATCAAAAATAATATATCTTATTGTTGATGAGTGCCTCATAAGGTAATATTTATCATTGAAGTATAATTGGATCATAAGGAATATGTTCCATTGATTTAGAGGGCCTCATTATGAATATGGCTCGTTGAGGAAGAGTTGGAGCTTATGCATTGGAGGCCCATATATGGATATAGATCATTGAGTAGAATAAAGACAAGATCATAAATGAGGATATATTTGGGTATTAAACTTAGTAGGTCACCCACATGGGTATCCCATTTCCATCTGTTATTAACTATGAGAGTAATGAAGACTCGGTTTATAAGGAATATTTCTCAACGAAGAGAAGATGGGGTTTACACCTAATGGAAGACCCAATCATGTTCAACCTAGTATATGACTTAGGTGATGGTATATTTTAGGTCTTAAACTAAAATGGAAGTCCACCACTCATTTTTTAGTAACAATATGAGGAAGGAATACTAGATCGTTGGTAATATAGACCTACAAGGAGGTGTTGGAGCTTACATTGGATGGAAGACCCATATGGATCCCTAGATCATTAATTAAAAAATAATAATTCCATCCAACTATAGGGATAAAAACAAGATTAATAGGATTCATTCATAATGATCATAATGATCCAAGGGAGTCTCCTTCGGTATCATTATGATAGAGACCTTCATTAACAGGGGAAACAAGATTTTAAACACCCTAAGGTTCCTATTAATCTTGGAGGAAAACCTAGGAAACTTCATTAATGTGGGGAACAATCATTTTTATCCAAGGGATATATGATCAGTGGCATGTACTCTAAATTTTATACCCTAATCATATTCCTCAGGTGGCCCTAGAGAAATCTATAAAGGACAGGCACCCAGGTATGAGACATGGGAATGTATGATGCCCACGTAGGAGACCTGGGTGAAGTTGTGATCATCCTTGATATTAGGGTGAGTATGAAACCATAGTATGGGTGTTCAAGAAAGGTAATGACCTAGTATATGGATGAAGTAAAATATAGATCCCCAATGTGATCTTGGGTGATGGTTTGACCAAATTTAATATGTCGTTGAGGTCAATTCTAGGTAATGTTTCTAGGTAATTTAATTCCCAAGTGTAAGACATGGGTTTATTGGAACACAAGTATGAGGCCTGGGAAAACTATCGCCATGATATAGAACCTGGGATAAATATCCCTCTAATATATGGTCGGTTAAAGGGTTTCACTAGAATGAGGGTAGGGTGAAGTGTCTCCCTAATATGGGGGAAGGGTGAAGCATCATCCTTGTATAGAGGGTAGGGTGAAGTGTCACCCAAATTTGAATGTTATTACAAGGTTTCTCCCTAGTATGGACCTTCTAGGGTGACTTTAGTGAGTATAACCCTAGTATTGTAGTCCTTGGGTAATTTGGGATCTCTACTTCATAGTATGGTTTTATAAGGATGGGGTCATCTACCGTATTTACCAAAAAAACATATGGAAAGTGGTATTTAAGGAAGTTATAAGTGTTAACATATTTAGATGATACAATTAACCTCAATATCAATCATTGTCCTTAGGTTTTAACTTAATAAGTCACCTGAAGGATATGGGAAGGATTGGGTGCATGTAGGGGGTTATCCTCCCACTTTTTTATGTGTTCCTCCTCATTCCTTATCAAGTGTGACTTTTTATTTTATCGTGTGTCAATAAATCATGGGATCTACGAACTATTTATAGGCCATGTGAGACTAAGGAATAAAGTTCAAGAATTCAGATGATATGTGATAGTTTTTTATGCATGGATAACTATGCATGAAATCCCTGAAAGAAAGTGTGTATCATGAAAGGATTCCTAGGAACGTTACATGGACTAGATGAGTAAAATAAGAATGATATTATACTAGTTATAAGTGTGCACATTCTCCTTCTCATTAGGAATTATCCCTATCCAACATCCTTCATAAAATTTAGAACCAAAAAATCCCCCCCCCTCAAAATTATATTTGATTATATAAGAAGTATCAAAATTTTAGGTAAACATGACTTTGTTGTGAAGGCGAGACTAAAAAAGAGTTTGAATTACAAGGTTCAGAATTAAAGAACATGTTATGGTATTTCTAAGCAATTTTTATGTGCTAGTATCATGGAAATTGATTTGTACTAACACCTTGTCATGAAACATGGATCCATATTTATAAATATTGGGTCACCACTTCACCTCCACGCATTTATTTAATGTTAAAGAAACATAAATTGTGCTCTCTCTTTTTTTCTCAATTAGTGATCTATACTCAAGGATATATTGGTACTTCATCCTTTAATCTTAACTTATCATGAGAAGGTTGTATGGTATTTGGTTTAGTGTGGTACCGTCACGAAGGATATATGATCTAGGTGGATGGGGAGGGTGAAGACACATGGGAAAAGTGTGCTAAGAAAACACACCTGAGTAAAAAAATTCCTTTATAAATTTTCATCTCGGTGTATTTATGTTATGATCATCCTTATTATGGAACTTTCTATACCTATTACTCTCCCAATAAAACTTATATCATTCAAATTTATCTTATAAGAATAAATCGATAGATCTCCAAAAAAGTTCCCAATGAAGTTATAGATACTCAGATCAATGAGATAATTGAGTACATTGATCCTAGTTCATGAAATTCCATAAAAATACACCACTATGTGATTTTAATATCAAAATAACTATGATCAATTACCTTTTATCAAATAGTATTCTTTTTTATATCTTTATCCTTCTAAATGATGCACTAATTACAGGACTATACATCAAAATTTACACAATAAGAGTCTTTTCAACACATGGTGTTCCATGGAAAAACATTTCCGTCAATGGAAAAATCATCCATGAGGTTAGTGATGTTTATTCATACTACCTATTTCATGCCCTAGTAGAAATTAGTGATGATCCTAAATTATACTCAACCATAATTAAATCCTTCATATGAATCCAATGGAAATAATGGATCCTCCAAGGAAACATTTTCCCTAGGGGAAATTTCTCTGAAGAGTGTTCATATCCTTACTAGGTAAATTAGAGTATCACTGAGTCTAAAGATAAATTAGGAAATATTGGGCTTCATAAAGCTATTTTAACCTCTAAATTTTTATTTTACCATCATCATTCCCTCGTCCAGAGTTAGTTAGCTAGTGATTCCACAAAATAAAATTTTTCTACCCATAACACATACAAGGGAAAATAATTATTTGAAGCATTCCTAGTATTGTAGATTTAATAATTCTTGGTGACATGTATGATAAGTTACTCACTATACATATAACTTTTGACAATGTTGATCATCCTCCTATTTTGGAGTGGTATTTTCTAAATCTATTTAAAGATGAATTGAAAAGATAAGCACACTCATATCTCTATATTCCTTTCAATACTTGGATCAAGGTATTTTTATTCCCCGATGGATCAAAACCCAGGGTGAATATGTTGATAACATATCCAAACCATCAAGCTAGTAGGACCCAAAATTTCTACTAAAATATCCTGGATAATGGTCAATACATGATGTGGGGTTACCATACTAAGTTGGAGATGAGATCTAGTCTTAGGTTGGCACACATTCTGAAAATGTTTCTCATTAGGTGTTTATTAC
Organism: Viscum album; assembly: GCA_963277665.1. NCBI lineage: Eukaryota > Viridiplantae > Streptophyta > Magnoliopsida > Santalales > Viscaceae > Viscum > Viscum album. Next base: position 1,649,257,137 of record OY728136.1, read on the forward strand.
CATCCCTATATGCTTATACTAGGGTGAGGGAGACCACCTTTATGATGGATTCAAAACTAGCCTCAAGTGTATGAGTGGACCTTTTCATGACAAATTTGGTGATACATAATCAAGTGATAGACTAAGTTAAATGGGGTGAGATCCCTCATAGGTACAGTAGTCTAATCTAATTTACATATGTTTGTACAATTTTATATACATTAATGGATATTTTTGGTGTGAAATTAATAAATATAGGTTATCAAGTTCTAAATAACATCATAGGGGATCACTCATAGTTTCTTTTTACCACCTATGAATATATTATCAGCAAACTAGTGGCTAACATTAATGGATTAAAAATTAAAATTCATATTGAATTTCAGTGCAGAATAAAGCACTCATAATAAGAGTCGATGGATTTTTCATTAATTAGACTTATATTAAATCCATATTTAGGCATAGATTGTTGTGCATACTTGATGTGGGCCTATATTCCATCCACATGGTTCATGGAGAAAAAAAACCTTTGATCCTATATCAGTTAAAGTTGATGATAATGTATATTGATATTATCACTCTATTCACCCTTCCACCAACCGAAGCTCCAATTGGTCTATTCTTGGAATATGATCATTAATCTATCAAACATTATTATAGTTAATACTTGAGAGAAGATGATAATCGAACATCTGGACCACCCTTCTAGGAAAAAGGATAAACTTAGGAGGAAATGGAGTGGAGTGATAAAATAATCAACATACACTCCATAATTAAAGAAGGGGAAATCCTTGCTACTAAACATGGAACTTTTTTATATGATCCTCTAGAGAAGGATTCCCACATAACATCCCTAGATATATTTTTTATCTTATATGTTCACAGTTTCATTTCCATATTGAATTCTAAGAGTAGTTCCCTTCTAGCATGGAATTATTAAATCTAACCCTGATCACATATTCATCAGTATCACAAACCATCCTATTAAGAATCCTAATCCTAGAGTATATTGTAGCTTTAGAGGATGGATAAACCTTAAATGTTGAAGTCATTTCTATGAACCAACATATTTTTTAATGGGCCTAGAAAAATATCCATTTTTGTTGATCACTCAAACTCCAATTATGGGTATAGGGTAAATAAAATTAGCTTCACTATACACTCATGGGTATTAGGACTAATGGGTTTAGATAATCAGAATTATATACTATTATTTATAAAATAATATCTACCTAAGAATAATTATTGATCAATGAGGGGTATCTCCACTCCTTTTATTTCATGAAGCATTGAGAGAAATCTATGGAGTGGGTTATTCAAATTATTAATAAGAAAAACACAAAGGATTCGTGATTTTGTGATTTGGTATCCACTTTAAACATAGATATAGAATAAAATAAGGACCATATAGTAATTATAGAAGCACACTTGTCGAGTGTGGCAATTAGTTTGAGGTTACTAAGAAGTGGAATGAAGAACCAACAATACTGGTTGAGGAAACACATATATTAGCTAAGGATGAAGCTTCCAAGAGAGAAAAACTCTAATAATCAATCAGCACTTCCCATAATGTGTTGTCTAGGCTATCAATTGTGGATCCTCCCTTTTCTAAAATATATGGGTAAATCTAACCTATGGAAATTTCCTTTATTATAATTTAATGAATGAAAATATCTATTATACACAATCATTTTCAATTCCTTGATCCCCCTCATTGCTGCCTCCATCAGCCTATGATAGTCCATGAAACTAAAAAAGGGTAATATGATAAGAATAAAATCCATTTGAACATTTTATGGGAATGGATCAAGTAAATCATAACTTTCAAATTCCAGATTCAATGATAATATATGTTAACCAATCCATAAAATTTATAATATGTACCATCATATGGATATATATGGTTCAAATATAGTTCCATGTATACCATCACTGTAATTCAAGTAATGTTTCTAAGATAAAGGAATATTGAATTTTCTTTCCACCAAATTGTTTTCACTTGGACAGATATAGGTTTTCCCGATTTGACTGCATATATTCTATCACCATAAGTAGAGGTTATCTAATTTAGATAACTTCCTCTTGAAATTGTGGTGTTATATTGATATAGTGGGGATGAATATATTGGAACATATACCATTATCATAATCGAAGGTTAGTCTATTTGGATAGGGATGTGGATTCCTCCTATACTTGTACACATCGATGGATATAGGTGGGCCAGATACAGTGGCATATATACCATCACTATAAGATATGGTAATTATATTCAATTATTATAGAGTTTAATAACTTAGCATAATGAAAATGATAAAAGATAATTTTGGAATATGTATTCAAATGGTCAAAAGGCCTCAACTACCCTAAAATTAAACTTTTATGCATTTTACAAAAACCATTTAAACTAATATGTGGGGAACAAAAGGGTGGTTTAAATTTTTATCTATTCTAGGGACATAGAGAGAATGTATTGAATTTTTATAGGTATACATGGTGTAACTTACAACATTTATACCTCTTTTAATTCTGACTAATCATTTTTTTACGTCATTGATAGGGAAGAACTTTGAGTGTAAGAATGTCGCTTTTTTAAAGTTCACTTTGTAGGTTTTTAGCATTAAAAGTTTCGTATATATTCCTTTTATTTAATTATATAGGTAATTTGTGGTACATTTATACAGAGTAGAGACTCTTTATTTACTATGATTCCCTACATGGGTTTTCAAAATAGGGAGTATTATGTCTCTTATATTTGTAGTTTAAGGTTGTTCAAGTCGAACCTGTGAGACTGATGTTTATAGTCAGAAAACTTTGAACAAAAGATGAGGAAATCTACTTAGTAGAAAGTTCATGATTAACCTAATCATGAATGTGATAATTAATCCACTAATGCATACTGCTTCATTGGGGGTGTATGTATTTTAAGGTTATAGTGCTCACACGAAGAGTTCCTAGGGATTATGGTTTCACAACCTGAATCGAGAAGGTATCTAAAGCATAAGGTCATACTTCCTTGACAAAAGGGATAGATATTATATATATAAATGTTGATACAAAACTGAAATTAATGGAGATACTAATACTAGTATTTATAATCTCAATGATGGGTGTACGCATTATAAGGTTATGGTTCTTTGATTTAAGGTGAGAGGGTGTGATAAACAAGATGGGGTGTACGAGCATAAGATCACTCCAACACATTTAGAATAAGTAGTGAAGATGATCTAAATTATGAACTGAGCTATTTTAATAAGTAAATAATTTGATGGAAAAATTAGTTCATGCATGAACACTAACTGATATTCAAATTATGGATTCCTTAATAATTTTTTCAAGGGTACATGGGGTTAGAGGACTATCTCCATGGGATGAAATGTACTGATATTTCATAGTTCCTAATATGGTTTCGTCTATAACATTAACATAAAGAGGTTTAAATTAGATTCAAATACACTTTTTACAACTTTAAATGAAACTTTTATAGTGATCTAAGCACATAAGACATAAAGTGTGACGTATCTAATAAGATATTCAAGAGGTGACTAGAATAATCTAGTCTGAAGCTTACCAATATTGTTTTTTTATAGGATGTTAAATATAAATTGGAAATGGATGGTGATCTATGGATGGGTCCATGATATATGGATTATGCATCGCTAAATATCTAATGACAAGATTAATCAATCCCCACGTAGTTATTATATTGGGTATTTTCATGTTTTAGTATATAATTCAAACCTAATGAGGCTCACTTAGGATAGTGTCCCAGTGTATGTTCAAAGAAGAAAACCCATTATAAGAATGGGAATCCCAAAAAATAGCATATAATACTAAGTAATATGGAATTTTATCCTAGTATAGGTTTATGTAGAAACCATATGTCCAGCACCTTCACATTGATATAAATCTCATATAGGGAATATCAGACTATTAGGATGGATGACTTGAAATAGGTTTAATTTATTGCATGGTGGAGTATATGTCATGTAGTTTAACATCATGTGGCATGGAATCAAGTTTCATGAAGTTTAAGTTCTTATTACAAGGACCTCCATATAGGGTCTTTGCATAGAAACGGATCACGAGGAAGGGAAAATGGAATAGTTTCATCTTAGTGAAAGTCCATTGGAGGAGACCCTACATAAGTTAAGGAAAACCCTTTCACTATGATGGAGTTGGGATACCAATTTATAGTTGGGCTTGAAACTAGAAATATTGGTGTCACTACATATCTTTGAATGATAGGAATAAATTCATACATAGTTTTGGTATGGTTTACAAGATGAGCATCATGGATCATGGAATTGTTTCTTCATAAAATAGGAATACTCAAATATAGAGTGTTAAAAGTAAAGGATGTCATAATATTTCTTGGAAAATGGGTATGATTCACAATTTTTATCATGGATTGAATTTGAATCCACTTGAATAGTTGGATTGTGGAATGTGTAAATAAAAACTTGAGATATTTGTATTGAGAAATGATGGGATGGGAAATACATTTCAAGTATGACTGATTTTTAATATTTCAATGATATGTTACATGGAAGTAAAGTTTGGTAATGATGGGGTTAGGTGACCTTCTACCTAGTATAAAATATGCATATGGTTAGAACTATTTAATGTGGTATCCTAAATATCATTACCAAGAAGAGTTGACCCATTAGAGTCAAATATGCTTTTTACCAATAACCAATGAATTTTTATGATAATTCACACATTCAAGTAATGGGGTAGGTTTTACGGTGAAAAAAAAACTCATTTAGTGTCCAAGAACAGAAAATGTTACACCACTATGCATTGAACACACTCTCAAAGCAATGGGATGTGTGAGAAGATGGATTGAGTATGTTACCACCTCAATAGATGCATCTACTTCATGTCAATAGATGGTCTTAATTTTTGTGATAATGTACCCAAAACATAGTTTAATAACATGAATTAGCATAGAATATCTAATTTAACTTTTTCTAAGACAAGTGGGTCCAAATATTAGAGATTTTATTTTTCTAGATCCATATGGTAATCCCAGAAGAACCTTATTCTTTTTTCATTTACACTCTAACTTTTTCCTAAACCTTTGAAGGGAATGTCTTAATGAGTAGAGACTTGAATTTTTCTCATGCTTCCCATTACATATTTTTCAACCTAATGATAATTTGTGTCTCTTCTCTTTTTTGATTTAAGTTCATATGATGTAGATCATGGAAGACTAAGTGAGGGGTATAGCTTTTCACTATTGTGCACCTCTGATTGACAGTGAGCTCTTATCAAGAGATCTTGTCTGGAATCTCCTTATCGTTCGTGTTTTTTGGTTAGCAGGTTTTTCCATGTGTCAAAATATTCAGTTTCTATAGGGGGGATAGGATTTGGTGTCAGCTGATCATATTTTCACAAGATGAAATCCCACCTATGACATTCATCTCCAAACCATACCAGCTTCCTATTTGATTCCATGGTGATGGTGTTTGCGGGAGTATTGCTTCATTTTATGGTGGTCAAAGCTAGCAGTCTCCAAATCTACCTCAGATCTGGATGATTTTTTAACACCTACTATCAGTATGCTTTGGGGTGGATGAACTCAGGTGACTAGCACTGGAATAGGATGGGGATCTTGAAGGACATCGGTAGGGGGTTTGTGTGGTTTATTGGGTGTAGGTATGATTGAGTCTTTCTTCGGCTTAGTTACCAAGAACCAGTTGTTTTGAAGGTCAATTTTATGATGGACGTTGTTGGTTTTTATTTGTGATCGATGATTCTACTCTGGTATTCTAGTTGATGGATGGATAAAATGTTGGTATTCAGTTGAAATATTCACTGATTATTGGGATCTCTTGTTTTTTTGTGATATCTTTACAAGCATTCTAATAAGTGCATGGAGAATTATTCATAGTTTTACAATTAACATGTGTGAATTCTTTTTCTTATAACTAGCTATCTAATGGTGTGAATAATTCATTGATAGATCTAGTTTTTTTCTTGTTTTATATGGTTGGTGGTTCTTCTTCTTATAGGTGTTTTTGGGTGGGTGTCCTAGAAATAGTGATTTTTGTGATGACAGCCATCATCCATCCATATATACTCATGTTTGATGGATGCATGGTCACTCTTTCAATGGATTTTCATGGTGTTTTCAATATAATTTTTCAATGCATCAGGTTGACAGTGCATTGAGTGCCTCGCAAGCATAGTTGGGTGGGCGGACCGAGAGGTGGAGAGAGAGATAGATAGATAGGTGTGTTGTAACTTATTATATGATCCTCCCCCCATATGTTAGTGAGGAATGGAGGAGTGCTCTTCCATTTTCTTTCACCAGCACAACATAATTCTTGGTAGGGTTGTGGCGCATCATCTTAGACTGTAATTACTACTGCATTGATTGATAGGGGAAATGAGACTTCTAACTAGGACTTGTTATGTTATATTTTTCTTATTGGGAATTTGGGACTATGTAAGGGCCTTGGGCCCTATTTTTTAGGTTTTTTCATCTAGTTCATCTAATGGGTTTACCCTTTTCCCAGTTTTCAAAAGCAAGATTCTTTTTTATGTTAAATAAAGGTGGATTGACCCTAAACCTTATAAAAAAAATGTAGATCATGGAAGGTCAGAGATTAAGGTTATAAATCCTTCACCAGGTCATCCCAACATAGGTTCTTAAAAATATAGAACCAAAATACCATACACTAGGAGGTGTTTCATTGTGGTTAAATTTTCAGTGAGACCATAGTCAATACCCCTTTATATCACTTAATATAATGAAATGATTGGAAATAAGTAACACATAGTTCTAATATGGGAGTGTTATTACATTGGTATATGATTGGAACAAGAGGAAACATAATGGATTTACCCACTATAGGAGATCCAGGTTTCCATATATAGTGTCCTAGTGTGTAGTTAATATAGAAATCCCACTTCTAATGAGAAGTATTGAACACTATGATGAATAGGGGTTTGAAGTTAATGGTATTATTTTTGGTCATATGATAGGAGATCCATGAATCAACACATATCCAAAAATAACAAAAAAAAATCCATTTGTATTTATTATGAGACATTTTATAAATAAATCTAACTCATTCATAGAGGTTAAATAATTAAATGGATGGTTTTCCTAGTGTGTTAAGAGAAGAAATATGATACGAATAGAATTTCAACACTATATAAAAACAATGAGTAGAAAAATAAGTTGTGGTTGGGCCTGAGATATGAGATTTTGGAATCACTATGTATCATGAAATAAAAAAAATCCACACATAGTTATAATAATATGGATCTATTTGTACATATTCGGATCATGTGTATGAGAGAAAGGGGTAAATATATATATTCTCTAGTGAGAAAGAAAGATGAAACCCAATGTCACTTGGGAGAGGCCACATCACTAGATCATAATCAGGCATGAAAATGAAAACTATAGTTGGGACTGAGATATAAGATCTATGAGACAATAAATATCTCAAGGTAACTGGAATCAAGAAAGACATAACTCTCACAAAAGATATGTTATCCTAATATAGAATCCATTATGGGTATAACCAATGTGAATTATAATACCAATGTGAATTAGATGGACCTTATGGTACTGAAAATAGTGTCTCTGCATTTATGTTGTGAATATTAGCATAAGGAAGTTATTTTAGATGTTTAATATAAATTCTTAGTATCCAACAATGTCCTTTTAATATAATATAGACCATTCTCCTTGTTTTCATTAATATTTTGAACATGGAGGGTGCTAAGAGAACACTCTATGGTTACTAAATATTGGATAAGAAGGTTCATTTTGACAAATGACATCAAAATAAGTTTATGTAAGATATAATGCTTGATTTCATTGAAGGTAATATGATAATTTTCATCTCCTTAATAGTTAAACCATTTTTTCATCAGTTTTTTAAAGGGAAAACACTTATTGGTTAGGTTATCTATGAAATGCATGATATAGGAAAGTCATACCTAAATTTATCTCAACTTATTAAGTTTTATATGTGGGTTCCTATCGATTATCACATTTATATTTTGGGTTCAACTTCAACATCACCATGGAGTACCATGAATCCAAGTAATTTCATTATTTCTACCTCAGATTCACATTTTAGGGTTTTATCTTCAAGATATATTGTCATTGTATTTTGAAAACTATTTATAGATTGATAATATAATCATATAATTATTGTGACTTCTATATCTGATCATCCACATATCACTCTATGGTTTTCCACAAGAATGACCTGAAGATATGATGCATGGGATTTTCACATTTGGTGATGGTGTCCTTCAAGCCAATGGGAATTACTTGAAAATAGTGTAAACTTTGGGGTTCCCTGAGGGTCGTATCCTTCACTTCTTCAAGGTCCATATGAAACTGGTTATAGCTGAAATAATCTTCCATAATTAAGAGGGATTAAAAAATTTCCATTGAATCGGTCAAAAATCCTAATATTAGGATTGAGAAATCATCAATCGGGAATTCCCGTTTGAGATCCCTAAAAATGATAAAAACACTAATTTTTACATTTTTTCTTGATGGTGATAATATTTTTTGGCCACTTGAAGTATTAAACATCTCAAATAAATTTTTATTTTATCATCTTATTAACTTCATCTTCCACTATGGTAGCATGGGTCTGATTCATTCTCTTTACTTCTTGTATATATATGCAGTGATTGTCTAAAAACCCAAAATAATGTGTAGTCACATCAGGATCAAATTTTTTCATTTCAGTATGGTCACATTCAAACATATCTCAATTTTTTCAGTGTATGTACTTATTATGTTACTTACTAATCAGAGAGAAACTAATCAATGTAGGTTATGGATATTTTTTTATACCAAGATTAATCTATGCAAATTCATTGACGGTAGTTGAAACACCTTCCTCAGACATTAGAGTGGTGTCCATTAGTTATTATTATTATTCTATTTATTATTTACTATTTTTATAAGTAGAATATGAATAGGAATATTGAGATCTTGTAGAATATATATGGGATATATTTATTATTTCTATTATAATAGCATATTTTGTCTAAATGTTTGGGCTTATCTAACACAACTAAAACTATAATAATGGGAAAAATGTGCCCAAACTCCATACACATATTCTTTCAAGATTAATATCCTACTTATTGATGGACTTATATATATTTTCTAAATGTAATTTAGGACTTCCCTTGCATAAAGACACTCGAAGAAATGGTTTATTTTCAAAGACTATCTGGAAGTATTTTCTTCCCTTGGTGGCAGTCGTTTAAGGGAAGCATCCACCTGAAAACAAATATGAGAGAAAGTGATTGTGAGATTAAATATATTATCCAATTTAACTCACTGACTTCCCATAATAAGAGTTTTCACCTCAATTGTGTTTATGGGAAACACATATTATTTATTGAGTTCTCTCCATTGACTAATAAGAATAGTTTCTTGGCCATTGGGGGCGGCAATTTGAATGGAATTATTTACCATCAGTTTCTTCCCTTCCCTTTTGTAGTAACCTAGGTCTATTTATTGATATTTAAAGGAGTCAAATGGGTAATTATGACTATAAAGTGCCCTGACTTTTCTACTAATAGATTACTTCATCCATTTGTGGTATAATAAGGTAAATGATACATGTATATGGATTTATGAACTTCCTAGAAAGATGTTGAAATTATTTTCATAGTGACCAACCATGAATTTAGAGTTAGAAATTGGGTTTCTAAATTAGTCCCTCAAATTGATCATCCTAATGAGTATTTGATAAATTTTTCATATTCTTATATTTCTTGGTTAGATAGGGGTTAATTATATTTCACCATAGCCAAAACACCTATGGTTTCAAATTAGGATAAGTTTCATCCTTAAACTATTATCAGTCAATGAATGAAGGATTTAGATTTCACTGAATTTTACAAATATATAAAATGGTATGATTTTCCCAAGTATGTCAGCTTCTCATTCTTATTACTTACAGGAAATTATTGTGTATCATTTTGGAAGATCCATTCTTTATGTGATATTCCCCAATTTTAGTGATTTAAACATCAAAATCTTGAGAGATAAAATTTGACTATATGATAGTTTCCCTAGGTTATATTAATTACTGAACTGAATGTAGGATTTATATCCTGGATGGGATGACAAAAATATGGTTCATGATTTCATACATTAGGACTAGAGGTGATACTTACTACTATGATGTTATCCTTGGTTTATAGATTTGGGTCCAAACTAGACTATTTTAGCATCTCCTTCCCCATACTGAAGTTAGGAGACATTTTAGCAGTTGATGGATTGTGATAGATGGACTTTCCCATACTCCAATGTGTATTATAAAACTACATGACTGTTAGTTGGTCTTCCAATATGATTATATCCAGATGAGCACTATATGATTTTGGATTAAATTGGTGTGTCCGTTGAGATCATTATAGTACCTACCATATGGTTTATATATCATATATGGATTCAAAAAAATGATTCCTAAACATCAATAATAGCCACAATATTTTCTTTCTTAGCCTCCTTAGCCTTTGTGACCACCTCAAAATATCAAGTTTATGTAAGTATTTATCATCAATGAAGGTTTATATCAATTGTATGACGTATAACAAGCCATATTTTGACTCCTCGTATGAGAATAACATTTGCTGGGGTGGTTCCCATTGTCTCGTTTGATATGATGGTTCCCATCCTATTAGTGATGGGGGTATGATTTCCAAAAGAGATTAAGATGTATTGGGTGTCGATAAGTTTTCTTTTTATTATTACTTTTCCTATTGATGGTGATTGTGATTTATATTAGAATATAGTGGTGATGAAAATGTCCTCACATATACCATAAGGGGAATTTTGGTCAAAATAGGTTGATTCAGTTGTTCCCTAGGTATAGCATGTTCCCAGCTGACCGATTTTCTACTCATCCAAACATCAAATTTCTATTCACATTTAACTATGACTTCCATCCACACTTCTCCTAATTTTGTTGAGGTATTGTATACACATCCAATTATGCTAGTGGTTTACCCAACTTAACTTTCCTATAATCAACCATCTTCTAGAGTGCATCCTTGAAAATTAAGAAGCATTGAATATTGTTCTCTAATATTCATTAATTGGGGAATTAATAAATGTGGTCATTTTGAAAGACTTCATTGGGTTTTTTGATCTTCAAACTTTGGCTCTTTTTGGTCCTTATTTAACTATTAAAGATAGATTTATTACTTTCACTGTTGTTTAGGAGGAGGCATCACATGATATTAAGAAAGTTTGGGAGTTAGAGATAGAATTGGTGCTTGATAGAATATACCTATTATGGAATCTTCTCTACTTGTTTTGTTTCCTTTTGTTGATAATGTTAGTTAGTATTTTTCTATAGAATACTAAATATCATCCTCTAGATATTATGTAAATTTTGAAAATTACCTAAAATTGTAATTGTATTTAAATGTAATTAGTGGTGTTTCAAACTCATCTTAGGAAATCTCAATGTAAATCCACATAATATACTATTGAGGAAACATCATTTTCAATGAGTATGTCAAGACTTCACCCAAGTGATGAAGTCTGAGACACTCTCATTTCCAAACTATTTTCAATTTTAGTGGTCAATAATCATTATTTTCCTTAGAATAAAGATGAAATATATGATTGAATATCTTCTAAGATCTTACCATTTAACAATAGACCAACTTGGTATATTTCCTTATAAAACAAACACTGGTCCCTCTAATGTAAACAAAAAAACATCATATTTTCTATGCTTCTTGTTTCTTTGGTGTTCCCATCATGGGGCCACATTAGGATGTGAAGTGTGTGACATGATTCTCTAGATCTTCCAAATCATTGAATATTTAGAATGATGGTTTCCCAAAATTTGGTAGAGGAGGATTCAAGTCCAACCATTCGGGGTATGGTTTCCTTTCCAGTTTCACTTCTTCATAATTTTGATTTGAGAATTCATTTAATTAATAAGTACCCCAATGGAGTCAAGGAGTTATAGAGAAACTATCACTAGCATAGATAATTGAATAGAGTCCGTGAGTAAAGTCTATTATTCCATATTTCATACACCTATTATTGATAATCATATTGGGGAGGTCTAGGGTATCTCACTTGAAATGGTGATAGTTACTTCCCCTAATGTAGGCTATTCATAATATTCCTCAGTCCTTAGGGTTATATAAACTGGTCTTCTGAGATCTGGGTTAGTCTGATAACTATAATATGATCTTATCAATTGAGTGTATACTTTTTACTGAGGAAAAATATTTTACAAGGGAGTTATATCATCTTCGTCTTGGGATTTTCACTTGGTAGGAAAATTGCGTTAGAGTAATTTAGCATTTATTAAATTCAACTTTTCTATGCCAATTTCATATTGAGGAATTGTCTCTACATTAGAGATAGGATCAACTTATTTGAGTGGTGATTAGAATAAATCCATGCATTTATATTAATATTTATCTAAATCCCATTGGGTAGGTGGTATCTGATATTTAGAGGATCTCTCAAATCTTGAGTATGCATATGATGTTGGGTGTGCACACATTCTTCATATATTTTAATGTGAACTGTGTTTTTAAAATAGGCCTTCTCATTATATTCTCCTTTTTCATCATTATTCTCTATGATATCTGTAAAGTTGACACCAATGACATTTAATAATGAAAATCAAGAATTAGGGATCATATCCTCATTAAATTAGTAAAAGTATTTATTCTTCTATGAATATATGGCATCGTAAAAAAATATAATATTCCCCAAAATCTACATTCTTGGTGGACCATTTTAGCTTTGATACCCTTTGAGGATTCTCCTACTATTCTAAGTGATTCCTCATAAGTGACTTATATATGATGATCCTAAGGTATCCAATATAGACTATCACCAGATGTGATTCTATTGAGGGAGAAGGATCATGAAGTGAAAGGAATAGAGATAGTGCTTCTTACAAAGTTATTCCCAACCTAGAGAAGAATTACTTCCTTAAAGGTGGATTATAAGGTAATAATGTTCCCATCTCTGTGGGATGGGGTGTATTTTATTCTATATCCATAATTTCCTAGATCCACTATATATTTGATGATCATAGGGGTGTTGGTGGTGATAAAAATTTTACTAGCCCTATGAGTTGGGGTTATCCCATAAAGTTTCTTAGTTTATTGCTATTGTGTCCTGCATAACCTTTAATCCTCTATTTGGTATTAGTCCAAATAGAGTTTCCATTTTGAGAAATAAATGATTTTCATTGAGGTTTTATTTACAGTTATTGATTTTTCTTTAGTTAGATGGCGTGGGTTATTTAACCTTCATGTACAATATGAAAACTAACAAATAGTTATGGTTTTTTGGGCATACTTGGTGGTTCAAACCATCAGCATACATTCTTTGACAAATATATGAACCACTAAATTTAGTGTTGATGGTAATTTAAACACAGTAGTCTTTTATGAGAAGAAATTTTCTATAACCATTGCAGATCATTATTTGGATACAATTCGAACTACAACTAAATCCTTTCATGGTGGTTTCATAGATGTTAAATATTTCACCATATATAGTGGTTGTTCTAACCATTATATATTCTTTTCATGGTGGTTTTTTATATTTACAATCCAGTTAGAAATTGTTTTATTGTATCCTTCGGTGGTTTAAACCACTTCTTTTCAATTAGTAGTGGTGGTTTTATTACTACTAATAATAAAAAAAATATAAATAGAAACCTAAAATTTCTTCTACTACACTAGAGATACAAAAAACACAATTACTAAAATAATAAGAAAATAAATTTCATAATGTTTATAAAGACAACTCAACCTATATTATAAGATTTCATATACATACAAAATATTACATCAGTGAAATGGGAATTAAAAAAACCCATAATTTCATTAAAATTTTATAATACCAAGGGATAAATAATCTTAACACGAAGTAATACATAAAACACTATCATGTATTGTATATTCATCATTTTGGATGTCTATATAATATAACTTCTCAATATACTGATGGATTCCAACCTCTAATACCTACAATTATAGAATTTAAAAATGTAAATTATATTATATTGAACAATTACACAAACAAAATATAAACAATAAAGGTTTATACCTACTGATAATATCGTATCATGGATCAAATCTCCTGAAGAATACTCCTTACCATTACAAAAATAAAGTAACTAAAGCATACCCAACTATAATAAACTACTCATCTTGAGCTCTCATATATGACTCTTACTCCAATACTTTGGTTTCTAATATCACAATTTTTTTTCTATTTGTTAGATCGTGAACATTACTCATACCTGAGGTAAGATAACGAATCATAGTGATTGATGTTGGGGCCCCCAAAATAATCATTATGGGGATGTTCAAAAACACGTCATCCATATATGAATTGGATTCTCATTTAATGAAACCTAGATAGAATCATCACTCAAGAGATCAATGATAAATATAATTAATTTTCATCCCATGTATTCTTAATTTTAACCTAAACATTAAAGAATATTAAATAATAAAGAGATTCAGTTAAATCAAATAATATTTAAATTAATTTATAAAAAATATTCGAGTATTTCTATTCCCATAACTCCCGTCTGAATTTTTATGCACATTAAACCACATATTGGTCTACCAACTAGATGATCAACCAACAAATCATGTATTATTAAATTATGACATAAAAATTTATAAAATAATAATAACTTAAAATCGAACACATATATATATTATGACAATTAAAATTTTATCTTACTTGATCTCCTCCTTATGAACCTCTTCACACCTTGTGTGAGTGGGATTACCTAGTTCCCTCAAATTAATCTGTTTTTTATATTTTTACTAAATAAATAAAGATATACTAGTGGGAAGTGTAATTTTATTAAGAAGGAAATGTAATATTATTAATAAATTCATTGAAACATAAAATAACATTATAAAATTTCATATATGAATTCGAAGATATCTTATCCACAAAATACATCAATTTCCCTCTTGGCATCCCTTATGGTAACTTATCATACATTTTTTGAAGGATTAATGAACTATCTCTAAACTCACTCCATAACCAATACTTGAAATCTTTCCATTTTTACCCAAGAATTTTAAAGTTTACACATTCACAATGACAACTTTCACCTCAATAAGAAAAAGTTCTTATAAGTAAGAAATGTAAAAATTATTAAAATAATAATCTTCATCGTAATATCAAATTAATAAATAGTTTATAAATATTTATTTTCATTTACCGTTATTTGAATATTGAAGATAACATTCTTCCAATTGATTGGAACATGGCTTAAATTATGATATTTGATGGGGAGGGTCGTCGGATCGGATGCCAGAAGACCTAAAAACTACCCGTACATGCCTTTTGTGTTTCCCATTGGCCACTTAAAATAGTAAAATGGTATAAAAAGCATAAAAGTTTTCATCCACAAAATTTATTGTGTTTCCTTGATTTTTTATTTTAATTACTTATTTATATATGTTAAAAAACATATTCAGTAGTCAGTATAACTATGAAATTAATAATATGTTCACAATAACATACATACCAGCAATAGTCTCCTACTAATACACTTGTTACAGTATGGGTGAAAAAAATATGTATATTCAAGACACACTCCTCTACCGGCTAGCTCAATGTCCCGAAACTCACATACACTTGCATTATATTAATGGGAAGTGTACATTTATCTGTGGGAAGAATACCCAATGGGATCGATATATCCACTAGTAGTGTAGTCTCATCTAGTTGTGTATACTAACTATGATCTACATACCTTTTAGTTATGGTATTTTTCAAAAAAATTAAACAACAGTTAAAGTACTTATAACATATAAAATTGATACAAGATAATAATAAAATTAAAAATTAAAAACATAAAAATCATTAAACATTTGTGGGAATTTAAATAGTTAATTTAGTTTTAAAAATATTGATTTATTTTATCAAAATTTCAATATCATTATATATAATAAATAATCTTGGCGTTCTTATTTTAGCCTTATACCATTACTTTATACTCATTATATGAATAAAGAAAATTAATTTAAACTCATAATCTTCAAATTCAATGTGAACTTCCTGATTTGTCAAGAATAACTATCAATAACTCTATTGAATATCAATATTTTTGTAATGAAATTGAAAATAATGTATATGATAGAAACTCTATTAAATAACTAACCACTCTTTTGTAACAATAATCAAAATATGATTTATTCACTTAAAGGAGTATTGAGGATACAATAGTTCCATTTGTAATTGAAAACTAATTTTTTTACACATTGAAAAAATACATACTCATCAATGAAAAAAATTATCGAATATATAAGATTTGCTTATTATTTAAAATAAATTATCAAATTAAGAAAACTAATTTAATATTAAAATATTTCTCCAGGTATATGTTTTCTTTCACAAATAAAATGTATGATGTCAAATATTAGGTAAAAAATATGAAACTACAATTTTGTGTTCAATTATATCATTGAAAAACAAAAACAATCATAAAAAAATATTGGCTTCCTATTAGGTTAAATTTTAATTTAATAAATATCACAAAAAAATCAAAGAATGATGAACATATCTAAATCTAATTTCAAATATACATGAATACAAATGATTAGGACAATGTGAATTAATATTTTATAATTTATTACTGTATATGAGAATTTTAAATTGGATTAATACATCAATATAAACTTGAAAGAAATTCTCATAAAATAAAAATATAAAAAACGTATTTGATGATTCATATAAATAGAATCAATATCGTGAAAATATAATTTCTAGATTTAGGTACAAGTAACCAACCATTAAAGATCATAATTTAAAATATTGAATTAATAATAGAAATATATATATATATATACACAATAAGAAAAAATAGAAAGCAGGTAACATATACATTTGGGATGGATCAAGGGTAAGAGAGGGAATCATCATGAGGTAGTGCTGGGATTGAGGGGAGGGGATAACATCATTAAGGTAAGGGTATGGTAGCATAATCTAGGGGTGGGGAGGGTGGAAACATCACAGGGACAGGATAGAACCATTGAGGGGTGAGGGTGTGAAGTGGATTGGGTGGGAATGGGATGATAATGATCGAGGGGGGGAGGAAGGAGTTGAGGGTTTTATTGATGTAAGTTTATAAAAAATTATACTAAACATTTTTTTAGTGGTGGTTTATTAATAAACCACCTCTAAATATTAATAAGAAGTAATTTTTTATAAATTTTCACTAATAAGATAGAGGATATTTGATTTTCAAGAGTTTTTTTTGGTTCTATATAACCACCAATAATAAACCACTATAAATGTTTATTTTTATTATAATATTAGAATATTGATGTAAGATCATGTCAATGGCTCAATCATACCAATTACACCTCTTCTAGGATTTATGGATTCATAAATTTCATTACACAGACCAACTAGAATATGAAAACCTTGGCCTGATACTTTTCCTGGTGTAATGGAATTATAATATGTCTTATCGGATAAACATTTATGGCATGTGAGTTGAGTAAAGTGAAAATCACCATATTTACATTATCCTCTAATATGCACATCAAGGGGAGTATTATTGATTATTTGGTGAATTTTCTTCATACTTTTGATTCTAGAATTTTTAATTCACTCATGTTTCTCCCCTAACATAGTGATCCAGTCCATTTAAAAGGCAGTTATGACATCATTGTTGAAAATCACATCCAATGTATTGATAGGGTTAACATATAATCTGTAAATAAAGTACATGTCCTTGATATAATAGAGAGTCTCCAAAAGTTGTCAATGAATCTAAGGTATGTATTACTCTTTCATTGCCACCAAAATACCATGTTTGGGATTGGAAATATTCCATAATATGAATGGTATATTATACATGGATATATAATTTCACATGACCATAAATTCATCCCCAACCTCAGTGAGGTGTTCTTTGACCTGATCTAACAATAAACTTTTTTAATGATTTTTTGAGAGGATAAATATAGCTTAAAATATCCTCATATACTTTAAGGGAGAAATGGTATGGTGTATGCACAAATGATAATCATATCCTCATACAATCTTTTGACTATGATAAAACATAGTCGGTTGGTGATGAGGTTCTCGATGTATTTTACCTCCATTTCTCTAGTGCCTCTCAGTAAGAGGGAAATATTAGATTATATCCCACAAAAGTAGGGCCTTTGTGTCAAGAATATATGTCATTGTGTAAAGATCCATCACAATGGGCACCATAAAGAGGACCTCTATGGTTAATACATGGGCTCTTATAATAGGGAGGACATCAATATGGTTTTTTTTATCATCTTATGGAGGATCTATACAGCATCGACACTCGGGAGGTCCTCTGAGTTTGCTGGATTGGTTTATATAAGGAGGGACTTCGTGGTCATCTTTTTTGATGAGTTAGAAATGGGAGTAAATTTTTTTAGTTTATCTTTATATTGTAATGTGTGCCTCCACAACCATTGTCATGAGTAGGACCTTCATGAATAATATTCATATTTATATGGGGAGGGGATTCATAGAGGGTAATATAGAGATGACCTATAGTGTTTTTTATCATGGTTCCATGGGGATAACCTCTACAATAATAGTTTCTATTTCTTATTGATGATAAACTAGTAGATTTTTAGGTTTTCATCAAAAAATACTGAAGACCCTCAAAAATATTAACATCTAAAGGTCAATTGAAATTAGATTTCTCTTAGATAGTATGCTACCATTGGTGTGACTTCCTTCTGAATTTCCTTCATTGAGATATCATGGTTGGAACCTCATTCATGATCGGGGTCACACAATAATGATAGTGAACTTCATGTGAGGGGTCCCTCCAAGGCATCTACTCAATTATCAATAGAATATGATGATGACCTTTATGGATGGGAGCAAGGATATGTGATCATTATTGTATCATTTTCATAATATGTCTGTAATGTTCCTGAGAATAGGCAAGAATATAGGAATTATCTATGGTTTCCATCATAACATCTTAATCAGTGGCCTGTATGTGAGTGGGAATATGATCCTACTCGTTTGGTGTATCCAAAATAAACCTATTTTCTCCTTGAGAGTGGGAATAAAGATGTCCCTTCCCCATGTTTTCCACTAGAATATGTTAGTAGGCTTTATTAATACAACTAGGGATATGAACCTACTTTTCAATCACCACTAGAATATATTGACAGATCATGTATATGTTAGTGGGGCCATGAAAATGAGTCTTTTTCAAAACATTAGTTGTATTTAGGATATTTTGATGGAATTTATTGGTGGAAAATGAATATACTTATATTCCTAAACTTTAGTCATCAATTTCCCTCAATGGGTCCTCCTCTTTGGTGTCTAGGTTCAGATAATTGGGACTTATATCTTTGATTTAATCTCATGTGGGACTGGTGTCATGCAATGTTGATGATGATAGTGGTAGGTAGGTTCCCTCCTAAGAATCTCTCAATTAGTGGTGTGGGATATGTTAATGTTCTTTCCCCCCTCCGAGTGATAAAAGAGGTGTAGGTTTATAAGCCTTAGGAAAAGGATCCCTATGTGGTTGGATGTGGAAACAAGAGGCATGCATGTCTCTGTGATTCAATATTGATAAAAAAACTGATGGGTATTTATTTCTTGGAGGATTTATCAATATTACTCTATATTTGGGATGGATCAATTGAGATATCACTCCCATGCCAAGGTGATCACTTGTGGGAACTAATTGTGCTGACTTGGTGATAGTGTCCTCTAGGGTTGTGGTTCCATTGTCTTTTCTAGGACTACGCCATATTCTTTATGCATGAGATGGTTATGTATAGTGTAATGAGGTTCCATGAAACTACTACTAGATTTTCTAGAGAGTCTGATGTTCAATATTACATTTTATGAAACCATTTGGATTTAAGGGGTCTTTATGATCCTGAAGGATGCACAAAAAAATACTCATTGATTCATATTACAAGAAATAATATCATTAATTGACCTCTTTATTGAGTAAAATATTCTTGTTGGGTTCACCATTATAATTATTATTTTTATCCTATGTTATTGTGTTTTGAGTTGGTCCATACCTACTTTCCAAAGGTAGGTAATTGCTGAAACTTTACCAGTGACACTTTGGGTGTACATCAGTTGAGTGGACGGGTGGTCGGGCTTACCTCACTCCCATATAGGTGGAATTATTTCCTACTCTACTAGTTACCACTATAAAAGTGATCAATCAAATCAATTCATTTTACTAGTTGGTTTTACTATGGTTTAAATCCCCATAGATGGGTTCTCTAGAATTTATCAACATCCAAAGAAGCAGTAGATGATGTGGAGTTAGGATTAGTTCCATTAAAGGGGATTTCTACATATCAATATAAAGCTAATAAAAACCTTTATAGTTACATAAAACTTAATGGGACATGTCATACATTTTATATTCATGTGACAAGATCCAATCTGGTTCCTTTTACAGGTAGGAAACTAAGACTAGATGAAGTGACTTTTAAAATTCAGGTGTCCATGACTAGATAGATTGAATTTAATGTTCAAGTATCTAGGTTAGATGGTTTTTTTTTGGATTTAACATCAAGAAGGTGCTCTATGTGTCCTGGTTAATATAAATAAAATCTCATTTAGTCAAATTTTCCAAGTTTAGGGTCATAATTCAAGACCATTACATGCAGTTTAACATCATTTTGTAACGACATTTTTGTTGAAATAATGGAAAATAAAAATGATATTTAGGGTGGATTAAGCATTGTAAACACTTTACAATATCATTATATCTCTTAGAAACTATACAGGATAAGGTATGTTGGTACTCATAAGGAATCTGGCCCATTGGGAAATAGTGAATCATAGAAATATAGCCCATTGAGGAAGATTGACTCGTAGGAAATATGTGTTGGAGTTTCTACCCAAGAACCAACTATTATATATATTAAATTAATAGAATATTTATTGTTTTGAATATTATTTAGTATATTTTCACATATTTATCATTCTTTTATGTGACAATAAATCTGATAATGTTCTTAGAGTACTTGTCGCATTGATGGGACAAAACAATTCCCCCGGTATGATGAGAACCCATAAGTTCGATGATTTTATTTGTAAATATATATATTCTATGTTTGGATAATATCATTTAATGAGATAAAAATGATACAGGCTGTCAGGGGTGAAGACTCAAAGCACTTTGAGATACTTTTTCATGGTTTATGCACTTAGTAATCTTATGAGAGGATATTATGAGAACATGACCCTCCAGTATGAAATTATTATTTATATGTGTATTTGGATTTTACTATATATAGACATATATAATAGTCATTATAATTTTAGATTATTATTAATTTATATTGTGAGTCATTCAATTTTATATACTGACCAAAAATGTGACGCCATATATTCATTGGAATTAGGGTACATTAGGTTACTCACTAGTTATATGTATTAATGAATAATTAAAAAAAAATATTTCTCCCTTATATTATTTAACTGAAGTTGATATCTCAAGCCCTTTGATGGGATTGTAACTTTATGATTAAATCTATGTCCATGGTGTCCAATCAGAAATTTCATTTCCATAATGTCAAAGAGAGAGACATAAACCACATAGGTTAATGATACCATTATGAAAACTACTTGGTTAGAGATATTGAGACAAAGTAATTATATTACACAGTGTGTATTCGTATGTGGTTATTATCATTATAGCATTTAAATTGTTTTTCTATGGTTTTATTATCATATTTTTAGATTCTAACCATCAAATTTAGGTGGTTTTTTCTAATGCCAACTAAGAAATGTAATAACCATAGTTTGTGACCCTCTGATGCCATTGATAAAGAGTCTTAGTGGGTCACAGGCTAAGTGTCTCCATAGTGTTAGTTATATTTTATATGAAATTAACATATTGGATAAATATTATTCTTATACATGGATTAATAATTATTCATTTTTGGTTGATCAAATATATTCAGTCTCCATTTATTTGAGATAATATTTTGAAGTTAAATATTAAATAAAAATTGATTCATTAGGTGAATATTTATTTAATTATGTGAATATATAAATACTTATAATCTTAAGCTTATTTATATGGTAAAAAATATCAATTTATTTGTGTATCTTAATATTTAATAAATATCACTTCATTATTCTATTGGATGTATTATTTTTTTATTTATTGAAAAATAATTTCATGACATTTATTTATTTAAATAAAAAGATGTTATTCAGAGTCCGATAAATATTGATGAGGACTTATGGACCACTTTTAATAGTCTAATGAGAAATTTAATATTAAATATTATCTGAATAAATATTAATTTATTTATTCAAGGGAGTAATTCTTAATTATCTTTGATCTTAGCATGTGCAAAGTAAATAATATTATTATTACTATTAGTTATACATGGGGTTCATCAGGGATTAAAATAATAATAAAGGTCCTTGTGTAATTATTTATTCCTTAAAACTATGTCTATAAGTACCCATTTTGTGTTCTCTATCCTAGTTAAGTCAAGATACCATTTTACATAATAGATTCTAGATATAATCATATCAAGCCCTAGATAACTCTTCCTGTTGAACACTCTCAAGAAGAGAGAGTGATTCACTCAACTGCCAAAGTGATTCCTTCTCACCTTTAAGAATTATTTTTTGATCAATGATGATAGTGAAAATCATTAGAATCAACTATTTTAACCCCTAAAAAATTATACAGTGATGATCTAAGGTTCTTGGAACACGTGTGGATCACCACCTCTATATGGAATTTACCCTTGTTTCCTTTGATGCAGTGATGTTAAGACAAGAGGTCTCAATTGAATCATTAATGAAGAAATAATTCTAATGAGATGTAATTTTTTATATTGACTAAAATTAATTATAAATTATATATGATGATCCTATATTATGGATTATGGGTTACAATTCCTTTAATTCTAAGAATAAATCATATGTTAATGAATTTATATTGTTTTTAATTGTCTTAACCACTTCTGATCCTCCCCAAAACCTTCAAGTGCTATCAAAACAATCACATAATAACTTATAATTATTTTTCCCAATGATAGATATGTTGTATTTGGTTCCATGGAATATATTTCTATATAATTTATGAATATTGGTATTCATGGTTTTTAAAAATTAATAAATTTCTCATCAAATTATAATTGTTTTTCTATGAGACATTGTATGAGATAATTTCCAAAGGGTACTTGTCATATTGAAAGGTCATGGTTGTTAATTTCTATGATGAGAACCCAGAAATTACATTATAATATTCTTCAATACATTTTCTTTTTGAAAATGATATATTTTTATGGGACACATATTATAAGTCTTAGCAGGGGTAGGAATATCATAAGTCTTTAAGACTTATTCTCATGATGTTTGTCCCTTGTAATATCAAGATAAGAGAATATGAAAAATTGAACCACCAGTAATAAATCCATACTCATAGGTTTCATTGGATATTACTATATGTTGATGGGTTTAATGGTCGTAATACATTAATTTTATTATTAATCTATTTCATGAGCTTCATTATTTGATGTATTGTTGTAAACCAAGATATAATATGTTCATTGAAAAGTTGGGTGTGTTAGGTGTGTCACGAATAATATAAAATTAATAAATAATGTGAGAAAGGATTTTTCCCTTATGTTCATTAATGTAATTTGATATATCAGACACTTTGATGGGAATGATACTAACTAACTAATTCCATGGCCATGGAGTTCTAATGGAAAGTTCATTTGCAAAAAATCCAAGAAGGAGACATAGAACATAGAGGTTGGTGAAATCAGTATGAAACCTTCTCGATTAGAGATATCATGAAAAAGGTATTATATTAAATAGTTTATATTTTTAGGAGGTTTCATGTATTTTTGACATTAAATTATTTCTTTATAGGATACTTGGCTTGTTTTTACATTCTAACCATGGACTTTAGTCAGGTTAGCCTAATTCCACTGAGGAAGGGGCCTAAAGTGTTACACACTAAGTGTGTTTGAGACCATTGTAAAATTCTATATGAATTTAACGTGTTTAATAAATATTATTCTGATAAATTGGTTAATAATTATTTATGTTAGTTTTATCATTAATATTTAGTTTCTAGTTATTCGATAGAATAAATATGTGAGTTAAATATTTAATAAATATTTATTTTCTATGTAATTATCTATTTAATTACATGAATATTTATTATTTATTTATTCTAGTTTATTCGTAAGGTAAAAAAATATTTATTCTGTAGCTTGAATATTTAATAAATATTCATTAACTAATTTATTGAATATAATATTTATTTATTTATTAGATAATAATGTAGTGATATTTATTTAATAAAATAAATTTTCATTATTCAAGTCCCAATAAATATTAAGGAGGATTAGATGACTAAGTTCAATAGTTCAGTGAAAATTTGCATATTAAATATTATTTGAATAAATATTAATTTTATTTATTCACGGAAATAATGATTATTTATCCATGAGTTTTTTTCAAGGCAAGTAAATAATAATAATATAATTATTATTTAAACATGGGGTTCACCATGAATTAATAAAATAATAAATTCCAATGAAAATTTCTTATTTTCTAACCCTATAAATTTTTAAGTTAAGTTATGACATTCTCTAAAACCCTATATATTCTTATCATTGTGCATAATGAGTTCTGTAAAGGATTAACTCAATCCCTAGAGAGATCCAATCCTATAATGATCTTAAGAATACAGAGAAATTCAGATCCTCTAATGAAATGATTAATTTTTTACTTAAAGGATATTGGTTTGATTAATAATAATCATCGCATTTGTTAGAACCATATGTACTAGTACTTAGAGGATTATACAATGATGATCATAGGTTCACAAAAACACTTTTGGATCATCGTTAGAGGAAATCTACATTTGATTCCTCTGATGTAATGATGGTATGGTAAGAGGAATTCATTAGATCATTTAGAATGAATAAATAAAATAAATGCAAGTTATTTATTTATCCAAATAAAATAATTATAAATTAAATTTGAAAAAATTATATCTTCTAGGTTGTAGTGTTTTGTCAATTAATTTTTGATTTAATTTGGTTTTTTTATCACTATTAACCATGTATATCTAATATTATTCATAGACTAAAAAATATATTTGGATATGCCCATAAGGGTTTTATGTTGTACCCAAAACCTACAAGTGGTATCAGAGTAGTCACCTAATAATTTATAATTATTATTATTCATTGATCGATTATACGTAATTGTTGTTAGTTTTTACCTTCTATTTTATTCTTTATTTAATCCAGGGATTAATTAACATGTTTTAAACATAGTAATATACTTAATTAAAGTTTTATATAGTCTTAAATAGATTAAGAACACTTGAGGAATGATCAAAGATGTTATCAGGAGTTGTTTAGTGTTCTGTCAAGAAGCCATGGATACACAACATTTGACTGAAATTTCATGTTGTTTACTGAAGTTCACTTCACCTTGACGTGCCACGGGATACATGACACACCAAACAGTAAATAACATGTGACACATTTAATGCTCACCATTTATTGACCAAGATAACTTGACACATTCTATATATTACAACATAGTTTATAGCTACTGTACACATCATGTAGTCCACATAGTTTAGAAGTGAAATTTGTGTTAACCATGTTGTCAAATACGTGTTACACAATGAATGAGACTAACCATATGTAACATTAATGAGATATATGACAAATAAATTACATACATTTCATGTGACTCGTTAATATATGAATTCAAGAAATACACTAATCCAGTAAGTGCATTTTTCAATCACATATAAAGTTAAACACAGGGAGTGTAGCTCCTTAGTACATGCCAAGTATCCCAAACAAGATACCCATCGAGTCCCTAGGTGTTTATCCTAGGGAAAATAGAAGTGAAAATGCATGGTGTGTACCTCATTAGTACATGTATTATAGTCACATAATAATAAATATGATTTAATTGCATAAGGATCAACAAATTGCATCATTAAAAACTAAATTACATGATTAACATCTCGTGTGATGACTCAATGATAAGGTTTTTCAAAATTAATAAATTCCCAATTAATTCCATGAAATTATCTTTAATTTCTAGTACAGTTATTTCTTTTCTAGGATGCATCATATGATTGTTATCTTCAATATTATATGTATAGATGTTAAAATAAAATTAATTTATTAATTTAATTAGTTCAAGTACAATTATCTTAATAAAAAAGAATGAATTGAATTGAATTTTATCTAGTGTACATTTTCCTATTATTTTCATGTATTTGGACGAACATGCTCTTGGAATAGCTTCTGTGCATGATTTATTATTTAATTTATTATTATTTCATGGTTTTGTTTCTGAAATTATTAAATTAAATAATGGAATGTGTGTTATTACTCCCTTCTCATTACCTAAGGTTCATTTTACCCACGGTCTCTTTTATGTAAACCCAAACCAATCCATTGGTTAGCCTAAACTAAGTATGAGTAAAAAATATATATAATTGGTGAACCTCCTAGGAAATTATAGGTGGTTCAAGTTTAGATCTGAGGTAAAACCATACCAGTAATTACAGAGGAGCATAGCTGGAAAGCTGGAATATGAACTAGGCATGGTTTCATAATTTTATTCCCTGGGTTCAAGTATTGTTTTATCATACGCTAAGTAAACTAAACATTAGAAAAGATCATGGTTATTCCACTTTATTTATTATATTTTTTCAATTGCATGGTTAATTATTTATGGATCTATAGTCATTGAATAAGTTAATTAATAAGCATATAAGATATAATTAAAATTAAATTAAATTGTGTATAATTTTTATCAAGACATGTATGATCACATACGTAAAGTCCGATTAATATTAATTACCATGTAATAAGATAAAATGGTAATTTTATATAGAAATATAAAAATCCCTCAAATAAAATATTAAGTTAAAAAAGTGTTACATTAATTGAAGAAGAATACAACCATAGAACTAAGTGTTTTCATGGCCAATTTATATACCCTTATTTTATCAAGAAATTATTATAATATTTTTGGGTTAACTTAACTAAATTGGTATTGGGTGTAACAACCAAATTCTACCCAATACCATTTTGGATACAAGTATTAAGGAAATCCAGGTCCTTGATTTCTTAAATGGGGAGTCCACTCAAAGGATCAAGGAGCTACAAGTTAATGTAGTTTTAAAGTTACTCCTACCTAAATTTCTTTGAGTAATTTATATGGAAAAAGTTTGGATAATCAGAAAAATGGATGGATCCTTTCCATTAGAATATCCACAACATAGGATATTTCAATAACAATAGTTATGCCTACTGTATTTTAATAAAATAGTGTCATATTAATAAATTAAATTATTTTTATTATTTATTTTTAAATACAGATAATGTACTGAAAATATTCTCTTATTTATTGTATAAATTGAAACCCATATGAAATTGAGAATATCATTGTGATCTATATTATAGAAATAGAAAATTCTCACCAACTTAAATTTCTAGGAATTGTATAGGCACT
Organism: Viscum album; assembly: GCA_963277665.1. Taxonomy (NCBI): domain Eukaryota; kingdom Viridiplantae; phylum Streptophyta; class Magnoliopsida; order Santalales; family Viscaceae; genus Viscum; species Viscum album. Next base: position 1,649,284,669 of record OY728136.1, read on the forward strand.
TTCACGTTATACTATACCATAAATAGGAATTATATTTGTTGTAAACCCCTTTTCCTAAAGCACCTAGATAAGTGGATAGTAAGGATTAAATCTATCTCTATATGAAACATTTGGATGATTCCATATATGTACAATGTTTCATAATATCATCCCTATCCAATGATATTTTAAAGAGACATCAGGATTTGGATGTGTATAGTATTATGTTTCACCTTCAAGTTCTTTATCAGGAGAATGTGAGAAAATAGAGATTTTATAAGGTGAACCAATAATTTCATACATAAATATTACATAATTTTAAAAAAATATTCAATAATTAAAAAAATAATACAAGACCAAGAACCATAAATTTTTATTGTCTTTGGAAATGTAACAATAAGAAAGAATGAGTCGAGATGCTCAGTAAGAGTAAACATAGGATATGTAAATCAAAGATCATAAGTGAGCATAAGATAATCATAAGGGTATGATTACATTATCATAAATTATGAAAGTCATAAATAATTAGTTAAATATCATTAATCCTGAGTTATGGCATAAACATTTATCATAACAATATAAAAAATCATAAGAGTGTCTAATCATCAATAATGAATCATGGCCCAAGAGAACATACTATAAGAATAAGACATAAGTTTGTAGAATAAAAATTAGTATAAAAATTAATTTCCTTAGTTAAGGATCACTAACAAGACTCTCATAGTGGATAGAGCCCTACAGTGGATTTGGTTCACTCCCTATTCTATCATTTCCTTAATCAAGGCTCACATGAAAGACTATTATAATGGACATAGTCCCTTATACAAAAGGTTTCACTCCCCATTATATTCCATATTATCTCAATAGATGTCATTATTTACCCAATTAATCAGAGGGATAATTAATTTAAGACCCACCCTTCACATAATAAAAACTATACAAAATTGCTCCACAATATCGTAAAAACAATCATTATAGAATTACTTTTGGAAAAGAAATGGGTTTCATAAGGATTTCATCATAACATAATTAACCCATGGGAAAGTAATTGGTTTTATAGAATAATACTTAATACATCAATATAATAAACCATACAGATAAATAAATTGGATGGTATTAGAATATTATATCCACAGTAAAGTATAGAAATCCTTAAATGGTGTTTTCATATAAGAAAAATCTATTTTATAAAATCAATTAAATTATTCTTTGAAAATCAAGTGAAAACATTACTTTTATATTATTAAATTTTAAAACTAAAGAATAGTTTAGATGGAGTTTACTTTAAAAAAACATGGAAACATTTAAAGTAATCTTCATAGAGAATGAATGAAATACCAGTGAGAAAATTCTTTCATACCTTATATGTAAGAGAACATTCATTTCACGCATTTGTAAAACATAAGAAAGGGATTTTTTGGAAAACATTTAAAAATATTCCTTTTATAACTTTTTAAATAAATTAAAATTTATTTAAAATTACAATTTAAAATATTTTAAATTATATGAAAAAACATCTATAAAACATTTTTAAGAACATGAATTTTGAAGAAAAAGTTCACCAATTAAAGAGGATAAATATGGTCAATTTTTCTTTAAAATATTATCTCAGTTATTTTAAGTATATAAGATATGATCATGAAAGTAGAACATGATAACCCAAAAAATTAACATATTATAATAAAATATATGTCATTTAAAATATAATAATCATATTATTTCCCTCAATTTAAATTTAATATAGACAAATGTTAAAAGAAATGATATTCTAACACATACCCTTAACTCAAGTCCCATCTTGCTTTGTATGAATTTAAAACCCATGTATAATAAATATATATTTATTATAAATAAATACTATTTCCATATTAAAATGTATCTTACAATATATAATTCTTTTATAACATTTAATTACCCATTTATTAACAATTCTTCATTAAATATTTATTTCGGTGAAAACTGGTCTGTTTTTCATGCATGTTTCAGTTTAAAAATTATAGTACTATCACCTTGATCATGGTTTCATCATATAAATAATATATATAATTTAATAAATATAATATTTATTCATTATATAGACTTTTATTTCTAATCATATAGGGTGCTGATAAAATATGAATTACATCGCTTCATGGAGACGGTGGTCCATACGTACACGTGAGTAATATTTCCATTTTCCAATGCTTAGAAAAAAAGGTAAATAATAATTAACCTATAAATATTAAGTATTACATTATAAATATCATATATTTTCCTTATATTCATCTATATAACTATCCATTATAAAATGTGATGAAAAAATATACACCTTGTTTTTGGAAGTGGTAGTCCACACATACACACAAGCGATGTTTTCATTTTCCATAGGATGTAAAAGGAGATGAAAAATGGATGTACCATAAATATAATAACATTTAATTATTCTGTATATAGTTATGTTATTATACCATCATTCTTTTGATAGCTTTTAATGAGGTAAATAATAAAGAACTCAGTTGATAGTTATACCTCTTATTTGAGAAACCTCTTTTGGATATCCTCTTAAGGGTACATAGGTATGTATTTTAAGAATACAATAACCTATATAATTCATCTAGGTAATAAAATAATATTTTTAGTCATATTTTGGGAAAGATAAATGGCTCAATAATGTGTGAGGAAGAGAGGAGTGGATGTGCCCTTTTATAAGTGAAGGGAGTAGAATACTTGTAATTATTCTATATTTTAAACTAATATAAGGTCACCTTCATGATAAAGTGGATAAAAAATATATAAATTTGAAATATGGGATGATTTTGGGTCTAAATACATTCAACAAATAAGATTTATATAATTTTTTTGGTTATTTTAACCCTTATCTATTTATTTCAGCCCCTCATCAACTCTTTTAACCTGTACCATGGTGATTAATTTTTACCTCAATTACTACTCATTATGACCAAAAATAAAATTGATCGATTTAAAAAAATTGAAATTGTGATTTAAAATATGGAAACTGATGTACCCAATTTTTGTATACTTTTTCATACATTTTATTTAGAATAAAAACTTGTTTTCGCCAAATATCTTTTGTTTTATGTGTAAAATACTTTATTTTGGTGATTATTCTAATTTTCAGGATTATTCTATACAAAAGCACAAATTGAGGCTGATTTGAAGAAAAATTCACATATACACAGTGTGTACTCTTCTTACACACCATGTATATTTTGACCCAAACATAGATCTACCAGAGCAGATACACACCCATGTTACCGAACGAAACATACACATTGTGTACTTTCCTTATAAACGTTGTATAGCCCTTATAGAAGTGGTTAGTGCTCGATGAATGTTCTTACATGGCGCTTGGGGTGGAGCTACATGTTGTGTACCTCCACATTCCAAGCGGCACCATGTTCAAAGTCAAATACAGCATGTTATCTCACCTACCGGTGGAGAAAAGACAGCTAAAACGCATTGACAAGGGTACATGTTGTGTACTTTAGGGTATGCGCCATGTACTACTAAAATATATAAATAGGTGGAAGGCCCTCCAAGTTTGGGAGTCATTCAGATTAATTCATTCTGAGATATTCCAAGGGGGAGAACTTCGGAGATTTCCAAGAAGGAAAGAAAAGTAAGAAAGAAGAGTAAAGAAGAGAGGAGAGAAGGTGCTTCCGTGCTACCTTCATGACGACCTTCTCTCCGAAGATTTCAAGAGGATGAATTTAGTTATTGTAAGTTGTTTAGTTCATAGCTACTCCATGAGTATATAAATTACCTATGTGTTGGTGTTTTGGAAAAGTATGTGTTGTAATTTATTAATTGTGATATTGTAATTGTGTTATTCATTATTCTATCTCATAATTTTTTATTAACTCTTTTTATATATCACTAGAAATCTCATATAATACCAATAAATGGATTTATAGGGATATTTAAAGAATTACAATTAAAAACATCCATGACCATTGGGTGTTTCTATCGTCCCAAAAAGGGATACAATAAATAAAATTAATAGAAATCAATTTCCTAACCAAGGAATTGGTTTCTATTGATTTAAACAATAACTCACCAGACCAAGGGGGTTCTATTGCATTCTTAACCTAGAGATGTGAACTATCATGAAAAACACAACCTCATAATAAAATTTATTTCAAAACAACCTTTAAAATCTATATCCCCAATTCATTTCTATCCAGATTATCATCTAAACCAAATCTCTGTGTTTTTCTTTATCTTTAAAGTAATTTGTTAAGAAATTGTAATCCAATGATTTTTTTATTAAAACACCAAAACAATTGACTCTTAATTTCAGTAAACTTCACTAAATCAAATAAAAACTAGATAAACAAAACAAAAATAACTCCCTCTCCCTGTGGATCGACCACTTACTATTATTATACTTGTTAGGGTAATTTAATTTGGATATTCAAAAATAACACTTCGGTAGAAAAGATACCAAATTTTGGTGTCGTTTTCAGGGAGTAGGAAGTGAATATTGTTTCTGTTTCAATTAATTTTGTATCAATTTTAGTGAAAATAAAAATCAAAAATTCTAAAAAAATTATTCTTACTCTCATTTCTATTTTTGTTGCTTTTTGTCTTCCTCTTTTACGCTTGGTGTGTTAAGAATTGTTCAGGTTCATAGGTGTATAAGTGGTCGCATCACTCGTTCCAAGAGCACTGAATCATCGAATTTTTTTTTCCATCGACCCAAATATTGATTAAAAACTTTTAAGGTGACAACGTGCACTTATAGAATAGTGCAACCGAAATGCACCCATGATGAATATAGAAGAGGTAGATTCAACTGCTTTCTAAGGTGCTGGATTTCCATTTGGCTCAGATGACAACTAGAACCAACAAAGGAATCCATCCCCATTTGTTCCGGGGTATGGCCCACAAGAAGTCCAAAAATATCAACCAGAGCGGTTTCTATACCTACATCCAGTTCAGGGGCCTTATTTTTCTCTGGAGCAACAATTTGTGCCCCCACCTCCTCGAGAGAAACTAGCCTTCTGGCAAACAGTTATGGAGTACGGTCTCCCCTCCATAAAAGCATGGGATACAAGAATTGTCTAACCACCGGTGCAGGCCCATATCTTTGAAATAAAACCAGCCATTATGAAACTGATCTAGAACAACGTACAATTTGGTGGTTTACCAAGCGGAGACCCAAACGTTCATCTCTTTAACTTCCCTGAGATCTGTGACACCTTTCGTTACCACGGAGTGTCATAAGATACCATCTATATTAACCTCTTCCCATTATCATTAAAGGATAGGGTGAAGAGCTATATCAAGGGACTGAATCAACAGTCCATCCTCATTGGGGAGGCGTTATCCTAGGCATTCTTGTCCAAATACTTTCCACCATTGAAGACGGAGACACTACGAAATGAGATCTACAACTTCCAGCAGCATGATTCAGTATCCTTATACGAGTTCTGGGAGCGCTTCAAGGAGATGCTACACAAATTTCCTCACCATGGACTTTTTCTCTAGATGAAAGTACAAACCTTCTACGGTGGATTGAATATGAACACTAAATACATGGTGGATGTCATTGCTGGAGGAATGGTAAAACAGAAATCTCTAGAGGAATTATTTGACCTTATAGAGGACATGTCAGCCAACAACTTCTAGTGGCACTCAGAGCGAGGAACTCAAAAGCAAGGTATGCACAACATTCATGCCACCACGATGCTCTCTTCCCAATTTGATATGGTGTCCAAGAAGACTGATGCATTGAACCCGAAGAATGAATCCCAAGTTCAAGTAGCAAACAATCCAGCATGCAGCGATTGTGGTGACACCCACATCATTGGTGAATGACCGAGGTCAACTGTCAGCCCTTCAAAAAGCGAGTTGAGCTAAGTTTCTCATAACTGAGGTCTGAATATGTACCCTTAGTACCAGAACACCTCATGGTGAGAATATACGAATATAGGTTACCATCAGAAATAGACAAATCCTCCACCCCAAAGACCACCTACCTATAGTCAATAATAGTACCATAACCCATATCCAAGACAGCAATAGCAGGGGACTTACCAGCAACAAGGGTACCAAAACCAACACTCGAAACCACCAAGGCATCCACCACCCCCACTAGCTTCACAACAAACTCAGTAAGAACACCCATCAAAACTTGATGAAATGATGACAAAATTTATCACCACTGCTAAAACTGAATTTCAGAACAAAAAATATTCCATTCGAAGAGTGTAAAATAAAATTGGGAAACTTTCAAACCAAATCTCCTCAATTCAACCTAGTACACTACTGGGTAACACTGAGAATAACACACGAGAATAGGCCCATGTAGTCACTTTACGAAGTGGGAAGGAGCTACCTCAGACACCAACTACAAAGGAAGGTGAGGCTAAAAATATAACTCAACCTTCAACCTCTTTGGATGAAGAAACCACAATTAAGGAACCCTCCTTATCAAAAGAACCATCAAAATTTAAGGATTCCACACATATTAATGGAAAAGAGGTGGTCAATCCTTTTGAACCTGCCTTACCTTTTACATAGAGGATGAAGCAAAGGAAGCTGGATCACCAGTATTGTAAATTCATGGAGGTATTCTGAAATCTTCACATTAACATCCCTTTATTAAAAGCTTTAACTTATATTTCTACATAAACAAATTTCATGAAGGATATTATATCAAAAAAAAGAAATATGGAGGATCTAGGAACCATTTCACTGAATAAGGAATGCTCAGCAGTGGTACAGCGCTCGCTTCCTCTATAACTCCAAGATCCAAGTAGTTTTACTATTCCATGTACCATTGTATCTTGTGTGTTTGGGAGAGCTATTTGTGACTTAGGAGACATATTTAACTTGATGCCCTTTGGAGTCTTCAAGAATTTGGGGATCAATTATTTTAAACCCACCTGAGTGTCCCTCCATCTAGAAGATATCTCCATCAAATATCCCAAGGGGATACTTGAGGATGTGATGGTGAAGGTAGTAAGGTTAATTATCCCTACCAAATTCATAATTCTTTATATGGAGGAAGACCAGGAGGCACCTTTGATTCTAGGAAGGCCTTTCTTGGCCACTGATAAGGCATTGATCGATGTCCACCAAGAAGAACTGATCTTCAGAGTAAGCGATGAAAGAGTCTCCTACAACATCCTCAAGGATATCAAGCAGGCATCACTACTGGAACATGAGGCCTGTTATGTGGTAACAATAATTGACGATCAATTCACCTATAAGGAAGGAGGTATTGCAAGTTATTTTATCATTAATGACTCATTGTTCACATATATCCAAGATGCACCTGAATATTTTCAATTTCTCAATGGCCTAGGCGGTAATTACTGGCAACGCACAGTTGTTCCAGACATTTTGGAGCAAGCGGAGGTGCAGCCAATTTTACAATCAATCCTGAAGGCACCTCAACTTAATCTAAAACTTATCCCTTCATCTCTAAAATATGGATATTTGGTTAATCAACAAACACTTCCAGGTATACTTAATGCAGCTCTGTCTCAAGAGCAAAAAGATGCACTTCTACAGGTTCTGAAGTGAAGAAAGAAATCCATTTGATGGACTATCACAGATCTAATAGGAATCATTACCACCATTTGTACCCATAAGGTGATACTAGAATAAGTATAAAAGTCCTCTCGGCTACCATAGTGACGGATGAACCCTCCCATGAAGGAATTCATGAAGAAGAAGGTAATGAAATTGTTAGATGTAGGAATCATATACCCCATTTCAGACATCCCATGGGTGAGTCATCTACAAGTGGTACCCAAAACAGGGGTATCACTGTTTCCTTTAATGATAAAAATAAAATAATACCTACACAGACAGTCATGGGTCGGAGATTCTATGTTGAATACCGGAAGTTGAATGATGTAACATCGAAAGATCACTTCCCGCTGCCCTTCATGGATCAGATACTAGAACGACTAGCAGGGCACGAGTTTTACTTCTTCCTCGATAGTTATTCTGGATATAACCAAATCTCCATTTCCCCTAAAGATCAATAAATGGTCACCTTCACATTCCCCTATAGTACATTTTCTTATTGAATAATTTATTTTAGGATGTGCAATAATCCTTCCACCTTCCAATGATGTATGTTGGAAATATTCTATGACATGGAAGAAAACATCCTGGAGGTCTTTATGGATTATTTTTTCATCTATGGAAAATCATCCACCACTTGTTTGAGGAATCTGGAGGTGGTTTTGGAAAGGTGCGAGCACACTAACCTAGTTTTAAATTGGGAAAATTTTATTTTATAGTGTAGAGTGGTATTGTCTTAGGCCACCGGATCTTTATGAAAGGGATAGAAGTTGATCCTGCGAATATAGAAGTGATTTAAAATCTCCCCATTCCAACTTCTTTCAGATCCATTCGAAGTTTTCTAGGGAATGATGGTTTCTACAGACGGTTTTTTAGAGACTTTTAAAATATTTCACAGACACTCACCAATCTTCTTTCCAAATATTCCTTCTTTGAGTTTGATGATACATGTGCCATAGATTTTCAACATCTAAAGAAACAACTAGGGGAATCTTTAGTGATGATTGATCAAAATAGGGAGGCACAATTTTAAGTCATGTGTGATGCTAGAAACTATGTGGTGGGAATAGTACTGGGGTAATGGCTGGATCACATCTTCTGGTTAATTAAATTTTATAGCATAACTATAAATTAAGCACAGGTTAACAACACTACCACGGAGAAATAAATTCTTGCATTGGTATTTTCATTTGATAGGTTTCATTCTTCTTTGGTGATGTCCAAAGTTATTGTATATAATTACCCTTCATCACTCAATTATTTTCTAAACACGATGGATGTGATGCCACAACTCATTTGTTGGGTGTTTCTCCTCTATGAGTTCGACTTTTAGATCCACAACTAGAAGGAAAGTGAGAACGTTATTGCTGACTACATCTCCTACCTAGAACTACCTCATTTGGAGAAGGAGGATGACAGAGACTTCAAAAAAGACTTCCCAGATGATAAAATTTTCTCAATTGAAGGAAGACCTCAACCTTGGTGTGTAGATATTGAAAATTATTTGGTTACATGAGTAGTTCATCATGATCTCACTTACCAGTAGAAGAAGCGGTTTTTATCTGATGTTAAGAGGTACTTCTGGGAAGACCCTCTACTATTTCGATCATGTGGCGATGGGATGATTCACCATTTCATCCCAGAGAATGAATTTCAATGACTTCTGGAGTTCTGTCACTCCTCACCAGTTAGAGGACATCATGGCCCAGACCGTACGATAACGAAGATCCTTCAGTCTGGATTTTTTTGGCCTACCATGCACAGGGATGCTTGTTACTTTGTTACCATGTGTGATCGATGTCAAAGGAATGGTAATATGGGATGATGAGCCAAGATGCCTCAACACCCCATCCTAGAGGTCGAAATCTTTGATGTCTGGGGAATTCACTTCCTGGGGCCATTTCCCCCATCATATGGGAACTCTTACATAATCATCTGTGTAAACTATGTCTATGAATGGGTGGAATCCACTCCTACAGCCCAGTACATGGACAAGGTATTTGTGGCCTTTTTGAATAAAAGCATCTTCAACAGATTTGGCATTCCTCAAGTGTTGATCAGTGATAGGGGAATACATTTTAACAATGCCATAATGAATAATGTGTTGCTTAAGTATGGGGTGAAGCATCATTTGGGAACACTTTATCATCCCAAAACTAGTGTACATGTGGAATTATCAAATCATGAGATGAAATAGATCCTGGAGAAAACAGTGGGTGTAACGCCCCGACCCCAGTTACCCAGAGTCGGTGCATTACTTCGTAACATTGGCATGATCACAAGAAGATCAAATCTCGAAAGACTGATTGGTTTAGTAGCCTTGGAAACACTAGATATATTCATAAGTTTTACATTACATCATAAAATGAAAAACTACTACAACAACATAATGTTTCCACAGTCCACACTATAATCCCCTCATAATATCCCTGCAGGTCATTCATAACTTACATCTTCACTTCCTGGGAAAAATAAAACATAGAAAAGGGGTGAGCTCAAATGCCCAGTAAGGATAACAATATAGCGGAAACTTTCATAAATAAGAATAAACATTTAAGGCAATGTATAACTAAAACAAAAGCCTTTTAAACATGAACTTTCAACATGGTATGGCATAAATAAAATGAAATAATGCCATTTACTTATTCACATGGATATTCTACTAATCGAATAATCACATGCAAAAAATCAATAACCACTTTCATAATGTTGGAATGCATAATGCCAGACTATCATAACCACATAGCCAAGGCCTCGTGCCAAGACTACAAATAATATTTTGTCAAGGCCTTGTGCCAAGACACTAGTTTGTCTCATGAGACCTACCGATGCATCGAGGAGCTATAGCGGGCTCCACCCGTCACATATTAAGTCCAATGCATTCCCATATGAAAAGGTTTAAACATAACATAAACATTCGTATTAAAACTAGCATACGAAATGTCAATACTTTCACCATAAACTATGAATGGTATAAAAATAGCACATCCACAGTCAAACGTATCACAAAACCTTCAATACAATATAGAAGTTTTGTATCATAATAAATCAACTTCAAATAATCTTAAAATCCATCAAAGGATGTTGACATAGATGAAATCAAAATTCTTTTTAAAGAAATATCTCCTTTTAATTTGAAATCATTTAAGATCCATTTAAAATAAAACATTTTATTTAAAAATATTCTTATAATCTTGTAAGGGAAGCTTTGAAGATTTTATAACGGCGGAAAATAACCGCACCCGCCGTATAATTTAAAAAAAACATTCTTACCTTAATTCTGTCGAAAAGGTTAAAAAGGACCTTGTTTTGAAAATGACCGAAAGATTCCTTTATAAACCACTTATAAAAGTCAAAAAGGGTATAAATGACTTTAACTCATATTCTACTAAATAGTAAAAATGTTTTGAAATGAATTTTTAAGAAACATGGATGTGGATGATAAAGAGATCCCAGTAGATTATTACGTATAAACAACCTTGGATAATGAAGAGATTGTAATGTAAACTCTTACCTTGTATTTTTCCTTGGTTGGGGTAGGTTAACCTCCTGTATAATGGTGAAATAGTTGTTATTAAATTATACAAGAATCATATATATTAATATGATATCATATATGATCTTTTAACATTGATTTGTTAATAATATCTTAGAATTATCGTCGTTTCGGGAGTTAACTTACTCATTTTCTTTTATATGTTTTGTTACATAAGCCATAGTTGTTGTATCTTATTCATATCCAGAATGATATCCAGTCCTTAAACATCATTTTTAAATCATCAAATGATAATTATACTTGAATGGATACGATGGAGAATGAATCTCATCGCGTTCGTGGAGACGGTAGTCCGTACGTACGCACGAGCGACAATATCATTCTTTTGATATTAAAATAATATCTAAATGGATGGTATATCATATATACAGAATCATTTACATGTTATATTTATTATTTACATGAGTTACACATCATTATTATACCCATCCAAATAATATTATATTGAATAACAATTACACCACGACGTGGAGACGGTAAGCCGTACGTACGCACGTATGGCGACATGTTATTCAAAGGGTGGATAGAATACTGAATATGATTGTACCATATTTATAATAACATCACAGTATATGTGAGATAATGGAGTTATTATTTTAGAATGGTAAGAACAAAGGAAGAAGAAGTGGAAGAAGAAATGAACTTGGAGAAGGGTGGTGAAATCATTACCTCTTCTTCGGGTTCTTCCTTTTGATTTGATCAAAAGGGCTCCTTAGGTTGGCTTTCTGATCAAACTAAGGCCTCTAGGTTGTATTGAGGGATGTTGGGAGAGTATTTGGGTAGAGTTTGGCCGAACCAAAAGGCTTTAGAGGTGTGAAGAAATGAGAAGGAGGAGTGCCCTTTTATAAGAGGGGTGAGGGGCACCTTTGGAAAAGCTAGAAATATTAATTTATAATAAATTCATATTTGGTTTCTAATGGCTCCAAAGTTGATTATTCAAAGTTTAAAGTGGGGATAGGTCGCAAACCACTCAACCAATAGAATTTAGACAGGTTTGGGTACTTATATTAACCTTATCTTTAAGTATTAACTCTAAGTTAATTAGTTTCACTTTTACAATGTATCTTTGTATTTTTATATAATATGGTTAATAAACTTACTATATACATCCAAGTGACCCCCAAGTGGTACATTAATGATGAACCTATCATGATATAAGTCTCTTGGCCGAACCTTAGATTTTTAGGAATTTAATATCAATTAATAATATAATATTTGTTTAAGAACTCTTTTATGTCAATTTTGACACTATTCAATAGTTGATTTTTGTGAAACTCATAACAGATTGATTACTTCAAACAAAGTCAATTAAATCAATCCTAATATATCATATTATCCTAGAAAATTAGTTTAATTCATTAAAAGTTTCATATTATATTTATTTGGGTATTTATAATATCAATTATTTTAATTTTTCACTATTATAGTAATTACTGCATCATCATTGTGTCATATATAAAATAAATTATTTAATGTCTAAAAATTATAAATAAAATATAATTATGTAGGAAATCTTTTTAGATTTCTAATTAATATTTATAATATAAAATCCAACATATATAACCCTATGTAACAATTGTTGTTCTAAAAGATATATGCTTGTGTCATTTTTGTATTCATTTTAACTAAATTAAAATAAAGTGTCATTATCACTTACAAGTGGATCCATGGGGTCCCAAAATAGACCCAAAGATTCCCATGGTCGACCCTGTATCAACCAATAGGGTTAAGACACGTTTTAGGGTAATTAGGATTATTATAATATTATTTTTTAACCCTTATTTACCGGATTTACCCTTAACCATGGTAAATAAAATATTTACCGCAGTAATTATTCAAAATGTATAAAAATAAAAGTTACCTATTTACACAATTTGAACATCCTGATTACAAATATGGAATCCATTTTTCTAAATTCAAAACACAGAAGTGGCAGAAATTAATTTAAAATTAATTCCCGCTGTCAAAACAAAAAGCGTGTTTTTAAGAGATAATAACTATCAAAAGATTGACACTTGTTTATGTTCGGTTTAATTGTAAAATTATGTCCAATGAACAACATTATATTAAATGGTAAAAATATATTCTAAATATACTTTAAAACCACTCAAATTCACAATTTATTACTATTAATTATTTTGATTAAAAAAGTTGTTTTTAATTAAAATTTAGTAATTTTCACTATTCATCAAAATATGAAAGTTATCCGAAAAGTACCAAAATTTCACCTTAGGATAAATTCGATATTCCGAATCCAAAAGTCCATTTTGAAATATAAAATATATATAATTTCAAAAATTAGGTATTACTATTCATAACGGCTAGTTTGATCGGTTGTGGTGTGTGTTAAAACTCGAAGTTGCGTACAACACACGCTACTGTTTTATTCAAAGGAAAGCGTACCGTGTAAGCTTGGGATGTTTCATTTTAAATTTTTTGATGTCCCCATTTAGTCAAAAAGTATAAAATATTGTATTTAAAAAGGTTTCACTATTAAAAGTTGATAAAAGTGTAATACTGAAAATGAATCTGTTCTTGCATTATGACTAAGAAACTCATAATATGGATTCTAAAATTATAAGGATTATATAAAGTTTAAAATTTAGTTAATAATATTCATAACCTCTTTTGAATTGCTTTTTCCTTTGGTAATTCATGGTGTGATTGAACTCGGTGTTGCGTGTAGTGCAAGTTATTGAATTATTTTGAAGAAATAACACACTATGAAATCTTGGGGTGTTATAGTGGGAGCTCCACGGAAGGATGGTTCCAAAAATTTTGATGATGCCTTATGGGAATACCGGACCGCCTTCAAGACACTTATAGAGATTTCTCTATTCCTCCTTGTCTATAGGAAACCATGTCACCTACCAATGGAGCTGGAGAATAATTCCTACTAGGCCTTCAAGGATTTAAATTTTGATTTGAAAAATGAAAAAAAGAAGCGTAAGTTCTAGCTGACAGAGCTTGATGAGATCCGACGAGTGGAATATGAGAACACCAGACTCTACAAAGAAAACACATAGGTAATCCATGACCGGATGAATTACCACAAAACCATCCAAACTGGTGATCAGGTATTACTCTTCAACTCCCATCTGAGATTGTTTACAAGAAAGTTGAAGTCTCGATGGTCAGGACCATTCCAAGTGCTTAAAATTTTCCACCATGGTGCAGTGGAAATTTCTAGTGAAGATGGACAACCTTTCGAGGTGAATGGATGGTGAATAAAGATTTACCATCACATGGAGGATACGATGGGTAAAATCTCCACCATTCATTTCAGATAATATGAGGTAAGTAAGGTCGAGCCAACGATGTAAAACAAAGGCGCTTTCTGGGAGGCAACCCAGAGGTTACACGTCGTGTACCACCTATACACACAGCCTGTACTGATCTTTTTAGTGTATATTACTAATATTATAAATATAAATATTAACTAACCTAATAAACAGGGATGATTTCAGTGTCGATGGTAAGGTCACTAGAGTTTATCTGAGCCATCATCGGTTTGAATCACTCCATACCTTCCTTTGGCATGGGGTTTATCATTTTTATACTCGTGTTTACTTACACGGTGTGTGTGTTATTTTTCAAAATAATATATAAGTTTTTCTAAATAAAAAATCCCATGATAGGGATGGATCGGCTGTCTAGGGTCATATACCGGTTCCCAAAATACCTGGTATCGAATCCTGACAACTATCCCATTTCCATAATTTTTCATATTAATAAACCCACTGGATGTGAATTTTGATATACGTCATGTGTGCTATGTTTTCAATGATACTTTAAATAGTTTTTGAAATACAAACATGTGGGTAAAGTTGGAAGATTGACAGAGTCTCATCCCTAGATCCAAAAGAGTCAGGTTCGAACTCGGCTAATCTCCCTGCTTCTTCCCTTTTATTCAAATTGAAACCCACACACTATGCATTTTCTTTATCCCGTGTAGTATTGACCTTGTACATTAAATATATATAATAAATAAACATGATCAGTAGTAAAAAATTTTCTCTAGTGGTGGAGGGCTTGGGTTGGATTGGACGATCGTTGGTTTGAACCTTTTCCTAATCACCAGGCCAAAGTTTGTTCTTCTCTTTTTCCAATTTTAGAACACAGGATGTGTATTTCTCGAT
Organism: Viscum album; assembly: GCA_963277665.1. Classification (NCBI taxonomy): domain Eukaryota; kingdom Viridiplantae; phylum Streptophyta; class Magnoliopsida; order Santalales; family Viscaceae; genus Viscum; species Viscum album. Next base: position 1,649,299,885 of record OY728136.1, read on the forward strand.
ACATTACATGTATAGATTTATTTTTATTAAATAATATTTATTTATTTAGTTTTATTTTAATTATTAATATTAATTATTATATAGTTTACTATAATAATTATATTATATAAGTGTTAATAAAAAAAACATAGATATACACAGTGTTTGGGCCCAGGTACATGTCGTGTACCGCATAAATAAAGGTTTCTCCCTAACCGGCCTGAGCCAATGTCGCACGACCCCCCTCTCTCCCCATTTTCTTCCTCCAGACACCGTATGTCCTCCCCAATATGAATCATCCATCTTCATGCATTTTTTATTTTGATTTCTTCTTCATTGTGATCCTCCAACTAGGTATGCCCTTCTATACCCTTTTTTCTATTTTTACATGTGTTTAGGGTGATTTTCAGATCAGTCGACCGTTCGGCTTCCCGCGCAGCACACGGCTTTCATGAAGAACACACGATGTTTACTTTCGGTACATGGCCACACACCACACGTTATCCCCATTTGGATAATACATGGAGTGTACGTTTGTTACATATCATGTAATATGCCTCCCCTCGCCTTTTGGCCCAGACCGTGTCTTCGGAGACAGAGCCCTTTCCCATATCACTATACATGGCATGTCTTTTCGGGACATGCCATGTCCTCTTACCCTCTGGAGGACTCCGTGTAGATGGTATACACACCTCGTAACCCATGTTTATACACAGGGTGTGTACCCCTTCCCACATGGTATGTATTTCCCTTTTCCCCTACCCTCATCGAGTCGTGTCTGTCTCTTTACACAAGAATCTTACCATGTTGAGGTACACGGCGTGTACACTATAATACACGTCGGGCCCTTATTTTTGCCCAACACATGCTGTCATGGCATGTCTATCTCAGGTACACAAGTTCATATATAGATCCTACTATACGCCGCATACCCTATATTTACATGCCGTGTTCTACTAAATTTTCAGTTTTCTCATATTTTATTCTTTTTCTTTTTATTCTTCTTTTCTTTTGTTTTGATTTCTTTTCTAACCAGGTATGTCCGATCAAGATCATGTGAGTGGGAAGCGGCATGCTTCCACTACCAATGGTGAGTTTCCTCCTCGCCATCGGGTTCTTCTTCATCATTATGAGTAGCCAACTTTGGATTTTCTAGTTTGTTATCCCCAGTGGTGGTTGCTCTACCTTTTCCTCTGATGTCGCCACCATCTACAACATATACTGATCCATTGGTTCCTGTGGCCCCTTCTACTATTGGTCCTATACTGACGGCCTCCACCTCATCCACTGTGGTCGAGAGCTTTGATGTTTCCACTTTTTCTTCCATATCCTTTCCCTCAGAGCTACCCTTTACACCAATGGTGGACCTAACTGAGCCAGCACCTCCACCTACTATCCATCCCTCTCAGCCCACTTAGGTATCCACTACTCCACCTCCTACCTCTACGACAGGATAATCTGCTTCAGCACTAGAAGTTCCACCACCACCTACATCGGGTGCTTCCCGCCCTCCTCTGCATCTTTGTCGGGTTTTCCTGAGGACCATCTTACAGAAGAGTGATTTCGGCACTTTTCTGGCCTCACTATCCAGCTATGTGGCCGCTTCCTCGATATTTAGATCCCAAAACTCCTTGAAATTTTGGAGGAGCTTGAGGAGCTTATGGACCATACCTATCTACTGGATATATTACAGGCCAGCACCCCTACTTATCGCAATTTATTTTTGGATTTCATGGCCACCATCGAGTTAGTCTGGCCCACATACCGCCAGAGGTCCACAGATACAACTTTCCTAGTTCGTTTTCGACTAGGGGGATGACCTTTTCCCTTACTATGGTCGATTTTGGCCGAGGGTGGAACTTATATCCCCGTACTGACACCTCACCCCTTGTATCCACTTTGACACGCCCTGAGCGCTCTGACCATATTGCGATGTGGTGGGAGCTTACTGGGCCTGACCACAGGTAAACCCCCACCTCGCAGAAGATCACGCTCATCATTGACCCTCCTCTTAGTTTCCTTCACTAGTGCTTTAGCACCATTATTTTTCCTCGCCACGAGGATATGGGTGTTGTGTCGGGACAGGACACAGAGCTTCTTACCTATATCATCCGGCACGAGTACCCTAACCTCCCCTATCTTTCCACCTTTTAATTTCATTCTATGATCCATGGCCATCAGGGCAACCTGAATGGTGGGTTCTATGCCACCCGATTGGAACACTATTTGGTATTTGTTGATATGTCTCTCCCTCATGATCACTTGGGTTCTCTTCATCTTATGGACTTCCTTGTGCTTATCCGCATGAGGTTGGCCAAGCATTGAGGAGAGCGCTTTGTGCTTGTGTAGGATTCCCCTGATCCTTCAGGGGAGAGGGATGACCCACTTGCTCCCGCTGGTTTTGCTTCTCAGGATCCACCTCATCCACCTACAGATGTTCCCTCCCCACCCCACCCCCTTCTTCTAGCCTTCCTTATTTTTTCACCACCATCCCCTCTTCTTATATTCCTTCTCTCGCCCCACATCCAACTGCACCCTTGGTTGACCTCTCCATCACCCTCCACCTAGCCATGTTAGAGCACCACTAGGTTCCTCTAGATCATCTTCTAGCATATCTTGAGCAGAAGTTGGGGCTTCTTATTCAGCATCATGGAATTCCACTACCACCAGCACTTGTTCCTACCTCCGCTCCAGGGCATTCTTCAGTAGCTCCATCACCATTTACAGCTCTTGTTGCAGATTCAGTTCTCCTCTCCACCACTGGCACAGCTTCTACCACTCTTGCTACCATCTCGGGCATCACTTCAGAGCCACCCACTTAAATTTCTTCCCTTGAGGCTTCGGCTGCATTGACTACTCAACAGTTCACGAATCCCAAGCCTCCATCCTTTACTACTGTCATTGAGCCTTCACTACCTGATCCTATGGTTACAGACGATGCCTCTTCTAAAGTGACCTCATGACTAGATTTTAGAACATTTATTTCATTAAATATATCAGTTTTGTGATATTCTTGGTATTTTCTATTATATATACTTTCTGTTTTTTGAGGGGAGTATTTTTCATAATTTTTTTTCATTCTAATTTGGGTTTACTTCTTCCACTACTTCCCCTCATATTTCAAACATTTTTCCCCATATTCCCTCTTCTTTCTTGGTATTTTACTTGAGGGACCATGTAGAATATAAAGTGTGGTGTAGGGCCTATGACTACACTAGTATTTTCTTTAACTGATTTAAAAGACATCATTAATAGTTGACATATTGTAAATTGTGGAAATTTTTTGATTAATTTTAATTATAAATAATAAAGTCATAAAAGTTAATTTTAAATGTTACATGCTTATTTCAAATTTCAAATCATTTTAAAATGATTGTTGATATTGTTTGATTTTGTATTTTAAGTCTTGGACATTTAGATTTATTAGCCAGATCATTTTTTATTCTTGTCATGACCTAATTGAACCTTGTATTTTTTCCATTCTCGAGAGGTATTATAAACCTTTTTAAAATATTCTTTATTATACCCTCTTTCTTGAGAGATTCTTTTGATATGCATAAATACCATAACTTGATAGTTTTTCTCTTTAAAACATGAAAATATTTGAATCACATTAAAATGATTGAGGCATTTGATTTTTTTTAGTCCCTTTGACCTTGAGACCTATCATACATCTGATATTTGTAAACCCTTAGAAACCATGAACTTCCTTGATAGGAATCCACATTAAAAACCTATTTTCCCTTCCTACCCAAATTATTTTATATTTTTTCATGATTATTCATTTAAATTTTGAAAAGGGTGAATTTGGTTTTTTATAGTACATTTTGGTGAGCAACCATGAACTTAAGTGTGGAGGAGTTTGTCACTTGTTCATTTGGGAAAAACGATGTCCCAAAGCCTACTACCCATTGTATTCTTGATGGTCCCTCAATATTTAAAAAAATGATGAAATATGAAAAAGAGGGACCAGATTCTTTATTATATATTATTGATGGTTTGTGAGACCATATTGGAAAGGGAAAATCATGGTGATGATACCACCTTTGAGATCTTTATTGGGGGAGAATTTTCATTAATATTTTTCTTGAATATCATGCATTATTTTTTAAGAATCCTGCCTCATTTTCAAGCTTCTGAGATTAATTTTTATCATTATCTACCAACCCATAGCCTCAGAAACATTTGAACCTTATTGAAAGACCTCATGATTTTTGTGATTTGATTTCTAAAGTGAAGAATGAGAACACTTTAAAGCCTCTAGATAAAGTGCATATACTTAAGATTAAGCATAACTCTGATTAAATAATCTTAAGTGATAAGTTTGGTATATTTTGGTGAGGCAAATCATCTAGTGTCATGTTTATTTATGAAAATTTAAAAAAAAAGTGGATAAAAGAGGACAAAAAATTTTAATTAAATTATATATGAGCCATGATTAGAATATCTTTGGAAATGAAATTTGTTTTGTGCCTTTAAAAATATTCTTCTATGGCTATATTATTTACATTTATAATTAGTTAAATGATTCCCTTTTTAGAGTATGGATTCTATTGATTAGATGTTGAAATTTTTATTAAGGACAAGCAAACGACTAAGTGTGGGGATTTTGATGTACCCAACTTGTGTATACTTTTTCATACATTTTATTTAGAATAAAAACTTGTTTTCACCAAATATATTTTTTTATGGGTAAAATACTTTATTTTTGTGATTATGATAATTTTCAGGATGTTTCCAGCCAAAAGCATAAATTGGGGCTGATCAGAAGAAAAATTTACATATACACGGTGTGAACTCTTCTTGCACGCTGTGTACATTTTGACCAAGACACAGATCTACTAGAGAATATACACGCCCATGTTGCCGACTGAAACATACACGCTGTGTACTTTCCTTATATAGGTTGTGTGGCCCTTCTAAAAGGGGTTAGTGGCTGATGAATGTTCTTACATGGCATGTGGGGTGACTCTACATGTCGTTTACCTCCACCTACCTGGCAACACCTTGTTCAAAGTCAAATACAGCGTGTTATCTCACATACCAGTGCAGAAAAATGGCCAAAATGCATTGACCAGGGTACATGCAGTGTACTTTAGGGTACACACCGTGTAATACTAAAACCTATAAATAGGTGGCAGGCACTCCAAGTTTGGGAGTCATTCATATTCATTCATTCTGAGATATTCTAATGGGGAGCACTCCAGAGATGGCCAACAAAGAATGAAGAGAGATAAAGAAGAGTAAAGAAGATAGGAGAGAAGGTGCTTCCATGCTACCTTCTCAATGACCTTATCTTTGAAGCTTTCAAGAGGATGAATTCAGGTATTGTGAGTTTCATAGTTATTAGATACTCCATGAGTAGCAAAATTCCCTATGTGTTGGTGTTGTGGACAAGTATGTGTTGTAATTTTTCAATTGTGATATTGTAATCATGTTATTCATTCTTCACTCTCATAATTCCTTATTAAATATTTTTATATCTTACTAGAAATATCATATATAACCAAGAACGGGATTTATATAGATCTTTAAGGAATTACAATTTAAAATATCCATGACCATTAGGTGTTTTTATCATCTCAAAAATGGTTGTAATAAATAAAATTAAGAGAAATCAATTTACAGACTAAGGAATTAGTTTCTGTTGAGTTAAAAAAGAACTCACCAGACCAAGGGGGTTATGTTACATTCTTAACCCATATATGTGAATTATCATGAACAAAACAACCTCATAATAAAATTGATTTGATAACAACCTTTAAAATCTACATCCCCAATGCATTTCTCTACAAATTTTCATCTAAACCAAATCTCTGTGTTTTTCTTTATCTTTCAAGTAATTTATCAATAAATTGTAATCCAACATTTTTTTAAACACCAAAATAATTGATTCTTAATTTCAATAAACTTCACTAAATCAAATAGAAACTAGATAAACAAAACAAAAATAACTCCCTTTCCCGCTAGATAAAACCATTTCCGGTATTATACTTTTTAGGGTAATTTAATTTGGATTGTCGAAAATAACAATATGGCATAAACGATACTAAAACATTTTATTAAATTAAATACCACTAATTATAAGAACATAATTGAAAAATAAACCTATAAAATTTGATGAAAACAATTTTTTGAAAAATGAATATTTCAAGTATAAAGTGAACTCATGTTGATTCATTACCTATTAACAATTATTAGATAAATGTAAATTTATTTTAATGAATATATAATATACACATGAAAATAATTCATAAATATATATTATTTTATTAAAATAGAAATACATTGTGCAATTAAAAACAGTTTCTAAAAAAAATTCCCTTCTTATATTCAAATGTTTTTGTCTTTATTTCGATTAAATTGATGATCAATGAATAAATTACTTTTAATTAATTACTAATATATTTCATTGAAATCAAAGTTAATTATTTATTATGATAAATAGTTTATATAAAAATACAATATCCTAAAAATATATATATTTTTTAACATTAGATGATTTTATTCTTAACATTTCAAATTGAGTACTCATTTTTCTTGGAATTGTTTAGTGAAATTATATTAAAGAAATATTTTATTTATATATTTTATAATTAATTTAGTCCTATTTATACCCACAAATAAAATATCTTAGTAATATATATAATATAATATTTCAAACATAGTTTGTATATGTTTAGGGAATCATTTAAAGCATTCTATTGAACACTTTTCAAAAGATATTCATATTCTAAAATCTTAGGGTTTCACATTATACCCCTTATAATAATATTTCACTTGAAATTTTGTTACTTTGATACAAAATAATGAGTATAACTCTACCTCATCATATTCTTAGATTCCCATGTAGCTTCCTCGGATTTATGGATTCGCCATAAAACTTTTATCAGGTGAGTGGTCTTGTTCTACAACTCTCTATCACTTATATCCAAAATATCCACCATTTTTTCCTCATATTAATGATCATTATCTAATATTACAACCAATAAGTTTATTACATGTGAAGGATCGGGTACGTACATACTCAAAAGTGACACACGAACACATCATAAACTTGAGAAAGATTTCGTGGAAGCACTAAGTGATATGTAACCATCCTAATACAATCAATAATTTTAAAGTGATGATATATCTAGGTATTACCTTTACCTTATTTCCAAATATAGTAAACTTATTCCAAGTTGATATTCATAGGAATACCTTATCGCTAACTTCTAACTCAAGATCTCACTGATGATTTTTGTAATAACTTTCTCATCCATTTCTTCAGCTAGCTAAGGACCAAATAACCTTCTTTCTCCAAATTCATCCTAGAATGTTGGAGTTATACACTTCCAATAATATAGGGATTCATAAGGATCTATCTAAATGATTGAGTGAATTATATTGCAGTAATACAATTTTACTAGAGTAAGGTGTTGATCCAAACAACCTTCAAAATCCAAATAAAATGATATCAATTTATATTATAGGGTTTGAATTTTCCTATCAATTTGACCATATATATGAGTATGATATGCAGTGTTAAAGTAAAACTCTATATTCGACGCCTCCTAAATAATTATCTAGGAATTTTTGGTAAACCATGGAACCTGATCAGACATAATAGAATGTGGTACTCCATATAACCTTATAACTTCTTTAATATATATCCTAGCATGACGTTCAAGAAAAAAATCTTCTCTAATAGTATAACATATCATGCATTTAATAACCAATATATATGAGTTTAATAGTAAGGATGTCAAATATTTACATTCCCATGATCTTTTAGGTTTAGAGTTTTATAGAGTTATAAAATAATTAAATTTCATGCAGAACATTAACAAACAGTGTCCATTTTCTCTAAAAAAATAGGGTTCTGATGTTTAGAGTCTTATTTCATTCATGAAACACTTTCTTCATTCAAGGACAACTTCATTTATTCGTAGAAAAACTTCATAAGAGATCTTAATCATCCTTAGTCCCTATTAAAAACATTTGAAATTATGGGATGAGAATAAAAAACATGGTAAGGGATATAAAAATAATGAAAAATCATTATTCTAGTGAAAAACAGGAAAACCCGTAAAATTTTTACCTTTTTTCATAATAAGACTTTGAGTACATAAAAAAATATCCACATTAAAAATAAATATTGTAACGCCCCGACCCCAGCTGCCCAGAGTCGGTGCATTAATTACATAACATTGGCATGATCACAAGAAAGATCAAATCTCGAAAGACCGAATGGTTTAGTAGCCTTGGAAACACTAGATATAATCATAAAGTTTTACATTACATTTCAAAGTGAAAAACTACTACAACAACAAAGTCTTCATATCCACACTATTAACCCCTCATAATATCCCTGCAAGTCATTCATAATTTACTTCTTCACTACCTGGGAAAAATAAAACATAGAAAAGGGGTGAGCTCAAATGCCCAGTAAGGATAACAAAATAGCGGAAACTTTCATAAATAAGAATAAACTTTTAAGGCAATGTATAACTAAAACAAAAGCCTTTAAAACATGAACTTTCAACATGGTATGGCATAAATAAAATGAAATAATGCCATTTACTTACTCACATGGATATTCTACTAATCGAATAATCACATGCAAAAATCAATAACCACTTTCATAATGTTGGAATGCATAATGCCAGACTATCATAACCACATAGTCAAGGCCTCGTGCCAAGACTACAAATAATATTTTGTCAAGGCCTTGTTCCAAGACACTAGTTTGTCTCATGAGACCTACCGATGCATCGAGGAGCTATAGCGGGCTCCACCCGTCACTTATTAAGTCCAATGCATTCCCATATGAAAAGGTTTAAACATAACATAAACATTCGTATTAAAACTAGCATACGAAATGTCAATAATTTCACCATAAACTATGAATGGTATAAAAATAGCACATCCACAGTCAAACATATCACAAAACCTTCAATACAATATAGAAGTTCTGTATCATAATAAATCAACTTCAAATAATCTTAAAATCCATCAAAGGATGTTGACATAGATGAAATCAAAATTCTTTTTAAAGAAGTATCTCCTTTTATTTTGAAATCATTTAAGATCCATATAAAATAAAACATTTTCTTTGAAAATATTCTTATAAGCTTGTAAGGAAAGCTTTGAAGATTTTATAACGGCGTAAAATAACCGCACCCGCCGTATAAGTTAAAAAAAACATTCTTACCTCAATTCTGTCGAAAAGGTTAAAAAGGACCTTGTTTTGAAAACGACGGAAAGATTCCTTTATAAACCTCTTATAAAAAGTCAAAAAAGGGTATAAATGACTTTAACCCATATTCTTGTAAATAGTAAAAATGTTTTGAAATACATTTTTAAGAAACATGGATGTGGATGATAAAGAGATCCCAGTAGATTATTACATATAAACAACCTCGGATAATGAAGAGATTGTGAAATAACCCTTACCTTGTACTTTTCCTTGGTTGGGTTAGGTTAACCTCCTGTATAATGGTGAAATAATTGTTATTAAATTATACAAGAATCATATATATTAATATGATATCATATATGATCTTTTAACATTGATTTATTAATAATATCTTAGAATTATCATCGTTTCGGGTGTTAACTTACTCATTTTCTTTTATATGTTTTGTTACATAAGCCATGTTTGTTGTATCTTATTCATATCCAGAATGATATCAAGTCCTTAAACATCATTTTTAAATCATAAAATGATAATTATACTTGAATGGATACGATGGAGAATGAATCTCATCGCGTTCGTGGAGACGGTAGTCCGTACGTACGCACGAGCGACAATATCATTCTTTTGATATTAAAATAATATATAAATGAATGGTATATCATATATACAGAATCATTAACATGTTATATTTATTATTTACATGAGTTATACATCATTATTATACCCATCCAAATAATATTATATTGAATAACAATTACACCACGACGTGGAGACGGTAAGCCGTACGTACGCACGTATGGTGACATGTTATTCAAAGGGTGGATAGAATACTGAATATGGTTGTACCATACTTATAATAACATCACAGTATATGTGAGATACTGGAGTTATTATTTTATAATGGTAATAAAAAAGGAAGAAGAAGTGGAAGAAGAAATGAACTTAGAAAAGGGTGGTGAAATCATTACCTCTTCTTCGGGTTCTTCCTTTTGATTTGATCAAAAGGGCTCCTTAGGTTGGCTTTCTGATCAAACTAAGGCCTCTAGGTTGTAGTGAGGGATGTTGGGAGAGTATTTGGGTAGAGTTTGGCCGAACCAAAAGGCTTTGAAGGTGTGAAGAAATGAGAAGGAGGAGTGCCCTTTTATAAGAGGGGTGAGGGGCACCTTTGGAAAAGCTAGAAATATTAATTTATAATAAATTCATATTCGGTTTATAATGGCTCCAAAGTTGACTATTAAAAGGTTAGGGTGGGGATAGGTCGAAAAGCACTCAACCAATAGAATTTAGACAGGTTTGGGTACTTATATTAACCTTATCTTTAAGTATTAACTCTAAGTTAATTAGTTTCACTTTTACAATGTCTCTTTGTATTTTTATATAATATGGTTAATAAAATTACTATATACATACAAGCGACCCCCAAGTGGTCCATTAATGATTAACCTATCATAATATAAGTCTCTTGGCCGAACCTTAGATTTTTAGGAATTTAATATCAATTAATAATATAATATTTGTTTTAAGAACTCTTTTATGTCAATTTTGACACTATTCAATAGTTGATTTTTGTGAAACTCATAACAGATTGATTACTTCGAAAAAAGTCCATTAAATCAATCCTAATATATCATATTAGCCTATAAAATTAGTTTAATTCATTAAAAGTTTCATATTATATTTATTTGGGTATTTATAATATCAATTATTTTAATTTTTCACTATTATAGTAATTACTGCATCATCATTGTGTCATAAATAAAATAACTTATTTAATGTCTAAAAATTATAAATAAAATATCATTATGTAGGAAATCTTTTTATCTTTCTAATGAATATTTATAATCGAAAATCCAACATGTATAACCCTATGTAAAAATTGTTGTTCTAAAAGATATATGTTTGTGTCATTTTTGTATTCATTTTGACTTAATTAAAATAAAGTGTCATTATCACTTACAAGTGGATCCATGGGGTCCCAAAATAGACCCAAACATGCCCATGGTCGACTATGTATCAACCAATAGGGTTAAGACACGTTTTAGGGTAATTTAGTATTATTATAATATTATTTTTTTAACACTTATTTACCGGATTTACCCTTAACCATGGTAAATAAAATATTTACCGCAGTAATTATTCAAAATGTCTAAAAATAAAAGTTACCTATTTACACAATTTGAACATCCTGATTCCAAATATGGAATCCATTTTTCTAAATTCAAAACACAGAAGTGGCAGAGATTAATTTAAAATTAATTCCCGCTGTCAAAACAAAAAGCGTGTTTTTAAGAGATAATAACTACCAAAAGATTGACACTTGTTTATGTTCGGTTTAATTGTAAAATTATGTCCAATGACCAACATTATATTAAATGGTAAAAATATATTCTAAATATACTTTAAAACCACTCAAATTCATAATTTATCACTATTACTTATTTTTATTAAAAAAGTTGTTTTTAATTAAAATTTAGTAATTTTCACTATTCATCAAAATATAAAAGTTATCCGAAAAGTACCAAAATTTCACCCTAGGATAATTTCGATATTCCGAATCCAAAAATGAAGTCCATTTTGAAATATAAAATATATATGATTTCAAAAAGTAGGTATCACTATTTACAACGGCTAGTTTAATTAGTTGTGGTGTGTGTTAGAACTCGAGGTTGCGTACAACACACGCTATCGCATTATTCGAAGGGAAACGTACCGTAGAAGCTTGGGGTGTTACATTCTCCCCTCCTTCAAATAATTGCGTCCTCGCAATTTCTAGGGTATTACTGCATAAAAAGACTCGGGTGGTTCTTCATCATAAGTTCCTCGGGTTCCCACGTTGCCTCTTCCATCTTATGATTTCTCCACAAAACTTTTACCAGACGCGTCGTCCGGTTTCTCAGTACTTGTTCTCTTGTATCAAGAATCCTGACGGGCTCTTCACAATAGGAAAGATCGGGTTCCAGTTCTAATTCCTCATAGGTGAGTACATGCGTTGGGTCAGGCATGTATTTCCTCAACAGAGATACGTGGAACACATCGTGAACTTTGGAGAGACTTGGCGGCATTGCCAATCGGTAAGCTACAGCCCCAATTCGTTCTAGAATTTCGAAAGGTCCGATGTACCTGGGACTCAATTTACCTTTCTTACCAAAACGTATGACTCCCTTCCACGGAGATACCTTCAGGAAAACATGATCACCGACTTGAAATTCCAAATCCTTCCTTCGATTATTGGCATAGCTCTTCTGCCTACTTTGAGCTGCTTTAATGTGATTTTGGATTACCTTCACCTTTTCCACCGTTTCCTCCACCAGTTCTGGGCCTACAAGTTTTCTTTCACCAACGTCATCCCAACAGGTTGGTGTACGACATCTCTTTCCGTATAACGCTTCATATGGTGCCATCTGAATACTCGAATGGAAGCTATTGTTATAGGAAAATTCTACTAGTGGTAAATATTGATCCCACATACCCTGAAAATCAAGTGAGCAAGATCTCAACATGTCTTCTAAGGTCTGAATAGTCCGTTCTGATTGTCCGTCTGTCTGAGGGTGGTAAGCAGTGCTCAAATGAAGTTCAGTATCCAGGGATTTCTGAAGACTTTTCCAAAATCTTGAAGTAAAACGGGGATCACGATCAGAAACAATCGATAGGGGTACTCCATGAAGTCTCACAACTTCATTAATATATAGTCTTGCTAGAAGTTCCAGGGGTAGATCTTCTCTTATAGCAAGAAAATGTGCTGACTTGGTAAGACGATCAACAATAACCCATATTGCATCGTTCCTTCTAGGATTCTTTGGTAGCCCCATGACAAAGTCCATCGTAATATTGTCCCATTTCCACTCCGGTATGGGAAGAGGTTGCATGACTCCTCCAGGCTATTGCCTTCCAGCTTTGACTTGTTGACAAACCATACATCTTGACACAAAATCAGCAATCTCCCTCTTCATGTTGTCCCACCAAAAATGTTCCTTCAAATCTCTATACATTTTGGTGCTCCCAGGGTGTATAGAGAAATTGGAACTATGAGCATCATCCAGCAATTCCCTTTTTAGATCAGGTATATTGGGAACACAAAGTCTCTTCCCGAATTTCAAAATTCCACCTTCATACGCAAAGTCTCTCAATCTCCCATCATTCACAGCTTTATTCTTCTTTTGGAATTCTTCATCATCAGTCTGAGAACTCTTAATCCTTTCTAGTAAAGATGGTTTGGCAACCATTTGAAAAAGCATTGATGTTTCACCTTCCCTGGTTATTCCCATGTCCATCTTCACTAGCTCCATGAAAATTGGATCCCTTTCAATTCTCATATTGTTCAAAACTCCATGGTCTTTTCTACTCAAAGCATTTGCCACCTTGTTTGCCTTCCCTGGGTGGTAGTGTATCGTACAATCATAATCCTTGAGTAATTCAAGCCATCTCCTTTGCCTCATGTTGAGTTCTTTTTGTGAGAAAATATACTTCAAACTCTTGTGATCAGTATAAATCTCACATTTTTCACCATAGAGGTAGTGCCTCCATATTTTCAAAGCAAAGATCACTGCTGCTAATTCGAGATCATGAGTAGGATAGTTTTGTTCATGAATTTTCAACTGTCGTGATGCATAGGCAATAACTCTATCATTCTGCATAAGGACACAGCCAAGTCCTTTCTTTGATGCATCACTATAAATAACGAACCCATCATTCCCCGATGGTAGAGTCAATATAGGAGCATTGACTAATCTTCTCTTCAGTTCTTCGAAACATTCTTCACACTCTTTTGTCCAAACAAATTTAACCCCTTTATGTGTGAGCTTCGTTAATGGGTTAGCCAATCGGGCAAAATTCTGGACGAAACGTCGATAATAACCTGCCAAGCCAATAAAACTACGTACCTCAGTTATACTCGTAGGTGCTGGCCATTCTTGGATTGCCTTGGTCTTAGAAGGATCAACAGAGATTCCATCTTTTGAGACAATATGGCCAAGAAAAGAAATCTCCTGAATCCAGAATTCACACTTGCTAAACTTTCCATATAATTCATGCCTCCTCAGAGTCTTCAAGATAATGCGCAAGTGATTTTCATGATCTTCGTAGGTTTTGGAGTATACCAAGATATCATCAATAAATACCACCACAAATTCATCGAGATACTCCTTGAAAACTCTATTCATTAGATCCATGAATACAGAGGGTGCATTAGTCAATCCAAACGGCATTACAGTAAACTCGTAATGCCCGTACCTGGTTCGAAATGCTGTTTTCGGAATGTCTTCCTTCTTCACACACAACTGATGGTATCCAGATCGAAGGTCAATCTTTGAAAAGTATTGAGCTCCATGCAGTTGGTCAAATAAATCATCAATACGAGGTAGGGGATACTTGTTCTTTATCGTTATAGCATTGATCTCCCTGTAGTCGATACATAACCTCATAGATCCATCTTTCTTTTTAACAAAAAGAACAGGGGCTCCCCATGGAGAAACACTAGGGCGAATAAATCCCTTATTACTCAATTCCTCTAGTTGTTTCTTTAGTTCGACTAGCTCTACAGTGGCCATTCTATAAGGGGTCTTCGATATAGGCCTTGATCCAGGAATCAAATCAATGGAAAACTCAACTTCTCGTTCTGGAGGATGTCCAGGTAAATCTTCCGGAAATATATCTACAAACTCTTTCACAATAGGTACATCCTCTATTTGAACATTCCTTTCCTCACCGACAGTTATTTCATTCTCTTCCTCCCTGATAATTGAATTAAGTTGAGCTACAGGGGGTGGATCTAAATAAGAATTAGGTGGTGACGATTCTGCTCTAAAAATAAGGTGCTCCTTATTATTATCATCAAGAATCGTAACCTCTTTCTTCTTACAATAAATCTTCGCATCATAGTCCGAAAGCCAGTCCATACCGAGGATTATATCAAACTCAATCATAGGTATGACGATGAAATCAGCAGATAAAGAAAATTTATGTGCTCTAATGGGGACTGATTTACAAAACTTTGTTGCAACGATACTTCCCTTAGGAGTTTTAACTGACAACTCCCTTATTAAATCAAATTGGAAATATCTAATTTTCTTAGCAAACTGGGAAGATATGAAACAATGCGATGATCCAGAATCAAATAATGCATTTGCTAAACTTGAGGAAACCATTAAATTACCTGCCACCACGTCTTTCGGAGCTTCTACCTCAGCAGTAGTGATAGCATAAGCCTGGCCTTGATCCCTTGGCCTTTTCTGAGGTAAGTTCTCCTGACGCTTAGGACACGCATTTGCATAATTCCCCATCTCCCTGCAATTGTAGCACTGAACGTTGGTAGCTTCCTTCTTCCCCTTGCAATCATGAGCTTGGTGGCCTTTTTCACCACACTTGTAACAGACTCCCATTCCCTTCAAGCAAGTACCAGGATGTTTCTTCCCGCATTTACCACAAGATGGATATTCAACCTTTCCCTTCTTCCCCTTATTTCCATTCCCAGATTGATCAGCAGGTCTCTTCTTCTCTTTCTTTGCTTTAAAGTCATAAGACTTAGAGAATTCCTTTTCGGTCTTGATAGCACATGAGACAATGTCTTCGTACGATGAAAAGGATTGTGAGACTAATGCTCGACGGAGAAATGGTTTTAACCCATCAAAGAAACGATCAATCTTACTTCTTGGGTTGCGAATATAATCTCCAGCATACCTCGCTAACCTTGTAAAGTTAGCCTCATACTTTGTGACATTCTCATCCTCCTTTTGTCTCAGACTCAGAAATTGTCTTTCCATATCTGCTCGATGGTCGCGAGGAAAGTATTTTTCTAAAAACAGATCTTTGAACTCCCTCCATTCCATGTTTGATACTTCATCATCTTCCTTCATGTTTTGAATCAATGACCACCATTGATCAGCATCTCCAGTGAGGCGGTAAACTGCCATGATAACTTTCTCCCTTTCACTGCTCCCCAAAGCCTGAAATATTTTCTCTAGGGAATTTATCCATTGCTCAGCTACTAAGGGATTTGTACTCCCATTGAACGTTGGTGGTTATTGTCTCATGAATCGATCTAACATTGATCCTCCACGCTGCGGATCAGGGTGCTCCATACGGGTAAGGTTATTATTCATAACCTGAGTAAGTTGTCCCAGTATGGTGATTAGCTGATCAGCACCAGTTGCATCACCAGCCCCACTATAATTATCTTGAGCAGGAGGGCAATCCCTACATGGAGTGCGTGCATTGATACGGTTTCCATTTCTTCCACTAGGCGCCATTTCTAAACAATGGCATAAACTAGATCAGTTTATGAATCAAAATACATAATCTCATACTTATAAAACACTTAACATAAATTGAACTATTTATGGATATAATCCATAATCATAAAAATGTTTTCTTTGAGGAAGTATATACTCATAAACCCTTCATAATTATTTGTAAAGAAAATGAGAGTTATCCTAAGCATATCCCCCGGGAGTGTCGTAACCAAGAGTGAAGCAAGGCCCGTTGTCGTGCACCAGTTCCCGTTCGAGTCTAGCTCAAAGCGGTGTTTTCGGGTTTTACCCCTAGGTACATCTGTGCCAGAGCCGCCTCTACCTGCTCGTATCCAGACAGGGATGTATTGCTCGGAAAACTCACAAAGTCTCTACAATACCAAAATTCTAGGAAGTTCTTCTATACTAATCCTCAAAGTTCATCTTAGGTCTATGTGCTCTAATCAGAGTTTATCAAAATCTAGCTTCCAAGGTTTGTACTAAACTTCCTCTGATACCAACTGTAACGCCCCGACCCCAGCTGCCCAGAGTCGGTGCATTAATTACATAACATTGTCATGATCACAAGAAAGATCAAATCTCGAAAGACCGATTGGTTTAGTAGCCTTGGAAACACTAGATATAATCATAAAGTTTTACATTACATTTCAAAGTGAAAAACTACTACAACAACAAAGTCTTCATATCCACACTATTAACCCCTCATAATATCCCTGCAAGTCATTCATAATTTACTTCTTCACTACCTGGGAAAAATAAAACATAGAAAAGGGGTGAGCTCAAATGCCCAGTAAGGATAACAAAATAGCAGAAACTTTCATAAATAAGAATAAACTTTTAAGGCAATGTATAACTAAAACAAAAGCCTTTAAAACATGAACTTTCAACATGGTATGGCATAAATAAAATGAAATAATGCCATTTACTTACTCACATGGATATTCTACTAATCGAATAATCACATGCAAAAATCAATAACCACTTTCATAATGTTGGAATGCATAATGCCAGACTATCATAACCACATAGTCAAGGCCTCGTGCCAAGACTACAAATAATATTTTGTCAAGGCCTTGTGCCAAGACACTAGTTTGTCTCATGAGACCTACCGATGCATCGAGGAGCTATAGCGGGCTCCACCCGTCACTTATTAAGTCCAATGCATTCCCATATGAAAAGGTTTAAACATAACATAAACATTCGTATTAAAACTAGCATACGAAATGTCAATAATTTCACCATAAACTATGAATGGTATAAAAATAGCACATCCACAGTCAAACATATCACAAAACCTTCTATACAATATAGAAGTTTTGTATCATAATAAATCAACTTCAAATAATCTTAAAATCCATCAAAGGATGTTGACATAGATGAAATCAAAATTCTTTTTAAAGAAGTATCTCCTTTTATTTTGAAATCATTTAAGATCCATATAAAATAAAACATTTTCTTTGAAAATATTCTTATAAGCTTGTAAGGAAAGCTTTGAAGATTTTATAACGGCGTAAAATAACCGCACCCGCCGTATAAGTTAAAAAAAACATTCTTACCTCAATTCTGTCGAAAAGGTTAAAAAGGACCTTGTTTTGAAAACGATGGAAAGATTCCTTTATAAACCTCTTATAAAAAGTCAAAAAAGGGTATAAATGACTTTAACCCATATTCTTGTAAATAGTAAAAATGTTTTGAAATACATTTTTAAGAAACATGGATGTGGATGATAAAGAGATCCCAGTAGATTATTACATATAAACAACCTCGGATAATGAAGAGATTGTGAAATAACCCTTACCTTGTACTTTTCCTTGGTTGGGGTAGGTTAACCTCCTGTATAATGGTGAAATAATTGTTATTAAATTATACAAGAATCATATATATTAATATGATATCATATATGATCTTTTAACATTGATTTATTAATAATATCTTAGAATTATCATCGTTTCGGGTGTTAACTTACTCATTTTCTTTTATATGTTTTGTTACATAAGCCATGTTTGTTGTATCTTATTCATATCCAGAATGATATCAAGTCCTTAAACATCATTTTTAAATCATAAAATGATAATTATACTTGAATGGATACGATGGAGAATGAATCTCATCGCGTTCGTGGAGACGGTAGTCCGTACGTACGCACGAGCGACAATATCATTCTTTTGATATTAAAATAATATATAAATGAATGGTATATCATATATACAGAATCATTAACATGTTATATTTATTATTTACATGAGTTACACATCATTATTATACCCATCCAAATAATATTATATTGAATAACAATTACACCACGACGTGGAGACGGTAAGCCGTACGTACGCACGTATGGTGACATGTTATTCAAAGGGTGGATAGAATACTGAATATGGTTGTACCATACTTATAATAACATCACAGTATATGTGAGATACTGGAGTTATTATTTTATAATGGTAAGAACAAAGGAAGAAGAAGTGGAAGAAGAAATGAACTTAGAAAAGGGTGGTGAAATCATTACCTCTTCTTCGGGTTCTTCCTTTTGATTTGATCAAAAGGGATCCTTAGGTTGGATTTCTGATCAAACTAAGGCCTATAGGTTGTAGTGAGGGATGTTGGGAGAGTATTTGGGCAGAGTTTGGCCGAACCAAAAGGCTTTGAAGGTGTGAAGAAATGAGAAGGAGGAGTGCCCTTTTATAAGAGGGGTGAGGGGCACCTTTGGAAAAGCTAGAAATATTAATTTATAATAAATTCATATTCGGTTTCTAATGGCTCCAAAGTTGACTATTCAAAGGTTAAGGTGGGGATAGGTCGAAAACCACTCAACCAATATAATTTAGATAGGTTTGGGTACTTATATTAACCTTATCATTAAGTATTAACTCTAAGTTAATTAGTTTCACTTTTACAATGTCTCTTTGTATTTTTATATAATATGGTTAATAAAATTACTATATACATCCAAGCAACCCCCAAGTGGTCCATTAATGATTAACCTATCATAATATAAGTCATATAAGTCTCTTGGCCGAACCTTATATTTTTAGGAATTTAATATCAATTAATAATATAATATTTGTTTTAAGAACTCTTTTATGTCAATTTTGACACTATTCAATAGTTGATTTTTGTGAAACTCATAACAGATTGATTACTTCGAAAAAAGTCCATTAAATCAATCCTAATATATCATATTAGCCTAGAAAATTAGTTTAATTCATTAAAAGTTTCATATTATATTTATTTGGGTATTTATAATATCAATTATTTTAATTTTTCACTATTATAGTAATTACTGCATCATCATTGTGTCATAAATAAAATAACTTATTTAATGTCTAAAAATTATAAATAAAATATCATTATGTAGGAAATCTTTTTATCTTTCTAATGAATATTTATAATCGAAAATCCAACATGTATAACCCTATGTAAAAATTGTTGTTCTAAAAGATATATGCTTGTGTCATTTTTGTATTCATTTTGACTTAATTAAAATAAAGTGCCATTATCACTTACAAGTGGATCCATGGGGT
Source organism: Viscum album (assembly GCA_963277665.1). Lineage (NCBI taxonomy): Eukaryota > Viridiplantae > Streptophyta > Magnoliopsida > Santalales > Viscaceae > Viscum > Viscum album. The sequence continues at coordinate 1,649,319,813 of OY728136.1, forward strand.
CCCAAAATAGACCCAAAGATGCCAATGGTCGACTATGTATCAACCAATAGGGTTAAGACACGTTTTAGGGTAATTTAGTATTATTATAATATTATTTTTTTAACCCTTATTTACCGGATTTACCCTTAACCATGGTAAATAAAATATTTACCGCAGTAATTATTCAAAATGTCTAAAAATAAAAGTTACCTATTTACACAATTTGAACATCCTGATTCCAAATATGGAATCCATTTTTCTAAATTCAAAACACAGAAGTGGCAGAAATTAATTTAAAATTAATTCCCGCTGTCAAAACAAAAAGCGTGTTTTTAAGAGATAATAACTACCAAAAGATTGACACTTGTTTATGTTCGGTTTAATTGTAAAATTATGTCCAATGACCAATATTATATTAAATGGTAAAAATATATTCTAAATATACTTTAAAACCACTCAAATTCATAATTTATCACTATTACTTATTTTGATTAAAAAAGTTGTTTTTAATTAAAATTTAGTAATTTTCACTATTCATCAAAATATAAAAGTTATCCGAAAAGTACCAAAATTTCACCCTAGGATAATTTCGATATTCCGAATCCAAAAATGAAGTCCATTTTGAAATATAAAATATATATGATTTCAAAAAGTAGGTATCACTATTTACAACGGCTAGTTTAATTAGTTGTGGTGTGTGTTAGAACTCGAGGTTGCGTACAACACACGCTATCGCATTATTCGAAGGGAAACGTACCGTAGAAGCTTGGGGTGTTACAAATATTTTCTTAGAGAAACCTATTTAAAACCATTATAAATCATAATAAACCCATAAAGTCATCATTGGGAACATGAGAACTCATGAAAACATTTCTTCTAATAGAAAACCTTTCACCTTTAAAAATTCATAGATTTTATTTACCTCATGAAGTCAAAATATTTATATAAAATCCAATTTTGAATGAATAATATAGATATTTTAGAATATCATAATAATAAACCATGTCCACTCATGTTTAAACCATGTTTTAATGAAAATATCCCAATTAATTCCTTACGAATAACCTATCAGGTTATCTCCCTTATTTTTCACCATTGAAGACAAATCATTAACTAATGCATTGGAGAGCTATATCGAGCTCACCCATAATCATGAGATATATAAATCTCAACAATAATCATCTACAATACTCAATTATAATATCATTAAAAAAAATTTCTAATCTTGAACATTTTTAATAATAAAACCCCTGAAAACTCATTTCAACCCATAAGAAAAATGCTTTACATTTATGCACAATTATAAGCAGAAATATCATTTTTCTTTAAAAAAAATTAAAAATTAAAAATTTATATAATGGATAGAATATAATATAATTAGAAAAAACATTTAAAATTATAGAGAAATATTTATAATTAATAATATATATGGTGTATGTAAAAGGGGGTCAACCCATATATATTAAAAACCCTTCTTTTTCACTTTTTTAAAAAGTTAAAAATAGCCCAATAGAAAATGATGAAATGATTCCTTCTTAAACACTTGAAAATAATGTAAAATATATTTGAAAAATTAAATTTATAAAGCTTTTAATCATAAATAAAAACTTTCTTGAAATATTTAAAATAACATGGATATATAGGAAAAGGAGTTTATGATTTTAAAAACAATGTTTTAATGAAAAATATATTATGACATTAGAAACATTTGAATCAAAAGAACAATGAAGTATAGAACATGAAAACAATTTTTAAAACAATTTAATATTTGTAAATTAATGATAAAATAAATAATTATGAAATTATATACACCACAAAAAATAAATCCTGTGGTGAAAATTAAATGAGTCTTAAAGAAAGGAATCTATGATGAGAAATCCATTACCTCATCTCCTGAATCTCCATTACATACTTTACTTTTCTGAATAATAAAATTGTATAAAATTTATAATTTATTAATAAATTCTTAATTTTAATTCCTTTAATATTATTCCTATTATTTTATTAATTATCATGTTTAATTTAGATACTAAATTAGTTAAGTTCATGTGAGACGTTTTAAGGTTGTTCTGTCCATTATCTCCAAAATAAATTTGGTAGGTTAACTATGGTCAAATATTTTATGGTTACATCATGTAAATATGAATAAACATGAAGTAATTATAATTTTTATACATTAATTACAATTTTATATCCATCCATGAAATATGGTAAATAAAAAATGAATCACATCACTTTGTGGAGGTGGTAGTCTACACCTATGCATGAGCGAAATTATCAATTTTGAAAATATAGGAAGGTAAGAAATAAAGAAATATAATATCTTTATAGAATCATAATTATGTCATAAATATCATCTATATTCATTTTATCCATAATTTTAACCATCGAATAGAAACACATATCTTCATAGAGATGGTAGTAAAACACATACACAAAAGTGATATTTTCATTTTCCATAGGATAGAAAAGGAGGTGAATAAGGGTTGTTTCATCAATATATTAGTATTTAAGTATATGGAAGATACTAAATTTTTTATATGATCATGTTAATATAAGATTTAATGGTCTTTGATGGAGAAATAAACATGAAAACACTCTATTAAGAGTTATTCCTCTTCTTTGAGAAACCTCCTTTGGCTTACGCATTAAGCCTTATAGGTTGGTATTTTGGTGAGACTATAACCTCTGGGAAATGGGAAGTATGGTTGGAAAGTTAATTTTTTATTTCTTGATCAATATAAATGTATTATTTTTTATTATTAATAAAGTATAATAGGTTTCCTTTTATAAGTTAGGTGGGTGGTAATCTTGTAAATATATGAAATATTAATATATAATGAGTCCAACCCATGTAAAATGGATCCAAATTCCATATATTCTAATATAAGAATTATATGGTCAAAAAAATAAAAAAAAATAAAATGTATACATTTCAAATTAGAATTTTTAACCTTATCTCTTAGTTTAATCACCCCCCCTGTTAACCCTTTTAACGTTGATCATGGTAATAAATTTTTAAGTCTCCATGAGTAATTAAAGTAATTTGAAAAATTACAAGTGTCACATACATTAAAAATTCATCCACCATATTTAATGTAGTATTTATTATGATTTTATAGTGATTTCAAAATAATTTTAAACCTTTAAATTCATTTAAACTCATTTTCATGACTAATCACATTTCTTAGCTTTAAAGGAATAAAGATAACAGTGTAATTATAATATATTTACTTTAAACATCACTAATACCTTTTAATTATCCATTAAATTCATGTAATACCACAATATATGCAAAAAAATATTACTTTTAATGTTTTAAAAATAATTTACTTGATGTTTCTATTGTTTTCACAAGAGATACATCGACATTGCATAAGAATTCAAGCTAATTATACCATATGAAAAAATTAAAAATAAATTAATATCATTAAATTAATTTATTAATATTAAAAATAATTATTTAAAATCATTAATAACTACTTTTATTTCTATAAAAACATATTAGATATATTAAAATAAATAAATTGATATTTTCTAATTATCCATTACTTAATATAATATAAGGGTTACACTCAAATAAAAGTGGAACTAAAATACCATATTTTCAAATATAATATGATTTTGGTCCAAATACACTTATCTAATTAAATAAAGGGAAGCTTTAGAATAATTTTTAGACCTTATCTCAAAGTCTTAACTTTGTTTAACCCATTTTACCCTTCATCGTGGCGATAAACTTTTAACATAGTTAATATTCATTATGACTAAAAATGAAATTGACCTATTAAATAATTTTAGTATTATAATTTAAAAAATAAATCAATTTCCTAAAATTTAATTATTATTATTTTTAAATATTAATTTTAATATAAGTGAATGAAACGCAACAAAAATTGTTTTTAGAAAAATACCTATTTTAAGCATAAAAATGATTTCATACTAAAATAAATTATATTTTTGATTCACATTGAATTAAATGGAAAATTGCTAATAAAATGGGACTAATTTTACTTTAAAACCAATCAAAAATATAATGATACATTGTAAATACTTTTAAATAAATGACAGTTTTTATAAAAAAATACCATTTTCACTATTCACTCAAAAATCAATCTTTTCATAAAAAATCACACTAAGATATTTATGGTATAATTAAATAAAATAATTTACACTTTATCAAATAAAATTCCTAAAATTCATAAATTTATATTTTATATTAAAATAAAAAAAATGAGGAAAATCTACTATTATAGAAGAACTTACACTTTTATATTTTTAAGACTTTTATCCATATTTGATGTAATTCTTGTCATTAAAAATTTAGTACTTATTTCCTAGGTACTAATAAATAAATTTTAATAATGGAATCTTGAAAATATATGTTTCATAATTTTGTTACTCCTATTTATACCCACCAAACTAATGGCTAGGTTATAATAGTTATATTTAAATAATATTATTATTTCTATATTATATCAAGGTTCATTTATAAACCGGGGTTCCTATGACATGAACTATATAATATATTTTAAAATATCAAGGTATTTTATTATGATCCCATAAATAAATTGAGACCAAAAATTTTTATACATTTTTTAAAATATTTTTAGAATCAACTCCGAGGAGTGGAGAAGGACTTCAAAAACCATTAATATAAAAGGATACCAAATAATGGAACCTTAAAATAGAGGAAAGGAGACAGAATTTGTAGTGGAAGTAAAATATATATAAGTGATAATAAATACCATTTAATCCACTTTCATAAAATTTAATTTTAATAAGGATTTTAATGTCTAGTTTTATACTAGGAAACTTATAATCTCTTAAGTATTTCTTAAACTGTGCCTTTACCATAATGAGATTAATTCTAGTGAAATATTTTCATAAAGCTTACCTTCATAGAAGAGCGCTATTTTACAAATAAGGATTGATAGATTTATCTTACTCTTGATTAAGTTGAGTAATTTTAATACCATAAAGATAGATAATAATATAAAATATACTTACTAGTCTTAATCCCATATAATAAGTTTAATTTCTTTATTTGGTTAGTTTTAAGAAGTTTTCCACCTCTACTTAATTTCATTTTCTAAATGATAAATGGGGAATTTTTCAATCTTGAATCACTAAAATTAACTTCCAATGAATCATAGGGTCCTTAAAAGGATGAAATTTTATTTCTATTATTTCTATCCATTGACAAAAACCAAAAATGATTAGCACAAGATAAGATAATATCTGATATGAAAAAACCTTCATATTAAGAAATGCAGCATTAATCTCTAAAGCCCAAATAATAACACTCAAATATGAACTTTAAACATTTTATAAATATATAACCTCAATGATATTAAAAATATATCTGACTAAATTTTAAACCCAAAATTCAAAAACATTTGATCACATATTCTTCCCATATAAACTTATAATTCCATCCAAACAACATCATTCACTCATAAAGTCGCATACCAAAAATGTATAATATCTAATCACATAATCTCCAAAATATGTTAATTATTTACAAATTAAAATCATGTATACCTCTATAAATTAACCTATTAATTTTTCCTCAAATTTTATTTACCTTAACCTTTTAATGTTCCCAAAATAGTGAACTTATTTAAAAATAAAATTAATCACATTTTCACTAAATCAATTTTCAATCATATGGTTGTATAAATAAAAAAACATATGTTCTCTATATGTAATAACCCTTTATCCCAATTAAAAATAATTTATTATCCTTAAAGTTAATCAATACCTTTCAACTTATGTTCACAAAATATAAAATAATTCATCCTTAATAACCTTTTCACTAAAACATATACTAAACCCAAGGATTTTATTCCCATTATGGTCACTAAAAATACTCTTAAACATATTAAACTCCCATCGCATAAAACCTAAAAAGGTGTATCTATGAATTTTGATATACCTTAGACTTATTAACCTATTATGCTTTCTAATACTCTTAAAATATCTTCATTTGAAAAATCTAAACCTCTAGAGTTTTCTAAACCCTTTCTTTGATACAAACTATAACTCCATGTTCCAATAACGATACATAAATATTATTTTAATATCAATGATTTCACATTTTTACATTCCCATGATCTTTTAGGTTATTAATTTTAGAAATTTTGAAAATTCATTACATCACATAGGAAACATTGACACGTAGTGTGCATTTTATCTACACAAATAGATTTCTAAAGTTCATAGTCATGTTCCATTTATGACATGATTTCTTTATTCAAGTCCAATTTATGTTATTCAGAGAAAGACTTTATAATAGATCCTACTCATAACTTGATCCTATAAAAAACATTTAAAAATTTGGATTGAGAATAAAGATATATATAAGGTATATAAAGATAATTAAAACCTATTATTCCATTGAAAAATAGGAAAATCCATGAAAAAATTTACCCTTTTTATACAATAAGACTTTGAGTACATAAATAAAACATTTCCACATTAAAAATAAATATTTCCTCACAAAAAACCTTTGAAACCAATTATAAACAAAAATAAAACCATGAATGTATAATAATGAACATGAGAAATCATGAAAACATTTCTTTAAAAAGTAAACCTTTCACCTTAAAGAGTGCATAAACTCTATTTACCTTATGAAATCAAAATAATTCCATAAAAACCATTTTTACAAGAAATAATATTGGAAACTTGGAACATTATATTCATAGGTAGTGTTTACTCTTTTTTAAACTATGTTATAATAACCAAGTCCCAATTAATTCCATATGAGTAACCTACCATGTTCTCTCCCTCATTTTTCACCTTCAAATCTAGATCAATACCCAATGCATTAGAGGGATTTATTAAGCTCACCCATCATCATGAGATGTATATAACTCACCCTTTAACATATATAATGATCAAGTGTTATATAAAGAACAAAAAAAATATTGAACATTTTCATTATAAAACCATTGAAAAATCATTTTAACCGATAAGAAAAACAGTTTCCATTTTCACATTATCATAAAAAGAAATATCATTTTTCCTTAAAAACTATTAAAATTTAAAAATTCACATTAGATCAAGAATATTAAATAATTTGAAAAAATATTTTAAAATATATATTAATATTAATAAATAATAATGGATTTTATGGTTTGAAATGGTGGTCAAGTTGTATACGTTAAAAATATTCTTTTTATACTTTTGTAAAAAGTTAAAAATAACCCATATAGAAAAAGATAAAAAAGAATCATTTTTAAAAATTTATAAAGAAATATATTAGAAAAATAACTTTTTATACCACTTAATCTAAATTAATTAAATTATTTAATCACTTAAAATTACATTTATTTAGAGGAAAAATATCTTAAAACATTTAAAATGTAATTTTAAAGAAAAATCCTATACAATTTTAGTAACCTTTAAATCAAAAAAAATAAAGTACAGAACTAGTAAAGTATTTTTAAACCAATTTAAAATAATTAAATTAATGATAAAAACAACCTTTTTTAATTATATACACCACACAATAGAAAAAACATGGTGAAAATGTCATGGGTCTCAAAGAAATGAAATTGAGATGAGAAATCTATTACTTCTTCTCTCGACTCACTATTTCCATCCATTAATTTACTAAATAATAAAATTTTATTAATTTTATAGATTATTAATAACCATTTCATATTAATTCCCTTAAAAATATTCTAATTATTTTAATTTTTTCCATATTTATTTATTTACTAAATCAGATAAGTTTATGTCAGACCTTTTGAGGTCGTTCAATTCATAATCTCCAAGATAACTTTGGTAGGTTGAACATGGAAAAAGTGTAAATGTTTTAATATTATCAATAATATTAAAAAAAATATAATGTTTATAAATTAAATAAAATTTTATTATGATCTATGAAATATAAACAAGAAAAATGAATCACATAGATTCGTGGAGATGATAGTCTACACCTACACACGAGCGACATTATCATTCTCTAACATATGTAAATGTAAGAAATTGGGTAATATATTATATTTCAAAAAAATAATTATTTAATAATTCTCATATATATACATTTTATCCATAATTTTAACCATCCATATGATACGGTGATGAAAAATAAAACACATTGCTTTATGAAGGTGGTAGTCCACACATATGAATAAGATATGTTTTCATTTTCCATAGGATGGTAAAGGAGATGAATAAGCGTTGTTTAATAAACATAAAAAAAATTAAATATATTTAGGATAATAATTTTATTATATTATTATGGTTATATAAGATTTAAATGAGTTATATGAACAAATAAATTCGAAAACCCTCAGTAAATAGTTATTCATATTCTTTTAGAAACCTTCATTGGCTTACACCTTAAGCCTTCTAGACTGGTCTTATGGTGAGACCATAACCACTAGGACATGGTTAGGAAAATTTTGAAGTAATTTTTTCTCATATTGGTTGATATAAATGGTTCATTATCTATGATTAAAAGAGGAGAATATGTTCCCATTTATAAGTGAGGTGGGTGTCAATCTTGTAAATACATGAAATATTAATATATAATATGTTCCTAACTCATTTAAAATGGATACAAAGTGATATATATTAAAATATAAATATTTTAAGGTGATAATAAATTCAAAAAATAAAATTTATACAAGTTTGAGAGAAATTTTGAGCCGTATCTATTAGTTTAACCCCTTCTTTAACCCTTTTAACTTTACTCATGGTAATAAAATTTTCAACCGCTATGGTTCATGAAAGTAATTTTAAAAAATCAAAGCTACACATAAATCAGCCATGTATTATATTATAAAATATTTCTATTAAAATTTATTAAATATAGTATATTTTATGATTTACTAATTTTTTGGAAAAAAATTAAACCTTAAATATCATTTAATGTTATTTTCATGACTATTTGTATATATTGAATTTAAAGGCATAAATATAATAATGGAATTAAAATATTAACAATTTAAAAAGACACAATACCTTATTATTATCTATTAAATTATTTTTAAATAATAATTTATCCAAGACATATTACTTTAATTTTTAAAAAAATAATTTACTTGCTTTTTTTATTGCTTTCACAAGAGTTGTGTAAGAATTGCATAAGCATTCAAGGTAATTAAACCATCAATAAAAATTAAAAATAAGTTATATCATAAAAATAATTTATTAATATTCAAAATAAATATTTATAACCATTCATAACAACTTTTTAACTCCATGAAAACATATTGTAGATATTATAAGAAAGAGAGTGACATTTTGAAATTATCCTTTACTTAAAATAATATAATGGTTATAATCAAAGTAAAGTGGGAAAAAATGTAATATTTTTAAATAAAGGATTATTATTGTCAAAATAATCTCATCCAAATATTTTTACTAAAATTTATGGCTTATAACATAGTTTTAACCTTGTTTAACCCATTTTACCCTTTATCATGATGATAAACTTTTATCATGGTTACTATTCATTATGACTAAAAATGAAATTTAACTTACTACATAATTTTAATATGATTTTTGAAAATATTTAATCCATTTTTAAAGATTTAATTTCCACAATTGGTAAAAATTAATTTCAAAATAAGTGTGTGAAATGAAAAGAAGAACGGTTTTTAGAAAAATGCCTTTTAAGCATAAAAATAAATTTTTTCCAAAATAATGTATAATATTAATTAATATTGAATTAATTATATTGTTTTTAATAAAATTGGATAAATTTTACTTTAAAAACAATCCAAAATAGAATTATACTTTTTAAATTCTTTAAAAGAAATTGCAGCTTTTATAAAAATCGATATGTTTCACTATTCACTCACAAAACCAATATTTTTCAGAAAACCAAAAATTTCCACCAAAAATATATTTGATATAATGATATAAAAAATTTCATCCATTTTATCAAATAAAATTTCTAAAATTTGTAAATTTATATTTTATATGAAAATACAAAATATTAGGAAAACCTGTTTTTATAATAAAAATAACCCTTTTATACTTTTGGTGGGTCTTACTATTAGTTTGTTTAATTATTATTATTATTAATTTATTATGTATTCCATAGGATCTAATTAATAAATTTTAATATATAAAACTTCAAAAAATATATTTCATAATGCAGTTACTCTTATTTATACTCACCAAACCAACAGCTAAGTTATAACAGTTGTATTTAAATAATAGTATTTCTATAGTATATCATAATTTTTTTAATCTATGGATTACATGTGGTATATACTATCAAAATATATTTTATAATATCATGGTGTTATAAATATTAATTAAATATTCTTACTCCATAAGGTGATCAACTAACAACCCAAAAAACATTATGGCCTTTAGATGTTTTGGGGAGTCCTATAACAAAATCTTTGATGATTTTTTTCCATCTTCATTCTGGTATGAGTAATAATTATAAAATCCCCTTAAATTTCTATCTCTCAACCTAAATTTACTAAAATACTAAGAATTAAGATACATACTCTACAATATCCCTTTATTATGTTGTCCCGACAGAAATGATCATTGAGATCTCTTTACATCGTTGTACTCCCAAGTTGAATAGAAAATGATGAACTATAATCTTCATATAATAGATCATTATTCAAGTCTCTTATTTATGGGATGCATAGTTAGTTATTAAACTTTATCATTCCATAACAATCATTTTTGAACTTAGGAACCTTCCTTACCTTATTCTATAGTTCCACATCCTCCTTCTATGCCTCTTTAATACTCACATGGATTGATGGTTGAAAATTGATTTGATAAATATAGGATATGTCCCTTTACCTTATGAATTAAAATCCATATTCTATACTTCTAAAGTATTGGATCTATATCAATCCTCATCATGGGAAAACTAGCATAGTCCTTCCAACTTAGAGCATCAAACGCCTTGTTTTCCTTCCTTGGGTGTTAGTGTATTGAGCAGTCGTAATCTTTCATCAACTCCAACCATCGCATTGGAAACATATTAAACAATTATTATGTAAATATATACTTCAATATTTATAATTAGTATATATATTTCACCATATAGATAATACCACCATATTTTCAATTTAAAAATTACCATTATTGAGCTCCAAATCATGAGTTGGGTAATTTTCCTCATGAACCCTTAATTAACATGAGGCATATGCTTCTATCATGTTATTTTTCATGAGGATACATATTATTCCCTTATACAATGTATCACTATAGATCATAACCCCTTCTCTAATTTAAGGTTTTGTGATTACAGGTCTACTGAACATCCTTCATTTTAGATCCTTGGAATTTTCTTCACATTCATATGTCTAAATGAAATTTGTTCCCTTCGATGTTAATTTGATTATTGGATTAGATAACCATTATAAATCCCTCACAAAATATAATTATTATCCATTAATTCAAAGAAAACTATGGATCTCAGACACCATGATTGTTCTGGGTTATTTCCCAATAACTTCCTTTTTTGAAGAACCCACTGATGTACACTCGCTTGAGATTATATGATATAATAATGAAAAATTTTCTATCCAAAATTCACACTTGTTAAATTTAGTATAAAACTTATATTTCCTCAGGGTCTTTAATATAATAATAAAATTATCTTCATGCACTTCCATAATCTTTTGAATATATAATAATATCATCTATTAAGACTGCGAAAAACTGATCAAGGTAGTCTCTAAAGATTTATTTGTTGGATCCATCAAGATATAAGTGGAATTGGTAATTCCAAATGGAATCACTATAAATTTATAATTTCTATTCCTCATACAGAAGCCTTTATTGGGTTTATCTTCCTTCTTGACCATCAATTTATGATACCTAGAATGAAGGTAAATCATATGAAAGAATTTATCTCCATGTAGTTTGTTAAATAATCCATCAATGTGGGTTTGAGGATACTTGTTCTTGATAGTGATATTGTTAAGTTATAAATAATAAATGTGAACATGAAATGGCACATATTTATTCTTAACAAAAATAATAGTTTCATCCTAATGTGACATACTTGGGAATATTAATCCATTTTATAGATTCTACTATAGTTCTTTCTTCAATTCATACAATTCAATTAGGTCTATTCTATAAGGAGTATTTTAAATTTTTATAGCACTAGGTATGAGTTATATTAAAAAATCAACATCATGGTTCAAAGTAATAAAAGGAAATTATTCATGAAATACATCAACATATTCTCAAACAATATGAATATCTTCAATTTTAATTTTCTCTCTAACCATTTGAGATAAATATCCCTCATAAATAGGTAGTAAGACCCATACAATGGATGTGATTTCAATTGGAATTTCATATTCATCCTCACACTAATAGACGATCATATGTTGATTTGTAATATAAAATATGATAACACTTCCTAGAAATTAATTTGGGATTTATATAAATAAATAAAATTCATGCCCAAAATAACATCAAATTCAAATATAGGGATAATTACAAGATTTGAAGGAAGTGCATTCCCATAAATATCGATCAAAGATAAGCTATAGACTTGAGATGTGATCATCATAAAACTAAGATTTTTTATTATTAACTCAACATATAATCATTGAGGTGGTGATTTGATACCCATATAAAATTATTCAGGTATAAAAGAGTTAGTAGATATATAATCAGATAAAGAATTTTTACCTCTATGGTGAATGGTAAGTATACATTTCACTACTTCATTCTCAAGACCCACTTCAATAGTTTTGAATGAATTAGATTTACATTTTTATCTTGGATTAAGATGTTACTAACAATGATAGTCATCATTAAACCTTTGATTTATGAAATGATTAGAATAATGTCTATACTCCTTGTAAATATAGCATTGGAGTGTGTATGGCACATTTGGTTGGGCTTTCTCTCTGTTCATTTCATTGATTGGACACTTAACATTACTTCAAAATTATTTTTCTTGATGGCCTTATTTTCTATACTTAAAACATTTACTATAACCCTTAAGGAAATTTCTTCCATACTTTCTTCCACTCCTCTGTCATGAAGGAAGATTAATTTTCTTTCCTCTATAGGTCTTATCATTCAAATTTACACAAAAATTCACTTTTCTCTTCTTATACAAAAAAATATGAGAACAATGAGAGTCTGAAATATATATTTATAAATTGAGATCATAGAAAATGATTTATTAATTTCTATAAAATTAACTTTAAACCAATTCATTTTGGATAATTAGTCTTAAGCTGCTAAAATTTTGAATAATTTTTCTTACAAGATCTGTGGTAAAACTCAAATCATTCCTTGCATTTCTGGTGAAATTTGACACATATGAACTGATGGATTAATTATCCTTCTACTTCTATTTAACAAATTACCTCTCCATTTTAATTAAAATAGTTTAAGGAAAATACTTATTTAAAACTACCTTCGTTAACACTTCCCATGTCATGGAGTAAATTTGCACCTCTTGCCTCATATTTTTTTAGATTCCACCATTGATCAGTTTCACCTTCCAAATGATACACATCCAAAAATACCTTATCATGGTCTGAGAACTGGATAATATAGAATATATTTTCTATAGCATTGATCCATTTCTCTGTAATAAGTGGATTTTAAGAACCACTAAAATAAGGTGGATGTTACCGCATAAAAGACTCAATGGTGAGTTATTCCTTCCTTTGGATGTTTGTAAATTCACAATGATTCATCTTGTCATTCATATATTGAGATATTTGAGTGAGAATATATGAAATATTTTTCATCCCATCTCCTATTTCATTTTTTTTCATGTGAATGGTCATTTCATTGGTTGTCACATTCATTTTCCACACAATTCATCCTGGTTCCAACCATTGACTAATTCTAAAAATAATAGTATTAACATCAAGAATTGATAATCAGAGTTAAAAATAATATAATCATTGAAATTATTCCAAATATTTCCTAAATTATGAAACATTTTTATCATCTTATAATACTCTAGGTTCATCCAATTTCACTTTTTTGTTCTTTATATGTTGTCTTAGGTTCTATCCACATTTCCTCATAACTTAATCTCTGAAAATGTATAAATCTAGATATGGTACCAAATGAGGTGACCCAACAATTTCAAATATAAATATTACATCATTTTAAATGAATATTCAATACATCACATAATAATAGACACCCGTAAACCATAAAGGCTTACTGTATTAGGAGACTAGATACATAATCAACTTATTTAATGAAATATCTTCAACATCTCTAAAACAAATTATACTCACTTGGTACCCTTTTTATACATATCATATTTAAAACCATTATTTATAACATGGGGAAATAGAAACATAGGAATGGGTGATCATATATTCTCAGTAAGGGTAAATATATAAGTATCAATCAATTATTATAAGGTATTATAAGATAAGAATAAAGGTATGATAAAATTATCATAACTTATGAAATTTATACCCAATTAGTCTAAGAAAAATAATAATGACTCAGGGAATAATTATTTTTCATTACAATAGAAATAATTCATAAGCGTATGGAATGATCATTAATAAATCATGAACCATTAGAACATATCATCATAAAAAGAAAAAAAATGTGGAATACATATAAACATAGAAAATCATATCCTTATTGAAGGATCACTAGTAAGATTATAATAGTGGAAAGAGGCAAATAGTGGAATGTTTTCTCTCACTATTCCATCATATCCTTAGTCAAGGTTCACTATTAAAGCTTTCATTGTGGATAGAATCCCTTACTTAACAGGGTTCACCCCCCATTCGACTCTATATTATATCATGATATATCATTCTTTACCCTATAAATTGGAAGGATAAATAATTATGGGCTCACCCATCACATAATAAAAACTATAAAAAATTTCATCAAGAGATCATAAAAATATTTATCAGAGTGTAATCCATGTAAAAGAAACAGGTTTCAAAAGGATTTCATTATAACTTAATTAAACCATGGGAAAGTAATGGTTTTTATAGAATCATTCTTATAAAATAATAATAATAATTCATCCTGAGAAATAAATCGGATGATATCAGAATATAATATCTCTATTGAAGCATGAGAACCCATCAATGATGTTGTTATAAATGAAAAATCTCTTTTAAAAAATCATTTAAAATGTTCTTTGAAAATAAAGAGAAAACATCTCTTTTCTTTTGGTAAATTTTAAAAATAAAGAATAATGGAAATAAATTTTCATTTAAAAAAACATGGAAATTTTTTAAATTAATATTCATGAATAAAGAAAGTCATGATAGTAGAAAAATATGTTCATAATATATGCATTAAAAGAGTATATTCTTTTCACACTTTTAAAAAATTCCAAAACAACTTGTTCTGAAAATTTTAAAAAAGATTCATTTTAAATATTTGTAAATACAGTAATTGTAAATACCCGTAAAATTCAAGGGAAATTTATTTTCTAAATTTTCTTTGGGATTTTACAAGAACGCAGTATCTGACGGCACCTGATTTAGAGGCCCGGTGTGCCCGGAATCATTTTCCGAATTTTAGCTCAGGAACGTTTAGTTAACGAACGAGTGGGTATTTCTAACTTTTGAACTGGTGCTCAGAATCGAATTCTGAGGGCACCGATTGAATCAAAGTGCTGGTAATTGCTTAGAAACACCATTTCCAGAGTTGCGTTTGCTCAAGTGTGGTTTTTAAGTTTTTGGGTTAAGAAATGGAATAAAATAAAAATAGTGCGACCAAATTTTATTTTACTTAAAGATGCTTAACCTAAGTGATTGGGGTGGGACCCACAATATCCTACCCACAAGGTAATATATTTGTGAGGTGGGGCCCACACGAGCCCCACCATTTCTTTTCTTCCTAAACCCCCTCCTTTAATAAGGTAACGCACCTGAACCCCGCTTTTTTAATGAAGTCAACCCTTGCGTTTAATCTGGATAATAAACGCCTCATTAATTTGGCGGTTTAAACGTTGCAATTAATTCACTTAATTGATTGTTTCATTTTTGAAATTAAAAACGTTGGCTTGTGTGTTAATAAAATAAGAAAACTCTTATTTTATTAAGGTTTGTTGGGTTGTGAGAGGTTTGGGTGAAATCACTCAAGCTTTGAAGCACTCCTTCATCACCAAGAACGCGAAGAACACGAAGAACGCGAAGAACGAGAAGAACGTGAAGAACGCGAAGAACGCCGACCTCCGACAAGAACGCCGGATCCTCGGAGATCAACGACGCGACGCCTACGAACCCTCGCTCGACGCCGCTTGAGGTAGGGGTTTTTGGTTCAATTAAATCTATGTGATTTATATCCTCGGCATGTGTTTAAAATTTGTCAGAAGCCGTTTAAATCGCTAACGCGGTGGGTGCAGACCAACGAACAAGTCCGCACCCACCGTTTCTTCATTCTTGGTGTTCGGATCAGTGGACGACGACGAAGCAGGCCGTAAGGGAATTTTGAGGCCTTCGTAGTGAAGAGCCGATCCCGGGAGAACCGCTGGCAAAGATGGTAGGCAAAACGGACCACCGAAGCGCCTTCGGTGGTCCGCGGAAAAACCCCGTCGGCGCGCCTCGCCGGCACGGCAGCGCCGGCGGCCGGAGGCGGCGACGCCTGGCGCGCTGCCGGGAAGGGCCGCCGCAGCGGCAGCCTACTTGTCCTGTGACCGCGCGGGACGGAGGAGGTGGGACGCGGTGCTCAGTCGTGTCCTTTGGCAAGGAGAGGCCCCCACACGGGGGCCGCGGTTTCATCCAAGGGGGCGGCACCCCCATTTTCGCGCGGCCGCGCGGCTAGCGCCGAGCCAACCCGCTCAGCCGGCGCCGGGCCGCCCCGGGCCGAACCGGCCGCAACGGGCCGGGTCAGGTCGACTCGATTCAGGCCGACCCAGGGGGGGTTAGGCCGGGTCGGGCCGGGCCTAGACCACCCCATTTTCGGACTGTTTCAGTCTGTTGCTCATAACATGGGCTACGAACCTCTGATTGACGCACTGTCAGTTCAGATGCGATCCTTGGATCGAGACGGTCTTTTCAAAATATTACACTCAAAGTTTCGAAGTACTTTGGGGTCGTCCGGGTTGGTTCGTACACGAAACCAACCGGGCGCTCGGAGCGGAAACGCATATAAGTTGAGCTCTGGACGTCCGATTGATGTGACTTTAACTTTGTTGGATTCCTCTTAGTGAGACGGACCCTTTGGATTAATCCGCTCGAGGTTTGGATGCAGTTGGAGTACAGTCGGGTTGGTTTTGACTTAAAAACCAACCGGGCTCCTGGGACGAAAAAGCCAATAACTCTCAGACTGAGCGTCCGATTGACGCGCCGTCTGTGACGTTGAGTTCATGTTGATGATACGGAACTTTTGGATACATCAACTCTAGACTATGTGTCAGTTGATGTATCAGCCCCTCGGCTAGTGGACCGGACCCTCCCGAATGAGCTTGTTGTGTGCGGGAACCCTAGAGTTGGCTGTGACTGCGACGACGATGACGACTGTGCAGAAATCCTCCGTGGATTCGACGGCGATGACTACAGCACTCAGCGATCCTATGTGGATCAGTGCTACCGATCCTGTGTGGGTCAGATCCTGTGTGGGTCAGCGCTCAGCGGTCATGTGTGGGCCAGCGCCTACATATCCTGTGTGGGTCTGATCCTGTGTGGGTCATTGTGGGGGTTAGTTACCTATCGATCCTTTGTGGGGCATTTCGGGGGTTAGTACCTATCGATCTTTTGTGGGTCCAATGGATTAGATGAATCAGTGGCTACATCTGATCATCTCTATCGTCTTACGAAGAAGTACCTGTGTAAGATGAATCTTGTTTTGCTTTCCTGTGTGGATTGTGTTGTTCTATCCTGTGTGGATGTGATCAAACTTGGGCTCGGGTGTTGGAGCCGAACTGGAATTGATAACTTAGGTATATGTGGGGGCATATACCAAAGTAATGTCGGATGTTACTTCGTCATTGTATCTTTCCTTTGTGGATTATCCTTTGTGGATTCTGGGAGACCTTCGGGGGTCTCGGGGTCCCTACTGAGTAGCTTATACTCACCCCTGCATGGGCTATGCCCGCACTACGTTGTGTTGGTTGCAGACGACGGACAGCGCTAATTGTGGTTGAGGCTTGCGGAGCAGGTCGGTACCTTGAGGTGGACCACTGGGCGGGACGTACTCGGAGCGGACGGCTGGACCTGAGGAGCTGTGGAGGCTATCTGTTCCCACCCTTCAGGTGGGACTTCCAGTGGACGGCTCGAGGCAGAGGCTTTACTTTTCAGTTGTTGTACTCCCTTTTTTAGTTGTACTTTACTTTCAGTTTGGGTTTGTATTCTGACCCACTTACTTTTTCGTACTTACTTTGTACACAGTTTTTACTTAGTGTTTACTTTTACTGCTTTCTTGCTCTGTGGTGTTGGTTACTTTATAAAGGCAATGCCTTCCATTTTTTTGGGAATTATGCCTTGGTGCAAGTCGCCAGCCTTTGGCCTATATAAGGCGGGCTTGGGGTAGTCACGGCATGGGCCCCGAGGACGGGTTGTGACAAATTGGTATCAGAGGAGTTCGGTTCTATAGTAGAACTCAGGACTCTGATCTTTCTTCTATGTGAAGCAATATTGTTAAGGGTATTGGGTGTGGTTATCAGTCCAGGGAGTCCAGTGTTGGTGCGGCAGCCGACGTATCCGTACACCAGGACCCTGACTTCTGATTTCTGACTTAATGCATGAAGACATTGATTGCATGTGTGTTTCAAGTTTTCTTTGTGATTACTTTATGTTAGCTCACTAGGTATACTGTTTGACCGTGGTGCACCTGTTTATTTTCAGGATGGCCCCATGATGGCAGCCATCTAGGGTTCCGAGCGTTGTGCGTGACGACAGCCCAATGAGCGACGAGGCCTCCGTACAGGGCCCTTTGACAGCAAAGGCACCGGCGGTACCTCTACCCGCCGAGCCACCGATGCGACCAGCCCCAGCCGCTGACGATGCATGTCGCCTTAGTGCACTGCACGAGTTTCAGCCTCAGCGACCACCCAGGTTCCGCGGGGAGACGGACCCTCAGGCAGACGAGGATTGGCTGGTGGAAGTTGTGCGAGTTTTCAGGTTAGTAAGGACACCAGCAGAACTAATGGTGATCCTCGCAGCGAGCCTCCTGCACGCGGCAGCAGGCAGATGGTGGATCTTGATGCTCCAGGTGCACGACGAGGAATCTCTCCTCTGGACGGACTTTGAGAGCCTCTTCTGCTCAGAGTTCGTCCCAGCCACCCTCCATGTGGTGCGTATCCAGGAGATTCTACAGCTGCGACAGGGTAGCTTGACGGTCGCCAAGTACTCGGCGAGATTTACATATCTCTCGCATTATTCGAAGGACATGGTACGGGACCCATTCTTCTGGGCCCAGACCTTTGAGCAGGGATTGAGGCATGAGATCAGGGCATCGCTGATCTCCCTCATCATTCTGACACAAGCAGGGGTACTGGAGTGAGCCCTTCTGATCGAGAGCTTCCTTGCTGAGCCTACATCAGCAGCGAGACCTACCACAGGGCGGTACGTAGTAGAGTCTTCTGCAGCAGGCAGTCGACGGATGACTCATGGGTCCAGGCAGACCAGACCCTCAGGCAGACAACCTCAGGAAACTAGCTTGGAGGTGTGGGGCACTCATCGCGGAGCCAGTCTTTCGAGAGGAAGATAGTGCTACGCATGCGGCGGGCAGGGCCACATGGCTCGTGACTGCCTGACCCGCCATACGGAGGAGCAGCAGATGGTTAAGGGTCCACCCAGGCAGAGGCTGAGGGTCAACCTTGGCGGCCCGCAGGGAGCAGGAGGACGAGGCAGAGGAGCTGGCTGAGCAGCAGGTGGTGGGCGACGCTTCGAGGCTCTACCACCACCACCACCAGGAGGTCCACCCCGACCACAGGGAGCTGGCAGGTAGAGACAGTCATAGCTCCAGGCAGCGGAGGCCTACGACCACGGCGCGCCTGAGATGATTCGAGGTATGATATGTGTCTATTCCACCCTTGATGTAGTTCTTATAGACACAGGAGAGAGTCATTCTTTCATAGCCGCTGCCCTTTTACGGAGCTCGAAGATTCTGATAGATCTGTTGGCTCAATCCTTACGGCAAGAGACTCCTACGGGAGCAGACTCTACGATTATGCACTAGTGTCGGCAGTGTGAGCGTACTCTAGGAGGCAAGAGCTTCGGCTGGGATCTTTTTGTAGCGGAGTCGAGGCCTTACAACGTCATCTTGGGTATGGATTGGTTATCTATAGTCCATGCTCAGATTGACTGTATTAGGCGCAAGGTGCGGTGTGCAGGCATCGACGGGAGCAGGTTCACCTTTACCGATGAGAAGGGAGCCTTCGCAGCACAGGTGGACTCTTGCAGAGGAGAGGATAGCCCATCACTCATCAGTTGGCTAGCCTCATCCTAGGAGCAGTTGACGTGCGGGGTCCTAGTTTTCCTGCAGTGGTGGATTAGTATACGGACGTTTTCCCCGATGACATCCCAGGTCTACCTCCTCACAGAGAGGTAGACTTTTATATTGATCTGTACCCCAGGACAGCCCCGATATCCACTCCATCATATCGGATGGCCCCTGATGAGCTTTGAGAGCTACGGGTATAGTTGGAGGACTTACAGGGCAAGGGATTCATCCGACCTAGTGTTTCACCCTGGGCTTCCCCGATATAGTTCGCCAAGAAGGCGGACGGGAGCTTGCAATTGTGTATCGATTACCGTCACCTAAACCAAGTGACCGTGAGTAACAAGTATCCGCTACCGAGGATTGACGACCTCTTCGATCAGCTCAAGGGAGCATGGTGGTTCTCAAAGATAGACCTTAGATTAGGCTATCATCAGCTCAGAGAAGTCCTCCAGATGTTGGTATGGCCACTATGAGTTCTTGGTTATGCCTTTCGGCGTGACCAACGCCCCAGCAGTGTTCATGGGTCTCATGAACAGGATCTTTCAGCCATACCTCAATCGATTTTTCATGGTCTTCATTGATGACATATTGATATACTTGACGACTGAGGAGGAGCACACTTACCACTTGCGGGTTGTACTAGACACACTCTGAGGGCACTAGATTTATGGAAAACTATCGAAGTGTCAGTTCTGGTTACGTGAGGTCCACTTCGTGGGACACGTCATCTCTAAGGTGATAGTTGCAATGGACCCTGCGAAGATTGAGGCAGTGCTAGCATGGGAGCCACCCAGGAGCGTGACGAAGGTGCGGAGTTTCTTGGGACTAGCTGGGTACTATCATATATTTGTGCCAGACTTCTCCAGAGTTGCGACACCACTTTCAGCTTTGATGAAGAAGGGGAAACCCTTTGTGTGGTTAGATAGATGTCAGCAGAGCTTCCAGGAGCTGAGACAGAGATTGACCAGTGCACCTATCTTGAGGCTACCGGAGGAGGGAGTTGGGTACGTAGTTTACTGCGATGCATCAGGGACCGGACTCGGATGTTTCTGGATGCAGGAGCGGGTCGTGATTGCCTATGGATCACGTTAGTTGAGGTAGCATGAGCAGAACTACGCTACCCATGACCTAGATTTAGCATCATTGGTCTTTGCTCTGAAGATGTGGCAACACTATCTGATGGGTGAGCGCTTTACAGTCTATTCTGACCATCAGAGTCTCAGGTACATCTTCTCGCAGAAGGACCTGAACCTGAGACAGCGGCGATGGCTCGAGTTCCTCCAGGACTATGACTTTGAGATAGTCTATACTCCTGGAAAGGGGAATGTAGTAGCCGATGCTCTCAGCAGGAGGACGGGCATTCAGCTACTTGGGGAGGCGACGGAGCAGCTAGCCACTTTGAAGATATCCTTTGCGGATTGAGATAGAGCAGCCTTCCCTTAGTCACTCATAGTCACTCCTCCACTACTACAGCAGGTCAGAGAGGCAGAGCGTGGGGACACTGACTGTGAGACGCGGCGTGCGCAGATATCCTCAGGACAGGCACCTGATGGTTTCTCTTTAGGAGGAGAGCACGACATCCTTTTCAGAGGACGTGCCTTGGTACCAGTTTCTTTACGGGAGGAGGTGCTAAGAGAGTTTCACACTTCCCCTTTGGCGGTACATCCTGGAGTGGCGAAGAAGTACCAGGATCTCATACGACAGCACTGGTGGCCAGGCATGAAGAAGGTTGTGGCAGAGTTCGTTTCTCGATACCTCACCTGCTAGCAGGTGAAGGTAGAGCACCAGGTACCAGCAGGCTTGGTACAGCCCTTGGAGGTCCCGGAGTGGAAGTGGGACGGCATATCTATGGACTTCGTGACTGGACTTCCACGCACTTCCAGAGGACACGATTCCATTTGGGTGATTGTCGACCGACTCACCAAGTCGGCTCACTTCTTACCCATCAGAGAGCAGTGCTCAGTGGAGAGGTTGGGACGCCTCTACGTTCAGGAGATTGTATGGCTTCATGGTGTGCCATCATCTATCGTCTCCGATCAAGATTCTTGCTTTATTTCCCGGCTTTGGAAGGGGTTTCAGGAGGTGTTCGGGACGCAGCTACGTCTGAGCACCGCCTTTCACCCTCAGACGGATGGTCAGACGGAGAGGACCATTCAGACTCTTGAGGACATGCTCCGTGCATGTGTCCTCAACTTTGATCACATCTGGGAGGACCACCTACCCTTGGTGGAGTTCGCATACAACAATAGCTACCACTCCACCATCGGGATGACACCATACGAGGCGTTGTACGGCCAGCCTTGCAGATCACCTTTGTGCTGGAAAGACCCTGGGGAGTCAGCACTTGTGGAACCGGAGATGGTCCAGGCCACGATAGAGAAGGTCCAGGTCATCTAGGAGCGGATGAGGACAGCTCAGAGCCGGAAGAAGTCTTATGCTGACAGGAGGCGGACGCCACTGGAGTTTGAGGATGGAGACCACGTCTTCTTGTGGGTCTCACCTCGACGTGGTTTACGGAGATTTGGCTGAGGCTGCAAGTTGTCTCCATGCTTCATCAGACCATTCCAGGTCCACAACAGGATAGGCGAGGTGGCTTATCACCTGGTTCTACCACCTTAGTTGCACCGGGTGAACGACGTCTTCCACGTATCCCAGCTGAGGAGATATGTGCATGACACGACACATATCATTGACCATGGGGAGATGGACGTTGATGATGGGGTGACTTTTGCAGAGGTCCCAGTCGAGATTGAGGATCGGCAGGAGCGGGTCCAATGTGGACGGTCTATTTCTCTAGTGCGCATCATATGGCAGCACGAGAACCTCCAGGAGAGCACTTGGGAGTGGGAGGCTCAGATGTGTGCTCAGTACAGACTTTTGTTTCCTTAGTTTATGATGTATCTTTACGGGGACGTAAATCCCTGAGGTGGGAGTAATGTAAAGACCCGTAAAATTTAAGGGAAATTTTTTTTATGAATTTTCTTTGAGATTTTACAAGAACGCAGTTTCTGACGGCACCTAATTATGAGGCCCGGTGTGCCCGGAATCATTTTCCGAAGTTTAGCTCGGGTACGTTCAGTGAACGAACGAGTGGGTTTTTCTAACTTTTGAAACGGTGCTCGGAATCGAACTCTGAGGTAACCGATGGAATCGCAGCGCTGGTAATTGCTTAGAAACACCATTTCCGAAGTTGCATTTGCTCAGGTGTGGTTTTTAAGTTTTTGGGTTAAGTAATGGAATAAAATAAAAATGGTGAGACCAAATTTTATTTTACTTAAGGCTGCTTATCCTAAGTGATTGGAGTGGGACCCACAATATCCTACCCACAAGGTAGGATATTTGTGAGGTGGGGCCCACACGAGACCCATCGTTTCTTTTCTTCCTAAACCCCCCCTCCCCCTTTAATAAGGTAACGCACCCACACCCCCCTTTTTTAATGAAGTCAACCCTTGCGTTTAATCTGGATAATAAACGCCTCATTAATTTGGCGGTTTAAACGTTGCAATTAATTCAATTAATTGATTGTTTCATTTTTGAAATTCAAAACGTTGGCTTGTGTGTTAATAAAATAAGACAACTCTTATTTTATTAAGGGTTGTTGGGTTATGAGAGGTTTGGGAGAAATCACTCAAGCCGTGAAGCACTCCTTCATCGTGAAGAACGCGAACAATGAGAAAACGCGAAGAATGCGAAGAACGCGAAGAACGCCAACCTCCGACGAAGGTCGACAAGAACGCCGGATCCTCAGAGACCGACGACACAACGCCGACGAACCCTCGCTCGATGATGCTTGAGGTAGGGGTTTTTGGTTCAATTAAATCTATGTGATTTATATCCTCATCATGTGTTTAAAATTTGTCGAAATCCATTTAAATCACTAAAGCGGTGGGTGCAGACCAACGAACAAGTCCGAACCCACCGTTTCTTCGTTCTTGGTGTGCGGATCAGCGGACGACGATGAAGCAGGCCAGAAGGGCATTTTGAGGCCTTCGCAGTGAAGATCCGATCCCGGGAGAACTGCTGGCGAAGACGGCAGGCAAAACGGACAACCGGAGCGCGTCTGGTGGTCCGCGGAAAAAGGCGTCGGTGCTCATCGCCGGCACGCCGGCGCTGGCGGCCGGAGGCGGCGGCGCCCAGCGCGCCACCGGAAAAGGCCGCCGAGGCTTCAGCCGCGGCGGCAGGCTGCTGGTCCCGTGACCGCGCGGGACCGAGGAGGCGGGACGCGACGCTCGGCTGCGTCCATTGGCAAGGAGCGGCCCCCATGCGGGGGCGGCGCCCCCCTTTTCGCGCGGCCGCTCGGCCAGCACCAAGCCGAACCGCTCGGCCCGTGTTAGGACACCCCGGGCCGGACCGGCCTTGCCCCGCCAGGACGGACCCGGGTCGGGTCGAACCGGTTCGGGCCGACCCAGGGGGAGGTGGGTTGGGCCGGATCGGACCGGGCCCAGACCCCCATTTTCAGACTGTTTCGGTCTGTTTCCCATAACTTGGGCTACGGACCTCCGATCGAAGAACCGTCAGTTGCGATGCGATCCTTTGATCGAGATGGTCGTTTCTACATATTACACTCAAATTTTCTGAGTACTTTGGGTTTGTCCGGGTTGGTTCGTACACGAAACCAACCGGTCCCTCAGAGCAGAAACGCTTATAACTTGAGTTATGGATGTCCGATTGACGTGTCGTCGACTTTGTTGGATTCCTCTTAGTGAGATGGACCCTTTGGCTTACTCCACTCGAGGTTTGGATGTAGTTGGAGTATGGTCGGGTTGGTTTTGACTTAATAAACAACTGGACCCCTGGGACGAAAAAGCCAATAACTCTCAGACCAGGTGTCCGATTGATGCGTCATCTGTGACGTTGAGTTCCTGTTGACGATACGGAACTTTTGGATACATCAACTCCGGACTATGTGTCATTTGATATATCATCCCCTCAGCTCGTGGAGCGGACCCTCCCAAATGATCTTGTTGTGTACGGGAACCCTAGAGCTGGCTGCGACTATGATGACGATGACGACTGTGCAGAAATCCTCCATGGATTCGACGGCGACGACTACAGCACTCAGCGGTCCTACGTGGATCAGTGCTACCGATCCTGTGTGGGTCAGATCCTGTGTGGGTCAGCGCTCAGCGATCCTGTGTGGGCCAGTGCCTACAGATCCTCTGTGGGTCTGATCCTGTGTGGATCATTGTGGGGGTTAGTTACCTATCGATCATTTGTGGGCCATTTCGGGGGTTAGTACATATCGATCCTGTGTGGGTCCGATGGCTTAGATGAATCAGTGGCTACATATGATCATCTCTATCATCTTACAAAGAAGTACCTGTGTGAGCTGAATCTTTTTTTGCTTTTCTGTGTGGATTGTGTTGTGCTATCCTCTGTGGATGTGATCGAACATGGGCTCAGGTGTTGGAGCCGAACTGGAATTGATAACTTAGGTATATGTATGACCATATACCTAAGTAATGTCGGATGTTACTTTGTGATTGTATCTTTCCTTTGTGGATTATCCTTTTTGGATTCTGGGATACCTTCGGGGGTCTCGGGGTCCCTACTGAGTAGCTTATACTCACCCCTGCACGGGCTATGCCCACACTACGTTGTGTTGGTTGCAGACGATGGACAGCGCTGATTGTGGTTGAGGCTTATGGAGCAGGTCAGTTCCTGGAGGTGGACCACTGGGCGGGACGTACTCGGAGTAGACGGTTGGACCCGAGGAGCTGTGGAGGCCATCTGTACCCACCCTTCAAGTGGGACTTCCAGTAGACAGCTCGAGGCTGCTGTTTTACTTTTCAGTTGTTGTACTCCCTTTTTCAGTTGTACTTTACTTTCAGTTTGGGTTTGTATTCTGGCCCACTTACTTTTCCACACTTACTTTGTACCCAGTTTTTATATAGTGTTTACTTCTACTGCTTTCTTGCTCTGTTGTGTTGGTTACTTTATAAAGGCAATGCCTTCCCTTTTTTCGGGAATTACGCCTTGGTGTTAGTCGCCATCCCCTGGCTTTTGTAAGATGGGCTTGGGGTAGTCACAACACGGGCCCCGAGGACGGGTCGTGAGAGTAATAGTTAGTGAAAATTGACTATTTAAAAGACATAAAGTATAGGTAATAAATTCCATAAAATATTTTGATGAACATGAATGTGTAATAAAAATTTAGCTGACCAAAGAGGATAAATAAGGTCATCTTTTCTTAAAAATATTTTCTTCATCATTTTAAGTTATGAAGAGAGGATAGAGAAAAAACATAATAACACAATAAATAACCATAGTATAAGAGAATATATAGGGTCTAAAATGGAAATATCATATAATTTCTCACAAAGGAAACTTAATATAGACAATTCATAAAATAAATGATATTGTAATAGAAACCCCCACAACAAGTCTCGTCTTTCTTAGTATGTGTTAAAACCACCTATATAATAAATATAGATTTATTTTAAATATATTAAAACCATATTAATATCTATATATTTATTACTATATATAATTCTCTTATAGTTTAAAATTACTCTTTTATTTATAATTTTTCATCAAAATCATTATTCGGGTGAAAACTGCTTTATTTTCTATTCATGTTTCGGTTAGACGGTTCTGGTCCCTAAACTTTGGTCATGGTATCATAATATAAAAAAGATAAATAATGTAATAAATTTCATATTTATTCATTATATAAAATTTTACTAGTCATGTTGGGTGGTGATGAAAAATGAAATTCAACACTTTGTGGAGATGGTAGTCCGTATGTACGAACAACTAACGTTTCTGTTTTTCAATGGTTGGAATAAAAGATAGATAAATAATAAAACACCTTTATAGAATAATTATTAACTCGGGAATAAAATATATTTTCATAAAATATATCTATATGACCATCCATGAGATACATTGACGAAAAAATAAACACATCGCTTTATGGATATGGTAGTTCACACATACGCATTAGTGATGTTTACATTTTATATAGGATGGAAAAGGAGATGAAAAATGGGTGTAACATAAACATAATAATATATAATTATATTTTAGATATATATATTTTATTATAACAGTATGGTAATCATAGTTTTGAAGTAGGTAAAATAATTAATAGACATGAAAGAACCTGGTTAATAGTTATACATCTTCTTTGAGAAACCTCCTTTCGATCTCTTCTTAATAACACTTGGGATGGTATTTTAAGAAGATAAGAACCTATATAACATGGATAGAAAATTTGAGAATATATTTACATAGGTTTTGGTCAATCTAAGTGTCTTGTTAATGTTTTAAGAAGAGAGTATAGTTTGTTCCCTTTTATAAGTGAGGGGAGTGTAATGCTTGTCATTATTCTAAACTTAAAAATAATATTTGGATAATTTCTTGGTAAAGTAACACAAAATTAGATAAATTTAAAATATAGGATGATATAGTGTAAAAATAGTATTTAGAAAAGTTTTTAGGTTATTTTAAACCATATCTCTTTAGTTTAACCCCTCATTAAGCCTTTTAACCATTATCGTAGTAATGAAATTTTACCCAGGTTACTGTTTCTTATGACTAAAAATAAAATTGACCTATATTATAAATTTTTAAATGATTATTACAAATATAGATACCATTTTATAAAATTAAATTCCTATAATTGGTATAAATGTTTTTAAAATAAACCTATAAAAAATGAAGAAAATAATTTTTAGATAAATACATTTTTCATGCATAAAATGAACATACCCTCATTCTTTACCTAGTAATCATAATTAGGTGAATGTAAATTTATTTCATTGAAAATATAATCTAAAAATTAAAATCATTCAAAATTATATATTATTTTATTAAAATATATATACTTTGTTCACTTAAAAAAATATTCTAAAAAATGTCTCATTTTACCTTCAAATGATTTTTTCCATATTTTTATTAAATTGATGACCAATATATAAATTAGTATTCATTAATTAACAATATATTTTATAAAAATTAAATTCATTAGTGGTCATGATACATAATGTAGAGAAAAACATAATATATTTAAAAATATATACTTTAACATTAAATAATTTTATTTTTAATATTTCAAATTGATTACTCATTTTCTATGGAATTGTTCAAAAAAATTATATTAAGGAAATATTTTATTGATATATTTAATAATTTGGTTAGTGCTATTCATATAATCTAATATAATGACAAGGTTAAATATAATATAATATTATTATCATGGTTCATTTAAGATCAGTTTTTTATATAAAGAAATATATCAAACAATTTGAAAAAAATAAATATATATTCTAAAATATAGGGGTGTTATATTCGAGATCTCCAATTCACTATTAATGTATAATATTGGTGATTTGTTATCATTTTTACCTCATTTAGTCAATATAATTGTCTATATAGAGAACTTGTACATATTGGTATTTAAGATATCTGATAATCTATGAACATATCTCATTTTATACTCATTACTTAAGAGATTATCAAGTATAATTATTAATTATAATATAATAAATTGTGAAAAATATCTCTTGAAACTTCTTAAATTGACTATCAATGTTGACAAGGACATGAGTTGTGAAAAACATGAGTTCCTTATGGTGAATAAAAGGAATAATAAGAAAAAAAACAAGACTCACTCAAAGTATAAGGATCCTAAGCAACATCCTTCCAAGAAAATGAAGATCCAAATATATGAAATGGAAAAAGGATGTGGTGTGTTTTTAATACTGGAAGAAGAAATTCACCCTGTTAAAGAATCAAGGGGAAGCTTTAGGTTCGTTCATTATTCAGTAAAATATTTCTATATCTACACATTGGGTGTTAGATATATCTTTTCATTCTCAAATTAGTATTCAAATATATGAACTAATTAGATTTTAAAATATTACATGAGGGGATGTGGATTTACAAACTACCAATATATCAAGGTTGGTTATTCTATACATTAGAGAACACTACTATAAATTACTTATAGGTCTAATCTTGTTTTTAAATAAATGTGATTATGTGGTCGGTGTTACTAATAAAATCATATCTATTTATTTCCTTATCATGGATGATTTATTTTCAATTTTTGGAAATAAATAATGACAAATTTATAACAATGTAATTTTTTATGGTATGGTACAACTCAAGAATTGTCTTTTTGTATTAAATTACGAAAATCGAGTATTATCAATTGATAACAAATCATGTTCTCGTGACTCATTTCACATCCAGTGGTGGCATCATCATCTTGGTCATATAAACAAAAAGTATTTAAAAAAGCTATATCATGATGGTTACTTATAATATTTTGAGCTAAAACAACTTGATAGATTTCATGATTGTTTACATGAAAAAATGATCAAGCTTCTGTGTAATGGAAAAGGTGAAAGGGCCAAATATATTCTATATTTGGTATACACTGATGTGTACAGACCTTTTCTTATCGAAACTAGAGGTGGGATTTCATACTTTATAACTTTTATAGATGAGTTTATTCGATATGGTTATATATAGTTGATGAGGAATAAGCTCGAATATTTTGAAAAACTCAAAGAGTTCAAGAATATAGTAAAGAATAAACTTATTAAGAAGATAAAGAAGGTTCAATATAATCGATGTGTTGAATATCATAACTAGGGGTTCAATGAATTTCTATAGGAGTATATGATCTTATCCTAACTCACTCATCCTTATAAAC
This sequence comes from Viscum album, assembly GCA_963277665.1. NCBI lineage: Eukaryota > Viridiplantae > Streptophyta > Magnoliopsida > Santalales > Viscaceae > Viscum > Viscum album. The sequence continues at coordinate 1,649,349,817 of OY728136.1, forward strand.
GAAAATGGAATAGTTTCATTGAAAGGAAGAATTATACCCTTCTAGACAAACACTACTATAAAAATGGACTATATCAGCGCTCAAAACGAGCTTTAATAGCACTAAAAAATCACTGTAAAACTCAACGCTAATATATGGGGTCCCTTTTATCAGTGCTCCGAAAAGCGCTGATAAAGTCCCCTTTTATCAGCACTAAAAAAGTGCTGATAAAAGACACCAGTATCAGCGCTTTTTTTAGCGCTGATAAAAGTCAAAAAAAATTAAAAAATATAAATAAAAAAAGAATTGAATAATGTGGGGAGATATTTTATCAGTGCTTCACCACCCCCTTTATCAGCACTAGTAGGAGGTCTCATGCGCGCTGCCCTTCCCGTGCATCCGCACACGTGCACACCCCCTTTGCTTCCACCCGAACTTGAACCCGCAACCTCCCCCTTTCACGGCTTCACCTTTACCACTAAGCTATTTAGTTTTTTTTTCTCTATTTAATGATATATCTATTTATATATATACATACATATATATATATAGTTATATTTATTCTTATATTGATATAGATTCATATTAATATAAATATATTTATTCATATATTATTATATATATATTCATTCATATATTAATATATATTTTTATTTATTTATATATATATATATTTTTAGTTATAATTTTTTATCTGTATATTTATTTGTATATTAATATATACTTATAATATTAGTTTTAAATACATTTATGAAATATGTTTTTTAAGTGTGTTTATAATTAAATAAATAAAAACGTACATACATATATACAACACACACACACATATATATATATATATATGAATAAATACATATATCTGTGTATTTGAAAAGCCATGGAATGTTAAATCAACCATAACCTCTAATCGAGAAGCATTTTTCAACTCTACAACTAGTCCAATCTGGGAAAATGAAACAATCTTCAATATGATATGTGCTACAGGCCTAACGGACATCCGGATCAGAAGTTATATTTGTTTGAATGTTTACAAATCGGGGTATCCTAACTAAAAACACAGTTTTTGAGGGAATATGGTCCTTTTTTCCTTGAAACATGTGAGATAAGCTTTTCTTCTATCACAAGTGTGTATAGCTCATCGCAGGCTTCAATTTGATATGTTGTAGAGCTCAAACGGACACCCGGATCAAAAGTTATGGCTTTTTGAAGTTTGAGTTACATTTTCAACTAATTTTAGATCTTTTATTAATTGTTCTGATTTTTTGTGTCTTCAAATTGTTATTAAATGATTTTTAATCGATGATAATTATAAAATCATTAATTAATATTATTTTTTTTAAAAAATATTTTAAAGCCATTTTCACTAAATTTTTTATATATTGAATATAAGAGTATATTTATACGTATCTAAAACATATTTAAAAAATATATATTATATTTATATACAGATAAATATACTTATAAAACAATAATTTATTTTTCATGAATTGTTTTTGAAATATAAATTTCTTCAGCACTGATAAATCCCCCCTTTATCAGCGCTACTAAACGAAGCACTGATAAAGGGGTAGTGCTTCCCTTACCCATTTTTGTAGTAGTGATAGTTAGGTCAGGAATTGGTTATGTAATTATTTCATTACCATTTAAGGGATATTCATTACAAAATACATCACACACACTAAATTATGTGATAAAAAATAAATACATTATATCACATACCATTTTTGGATAGGTAAGGAACTCGTGTTTTTAAACATTCATCCATGGGTATGTGAGGAATGTTTTGTGGCCTAAACATACCATAAACTATCACCCCAAGTCATGTTGTGTATATTTATGTTATATCCTATAGAAACTAAAGGATATTACCTATACATACCTTTAGATAAAATAATTTTTTTCGACTAATGTCCCACTTTTCTAGAGATGGAACACATCCTCAAGAAGGATAGTGGGAGAAATATTGAATTTGACTAAGTTTATGTCCAATATATATAAGAGTTGGTGCGGGAAAAAAATTCCGTAGTTCCCTATAGAAGTCGTTATTCCTATAACAGAAGTACTATGAAAAAGCACTGGATAAGTTAGAGAACCAGAAAGATATGGTTTTCTAGTCACTAAGGATGGTTATTCATTATTGGCTGATAATAATGATCTACATTCCTATAATGAGGTGATAGAGAGATTAAAACTTACAATATGTAAAGAATCCATGAATTCTAAAATGGATTCCATGTATTAGGGCCATGTCTTGGTTTTGGTCAGTCCTCTAGTTGATGTATAGATCACTGGATAAAAATGAGTATTTAAGAGAAAATGGGACATGTATTTAAAGTGAATACCTATAAAGTATGGATAGTGGATAAAGGGTTTAAATAGTTCCAAGGTACTGAATATAAGGAAAACTCTTCTATATTTCCCATGTTTAAATCCATCAAAATTATACTTGATGAGGCCACTTCATGTGATTGTGAGATTTGGAATATGCATTTCAGAAAAGATTTCCTTAACGGGATCCTTTAGGAAGATATCCACATGACACAACTTGAAGGGTTTGTAACTCTAGGAAATTATAATAAGATATGAAAGTTATAAAGAATCATTTATAGATTGAATAAACCATCTAGGTCAAGCAATGTTCAATTCGATGAATCCATAAAATGTTTTTATTTCATAGATAATGCTGGTGAGAGATATATTTGTAAGTATTTATTGGGAGTTTGGTCTTATTCCTAGTTGTATATGTTGATGATATATTAATTATTAGAAATAAAAAACTAGTCTTACAGTCTATTAAGAACCAGTTAAACACGTGTTTTTCCAGGAATAACTTACGTGAAGTAGCATATATCCTTCAAATAAAGATTATTCATTATATATTCCAAAGGTTTCTTTGACTAAGTAAAGTTACATGTATTAATAATATACTAAATAGATTTAATATGGGTTAATATAATAGGGGATTGGATCTAACGTAACATGGTAAGCATATCTCCATGAAATAATTCCTCATGCATAAAAGGAGTGAAATAAAGAATGATGATCATTCCATATGATTTTGGCGATAGTATCTATCTTGTATTTCATGTTATGTACTATTCTTGATGTTTCCTACACTTTGAGAATGGTATATAGATATCAAACTAATCCAAGAGAATATAATTGGTATGTTTTTATGGTTATCCTTAAGTATCTGACACATACAAAGAATATATTCTTTATATACAGAGGAGATGAGGATATACTAATCATAGGATATACTGATTCTCATATCCAAACATACCAAAATAATTAAATTCATAGTTATGATATGTCTTTAGTCTCAACAGAGGAGTTGTGAGCTAGAAAATTTCAAAGCATCCAGTTTTCACTGATTCTATAGTGAAATTAGAGTACATTGTGGTTTTTGATGCAATCAAAGAAGTAGTTTGGATTTTTTTAACTTCATCGAAAATATCAATTTAATAACTTGTAGTAAAGATGATATCACATTGTATTATTATAATCATGAAATGGTGGCTCTCGCAAAGGATCTAAGGTCGCGTTGAAGGGAAAAGCACATACTCTAGAAGAATCAACTCTTGAGGGATTTTTCTTAGATAGGTGAGGCCATGGTGAGTAGAGTTTCCATGGAAAAAATAGACCACCCCTACAATAAATCCTAATCTCATTAGAAGAATGGGCATCAAGTGATAGCTAGTGGAATGAAGGTTGTTAAAAGTTGGATCTGGTTCAAGTGAGAGTCTATTATTGTCAGTTCCCTAAAACTAACTTCTTCATAATTTATGAATACCTATATTCATAGTTTTGAATATTTTTAAATTTCTCATCAAATCGTGATTGTTATTCTATATTAAATTATATGTGATAATGTCCTTAGGGTACTTATCACACTAAAAGGTATTGGTAGTTCTTGTTCTGATGATAATGTCATGACCCGTCCCCATGGGGCCTGAGCCGCAACTCCCCAAGCCCGCCTCCAATAGGCCAGGGGCTGGTGACTAGAACCGACTAGGCATGCTACTAACATGGGAGGAATTTCTTATAAACCTTTACACACGCACACACATCTATAAGCCCACAAAGATGAAAAGTAAAAAAACTAAAAAAAGGAAAAGATTCATGCATACACTAAAACCCAACCACAGAGTACGACGGGAAAGTAAAGTGCAAGAAAGTAAAACCCTGGGTCAAAAGTACAAGCCCACCAAAAAGTGAGTCCGTAACAAAGTCCAACCTGTAAAGAAAGGTGTTGTGACTTCAATCTGTAGCTGTAGGAACACACCTCAGCCTGTCTGATCTCACTGAGTACCGTCTGGTCCTAGTCCGCCTAGAATCATGTTAAAGGCTCGCTCATCTACACAACACATGACATGTGCGGGAAAATCCCATGCAGGGGTGAGTATAACAATACTCAGTAGGACACCACGAAAACCCAAAGGAAATACAACAGGGGAAAATACCACAAAAGAAATGTACAGTCATCTCTACACAGTATATTTTTATGGAACATATAACAACAATATCCAGATATACTCATGCACGATCGACTATCGCGAAACCACCACTAGGAACCAGCTCGAAGGTTCCACTAAGCATGCAACCGGTAGAATACACTCTTAGGTCTGAAGAGAGATAGATACGAAGTACTCGTTCTGGTAGAACACACTCCTCAAGTACTTTGAGAACATGATGCTCAGATGAGGATCACAACCAAGTCTTGGGGTGATTCCAACAACTCAGTCTGAGCTAATCCGCTAAGCAGAGGATCGGCGCCTGGGTAAAGTTGGTCACGTCGATACTAAGAACTCTACCTAGGGTTCGAGGAATGAATAGAGGATCCAGATCTAAGTCTCAGAGAGGGGATTCCAAAAACTCTATTCAGGAATTCCTGCTAAAGGGATCATACTCCTGTATATAGGAAATGATACCGGGAACCTTCAGAAGAAAGAACAAGGGGAAGAACCCTAAGAAAATCAGTCCAAGTCATAGAAGTCAACTGGCTCAATCCATAAAGAATTGGTTACACGGCATGTAGTATGGTTACACGCCGTGTTCCTTGACCCCGGGTACTGCCCATGTAAACGGTCCGTGTCATCCATTCAAGCTGTGTAAAACTCAACTACATAGTGTGTAGAAGAATCACACGCTGTGTTCCTTGACTCTGGGTGCTGCCCGTGTAAATGGCCTGTGTCATCCGTCCAAGATGTGTAAAACTCAACTACACGGCATGTAGAAGAATCACACGCCATGTTCCTTGACTCCGGGTGCTGCCCGTGTAAACGTCCCGTTTAATTCGGCTTGTCGGATATAAAGTAACTACATGGCATGTAGAAGACTCACAAACCATGTCCGAGAACCTAAGGCTCGCTCCGTGTACGCTGGTCATGTGCCTGTACAGGGTCTATGTCCGTGTCCGTGTCGCATGCCCATGTACCAGCACACGGGGTGTCCCGTGTATCTGGCTAGGTCTGGCTGGGGAGGGGTATACACGCCGTGTCCTTGGCCGTGTACCCAACCTGTGTCCGTGTACTCCCTGAGTACACTCCATGTGGTCCGCCGACGAACACACGCCGTGTAGCCCGTACTACACGCCGTGTAGTCAGGATTTTTTTAGAAACACCGTCTTCCTCCTCGTGTCACAACCGATCCTCTAGATCCAAGGTTTCTCATCTGTTCATCCTGATACTCCAGGGGTTAGTTCGTTTCATCATGCGAACACCGTAATGGGTGTTTTTGGTCCTTAAATCGGATAATAAAATCTCAAACGATCCATCCGAAGAAAAACGCCTGAAAACTCATATCTCCCGATCCACTCCAAATCGCCCACCGAAACCGTTGTCGCACCTCCGTGACATCACTCTGGGGTTGGATCCACAATCTCGGATCGTTGCGCCAATAAATGAATGCGCAATGATCGATTTCCTCTAAGAATGCGTAGAATGCAATGAAGAACGTGAGGGAGAAAACAAGAATCAAACAAGAGGGAAGAACCTCGATCGTTGTTCGTGACAGTCTGGTTTCATCACCGTTAGATCAAAACCTCAACAAACAACAGATTATAAAATCTCGAGTGATTGATTTCCTGGTAAAACCCCAAATCACGCCCGCCCGCAAAACGATCAATCCGCAGGCTAATCGGTTCGCAGATTAGTCCGAGTTCATCGTAGGAATCAAGAACGGGGAAAGAAAAATCAAAAGCAAAACATCCTAACTAGATCCATGGCGTTCGTTGGCGAAGATCTGGTCGCTGCGTCGTCGTCACCGGTGAAGCTCATCAAGAACACCGTCGCCGCGTTGGGAGGATTTCTCCAGAGCTTTCTAGAGCCTCCAGGGAAATTCAGGGTTATGGGAATTGTAACCCTGATCCCCTGTGAAATCTCTATTTAAAATATAAGAGATATTTGTTGTAACAAGATTTAATGAAACATTTTAATTAAATATTTTATTATGGTTATGTCCAATAATTGTATTTCACCACCGACCTGTGTCGGTCGATGCTATGCCTCGCCTAAGGTAAAATCGATGTTCCAAATGCAATGGTGCCCTCAGATTTTTGATCTGAGCATCCGTTCAAAAGTTATTCCACTTTTTGAGGAAAACTGCACGTGCACGTAATTTAATTATTAAATTAAATTTAAACATTTGTTCCGAGCTCACCGGTCCTTGGAACTGCACGTCGTCTCAGAGCCTGGTCTCGAATGAATTCCCATATAATATTAAAATAATACATGGAAAAATCTGGGACATTAGAGATAACTTAGAATTTCCATGATAATACACTTAAATACATGTTCTATGGTTGGATGATATCATTTTATGGGAAAATGATATAGGCTATCAGTGGTATGGTGATTATAATTTATTGAGACTTATTCTTAGGAAGTTAATCCCAAGAAATCTTAACAAAGTAGATTATAAGAACTTGAACCGCTAGTAGGAAATCCACATTCATATGTGTTAATGGATGTTTCTATTTTTATACATGGGTAATGGTCCTTATAATTTATGGTTATTATTAATGCATGTCAAGAATTAAATTCTTTGATGTATTGTAGTAATCCATGACATTATATTTTCATGGATATGTTGGGTACATCACTACTAATATGAAATTAATGAATAATTTGAGAAAAGATTTTTCCCTTTTATTCTTTAATAGAAGTTGATATCTCAGGACCTTTAATGGAAATGGAACTGTCTAATTAAGTTCAAATCCCTATATTTATATTATTGGGTTCATTTATGGAAATTTAAAGAAAGATAAATCTAGAATATATATATATATATATATGAGACTAGTATGCAGCATGCTTGATTAGATATATCATGATAAAGGGATTATATTAAATGTTATATGTTCATATGAGGTTTCTTATTTTTTACATAATTCACTTATTTCTAAATTATATTTTTGGAATGCTACTAGATGTTGTTCTTATACTTTAGGGTAGCTAGCCTAGCGCCACTAAAAAATGATCCTAGAGAGTCACACACTATGTAAGATCCTATGTTTTTTCAAGTTGAAAATTACTAAAGGATTTTGAATTTTAAATTAAAGGATGGATCAAGTCCTAATTAGACATTTAGAATGTGATTTCAAAGGATTTAATGACTCAAAATAATTTTTTATATGTGTAATGAGGATTTCTTTGTAGGTTGGATGTTTTGGAAGCATCCTAGGGGTTCGAGGACTAAAACTATTGTTTTGGAAAGGTGCAGCCAATGGATCATGGTTGGAACATGGTTAGTTTTAACCATATTTCCTAACCATGTGAGTAATTTTATACAGAATCGTAATTGGGAAACTATGTGGTGTTATAGAGTAAATAATATAGGGTGTTTTCAATTTACATCAGACATGTCGAACGACTTGCGCGTGGTTTGACTAACAATGCACTACAACCATGCAAGGTGTGCGTGTGCCTTAGATTGTAGGGGTGCGCGGTTGACACACAGACTATCAAACCATGCGCTATAACCATGAGAGATGAGAGGATAATATAGTTCCTACCACATGGTTGGTTCATAGTTTGGAAAACCATGTGGCCAAATCATGTTGCTCATTAAAGAGTGGAAAATTATTATATTTCCTCTCTGACCCTTAAATGGTTTACCCACTTTTTCTTCCACATTTTCTCCCCTGTATGCACATCCCTCTTCCTCCCTTCTCCATGGGAGTTTTCCCTCATTCTTGGATAGAATAAAAAATCATCAGGTATATTGGAATCCTTCAGGTAAACCTTCAATTCTATTAGCATCTGTTATGTTATTCTCCATTTTCCTTTAATTTTTGGTTCCCCGGTTAGGTATTTTGGTCTTGATTCCACCAGATCATGGTGGAATAGGATATAGATGATAAATATTTTACTTTTCCTAGTAAGATTAAAATCCAATCGGTTGTCTACAATTTAAAACATGTCATTTCTTCAAGGTATGTTGATGTGGTGAATTTATAAAGCTTTAAGGCCTTAATTAAAATTGTAAAATTATTTTTCTATTCCATTTCTTAAGAATTATTCTCAGCTTGAGGTTTATCTCATGTTGTGGCATGTTAATGAGCACTAGGTCATGGTTCTACTACTACATGATCGACTAGTTAGGTTTTGAGGTTTATGCCTATTTTAAATAGAATGGTTACTTAAACTAAATCATTGGGTTTTAATTAATTAATAATAATTTTATTATAATTAACTATTTATGGTGTTTTTTTCATGATATAGGATAAAATATGACTTGGTTAATCTTGAAAAGTCCTTGGAAACTATTGTTGGACCTTAGAAAATAAATGGAATGATTCTTAAATGTTGGTGTTTTGTCATACCTTCCATAGAGTATTTATGCATGTTTATGTAGTATGCTTATTCTTAGGCTTTCCCCTTAGAGTTACACCCCTATTTAGATTTAACCCAATGAATTGTTAAATTAAATTATTTAATTGAAATTTAAATGGATGAACACTAAGGGTCACTAACAACCCATTTTGTGCGAGCTTCACACATCAAATTATCACTAAGAATGAGGGTCCCCTATGGGATACCTCCACTAATGATCTGACCTAGTGGATCCCATGTAGAATGCCTCATTTTAATTACTCCTCTTGAGGACCCCATAAGAGTGACGCCTATACTTACATGTTTTCTTAGAAGATCACTAGTAAGATGACACTCTATTGTGTCTCACATGAGGGACCCAATGGGAGCCCCAAAATTGGACCAAACCTAAGCTTTTAAATCATGGGTATGGGTAGAGATAATAGCAGGTGTCACCTAGAACCCATACCAAACTTATAATCCCATGAGGCTACAGTAGTAGTGGTGGGTTAGGCATTTGTCCACCCTCATTCTTCTCTTTATTCTTTCACTTTGTTATTATTGATGTAACTATGATTTCCATTGGTGCTTTCAGATTTTTGGTTGGTGTGCCTAATGTGATGTGGTATTTGATTGGGATACTCAGGCGTACTTTCTATGATCTAGATTCTGATCCATATTGATGGATATGAATATCATGATATGTCACTTATGAGGGCCATCGTAGTATGGAACTAATAATTCCTGACTATATGGAACCATTTGCCAATATTACTATGGATGCGCTCTATGGACTCAAGGAGGATCTTTGGTCAATAGACTTGGGTTATAGCCCATGTAGGTATATATTATACTGATATTTCTATGGATGTGGTTTGTCGAATCAATGAGGATTCATTGTTCAATGTACCTGGATCTCGGCCCATATAGTTATATATTATACTTAGTTTTCTATGGATACACTCCATGGATTTGAATAGGATTCCTTAGTCAATGGTCTTGTGTCATGGCCCTCATAGGCCTACTACTTAACACATCTAGAATAGGACACAGTTAGTGTAGTTACATCTTTATATAATTTTCTATCAATATATGTTATCCTTCATTGTAGTGATTGGACGTGAGAACAGGTTATCTCAGGGCTCGGACAAGTATCCCCCTTAGTGATGTAGCTTTCTTAAAGAATCTTTTAGCACTGGCTGAAGCAGATATTTTTTTATCGGGATTACAGACCCAAGGAATGACTTTCAGTTGTTTTATTTATGTTATTTGTTTTATTACTCATATATGTATGTGTGTGTGTGTAATTATATGGATATATATATACTTTTATATGTATGTGTGTGTGTGTGTGTGATGACACATTGTTCACAGACATTCTATCTTAGTCCAAAGAAAGTATGGTCAATCAAGATCACAGGCTTAAGGATCGGTTGTGGTTTATTTTATTTACTTCTTTATTATATTTTCTATTTGAGTTCTATTTATTACTCTTATCATATTGAGTAGCTCACATTTATATACACATGATATTACTAGCTATGTACGGGATAGCATTGGTGGATCCCTATTGTGTTATGTACTCACACCCTGATTGGGAAACCATTACACTGGGGTACCCAAGCAGACATTCACTTAGTTGCAGGAACAGGTATGGATGAGGCTCAGGACTGATCGAGCAGGATGGAATAGACATGTATGTGGATATCGGGTATGTGGTATAGTTGTATGAACATAATATATCCATGTAATTTTTTTCTTTTATGTACTCGTGTGTATGTGATTTCCCCAGTGGGAGATCAGTTATGTATGCATGACATGTTCATTTGGTCCTTCACTACATTTCCTTTTATTATTTCAACATGCTCCTATTTTAGTCTATTTACTAATTTTTCACTCTTTTTATTTGATATTTTGGATTATATCTGGTTATTTCTACTATTGTTTACTCACATATAAGGGTATAGTTTCTCCAATGACACACTACAGGCCCTAGCTACTAGTAAAAAACCTATGGTATATGGAGAATCTTTCTTGAGGCCTTGTGGAAAACTGAGTCGGAGCATAAGTTTAGTGGCATCTAGGTCAAGATTTTACACACTAAGTGTATTCATAACCTAAGTTAAATTTTATATGAATTTAACATATTGGATAAATATTATTCTCATATATGGGTTAATAATTATGCATGTTAGTCTATTCATAAATATTCATCCACTAGATATTAAAAATAATATATATGTGAGTTGAATATTTAATAAATATTTATTCACCAGGTAATTATTTATTTAATTACATAAATATTTAATATTTATTTGTTCTGTTTTATTCACAATGTAAAAAATATTTATTTTGTTACAAGAATATTTATTAAATATATATTCACTAATTTAGTGAATATAATATTTATTTATTTATTAGTGAATAATGTATTTATGTTTATTTAATTAAATAAATTTTCAATATTAAAGGCCTAATAAATATTGAGGAGGACTCATGGGCCGACTTTAATGGTCTAACAAAAAAAATTATATTAAATATTATTTGAATAAATATTGATTTTATTTATTCAAGGAAATAATATTTATTTATCTTTTAGTTTAATACATGTCAAGTAAATAATAAAAATATTATTATTATTATTTATAAATGGGGTTCATTGAGGATTAATAAAATAATAACGAACCTTATGCAATTATTATTTTCTAACCCTATCTCTTTTTAATCCCACTTACGACATTCTACTAAAACCTATCCATTCTTATCATTGTGAACAATGAGTTCTAGAGAGGATTATCTCAATCCCAAGAGGGATACTCTTCTAGAACACTCTCAAGAATTCAAAACATTAATCTTCCACCATAATGATTCCTTCCCACCTTGAAGTATTCTACTATAGTCAAAAATGTTCATCGTAGGTGTTTAAACCATGTGTGTTAGCACCTAGAGTTTTCTATGTCAATGATCAAAGGTATGCAGAACACATGTGGATTACCACTAGAGGGAATATTTCCTCGATTCCTCTCAATGTAGGGTACTTTATCACTCAAATACATTAATTATAAATTATATGTCAAAAGATTATCTATTCCTGGTTCTGGCATTTCTATCAATTCATATTTGATTTAATTTTTTTGATCATGATGTTATTCTTCATGTACACCTCATATTATTTGTAAAGACCCCTACCCTAATAGCCAATAGTCGGTGGTAAATTTATTACATTATTAATAGATACAAGGGATCATATCACAAAGGAAAAAATAGTTTAGTAGTTTTGGTAAACTAGATACATACATGATTCTCATATGACATTGGAAATATAAAAACATAGCATAAGAAACATTCTTGCATCCTTCATATATTTCGCAATAACCTACTTCATATCCTATGGAAAGGAGAAAAAAGAACGGTAAAATAAAATGATTAATAAGGGGTAGGTACTGAGGAATCTATTATAGTAAAAAAGGAATAATCATTATGGTAATCCATATAACTGAAAACACATTCCATTAAATCATAAACTTGAACATTAAGAATAATATAATTGGAATAAATAGTTATCAAATAATGCCATATAAATAATCATATGAGCTTGAAACTTATCCATGGATATAATAATTATTCAAATAATCACATGGAAATCAATAAATAATTTCATAATGATGGAATTCTTAATGTCAGACATCTGAAACTTATCATTGAAGCCTCATGCCAATAATGTTTAATTGATGGGTAAGAATATACCAAAACCCCATTTAATAATTTTAGCTAACTAATTTGTCTCATGAAACCTACTGATGTATCAAGGTAATATATAATTCCAGGCCCCACCCATCACATGGTAATTATAATGATTTCATTATATGAATAAATAGTATAACTAAATCAACATGCCTTATTCTAAAATAGTTTTTATAGGAAGAACTAGCATGTGAAATGTCAATAATTTCCCTAGTCAAACTGATCATAAACCATCCATAGAAATAATAAGGATGGTATTTTTACAACATATCCTCATTGGATAATAAATGGGTTTTTTTGTTCATGAATATAAATAACATAAAAATATCATTAAAAACATTCTTCAAATAAAATACCCTTTTTATATTGAAATTTAATTTTAAAAACTAAAAAATTATAGAATATTAGGAAAAATATTTTATTTCAAAAGAATCCTATAAAATTTTAAATTAAGTATCTAAGAATTTATCATTCATGATGGAAGTAAATTATGTAAATTTTGAGTATGTTAAAACATATATTCCTTTCACATTTTTGATAAAAATTAAAAAAAAACCTTGTTTGGAAAATTATGAGAAGATTCATTTTAAAAGATTTTATAAAAATTCAAAAATGGGTAAAAATTTCATTAATAACTCATTGAATAATATTAAAAATATTATTTAAAACATTTTAAGGAAAATATAGACACAGAAAAAAATGATTCCATGATGAGTAGAAAAAAAATATGGTTTTTCTTAAAAAATATATTTTGATATCTTGAGTACATAAAGAGATAAAATGAAATGAAAACTTTCAATTTACATAAATAAATATAGGAGAATAAAATGTATTGGGTTTTATATATAAGGATAAAATAATTTCCCAAGTGGAGAGTTAAACATAAACAATTCCATATAATGATGAGATTATGAAATAAAACCTTACCACTTTGGTAAATTTCTAATAAAAACACCTTAGATAAAATAATTTGAACTGTAACTTCAAATGCCTTGAATTAAGAATGATACATGATATAACATGTAAAATGGTTAGTATATACACCTCAAAAATATTTATAGGTTCATAACATCAAACATGTCTCAATGAAAAGATATTGAGACGGAGAACCTTTACCTCAAGTCCAAATTCCTTCATATTTGGTCAAACCTCATATATAATAAATATATATTCATTATACATATATTACATAAACATAATAATATATATCATACTATATATTATTTACTTATATAATTTTATTACTCTTTTAATAACAATTATTTATTAAAATCATTATTTCGGGTGATAACTACTTCATATTCAACGTATGTTTTGATGCGGTAGTTTTGGTCCATGTGCTTTGATCATGGATAAATCATATAAAAATTGTTAATAAGGATATAAATATAAAATATATTCATTATATACATAGATTAAAATCATCCATAAAAGGTAGATATGGAAAAATGAATTAGACCATTCATGGGGACGGTAGGTCATACGTGCCCATGAATGTTGTTTCCATTTTTTAATGGATGGAATGGAAGAAAGGTAAATAATAATAAAATTTTATAGAATAATTATTATATCATATATATTCATTAAATATATTTTTCTTACTATCCATGTAAATTAAAAATGAAAAAATAGATCACATCATTTCATGGAGGTGGTTGTCCACACATATGCACGAGCGACATTATAATTTTCCAATGCATTTTGTGATAAGAAGAAATATATGATATTATAATTACATAAGAATAATTATTTCATAAATATCATATATATATATATATATATATTATTTCCATCTTTATAATCATCCAATTAAAGTAGTTATGAAAGATTAATTACACCGCTATGTAGAGATAGTAAGTCGTACATACGAATGAGCAATGGTTTCACTTCTCATTTGACGGAAAATAGATGGAAAATGGTTTAACCATAATCATAATAACATCTTAGAATATTTAATATATTGAAGTTATTATTTTAGGGTGGATAAAACAAATTTAATGAAATTATAAAAAAAATAAAAATTAAAAGATTCAGTAAATATGATTACCTCTTCTTCGATAGACTTCATTTAGATTCCTTCTTAAGGACCCTTTGAATGGTATTTTAAGAAGATAGGGACATCTATTTAGTGTCTAGGGAAGTTTATAATAAATATTTACATAGGTTGTTCAAGAAATATTGTATAAACCCAAGAGTTTTACACGTATTATTACTTTATTTTGTTCACATAAATATCTAATAAGTACAACCCAAAGATCATGAGCCCTAGTGTCTTTGGAATACTAGGTTCATAGTACATAAAAAAGCAAACTAAAATGTGAAATATTTATTTTATTATCTATAGTGAGATACTAAATACATTTTAGCTTCTAAAACTACATAGGATTACCTAAATAATATATAAAATAAATGTGTGAGTTAAAAATCTCAATAAGGGAATAAACATAATAAGGGAACATAATGTGTGATTCAAAGGTATAACATGATATCATAAAACAAAATTATCATGAGTAATAGCATGTAATAATAACATAAATAACATGGTATCATAATATCATAGCAACATAGAAAATGTGGTAAAAATATATAACATGACAAAAACATGAGTCAAGGTTAATTGCCTGGATAGTATTATATGGTGCAAAAAGGCCCATAATGGATTAGGTTTACTCCATAATCCCTCACATAATGTCTCATGAGACCAAAAACATTACCCAATTCAATATATAATTATATGTTAATCGTAATAATAACATGTACATGCTAATGTATGCCTCAAAAACGAAATCAATCATAAGGTATGAACATAAAAATTACCCAAGTAAAAAAATGGGTTAAACAATCTTGCCTCATGTCATAATCAAAGGATATTTCTTAAAGAAGTAATTTGATAAATGAAATTAAGTAATGCTTTACCCCATCAAAGGAAGGGAGAATTATTTAAGTATATATCTAAGAGAAATATATATAGAATTTAGAAGAAATATATAACATCAAATGTTGTCATCATTGAAGACATCTTAAAAAGGTCACAGTAAATATTTCTTGAGGAAAATACCCTTCTTAATTTGAAATCACTTCTTTAAAATCTAAAAACTTTCAATACATTATAGAAAACATTTTATTTAAAAATAACCATGTAAACTTGTAACGTAAGCTTTAAATTATTAAGTGATACTGATGGTGGAAAATTTTGTTCATTTATATAAGTTAAAAAACATTCCTTCGACACTTTTGTAAAAAAAATTCAAAAATCACCTTGTTCAGTTTACAATAGAAAATTTAATTTTAAACCAATTTTTTAGAAAATTAAAACATGGGTTAAATTATCTTTAATGAAACATTAGAGAATATTGAAAACATTTTTTACTGTAGCCAGTATTGTAGTAGTTAATATAGCTAAGAAAACTATTCATCTGATTTGGGCCTATGGGACATATATTTTGGCCTCCGAGCCTCCATAGACCTTTGGGAAACTATGACTTTAAGCTAATTTTGTTTGGGCCACGGGGCCTTTGGCCCCTGGAATGGTTAGGTCTGACCACACAATAGCAGAACTCATTAGAGGAATCAAAGCAAGTAATAGTCATTGAGTAGAGATAACTAGATTGGAATAGTGAGTGTATGTAACTTCCACTGGTATGAAGAACCATGCGGATTTCCACGGGGTAATGATAGCCAATAAGTCATGCAAGGTGGGGAGATGGTCACCATCAACAAATTAGATGTTGGGGAGGGGTAGTTCTATTGTATTCGGGTCTTTACGCCATTGGTTTATGTACTGGGCTATCTTCTTATGGGATTATGGAATGTGTAAGGTTTCCCTATCAACCAAGTTAAAATGGGGATTATCTAAAAATAAATAAAAATCTCAAAGGAATTCATACCGGGTTGATATACAAATAAATTTCTTGATGTTTCTTTATTTAATAATGTAGGAAATAGAAACCAAACATGTAAGACATATTCATTACTAGTGTAAAATAAAATAGATGTTCTTTAAGAAAATATTTTTATGTTATTTCTCCCAAAGTAGCCTTGAGTATAAATAATCTCAAAAAGAAAGGATATTATAACATAAATCCTTTACCGCTTTGATAACTTTTGAATCAAATCTCCTTGAATATATAAAAATGAATTATAACTTAAAATACCATGAAATATAAATAATTTTTTATATAAAATGTAAAATAGGAATCATATACACTATATAAAAGAAATTAAGTTTATAACATTGAAATATGCCTTAATGAAGGGAAATTTAGATAAAATCCCATACCTTAAGTTTGACACATCACGTACGTACTTTATTATCTAGAATATTAAACATATGTTAATTATTTAATTGGTTAATAACATTTTTTAAGATTATTATTTACTTTATTTTATTTAATATAATGTTATATTTATTTACTTAATCAATTAATTTCACATCATACATTTTGGTGATATTCAGTTCATATGTACAAAATTACATTAGTAGGTTGACTATTGTAACACCCTAAGATTTTATGGTATTCCTCTTTTTAAATTTAATATCATCGATAGTTTATGATTCATGCAACACCCATTTTAAAACTGTAATATACTATTAAGTATGATTGTTGTAATAGTAATGTGAACATTAGGAATTGTAATATGACCAATAGAATAGTAACTTTACCTATTAATGAATAAATAAAATTTGGGTAACTTATAAATGAAAATATGTTATATTTATATCATGGAATAAGTAAATAAATGTTTTAAAAATGATAAATTAAGTTTTGGCATTTTTGTGAAACATAAATGTTTATTTACAATTTTATAATTAATATAATTATTTAAAATAAAAAAAATCATAAAATAGATTCATAAATTAATATTTTGTTGTCATGTGATTATAAGAAAATTTTATAAGACCTTAATTAATTTTTCAAAGTGTTATAAGATTAGTTATAAATTTTAAATTGGTATTTTTTGAATAGATTATTATTTTAATTAAAAAATATATTTCTCATATTTAAAAAATTATTTTCAAAAAATAGAGTTCATTTTCTAATTCTACGCATTGAAAAATGGTTAGGGTGTATTTTTGATATTTTTCTAAAATAGTTGAGTTTGTTGTTAATAGTGTAATGCGGTAATTTATGGTATATATACATTATAAGTTAAATAGAATATTTCTTGAGTAATTGGTGATGTAAGAAACATAATGACTAACTATTATTCTATCTTTAATTTATGTATTCATGTAATCAAAACTATTCATAGTCCTGATTCAAAATAATAAACAAATGATTAAAATATCCAAAAAACTCCCTCCTCGTCCACTATAAATACCACCCCTCACCACCTATTCTCCTCACACCTCCAAAGCCTTGAATAATATCCAATTTATACCCAATACCACTCTAAAACCACTCCCCCACATTCTGTTCTTTATGGTCTCACCCAAAATATCATTTCAAAGTTCCTTAATGAGGTTCTTAAGGAGAGGAATTCAAGAGGTAAATCCCCTTTTCTACTTTTAATTTTCTTTCAATATCTTTTATTTTCTTATTATTTATGTACCTACTCTATCAAAAAATTAATGATAAATCTAGTATATTATATATACTATAATTTTATTATGATAATTTTATATCCACCATCAATTATTTTATCTTCCCCATTTTTTTGTAAAAATGAAAAGATCATCTGTGGGGTGTTAATTCACCACCTTCGTGGATGATGATTCTTTCATTTTCTAATACCTCCTTCAAGGATTGTCATTAAACTATTTTTATATTTAAAAAAGATTATAATATATATATATATATATATATATATATATTATTTAGTGTTCCATAACTAATATATATATTCATGACATTAATTAATAAAACAAAACTAGTGTGTGATGATCGAAAAAACGACAAAATTATCCAAAAAATTATCATTAACATTTTATCTAATGATTCATCCCCATATCTGGAAAAAAAATGGTATAAAAGACCATAAAATATTATTTAATTTCAATAATATTATCTAATTTCAATTCTAGAAATCTATTCCCATTTCACATGATCTTTCGTGCGTGTATACAAGTTAAACAATTGTCAAAACCAAGGAAAGAAACACTTCTAAACGATGAAATTGAATCTTAAAACTCATAAAAAATATCATAAATTAACTTAATAAAATTATAATAAATCAAATAAATGTTTAAAAGTTTCTAAATTAAATTATTAATGATTCTAATTTCATTATCTAGGATGTAAAGTACAAGTGAAAAATGCTTTCGAACATAAGGCAAGGGATTCTCCCCGAACTTCCATTTTTCATTTGGGTTACACTTCCTCTCTCTTTACCCTAATGTAGTTCTTATTTATTTTTATTTACTTCTTATAAATTCTATTTATATGTTCCAAACTCATGTATCCATATCATTTCATCCTTCTTTTATGGGAAATACATGATTTTATAAGGTTCTCATTGTAACGACCCGAAATTTTGAATAAATCTTGTTTCCTAATTTTGTGTGTTATTTTATTTTTATACTAAACAAAACTGTTTCATTTGACAACATGAGTATAATTAAAATGATACCATTGGGTTTTGACTGTTATATGACCATTGGTCAATATGACCGATGGAAACTAAATGTTTCGATTATTGTCTCTAAATACAAGTGATCTTGGTTAATTAATATAGAAAGAAGATTCGATGGCCTCATCCAGTAGTATTGGACCGATCGAAGCCCATCTAACAGAACTTGGGAAGGAGGTAGAACCACTGGGCTTTGCTCTAGACCAAACCCAAGCCAAAATTCATTGTGTGAAGTAAGAACAGAATCACCTTCGCGAGAAGTTCAAACTAATAAAGATTGCTACTCGTGCGATGTTGGCCGAGCCGCCCTCAGATTCTCTCACCTTAGCACACCTTACACTTAGGTCCTATGCTGGGGTTATAAGGGGCTATGTAAGGAGACCATAACTGCCTTGTGTAATCCTTTGTTTTAAATAAAAAAATTTATTTCTTCTTATGATGAAGTTTATGAATTTTCAAATGTCCGGATAAATATAGTATGCATATTTTTGATGAATTTTAGAGAAAGGATATTTTAAAAATGTTTATGTAAACCTTAGATAATTAAAAATGTGTAATGATTTTCAAAAAATGGTCTTCTACAATTATGTTCAGTAAGAAATTTAGAGTCTAATAAGATCAACTTAATTTTTGTTGAATAGTAAATTATGAATAGTTATTTTTTGCTTAGGATTATTAATGTGACCAAATAGATTACTAATCTCACTTAAAGAAATTATTAATATAATCTAGGCACCTTGATTAAGTAATGCGATTCAATAAAATGGTTAAATAACGGTTTCATAAATTATTAGTCAAGTATTAGTTTTTTCAGGTGAATAGTGTTTTTTAATTAAAAATTAAATTAAAAATATTTAGAAAATTATTTTTATAAAATGGACTTTATTTTTGAATTCAGAACATCAATATTACGCTAAGGTAATTTTTGGGGTTTTTTCTGAAAAAAATGAATTTTCGGTGAATAGTGTATTTATTTAAAAATTAAATTGAAAATATTTAGAAAATTATTTTTATAAAATGGAGTTAATTTTTGAAATTAGAGCATCGATATTTGGTTAAGGTGAAATTTTGGGATTTTTCCGAGAAAGTTGAATTTTTGATGAATAGTGAAAATACAGTTTTTAAGTTACGGGTGTTTAATGACATCATTAAATGATGTATTAAGTATGTAATCAATATGGTCGACTTATGAATAGTAATATAAGGTATGATGTGTCCGAAGTGGCCAATACAATGGGCAAATACCATGGCCAAGCCCATGGTTTTGCCAAAACCACCAATGAGCTGTCCCTTGGCCATTAATGCCTTATCCTCTCACTTTCCCTATAAATACCAAGCCATCCTCTCATCCATTCGAATCCAAAATCATCCTCAACTAATTTATGGTCTCCTTACCTCCCACGGAGTCCTCCCAAGGTTCCCCAAATCCCTCAAGGTCCCAACCTTTGAGTTTTAAGAGTGACGTTTAAGGTAAGGGATCCAAACTCTCTCTTTCTTTTCAAATACTCTCTTTTAAGTCATTTCTTTTATGCTCCATGTTCTTATGTTGGAGTATGTTCTTTTATATTCCTATTACTTCCCTTTTTATGTTCATATGATGAGAGATCCCCTCTTACTCTCATCATTTCTTTTTATGAATGTTTAAGTGGCGCCGTTAGGCTGCCGATTTTTTAAGGGATTCTTTCACCTTTCTCATTTTTTTCAAAGTTCTACTTTCATGTCAAGTCTTTCAAGTTCCTTTTTATTATGTTGGGGTATGATATCTATATCTATCATACTGATCTTTTATGTTCATATGATGAGAGATCCTATTTGATCTCGTCAATTCATTTTTGTTGAATTTTATGTGACGTCGTTAGGCTGCCGAATTTTTATAAGAGAAATCTTATTTTTGTCCTCCTTCTATGTTTTTCATTTCATATGGTATATCTTTCAAATTTAATTACCATGTTGTTATACCCTTTATATTCTGTCCCTCTACTGTTTTATGGATAATTTATGAGTGGGTGACTCATTTCCCCTCTCTTTTCAATGTTTTCTAAAACCCTGAAACATAGCCGTTATGCTACAGAATTTCCGTCTCAAAATGTCTCTATCTTATCCTCAAATTCATTTTATTAAGTGAATACTCAAAGCTCTTTCTTATAAAGGGGTATTCATATATATACCAAAATTTTCTATTTTAAATTCTGGGATTTACATACATGAGACATTCTTTCCCTTTCCGTGGGTTTAAAGTGACATAAAGATCGCGTCTTTAAAGTAGTTTTTAAAATGTTATGATTATGAAATGAAACCCATTTATTTTATGCTATATGGGTTGTTTATGGAATTATTGATGGTGATATATGTGTCTCAAATGATAATAAAGAAAAATTAAGGGTGCACCCTGATAGCGCTCCAATGCATTGGGTAAAGACTTAATCTCTAGAGATGACCATTTTTAACGACGCCTTGGTGAATAACCATGGTAATTTTTAATGACACCTTGGGGATGGACCTTGGTGAAACAGAAATGATTGTCAATATTAAATATTGTAGCCACATATTCATGTTATGAAATACGTTATTTTTAATATGATATGCCTCATGATTTCTTTCTAATTCCTTAAAGTTCTTTTTCATGACATTGTTGATGTATCTCAAGTTCACATGTTAAATGTTTCCCCTTGTTTCCCTTACTGGGCCTTCTGCTCACCCTTTCTTTTGATGTATGTCCCCAGTTTATGATATGCAGTAATGAACCTAGGATGAATATAAGGAGAAGCCTTTGAAGTGTTTAAGAAGAATGTTTTATGTTTTCATGTTTTAAGTTCCTGGTTTCCAAGACACTAAACCTTAAAGATCCTCAGTTTTGTAAAATGTAATGAAAAGTTACGTTATAAAAAGGCGGGATTTCATAGTTGGTATCAAAGGATGGTTTAGTTATTTGTGGAAATTAGGATATGAAAACTTTAGGAAGATACCTATATAAATGTTTAAATATAGGAAATCTTCCGGGTATTTTGGTGAGTATTGAGTAAGGGGTTGCCAAGAAAATGCATCTCTGTCTGGATACGAGCAGGTACAGGTGGCTCTGGCACAGATGTACATGGGGTAAAACCTGAAAACACCACTTTGATCTAGACTCGAACGGGAACTGGTACACGACAATGGGCCTTTCTTCACTCTTGGTTACGACACTCCTGGGGGATATGCTTTGGTAAATTCATAAGCTTAGTATGAACCATTATTAAAGGAACAAATATAAAATAAAATAAAGATTCACATAAGAATATATGATCACGGGTAACCTAGATTGAAACCTAGGGGATCACAAGTTAGGGTATAATTTCCTTCTATAAGTTTATCCTTCTATGCTTAAAGTTTCCTTTTAATGATTATTGGATAAGTATTTAAGCCCCTAATTATACTTTATTTTCTTAGTTAATGACAGGAAATGGATGAACATGTCCCAACAACCAATGTGATAGGAAATGTGATGATTTCCCTATTAATATGATAGAGATGACGAGAGTTCAAGTTGAACATATTGTGATTATTTCAAACCATCTATCAAAAATCACAATTAATAATTGGTACCTAGTTGAATGCTCAAATTCATCAAGGAAGAAGAAGACGAAGTCTCAAGGATGTTCATCTGATAAAGTTGATAAGGGAAAGAAGTCCCAATTTCCTTTGTGCAAAAAGTGTGGAAAGAGGCACCAAGGGGAATGTCACAAAGGGACTGGGAGATGTTTTTAGTGTGGGAAGATAGGGCATAAAGTATCCAATTGCTTTTAAAAAATGGATAATGTGATGAATGGAGATAAGGTTCGATCTGATGTACCTTATACATTTCGATGTCGTAAATGTGTAGAAGTTAGACATTATCCAAGGCAATTCTCTCTTGGAATGGGTGAGAAGCATGATGAGCGTCAATAATAATGCAATTACTATGCTGAGATGGATCATGATGACTGAAGTACATGTAACTTCTTCGCAATAATTGTCTATGTCATGTGGTATTTTAGTTCGTGATCTATGATCATGTCCTTTATGTTTTCTAAGATCATCGAGTCACTACCTAAGATGATTTTTTATCATTAAGGAAAAAATCTATTGTTATGTACCACATGTTGATGTAGTGAAGCTATTCTTCTTAAAAAAATGTGATTAGGATATTAAAAGATGATTATTATTTTGGAAGACGTTCACTATTTTGGGAACCCTATATGATCAAGGTAAATATATTACTACGGTATTTTCTTTGAGGAGTAAAGGCTGACTTATATTTTGAAGAATCGATGAATTTATGGTGAACTTATGCTAATATAGGTTACTTATGGAAATGATTAACCAATCTTGGGGAAAATGGGATTAGGTTAGTTACTTTTGTTATAAGATGATAAGAGTGGTTGATGTTGTTTGGAGATGAATGATAAAGTTTATTTTGGAAGACTATGTTATCAAATCCTTCTTGTATTTGGGTTTCAATATTAGTTTGGTTTATTTTGAGGAATTTTAAGGAAAATTATTTATGGAATGTTCTATGATGAACTTTGGGTAGTACCGTGGAATTTTGAAGATTTAAAAGTAGTTTCCCTTCCTATGGGATTATTTCTTTTTGAAGAGTTGTTTTATCTTACCCCTTGTGTTTTTGGGATAATGTTTAAATATAGAAGAAATAGATAGTTAATCTTTTGTGGATTATGTGATTCTCTAGAAGATGATTCTTGTGCTTTGATGAGACCAAGTAGTTTTGAATGCTCATCGTTTGGAGAAAAGATTAGTTTTGGTAGAAACTTGTTAAAGGATGAAAATCTACTTGACAGTAGGTATATTTCCTTACGTTTTTATTCTATGTAGTAAATGAATTCCTCAAAATTATGAAAAGGAACATAAAAAAAAAACTTTGTTGGTTTACGTTTCCTACAGGGTAATCAAAGACTGTTTACACAAATTATAAGTTTGTGATTTTCTTATGGTTAACTTTCTCCTAATCATGTTTTCTATCACTCTCCCTCAGAACTTGACCCTTTGTTTTCTCCTCCATGTCCATGTTTTCCTACATGGAATCCTAGTGTGGGTTAACTCGGGTGACCTTTGTACTTCCCATTCTTTCTTTTAAAGGAATATTTTTACTGACTAATTTTCTGATATGAGACTTTCGATTAAATTTAAAAACCCAATTTTAAAAATTGCGAGGATGCAATTTCTTAAGGGGGAAGATTATAACGACCCGAAATTTTGAATAAATCTTGTTTCCTAATTTTGTGTGATATTTTATTTTTAGACTCAACAAAACTGTTTCATCTGATAACATGAGTATAATTAAAATGAGACCGTTGGGTTTTGACTGTTATATGACCATTGGTCAATATGACCGCTGGAAACTAAACGTTTTGATTATTGTCTCTAAATACAAGTGATCTTGGTTAATTAATATAGAAAGAAGATTTGATGGCCTCATCCAGTAGTCTTGGACCGATCGAAGCCCATCTAACAGAACTTGGGAAGGAGGTAGCACCACTAGGCTTTTATCTAGACCAAACCCAAGCCTAACTTCATCGTGTGAAGCTAGAACAGAATCACCTTCGCGAGAAGTTCAAACTAATAGAGATTATTACTCGTGCGATGTTGGTCGAGCCGCCCTTAGAATCTCTCACCTTAGCACACCTTACACTTAGGTCCTATGCTGGGGTTATAAGGGGCTATGTAAGGAGACCGTAACTGCCTTGTGTAATCCTTTTTTTTAAATTAAAATTATGATTTCTTCTTATGATGAAGTTTATGAATTTTCAAATTTTCGGATAAATATAGTATGCATATTTTTGATGAATTTTAGAGAAAGGATATTTTAAAAATGTTTATATAAACCTTAAATAATTAAAAATGTGTAATGATTTTCAAAAAAATGGTCTTCTACAATTATGTTTAGTAAAAAATTTAGAGTCTAATAAGATCAACTTAATTTTTGATGAATAGTAAATTATGAATAGTTATTTTATGCTTAGGATTATTAATGTGACCAAATGGATTAGTAATCTCACTTAAATAAATTATTAATATAATCTAGGCACCTTGATTAAGTAATGTGATTCAATAAAATGGTTAAATAACGGTTTCATAAATTATTAGTCAAGTATTAGTTTTTTCGAGTGAATAGTGTTTTTTAATTAAAAATTAAATTAAAAATATTTAGAAAATTATTTTTATAAAATGGACTTTATTTTTGAATTCAGAACATCGATATTATGCTAAGGTAATTTGTGGGGTTTTTTCTGAAAAAAAAATGAATTTTCAGTGAATAGTGTATTTATTTAAAAATTAAATTAAAAATATTTAGAAAATTATTTTTATAAAATGGAGTTCATTTTTGAAGTCAGAGCATCGATATTTGGTAAAGGTGAAATTTTGGGATTTTTCTGAGAAAGTTGAATTTTCAATGAATAGTGAAAATACAGTTTTTAAGTTACGGGTGTTTAATGACATCATTAAATGATGTATTAATTATGTAATAAATATGTTCGACTTATTAATAGTAAGATAAGGTATGAGGTGTCCCAAGTGGCCCATACAATGGGAAAATACCATGGGCAAGCCCATGGTTTTTTCAAAACCACCAATGAGGTGTCCCTTGGCCATTAATGCCTTATCCTCTCACTTTCCCTATAAATACCAAGCCATCCTCTCATCCATTTTACTCCAAAATAATACTCAACTACGTTCTGGTCTCCTTACCTCCCAAGGAGTCCTCCCAAGGTTCCCCCAAGCCCTCAAGGTCCCAACCTTTTAGTTTTAAGAGTTACGTTTAAGGTAAGGGATCCAAACTCTATCTTTCTTTTCAAATACTCTCTTTTAAGTCATTTTTTTATGCTCCATGTTCTTATGTTGGAGGATGTTATTTTATATTCCTCTTACTTCCCATTTCATGTTCATATTATTATAGATCCCCTCTTACTCTCATCATTTCATTTTATGAATGTTTAAGTGGCGTCGTTAGGCTGCTGATTTTTTAAGGGATTCTTTCACCTTTCTCATTTTTTTCAAAGTTCTACTTTCATGTCAAGTCTCTCAAGTTCCTTTTTATTATGTTGGGGTATGATATATATATCTATCATACTGATCTTTTATTTTCATATGATTAGATACCCTATTTGATCTCGTCAATTCATTTTTGTTGAAGTTTATGTGATGCCGTTAGGCTACCGAATTTTCATAAGAGAAATATTATTTTTGTCCTCCGTCTATGTTTTTCATTTCATATGGTATATCTTTAAAATTTCATTACCATGTTCTTATACCCTTTATATTATTTCCCTCTACTATTTTATGGATAATTTATGAGTGGGTGACCCATTTCCCCTCTCTTTTCAATGTTTTCTAAAACACCGAAACATAGCCGTTATGCTGCAGAATTTCCGTCTCAAAATGTCTCTCTCTTATCCTCAAATTCATGTTATTAAGTGAATACTCAAAGATCTTTCTTCTAAATTGGTATTAACATATATACCAAAATTTTCTATTTTAAATTCTGGTATTTACATACATGATACATGATTTCCCTTTCCGTGGGTTTAAAGTGACATAAAGATCAAGTCTTTAAAGCAGTTTTTAAAACGTTATGATTATGAAATGAAACCCATTTCTTTTATGCTATATGGGTTGTTTATGAAATGATTGATGATGATATATGTGGCTCACTTGATAATAAAGAAAAATTAAGGGTGCGCCCTGATAGCGCTCCAATTCATTGGGTAAAGACTTAATCTCTAGAGATGACCATTTTTAATGATGCCTTGGTGAATAACCATGGTAATTTTTAATGACACCTTGGGGATGGACCTTGGTGAAACAGAAATGATTGTCAATATTAAATATTTTAGCCACATCTTCAAGTTATGAAATACATTATTTTTATTATGATATGCCTCATTATTTCTTTCTCATGCCTTAAAGTTCTTTTTCATGACATTGTTGATGTATCTCAAGTTCACATGTTAAATATTTCCCCTTGTTTCCCTTACGGGGCCTTCTGCTCACCCTTTCTTTTGATGTATGTCCCCAGGTTATGAGATGCAGTAATGAACCTAGGATGAACATAAGGAGAATACTTTCAAGTTTTTAACAAGAATGTTTTATGTTTTCATGTTTTAAGTTCCTGGTTTACAAGACACTAAACCTTAAAGATCCTCAATTTTGTAAAATGTAATGAAAAGTTATGTTATAAAAAGGCGGGATGCCAAACTCATCTCAATCCTTCCCGATAAGAAATCCTGATTTAAGAGAACTTCCATGTTTCTTATCCATTTTCAAGTACATTTCATAATCTATTTTAAGACACAAATATATTTATAAATCACTATTTTTATCATGAAAAACAATATTATCTCTTTTCTAGTTTTATGTAAACAATTAATCCTTGTCCTACTTAGACACTCTTATATTTTCTCCTCAACGGCACTGAAGTGGATCTGTTCTAAAGTTTCTTAAAACCTAATTTTACATATTTTAACTTTAGTTGGACATCATTTATTCTTAAAATATAATTTAATTATCCTTATCTTTTCTTTCCAGGATATACATATTTACAATCTAATTTTATGAAAAATACAACTGATTTTTTCAAAAGAACTCTTTTTTCTAAAGTAAAAGGGTATTTCTCTAAATAATTTCTCAATGATTCTATTAGAGTATTTACATATATTTCAACACCATTTATTTATTCTTATGATTTATTTAAATTTATCTCTTATGATACCATCAACCAATTTTTATTGAATGGTTTATGATTATTTATGGGTATGTACTATCTTGATACTATTCACCACATTACTCTAGATGGTTTATGATTATGTTTATTGTTTGGGTAAAGTTATTAACATTTCATATGATATTGTCAATATGAATTTATATGTTGATTATGTTTCACCCCTTTCATATGAGAAACGCATTGGACTTAGTATGTGATAAGTAGAGCCCACTATATCCCCTCAATGCATCGGTAGGTCTCATGAGATAAACTAAACTGGGTTTTTACCCATTTATGTATGGTGTCTTGGAAGAAGACTTAACAATATATTTATGATTTCCAGTATAATGAATTCCCTTATTATGATATTAGTATTTGATAATCCATGTGTTTATTCAACTAGTAGAATATCCATGGTTAAGTTTCTTTCTCATATGATTATTTATGGTATTATTTAATCAACTTTTATTCCTTCCATATTATGCTCAAGATTATATTTTAATGGAATGTTTTTTTAGTTATTCATCATGTTATTTGTTTATGTTTATGATATATTCCTCTGTATTTTTTACCCTTATTGGGCATCTGATCTCACCCCTATCTTATTTTTTATTTTTCCATAGGATGCAGAGATGTATAATATGAATGACGTGCAAGGATAATCTTGTAGTTTATGGGTGTTTCTAATGGAGTTTCTTTGTTGTATTTAATTTAAATTTGTAATGTAAAACTTATGTTTGTATTTGGTTTCCCAAATCTACTAAACTTTTAGGTCCTTTGGGATGCGATCTCTTGTTC
Organism: Viscum album; assembly: GCA_963277665.1. NCBI lineage: Eukaryota > Viridiplantae > Streptophyta > Magnoliopsida > Santalales > Viscaceae > Viscum > Viscum album. The sequence continues at coordinate 1,649,378,455 of OY728136.1, forward strand.
ATAGTACTAATGTAATTAAGTAAGTCACTAGCTTTGAGCTGTTGGGGTCGGGGTCTTTATATTTGGTATCAGAGAAAGTTTAGTAGAAACCTTGGAAAATAGGTTTAGAAAACTTATATCAGGGAAAATAACCATAATATAGAATTTTATGGTAATCATATGATAACATCCTAGAATTTTTGAACGGTAGAGATTATGTGGGTCATCCTGGAAATACATTTGTAATGACCCAAACTTTTATTAATGAAAAATCCACTTGATCTAATTAAGTGTATTATTATGTAAAGTGGTTATATAAAACATATGCACTTCCTTGGTTTTATTTTTTTGAATTTTAGAATACCGTTAATAATTTTTATCATTTCTAATATATTTTTTGAATAGTGGTCACATGATTAGTATAAATATAGGGCTTTAACAAATCCAATTTACTCAAAAAAAAAGGAATCGATGGCCTCATCCAGTAGAATTGCTCCATACGAAGCCCATTTTTCATAGATCATAAAGAAGGTAGAGTCACTAGGATTCTCTCTTGACCAATCCCAAGCCTATATTTAATACATTAAGCTTTATTGGAACCGCCTACGAGAGGAGTGGGAGTTAATAGAGATTACCACCCGAGAGATGTTATCCAAGTCGTCCCAAGAGTCTCTCATTATCACACACCTTACCCTTAGGTCTTAAGAAGGTGTTATAAGGGGTTATTTAATAAGACCTCATCACTATGATTATGTGCATTATTTTTTTATAGAATAAAGAATATACATTCAATTTATTATTATTACTTTGAGCACAAAGAGTATTTATTTTAATTAATATTTAAATTCAATTAAAAAATCTATTTTGATGAATTAATGTATTTTTTTAATTAAATTATATTTTAATAAAATATTATTACTAAATTACTTTTTATTAAATATAAATTATCATATAATTTTTATGAATAAAATTGTAATTTTTATTAAGGTTTAAAATTTGATTTTGTCAAAACCCATGATTTTTTTATAAATGTTAGTTTTTATTTTAAAAGTAAAAATTCATATATTTAGAAAATTATTTAGATAAAATGAATATTATTTTTGGATTCAGGACATCTAAATTATCTAATGGTGAATTTTTCATAATTTTCCAAGACAGTCAAATTTTTTGATAAAAATTAAATACCGTTTAAATATATAATGTGTTTTATGACATCGTAATGACCCAATAGTGATGTAATAAAATACTATAAAAGTTATATTCAGAAAATATATGTTTTAAATCTAAAATAATGTGATTTTATATTTGTTTGATTAATTTTAAAATGCTTTAGTGGACCCTCCCAGACTTATAAAACATTTTAACATTTTAAAATGATTTCCTTGATAGTGTGACTCAACTCCACATAATCAAGCCTAATATCTTAATATTTTCAGCCATTGGACTTATAAAAAAAATTCCAATCCCCTTTGGCAAAAACCATGGTCAAAACAATTGTTTGTTATGTGGTTTTGATTAGTTTAATATATGGTGTCCAAAACCTAAATATTAAATAATTCCCTCTCCTTTCCTATATAAACACACTCAATATCACATTCCTCTTCACTCAAACCATTTGGATCTCGACCGAACTCTTCCCTATTCTCTCTAAAATACTCCCAAGGCACCCTAAACTCTCAATAATCCTCTCTAAATCCTCTCCCAAGCCTTTTGGATCCCACTTCCAAGTAAGGGATCCTCACTTTCCTTCCTTCCTTATTTATGTCCAAGATTCCTTATATTGTTATGCCCTTTTATTGTCAGTTAGAAATATTGGGTTATGATTTAAAACCTCCACTATAATTATCTATTTATTTTTTAATGATTGGAGGCCCCTTTATCTCTCATTAATGCCTCCTATGTACACCTATTTCCATGCTGAAATTCTGTAAGGGATTTCTTCCTTTCTCATTTTGGTCCAAGTTTATTTATATTGTTATACCCTTATATTTTCAATTACAAATGTTGGGGTATGATTTATCTCCTCCCCCATACTTTCATCCTTATTTTTTAAGGGTTATATACCTCTTTATCTCTCATTAATTCCTCTCATGTACACCTGTTACCATGTCGAAATTCCATAAGGGGTTTCCCTCACCTCATTTACATTCAAGCAGTTATTTAATATTATACATCTGAATTCCATTACATATGTCGGGATATTATATTCAATGACCCCATTACTTTCCATTTCATGTATAAATGATGAGATACCCTTTTCTCTCTCATCAACACATTTTACGATTTCTATTTGACGTCGTTATGTTGCCAAGGTTACACCAAAATTTCAAATTCCAAAATCATCGTGCAAGTGAATACCATACCCATTTCTCTATCAAGAGTATTCATCTTTATGCACATATACTTATTTATTTATGAATTACATTTATGTATTCCATATATCTTATTCTTTCAATAAATTATTATGTTTAATGAATCCATGTAGTATGATCCATATGTCACACTTATGCATGAAATGAAATGATTAAGAAGGGTGTGCCCTGATAGCACTCTAATTCATCGGGTAAAGAAAAGTATCATGATACGCCATGTAAAATGAGGGTTTACTCATTCTAATTCAAGTGAAATAAGGGTTTACTCATGTTAATTCAAGTGAAATGAGAGTTTACTCATGTTAATTCAAGTGTAATGATCCATGGCTTATGCTAAAATCATATTAAATATTGTCTCCACATTTCCATGTTATGATAATCATTCTATATCATGCCTTTATGTTCATGTTTCTCTTGTGATCCATTGATATCCATATTTCCTAACATGCACTATATTCTTTATGTTATGCCTTTTTTACTCCCTTACTGGGATTTATAGCTCACCCTTTTCTTATGTATATCCTTAGGTTATCCCATGCAATGATAAGTACGAAGGAATGTTGTGGTCATGTAAAAGAAGTTTTCAATAAAGATGTTGTTTTTTATGTTATAATTTGTTATGTAATGTTCCTAATACCCAAAGACACTAGACCTCTCGATCTTCTGGGTTTTATTAAGTGCCAGATTATGTAATAAAGCATGTTTAAATGTGTAATAAAGAGAAGGGTTTTTATAGTTGGTATCAGAGAATATGTTTTGTTATTTTTGGGATTAGGATTAGAAAACCCTAGTAAAATCATTCGGGATAAGACTGAGTATAATAAAAACATCCCTAAATTATGGTGAGTATAATGATTTATCAAGAAAATACATCTCTATCTGGATACGAACAAGTAGAGGTGGCTCTGACACAGATGTGTCTAGGGGTAAAACCAAAAAACACCGCTTTGAGCTAGACTCAAATGGGAATTGGTGCATGAAAAAGGGCCTTGATAAACTCTTGGTAACAAAACTCCAGGGGGATATGCTTTGGTAAATTCATGATCTTAGTATGAACCATTATTAAGGGAATAAAAAAATTCCCCTAAAAAATATATTTTGGGAAGTAGATCATGTATAACATAGATTGAAACATATAAATTCATAATTTAAGGAAATAAATGTAATTTATAAATTATCCCTTTTTGTCTTTGGATTCCCCTTTATACGTTACCCCTAAATTTCCTTTTATTCCATCCAATGTCTAGTAATATGAGGACTCGGGCTAATAACCTATGCAAAGATCAATGTGATGACTGTTCTAATGATATTCTCAATCTTATGGGAGCAGGAATCAAAAACTTTGTCACGATACTCTCTCAGTTAACTAATGTTTTGAATAGAAACATGGGTCAACAGGAACATCCAACCCCCCCCCCCCCAATAAAGAACAAGCTGCAATCGAGAGCTTCATGAGAAAAAGGCCTCCTACTTTTAGTGGATCATCTAATCCCCCAATCGCCGAACAATGGATCAACTCTATTGAAAAGATCTTCTCCATCCTTCAATGTTTAGAACAAGAGAAGGTTCATCTGGATACTTATTTTATAGAGGGTGAAGATGACCAATGGTGGACATTGATCAAAAATACGAAGCCTGAGGAAGAGATCTAGGTGTTGGAATAGAATGATTTCTGGAAAATGTTTTTCGATAAATATTTTCTGCGCACCCTCCGACTTAATATGGAAAGGGACTTCTTGAACCTCAAGAAAAAAATATGATGAATCCATTAGAGAATATGAGGAAAACTTCACAAGGCTTGCACGATACGTCTCAGGCTTTGTCGTTACCCCCTAATGCAAGGTTCACTACTTCTTTGGTGGGATAAAACCTAGCCTACAGAAAGTCCTAGCGATCCATGACTTCAATAGCTATGAAGAAATTTTCTGATGTGCCCTCAAAGTTGAAATAGAGATCAGTGAATCTTAAGGCTATCATGGGGATAAGAATTGGAAAGTGGAATTTAATCCTGGTGGTCCGATGGATAAATCCAATGGTGCTAAGAAATTCTAACACCCCACTTTCCAAAGGTGCAAAAAGAAGTACCCCGGAAATTTCTTGAAGGGGTGAGAAAATGATTTAGGTGTGGAAGAGAAGGGAACCTAGCCATTAACTATTGGAAAGAAAAACCCTCAACTATGACAGAGGAGATTAATTCTCCATTTGACCCTCAATGCACTATTCATTGCTTCAACTGCAAAGAACTAGGGAACTCTACAAACCAGTTCCCTAAGCCAAGGGTTTTCAGAGGCAACCAACAACTTGCAAGGTAGTAAGGGTGATCTTTTTCCATCACTACTGTCGAAGCGAACCCAGACAATGAAGTGGTGATAGGTACGCTAGTTATTCATTCAAGAATAGCGAATATAATTTTTTATTCTACTTCTATGCATTCTTTTATATTATGAAAGTTTAGTAGAACAATCCCAACACTACCAAAAATAATGGAAGTAAATATTTTGTTGAGAATGGATAATGGGGAAATAATTTCATCCCATGAATATAACTCTTCCATTGTCACAATTTGTGGTTTTAACTTCTCGAAAAACCTCATCATACTCCCTATGGTGGAATTTGATGCAATTCTTATCATGGATTGGCTTTCCTTATATATATCCAACATAAATTTCTATGAGAGGGAAATCACTCTCTATATGGTGAATCTACCCCCGATTCTGTATAAGTGCAAGGAGGAGGATTAATATTCTTTATCACTATCATCTCAAGAGTGGATATTACTAACCTATGAGCATGCGTATCTTCCTCGAATGATTGATTCTAAGGAAGAAACCATCCTTGAAGACATGCCTATTGTGAGGGAATTCGCTGAAGTGTTTCCTGAGGAATTGCCTAGTCTTCCTCCTAGAAGAGATGTTGAATTATCGATTGATCTTATACCTGGGGAGTTTCCAATATCCAAGACTCCATATAGAATGGTTTTTGTGGATCTTGATGTGCTAAGTAAAAAACTATAGGAGAATATGGATAAACGGTTTATACGCCCAAGTGATTAACCATGGGGTGCACCAATCCTCTTTGTCAAGAAGAAGGATGGGTCAATGCGCCTTTGCATTGATTATCGTGAGCTCAAAAAAATCACGATAAAGAAAAAGTATCCTCTTCCAAGAATTGTTGACTTGTTAGATCATCTATGCGGATCACAATACTTATCCAAGGTGGATTTTCAGTCGATACATTACCAAGTAAGGTTGAAGAAGTAGGATATTCCCCAGACTACTTTCGGTACAAGGTACGAGCAATATGAATTCATAGTAATGACTTTCAAAATCACTAAAACTCCAGAAATCTTCATGTACTTGATGAATAGATTCTTTATATATTACCTAGACAAAATTTTGGTAGTCTTTATAGATGATATTCTAATATAATCCAAAACTAAGGAGGAGCATGAGGAGCATCTAAGCACTATACTAGAGACCTTGCGAAAGGAGAATCTCTATGAAAAGTAAAAAAAAATTGTGAGTTCTAGTTGAAGGATGTATCATTATTAGGTCATATCATCACAAACAATGGGATATTTTTTTATCCCTACATGACAAACGTAATTTATGAATGGTCGAGGCCAACATCTGTGATGGATATCTGTAGCTTCCTTGGGTTAACTGAATATTATTGCCGATTTGTGAGAAATTTCTCATGATTATCAAACCCTCTTACCAAGCTAACTTGGAAGGGAGTCAAGTTTTCTTGAAGTGATGAATGAGAAGAGAGATTCAAGGAGTTGAAAAGGAGTCTTATCACTGTGCATGTTCTCACACTACCCACAAGTGGAGAAATTTTTATGGTATTTAGTTATGCTTCCAATAAGGTTTTGGGATATGTGTTGATGCAAAATGACAAAGTCATTGCCTTTTCTTCAAGGCAATTGAAAGTTCATGAGAAAAACTATACAACGCATGATCTGGATTTGGCTGTAGTAATCTTAGCTTTAAAATTTTGGTGACATTACCTCTTTGGGGAGAAGTGTGAAATATACATAGATTATAAAAGCCTAAAGTATATATTCACACAGAAAGAGTTTAACATGCTCCAATGAAGATGTTTAGATATGATCAAAGACTATGACTGCTCAATCCATTACCACCCTAGGAAAGAAAACAAGGTGTAAGATGCTCTAAGTAGAAAGGACACAGCAATTTTATCATTGATGAGAATAAAAAAGGATCCAATTTTCTTAGATTTGATGAAGATGGACATGGGAATCATAAAGAATAGAACATCATCAATTGTTTTACAAATTATTTCTCAACCGTCTCTTTTGGAAAGGCTAAAGGATGCTCAAAAGGATGATGTGGGAATTTATAAGAAAGTGGAAACTATCAAAAAAGGAAAATCCTTAGAGTTAAATGTTAATGAAGAAGTAATTGTGAGATTTGGGACAAGAATATGTGTTCCATAAAATCCAGAGTTAAAGAATGAACTTTTGGATGATGCGTAGAGTTAGAATTTCTCCATTCACTTGGGAAACAAAAAGATGTATCGAGATATCTGAGAGCTTTATTGGTGGGATAACATGAAGAGTGAGATCTCTGAGTATACATCAAAGTGCCTGGTATGTCAGCAAGTGAACAATGAGGGGAAGAAGTCTAAGGGGATGATGCAACCATTACCCATACAAATGTGGAAATGGGAGAACATCATCATAGACTTTTTCACTGGACTTCTGAAGACATCTAAAGGAAACAATGATATCTAGGTTTTTTTGGATCATATTACAAAGACTAAATAGTTCATTTCAATTTGCAGAGGATTTCTCATTAGATGAACTAGCACAGATATACATCAGAGAAGTGGTAAGGTTTCATGGAGTGCCATTATCAATCGTATCCGATCGAGATCCAAGATTCACCTATAAGTTATGGAAGAGTCTCCAACACACTCTGAATACTGAGCTGAACTTCAATATGGCTTATCATCCTCATATTGATGTCCAATATGAGTGGACTATCCAAACACTTGAGGATATGTTGATAGCATGCTCAATGGACTTCAAAGGAGGATGGGATTAACATCTTCCTATGGTTGATTTCTCTTACAATAACAGTTTCCACTAAAGCATCCAAATGGATCCTTATGAAGCCCTTTATGGGAAGAGGTGCATAACACGGGCATGTTGGGATGAAGTTGGGGAGAGAAAACTCCTAGGTCCAAAAATGGTTGAAGAAATTATGGAGAAGGTTAAGACCATCCAGCAGCACATTAAAGCTACTCAGAGTCAAAAAAAGATCTATGTTGATAATTGTCGATGAGACCTAGAGTTTGATGTTGGAGATATAGTATTTCTTTTCATATCACCTTGGAAGAGAGTTATGAGATTTGGGAAGAAGTTAAATCTTCTTCCAATGTACATCAGCCCTTTTGAGATCCTTGATCGCATTGGAGCAGTGGCCTATTGACTAGAACTACCACCAAACCTATCTCAAGTACATGATGTATTCCATGTATCACTCTTGAGGAAGTATATACCTAACCCAAGACATTTAATCAATCCAAAGGTGGTACCATTGGAGAATGACCTCTCCTATAAAGAGAAGTCGGTGAATATCTTAGATCGTAGGGAAAAATTTCTACAAAATAAGACAATTTCCCTCTTCAAGGTGTTGTAGTGAAACCAAAAGTTTGAAGAATAAATGTGTGAATTGGAGGAAGTGATAAAGCATAGTTACCCTCATCTGTTTTAGTGTGGGAAAAAGAAATTTCAAGGTTGAAATTTATTAAGGGGGGAAGATTGTAATGACCCAAACTTTTATTAATGAAAATTACTCTTGATCTAATTAAATATCTTATTATATAAGTTGTATATATAAAACACATTAACATCCATGGTTTTATGTTTTTGGATGTTAAAATACCATTAAGAATTGTTATAATTACTAATATAGTCATTGAATAGTGATCACATAGTTAGTATAAATATAGGGGTTTAACAAATCTAATTTACTCATACAAAGTGATGGCCTCATCCAGTAGAATTGATCCATACAAATCTCATTTTCCTAAGCTCATAAAGGAGGTAGCATCATTGGGCTTCTCTATTGACCAATCCCAAGCTGTGCTTCAACACCTTAATCTTGAAAGGAACTGCTTGCGGGAGAAGTAGAAGTTAATAGAGATTACCACCTGAGCGATGTTATCCGGGCCTCCCCAAGAGTCTATCACCATCACACACCTTACCCTTAGGTCTTATGTGGGTTTTATAATGGGTTATTTAACAATACCCTAGCACTATGATTATGTGAATTATTTTTTTTATTGAATAAATAATATACATTCATTTTATTATTGTTACTTTGAGCACAAATAGTATTTTTTAGTTAATATTTAAATTCAATTAAGAAATCTATTTTGATTAATTAATGGATTTTTTAATTAAATGATATTTTAATAAAATATTATTACTAAATTACTTTTTATTAAATATAAATGATCATATATTTTTTATGAATACAATTGTAATTTTTATTAAGTTTTGAAAGGTGTTTTGTCAAAACCCATGAATTTTCGATAAATGTAAGTTTTTATTTTAAAAGTAAAAATTCACATATTTAGAAAATTATTTAGATAAAATGAATATTATTTATGGATTCAGGATTTTGAAATTATTTAACGGTTATTTTTTCATAATTTTCTAAGATAGACAAATTTTTGGATAAAAATTAAATACTGTTTAAATATATAATGTGTTTTATGCCATCATAATGACCCAATAGCGATGTAATAAAATACTATAAAATGGATATTCAGCCAATATATATATTAACTTTAAAATAATGTGATTTTATATTTGTTTCATTTATTTTATAATGCCTTAGCGGACCCTCCAAGACTTATAAAACATTTTAACATTTTAAAATGAATTCCTTGAGAGTGTGACTCACCTCCACATAAGCAAGCCTAATATATTAATATTTTCAGTCATTGGACTTATAAAATAATGTTTTCAACTCCCCTTTGGAAAAAACCATGGTTAAAAACCATGGGTTGGTTTTTGGTTTTGATTAGTTTAATGTGTGGTGTCCAAAACCTAAATAATAAATAATTCCCTCTCCTTTTTTATATACACCCACTCAATCTCCCATTAGTCTTCACTAAAACTATTTGTAGCTCTACCAACCTATTACCTAATATCTCTAGAATACTCTAAAGGCTATAAAATCTCCTAATAAGCCTCTCTCAAGCCTCTATCAAGCCTTTTGAATCACACTTCCAAGTAAGGTATCCCCACTTTCCTTCCTTTCTTATTTATGTCCAAGTTTCATTATATTGTTATGTCCATTTATTTTCAATTAAAAATTTTTGGGTATGATTTTTCACCTTCTATATATTTCCCTCCTTATGTTTTAATGATTAGAGACCCCTCTATCTCTCATTAATGCCTCTTGTGTACAACTTTTACCATGCCGAAATTTCGTAAGGGGTTTCTTCCTTTCTCATTTTTGTCCAAGTTTCTTTATATTGTTATACCCTTGTATTTTCAATTAAAAATGTTGGGGTATGATTTCACACCAACCTCATACTGTCATCCTTATGTTTGAATGATGAGAGACCTCTTTCTCTCTCATTAATTCCTCTCGTGTACACCAGTTACCATGCTGAAATTCCTTAAGGGATTTCTCTCTCCTCATTTACATTCACGAAATTATTTTTTATTATGCATATAAATTACATTACATATGTTGGGATATTATATTCTATGACCCACTTACTATCCATTTCATTTATAAATGATTATAGACCCATTTCTATCTCAAAAAACCATTTTATAATTTCTATTTGACGTCGTCTTATTGGTTAAGTTACACCAAAATTTCTCATACCAAAATCATCATGTAAGTGAATACCATACCTATTTCTCTATCAAGGGTATTCACCTTTATGAACATGTAATTTTTGATTGATAACTTACATGTATGTATTCCACATCTCTTATTCTTGGAATAAATTATGATGTTTAATGAATCCATGTTGTATGATCTATGTGGCACACTTATGCGTGAAATGAAATGATTAAGAAGGGTGCGCCCAGATAGCGCTCCAATGCATTGGGTAAAGAATAGTATCATGATGTGACATGTGAAATGAGGGTTTACTCATGATAATTCAAGTGCAATGAGGGTTTAGTCATGCTAATTCAATTTCAATGAGGGTTTATTCATTCTAATTCAAGTACAATGATGGTTTACTCGTTTTCTATGTGCAATGATCCCTCGATCATGCTAAAATCATATTAAATGTTGTTGCCACATTTCCATGTTATGATAATCAAGCTATATCATTACTTTATATTCATGTTTCTCTTGTGATCCATTGATATTCCTATTGCCTAACATGCACTATATTCTTCATTTTATGCCTTTTTTACTCCCTTACTGGTCTTTATAGCTCACCCTTTTTCTTATGCATGTCCTCGGGTTATCCCATGCAATGATAAGTATGAAGGTATTTTGTTGTCATGTAAAAGAAGTTTTCAATAAATATGTTGTGTTTTATGTTCTAAGTTGTTATTTAATGTTCCTAAGACCCAAAGAAACTAGACCTCTAAATATTCTGGGATGTATTAAGTGCAAGTTTATGTAATAAAGCATGTTTAAGTGTGTAATAAAGAGAAGGGTTGTTATAACATCCCTGTCTGGATACTACAAGTGGACTTATTTTTGTAACAGATGTACCTATAGGTAACAACTATGACAAGGTGTGTTGGGCCTGACTCAACGTAACAAGGTATATGAAAATTGGTCATACTATAAACTAGGTTTGGCACTCCTAGGGGATATGATTTAGATAATTCACATTTTCTTTATAAACTATTATAAAGGATTTAAAAGTAAATATATCCCCAAAGAAACCATTTTTATGATTATGAGATTATCTAGGCATAAATTTTTCAATTTATGTTAAGTATTTTTAGTTCTAAAAATTATTCATTATGATTCATAACCTAATTTAGTGTAGGCCATTGCTTTTACATGGTTCCTAGTGTAAGGAATGTAAAGGGTATCAACGCATGTATTCCATGTAGGGGTTTCCATCCTATATAAGAAAATTATGTTGGAGCAGGAGCTGCAACTAGAGTTGAGATACTTATAACTATACTAGGAAAACTAACTTAGGTTATGAGTAATAAAATTTCTCACATGGATCATCCCGGTGTGGTGTAACAATGTTAGACCGCTTTATGTGACAACATCCTCCATCATTCAATGGAACTTCAAACCCATTTATAGTAGAGCAGTGGATAAGTTCCTTAGAGAAGATATTTCTCGCTTTGGTAAGTAACAAAAGGGAGAAGGATATCATAGAATTTTATCATCTATTAGGATATGCAGATCAATGGTGGTCATTAATTCAAAACAAAAAGGAGGGGAAGGAAAATCAAAATAAGGAATGGAAGGATTTTAAGGAAATTTTCATATAAAAATATTTCACTCGTGAACAACAAGTGGATATGGGGAGGCAATTCCTAAATCTATGAAGGAAAGAGGATGAAAACATTTACAAATACGAATCAAACTTTACAAGGTTAGAAAGGCATGTTGTGGATTACATACACAATCAAAATATCAAGATTGATTGATACTTTGATGGGTTAAAATCATTCCTCTGAAGGGAACTGGTCTCCCAAACTTTCTCATCATACAAAGATATAGTTTCATGTGCTTTAAAGATGGAGAAATAATTCTCTATCTTGTATGACTTTAATGGAAAGAAATTTAAGAAGAGGGATATTGAACACTATGGAAAATAAAATAAGGAAATGGTTAAGAAGTAAGATTTTACTTTCCATCTTGGAATAAATATGGAAAGAAACAATATGGATCATGCCTATTAGGGATAGGATTTTGTTACAAGTGTGGATAAAAAGGCCATAAATCCCATGATTACAACAGATGTAAAGATGATACAAATTTTTTATGCTACAATTGTAAAGAGATGGTACATTATGAAAATTAGTTTCCTAAGACTCAGAGAAAAGTGACCCAAAAAAGGCCAAGGGAATAATATTGTGCATATATAGTCACAAAAGATGAGGTTGAAGTTTCTAATAATGTGGTGGCATATACTTTAATCATCTCCTCAAATTTAGCTAAAGCTTTATTAGATTCCGGATCATCTTATTTTTTTATATATTCCCAGTTTACTTTAAAAATTAGATATTTTCAATTCACCTTAATAAGGGAGTTGTCAAAAAATACTCCTAGTGGAAACCTTATTACAATAAATATGTGTTGATAATTTCCTATTATGACACATAAACATGCTCTAATTACTGATTTTTTCATCATACCTATGGTTTATTTTGATATAATCCTTGGTAAGGACTGGATTTCAAAATATAATAGAATGAAATTATGATTCATGATGAAGGTATGGAATTTATCATATTTAGATGTGAGACTTAATCATTTTAGTTATATATAGATCCACCTCTATTAGATATTATAAATGAGATTCTTTGGGATTAATAGAAAATATCATCTATAGATGAGGAAATAAATCTTCAAATTGAGGATGTACCTATTGAACAAGAATACATTTATGTATTTCTAGAGTATTTACCTAGATATACACCAGAGAAAGAGTTTGAGTTTTCTATTAGTTTAGTCTCGAATGCAAGACCTGTATCAAAGACTCCCTATAGAATGCCCATGGTAGAGTTAATAGAGTTAAAGAAACAATAAGAGTAATTGATTATTAAGGTATTTATACACCCTAGTGTTTGACCTTAGGGATATCCTGTTCTTTTTTTAAGAAGGAAGATGGATCCATGAGGCTGTGTATTGACTTTAGAGAAATCAATGCTAGTATAATAAAGAAAAAGTATTTCATGCCTTGTATTAAAGATTTATTTGATCAAATTCATGGAGCTCAATATTTTTCGAAGATTGAACTTAGATCTCGATATCATTAATTGTGTGTGAGGAAGGAAGATCTTCCAAATAAATCATTTTGAAACAGGTATAGACATTATGAATTTTTAGTAATTCCATTGGAATTGACTAATGCACCTATCATTTTTATGGATCTAATGAACAGAGTGTTCCAGGAATATCTTGATGATCTTTTTGTGGTATTTATTGATGATATATTTATATATTTCAAAAGCTATGAGGACTATAAGAACAACTTACATGATGTTCTGGAGACACTTAGAAGAAAAGAGTTATATGGGAAGTTTATCATGTGTGAGTTATGGATTAAAATAGTTTCTTTTCTTGGCCATATTTTCCTTAAGGACAGAATCATAGTTGATCCTACAAAAAAAGGTAGTCCCGAAATTGCCTACACCAATGAACATAACTGATGTATGTAGTTTCATTGGTTTAGCAGGTTACTATCGGTGTTTCATTTAGAATTTTGGCTGATTAGCTAACTTTTTAACCAAGATTACTCATAAATGGTTTAAGTTCATATAGAAAAAAGAATGTGTAGAATTTTTTGAATAATTGAAGAGGATATTAGTGAATGCTCGGATCTTGACTCTACCATTGGAAAATGTTATATTTGTGATTTATAGTGATGTATCAATGAATGGACTTGGTTGTGTCCTTATGAAAAATGATAGAGTTATTGCATATGCATCAAGGAAGTTAAAAACTATTGAACAGAACTATATAACTCATGATCTTGAGTTAACATCTATAATATTCTCTCTAAAATTATGGAGACACTATCTATATGGTGAAATATGTGAGATATATACAGATCACAAGATTTTGAAATATATCTTCTCACAGAAAGAACTCAACATAAGGAAAAGGTTATGTCTCAAGTTACCCAAGGATTATGATTGTTCAGTACACTACCACCCAGGGAAGGAAAATAAGGTAGTAGATTCTTTGAGTAAGAAGGATCACACATTTTTGAGAAAAATAAGGATTGAAAAGGATCTTGTGTACATGGATCTAGAAAATATGGATAAGGGGATTATAAGGAAGGTTAAACATCACTACTTTTTCAAATGGTTTCCAAACCATATTTATTAGAAAGGATTAAAAGTTCTTAGTCTAATGATGAAAAGTTTCAAAAGAAAATTAATGCTTTAAATAATGGGTAATTGGTATACTTCGTATATGAAGATGGCATCTTGAAATTTGGGAATAGGATTTGTGTTCTCACTATAACCGAGCTAAAAAGGATTTATTGGATAAATCCCATAGATTGAATTTCTCTATACACCCTAGTAGCACTAATATGTATAGAGATTTGAAGGAACATTTCTGGTGGTATAACATGAAGCGGGAAATTGCTGATTATGTATCGATATGTTTAGTATGTCAACAGGTGAAGGTTGAAAGACAACATCCTAGATGGGTCATACAACCTCTGCCTATTCCTACATGGAAATGGGATGACAATACTATGGATTTTGTCACTAGATTACCAAAAACTCCCATAAATAATGATTCAATATGAGTAATTATTGATTGACTTACCAAATCTTCATATTTCCTTGCTATAAGGGAGGATTTTCCACTGGAGAGTCTTGTACGACTCTATATTAATGAAGTTTTAAGACTCTATGGAGCACCTATTTCAATGGTGTCTAATCATGATCCATGATTTTCATTAAAATTATAATTATTATGAAACATTTAGACACTGAGATTCATTTTAGTACATATTATCACTCTCAAACTGAAGGGCAATTTGAAAGGACCATTCAAACATTATAAGACATGTTGAGATCATTCTCACTTGACTTTCAAGGTAAGTGGGATCAGTATTTAACTTTGGTGGAGGTTTCCTACAATAATAGTTTCCATTAAAGTATTCAAATGGCATCATATGAAGCATTATATGGAAAGAGATATCATACACCAACTTGTTGGGATAAAGTTGGTTAAAGGAAGCTTATAGTCCTAGAACTTTTAGAGGAAACAATGGAAAAATTAAAGACTATTAAAACCCATATCAAAGATACTCAATATAGGAAAAAGAGTTATGATGATAATCAAATTAATGATTTATAATTTCAATTGTGAGGTCATGTTTCCTTTAAAGTATCTCTATATAAAGGTGTTACAAAATTTGGAAAGGGAAACTAAACCCTATGTACATTGATCCTTTTGAAATCCTAAAGATAATTGGAGTTATGGCTTATCATTTGGATACTCCTCCTAGAATTTCTAAAGTACATAATGTGTTCCACATCTCTTTGTTAAGGAAGTAGAAGCTAGACCCAATGCATGTCCTCGCTTATGAAGGAAAATAATTGGAACCCAATTTATCTTACTGTGAAGAGCCTATACAGATTCTGGACACTAGAGAATAGTTGTTTAGGAATAGAATGACAAGGCTAGTAAAGGTACTTTGAAAAATCATAAAACTAAAGATGCAGCATGGGATCCAGAGGAATTTATGATGAGAAACTACACAAATCATTTTATGAGGTGGAATTCTGGAAATTTAGAGGATGAAATTATTTTTGAAGGAGGTGAGAATGTAACACCATAATATTTTATGGTATGTCTATTTTAAAATTTAATATCTTCAATATTTTATGCTTCACGCAACGCTGAGTTTAAAACTACAATATGCTATTAATTTTGACCATTGGAATTATAATGTGACCATTAAGAATAGTAATATGACCAATAGAATAGTAAATTCACCTATGAAAGTATAAATAAAATTCAAGTATCTTATAAATGAAAATATGGTATATTTATATCATGTAATAAGTAAATAAATGTTTAAAAATGATAAATTAAGTGTTCATATTTTTGTGAAACATAAATGTTTATTTACAATTTTATAATTAATTTAATGATTTAAAAAAAATTATTTTCATAAAATATATTCATAAATTAGAATTTTTTTTCTTAATTATACGATAATTTTATGAGGCCTTAATTAATTTTTCAAAGTTTCATAAAATCAGCTATAAATTTTAAATTGGTATTTTTCAAATAAATAAAAATTTTAATTAAAAATTAAATTTATCATATTTTGAAAATTATTTTTAAAAAATGGATTTCATTTTTTAATTTGAAATCTCAAAAAAATGGTTAGGGTGAATTTTTGTGATTTTTTAAAATAGTTGAATTTTTAGTGAATAGTGAAATAAGGTAATTTATGGAATATATTTTTAGTCATCACTGATATAAACACCATAATATCAAAATATCATTCTATATTTACTTTATTCAGTTATAGAATCAAAATTATTCATAGTCCTGAGCCAAATTAATAAAAAAATGATTAAATATTCAAAAAACCTCTCACTCCTCTGCTATAAGTACCACCCCTCACCACCTCTTCTCCTCACACCTCCAAAGCCTTGAAGCTTGTAAATTTAATAAAAAATCCCTCTCCTAAATATATCCCCATGTTATGGTCTTGTCTGTCACACCCAAAATACCATTTCAAAGTTCCTTAAAGAGGTTCTCAAGGAGATAAATTCAAGAGGTAAATCTCCTTTCATTCTATTAATCTTCTTTCAATTTCTTTACTTTTCTTATGATTTCCTTAACACATCTATAAAAAAATGCATGATAAATCCAATATCTTATATAAATTGTAATTCTATTATGATAATGGTATATCCACCATCAATTCTTTTATCTTCCCCATTTTTCAAAAAATGAAAATGTCATCCATGAAGTGTCGATTCACCACCTTCATGAACGATGACTCTTTCATTTTATAATACTACCTACATGGATAGTCATAAACCCATTTTTATTGTTAAAAAAGATTATAATATATATATATATATATATATATTATAACTTATTTAGTGTTCTGTAACTAGTACATATATAAATTATATTAATTAATGAAACAAAACTAGTGTGTAGTGATTGAAAAAATTCCAAAATAATCCAAATGGTTATCATTTTTCATTTTATCTAATGAATTATCCTCATATCTGGAAAAAAATAATATATAATACAATTAAATATTATATAAGTTCATTCATAACATATAATTTCAATACTTGATAACTATTCCCTTTTTAAATGATCTTTCATACATGTATACAAGTGAACCAATCATGAAAACCAAAGAAACAAACACTGCTGAATGACAAAACTGAATTTTATAACTCATAAAAAGACCATAATTGAACTTAATAAATTTAAAATAAATCAAATACATGTTGAATAGGTTTTGAATTAAATTATTAAAAAGTCTAATTTTATTATTCAGGATGTGTGCATAATTTTTTTGAACATAAGGTAAGGGATTCTCCCCGAACTTCTATTTTTCAATTGGGTTATGCTTCCTCTCTCTTTACCCCAATGTAATCCTTATTTTTTTTATAAAATTTTTATAAATTCTATATATATTTTCTAAACTCATGTATCTAGATCATTTCATCCTTATTTTAAAGTAAATACATGATTTATAAGGTTCCCTTCTCAACTCTTCCTGATAAGCAAGCCCGATTTAAGAGAACTTCCCAGTTTCTTACCCATTTTCATGTACACTCCATAATATATTTTAAGACACAAAAAAAATTATAAAATCACCCTTTCATCATAAAAAATATCTTTTCTCTTATCTGGTTTTATGAAAACAATTAGTCTTTTTCTACTTTAAAGACTCTTTTATATTTTTTCTTAAAGCACACTGAAGTGGCTCAATTCTAAAGTTTCTTAAAAACTTTTTTTACATGTTTTAAATTCAGTTGGACAAAATTTATGCTTCAAAAATAATTTATTTTTCCTTAAATTTTCTTTTTGGGATATACATGTTTACAATATGATTTTATAACAAATACAAATGGTTTTTCTATAAGAACTCGTCTTTCTAAAGTAAAAGGGTATTTCTCTCAAGAATTTTGCAATGATTATACTAGAGTATTTACATATATTTCACCACTATATATTGAATATTATTATTTATTAAAGTTGATCTCTTATGATAACAAATACCATATTTTATTTAATGGTTTATGATTATTTATGGGGATGTACTATCTTGATACCATTCGCCACATTACTCTGGATGGTTTATGATTATATTTATTATTTTGGGAAAGTTATTAACATTTTATATGATAGTTTCAATATGAATGTATATGTTGATTATGTTTAATCCCTTTCATTTGAGGAATTTATTAGACTTAGTAAGTGATAGGTGGGGCCCTCTATAGCCCCTTGATGCATCGGTATGTCTCATGAGACAAACTAGACTGGTTTTTTACCCATTTATGTATGGTTTTTTGGCCGAAGCCTTGATGGTATATTTATGATGTGTGGTTTTATTATTTCCCTCATTATAATATTATTAAATTAAAATTAATTTGATTATTCGACTAGTAGAATATCCATGGTTAAGTTTCTTTCCCGTGTGATTATTTATAGAATTATTTAATCAGCTTTTATTCCTCACATATTGGGATCAATGTTGTGTTTTAATGGAATTCATTTTTAGTTATTCACCATTCCTTATTTTTTATTTTTATGATAGATTTTTCTGTATTTTTTACCCTTATTGGCCATCTGATCTCACCCCTATCTTATGTTTTATTTTTCCCCATGATCCAAAGATGTATATTATAAATGACTTGAAAATATTATCTAGAAGTTTATGGGTGTTTCCAATGGAGTTTCTATGTTGTATTTCATTTAAAGTTGTAATGTAAAACTTATGTTTTTATCTAGTTTTCCAAATCTACTAATCTATTCGGTCATTTGGTAAGTGATTGTTGGATTGGATTATACCAAATATACACAAGAGGGGGGTGAATTGTGTCTTTTCAGAAATCTTTACGATATTGTGTTCTACCCTTTTACTTTAATCAGATGAATTAATGTAGTGGAAATTTAAATAGCAAAGACACAAGATGTATAGTGTTTCGGGAAACAGAAGGCCTGTAACACCCGAGACTTTTATGTTATATAAATCATCAAAGGAATATTTTTCTACACAACACTTGCTTGGCTTGCTTTACACGCAATCGCGACCTTCCTCGATAGCTTGCGTCGTACGCAATACCGAGTTTCACTAAACAACAATATGCTATTAAAACTAGTCGTTATGAATAGTAATAACCACTTTTTGAAATTTTATAAATTTTATTTTTTAAAATGGACTTCATTTTTGGACTCAGAATATCGAAATTAGCCTAGGGTGAAATTTTGGTATTTTTCTGAAAACTTTCAATTTTTGATGAATAGTGAAACCACTAAGTGGTAGGTTAAAAAACTGAATTTTGCATAAAACTTAATTTTACCGCTTCTGTGAATGGAATTTCGAAAATCCGAGAGACACGGTTAATATCAAGGACTAAAATGTGGTTCAATGAGATGAAAATAATTTTTTGGTGAATAGTAACTTTTTACTTTTTTTACCGCGGTTAATAGTAAATAGGGTAACTAAGGGTAAATATGATATTAATATTACCCTAACACATGTCCTAATTCTATTGGACAAGTGTAATTCGACCAAAAACAAACTTAGGAATAAAATATGACCATTTAGGCCCACTTGGATTAGATTAGGACATTTATTATTAATTTATTTAAAGAAGGGTTAAAATAGTTAAAATCAAAGTTTAATAAGTAAATCATTTTTAATATGGGGTTATACATAAGATAAATTCGACTATAAATATTCATTAGAAAGATAAAAATATTTCCTACATAATGCTATTTTATTTGTAATTTTTAGACATTAAATAATTTAATTTATTTATGACACAATGATGATGCAGTAATTATCTTATTAATGAAATATTGACATAATTGATGTTATAAACACCAAAATAAATGTAATTTGAGAATTTTTATGAATTACACTAATTTTATAGGTTACTATGATATATTAGTGTTGATTTAATCAACTTGGTTAGAACATATAATTCTGTTATGACTTTCACAAAAATCATATATCAAATAGTGTCAAAATTGACAAAAAATAGTTTTTAAATCAAATATTATATTACTAATTGTTATTTTATTCCTAAAAATCTAAGGTTCGGCCAAATGACTTAGATAAGGATATATATATTAATAATAAACAATTTGGGGTTCGTTTGGCATGTTATAGTAAGTGTATTAACCATATAGTGAAAGAAAACAAAAAGACACGGTAAAAGTTAAATTAATTAACTTAGAGTTAAATCTAATTGATAAGGTTAAAATAATACCCTAAACTTGTCTAAATCCTATTGGTTGATAGTATTTCGACCCATCCCCACTTTATCTTCGAAATAATACCCTTTGGAACCATTATAAACCGATTTTGACTTTAATATAAAATAATATTTTGAGATATTCCTAAGGTGCCCCTCTCCTCCCTTATAAAAGGGCACTTCCTCCCCCTCCTCCTCACACCAATTTGAGCACTCAAGCTCGGCCAACCCCTGCAATTTTCTCCTCTCCACTTCCCTAGAATAATCCTAGAGGTCCTGGTCTTCTCCAAAGACCAATCTTAGTTCCTTAATTGGAGGATTCAAAGAGGCGTTCCAAAGAAGAGGTAATATCCATTACCGATCTTTTCAATTTCTTTCGTCTTCAACTTCTTCTTCTTTAGTTGTTTCATGACAAAGTAATAACATCAGTATTACTTACATACTGATATGTTGTTATAAATATGAAACAACCCTAATTCACCTTCTATCCATCCTACGGAAAAATGAAATCACCGCGCGTGCGTACGTACGGAATACCGTCTCCACGCCGTGGTGTAATCTATTTTCCACCATCACCTTACAAGGATGGGTATAATGGTGTAATGAGTAAATATATATGATTATTATGAAGTAATATTGATACTGAAATAATATATATATACTCCAATACAATTCCACGATCATAGGAACGATATCATCACTCGTGCGTACGTACGGAATACCGTCTCCACGATGTGATGCGACTCGTTCTACATGATCTTCATTTCATAATGATTATATAAATGAATTGAATGAATGAATATGGTATATAATACACTAATACCATTCTGGAAATGAATTATCTATAACCTAAAGATAATAATAAGAATTTATTCGACAAAACACGCATAAGAACAAAAAGTTATAAAGACCCGAGTAACAAGTAACAATGAAATATTACTAACAAGAAGCTAATAATATGACCATATATGATATCATATCAATATGTATGATTCTGGAATAAGTCAATAACATTATTTAAACCATTATACAGGAGCTTCGGACACGAACAAAGCAAATCGGACCTAGGGTAAGGGAAAATATCACAATCTCATTTTTATCCGAGATTGTTTATACTTTGGTATTTACTGGGGTGTATTTTATCATCCACATCCATGTTCCCTCAATATGTAATATTGTTTCCATCCACTTACAATAGTTTAAATCCAATTTTACCCTTCGGTGAGTTTTTAGTAAAGAATATGAAAGGAATCTTTTGTCGTTTTTCATACGAGGTACTTTTTGACTTTTCCGACAAAAGTACGAAGAATGTTTTTCTTTAACTTATACGGCAAGAATGGATTTTTAAAACATTATTTCCAAGAATCTTACTTTATAAGTTTTCAAGTTTATTTTTGATCAACTTCTTTTAGTATGACATATTAAGAAAAGAAAAGTGTTTTTGAATAAGAAAGGATATTTTCCTCAAGAATGGAGTTCAAGTGTTTTATCAAAATTATTTTCCATCTAAGATAATAAAGGGTTCTGTTTTTATCCCTTTAATTACATTGATTTGATTATGTTATGAGGGAATTATTTTTATGAAGTCATTTGCCTTATAAGATTTGTTTTATGATGTCATGATGTTTCAAGAATCCCATTTTTGTTACATGTGTTATGCGATGATGTATGTTTTATGATTATGTGGCACACATAAGAAAGGATTCATTATAAGATGGGTGGGACCTATATCTCCCTCCAATGCATTGGGTAAAGATTTTATATCTCATGAGATAGACATGGCTGGAACGGAAGGTTATTTTGGTTCAGTGATACAGGACTGAAATGAGGAGTGAACTCGGTTCAGAAAGGGACTTTGTCCACTAAGATAGTCTTGGCAATGAGTCATGACTAACAAGAAATGATTTTCCATGATTATGTGTGTATGCCACAAAGTTTCAAGTTTTATGTTATGATTATGGGGATCTCATTTTCACTTCTATGATTTATTCCATGTTAAGATATTATGATCTCTTTTGCAGGTTTTGATTTTCAAAAAAATATGATATGATTTTTAATTCCTTTATTTGCCTTGCTGAGCATTTGAGCTCACCCTTTTATGTTTTCTTTTCCCCAGGTCAGGGAGATGGATATTAAGTAGAATATGCTAAAAGGGACCCTAGATATGATGAAATAAATGGGAGACACTGTAGAAGATTTATGAACCAGTTGTTTATGTTTCCCAGTTTCTAAAGACACTATACCTATACGGTCCTTTGTGGTTTTGTCATATGTTGTAATAAGTGTGCTTCAATTTTGAAGTATTAACAATGTATGTAAAGTATGGGTCGTTATAGTTGGTATCAGAGGAAAGGTATAGTCAACCTTTGGAAACTAGGATGTGAAAGCTTTAGTAAGAACCCTAAGGATAAGTCTAAGCATAGAACACAATCTTAGTGTTTTAGAAATGGCCATGAATAACCTAGGATAAGACCTTAAGCATGAAAATTTTATTCTTGAATTATGTGGTTTTCCTATTATAATTAGTGTTGCTCACACTATTCTTCTTGGTTTTAGTCAATGGCTGGAACCCGAAGGAACCGTGTTAATACGGAATGCGATGGGAAATGCAATGATTATCCCCCTGAGCAACCAAACGATATGGGAGCTGGATTGCAAAATCTTGTAGCCATGCTCACACAACTTTCTCAAGCTATGAATCATGCAGGACTTCCAAACGAGCAAAAGAGGGAGCAACATTCTGTTGAATGCTTCATGAGGCAGCGTCCACCTTCTTTCAGCGGTTCTACTGATCCATTAGTTGCTGAACAATGGATTAGTACTACTGAAAAGATATTTTCAGTTCTTCAATGTTCTGAGCATGATAAAGTCATCCTAGCAGTGTATCGTTTGGAAGGAGATGCTGATCAATGGTGGAATCTTATTAAGAATACGAGGCAAAGGGATGAAATTGAGTCAATGGAATGGGACGAGTTCAAGAACTTATTTTTCAATAAGTACTTCCCTCGTATTCTCCGAACAAAGATGGAGAAAGAGTTTCTTGAACTGAAGCAAAGGGATGATGAATCTGTTGGTACCTTTGAAGCAAATTTTACAAGACTTGCAAGGTACGCTTCTGGTATTATTATCCAACCTGAGAGTAAGATCGATCGATTCTTTAGTGGCTTAAAACCAAGTCTTCGAAGGGCGTTAGCTATAAGGGACTTCAATAGCTACGAGGATATCGTTCGATGTGCTCTCAAAGTCGAGATGGAGATTGAAGTAACCCATCAGTCACATGGGTTTGATAAGAAGAGGAAGATGGAATTCAAAGAAAAATCTAAAGAGCACACGAATAAGAAGATGAGCTTTTCCTTATGCTCAAAGTGTGGAAAGAAACATGGAGGGAGTTGTCTTAAAGGGACAAGTAAATGTTTTAAATGTGGAAAGGAAGGTCATCGGGCATTTGAATGCCGTGATAATGGGAAGAAGATGTCCAATGATTCAAACAAAGGAAGGGATACGCAGAATGATCCTATTACACTTCAATGTTTCAAGTGCAAGGAGATGGGGCATTATTCCAATCAATGCCCAAATCCAAGGGTTGATGATGATGGTCGACGTCAACAAAATCCTAAGGCTAAAGACAAAGGAAAGTCACATGCAATTTCTATCAGTGATGTGGAGTACGATAATGAAGTGGTGAAAGGTACACTTACCATCCACTCTAAAGTAGCAAATGTTTTATTTGATTCTGGATCCACCCACTCTTTTATTTATAAAGAATTTTCTAAGGGTATCACCGTATTACCTCAACAATTAGATGTTGAGTTAGCTGTGACAACACCTAATGGCACAACAGTCGCATCAAAAGTTTATAATTCTTCTCCGATCGAAGTTTGTGGGAAAGTGCTTCCTGCAAATCTTGTGATCCTTCCTTTAGTGGAATTTGATGTGATTCTTGGCATGGATTGGCTTTCTCTACATGGAGCTCATATCAATTGCCAAAGAAGGGAAGTCACATTTCATATTCCAGATCAATCTACGATCGTATATCAATGCAAGGATGAACATAATCTTCCAGTGGAAATTTCTTCCATCTTATGGGTATTGATTCCACTAAATGAAGGTTATTTATCTCAAATGGTTGGTGAGAAACTCACGATTAAGAATATGCCTATCGTACGGGAGTTTGATGATGTCTTTCCGGAGGAATTACCGGGTCTTCCACCAAATCGTGAAGTTGAGTTTTCAATAGAACTCGTACCGGGCGCTTTGCCAATTTCAAAGAAACCTTATAGAATGGCCCCAATTGAGTTGCAGGAATTGAAGAAGCAACTCCAAGAGAATCTTGATAAGGGATTCATACTCCCTAGTGCGTCACCTTGGGGAGCACCTGTTCTATTTGTTAAGAAGAAAGATGGATCAATGAGACTCTGCATTGATTATCGATAACTTAACAAGATCACTATCAAGAACAAATATCCTCTCCCATGCATTGATGACTTATTTGACCAACTACGCGGAGCTCAATACTTTTCCAAGATTGACCTTCGTTCAGGGTATCATCAATTAAGGGTCAAAAGGGAGGATATACCAAAGACGGATTTCCGTACAAGGTATGGACACTATGAATTTATAGTGATGCCATTTGGTCTTACTAATGCCCCTGCTATCTTCATGGATCTAATGAATAGAGTCTTTAGAGACTATCTTGATCAATTTGTGGTAGTCTTTATTGACGATATTCTTGTCTATTCAAAGAGCAAGGAAGAGCATGAAGATCACTTGAGAATTATATTGAATACCCTGAGAAAGGATAAGCTTTATGCCAAATTTACCAAGTGTGAATTTTGGCTTCAAAAAGTTTCATTTTTGGGTCACATAATCTCAAAAGAGGGGATATCTGTGGATCCAGCAAAAACAGAGGTTATCGAAAGATGGTCAAGACCAACAACAGTAACTGAGATTCGAAGTTTTCTTGGTTTGGCTGGATATTATCGACGTTTTGTAAAAGATTTTTCACGATTATCTAATCCACTCACCAAGTTGACTCGGAAAGGAGTTAAGTTTGTTTGGACGGAGGAATGTGAAGAGAATTTCAAGGAGTTGAAAAGAAGGTTATCCAGTGCACCTGTGCTCACACTTCCTTGTAGTGGAGAAAGGTTTGTGATCTACAGTGATGCATCCAAGAAGGGATTGGGGTGTGTTCTTATACAAAATGATATGGTGATAGCTTATGCCTCACGACAGTTGAAAATCCATGAGCAAAATTACCCAACACATGATTTGGAGTTGGCTGCGGTAATCTTTGCATTAAAGATTTGGAGGCATTACCTTTATGGTGAAAGGTGTGATATTTATACTGATCATAAAAGTTTAAAGTATATTTTCACACAAAAGGAGCTGAATATGCGTCAAAGAAGATGGTTGGAGATGATTAAGGATTATGACTGCTCAATCCATTACCACCCTGGGAAAGCAAACAAGGTGGCAGATGCATTAAGTCGACAAGACCATGCTAGTTTATCCATGATGAGGATCACAAAAGATCCAATATTTATGGATTTACAAAGGATGGATCTTGGAATTATAATGTAAGGGGAAAAATCTTATCTTTCTCAAATGAATGTTCAACCATCTATACATGTAAAGATTAAAGAGGCACAGAAAGAAGATGTCGAGTTACAAAAGAAGGTGAGAAATGTTCCTAAATTCAACCTTGATTGTGATGGGATAATAAAGTTCAGGAATCGGGTTTGTGTTCCTCCCATCCCCGAATTAAAGAAGGAGCTGCTGGATGAGGCTCATAGTTCATCATTCTCTATTCATCCTGGAAGCACGAAGATGTATAGGGACCTGAAAGAGTACTTCTGGTGGGATGGCATGAAAAGAGATGTTGCTGAATATGTCTCTCGATGCTTGGTTTGTCAACAAGTTAAAGCTGAGAGACAGAAGTCTAAAGGGATGTTACAACCATTACCCATACCCGAATGGAAATGGGAAAACATCACTATGGACTTTGTCACAGGACTTCCTAAAACATCCAAAGGCAATAATGCTATCTGGGTCATAGTTGATCGTCTTACAAAGTCTGCACACTTCATTCCTATTAGAGAGGATTTCTCTCTAGATCAGCTTGCCAGGATATATGTAAAGAAAGTGGTAAGATTGCATGGAGTACCACTTTCTATTATATCTGATCCGGATCCGAGATTTACCTCGAAGTTCTGGCAAAGTCTTCAGCATACTCTGGATACAGAGTTGAGTTTCAGCACTGCTTATCATCCCCAGACAGACGGTCAGTCTGAGAGAACAATTCAAACCCTAGAAGATATGTTGAGAGCTTGCTCTATGGATTTCAAAGGAGGTTGGGATCAACACCTACCTTTGGTGGAATTTTCTTATAATAATAGCTTTCACTCCAGTATTCAGATGGCTCCTTATGAAGCTCTCTATGGAAAGAAATGCAGGACTCCAACTTGCTGGGATGAAGTTGGGGAAAGAAAGCTATTAGGACCTGATCTCGTTGATGAAATGGCAGAGAAGGTCAGATCTATTCAACAACATATAAGAGTATCTCAGAGTCGACAGAAAAGTTATGCCGACAACCGAAGAAAAGACCTAGAGTTTGAAGTGGGTGATAAAGTGTTCTTACGAATATCTCCCTGGAAGAGGGTTATGAGATTTGGAAAGAAGGGGAAGTTGAGCCCTAGATATATCGGTCCTTTCGAAATACTGGATCGTGTTGGGAAGGTAGCTTACCGATTGGCGCTTCCACCTAATCTCTCTCAAGTTCACGATGTGTTCCATGTATCTCTCCTGAGAAAGTACATACCTGATCCTTCACATGTACTCAGCTCAGAAGTTGTACCGCTGGAGCAAGATCTTTCTTATGAAGAACAACCGATAGAGATTCTGGATCATAGCGAAAAAGTCCTACGAAACAAGACCACTCGATTGGTGAAAGTTTTATGGAGGAACCACCAACTTGAAGAAGCTACATGGGAGCTTGAGGGTATGATGAGGGAGAAGTATCCTCATCTGTTTGTTACAAAGTGACGAATTTCGAGGGCGAAATTCTTTTTAAGGGGGGTAGAATGTAACACCCGAGACTTTTATGTTATATAAATCATCAAAGGAATCTTTTTCTACACAACACTTGCTTGGCTTGCTTTACACGCAATCGCGACCTTCCTCGATAGCTTGCGTCGTACGCAATACCGAGTTTCACTAAACAACAATATGCTATTAAAACCAGCCGTTATGAATAGTAATAACCACTTTTTGAAATTTTATAAATTTTATTTTTCAAAATGGACTTCATTTTTGGACTCAGAATATCGAAATTAGCCTAGGGTGAAATTTTGGTATTTTTCTGAAAACTTTCAATTTTTGATGAATAGTGAAACCACTAAGTGGTAGGTTAAAAAACTGAATTTTGCATAAAACTTAATTTTACCGCTTCTGTGAATGGAATTTCGAAAATCCGAGAGACACGGTTAATATCAAGGACTAAAATGTGGTTCAATGAGATGAAAATAATTTTTTGGTGAATAGTAACTTTTTACTTTTTTTACCGCGGTTAATAGTAAATAGGGTAACTAAGGGTAAATATGATATTAATATTACCCTAACACATGTCCTAATTCTATTGGACAAGTGTAATTCGACCAAAAACAAACTTAGGAATAAAATATGACCATTTAGGCCCACTTGGATTAGATTAGGACATTTATTATTAATTTATTTAAAGAAGGGTTAAAATAGTTAAAATCAAAGTTTAATAAGTAAATCATTTTTAATATGGGGTTATACATAAGATAAATTCGACTATAAATATTCATTAGAAAGCTAAAAATATTTCCTACATAATGGTATTTTATTTGTAATTTTTAGACATTAAATAATTTAATTTATTTATGACACAATGATGATGCAGTAATTATCTTATTAATGAAATATTGACATAATTGATGTTATAAACACCAAAATAAATGTAATTTAAGAATTTTTATGAATTCCACTAATTTTCTAGGTTACTATGATATATTAGTGTTGATTTAATCAACTTGGTTCGAACATATAATTCTGTTATGACTTTCACAAAAATCATATATCAAATAGTGTCAAAATTGACAAAAAATAGTTTTTAAATCAAATATTATATTACTAATTGTTATTTTATTCCTAAAAATCTAAGGTTCGGCCAAATGACTTAGATAAGGATATATATATTAATAATAAACAATTTGGGGTTCGTTTGGCATGTTATAGTAAGTGTATTAACCATATAGTGAAAGAAAACAAAAAGACACGGTAAAAGTTAAATTAATTAACTTAGAGTTAAATCTAATTGATAAGGTTAAAATAATACCCTAAACTTGTATAAATCCTATTGGTTGATAGTATTTCGACCCATACCCACTTTATCTTCGAAATAATACCCTTTGGAACCATTATAAACCGATTTTGACTTTAATATAAAATAATATTTTGAGATATTCCTAAGGTGCCCCTCTCCTCCCTTATAAAAGGGCACCTCCTCCCCCTCCTCCTCACACCAATTTGAGCACTCAAGCTCGGACAACCCCTGCCATTTTCTCCTCTCCACTTCCCTAGAATAATCCTAGAGGTCCTGGTCTTCTCCAAAGACCAATCTTAGTTCCTTAAGTGGAGGATGCAAAGAGGCGTTCCAAAGAAGAGGTAATATCCATTACCGATCTTTTCAATTTCTTTCGTCTTCAACTTATTCTTATTTAGTTGTTTCATGACAAAGTAATAACATCAGTATTAATTACATACTGATATGTTGTTATAAATATGAAACAACCCTAATTCACCTTCTATCCATCCTACGGAAAAATGAAATCACCGCGCGTGCGTACGTACGGAATACCGTCTCCACGCCGTGGTGTAATCTATTTTCCACCATCACCTTACAAGGATGGGTATAATGGTGTAATGAGTAACTATATATGATTATTATGAAGTAATATTGATACTGAAATAATATATATATACTCCAATACAATTCCACGATCATAGGAACGATATCATCACTCGTGCGTACGTACGGAATACCGTCTCCACGATGTGATGCGACTCGTTCTACATGATCTTCATTTCATAATGATTATATAAATGAATTGAATGAATGAATATGGTATATAATACACTAATACCATTCTGGAAATGAATTATCTATAACCTAAAGATAAGAATAAGAATTTATTCGACAAAACACGCATAAGAACAAAAAGTTATAAAGACCCGAGTAACAAGTAACAATGAAATATTACTAACAAGAAGCTAATAATATGACCATATATGATATCATATCAATATGTATGATTCTGGAATAAGTCAATAACATTATTTAAACCATTATACAGGAGCTTTGGACACGAACAAAGCAAATCGGACCTAAGGTAAGGGAAAATATCACAATCTCATTTTTATCCGAGATTGTTTATACTTTGGTATTTACTGGGGTGTATTTTATCATCCACATCCATGTTCCCTAAATATGTAATATTGTTTCCATCCACTTACAATAGTTTAAATCCAATTTTACCCTTCGGTGAGTTTTTAGTAAAGAATATGAAAGGAATCTTTTGTCGTTTTTCATACGAGGTACTTTTTGACTTTTCCGACAAAAGTACGAAGAATGTTTTTCTTTAACTTATACGGCAAGAATGGATTTTTAAAACATTATTTCGAAGAATCTTCCTTTATAAGTTTTCAAGTTTATTTTTGATCAACTTCTTTTAGTATGACATGTTAAGAAAAGAAAAGTGTTTTTGAATAAGAAAGGATATTTTCCTCAAGAATGGAGTTCAAGTGTTTTATCAAAATTATTTTCCATCTAAGATAATAAAGGGTTCTGTTTTTATCCCTTTAATTACATTGATTTGATTATGTTATGAGGGAATTATTTTTATGAAGTCATTTGCCTTATAAGATTTGTTTTATGATGTCATGATGTTTCAAGAATCCCATTTTTGTTACATGTGTTATGCGATGATGTATGTTTTATGATTATGTGGCACACATAAGAAAGGATTCATTATAAGATGGGTGGGACCTATATCTCCCTCCAATGCATTGGGTAAAGATTTTATATCTCATGAGATAGACATGGCTGGAACGGAAGGTTATTTTGGTTCAGTGATACAGGACTGAAACGAGGAGTGAACTCGGTTCAGAAAGGGACTTTGTCCACTAAGATAGTCTTGGCAATGAGTCATGACTAACAAGAAATGATTTTCCATGATTATGTGTGTATGCCACAAAGTTTCAAGTTTTATGTTATGATTATGGGGATCTCATTTTCACTTCTATGATTTATTCCATGTTAAGATATTATGATCTCTTTTGCAGGTTTTGATTTTCAAAAAAAATATGATATGATTTTTAATTCCTTTATTTGCCTTGCTGAGCATTTGAGCTCACCCTTTTATGTTTTCTTTTCCCCAGGTCAGGGAGATGGATATTAAGTAGAATATGCTAAAAGGGACCCTAGATATGATGAAATAAATGGGAGACACTGTAGAAGATTTATGAACCAGTTGTTTATGTTTCCCAGTTTCTAAAGACACTATACCTATACGGTCCTTTGTGGTTTTGTCATATGTTGTAATAAGTGTGCTTCAATTTTGAAGTATTAACAATGTATGTAAAGTATGGGTCATTATAAGGCCCCTAGTCCACTCCACCAATGCTCTATTCCACGAGCTTGGTGATTTTCACTATCTGGTCCTCATTTAAATAGAACTTTCAAAAACTGAGTAGAGGCAGTTGACACCTTTACAAACTAAGGAAAAACAAAGACTTCTGGTTCACTCATAGAACCTATACAGCTTAGTACGAGAAGCCGGTCACTCAAGAATAGAAAATAAAGATTTTTTTATTCTGAAAATACTTTCCAGATGTTCTTCACAATTATAATAGCATGTAATTGACAGTAGATAGATCATCACCTTCAGAAATAATGATCTTCACAAGAGTCGTTCTGAGACGATCCCGTTGTAGTAGATATAGAAATATAATTCACAACTTCAGCAGTAGCAGATTCACAAATGATCTTCGATGTAGAACGAATGAATCTTCTATCATGATTCTTCTTCTTCAACAATCAGAACTTTGTCTTTCTCTTGAATCAATAAATCTATATATTTTGATAGTCTCTATTTTTCTTCCTCTGTTTAGAATGATCAAGAGATCACATAAAATCTCGTGTTGCTGTTCGGAAAAACTCATATATAATAACAATGATAAGCACTTTTTCTGTAAATTTTAGATCCAAAAAAGTCGCCTTTTGACTTACGATATTCAAATATTTGAATTTATAGAGTAGTCGTAACATCCCTGAAGACTCAGAATAAAAATCTCATTTTAATTCGATCCTTAAACTATTGATAAAACATCTTTGAAACAGTCAAAGTCGTGCTTTAAAATCATCTTTAAATTCGGCTTGAAATCAGCCAAATAATCAGCTTGCTGACCGTTGCATAAAAATATCAATTTTAAATTCTCTGATGCCAAACGTAAGGTTGATTTGTATAGTAAGCATCCTCGGAACGTAATGTAGATTATAAACGTAAGTTTGATGTCGTAGAGTTAGAAACGTATGGTTGATCACAAACATAAGGTTCATGTCACCTTCATCAAACATAAGGTTGATCATAAACTTAGGGTTAGTCATCCATACTTCTCTCTTCAACTTTCAAACATATGATAAAAGATCCATAATTTTACTTGATCCATACTTTTCCAATAACGTATGGTTGTTTACAAAATTAAGTTTGATGAACCATACTTTTGAGAAACAAACGTAACGTTTAACACTAACATACAGTTCTCCTTCCATACTTTTCTAATATCCCAAATGTAGGTTTCCTTCTTAACGTAGGGTTCTTTTTCATACTTTGCTGATAACGTATGGTTCATCTTCCATACTTTTTCTCTTATCTCATAAAATATACACCGCATTTCATTCTTACACTACGTTTCTCCACGTAGGGTATGAACAGTGTTTCCAGAATGCGCTAAAACAGATCCTGAATATGTTGAGCATGAACAGTGTTTCCAGAACAAGCTAAATGCGAATACCTTAGAAATTAATTCTCGTTGTTCAAGAATTTAAATATTTCGTCCAGAAATAAAAATATAATGAATAATAAATTCCTGAAAAAAACTTAACAAATAAAATCATTAGAAAATAATTAAGGGTATTTGTGAGCATCAAATTTTTTATAAAGATATGGATTATTATTCTCAACAAAACTCCCCCTTTAAAAACAAACAATATGTATTTTTGAAAACAACACTTGCTCAACAATCTCACCCTTTTTGATGATCACAAAACCCATAAAATAATTAATGAAATTAACTTACAAAAAATCAATATAGTTTTGAATTTTGAAAAGAAAAATACAATATTATAGTTAACTTAATATCCCCTAATAAAATAAAACAAACAAAAAATGTTGTGTTTACCCAAATTTCTCCACCTTTTTGTTATATCAAAAAGAATGACAAAATGTAGAATTTAATACAGATTAATGTAACACTGAATGTAAGTAAATGCTATAATTAAATTTTTGTCAATAATTAAATCAGGATTACTGGATTATGAAACAAGGATAGTAAAATAAATAAATATAATGAAATAGATTTTCATAAAAAGTAAAAAATATGAAAAATACAGGAATCAAGGTTTGGTCAGGGTTCAGGTAGGGTCTATCTCCTCTGAATTGCTGACTTGATTTATGTTAACTGCTCCCTGAGTCTTCGCATCATTCCATCACCAATCTTAATAATAAGATCCCTGGTCTCTTGAGTCATATGAATATCTTCTATGAGGTTGACTCTGAAAAACTCATGAAGTCTTTCTTACTTTTCTATAAACAAAGACAACTTCTCTATGAATTGAGTCAGGACAAGTCTAAGAGATGGTTCACTTGATGTCAAATGATCAACCAAAAATTTCTGATTGTCTAACAAGACTGATAAAGGAGCATTTTTGCATTGAAGATCATGCAATCTATCACTCATATTGTTCATGGAAGCTGTGATGGCTTGAAACTTTCTGATTAAATCAGGTGAAGTACTGGACCCACTAGCAGCACTAGTTCCAACAGATGCAAATTGTTTCTCCATAAATAATTTCAGATCTGATAAATCTGACTTCATAACCATTTCAAACTTTAATTTTTCAAAAGCATTCATCATATCCTTCTTAAAAATTTCTACTTCTTGCCTTGAAACTGTACTATCTTTAAGTCTCTGAAATTTCAACTGTTCTGATTCTAAGGCTCTTCTCAGAGTATCATTTTCAGATTCTAATTAAGACACCTTTCTATAAATCTCTTCAACTTCCTTATTCCCAGAATCAGAGGCACCCTATGCTTGATTTTCATTCTCAGTTCCAGTGTGATGCAGCAGTACTAAAAGTAGTGAATCTGCATCAGATTTTTCTTTTTCCTTTTCCTAAGCTGGTTGATCCACAGATTTTTCCTCAGAGTCTTTTGAAGACTCTTATACAGAAAAATCCTCATGAAGTACTTCTATTTGAGCTTCAGAAACATGCTCATCATGAATATCAACAATTTGTTCTTCCATGGGTGTTTCTAAAAGAATATCTTCTAGAGTTTTCTGATGTCTGGACACTTCCTCACCAGGATCTGCCTGCTTTTCCTATTGAAGTGTAACTTTAACATCAACTACAACTTGTTTTTGTATCTCTCCTTCATATTCTTCTTGAATATCAGATTGAATCTGAGGTTCTTCTACTGGTTATGACCTCTCAACAATAGTTTCCGTTGCTTTTTCAGCTGCGGCTTCTCTTACAAAACTGTAAGAGAGTAAATCTCTTGTTGTCAGTATAGGGGAATAAATTTCCTCATTAACAGTTCTTTTTCTCTGAGTCTAAAGTCCCTTCTAACTTCTTTCTTCCTCAGTATCTTCTATTTAAAATCTGATTCTTCTTGTAGTAGTGCTGACTCTCGATTCAACTTGTCCCTCTTTGGACTGAGCAGATTGAACTTGAAAACTCTCTGTTTCTTCCCCATCTCCTACTGTCAAAAGTTTCCCTTTTATAGTGCTCCATAAATAACCAATTTTTCTTAAATTCCCAGCATTGAAAACATTACTGTGATGACATCTTACTCTGGAATCCACCAGCCTCACCATATCCTTTTTGAACAACAGTTTAGAAATAAATCTACCAAAAGGGTAGTAGTTCATTCTGGCTTCACTATGACATCAGTAACACAGGTACCTCACCATGTACCTAGGAAAATTTAATTTTATATCACTGAGTAGAATATACATTATGTACTTTTCAGAATACAATATCTTTTCCATCTCTGAAATTCTTGGTGCTATCCCTATTTTTGAAAATTTCACAAGGAGTTTCTAATCTGGATCCAGATCCTTAATAAACATCTTCTTTATAGAAGTAGAAAAAAAAAAAAGAAACGACATAATGTCCTCAGATTTATGCACAGAATCTCCTATATTTTTCAAATCAAAATGAAAGACTCCCTCATGAGGGTAGTTCAAAATCTGACCAATTTCTACTGAAGAGATCAAAAAATCCCTATCCACTATCTTAGCCAGCATGGTGTCCTCATTGTCTCCCAGACTGAATTGTACTTAATTAAAGAAATATCACAGTTCTACTTCATACAAAAACTCTATATTCTCACTATTGAAAGTCTATTTGAGATTCTGAAATGACAGTGCTTGTTTTAACAACAAGTTCATCTGAAATAGCCAGTCGAGATCAATTACCTTTCCCTGTAGGATTTTCCTTCCTTTGGAGTGTTGTTTCTTAGCATTGCTAGTCTCGGCCTCATCAACTCTCGTAGTCTTTTCCATTTCTTCGATAATCTTTGAAGGTTTGAAGGTTAGGGTTTCAGAGGTTCGAAAACTATGGTTTGATGAACAGTGGTGCGGTTTCACGGGTTCGAAAGGTTTTGGTAGAAATGAAACGGTTTAGAAGTTGAAAGGGTTTATGATAGCCTTGATTCCTGTGTTTTTATTAATCATTACATATATTTTAAATATAAATAAAATTGATTATGTGGGGAAAAGAATAGAAGAGAAGAAAAAAAAACTTATTCTGTTTGAAAAACAAATAACTAAATTATTTTAAACACTATTAAAATAGAGAAATAGCATAGTAAAGTAAAACTTTATTTAAAATTAAATAAACCTAACTCCCCCTTAATAAAATAAAACCTTGCAGTGGGAAGTGGTTTAGTAAAAATATCATCAAATTGAATTTCAGTACTTACAAATTCCAAATATATATCCTTTTTAAAAACATGATTTCTTAGAAAATGATGTCTGATATCAATATGCTTAGTCCTAAAATGATTAATAAGATTTTTTGAAATATTTATAGCACTAGTATTATCACATAAAATAGGCGTAGTATTAAAATTTAGTTCAAAGTCCATAAGAGTGTTTTTCATCCACAACAGTTGTGCACAACAACTGCCCGCAGAAACATATTCTGCCTCAGTTGTTGATAGGGAAACTGAATGTTGTTTCTTACTTGACCATGACACTAAGGATTTGCCTAAAAAGTGACAAGTTCCTGAAGTGTTTTTCCTATCTAATATAAAACTCCCAAAGTCTACATCTGAATATGAAATTAAATTAAAATCTGAAGTTTTGGGATAAAGAAGAGATTGAAAAATAGTTCCTTTTAAGTATCTAAAAATTATTTTAACAGTAGTTAAATGAGATTATTTAGGATTTGATTTAAATCTTGCACAAAAACATATTAAATACATTATATCTGGCCTGCTAACAGTAAGATATAATAAACTACCAATCATACCTCTATATAACTTGTTGTCGACTGATTTTCCAGTTTCATCCAAATCAAGTTTTATATTAGTACACATAGGAGTTGTATATGTCTTGTTGTTTTCAAGTCCAAATTTCTTTAATAAATCAGTAATGTATTTTCTTTGATTCAAAACATTTCCAAAATATTTTTGATAAATTTTAAGACCTAAAAAGAAATTTAATTCTCTCATCATGCTCATTTAAAATTCTTTTTGAATTAACTTTGAAAAATCATGACAAAGAGATTTATTAGTTGATCCAAAAATTATATCATCAACATAAATTTGAACCAATAAAATATTAAAATTTATAGTTTTCTTAAAAAGTGTTGGATCTTCCATTCCAACAGTAAAATCATTTTTCAATAGAAAAGAGATTAATCTTTCATACCAAGCTCTAGGTGCTTGTTTAAGTTCATAAATAGCTTTAGTAAGTTTAAAAACAGAATCTAGTTTTTGAGAATTTTCAAAACCACAAAGTTGCTCAACATAAACTTCCACCATTAAATAACCATTTAAAAAGTCAGACTTAACATCCATCTAAAATAATTTAAAGTTCATATGAGATGCATAGGCTAAGAGGACTCTAATGGCTTCTAATATAGCTATAGGTGCAAAGGTCTCATCATAATCTATACCTTCTTCCTGATTATATCCTTTAGCTATAAGTCTAGCTTTATTTCTAGTTATTATTCCTTGATCATCTTGCTTATTTCTAAAGACCCATTTGGTTCCTATCATTGGATAATTCTGTGGTCTTTCAACTAATTCCCAGACTTCATTTCTTTTGAACTGGTTTAATTCTTCTTTCATTTCTATCATCCAGCTTTCATTATCTAAATATTCTTCTATAGACTTGGGTTCTAATTGGGATAGAAAGGCAGAGAATTCTACAAGATTCCCTATATTTCTTCTAGTTTTTATTCCTATGTTTAAGTCACCTATGATAGTTTCTAAATGGTGATTCTTTAGAGTTCTAGTTTGTCTAGGCAGCACACTCATAGGTTATTCAGTATCATGTTCTTCTGAAATGGACTTAATTTCTTTTATATCTTTTTCAAAATAATTTTTCAAGTTTTCAAGTCTCATGTTATCATTAGAGACAGATTCATCCATTTGATCTGTCCTTTTCTTAAAGGGATCAGATTTATCAAATTTCAAATGAACTGATTCTTCAAAAATCCTTGACTTCTTATTATAGACTCTATAAGCTTTGGAGGTAGCTGAATATCCTAAGAAAATGCCTTCATCAGATTTTGGATCGAACTTACCAAGATTGTACTTGGTGTTCAAGATGTAAACTTTGCATCCAAAAACTTTAAAGTAATTTACTTTAGGTTTTCTATTATTCCAAAGTTCATAGGGTGTCTTTTTCAAAGGAGGTCTAATTAAAACTCTATTCATTATATAGCAGGCTGTGCTTACAGCTTCTACCCAAAAATAGGTAGGAAGACTGTATTCATTTAGCATAGTCCTAGCCATTTCCTGAATAGTCCTATTTCTTCTTTCAACAATTCTATTTTTTTGTGGTGTTCTTGGTGCAGATAAGGTGTGTTTAATACCCATATTTGAGCAGAAGAAATTAAATTCCTGATTCTCAAATTCTCCACCATGATCACTTATTAATGAAATTATTTTAAAACCTTTTTCATTTTAAACAGTTTTACAAAAACTTTCAGATAAGGTGAAAGATTCATTTTTAAAGTTTAAAAAGAAAATCCATGTAAATCTAGAAAATTCATTAACTAAAACATATACATATAATTTACCAGCCAAGCTTGCTACTCTTGAAGGTACAAACAAATCCATATGGATAAGTTATAGAGGTTTAGATGTAGAAATTTTGTTAATAGATTTGAAGGATGATTTGTGTTGCTTGCCAAGTAGACATGCATCAGAGAATCAGTCACTTTCAAATTTGAGACTAGGAAAATCAAAAGCTAATTGTTTCTTAGATAATTTATGTAAAACATATACATTACAATGTCCAAATATCCTATGCCAGATCCAATATTCATTTACTTTAGCAGTTAAGTAGTTTACATGTTGTTTACACAAGGAATTTAAATATGGGGTATGCACATTGTAAGTTCTAGGTGCTCTAAATTTAAGCAGTTTATTTTTAAAAACGGAAGAGCAATTGTTAAAAAAATCAACAGCATAACCATCATCACATAGTTGAGAGATACTTATCAGATTGTGTTTCAATCCTTGTACATAAAGTACTTTTTTGATTGAGACAGCTTCTAGATCTCTAAGAGTTCCAATAACATTGATTTTCCCTTTGGCATTTTCACCAAAAGTGACAAGTCCACCATCTTTTTGAGTGAGTGTAGAGAAATTCGATGAGTTTCCACTCATATGCCTTGAGCAGCCACTGTCCATATATCATATGTCCCTTTTTTGTGACCTTCTCCCTGCAAAGGCATTTACACAATTTGATTTGGTACCCATATTCTGTTAGGTCCAGGGTTGTTATCCAGCAGAGTTCTGGGAATCCAGACTTGCTTTGTTTTTCTAATTTTACAAGAGTCAAATAAATCATTTGATATAAAAGCCTTCTTAATACCACTTATTTGGGATTGTCTTAAAAAAATTTAGAAATATGTCCTCTTATTCCACAGTAATTACAATCTAGTCTTTTTGCACTTGGAATAAAATAATTCTTGTACAGCCTGGGTTTTTCACCTTTACTGCCAATTTCAAATATTTCCTTTTTAATGACATTTTTCCCAATAATTTCATTTAAAATATTTTCTCCTTTAGTAAAAACAAGGGCTGTATTTTTATAAGTTTCCACTTCAGTTCACAGTGATTTTATCCTTAATTCATAATATGTATTGTTAGTGTTAATTGAGTCAAACTTTTCAGTTAAATCCTTATATTGTTTCAGTATTGTATCTCTTTCATCAGAAATAGCCTTATGAATGTTCTTTAAAGACTTATGCTTCTTAAATAGAGAATCATATTTTTCTTTAAGCAAATTTCAGTAGGCTGCAAGTTTTTCATTAGAGTAACTAGATTCAGAAGTAGAGTTATAAGAGTAGTAAGATTTTACCTCATCTGTTTCTGCCATAAAACACATGTTGGATTTTAGATTTACTTCTTCCTTCTCTGAGTCTGATTCAGAAGTGTTACTAGAGTCTTCAGATACACTCCATGTAGCTTTCATGGATTTCTTGTCCTTATGCTCATAATCATTTCTTTTGAAAAATTTATTTTTCTTGTCTTCTTTTAGCTGAGGACAGTCAGGTTTGATATGCCCCATTTTCTTGCATTCATAACATCTGACTTCCTTGTCATACTTTTTGAAGGATTTTCTGAAGCCCTTATTCTTTCTATAGAATTTAGTGAATCTTCTAGCTAGCTGAGCTAGTTCAACATCAAAATTTGATAAATCAGAACTTTCT
This sequence comes from Viscum album, assembly GCA_963277665.1. Classification (NCBI taxonomy): domain Eukaryota; kingdom Viridiplantae; phylum Streptophyta; class Magnoliopsida; order Santalales; family Viscaceae; genus Viscum; species Viscum album. Next base: position 1,649,418,206 of record OY728136.1, read on the forward strand.
GATTTCTCTTTTACACTTTTCTTTATCTTCCTGTTTTTGCTCTATGATGACACATTCAAGTCAGTTTCATCTCTTTTGATAAGAACTTTTTGTTCATTTGTTTCATCTTCCATCTCAGCTTCATACATTATTAGTGTTCCAATCAGTTCTCTCATGGTTAAGTCTTTGACAGGTGTCAACTATCTGATTGCAGCATAGATTCCATTCCATTTTATTGGCAGTGCCCTCAGTACTTTTAAAGCTTGATCAACTTGTTTAAGGGGATCTCCCAAAGAGGTTATGTTATTGACAATTTTTGTCAATATTCCATTCATTTGAGTAATACTTTCACCATAAACCATTCTGAAAGTATCAAATTTAAGGTTAGTAGTTGTATATCTCATTTCCCTAATATTGTTAGTTCCTTCATAAGCAGCAGTAACAGTTTGCCACATTTTATATAATATCGGGCATTGAGATACTCCGTTAAATTCATCAGGTCCTAGACCACATATAATTTCATTCATTGCCTTCGAGTTCATATCATATTCTGCTTCAGTAGCTTCACTCCATGTTTCAGGGTTTTCTAGTATTTCATATGGAGTCAGAATCTTATAATATACTCTGTATCCAAGGTTTTTTAGATAGATAATCATTCGTGACTTCCAGCATCCATAGTTTTCTCCATTGAATTGCGGTTCTCTGACCATAGACATTCCTTCTCTTGTATTAGTCATCTTGATCTGTGTATAATCACTTTCAGCTTGTTAAGGCTTTATCAGAAAGCTCAACCTTTGATGCCAATTGTTGGATCAGATTATACCAAATATACACAAGAGGGGGTGAATTGTGTCTTTTCAGAAATCTTTGTGAGATTGTGTTCTGCCCTTTTACTTTAATCAGATGAATTAATGCAGCAGAAATTTAAATATAAGAGACACAAGATGTATAGTGGTTCGAGGAACAGAAGGCCCCTAGTTCACTCCACTAATGCTCAATTCCACGAGCTTGATGATTTTCACTATCAGGTCCTCGTTTCAACAGACCTTTCAACAACTGAGTACAGGCAGTTCACACCTTTACAAACTAAAGTAAAAAAATCCTTCTGGTTCACTCATAGAACCTACACATCTTAGTACAAGAAGTCGGTCACTCAAGAATAGAAAATAAAGATTTTTTTATTCTGAAAATACTTTCCAGATGTTCTTCATAATTTCAACAGCATGCAATTGACAGCAGATAGATCGTCACCTTCAGAAATAATGATCTTCACAAAAGAGTCGTTCTGAGTCGATCCCATTGTAGTAGATATTGAAATATAATTCACAACTTCAATAGTAGCAGATTCACAAATGATCTTCGATGTAGAAAGAATGAATCTTCTATTGTGATTTTTCTTCTTCAGCAAATAGAACTTTGTCGTTCTCTTGAATCAACAGATCTGTATATTTTGATAGTCTCTGTTTTTCTTCCTCTATTTAGAATGATCGAGATATCACATAAAATCTCGTGTTGATGTTCGGAAAAACTCATATATAATAAAAATTATAAGCACTTCTTCTTCAAATTTTAGATCCACAAAAGTCGCCTTTTGACTCGCGATATTCAAATATTGGAATTTACAGAGTAGTCGTAACTTCCCTGAAGACTCGGCATAAAAATATCCTTTTAATTAGATCCTTAAACTATTGATAAAATATCTCTGAATCTGTCAAAGTCATGCTTTAAAATTGGCTTTAAATCTGGATTGAAATCAGCCTAATAATCAGCTTGCTGACCGTTGTATAAAAATATCGATTTTAAATTCTTCAACGCCAAACGTAAGGTTGAGTTGTAAAGTAAGAATCCTCTAAATGTAATGTAGATTATAAACATAAGGTTGATGTCGTAGGGTTGGCAACGTATGGTTGATCACAAATGTAAGGTTCATGTCACCTTCATCAAACGTAAGGTTGATCATAAACGTAGGGTTATTCATCCATATTTTTCAATTCAACTTTCAAACATATGATAAAAGATCCATACTTTTACTTGATCCATAATTTTACATTAATGTAAGGTTGTTTACAAAAGTAAGGTTGATGAACCATACTTTTGAGAAACAAACGTAACGTTTAACACTTACGTACGGTTCTCCTTCCATAATTTTCTAATATCCCAAACATAGGGTTCCTTCTTAACATAGGGTTCTTTTTCATACTTTGCTGATAACGTATGGTTCCTCTTCCATACATTTTCTCTTATCTCATAAAATATACACCACATTTCATCCTTACGCTATGTTTCTCCACGTAGGGTATGAACAGTGTTTCCAGAACGTGCTAAAACAGATCCTGAATATGTAGAGCATGAACAGTGTTTCCAGAACATGCTAAATGTGAATACCTTAGAAATTAATTCTCTTTGTTCAAGAATTTAAATATTTCGTCCAGAAATAAAAATATAATGAATAATAAATTCCTGCAAAATACTTAACAAATAAAATCATTAGAAAATAATTAAGGGTATTTGTGAGAATCAAAATTTTCATAAAGAGATAGAGTATTGTTCTCAACAAAACTCCCCCTTTAAAAACAAACAATATGTATTGTTGAAAACAATTCTTGCTCAACAGTGATATCTTGTTCATAGTACCAATGTGATTAAGTGAGGCACCAGATTCAGGCTACTGGGGTCGAGGTCTTTACAACTATGGTAAAAGAATTCATTATTCCATCATCTCCAAAATAATAATCATTTCATAATTATATGTTTTATAAATCATTTATACTTTTAAAACTAACCATGAATGATGTCTGTGAAAAACTGACTATGTTACAATCATAGAGACAGTTGGCCACACGTACACATAAGTGACATTTCCATTTTTCAACAATCATGATGGAAAGAAGGTAACTATTATTTTATATTTACAAAATTATAATTATATCATAAATACCATATTTATTTATATAAATACACTTATAAATACCATCCATGTTTTGTGGTGATGAAAAACGAATCACATCACTTTGTAGAGGTGGTAGTCCACACATACGGACAAACAACCAGATCATTTTTCAATGAATGGAAAGGTAAGAAAAAATATGATATATTATTTTTCTATAATGGTAAATGAATCATGAATATAATGTATATTTATATTAAATCCATAATCATAAACATCTATGAGATGCAATGATGGAAAAAAATTACATTGGTCCACGAGGTGGTAGTTCACTGTACACACGAAATATGGTTTAGCTTCCCATTTGATGGGAAAGGATATTGATGTTGGTTATTCCATTAACATAATAAAATCTTAGTATATGGGAGATAATGATGTTATTATATCATCATGTTTGAATAATATTTCAAGGATGTGGAACAAGAAATATTACAAACCACTTGGTTAAGAAAGATACCTCTTCTTTGGATAACCTCTTTATGTTTGAACAATATATCTTCCTAGAATGGTTTTCTAATCAAAAGAAGGACTATAGGACATGGTAAGTGAATAAATTAATGGATTTGGGTATTTAATGTAAAAACCAAAATACTTTTTAAGTTTTAATAAAAAAGGATAGGAGGTTCCCTTTTATAAGTGAGAAGGCATGCCATTTTTTTTAATACACAAAACTATTCAAAAATGGGAATTCACTCACAACCCAGGTCCCTAAAAATTGATAAATGGCGTATTTTAGGGAATATAATGTCTATTTAAACCTCAAAAATTTAAAATGAAACATGTTTTAAACTTTTTATTCCCTTTACATTTATGGTTACACACTTTTACCATTTTTGTTTTCACCACGGTAACCTATTTTTTTACCTAGGTAATTTATCCTTTAAGCCAAAACAAATGCACTTTATTCAATAATTTAGAACCACTTATTATAAATATTAAATCCAATTTATCAAAAAAAATACTATGTGTGTATAAAATTAATTTTAACACAAGCACATGTAACACGCAATACTTCATTTTAACCTTAACCAAGGTAATTGTTTTTTTACTATTTTTACTATTCATTATGACCAAAAATTAAGCTGAAATTATTAACTAGAGTTAATTATATTGATTAAAAATATTTAATAAATTTTATCCATTTCAATTCATATATTTTTCAGGATTTAATTTAAAATCAAATATGAAAAGCGTGACCCAAAGTAGTTTTCCAGGAAAATTCATTTTTAAGCAATAGATTATCTTATATTTACAATGTGGCTAGAAATAATCATTATATTAATTTAATTTAATATAAATAGATATATAATATATAAATTTAATTTAAACCATTCCTTACTGGGGGTTATTTTGATTAATTAAAATGGATAAACTTTATGTGCTTAAAAACAGTTTGCAGAATACTGTGTTTTTAAGCATAAAAATAAACATATAGAAAAACCATGAAAATTACTGATTCAAATGAAATAAGTTATATTATTCTAAATAAAATGTTTTATATTCCACTTTAATACCAAATCTAAAATATAATAGTATTTTTTTAATTTCAGGATTTAATGAAAACAAGTGATGGTATTTGAATAATTAGTACTTTTAACTATTAACTGAAAATCATTCATTTAAAAAAATCTCAAAATTTCACCCTAAGTTAATTTTTATATGATTATTTAAAAAATTAATTTCATTTTACCAAATACATTTTCTAAAATTTTTAAAAATTAATAATAATATTTTCTCACAAAAATAAATAAATATCATTTTTAAAGAAAATGTATTTTTTGAAGAATAAAATGCCTTCATTAAAAAAGTGAGTAATTTTTAAAAAAATAATTTATAAATACATTTATATTGAGTAGGATATTTATATATATTTCATAAATTAGTTTATAATATTCAAATCCATTAATTTAATGGATGGGTTATAACGGTCGTATTTAAATAATAATATTTTGTGGTTCATTTATCCCCGATGTTGTGTGGCATATATGCTATCAAACATCGTTTTCATTTTAAAATCTATGGGTGTTACATTATACCCCCCCCACACACACACACACACACCCCCTTAAGAAATTAAATGCTCATAACTTGAACTTGGAATCGGTAATCATAGTTTTCAAATTTGAAAATGCCTTTTTTGAAATCCCACATCATAAAAAGGGTTAATAAGTTTCTTTTTAAAAGAGAGAAAAGAAAATACAAATTCCATCTAGAATAACACATAAATACGTTTACAAATTGAAGAACATTGTTGGTGAGTGAAAATATGGACATTTTAGAGAAGAATAATTCCAAAATAATGGTGTTGAGTGATAGATATCATTGATCAAATTAAATTGAATGGTAATGAGAAAGTTAACGGTCACAAAATCATAAACTAAAGAGGTGCAGAAAAGACCATTGATTCATCAGAAATAAAGGTAATATGGAAAATATTTCATTTCAATATCCTTTTCCTAGGGTTGATGAATTAATTACCATCTATACTAAGATCATGAGAAAAATATACTAACTTGAAAAGTAGAATTTCATCTTGTAATCAATTTCCACCATAATATCAACTTTTTCTATAAATAATGAGTATTTAAGATGAATTTTTTATTCATGAAGCACTAAAATAAGATACTAATTGATCATGTAATACACAAAAGGATAACAAGCTATTGATATTATCTTTAGACCTTAACCAAAGCCAAAATGGTTAGCACAAGGTAAGATAATTCCCAAAATGAATAAATATTCATACGATGAAATAAAACATTGATTTCTAAAGCCTCAACAATAATACCCAAAGTCAAAATATATTATTTAATAAATAAATAACGTTAAAATTGTTCAAAATATTCCTAACTGGGGTTGAAACCCAAAGATTTGAATGATTTGATCACATATTCATCCAAAAAAAATTAACATTTATCTCCAAATAAAATAAATAACACATAAAGTATCCTACCAAAATATAAATTCTATAATCATATATGATAATAATTTTTATAAATAACCTGAATCACTATAAATCCACAGTAAAATGATAAATGATTCAAAAAATTAACATAATACTTATATGTTTCATGATTATTATAACCAAAACACCATATATAAAAATACTTTTACTATATAATTCTTGAATCTCAATTTGTAAATACCTTCACCTAAATGATTGGTATAACATAGGTCTTTCCTTGTTCTAATAGTTTACATTTAGAAGAGGAAATTGACTTAGTTAATCCCCAGGTTCTCCACATTTAAGAAAATGAACTATAAATGAATCTCTATGATGAAATTTATTTCTCTCCATTAAAATCCTCATTATTCCTTGTAAATTCATTGATATATGACCTTAATCTCCACACATAAAACATTTTCATGTTCCTTTGATAAATTCTCTTGGGTGTCTCTTCCCACATTTCTAACATGAGGAAATTGAGCCATCTTTATTCCATAGTCTCCTCCACCCGAGATCTCAACATCCTCTATCCTTATCTTCTTTGGTGTATATGAGATCTATTTAAGGTGCATGTTGTTAATCATATATCATGATAACTGATTAGTAATAATTTCAATTTATTTAAATTTATTCATAATCCCGTTTGGTTGGATTTAATAATCAAATTTTCTATCACATTCAGTGTTAACTTCATTCCTCTAGGTTCCATCCATTGACTAAAACAAAAAATAATAGTATCAGAAACAATAATCATAATCATGAAGAATAATTTATAGGATGTCTAAATCATGACACATTATTTTAAATAAATAACACCTTGTTTTTAACCTAGGTCATACATGATCGTCATCTATTAAAATCCTTCATGATGGTTCATAAATAAAATGTAAATTAACCCAAGAATATCCATGAGAGTGTCAAATGAGATGTGTAGTAAGGGCACCCTCACTGAGCACCAGAATGATGGTTGAGATATACTAAACCAAATATTTTCAGTGTTATTAACTATAGATTCATTTATTCCAAAACCACATCCACTTGTAGCATCCAAACAGGGATGTAATGCTAGGAAAACCACATAATATCTTATTTTATAAAACTTTATGATGTGATCATATACTTAGATGTGTGCATGTGTTTTTTACTAAAGTTATCAAATAATAATCCCAAAAATAACTATAAATTTATATGATACCAACTATAGGTACCCAATATCTTTACACATATTATTACATGATTTTTTTAACATAAATATCCAATAAGTATAACCCAAAGATCATGAGACGTAGTGTCTTTGGAAGACTAGGATTATAATACATTGAAAGAAAATTAAAACATGAAATCCTTATTTTATTCTCCATAATGAGATCTTAAATAAATTTTAGGTCCTAAAACTATATAGTATAACATGGGGAATACATAAAAGAAAGGGGTGAGCTAAAAAACCCAGTAAGAGAATAAAATAATATGGGAGCGTAACATGTGAGTCAAAGGTATAACATGATATCATAAAATATATGGCTCATGAGTAATCACATGGAAGCATAAAATAAAGAAAATGGTATCATAATATCATAAAAAATAGGAAATGTTTCCGAAATATATAACATGACATAAACATGAGTCAAGGCTAACTGCCTAAATAATATAACATGGTGGAAAAAAGTCCCATAATGGATTAGGTTTTCTTCTCGATCTCATATATAATATCTCATGAGACTGAAAACATTATCAAATGCATTGGAGAACTATCTAGGTTCACCAATAATTACATGTACATGATTATTTGTGCCAAAAAAGTAAATATATCATAAGTTATGAACATAATAATTACCCATGGAAAGAAATGGGTTGCATAATCTTACCTCATGACAAATAAAATGAGATTTCATAAAGAATAAATTTGATCAATGAACTTATGATGTCTATTACCCCGTCAAAGGAAGGGATAATGAGATAAGTATATATGCAAAAGAAAAAATATATATAGATTTTAGATGCAATCCTTAACATCAAAAGTCATCGTCATTGATGAAATTTTTAAAATATTACATGGAATATTTATTGAAGAAAATACCCTTTTCACTTTAAAATCACTTATTTAAAATCTAAAAAATACCAAAATATTATAAAAAACATTTCATTTGAAAAAAATCATGGAAATTTGTAAAAGATGCTTATAATTCATGATGAATAGAAATTTTGTTCATTCTGTATAAGTTAAAAGAAAGCATTCCTTACTTTTGTAAAAAAAATCAAAAAGTAACTTGTTCGGAAAACAACAGATTGATTCCTTTTAAACCATTTTATAAAAAAAAGTAAAATGTGAGTAAATTATATTTAATAAATAATTAGATAATAGTAAAATCATTCTTTAAAATATTTTAAGGAAATTTTATACATAGAAGATAAATATTATAGGTTTAAATGAAGATACAATATCAGTATTGCATGCAAACAACTTTCCTAATGTTTCTTTATCCAATAAATGAGGAAATGAAAACCAAACATGTAAAATAAATTCATGACAATAAGATAATAAAATATATTTGTTTCAATAAAATAATTTTATATTATTTTCCCCAAATGAACCTTGAACATAATCAATCTTGAAAAGAAATGAGATTGTAACATAAAGCCTTTACCGCTTTGGTAACCTTCGAATAAAATGAACTTGGATGTAGTAAAATGAACTGTAGGTTAAAATACCATGAAGTATAAAGGATTCCGAATATAATATGTAAAAGGGGAATAATATACACTATACAAAATAAATTAGGTGCATAACATTAACATGGGCCTCAATGAAGGGAAATTGAGACAAAATCCCTTACCTCGAGTTCGACTCATCACGTACGTACTTTATCTTTCTAAATAATAAAATTATGTTAATTATTTATTTTATCAATAAAAAAAGTTTATTATTCCTTTTTTATTTAATACCATGTTCTATTTATTACTTAATCAATTAATTTTACATCGACATTTTGACTATATTTGGTTCATATGTCTAATATAACTTTGGTAGTTTAACTATGGTAAAAGAATTCATTATTAAATAATCTATATAATAATTATAATGAAATAATTATAATTTTTATACATAAATTATTCTTTTAAAAACAAGATTTAACAAGGGTTATAAAAAATAAACTATGCTACAATCGTGGAGATGATAGCCCATATGTATGCACAAGTAACATTTCCATTTTTCAACGATCAAGATAGAAAGAAGGTAAGAATTATTTTCTATTTCTAGAATTATAATTATATCATAAATACCATATTATTTCATTAAATACACTTATTCATTCCTTTCATGTGATATAGTGATGAAAAATGAATCACTTTGCTCCATGGAGATGGTAGTCCACACGTACGCACGAACGATGTTGTCATTTTTTACTGAATGGAAAGGTAAGAAAATATATTTTATATTAATTTTGTAGAATTATAAATATTTTATGAATATAATATATATATATATATACATTAAATACATTAACATAAATATCCATAACAGGCAATGATGGAAAATGAATTCCATCAGTTCGTGAGGTGGTAGTCCACTGTATAAACAAACGACGGTTTCGTTTCTCATTTGATGGAAGAGGAGATGGATGTTGGATATGAAATTAACTTAATAAAATATTAATTTATGGGATATTATGATATTATTATATCATCATGGTTAAATAAAATTTTAAAGATATTGAAGAAGAAACAAAAAAATACTCAGTTAAGAATGATACCTCTTCTTATGACGACCTCTTTATATTTGCACCAAAATCCTTCCTAGGAGGGTTTTTTAATCAAACTAAGGACTATAGGAAGTGGTAATATAAATAAGGAATATATTTTGGTATATTTTGGATAAAAAAATTCTTTTAAGTGTGAATAAAATAGAATATGAGGTTCCCTTTTATAAGTGAGAATGAGTGGCATTTTTTGTAAATACATAAAACTATTCAAAAATAGGAAGTCACTCTCAAGAAAAATGCCTCAAAAATTAATAAATTGTCATGTACTGTCCCCTGGGACTCATGTCGTGACTACCCCAATCCCGCCTTCCATAGGCCAGGGGCTGACGACTAGCACAGAAAGGCGTATTCCCTAAAACCGGGAAGGCATTGCCTTTAAATCCTGTAACACACACAACCAAGCACACAGCAAGATATGAGCACAAGTAAACTGTATAATAAAAAGAGTGTGTACAGTAAGTAAAAGTAGCTAGAATACAAGCTCAACTAGAAAGTACAAGAAAACTAGAAAGTACAAGTAAACTGAACAGCTCATATGAACACCCGCCAAGGATCCTACCTGAAGGGTAGGTACAGCTCTCAAACGGTCATCTTTGCGGTATGCCTCATCTAAGGTCCGCCACTGATCTACCTCCAGTCCTGGTACCCTCATCCTCAGTCAGCATTGTCCATCATTTATACCAAACACAACAAGGTGCAGGCGTAGCCCGTGCAGGGGTGAGTATAACGATACTCAGTAGGGACCCTGAGACCCTCAAAGGTCTCAAAAAATCCACAAAGGATAAACCAAAAAGCATGAAAGCAACTCACAACCCTACTTAGGTATATGCCCATACATATACCTAAGTTATCAAGTATACCCATCTCATTCATGAGGAAACTCAAGGCCCAAATCCTTAGCCAAAGTACAACTGTTCCACGAAGGAAAGAATACCACGAAGGTAACACCACAAAGGTAAGTACCACAAAGGTAACACCACACAGAAGAATACCACAAAGGTATCACCACGAAGGTAAGTACCACAAAGTTACGTCACACATAAGATTACCACAAAGGTAAAGACTCATATCACAATAGGTATAACATAGGTATGGTAGTAAAGATTATTAGATGTAACTACTGAATCTTCTTACTCTGTTAAGTGGCAGACCCACGAAGGATCCTAAATCATCAGACCCACATAGGATCCTAAATCATCAAACCCACATAGGATCCTAAATCATCACACCCACATAGGATCCTAGTACAGTAGACCCACATAGGATCCTAGAGTAGTCCCATGTGGATTCCTAGAGTGGATCCAAGTGAGACTCTCGAACATACACCCACATAGGATCCTGAAGCATAGACCCACGTAGGATCCCAAAGCACAAACCCACATAAGATCATTTTCTCATGTTACAGCCAGCTACAGGGTGCCTGCACTAAGCTTGCTTGATTCCAGGAGGACCCGCTCCTCAAGCCACTGTTCAGTACTACAACTGCCACGAAGTCCTGTGAGGAAGTATCCCAAAGGACCTCCATATAAAAGGGGTCTCAACGCAACAGACGGCGCGTCAATCGGACGCCCAGTCTATAAGTTATTGGCCTTTTAGTCCCAAGGGCCTGGTTGGATTCGTGCTCGATCCAACTCGGTTGTACCCCAACTTTATCCAAAACTTATGTGTGGTATACCAAAAGAACCGTCTTGATCCAAGGTTTTCCACGCCATAGACGGTTTTTCAAACGGACGCTCATAGCCCAATATATGCCTGAAAGAACAAAAAGGGGTGAAACTGGTCTGGGGCCGGTCCGACACGGTTAGACTGACCCAGCCTGACCCGGCCCACAGGCGCAGCCCAGCCCACAGTCCTCTTAACACATGGCTGGCCGGTTGGCCAGCCGCCCTCCTCCGTGCGGCGCGGTCACGTACCGCACCCTCCCCAGCGGCCTGCAGCAAGTCAGCTGCCCTCCCATCGCCGTCGTGGTACAAGGTCACGGCTCTTCTACACTAGGCAGCACGAACGCGCACCGCCCCCCCTTTGCATGGCCGATCGGAGTGTCGGCCATCACCCTTACTCCGTTGCGGCCGATGGGTCCTGGCCCTTCTCCGGCAGCGCGGTTGTGTCGTCGCCGTCTTCGTGGTCGGTCGTGGTGCCAGCCACTACTCTCGAGTCCCACTGGTGCCAATCACCGGCACCGGTCATCGTCCTCCTCCATCGCGAAGATCCCATCAAAACCACAAAGGTTGTTGAGAGGTCGGGCTATGTTCGTTTGGCCCGCCCCCTCCACATTAGAGCGGTAGCAAGCGGCTTGTTTATTCTTGAATCATGAAGAACATCAAGAACAGGTCAAAGGGTATACAAATAACAAACCCTACCTCGAAGGTTCATTGATGTCGATGAGGAGGGAAGGATGGACGTCGGTTCATTGTTGTTGAAGATGTTCATCATTGGAGAGTGCATTCTTTGTTGGAGAGCGCATTCTTTGTTGGAGGATGAGTTTCTCCAAGTTCTTCCTTTTTTCCAACCTTTCTTCTGCAAGTGGTGTGGTTCCAATTTAAAATCTTAGAGTTTAATTTAATTAAAGTTATACATTAATTAAATTAGGGTGGCACAATCAATTATGAGGAGACCAAGATTCACCTCCGTCATTAAAGAGGGAGTTTAAGGGGGGTTTGGTGGTCCCCACCATTTATTTCAAAATGGGGGTTTTCTAGTTCGGGTGGTCCCCACCACCGATCATTCAAATGGGAGGTTAAAAATAAAATAAAAGTTTTTATTTTATTTTTATTTCCACGAAAAACATGAAAACTAACTTTCACCCTCGACCAACTGCGGTCGAGGTGAAGGTCTCCTTAAGCGAATATCGACACTATGAGTTCAAGGGTGTCCTTGGATTTTAATTTCGAGCACCGGTTCAAAAGTTACAAAAACCCGCTCGTACATTAACTGAACCTACCTGAAAAAAAGTTCATAAATTCATTCCGGACACACTGATCCTCGGAATCATGCGTCGTCAATTTTGGAAGACTCGTAATATTCTAATATAATTAAAAAAAATACATGGAAAAATCTGAGTCTTTACATAAATGATGTAGTGTATGGAAGATAATTCTGATAAATGCATCAAAAAATAAAAAATAAACATGTTTTAAATATTTTATTCTCTTTACCTTTATGGTTACTCACTTTTACCATTTTAGTTTCCACCATGGAAACTAGTTGTTTTTACCTAGGTAATTTATCCTTTAAGACTAAAAATAAGATGAGCCTTATTAGATAATTTAATCCTAATTATTATAAATATAAAATAAAATTTATCAAATAAAAATCCTATGTATGTTGAAAATTTAATTTTAACACAAGTGCATGTAACATGCAAAACCCTATTTTTACCTTAATTGCGGTCATTAATTCTTTACTATATTTACTATTAATTATGACCAAAATTTAAGCTGAACTTATTAATTGATATTAATTATTTTTATTCCAAATATGTAATTCATTTTATCAAATTCAATTCAATTAAGTGTCAGAATTTAATTTAAAATCAAACTCGCAAAACATGACCTACAACGGTTTTCCAAGAAAATGCATTTTTCAAGTAATGAATGATATTTTATTAAATTTATGACTATAAATAATCATTATATTAATTTAAATTAATATAAATATATATATAATCTATAAATTTTATTTATATATTTACCAAATAGGTGTTATTTTAATTAATCAAAATGGATAAACTTTATGAACTTAAAAACAGTTTGCAAAAAACCACATTTTAAAGCATAAAAATAAACTTATACCAAAATCATGAAGATTTTTTAGTCAAATGAGATTAATTAGATGATTATAAATACAATTTTTCATATTTAACTTTAATACCAAATAGAAAATATTATGGTACCTTTAAATTACATTATTTAACAAAAAGAAATGTCAGTATTTAAAAAATTGGTAATTTTCATTATTCACGAAAAAATCAATCATTTCAAAAAAATATCAAATTTTCACCCTAAGATAATTTTGATATGATTATTTCAAAAATTAATTTCATTTTATCAAATAAATTCTCTAAATGACCCAAAAATTAATTATAATATCTACTCAAAAAAATTAATAAAATTGTTTTTAAAGGAAATATATTTTTTAAAAAATAAAATTTATTTATTAAAAAATTGGGTGCTTATTTCATAAGAATTTATAAATACATTTATATTGAGTATTATATTTATATATATTTCATAAATAAGTTAATTGTGTTCATACCTGCTAATTTATTGGCTATGTTATAACGGCCATATTTAAACAATAATATTTCATGGTTCATTTAGGCTCGGTGTCGTGTTTCATATACACTATTGAGAATAGTTTTCTTTTAAAATCATAGGGTGTTACATATATGGCTCAAATTGGTGTGAAGAATTGAAATAAAGGGGTGTATTTTTATAAGGGAGGGAAATGACACACTTGGAATTTCTAAAAGGATTAAAATATAATTAAGTTAGTATCAAGACAAATACTTCCAAATGGATATAGATTATAGAAGAAAAATATGATAAGTTATAAATATACTCATCCAATGAATTTTAAACCAATTTTTTTATAATTTTAAACCTTATTCATTAGTTTAACCCCATGGTTAACTAATGTTAATCTTAACCATGGTAACAGCTTTTTTAATCTTAAAGGGTTATCATTTTACTTGTAGGGTAAAAATTGGATCACAAATGACCAAGGGATGAAGTTTTTGACCATTTCTCGTCCTACTTGTCCTATTTAAATATTTTTACTATTTTTAAATAATTTAATAAAATATTTTTTATCATAAAATACTATTAATTTCTTTTTAAGATTTATTTACATAATTTGACTTTGAAAAAAATATGACAGTAATGGAATTTGAATATAAACCCTTCAAGCATTTATATTATGTTTTTTTACCTATAAAATTCCATAACATAATAATTCACTATAATTGTATTACTTTTAATATTTTAAAAATCATTTATTTTATTTTTCTATTAATTGAATAAAAATTATATCGATGTTGCATAAGAATTTAAGATAATTATTTAATCACTAATAATTAGAAATAAATTACCATTATAAAAAAATATTTCAAATAAACATGCATAACCAAACTTATCATCATTTTATCCTTATGTATAAACTTTGGAGATATTAAATTCAAGAGAGTGACATTTTGTATTTATTCTTTCTGTAAATTAATATAAAGGTCATAATCAAAGAAAAATGTCACCAAGTGGCCATATATTCATGACATAGATGGAAATAATTAAAATCCACCCTTCTAATAGGATAATGGAAAGATTTTGGTTTATTTTTGAGACCTTATCTCATGGTTTTAACCCTATTTTACCCATTTTACCCTTATCGAGGTGACAAATATTTACCATGGTTACTATTCATAATGGCCAAAAATAAAAGGGGACTACTTAAAAAAAATTGTTCCTATTGATTCCAAATATGGAATCCATTTTTAGAGATTCAATTTCTAGAAGCATTGGAAATTAATTTAAGATAAAAATATAAAATGCAATGAAAAATATTTTTTAAGAAAAATGCCTTTTTAAGTATAAAAATGTTTTTATACCAAATTCAACCATAAAATTGATTCCAATGAACTTAATTAGATTGTTAATAATAATATAATAGATCTAATGTTACTTTTAAACCATTTTAAAATAAAATGGAACTTTGTAAATGATTGAAATAAAAGTTCAATTTTCAATAAAAAAATAGAATTTTCACTATTCACTAAAAATCAATATTTTTGGAAAATACCAAAAAATCAATCTAAGATAATTTTTAAAAATTTATTAATACAATTATATAATTTTTATAAAATAAAATTTCTAAATTTTCCCAAAAATAATTACAATATTCAATCATAACAAGAAATAAAAACCATTTTTGAAGAAAATATATTTTTAAGAATAAAATGTCTTTACTCAAAATTAAGTTCTTGTTTGTTGATAATTAATCAATAAATTTTTATTTATTAGGTCCTTTATATATATTTCATAATTTGGTTAATCTTATTCATATCTTCTAATTCAATAACTAGGTATTGATGATTATATTTAAATAATAATATTTTGTGGTTCATTTTAGCTCAGTGTTGCATGTTGTTTATGCTATCGAGTATGGTCCTATTTTAAAATATTAGGGAGTTAGATTACCCCCCCCCCCCACCCATTAATAATTTATGACCTTGAAATTTTAATTTTTCTTTGTAATAAAAGGTTTTATATTTGAAAATTCCTTTATTAAAAACCCACATCATAAAAAGGGTTAATAAAGCTTCCTCTTGAAAAGAGGGATAGGGGAATATATAGGTCATCTGAAATAACACATAATTGAGTTTTTAAATAGAATAACATTAGTGGGAAATGAAAATATTGATATAGAGGAAAAATTAATGTCCACATAATGATAAATAGCAACATAGAATATTGATCACAAGAAAGTGAATTGTCATGAGAAAGTTAACGACCACAAAACCATAAATCAATAAGGTGTGAAAACAACCATCGATTCATCGAAAATGAATATAATAGGAAAATAGTTTAATTTCAAGATATTATTCCTATATTTGATTAATTCATTTACCATCAAGAATAAAAACATAAGGAAATATACTTACTTGATAAGTAGATTTTCATCTTTTAATCAATTTCCATCACAACCTCATCTTTTTCTCCAAATAATGAGTATTCAAGATGAATTTTTCATGCCTAAAGTACTAAAATCAATTTCTAATGGATAACATATTCCACAAAAGGATAAAAATCTATTTCTCCTATCATTAAATATTAACCAATACTGAAATGTTTACCACAAGGTAATAAAGTATCCAAAATATATAAAACTTAATATGAAGAAATAATACATTTTACTTCAAAATTTCAACAATAACACCAAAAGTTAAACTTAGGTTATTCTAAAAATAAATAAACCTATATCCCAATTAACCTATATAACTTAAAAATCTTATAATGTAGTAAAATTTACACCAAAATATCATGAGTCAAATATAGATACTAACCTGGAAGGTAATCCATATATTGACCGTAAATATATCCAAAAATATAATTGTTTTAATGAATAAATTGTTAACTGTCATGATTGCATATATCCCACTATCCAATAGACCATAATTAACTTAACATCAAAATATATAAAAACCCAAAGTGTTATTTAAAACTTAATATCTTATTCTTTCTAAAACACAGTAAAAGTTTCAAATCACCTCAAATCCCATCACCTAAAACCTTAAAAGGGGTATCTATGATTTTAAACTTATAAACCCATGATGGTATCCATATCTCTTAATTTAACCTCACATGAAAACATATTCTTCCAAAACCTACCATAATACTTATTCCTAAAATAAAATCACATATTATTTCCATAAATCCAAAAATACAATAAACTTCTTCAAAGATGACCTACATCACTTTTTCATCAAATCACAACCTAATTTCAAGGTCACCAATATGATCCCATTTACTTGATTAATGACATTCACCTCTTTATCCCAACTAAAAATTATCGCATTACCACTAAATCAATTTTCTTGGTCATCTGTATCTTTCAACATATGTTTTTAAATCCTTCATATTGGATCATAAATTAAATTTGAATTAAACTTTGAGAGTGTCAAAAAAGGCATTCATTAAGGGAACACACACCGTGAACCAGAATAATGGTCAATATGTATTTGACCAACTATTTTCAGGTTTATTACACCTAGAAGTAGCTGTTCTAGAACCCCATCCACTTATAGCATCCATATTGGATTTTTCTAGGAAACCATAGACTTTCTACCATGATAAAACTTTATGGTGTTATCCTATTCTTAGACTTATTCTCAAAGTCATCCATAGGATTATGTTCCCTAATATATGTTTTCTTAAATCTAATTCCCAAGATTTATACTAAATTGTATCTGTTGCCTATTGTAAAGACCCTAAAAGACTGAATAGTTTTGTCATCTTATTAAAGTGGATACATACATGATTCCTATATTACTTTGGAAATATAAAACCATATCATAAGAAATATTTTTTTTATCCTTGATATCTTTAACAATATCCTACTTCATAACCTAGGGAATGAAAAAAAAATTAGAATGATCTTTAATGCTCAGTAAAGGTTATATACAGTGGAATCTATCAATAGTAAATAAATCATAATCAATTTGGAAAGTTATATAACTAAAAACACATTTTGTTTACTCAATAACTTGAACATGAAGAATAATATGGTAGGAATAAATGATGATTAAAAAATTATATATAAATAATCACATGAGCTAGAAGCTTATCCATGGATATAATAACTATTCAAATAGTCACATGTACATTAATAACTGGTTTCATAATGATGTAATTCATAATGGTGGACATCTTAAACTTATCATTAAGCCTCATGCTAAGACAGTTTAATCGGTGGTTAAGTATACACCAAAAACCCATTTAATAATTTTGAACAATTGATTTATCTCATGAGACCTACTAAGGGGATATATAGTTTAAATCCCCACCTTTCACATAATAAGTCCAATTCATTAATCATATGAATAAACAATACAACTTATTCAACAAGCCTTATTCGAAAACTACTCATATATAAAGAACTAACATATAGAATATCAATAATTTCCCTAGTCAAACTGATCATAAATAATATAGATAAAGGATAAAGATGGTTGGATTGAAACATATTCCCAATATAGAATAAAAAAGTTGTTATCATTAATGAATAGAAATATCATTAAAATATCATTAAAAATTCTTGAGTAAAATATCATTTTCACTTTGAAATACACATTTAAAAGATAATAAATTCCAGAATATTAGGAAAAAAAATTTCTTTTAAAATAATTATGGAAACTTGTAAATGAATATTTGAAGAATTTAGTGTTCATGATGATGGGAAATTCTATTCATACTGAGTGCATTAAAACAAATATTCCTTTCACATTTTTGGTAAAAACTTAAAAATTACCTCATTCGGAAAATAAAAATAATATTCCTATTAAAAAAATTGTAAAAATTTAAACATGAGTAAAAATTTGTTTAATTAAAAATTAAATAGTATAAAAAATATTATCTAAAACATTTTATGGAAAATATAGACATTGAAGAAAAATATTCCCAATAGATTAGAAAAATAAAGTTGGTTTTCCTTAAAGACATTATTTTGGTATCTTGAGTACTTAAAAATGGGGAAATGAAAGGAAAACATTAAATTTCTATAAATAAAAATAGGAGAATAAAATAGATTTTTTTAAGATATAAAGATCAAATAATCCTGTGAGTGGATAATTAAACATAAACAATCTTAAATAATGATGAGATTATGAAATAAACCCTTACCACTTTGGTAACTTTCCAATCAATACCCATGCAATGAAATAATTTGAATTATAAAATCAAATACCATGAATTTATAAGGATATATGATATAACATTTAAAATGGTTAGTATATATACCTCATAAAAATAAATAGGTTCATGACATCAAATATGTCTCAATGAAAAAATATTAAGACGAAGAACCCTTACCTCAGGCCAAACTTCCTTGGTATATGATTGAACCTCTTGTTTAATAAATATATATTTATTATAAATCTATTCTAGAAACATAGACATGTATATCATACCATATATTATTTACTTATAACCTTTTACCACCCATTTATTAACAATTCTTTATTAAAATCATTGTTTTGGTTGATAGCTGCTTCATTTTTCACGTATGTTTTGATTCGGTAGTTTTGGACATTTTAATTTTATTATAGTTACTTATCTCTATAATTTTAATAATTATATAAATATAAAATATATTCATTATATACATAGTAATAATCATCCATAAAATGTAGAGATATAAAAATGAATTGCATCATTCATGGAGATGGTAGGTCGTACGTACGCATGAACGTTATTTCCATTTTTTGACAGATGAAATGAAATAAAGGTAAATAATAATTCATTGTTCAAAAATAAATATTATATATCATATATCATATATATTTATTAAATCTATTCTTATTATCATCCATGTAAAGAGTAAATTAAAAAATGGATCACATTGCTTCGTGGGGGTGGTAGTCCACACACACGCACAAGTGACGTTATCATTTTTAACAGATTGAAAGGTAAGAAGGTAGATATGGTATTATAATTAAAAAAGAATAAATATGTCATAAATATCATATATATTCATTATTTTTATCTTTATAACCATCTAAGTAAAGTGGTGATGAAATGCGAATTACACCACTATGTGGTGATGGTAAGTCATATGTATGCACCAGCGATGTTTTTTCTTTTCATAGGATGGAAAAGAGAAGGAAAATGGTTGTTCCATAATAATTAAAAAATATAGGTATATTTATGATAATTGAGTTATTATTTTATTATGGGTAAAAAAATTAAATGAATCATAATAAAAAAAGGAAATTTCAAAGAGTCGGTAAAGACAATTACCACTTCTTCGGTAGACTTCCTTTAGATTCCTTCTTAAGAACACTTGGAATGGTGTTTTAAGAATAATAGAACCTGTAATTAGTGTATATAGAAGTTGATAAGAAAAATGGGTAGGGTTTTTTTGAGATATATGACTCAAAGTAGTTTTAATAATTAAAAGAAATGGGTGTCCTTTTATAAGTGATGGAAAAGACACACTTGGAATTTCCAAAAAGATTAAAATATAATTAATTCATTCTCAAGAAAAATGCATCCAAATTTCCATATATTTGACTAAAAGGAGGCTAAGTTCTAAATATTCTCATACAATAAAATTTAGATAGGTTTTGCTATCATTCTAAACCTTATATTTTGTTTTAATCCCTTGGTTAACCAATTTTAATCTTAACCTTGGTAACTATTTTTCAATTTTAAAGGGTTATAATTTTACTTATATGGTAAAAATTGGACCATAAATGAACAAGGAATGACAATTTTTACCATTTACCATCATACTTGTCCTTTTTGATATTTTTATGATTTCTAAATAATTTAATAATATATTTTAATCCTAAAATACTATTAATATAATTTTAAGAACTATTCACATAATTTGTCTTTGAAAATAATATGATAGAAATGGAATTAGAATATAAAATTTTGATACATATCTAATATGTTATTTTTATATGTAAAAATTTTAGAACACAATAATTCACCCAAATTGTATTACTTTTAATATTTTTAAAATTATTTATTTTATTTTTCGATTAATTGAAGAAATAATATATCAATGTTGTGTAAGCATTTAAGGTAATTATTTAGTCACTGGAAATTATAAATAAATTACCATGATAAATAAGTTAATTTATTTTTCAAATAAATAATTATAACTAATATTATCCTCTTTTTATTCTTATGTAAAAAATTTAGAGATATTAAATTCAAGAGAGTGACGTTTTATATTTATTCTTTCCTTAAATTAATATAAAGGTCGTAATAAAAAAATGGAACCAAGTGGCCATATATTTGATATATGGATGTTAATGGTAGAATTAAACCCATAAAATAGGATAAAGTCAAGTTTTGGGTTTATTTTTAGACTTTATCTCATAGTTTTAACCTTATTTTACCGAGTTTACCCTTACCGACGTGATAAATATTTACCTTGGTTACTATTCAAAATGACCAAAAATAAAATGGACCTATTTACCAAATTTTTACCTCTTGATTAATAATATTTAATACATTTATCAATATTCAATTTCTATAAGTGGAAGGAATTAATTTAAGATAAAAACATAAAACGCAACAAAAAACAGTTTTTCAGAAAAATGTCTTTTTAATTATAAAAATGTTTTTATACAACATTAACTCATAAATTTTTTTCCAGTGAACTTAATTAGATTATCAATAATATAATAGAACTAATTTTACTTTCAAACCATTTTAAAAAAAAATTAAACTTTGTAAATGCTTGAAACAAAAATACAATTTTCAATAAAAATATTATTTTTCACAATTCACTAGAAAATCAATCTTGTCAGAAAAATCACAAAAAAACAATTTATGATAATTTTTACATGTTGATTATAAAATTATATCCCTTTATAAAATAAAATTTTTAAATGTACCAAAAATTAATTATAATATTCACTCACAAAACAAATAAAAACATTTGTAAAGAAAACATATTTTGAAAAATAAAATATTTTTACTAAAAATTGAGTGCTTATTTCCTAATAATTAATCAATATATTTTTATTAATTAGTTCCTTAATATATATTTCATAATTTTTTTTAATCATATCAATGCCCTTCAATTCAACAACTAGGTTATAACTGTCATATTTAAATAGTGATATTTTTTGGTTCGTTTAAGCTCAGTGTTGTGTGTTGTATACACTATCAAGCATAACGTTATTTTAAAATCTTAGGGTGTTACATTATTTATAGATTATGAATAAAATAAAAGTTTTTTATGCTCAATAGGTTCTTCTGTTGCACCCAAAACCTTCAAGATATGCAATTTTATTATCATTACTTTATTTCTATTAATTTTTTCATTCAATGATAACTGATATTATTCGTTCATTCACCTTTATATGATTCAAAAAAATGAATAATAGATGAAAAATAACTATAGGTTCTATCAGGGGGTTCTAAGGTTTCTATTCAGATAACATAGTTACATGGCATGTAACTGAAAAGTACACACCATGTAACAAGGTTTACCTCATCTAGATGAGCCGTAGGATACACGACTTACTAAATGGAAATTAGCGCATGGAGTAATTAATACACCTGATATTGATAGGCCAGACTGGCTTGTGGTTTTAGGGATGGCATGTAATATAACCCACTTACACGTTGTGTAGTCTTATAAGATTCTCCTATCGATTTTTACAGAAACTATGTGGTCCACATATGTGTTACACGATGCATAAAGACTTAAAGACCAATCAACTTGAAATTAATGAGACTGCACATTTTGTATCCAGTATACATGTTGTGTAAATCATTAATATCCATAAGGTGTACACACCTATCTCCCAAAGCATGTGTTGTGAGGATATATAATATGATATACATAGTGTATAGCATGCTAATACACACCGTGTAATTTTCCAGTAATCAAAAAATTAAATTTTATAAATAATTAATTAATTACAACATTAAATTCAGACTTCATAGATAGAAGTCAGTGTGATTCTATGTAAAAGGGTTGTAAGAGTTTATAAATGCTAAATTAACTTCACATAATTAATTCACCATAATTTATTATGTATTTACTATAGTTATTTAAAGTGGTACATGTCGGGTGGGTTAACCTATTTCCAATTTTCATAAATGATGCATTTATTGTGTGGTATTATGAAAAATGTATTTTCACACTAATTAACGACATGACTTTTCATGTATGTTAATAAGCCATGTGAGCATTTAATACACAACTAAATATGATGAAGTTATTTACATGTCATGTTTCCTCCATGTACACATTGTGTACTTATTTAATTTTAAATAAAATTATTGTGTTCAATTTTTTAAATTAAAATGATTGAATTTTGAAGACTTTTTGGTCAAGATAAAATGAATTAATAAATTAATTAACAATGTTATTAATTGAATTAATTCAAGGTGATTTTATCTTAATAAAATAAAAAATTTAAGTGAATACTAGTTAGTATACAAATATTCATAAGTGGATTATCGTGATCTATGACCATCCAATGTATTTTTTTGGTTTCTTTTAATTTAATTAATATTGTATAGTTTTTTTAATAATTATTTTAGTAAATTAAATTGATGGTCTGCTTATAACCCACTCCCATATTATGTAAGGGCCTATGTGCTTGTGGTTTCTTTTATGTAAATCCTATAAACAATCATTTTGTTCCCTTCACCTATGTGTGAGTAAAAACTTATGTAACGGATGGAGCTCCCAAGTGATTGGAGGTGGTTCAAGACCAGTACTAAGGTGAAACTAAATCAGGAGTTACATTGGAGTATAGGTGGAATGCTATAGCTTAAACCAAGTTATGGTTCATGGATTTTTTTCCCTAGTTTAAGAGTTATTTTATCATCTACTAGATAAACTATCCATTAGATAAGCTCATGATCATTCCACATTTGTTATTTTATTTTTCTCAGTTTCATGGTTAATTTTTTTGGATTCTTTATCACTGTCACTTAAAAAATGAATTACAAGCATGCAATATGGAATTAAAATAAATTGAATTATATGTATATTTTATCTAGGCATGGTAAATAACTTAAGTAAAATTCACTTAATCTTAACAATCATGTAATAAGATAAAATGGTCAATTTACACATAAGGATAATAATTCCTCAAATTAAAAATATAAAGTCAGTATAACCTTCCATTACTTGATTTATAATGGAACTGATTAATCATAGTATTTCATCTGGCCCTCACTGAAACACTACCATTTAATGGGGAGTAATAAAGAAGGTTTTAGGTTGACATAATTAAATTAACATCAATATAAGTATCCCTCACTAGAATTGGTGTAAATTTAAAGGTGATTGTTGAGATAATTCATGCCCAGGATTTCAGGATTGGGAAGTTCACTTAACAGATCAAGGAGTTGCACGTTTATACAGTTGGAAAATACCTACCTGCCTAAATACTATTGAATAGTTTACTAGGAACCCACTTGGATTACGAGAAGGAAAATATAGATCCTTTACACTGGAATATCCACATGAAAAGATATTCCAAAACCAATGGTATTGGGTTTTGATAAAATAGTGGGAAACTAATAAATAATATTTATTATGTCATGTATTTTGGTAATCAAGGTAAAAATTAAAATCTTCACTTTATTAATATAGAGTATTGAAAGAGAAATTGTAAAAACGTTGTGATATTTTAGGACAGAGACCATGTCCTCACCATCACATATTTCTAATCGTGATATGATTGTTTCATACATTGAACTACTATAGGAAAATTTGTACTATGTGTTATCACCTCATCTGATAATAAAAAGTGAGAAGGATTCCTATAGGAGGTATGTGGGGTTGCTTTATTTTTCTATTACGTCAAATATTATTTTTGTTATTTAAACTAATAATTCAACATAAGGATATTTTTTTTTACAATGATGGCTCACCTCCTGTCACTTGATAAGGAGAAATAGATGCTTTAGATAAATTTGATTGTAGCTATACTATTTTAGTGTAAACTTGAAATAAGGTGTGTACCTATTGATCTTTTCTTAAATATACTAAAGTATATTTATTAGTTGTAAAAGTTTTGTTTCCATATGGATAATCTATTATCCATTAATCTCATACTATCACCCTTACCTTCTAGGTTCTTCTTATTTATCTAGTATTATAAGACAAATAGTATGGATAAATAGCTTAGGATTCTTTTAACTTAGCTTTTTTGGGTAGATAAGGGTTGTGTGGAACTTGATTTCATAACCATTATGATGAAAAACATGAATATAAAGGTTAAAAATAACATTGCTAATTTATGGTAAGTTTTTTTCATTGAAATTTCTTTCAATGAGACAAACGATTTAGAGATAGTGCGGTAAATAGGTTGTTGTTTACTTCTCATGTTGATAGAAGGGTCATTTTAAAAAATAAGTTCAATTGGATGAGACATAAGCAATTCCATCTATATTAAATATATTCATTGAGGGTTATAGTGTTTCTATTTGAATTCTTGGGTATTAAATAATAATGGGTATTCAAATAAAAAAACCAATAAGGAAACATTACAATAATAAAGGTGTGTTCTCCTAGGTGTTTAAGAAGGGTGATTCACATGTCATCTTTGAGAAGCACATAACTTCAAGAATAAAATTTGAATTCTCCTAAAGGCTAAAAATGGTGATTCTTAAGTCAATAATGAGAATTGTGAAAATTATTATTTCCAAGATCATTGATTCAAGTAAAACTATTATTTTTCATTAATTATTACCCATATATTTATCTCATTGTTCTATTGGACATAATGAGAAATTATTTCTTTTGAAATTAATGTTGTTATGGTATTCTACAATTAATTAATAATTTAGTAATATTTGAATCATTGATACCCAATGTAAGTAATAAATTATGAAACATGAAATATAATATTCATACCTATTTTTTGAAAGATAATTCATTTTCAAGTATAAATGATAATAGTTGATAGGATTATACCCTGAAGATTGATTAGTCTCTTTGAGCTAAAACACTAGGTATACTGAAAATATTACTTATTAATTTTTAGAAAAATAAACCTTTAGAAATTAAGGAATTCCATAAAGATTCCAAAGTTAGTTCAGTTACATATCATAAACTATTACAAGGTGAATGTAGAGGTAAATTCATATACTTTTTATTAAATTACTTTAAGAAATTTTAGGAATGATAAATGAAAGTAATAAATGCACTTGGTCAAAGATACAGGATCCTCCAAGTGGGTTTGTCAAAGAATGTCTTGACCAAGTAGCCATCGATCATTAAATATAGAGTAATGATTTTTCCTAAACTCATGTTACCTTATTCACATCATATAGGTGATGATGTATAAGGTAGATCGGTGAGGAATCTTATATATATTGTAATTATTCCACGGTGCCTTTCCATACTTGTCTCACAAGATAGAACCATAAAAACTAACCATATACTAGCTGAATTGACTAATGGATTTCATAGAAGTTATGATATGATTAGATACCCCTATAACTTAGCCTATGGTGTTTGATGAGATTTATTGTTAAAGATGGTGAAAGCTTCAAATGTACATCATGAAGAACATAAGGTGTATCTCAGTTAATGATCCTATTACTACTAATGATAATAACATCCTCAAGTTAGAAAAGGTATTAGTCATACCAACTTTGTTTTTATAAGGGAAGTACATATCTTTTGAGATAGTGTATTCAATCAAAATTTCAGTTAAATATTATCTTTGGATGCACAAGTTTTCATAAAAATGGTTAGGTCCACAAGTTTTAGTATGAGGAATTATTCAGGATACACTTTTTGTGTGGGAAAGGGAAAACCAAGTGGTGGTTTTATATTCACCATGGTGGGTGGTATGTATATATATATATATATATATATATATATATATATATATTGTTTGGTAAGAATAATTATTCCTACAGGAAACTATAATTAGAAACCTAGTTAGTATTTACAAGTTCATTTGACATCAAATATGGATTCCATGTACGAAAATCTAATTCTTAATTTTGGTAGTTTCCCCAATTGATAAATTCATTTGTAATTATTCAAGAGAAACCATACAAGGATGGTTAATCTCATACTAGTAAATCATAGATAATTAATGAGAGGTTTAAAAAATCTAGACATAGTCTATATTCACCATGGTGGGTGATAATACCTTCTCACTAATAATCATGTGAAATTCCATTCAAATTTTACCTATCATGGATTTTCTATGACTATTATTGGGAATTGGATTCCAATACTATGCTCCATAAAGTAAACCTTATGGGATATTTCTATATGACATGACCAAAAAGTTTAGTGATGTCAAGAAATACCAATATGATATATAAGTTTCAAGGATCCATTTATGGATCTAAACAAGCATAATGAGCATAGGACATTTGTTTGAAATGAATTTGTTCCCATTTGTATACAATAGGTTAGTGCAAGTGTTATTGTTTTCATGGAAGATATGTTTGAAAACATATAGAGAACAAGTGAATAGTCTTATGCTTAATCATGACTAAAGTTAATTTCTCTAACATGAATTAAGTAGAAACCCAAGTTATAGGCAACAAAATCTTATAGAAAGGAACAAGGGGTTTCTGAATCCAAGTCATACATAACTGAAAATATATTAAAATACAAGGTGGAATAATACTGCCATATTGTTACAGTGTCACATTGTATTATTGTGATGAATAGACTATATATTCCTAAGAGTACTTTAGAAATCTATCTCACATTCCATGATATATACACATTTTTTATATTGCTTATACATAAAGCATAGAAAAAAAATATCAAGTGAGACTATGAGAACTGCATAGGATAGTAGTTAGAACTATCTAACAACACTTAAGAAAGAAAAATTGATTGAGTTCTTGATAATTAGAAGAATGTAAATACTACTTTTCAGGGGATATAAAACTATTCATCTTTAGATAACTTTGATCTAGAAACATAGTAATGATAAAGTAATACAAAATGGTAAATCTTTTTAGAGATATTAGTTTTCATATCTACATTCAACTGAGTATGTTTCTACTTTTGATATAGATTAAGAAGAAAGTTTAACAATGATTTATTCTAGATTTTGGAGCAATACTCATATAGTAAAATTCAATCATATTATGATGAACTTTTAACTATGGTATTATCTTAGATTTCATGAATGATGGAAAAAAATAATATATACTCAGTCGCATCTTCTCTTGAGGTATTTTCTCCGAGAAATGAGATCAAGGCAAAAATATCATCCATAGGTATCATGGTGGATCAGCATCCATATCCATAACTCCGCAATAGCATGTTTATCATATGCGGCTAACCAGTTGAGTTTTTAGAAGCTTGTTGTAATGAAAGTGGTAGTCTATTAGAGTTGGTGTCCTAGAACTAAATATTCTGTACATTTGATTACCATAATATTTATAGTGTTAATTAATAATTAATATCTTTTCATATCTTGATCCTGCCTGAAAATTATTTTTTATTTGATTATTGAATCCTTTTTAACGGGGAAGTGAGAACCACCGAGTCCAACAAAACATACAAAGGAACAATAAAAAAGAACCCGAACAACACATTTCATACCTCACCCCAGCAGTTACCTTGATATTAGGCCCCCACCAAGCATAAGTACTCGGAAACCAGTCCCGTGCAAGGATGCACGGGCACGGAACTGATGGCCAGGCTATACCCTCTCAGTCTTCCACTCCAAAATAAGCGATCTTTTCACATCTTGATCATTCTTCTATGTGACAATGAATGTGATAATGTTCTTTGAGTATTTACTGCACTAAAAGGACATAGTAGTTCCCTTTTGTGATGATAACCTAGAAGTAATATGATAATATTCTTAAATATATGTGTTCTATGGTTTAATGATATCATTTGATGAGGAGATTATGAGAACATGACCTACTAGTAAGAAATTCACATTTATATGTGTCATTGTATGTTCCTATCTATGGATGTGTGCATTGGTCCTCAGACTTTGATATTATTATTAATTTATATTATGAGTCATGTATTTTGATGTACTGACCAAAATTGTGACGATATATATTCACAGGAAGTAGGGTATGTTGGGTGCACCACTAGGGATATGTATGAATAATTAAAGGAATGATTTGTACCTTCTATTTGTTAATGGAAGTTTATATCTCAGTCCCTTTGATAGGAATGGAACTTCCTAGTTAAATCCATGGCTATTGTGTTTTATTGGAAAGTTCATTTCCAAAAATTCAAAGAAAGAGATATCAAACATATAGGTTAATGGCACTAGTATGTTATCTACTTGATTAGAGATATCAATACAAATATATTATATTACACAGTGTTCATTCAAATCTATTTATTATTGATGTGTCGTTTAACTTCTTTCTTTATGGGTGTCTTTTCATGTTGTTGTATGTTAATTTTTTACTTTAGGTGGTTATGTATAATGTCACTGGGAAAGGGGCCTAGAGGGTGACACACTAAGTGTATCCAGAGCCTCGGTTAAATTCTATATGAATTTAATATGTTAAATAAATATTATTCTCATACATTTATTAATAATTATTCATGTTTGGTTGATCAAATATATTTATTCACCTGTTATTTGAGAGAATATTATGTGATTTGAATATTAACTAAATATTTAGTCATCTAGTATTTATTTATTAAGTTATGTGAATATAAAAATATTTATTTATCTCTGGTTTATTCGCAAGGTAACAAATATCTATTTATTTAGATACATAAATATTTAATAAATAATTTTTCACTAGTTTAGTTGATCTAATGTTTGTTATTTATCAGCAAACAATGAAATTTCATTTATTTATTTAAATAAATAGATATTATTCAGAGTTTGATAAATATTAATAAAGACTGAAGGGCTGATTTTAATGGTCTAGTGTGAAATGGAATATTAAATATTAATTTTTTTATTCGAGGGAATAATATTTATTTATCCCTGAATTTAGTCATGTCAAATAAATAATAATAATAATATTATTATTATTATTATTTAGACATGGGGTTTGTTGGGGATTAATAAAATAATAAAGGCCTTTGTGCAATTATTTATTCCCTAGCCCAGATTCTATAAATAACCAGTTATTTTATTCTCTAACCTAGAAAATCCCAGCTGCCATTGTGCAAAAAACATTCTGGATAGAATCATACCAAACCCTAAAGAGCTCTCCCTCTTGAAATCTTTCAAGAACAGAGAGTGATTCTCCTCCACCAGAGTGATTCCTTTTCAGCATGAAGGATTATATTTTGATTAATGATGATCAATGCAAGAATTAGAATCATCCACTAGCACCTGGATAATTCTACAGTGGCAATTGGAGGTTCACTGAACACATATGGATCGACGCTAGAAGGAATCTACCCATGGTTCCTCTAACGCAATAATGGTAGGATAAGAGTTCTCAACTAAATCATCAACTGTGAAATAATTATAATGAGTGGTAATTCTTTATCTTGGATCAAATTAATTATAAATTATATATGATGATCCTATTTCATGGATTATGAGGTTAAAATCCATCTAATTTTAAGGAGAAATATGAAGAAGTTGATGAATTTCCATTTTTGGGCATGAGCCCAACTACTTCTGTTGTGCCCCTGGAACCTTTAATATGTCCCATTGAGGCAGAGGTACTCACATGTAATATGTCCCATTGGGGAAGAGTGACTCACAAGTAATATGTACCATTGAAGAAAATTTGGATCATGCGAGAATATAGCCCATTAAGGTAGAGTTGGCTCCTAGGGAATATGGTCCATTATGGAAAAGGGACTCACAGAGAATATGGCCCATTGAGTAAGAGTGACTCAGGGGAATATGGACCATTGATATAGAGTTAGCTCATAGGGAATGTGTCCCATTGAGGTAGAGGGACTCACAGGGGATATGGACCATTGGGGAAAAGTGACTCGTAGGGGAATATGGCCATTGAGGTAGAGTTGGATTAAAGGGAATAATACCCATTTAAGTAGATGGGTTTGTAGGGAATATTGACCATTGAGAAAGAGTGACTTCTAAGGAAATATGTCTCATTGAGCTAGAGGTATCTTGCAAGGAATGTAACCCATTGATGAAAAGAGACTCGTAGGGAATATATCCCATTAAGGAAGAATTGGGGCTTACACATGGGAGAACCATATATGGATAAGACTTATTGAGTGAACTGAGGATGGGATCATCAATGATGATGATTATAGGGATTAAACCTATCAGGAGGCTCATATGGGTGTCAACTTCCCACATGTTGGTAACTAGGTGAGGCAAGAAGAATAGACTCGTCAGGAATATGGCCTAGTGAGGAGAATCTGGGTCTTACACCTGATGGGAGGCCCATCCATGTTTAACCTAGTAGATGAATCAAGTGAATGTAGGTTTTGGGGCTTACACCAGACTAGAGGCCCATATATGGATGTCCTCCTCTCATCAGTTGATAACTATATGAGGAAGTAAAACTGGACTTGTGGGGAATATGGCCCAATGAGGAGGAGTTGGGGATTATACCCAATGGGAGGACCATATGGATCCCAAGCTCATTAAGTGGACAAGAGGATTCCATATAATACTAGGGATGATAGGATTCTTGATATTTGGAAACCAGGATGAGCATTATAATCCAGGAGATGCTCCATCGGTTTCCTTATGATAAGGACCCTCATTGTCGATGGAATACATGATTGCAAACACCCTAAGGGTTCTTTCGATATGAAGAGACCCCAGGAAGGTGTTTAATGGGAGTCCCAATCCTCATTAACAAAGTAATACATGATCAAGTGGGTGTAAGATGATGTGTATAGACCAATCAGGATCCTTAGGAGGCCTAAAAGAATGGGCACCTGAGTAGGATACCTGTGAAAGTATGACACCCAGGTTGGAAACCTGGCTGAAGTCTCACTCATCCATGAGACTAGGGTGAGTATGGCACCCTAACGTGGGTGGTTGAGAAAGGGTGTTCCCTAGTATAAGGGCCAAGGTGAATATGGCACTCGAGTATGAGCCAGGACGAAGGGTCCCCCTAATGTAGGACTTGAGCGAGGTGGTGTAACGACCCGAAATTTTGAATAAATCTTGTTTCCTAATTTTATGTGTTATTTTATTTTATTTTTATACTCAACAAAAATGTTTCATTTGATAACATGATTATAATTAAAATGAGACCATTGGGTTTTGACTATTATATGACCATTGGTCAATATGACAGTTGGAAACTAAACGTTTTGATTTTTGTCTCTAAATAAAAGTAATCTTGGTTAATTATTATAGAAAGAAGATTCGATGGCCTCGCCCAGTAGTCTTGGACCGATCTAAGCCCATCTAACAGAACTTGGGAAGGAGGTAGCACCACTGGGCTTTGCTCTGGACCAAACCCAAGACGAACTTCATCGTGTGAAGCTAGAACGGAATCGCCTTCGCGAGAAGTTCAACCTGATAGAAATTACTACTCGTGCGATGTTGGTCGAGCCTCCCTCAGATTCTCTCACCTTATCACACCTTACACTTAGGTCCCATGCTGACATGATAAGGGGCTA
Organism: Viscum album; assembly: GCA_963277665.1. Lineage (NCBI taxonomy): Eukaryota > Viridiplantae > Streptophyta > Magnoliopsida > Santalales > Viscaceae > Viscum > Viscum album. Next base: position 1,649,450,583 of record OY728136.1, read on the forward strand.
TTTAAGGATACCATAACTGCCTTGTGTAATCCTTTGTTTTAAATAAAATTCGGGATTTCTTCTTATGATGAAGTTTATGAATTTTCAAATGACCGGATAAATATAGTATGCATATTTTTGATGAATTTTAGAAAATGGATATTTTAAAAAAATTTATGTAAACCCAAAATAATTAAAAATGTGTAATGATTTTCGAAAAATGGTCTTCTACAATTATGTTCAGTACAAAATTTAGAGTCTAATAAGATCAACTTGATTTTTTGATGAATAGTAAATTATGAATAGTGATTTTATGCTTAGGATTAGTAATGTGCCCAAATGGATTAGTAATCTCACTTAAAGAAAGTATTAATATAATCTAGGCACCTTGATTAAGTAATGTGATTCAATAAAATGGTTAAATAACGGTTTCATAAATTATTATTCAAGTATTAGTTTTTTTCAAGTGAATAGTGTTTTTTTAATTAAAAATTAAACTAAAAATATTTAGAAAAATATTTTTATAAAATAGATTTCATTTTTGAACTCAGAGCACTGATATTATGTTATGGTAATTTTTGGGGTTTTTTCTGAAAAAAAAAATGAATTTTTGGTGAATAGTGTATTTATTTAAAAATAAAATTAAAAATATTTAGAAAATTATTTTTATAAAATGGAGTTCCTTTTTGAAATCATAGCATTGATATTTGGTTAATGTGAAATTTTGGGATTTTTCTGAGAAAGTTGAATTTTCAGTGAATAGTAAAAATACAGTTTTAGGGTTTCAGTATGTTTAATGACATCATAACTGTGTCATGATGATTTCATGAGATATTTTAAGGGTTGGACGACCAAAGGTGATTAATTATTGTATTGGGGTCCCCATGTGGCCTAACTTCATGGGAAATATCATGGGAGAGCACATGGTTTTGAGAAAACCACTTTTGAGGTGTCCCTTGGCCATTAATGCCTTGTCCCCTCACTTTCCCTATAAATACCAAGCCCTCCTCTCATCCATTCGACTCCAAAACCATCCTCAACTAAGTTCTGGTATCCTTACCTCCCAAGGAGTCCTACCAAGGTGCCCCCAAGCCCTCAAGGTCCAAACCTTTGAGTTTTAAGAGTTACATTTTAAGGTAAGGGATCCGACCTCTCTCTTTCTTTTCAAGAAATCTCTTTTATGTCATTTCTTTTCTGCTCCATGTTATTATGTTAAATGATGTTCTTTTATACTCCTCTTGCTTCCCATTTCATGTTCATATAATTATAGATCCCCTCTTACTCTCATTATTTCATTTTATGAAGTTTTAAGTGGCGCCGTTAGGCTGCCGAAATTTTTGTAACGGATTCTTTCTCCCTTCTCATATTTCAAGATCTATTTTCATGTAAAGTATTTCAAGTTCCTTTTTATTATGTTGGGGTATGATCTCTAAATTTATCATACTGATATTTTATGATCATATGATGAGAGACCCCATTTGATCTCTTCAATTCAGTATTTTGATGTTTTAAGTGGCGCCGTTAGGCTGCTGAATTTTTAAGGGATTCTTTCACCCTTCTCATTTTCAAGTTCTACTTTCATGTCAAGTCTTTCAAGTTCCTTTATATTATGTTGGGTTATGATCTCTATATCTATCATACTGATATTTTATGGTCATATGATGAGAGACCCCATTTGATCTCTTCAATTCAGTATTTTGAAGTTTTAAGTGGCGCCGTTAGGCTGCTGAATTTTTAAGGGATTCTTTCACCCTTCTCATTTTCAAGTTCTAATTTCATGTCAAGTATTTCAAGTTACTTTATATTATGTTGGGGTATGATCTCTATATATATCATACAGATATTTTATGATCATATGATGATAGACCCCATTTGATCTCTTCAATTCAATATTTTGAAGGTTTAAGTGGCATCGTTAGGCTACCGAATTTTTAAGTGGTTCTTTCACCTTTCTCCTTTTTCAAAGTTATAATTCCATGTAAAGTCTTGCAAGTTCCTTTTTATTATGTTATGGTATGATCTATATATCTATCATACTGATATTTTATGTTCATATGATGAGAGACCCTATTTGATCTCATCAATTCATTTTTGGTTGAAGTTTATGTGACGTCGTTAGGATGTAGAATTTTCATAAGAGAAATCTTATTTTGTCTCCCTTTCATGTTCTTCACTTCATATGGTATATTTTCATATTTCATTACCATGTTCTTAAATCCCTTATATTCTTTCCCTCTACTGTTTTATGGGTCATTTATGAATGTTTGACCCATGTCCCCTCTCTTTTCAATGTTTTCTAAAACCTCGAAACATAGTCGTTATGCTGCAGAATTTTCGTCTGAAAATGCCTCTCTCTTTTCTCAAAATTATTTTATGTAATAAAGTGAATATTCAAAGCTCTTATTTCTACAGGGGTATTCACATATATATCAAAATGTTCTATTTTAAATTCTAGGATTTACATACATGAGACCCACCTTCCTTTTCTGTGGTTTTTAAAGTGACACAAAGACCATGTCTTTAAAGAATTTTTTAAAACATTATGATTATGAAATAAACCCATTTATTTTATGCTATATGGGTTGTTTATGAAATGATTGATGATGATATATATGGCTCACATGATAATAAAGGCAAATTTAAGGGTGTGCCCTGATAGCGCTTCAATGAATTGGGTAATGATGTAACCACTAGAGATTACAATTTTCACGATATCTTGGTGAATAACCTTGGTAATTTTCAAATGACACCTTGGGGATGGACCTTGGTGATATGTTCATGATTTTCTATGTTAAATGTTGTAGCCACGTCTTCAAGTTATGAAAAATGTTATTTTTATTATGATATGCCTCATGATTTCATTCACATGCCTTAAAGTTCTTTTCATGACTTTATTGATGTATCTCAAGTTCATATGTAAAATGTTTCGCTTGTTTCCCTTACTAGGCCTTCTACTCACCCTTTCTTTTGATGTATGCCCCCAGGTTATGAGATGCAGTAATGAACCTAGGATTAACTTAAGGAGAAGCCTTTCAAGTGATTAAGAAGAATGTTTTATGTTGTTTTCATGTAATATTTTCCTGGTTTCCAAGACACTAAACCTTAAAGATCCTCAGTTTTGTGTAATGTAATGAAAGTTTATGTTATAAAAAGGTGGGATGCTGTAGTTGGTATCAAAGGATGGTTTAGTTATTTGTGGAAATTAGGATATGAAAACTCTAGGAAGAACCCTATAAAAAAGTTTAAATATAGGAAATCTTCCTGGAATTTTGGTGAGTATTGAGTAAGGGGTTTCCAAGAAAATACATCCCTGTCTGGATACGAGCAGGTAGAGTTGGCTCTGGCACAGATGTACATAGGGGTAAAACCTGAAAACACCGCTTTGAGCTAGACTCGAACGGGAACTGGTACACGACAACAGGCCTTACTTCACTCTTGGTTACGACACTCCCGGGGGATATGCTTTGGTAAATTCATAAGCTTAGTATGAACCATGATTAAAGGAACAAGGATAAAACAAAATAAAGATTCACATAAGAATATATGATCATGGATAACCTAGATTGGAACCTAGGGGATCACAAGTTAGGGTATTCTTTGCTTCTAAAAGTTATCCTTATATGCTTTAAGTTCCTTTTCATGATTATTGGTTAAGTATTTAAGCCTATAATTATACTTTCTCTTCTTGGTTAATGGTGGGAAATGGAAGAACGTGTCCTAATAACCAATGTGATAGGAAATGTGATGATTGCCATATTAATATGACAGAGATGATTAGGGGATTAAAAGATGATTATTATTTTGGAAGACGTTCACTATTTTGGGGACCCTATTTGATCGAGGTATATAGATTACTGCGGTATTTTCATTGAGGAGTAAGGTTGACTTATATTTTGAAGAATAGATGAATTTAAGGTGGACTTAAAGTAATTTAGGTTACTTATGGGAATGATTAACCAATCTTGGGTAGAATATGTTTAGGTTAGATACTTTTGTTATAAGATGTTAGGAGTGGTTGATGTTGTTTGGAGATGAACAATGAAGTTTATTTTGGAAGACTATGTTATCAAATCTTTCTTGTATTTGGGTTTCAATCTTAGTTTGGTTTATTTTGAGGAATCATAAGGACCGTTATTTATGGAATGGTCTATGATGAACTTTGGGTAGTATCATGGAACTTTGAAGATTTAAAAGTAGTTTCCATTCCTATGGGATTCTTTCTTTTTTTGAAGAGTTGTTTTACCTTACCCTTTCTGTTTTTGGGATAATGTTTAAAGATAGAAGAAATAGATAGTTAATCTTTTGTGGATTATGTGATTCTCTAGAAGATGATTCTTGTGTTTTGATGAGACCAAGTAGTTTTGAATGCTCATCGTTTGGAGAAAAGATTAGTTTTGGGTAGAAACTTATTAAAGGATGAAACTCTACATGAAGGTAGGTATATTTTCTTATGTTCTATGTTGTAAATGAATTCCTCAAAATTATGAAAAGGAACGTAAAACAAAAACGTTGTTGGTTTACGTTTCCTACTAGGTAATCAAAGACCGTTTACACACATCATAAGTTTGGGATTTTCTTATGGTTAACTTTCTCCTAATAATGTTTTCTATCACTCTCCCTCAGAACTTGACCCTTTGTTTTCTCCTCCATGTCCATGTTTTCCTACATGGAATCCTAGTGTGGGTTAACTCGGGTGACCTTTGTACTTTCCTTTCTTTCTTTTAAAGTAATAGTTTTACTGACTCCTTTTCCGATGTGGGACTTTCAATGAAATTTCAAAACCCAATTTTTAAAAAATTGCGAGGACGCAATTTCTTAAGGGGGGAAGATTGTAACGACCCGAAATTTTGAATAAATCTTGTTTCCTAATTTTATGTGTTATTTTATTTTATTTTTATACTCAACAAAAATGTTTCATTTGATAACATGATTATAATTAAAATGAGACCGTTGGGTTTTGACTATTATATGACCATTGGTCAATATGACAGTTGGAAACTAAACATTTTGATTTTTGTCTCTAAATACAAGTAATCTTGGTTAATTATTATAGAAAGAAGATTCGATGGCCTCGCCCAGTAGTCTTGGACCGATCGAAGCCCATCTAACAGAACTTGGGAAGGAGGTAGCACCACTGGGCTTTTCTCTGGACCAAACACAAGCCAAACTTCATCGTGTGAAGCTAGAACGGAATCGCCTTCATGAGAAGTTCAACCTGATAGAAATTACTACTCGTGCGATGTTGGTCGAGCCTCCCTCAGATTCTCTCACCTTAGCACACCTTACACTTAGGTCCTATGCTGGAGTGATAAGGGGTTATTTAATGAGACCGTAACTGCCTTGTGTAATCCTTTGTTTTAAATAAAAATTGGGATTTCTTCTTATGATGAAGTTTATGAATTTTCAAATGACCGGATAAATATAATATGCATATTTTTGATGAATTTTAGAAAATGGATATTTTAAAAATGTTTATGTAAACCTTAAATAATTAAAAATGTGTAATGATTTTCAAAAAATGGTCTTCTACAATTATGTTCAGTACAAAATTTAGAGTCTAATAAGATCAACTTGATTTTTGATGAATAATAAATTATGAATAGTGATTTTATGCTTAGGATTAGTAATGTGACCAAATGGATTAGTAATCTCACTTAAAGAAAGTATTAATATAATCTAGGCACCTTGATTAAGTAATGTGATTCAATAAAATGGTTAAATAACGGTTTCATAAATTATTATTCAAGTATTAGTTTTTTTCAAGTGAATAGTGTTTTTTTAATTAAAAATTAAATTAAAAATATTTAGAAAAATATTTTTATAAAATGGATTTCATTTTTGAACTCAGAGCACCGATATTATGTTGTGGTAATTTTTGGGGTTTTTTCTGAAAAAAATGAATTTTCGATGAATAGTGTATTTATTTAAAAATAAAATTAAAAATATTTAGAATTTTTTTTTTATAAAAAGAAGTTCATTTTTGAAATCAGAGCATTGATATTTGGTTAATGAGAAATTTTGGGATTTTTCTGAGAAAGTTGAATTTTCAGTGAATAGTAAAAATACAGTTTTAGGGTTTCGGTATGTTTAATGACATCATAACTGTGTCATGATGATGTCATGAGATATTTTAAGGTTTGTCCAACCAAAGGTGATGAATTATTGTATTGGGGGCCCCATGTGGCCTAACTTCATGGGAAATATCATGGGAGAGCACATGGTTTTGAGAAAACCACTTTTGAGGTGTCCCTTGGCCATTAATGCCTTGTCCCCTCACTTTCCCTATAAATACCAAGCCCTCCTCTCATCCATTCAACTCCAAAACCATCCTCAACGAAGTTCTGGTCTCCTTACCTCCCAAGAAGTCCTCTCAAGGTGCCTCCAAGCCCTCAAGGTCCAAACCTTTGAGTTTTAAGAGTTACATTTTAAGGTAAGGGATCCGACCTCTCCCTTTCTTTTCAAGAAATCTCTTTTATGTCATTTCTTTTATGCTCCATGTTCTTATGTTAAAGGATGTTCTTTTATACTCCTCTTACTGCCCTTTTTATGTTCATATAATGAGAGATCCCCTCTTACTCTCATTATTTTGTTTTATGAAGTTTTAAGTGGCGTCGTTAGGCTGCCGAAATTTTTGTAACGGATTCTTTCTCCCTTCTTATTTTTCAAGATCTATTTTCATGTAAAGTATTTCAGGTTCCTTTTTATTATGTTGGAGTATGATCTCTAAATTTATCATACTAATATTTTATGATCATATGATGAGAGACCCCATTTGATCTCTTCAATTCAGTATTTTGATGTTTTAAGTGGCGCCGTTAGGCTGCTGAATTTTTAAGGGATTCTTTCACCCTTCTCATTTTCAAGTTCTACTTTCATGTCAAGTCTTTCAAGTTCCTTTATATTATGTTGGGGTATGATCTCTATATATATCATACTGATCTTTTATGATCATATGATGAGAGACCCCATTTGATATCTTCAATTCAGTATTTTGAAGTTTTAAGTGGCGTCGTTAGGCTACTGAATTTTTAAGGGATTCTTTCACCCTTCTCATTTTCAAGTTCTACTTTCATGTCAAGTCTTTCAAGTTCCTTTATATTATGTTGGGGTATTATCTCTATATCTATCATACTGATCTTTTATGATCATATGATAAGAGACCCCATTTGATCTCTTCAATTCAATATTTTGAAGTTTTAAGTGGCGTCATTAGGCTGCCGAATTTTTAAGTGGTTCTTTCACCTTTCTCCTTTTTCAAAGTTATAATTCCATGTCAAGTCTTGCAAGTTCCTTTTTATTATGTTGGGGTATGATCTCTATATCTATCATACTGATATTTTATGTTCATATGATGAGAGACCCTATTTGATCTCATCAATTCATTTTTTGTTGAAGTTTATGTGACGCCGTTAGGCTGCAGAATTTTCATAAGAGAAATCTTATTTTGTCTCCCTTTCATGTTCTTCACTTCATGTGGTATATTTTCATATTTCATTACCATGTTCTTAAATCCCTTATATTCTTTCCCTCTACTGTTTTATGGGTCATTTATGAATGTTTGACTCATGTCCTCTCTCTTTTCAATGTTTTCTAAAACCTCGAAACATAGCCGTTATGCTGCAGAATTTTCGTCTGAAAATGCCTCTCTCTTTTCTCAAAATTATTTTATGTTATAAAGTGAATATTCAAAGATCTTATTTCTACAGGGGTATTCACATATATATCAAAATGTTCTATTTTAAATTCTGGGATTTACATACATGAGACTCACCTTCCTTTTCTGTGGGTTTTAAAGTGACACAAAGATCATGTCTTTAAAGCAGTTTTTAAAACGTTATGATTATGAAATGAAACCCATTTCTTTTATGCTATATGGGTTGTTTATGAAATGATTGATGATGATATATGTGGCTCACATGATAATAAAGACAAATTTAAGGGTGCGCCCTGATAGCGCTCCAATGCATTGGGTAATGATGTAACCACTAGAGATTACAATTTTCACGATATCTTGGTGAATAACCTTGGTAATTTTCAAATGACACCTTGGGGATGGACCTTGGTGATATGTTCATGATTGTCTATGTTAAATGTTGTAGCCACGTCTTCAAGTTATGAAAAATGTTATTTTTATTATGATATGCCTCATGATTTCATTCCCATGCCTTAAAGTTCTTTTCATGACTTTATTGATGTATCTCAAGTTCATTTGTAAAATGTTTCGCCTGTTTCCCTTACTGGACCTTCTGCTCACCCTTTCTTTTGATGTATGTCCCCAGGTTATGAGATGCAGTAATGAACCTAGGATGAACTTAAGGAGAAGCCTTTCAAGTGTTTAAGAAGGATGTTTTATGTTGTTTTCATGTAATATGTTCCTGGTTTCCAATACACTAAACCTTAAAGATCCTCAGTTTTGTGTAATGTAATGAAAGTTTATGTTATAAAAAGGCGGGATGCTATAGGTGGCACCTAGGTATGAGGCCTGGGAGAACTGGTGCCCAGGTGCAGGACTTGGTCCAAGTGGCGCCCATGTAGAAGGCCTGGGCAAATTGGCGCCCTGGTATAGGACCTAGGTGAACTCTCTCCCTAACATGGGGGAAAAGAAAACCATCACCATAGTATGAGGATAGGGTGAAGTGTCACCCTAGTATGGAGGGTAAGATGAAGTTTCGCCCTAGTATGGAGGATAAGGTGAAGTTTCGGCTCAGTATGGAGTTCAGGGCTAGTTGTCTCTCTAGTGTGGTCGAGGTAAGTTGGTTGTGTGACGCCCCTGTATGTTTCGTTCAGGATGGGGTCCTTCACCCTAGTTCCCTCGGAACATAGGGGAAGTGGTCTTTCACTAGGTTTTAAGTGTTAACATTCAGATGACACAATTACTCTTAACTGTTGTCATTGTCCTTAGGTTTTGACTTAAGAAGTCGCCTGAATGAGATGAGAAGGCTTTGGCACACGTAAGTGGTTCTCTTCTCTATTGTGTGTGTTTGCCTACCTATTCTGTGTCATGCATGTCTTTTTCTTTTGGCCTATGTTTTCAAATGGGGAGTTATGGGGTCTATTTACAGGCCAAGGGAGACATGTGTGAATGTCAAGTGTGCAGGTGAGGCGCGTTAATTCTTTACACACGGAGAGTCGTGCACACAAGTCATGTGTGCAAGTGTGTCTCATGAAAGGAGACTTGGGCATGTGACGTGCCCCGGAAGAATGAACCTGGGTGTGCACTAGATTCGTTCTCATCAAGAATTATCTCCACGCAACATCTTTCATGAAAAAGAGTTCCAAAAACTATAAAGGCCTAAGGGGTTGCAATTTATGGTTAACATAATGGGGATTAAGTTTTACGAAACTTTAAGATCTACTCTGAAAGTGTTTTGGGGTTTATCCAAAAAGAATTTTGGATCGATATTCACAAGTTGTTGCATATGATGTGATACATGGTGAAGCTGGTGATAGCCTTCCAAAAGTTTTTTTGTAAATATCTAAAAAATGAGTTTTGGATATAATGTCACAAGTTATTATATATGATACAATATATGGTGAAATGGTACAAAGTCTATTAGGCTTTAGTGCAAGAGAGAGATTGATGGAGATATGCCCTAAAGCCAAATAAACATATGATGTTTTTAGTCTATATCGCAATGTATGATATGGGGAAGTCATATTGTATGACATCCATGTTACAAAAAAGGCATAACGTATATCTTAAGGAAATATCATTGGATATGATATAGGATATTGCATCATTGGTTCCTTTCCAATATTATATCAAACGATATATTAATATCGTAATTCATTAATATGCATGAATCGTATTTAATGATTGATAAAGATAGTTGAATTTTAATAGTTAACATTCAAATCTCTTCCATTCTATTATTATTATCTATGTTTCATATGATCAAGCATATGGGACATTCAACTTTGCATTTATATGATAAATTCATGAATGCTCGTTTGGTCAAGGTTTACAAATGTTGCTACTGTTATCATTACTTGATGAAACACTAGGAAATGATGTAAAGGCTTGGGGGCATCTTTGAGACCTATATAAAGCCATGAAAATGGTGTTCAATCATTCTACCAATTCTCTTTACTTGAAAGTTTTTTTCTTGTTCTTCATTTACTTTGAGAGGTATTAGCATACCAAGGAAACCAACGAGGATCCTACTCGAATTGTTGGGTGATTTGTTGGATACACCTAAAGGAAGGAGTCTAACTCTTTCTCACAGGTCTTCACTAAATCGTGTGATAGAATATAGGAGTTGCAGTCATCATCTTCAATGTAAGGTACACAAGTCTTCATTTTGTTTACACATGGTTTTGGTTTCATATCATGAATGATCTTAATTTAAGGGTTTCATTAAGCCTTTCGTTGCTTGAGTAAGTGTTATTCGATCCTTAATCATAAACTAGCAGCGGTATCTTGCAACAAGTCATAGCCGCCCAAATTGGCATTGGTGTGATATGATCCACTACATGTCCATTAACAAAGTTATTTTCAACAAGATTAAGCATGAGACATGGATAATGTCAATCTTGTATAGCTGGTCTCTTTTTCTTAATTCTCAAGCGATTAAATGTTATATAATTACATTGCATGTAATTATTTTGGCAATATCATGCACTTAATAAAAACTCAATCTAGAGCCTTAATATCATAACTTATCGTATGATACGACACATCCTATCTTGGTTAATGAAATCTCTTTTCTTAATTATAGAAATACCCACCTTCTATTAAGACAAATTTGATAATGAGTAAGTATCAAAGTATGAAACCTCATTAGGGAACTTATTTGACAACCTCAAGTATAAAGATCCGTAGCCAATATTCACATAAGTAATCACAACTTATAAACTTATATCCTACGACAACATGATTTTCACCCAACATTTGAGTGACTTTAGAGCATAAAATATATTTATTTAATTAAAGTTGGTTCATAATAGATTTATAAATAAATTTTAAAAAATGAATTTAAAATAGAATATTTTAAATAGATTTTGATATCTAATAATTTTAGAATAATGCGTTTTAAAAATTTTACGAAGAAGACAGAAAATGACATGCGTAGCGAACATATGTTTACAACTGTTGAGGTCTAAATTTATTTTCCAAAATATAAATAAATTTACAGCTAAAAATCTCATTCGTCCCAAAGGTCCACGATCGATACGTACACTCTGTTCGAGATGCTAATAAATATAACTGACTTTTCCACGCCAAATGATTCACAGATTTCTCACGCAACAATGAATTAAAAATTATTACAATTATTTATTTTTTTAATAATTATTATCAGCGGTCGTGTTTTTCGGATATTTTGTCCGGCATATTGTAATAATAATAATAATTATTATTATTATTATTATGGCCACGTGTCACTTTGTTGGGCAGTAAAGTAGTTAATGTAGTAATCAGAACAAGGAAGACAGGAAGAAGGGCTTTTTGTGATCTTGTAGTTCCAGTTGCAGTATTTACACTTTGAAGTCGGATCTGCGGACACCTACTCGGTTATCGCCGTCAACGTCCCGGTGGATCGCCGCCGCCGACGGGCCGGCCTCCGCCCCGTCCGCCTCCCACCGCCGGCGTCGTCCGTACCGGCGGCGTCGACGGTGGGCCTGGCGGGGAGGGACGCGGCCTTCCGGTGGGAGGTGGGAGCGGCGTGGGCGGGGAGGGAGGCGCCGCTCCGGAGGAGGGCGGCGCTGGCCTTTGCGGCCAATGCGGCCATATCCTGGGGGTGGATGGGGCGGGCGAGGCGGGCGAGGGGGAGGGCGAAGTAGAGGTGGCCGGGCAGCAGCTCCTCCTCGTCGGCGACGGGGGAGACGACGGAGTCGAAGTCGAGGTCGTCGGAGTCGCAGATGAAGGAGGCGGGTTGGTTGTGGGGAACGTGGGCGGCCTTGACGGGGTGGGGGTACTGGAGAAGGGTGCCGTCGAGGAGGACGAGCTTGGCGGTGGCGACGGAGGTGGCGTCGGAGGAGCTGCAGATGCCCATCAATGGCGGACCAGAGTTTCCTGAGTGAAGAGAGGGAGGAGGAAAAGTGGATAGGAGAGGAAGGTGGGAGAGGCTTTAAAAGAGAAGAAGAGGCCGTGCCAACCTGTGAGGTGGTGGAAGACAGGCTGTCGTGTCTCTCTGCTGCTTCGCCGTACTTCTACCCACTGTGTAAAGTATATTAATATAATAATAAATTAAAATTTCACATTTGACTCTTTCGTTACTCATTTCATCATCCACTTATGGATAATATTATAAACATAAAAATATTCTAAAAAATATATTGAAATAACACAAATCATGCTACGTATGAGTCATTTGGAACTCTCGGTAAGCATCTTGATTCTTAAGCATGAATCTAGAACTACATAACGATAATCCTTATCATGTGCTAAAACATCATGTGGGTAAGGATGAATTATGTTATACATACATAAGCAAGAATGTTTGGACCATAAGGATCATTTTCTTATAAGTATGGGTCATTTGCGCCGTAAAGATCATTCCACTAGGGTGTGTAAGCTAGAACTCCACACAAGCATGATCGCCCGTAAGCATGCAGGTCTGCATAAACATCACACCTTTAGAAAATTTGAGGATTTTTTCTGATTAAAATCCGAGTTTCTAGAATTCAAACTTTTTAGAGAATTCAAACTAGGCGATGCCAGAGGTGTTCTTCGATGATCAAAACATCACATTTAAAACGTGATTCAAGCAGTATGAAGACCCGATGATCCTCATTGTTTGAAGAACAAGACCAACCGGATGAGAAGAACTCAAAATGAAACTGACTATATTTTCAATAATAATGCAAATGTGGTTGGGATGATGTTTTACCCCTAAATCACATGCGAATCAATCTATTGTTGGGCAAAAATCTCTAAGGGAACAATTGCAATGTTTTTGAGTTGACTGTGTTTGTTGACAAAGCAAGTTTTCATGGTCAGTTTTGGAGCACCAAAGAGATTGTTGACAAGTTATGTTGACAAAGATTCAAGATAAATGAATCAACACTATGGAGGCAGTACAAATTTTGCGTATACAAGATGACGTCGTTTCCCAGTATTTACTAAATTTTTTGGTCCAAAATTTGAAGAATGGAGAAAATTGTTTTCGGCAAAGGATGTTGCACGCAAAGGTGTAGGTAGTTTGAAAAGTTGTGTGCAAGTGGAGTTTCGGGACCATCATGTCAAAATATCACAAAGGAAAGAGTCACGCACAATATATAAAATTGCACGAAAGATGAACTTACGCAACAAATGTTTAGTTACGCACACCCGTGAAATAAAGATGAAGTGATCTGCATGAAAGAGAGTTACGCACCAAATGCAATGTCAAAAATGGTCTTCCAAGCTTGGGTAAATGCTGCACACAGAGTGGCTGGTGAGCAAGAGACTTGTGCGCAGGGTCAGCCGGGTCTAAATTGATGGCTACTCCCCTCATTTCAGTAGCTTGACCCTTTGAGAAAATCAAGGCTCTGAATCATGTAAGAGGTGTGTGCAAAGGCAGTTGCACGCAAAGTGAGTTGCGTGCAAAGAATAAAAATTGCGCGCAAGTTGGACATCCACGAGAAAGTTAAATGTTGCGCTTAAGGTGTTAAAGTTGTGTGCAAGACATCCAAAGGTTGCGCGAAAGATTAATGGTGAATCAAAAGGGATTGCCCAGTAAACCTGTGGTAAAGTGGTATTCATCACGTGGATGAAAGTGAAACTTAATGATACAATAAATGAGGTGTAAAACATATTGATTCAAGTAATCAAGGGAGGATCTTCTGAAAAAGCAACGACACACTTCAGTTGAAAGAACAATGAGCTTTCATTTTGTGATTGGTTGAAAATTAAGAGGGATAGTGAGTCCACTCCGAACATTATAACAATAATATGCTTTAGTGAATTTGGTACATAGGCACATTGCCTCTGTATGCTCCTTAGACATAGCCCAATACAAGTGAACCAAGTAAAATTCTTTTCTCTCGTGCATGTTTTCATTTCTTTTCATACATTGCTAAGGGAAAGAGAGAGGGGATAGTTTTGTTTAACGATGAAATAAGATCCAAAGAGGCAGTTGTTCTAATCTATCATACCCCAATTCACCCCCCTCTCTGGGTATTTAAACTATTTTGGACTAATAATTTGTATCAGAGCTCAATGTTAATTTTAGTGTTTCTCTCATGGAGGTCGTTAATCATAATGAGATTCCGATCCTTGATGAAAACAATTTTCAATAATAGAAGAATCAGATGCAATATTATTTACGATCCTTAGGTATAGATGTCTATATAGCAGCAACACATGGTATTTCAACTAATGCGGATAGTGGTGCTTTATCCGAAACTGACAGAAGGGAAACTGGATGGTGACGCCAGGGGAATCAATGCATTAGGGGGAGCTTTATCCAATGCAATCTATATAAAGGTGATGTCATGTGAGTTGATTAATGTCATGTGGGGAAAAAAGTTAAATATCTATGAAGGTGATTCAAAAGTTAGAGAAGCAAAACTGCAAGTTCTATGTAACAAATATGAGAATCTGAGAATGAACCCCAATGAGTCTGTCGTTGCATTATTTGACCGGGTGAATGTTGTTGTAGAAAACATGTGTGATCTTGGAGAAATTATTGAAGATGTAAAGATTGTTATGCACATCTTGAGAAGACTTCCACCATGGTTCAATCCGAAAGTTTCTGTTTTGGAAGATAAAGATCCAAAGGAGCTAACTCTAGATAGCTTAAACAATACTCTTGTTGCATATGAGATGAGAAACGAAAATATTAAATCCATGGAAAAAAGTAATTCCAAAGAAGTGGCATTCAAGACCATGAAGAAGGTCATCATTGAAGATGGACGTGAAGAAGAAGAGACAGATGAGATAATGTCATTCTTTTATTCAAATCTTCAAAGAGGAAAATGAAAGTTTAAAAGGAAACTCCCACTTGCATGCTTTCGATGTGTAAAGGTTGGACATCTTGCAGCAAGTTGCCCCAAGAAGTTTCAAGATGATGATGATGATGAAGTTGAAATTCCAATGAAGAAGTATTCAGCCAATGTGAAAGGTAATAAAAACTTAAAGAGAAATTTATTTAAAAAAGAAGAATATTCTTTCACAAGAAAATGACAGTTCAGATGAATCAGAGGTTGAAGAGGTGGAGAACTGCAAAGATCGTGGGGAAAATGCTATGGTGGTAGTTGTAGGTAACTCCCATAAAAAGGAACAAAGTGACATTGATGAAGAAGAGGTCAAAGTAAGAATTGATATGCATGTTGAATTGAAAGCCGCTCTTGAAGAGAGATGTTTGAAGAGCCAAAATGAAGAAACCCAACAAAGCGGTTCGTGCTTCCAAACTCTATATGCAGTAGTAGGAAGAAGAGAAGTATGAGATAATGGAAGAAATTGAGAATCTCAAGTCTTCATTGCAAGAGGACTAAAAAAAGGTTAGTGGACCTAAACTTAAAGTTGAATAATAGAAAAGGGTGACCGGTGGTTTGAATAACATAATGAAAGAACAAATCAAACACATTGAAGAACTTGAAGAGGAAATCATTGGCCTGAGATGAAAAGTTAAGGATCAAGAAAAACTTCTGATTCTTGGTATGTTATCAGGAAAACAGACCATTCAGGTGATAAAAAAGACAGAAGTGGATCATAGAGGTTCAGCAGAAAAGAAGCAACAATCAAGTTCAAATGATAAGGCTGATATGGGGCTTGACCGAAAAAAAAAGTTGTGATGATTGATGTTAGGCCGTAAGCACCCGCTCCGAGATTGAATATTGATTTGGGTACGATGTAGAACCTGAAGATTCATAGAACCCAAGAGATAACCAATGGTGTAGAATTGACATGCAAGAATGCACCCCACATCAGGTGTTATTACTGTAGAAAGATGGGACACTAAAAAAATGTGTGCTCCATAACCAAGAGATACCGAAGGGAATAAGAACAACAAAGGAAACCAAACATAGCTCAATACACTAGAATATCTTTTGAGGTTCATTATTTTTGGTGTGGAGGATTTGGACACATGGCCAAATATTATACATCAACCATGCAAAACAATGCGCCAAAGTAGAACCAAATTAGCCATAAGTAGTGACTCAATGAATTATCAAGTGAGCTGAAAATGCAAAAAACCAATTTGTATCTTTTCAAGATGAAGCTGGTCCATCGTACTCTGAGGAAGATCAAGATTTTCAATCTATACTGAGCATGAAGTAAAAAAACATGGATCAAAAAGAAAATAGCTAAGAAGGCAATGATTGTAAAAATTTCCCTTAAAGCATCAGATCATTCTGGTGTATGGATCATTAACAGTGGATACCCATCCCATATGAGAGGCAATAAGGATCTTGTTACAGGCATAATATATAACAAGGAATGTGTTGTCAAATTTGGAAATGATGAATGACTGAAAATAATTGGCTCAAGAAAAGCCAAGTTTGGGGGTAAAGAAATGAGACGTGTTGATGTCTTAGTCATTGAAGGTCTCAGTCACAACTTGCTTAGTGTCATTCAACTACAAGACTCAGGGCATGCTATATGATTTACTAATAATATGTGTATATTCAAAGGAAGAGATGATGCATTTGTTTTATAGGGAAAAAGAACAAAGGGGAATCTTTACCTTGTAAGTGGAGAAGAATATATGTGTTTTTTATCCAAAGAGAAGGAAAACATGTTGTGGTAAAAGTCTTGGCCATCTATTCCAACCATCCTTGGAAGATCTTGTCAAATGTGATGCAGCTCAAGACCTCCTTAAGCTATCACATGATAGCACTCATACATGCGATTCTTGTCAACAAGGAAAGATCATCAGAATGATGTACAAGTAAAAAGTACAAAAGTCAACCAGAGTACTTGAATTGGGGCATACAGATGTATGTGGAACTATATCACCAAGATCCATTAATGGGAAGAGGTATTACATTCTTTTCATTGATTATTTTAGCAGGATGGCTGGGTATTTTTCACTTCCCACAAGACCGATGTGTTCAGTTGCATAAAACAATATCAAAGGGAATTAGATAGAATTCTTGGGAATTTTTTTTTGGAAGTTTTGTATTGATAATGGTACGAAATTTACAAATAGCCAGGTGATTATTTTGAGAAACACAGGATAATGCATCAAGTTTCAACTATGAGAACTCCTCAACAAAATGGAGTGGTTGAGAAGAGAAATTGAATTATCAACAACATGGAAAAAACAATGATTATTGAAAAATACATACCAGAGAAATTTTGGAAGGAATCAGCCTTGACATCGGTCTACATATCTAATAGGAATCTGTTGTGTCTGAAGGAATAAAAGACTCTATTTAAGATGTGGTACGGAAAGAATCTGACATTGAAATACTTTCAAATCTTTATAATTAAGTGTTTTATTTTCAATAAAAATAAAAATGGGAAATTTGAGTCACTTGGAGATGAGACAATATTCTTTGGTTACTCAGGAAAAATCAAAGCGTATAAATGCTTCAATAAGAGGCTGAAAAGTAATTGAAAACAATGATATCACTGTAGTGGAAAATGAACAGAATATTCAACAACACAATGAACGGTTTCCTGATGAAAGTGATGAGGAGTTAAGAAACACAGGGGGAGAAGAAGTGGAAAATGATGATTCAAAAGAAGATATTTATGATAATCAGAAGGAATTTAAATATGTATCTGTACAGAAGACAAAGAGTTGAGATGAAATTTAAAGGAAGAATTTAATTGGTGATCAGGTAGTGCTAGTTCAAACATGGAGAAAGGAGTCTTTACAACAAACATATTTTTTATCTCAGGTAGAGCCTAAATGTTTTGAGGAAGCAACTGGTGATAAAATCTGGGTTCAGGCTATAAATGAGGAGCTAAACCAAATTGAGAAGAATCAGATATGAGAGATTGTTTCGAGACCAACAGATAAGAACATCATCAAGACTAAATGGGTCTTTCGCAATAAGATGAATGAAGACAGTGTAGTGATTCAAAACAAAGCATGACTAGTGTGCAAAGGGTAATCCTAGATAAAGGGTATCGATGCTGATGAAACATTTTCACCCGTTTCAAGGCCAAATACAATCACATTATTCTTGGCCATAGTTGTGCAAAGAAAGTTCAAATTTTTCTAGATAGATGTCAAATCAGCATTTTCTGAATGTGGTTCTGGAAGAAGAATTTTATATTGAGTATCCAGATGGTTTTCTCATTCATGAAGATGAGAATAGATTTTCTCAAATGAGAAATACACTACATGGGTTGAAGAAAGCACCAAGAGTGTGGTATTAAAGGTTCTATTAGTTTTTAAAGAAGCTTAGTTTTCAGTGTGGTGGAATTGATTACAGTTTATATGTCAAAAATGGCAGTAATCAAAGGATGATGGTGCTAGTGTATATCGATGACATAATATTTGGTGGATCAGATGAAGCTCAATGCAAACAATTTGCAGAATTCATGAAAAAAGAGTTTGAAATGTTAATGATTTGTGAGATGATATATTTTTTGGTTTACAAGTGACATAGAGAAATAATGGAAAATTCATTTCTCAATATAAATATGTCAAGGAGGTTTTGAGAAGATTTGTAATAGATAATTCTAAGAAGATGGTGACTTCAGTGGTTACCCAAATGAAACTTTCATGGGATGTTGAAGGTAATGTAATTAATGTAACAAAATATAGGTAAATCATTGGAAATCTATTGTACTTTACAATGACAAGACCTGATATTTTTTTCACCACATTCCAAGAAGCATGATATCAAAGCAATCCCAAGGAAATCCACTTACAGTGAAAAAAATACTTTGATATATCAAGGGCATGATGGATTTTGATTTGTTGTACAATGAGAAATCTCGGCAAGAGTTATTGGGGTAGACATATGTAGATTGAGATGGATCAACTGATGATAGAAAAACAACATCAGGTGGTGCATTTTATCTTGGAGGATTGTATATTTCTTGGTTAATCAATAAACAATATTTTATTTCATTGAGCAGTGTAGAAGTGAAATATATTGTGGCTACTCAAGCGTGAACACAATTATTGTGGATGAAGTAGTAGCTTGATGATATGGGGGTTAAAGTGAAGTCTTTGATCAGAATACATTGTGATAATTCAAGTGCTATAAATCTTATAAAAAATGCAATCCATCACTTGAGAACAAATCACATTGAAATAAAATATAATTTTTTATGGAGAAGGTGGACCAAGGGATTGTAAAATTGGAGTATATTCCTATAGAACTATAGGTTACAGACATTTTGATGAAGGCCTTACCCAAATAAGCATTTGAATGGCATAGAATGGATTTGGGAGTTTAGTCAACTCCCCACACTTGAAAAGTGTGATTGTAGGACCCCTCTCCCCAAGGTATAGTGTGTTTCTTCCTAATGTGATGTTTTGTGTTCTTTACCATATTGCATACAACAATGAGGTGACCTTAAGGTTCATTGATAAAGGGGGGAGAAATTGTGGCTATTAAATGGGAGAAAATGTCTTAATTAAGATAGGGGGATGCTGATAGAATAAGTAGTGACGTAGGTGGAGTTTCAATGTTTTAAAGGTTGCAGGTTTTTGACAAACCATGCAATTATTTTATGACGTGATGAGACTTAGGTGCTATGTGGAAAAAGTTCATGGATATCAGAGCTTAGCTTGGATATATTTAAGCATTCGAAAGCATGAGAACCCAAGTAGTAAAGTAGGGGGAGTTTTAAATCTGATGATGCTAAATATGATCGATCAAAGGATATATATCATGACAGATGGAGTTCATGATGAAAGCATTTGACTGGTTCCAGGAATTAAGTGTTTCACTGATGAGCTTTGTAAGATACTCCTGTTTCTCATACCAAACATGGATCATGTGGGCTTAGAGTGTGTATTTAATAAGTCTTTGATTGCTATTTGAATCTCAATAAATGAATAGTGGTAAAAGATAGAAGAAGATTCAACGAGGCATCAAAATGTGAAGAGTTGTTAACAAATCAAAAGGGGGGGATTGTTGGGCAAAAATCCCTCAAGGTACAATTGAAATGTTTTTGGGTTGATTGTGTTTGTTGACAAATTTAGTTTCTATATTTAGTTTTAGAGTACCAGAGAGATTGTTAATAAGCTATGTTGACAAAGATCCAATATAAAGGAATGGAAACTCTAGAGGTGGTACAAAATTTGTGTATAAAAGATGACGTTGTTTCCCAACATTTTTCAAATTTTTGGGTCCAAAATTTGGAGAATAGAGAAATTTGTTTTTGGAAAAGGATGTTGTGCGTAAGGGTGAAGGTAATTTGAAAAGTTGTGCGCAAGTGGAGTTTCAAGACCATCATGTAAAAATATGGAAAAGGAAAGAGTTGCGCACAATATCTAAAATTGCGCGAAAGATGAACTTATACGACACATGTTGAGTCATGCACACCCATGAAATAAAGATGAAGTGATCTGTGTGAAAGAGGGTTACACGCCAAATGTGATTTCAAAAATGGTCTTCTGTTCTTGGGTAAATGTTGCGTACAAAGTGGTTGGCGGGCGAGAGACTTGCGCGTAGGGTCGTACAGGTCTATAAATTGACAGCTACCCCCCTCATTTCAGTAGCTTGACCCTTAGAAAAAATCAGGACTCCAAATCGCATGAAAGGTGTGTGAAAATGGAGTTTCACACAAAGTGAGTTGTGTACAAAGCATAAAAGTTGCACACAAATAGGAATTCCACGACAAAGTTAAATGTTGTGTGCAAGGTGTTAAATGTTGTGTGCAAGGTGTTAAATGTTGTGTGTAAGGTGTTAAAGTTGTGTGAAAGACATCCAAAGGCTGCATGAAAGATTAAGTGTGAACCAAAAGAGATTTCCTAGTAAATCTGTGGTAAAGTGGTATTCATCATGTGGATGAAAGTGAAACTTAATGATACACTAAATGAGGAGTAAAAAATATTTATTCAAGTAAACAAAGGAGGATCTTATAAAGAAGCGGTGATCACACTTCAGTTGAGAGAGTAGCGAGCTTTAATTTTATGATTAGTTGTAAACTAGGAGGGACAATGAGTCCACACCAAACATTGTAACAGTAGTGTGCTTTAGTGGATTTTGTAAAATTGTTAATGTAGTAATCCAAACAAGGAATAAAGGATGAAGGGTTTAATCTGATATTGTAGTTCCAGTTACAATATTTACACTTTCAAGTTAGATCTGCAGAACCCTACTCAGTTATCACCACCAACGTCCCTATAGATCATTGCCACCGACTGGAAAACCTCCACCCCTTATGCCTTCCACCACCAAAATCATCTGTACCAGCTGCATCGAAACTGGGCCTAGACAGGAGGGACGCTAGCTTCCAGTGGGAGGTGAGAGCAGCGTGGCCGGGGATGGAAGTTTTGCTCCAGACGAGGGCAGTGCTAGCCTTGACGGCCAATACAGCTATGTCCTAGGGGTGGATGGGGTGGGTGAGGTGAGTGAGGGGGAGGAGAAGTAGAGATGGATGGGTTGCAACTTCTGGTCATCGATGATGGGGGAGATGATGGTGTCGAAGTCGAGGTCATCATATTCGCAGATAAAGGTTGTGGGTTTCTTATGGAGAACTTGGGTGGCCTTGATGGGGTGGGGGTAATGGAGCAGGGTGTCATCGTGGAGGATGAGTTAGTAGTGGTGATGGAGGTGGCATCCGAGGTGCTGCAGATGCCCATTAATGGAGGACCTAAGGTTTCCCTAAGAAACCTATGAAGAGAGGGAGGATGAAAAGTGGAGAGGGGGGGAAGGTGGGAGAGGCTTTAAAAGAGATCAACAGTGTGGGAAATGCTGTTCCAACATGTGAAGTGGTGGAAGATAGGTTGTCCTGTCTCTCTAATGCTTCGCCATACCTCTACCCACTATGTAAAATATAATAATATAATAATAAATTATAAAAAATTCACATTTTACTCATTTCATTATCTATTTATGGATAATATTATAAAAATAAAATTAGTGTAAAAATATATTGAAATAACACACATCATGCACATATGAGTCATTTGGAACTCTAGGTAAGCATCATCCTACTCCTTCCTAAGCATAAATCTAGAACTGCATAAGGATAATCTTTCATCTGTGTAAACATCATCTACTGAAGCATCATGTGGACAAGGATCAATTATTTTCTATGTGAACATGATCTCTATATACATAAGCATGACTATTTGTGACATAAGGATCATTTTCCTATAAGTATGATTCCCATAAGGGTCATTTTAGTTGCACTGTAAAGATTATTCCATGAGGGTCCATAAGCATAAACTCCACATAATCACGATCGCTCATAATCATGAAGGTCTGCATAAACATCACACCTTAAAATTTTTTGAGGATTTTTCTTGTTAAAATCAATGTTTCTAGAATTCAAACTTTCTAGAGAATTAAAACCAAGTGATGTAAGAGGTGTTCTTCAATGATAAAAACATCACATTTAAAACATGATTTAAGCTATATGAAGATTCATCGATTCTTCTCCTATGAAGAACAAGATAAACCATGAGAGCAACTGAAGAGCTCAAAATAAAACTGAGACTATCTTCAATAATAATTCATATGTGATTGGGATGACATTTTACTATTATTCAGTTCCTAAATCACATTGAGGACGAACCTTGTAAAACATTGTGTGTTACTTATTCTTATTTATCATTCTTCACACTCAGGTGAGGTTGAGATTTATAATTTATAGATTTGTGTCTTAACTTACCATCTAGGTTTACTTCAAAAAATAAAATTATAGAAAGACAACTACATTTATTCACCTCTCTATCATTGTATCCATTTAACTCACTGAGACTTTCAATTGATATCATAGCCTAAAGTTTCCTCTGACATATTCTCTCTTTGTAAAGGACGAACAATATAAAATATGTGAATAGTATAGATGTGTCCACATTTGATGAAAAAAATCCATGGTTGGAAAAATAGAATGCTAATATATTTGTTTTCATTGGGTCTTGAAGTTCTTGATGTAGCCATAGTAAGATTTACACCCATTCAAAGGGGATAGAAAATGAAATTTATTGATAAAAGGAACCTTGAGATTGATGGAAAATCCAAGAATTCAATTTTTATGTCTCCTTCAAAGAAGGTGTTTACCAAAATGAGGGGATTACAAACTCTAAAATAAATTTGAGATAATTTTGAAAGTAGTTATGAAGGAAATTTCAAAGTGAAATAAGTCAAGCTATAAATTTAGAGAAACAATTTTGAAGATATACATATGGATGAGGATGAATCCTTTGATTGTTACTTTACTTGAGTGAACAAGATAGCTAGAAACATCAAAAGTTTTGGAGAAAATCAGGACAAATCCATCATTGGAAGGAAACTCATGAGGAATTTTCCTAACCAATTTGATAAAAAATGTTTATACTCTAGAAGATAGGGAAGATATCTCTTTGGATGAGTTAAAAAATATCCTCATTTCCAATGAAATTAGAAAGACACATTCCTTTAAAAAAATTAAGTATGAGATGACTTTTGAATCCATGAGAATGATGCAGTTTAAAGAATAAGAATTTGAACATTCTAGTGAGTCTAATGATGATGATGATGATGATGATGATGATGATGATATGTATGATGAGAGAAAGAGAATTATGTCTCTAATCTCCAGAAATTTTAAAAAGGGAAAGGGAAAATATAAGGGAAAACTTTCCTTGAAATACTTCAAATGTGGAGGCATTGGACAATTTGCTGTCAACCATCTAAAGAAAAAAAATCATGGGTTTGATTCTAATGTTCAAGATGAAAAATATTAAAAGAAGAAATGAGGAAAAAGATCTAAAATAGTGATTTTTATAACAACAAGTATAACACCCCAAGATTTTATGGTATGTATATTTTAAGGTAAATTCAATTCATTTGATAGTTTATGTTGCACACAACACCAAACTTAAACAAATAGTGATAAACTATTAAATAATAATATGACCGTTGAAATAATAATGTGACTGTTATGAATAGTAATGTGACCGTTAGGAATAGTAATGTGGTCATTAGAATAATAACATCACCTATGAAATTATAAATAAAATCTGGGTATCTCATAAATGAAAATTTAATATATTTATATCATGGAATAAGTAAATAAATGTTTTAAAAATGATAAATTAAGAGTTGGTATTTTTTTGTGAAACGTAAATGTTTATTTACAATTTTATAATTAATATAATGATTTAAAAGAAAGTTTATTTTCATAAAATAGATTCATGAAATAATATTTTTGGTATTTTAATTATAAGATAATTTTATGAGACCATAATTAATTTTTCAAAGTGTCGTAAAATTAGTTATAATATTAAAATCGATATTTTTAGAATAAACGATTGTTTTAATTAAAAATTAAACTTATCATAGTTAGAAAATTATTTTCATAAAATGGAGTCCATTTTTTAAATCTACACATCAAAAAATTCTTAGGGTTATTTTTTGGGATTTTTCTAAAATTGTTGAATTTTCGGTGAATAGTGAAATACGGTAATTTACGGTATTTAACATTATAAGTAAATCAATGAATTATTGAGTCATGTATGATGTATGGATGAGGTAAACACCCATTATTTCAAACTTGTGTGCACTGTTTACTTTTTTTTAGTCACAATATCATCACTATTGATAGTCTTGTGCCAAAATAATAAATTAATGAATAAAATAATCAAAAAACATCCCTCTCTTGCACTATAAATACCACCCTCACCACCCCTTCTCCTAACACCTTTTAAGCCTTGAATATTACTAACATTCTACCCAATTTTTCTTCTAAACTTTTTCCCCACATCCTCTTCTTTCTAGTCTCACCAAAATATTAATTCCAAGTGTCTTAAGGAGGTTCTCAAGGAGACAATATTCAAGAGGTAAAATCATCCTTCTTTCTCTTTTATTTTCTTCTATTTTCTTATTCTCTCCTCACCTAACCTTATCCAAAGAGGAATTATAAATATAGTATCATATATATACTGAAATTTTATTTTTTTAATAGAATATCCATCATCAAATCTCTTCTCTTCTCCTTTTATTCTAAAAATGAAAATATCGTCCGTGAGGTGTTGATTCACTACCTTCATGGACGGTGAGTTTTCGTTTTCCATTACCTCCTTCAAGGAAGGTCATAAAAACATTTTTATAGTAAAACTAGATTATAATATGTGAATTATAAATTATTTAATATTCTATAACCATTACATAAACATAATATTAAATAAAACGATACCAGTCTGTGATGTTCGTAAAAAACGCCAAAATAATCTAATAATTTTTTCATTAATGTTTTATCTAACGAATCATCTTCATACCATATTATCAAATGATATATGAGAACAAATTAAAATACTAGAATTATATTAATATCATTCCATTCTAATTTTGTATTTTTTCTTTCGTTTGACAAGAACTCTCATAATTACACACAAGGGAACCAACCATAAAATGAACACCCCCAGAACAACAAAATTAAAAATTATAAATCATACCATAAATGAACTTAATAAAATTATAATAAGTCAAATATATGTTGAATAGATTCTGAATTAAATAATTAATGAATCTAATTTTATTATCCAGGACATTAAGTACAAGTTCATAATGATTTCAAACATAAGTTAAGGGACTTTGTCTCAATCTCCATTTCATTGAGACTTGGAATTGTGCAACTAATCATTTTTATGTGGTGTATCTACTATCCTTTTGAGATCATTTTTCATTTGAAATTATATTTCTCTTAAATATCCATATTTATTGTATCATGTATTTGATTATTGTATGAGTCGTATAACATATTTTTTAAATATGGTGTTTACTTTGAATGTTATTTGATTAATTGGGAAATAATGTTAAATCCGAATATTTTAATCAATAAAAATATTGATCGTTTTGATATTTGAGGAATGATTTGGATATGAAGACCCATGTGGGTCCCAATTATAGATATACCCTTGATCCATCAATAGGTCTCACGAGACAAAGCAATTGGCGATAGACCCTTCACATTTGTTTCCAAGAAGAATCAGATGGGTTTCTACCCTCAGGATTAAACTATCTTATGAAAGGTCTTGATGATTGCAGTTCATATTCTTGATACATGAGTCCAATAATTAATAATTCCCTTTATTCGGTATTCATTTATTATTATTCATGAGATTTTCATTATGACAAAATCTATGGATGCATTTTCATTCTCAGTTTATTGATTAAACGACATGTGTTTTTTGGTTATGCCATATTGATTATGATTTATTTATTATCGATTCATTTATCTACTGTATGTAACCCTTACTGAGCATCTGATCTCACCCTTTTATTTTTTTTCCTTCCCCAGGTTATGAATATGAAATATTTGAATAGGTTTCAAGGAAAAGGTTTATTTTCCTTTGTTATGTTTTGTGTTTAATTACCAATGTAATAAGGGAAACATGTATGTATCTAGTTATTCAAGACTACTAAATTGATCGATACTTGGTGATGTGATATCTTGTATCCATTCTATTGTAATAAAATAACCATCGACTCTGGGCTACTGGATTCAGGGTTGTTATAGTTGGTATCACAGTAGGTTTAATAGAAACCTTGGAAACTAGATTCTAAAATAAACATAACCAACGTGAGAACTATGATAATTCCTTATAGTATTTTTAAAATTAAAATATTTTTTATTTTTTTGATCAACTCTCATGATGATTATGAGTTAACTCGGTGTGTGCCATTATTTATTGATGGATCCTAATGGAGGGAAAGAAATAAATACCCACAGACAATGTAGGGATTTCCCCACTAAGAAAGTCAACACAGTTAGTGTTGGAGCTGAGCAGATTATGACCATATTAGGACAAATTACTTAGGTTATGATGAATAAACACACTACACCTATGTTGGATCATTTCATGAAAAAATTCCCCATATTTTAGTGGGACTACTAATCCGATTTTAGCTGAGTAATGGATCAAGTCCCTTGAATAGATATTTCTGGCATTAGGATGTGATGAATGGTAAAAGTTAGTGCTAGCAGTATATTTCCTCAAGGGAGATGATGATCAATAGTGGGCGTTGATCTAGAATACTAAGGAGAAAGATAAAATAGATGACATGGAATGAAGAACTTTTAATAAAAAAATCTTTGACAAATACTTCTATTGTGAGAAATGAACTAAAATGATGAGAAAATTCCTTAGCTTAAAGAAAAAGGAAGAAGAGAGTGTTGTAGAGTATGAGACTACCTTCACAATACTAGATAGGTATGCTACAGATTACAAATGTGATTTATAAAACAAGATTGATTGCTTATTTAAAGGTCTTAAGCCAAGTCTTTTAAGGTTACTAGATTCTCAAACATTTTCATCATATGATGAAATAGTATTAAGTTCCATAAAAATGGAGAAGGAATTTTCTAGATTCTATATGTTCAAGGAAAATCAAGAGAAGAATAGGTCTTTTGACAACCATGAAAAATTTAAAGCATCAAATAATAATAGGGGAACAAAACAATTTCCATTGTGCAATTTTTTTGGAAAGAATCATCTTAGGAAATGCTTGAAAGGCATGAGAGTTTGTTATAAGTGCGCGGAGAAAAGGGTCATCATGTTAATGAATGCAATGGGATAAAACAAATCAATGATGTCTAGTGATTTAACTATAAATAAATGGGGCATTATTCAAACCAATGTCACATGTGCCAAGGGAATCTACCACTGAAGAGGCCAAGGCGAGATGGCCAAGATTATTCCATCACCAAAACTAAAGTAGAAGTACCCAATGATGTGGTGGAAGGTACATTAATCCTATCTTCAAATTTAGCCAATGATTTATTTGATTTTTGATTATTACACTTTTTTATATCTACCTAGTTTTTAAAGAAAATTAGACATTTCCCTTTTGATTTAATAAGATAATTTTCAATAAAAAATACCAAGGGAAGTATCATTGCAACAAAAATGTACCGGTCATTCCCCTTTATGACACATAAACATGCTTTCATTTGTGAACTTATCATTATACCCATGGTTGACTTTGATACAATCCTCGGTATGGACTAACTTTCAAAATTTGATGTGAAAATTTATTTCAAGAAAAAGGAAATTACGATTTGTGAGGAAGATATCGAATTATTTATTTTTAGAGAAGAAGCTTCATCAGCAGATTCTTATCTAAATACACCCCCAGTAGTTCTAATGAATGAAATTCTTGGGTAGTAAGAGAAAACAACATCTAGGGATGAGGAAAGTAATATTTAAATTGAGAATGTACCAATTATACAAGAATACATTGATGTATTTCCTGAGGAATTACATGAATAACCCCCAGATAATTAAGTTAAGTTTACTATTGATTTAATCCTTGATGCAAGACCAATATCAAAGAATCCTTATAGAATGACCACTGTGGAATTAGTAGCACTAGAGAAAAAAATTGAGGAGTTAGTAATAAAGTATTTATTCTCCCTACTGTTTCTCCATGGGTATCCCTTGTTCTCTTTGTTAAGAAGAAAGATATGTCCATGAGGTTGTGCATTAACTATAGAGAAATAAATGCTATTATAGAAAATAACAAGTATAATCTACCTCGTATTGATGATTTATTTGATCAACTTCACAAAGTTTAATATTTTTTCAAAGATTGACCTTCGTTGTGGGTATCATCAATTGTGAGTAAATAAGAAAGATATTCCGAAGAAAACTTTTTTGATGAGGCATAGAAATTATGATTTTATAGTAATTCCATTTTTATTGACTAATTCACCCTTCATTTTATGGATCCGATGAATTTAATATTCAATTAATATCTTTATTATTTTGTTGTGGTATTCATTGATGATATTCTGTTATATTCTAAAACATATAAATACCATGATAACCACTTGCAGACCATTCTTGAGACTCTCAGAAGGAAAGAGTTATATGGTAAATTTATCAAGTGTGAATTCCGTCTTTAGGAAATTTATTTTCTTGGTTATATTGTCTCTAAGGATGGAATCTCAGTTGATCCTATAAAGATAAAGGTAATCCAAGAATGGCCTACATAGATAAACATAAATGATGTATGTAATTTCATTGGTTTAGCTGGTTACTAGTTTCATTCATAATTTTTCCCGACCGGCTAACCTGCTAACCAAGATCACACATAAAGGGGTTAAGTTCATATGGAAAAAAGAATGTGTAGAATGTTTTTAAGAATTGAAGAGAAAATGGTCAATGCTCCAATTTTGACTCTACCAACAGAAAATGATGGGTTTGTGATATACAATGATGCATCGAAGAAAGGACTGAGTTTTGTTCTTATGCAAAATGATAAAGTTATTGCATATGAATCAAGGCATTTGAAGATTCATTAACAAAATTATCCAACTCATGATCTTGATTTAGTAGCCACAATATTTACTCTGAAGATATGGAGACACTATCTCTATGGTGAAATATGTGAGACATATATAGATCACAAGAGTTTGAAATACATCATTACACAAAAAAGAACTCAACATGAGTCAAATACGATGGCTTGAGTTACTCAAATATTATGATCACTCAATACACTACCATATAGGAAAAGAAAATAAGGTAGCATATGCATTATCACGACCCGACCCACCGAGGTCCAACCCGTGACTACCCCAAGCCTACCTCCAATAGACTAGAGGCTGGAGACCAGCGCCGAGGATGCATATTTCACAATGGGATACATTAGCCTAAAGTAAACGAACACACACACACACATCTCCAAGACCACACAATATTGAAATGTAAAATAAATGAAATAATGCATGCATACATCTAAGATCCCACAATAGAGTATGACAGTAAATTATTGAAATTGGAAAAAGGGTCCAAATACAATCCCAAACAAAAACTGTAAAGAGTCCAATCAGCTCCAAGGGATATTACTAAGTCAAATTCAAGCTCTTGGTAAACACCTAAATTTGAAAAGCTCCAACTTTTCTCCACCCACTCCCTGTCCTCTTAGGACGTCGTTAAGAGGGTCATTGTCTGCATAATACATGACATGTATGGGAAAATTTCATGCAGGGGTGAGTATAATAATATGCAATAGAACACCCTAAAATCACTAAAAATGAAACACATAGTATAGTTAGCTAAAAATAGGATATAACAATCAATTTATAATAGAAACACCAAGATATAGTTAGGTAAGACTCCACACCACTTGGCAGTTATAACCAACTTTTATCCACATGATTCTACTTGAAGAAATGCTCATTCTGGGAGAATCCACTCCACGAGCCATGCTATCATCAGAGACACTCAACAAATAGGTATAGATCATTGGGATGTACCTAAGAAATATCATTGGTCTAAAAAAACCCTGGTACTCAGAAAGGCGATCATACCTAGAACCATTGGGGGACACCACCAACCCAATCTAGATCAACCCACTACATAGGGGTCATATGTCAACAATACAACCAACCCTAATGATATATCTAACTAGATGGAGGATCAACACACTAACTAGGGAGGTCATACTGATTCCACAAACCTCACCTAGGGAATAAAGACAATAGAGGATCACACTCTAGTCTCATGGAGGGACACCACAACTATATATACGACTCATCCTCTATAGGGGATCACAATCCAATGATGTTAATGTAATTATACACTGTAACCTTGAGGGAAAGTACCAAGAGAACACACTCAACCTATACTAGTCCAAACTAAAAAAACAAAGAGCTAAAAACACTCTCAAAGGGGGTACATGGCATACACTAAGGGGTACACAATGTGTCCAGCTATCCCCAAGTCTTCTAGTGTGGAAAAGCCTCACACAACATGTAAGTCTCAATATACACGACATGTAGAAGAATTACAGAATGTGTAGAGACACACAACATCTTCCCCATGTCTCCTGGTCGTGTCCGTGCACGGTGGCCATGTCTGTGTACTAGCCCGTGTACACCTGGCTATGTCTGTGTCCAAGTACACAGTGTTCCACTAACCATGTACTTTTTCTCGTGTCTATGTACTTCCCAAAGTACATGCCAAGCCATCACAGAGGGGTCACAGGTCATGTGACCAAGTCACATGGCATGTGATACTTAACTTTATTTGAAACCCTAGTGCCACAACCAAGGGGCCCACACAGCGTGTAATACTGGATTATATACAGTGTAACCCATGATTTTCCAGATCTCATAGTCTCTCCTACACATTGCCTATGCACGCCGCCACTACTATCCTCACCAGAGATCGTAGATTTGGGGTCCTCCATGCCTTTCAATCACTACCATCCAGAATCCAGGGCCTTGATCCACTTGAAAAAAGATCTGTCAAGCCAATCCATCACCGCATGTCAAATTTGGGAAAATCAGGAATCACAATTTCATTCATTCTGCTCCCGGTCATACACTAAAGTCGTATCACCTTGATTGCACAATCGATCATGAATTACACCTATGATATCAATCCATTTCACCGAAGAATGGTCACACAATGATCAAATACTGGATATTTGTCAAACCATGGGCCAAAAGAGAATGCCTGTGATGAATGTGAAAAGAATGAGGGAAGAAATAAAAAAGCCACAAAACATGAGGAACAAGCCTCGGTCATTGTTCATTTGGATTAAATCCATTATTGTAGAAGAATATGGACAAAGAGGAATAATTAATCAATTAAAAAAAACAATAATTCCATCAATTTAATTCTACTAACGATGCGCGCATCAATTATGTTTGTGGAATTGATCCGTGTTCATTTAGGATTAAGAAACGGGATAGAAATCCCAAAGAAAATCATCCTACCTAGAGTTTGGATCAATTTTTGATGAAGAACGGCTGTGTTGATATTTTTGATGATACATACGAACTTCATTGGTGCAATGATCCACAATTAGATCCTGGTATATCGTCATTTTCCAAGAACACTCTCATCCAATGGCTTCTAGGTCTCCAATATTTAGCGGCCAACCCTGAGAAAAAAATCTATAATTGTACACTTATTGGAGAAATTAGTCATTGCATCAAAAATAAACAAAATAAATTAATTATTTAATTTATTTAATTCATTTATGTCCGCGATGAATTTTTCACAAATGACTCGCACCAAAAAAGGTTATGTCATGCCTAGGGTAAAACTTGAATTATGAACTCAACGGTGCACTCATATTTCTTTTGGGCCCCCCAATTGGGAATTATTTCACTTTTTCAAGAAAACTATATGCGCGTGCTATTTAATATATTTCAAATATTTATTTTGGGCACACTGGGTCTCAGAATCACATGCTATCTCAGTGTTTAGTCTAAAAATTAATCCATCCAATATCCTAAAATAATACATGAAAAATATGAGTCATTACCTGCATTAAGAAGGAAATATCATGAAATTTTGACCCAAATGAGGATTGAGAAAGATAATATGTTCATGGATTTAGTAAAGATGAATATGAGAATTGTTAAGGAAGGGGAAACATCCCTCATTTTTAAAATGATTGTTATACCATATTTATCGGAGAAGATAAAAAGTTCTCAATCTGATGATGATAATTTTCAAAATAAAATTAAAGCCGTTAATGATGGAAAATTGGCAGACTTTGTGTATGAGGATGAAATTATAAAATTTGGAAATAGGTTATGTGTTCCATCAATACTTAAGATAAAAAAATAACTATTAGATGATGCTAATAGCTTAAATTTCTACATACACCTTGGTAGTAGCAAGATGTATAGAGATTTGAAGGAAAATTTTTGGTAGGATAATATGAAGTGGGAAATTGCTGACTTCATGTCTAGATGTCTAGTTTGTTAATAAGTGAAGTTTGAGAGACAACATCCTAGAGGAGTCATGAAACCTATGCCTATTCCTATGTGGAAGTGAGATGAAATTACTATGGACTTCATCACTGGATTACCAAAGACCCCTAGAAAGAATGACATAATATGGGTTATTGTTGATTGCCTTACAAAATCAGAACATTTTCTTGATATAAGAGAAGATTTACCTATTGAGAGCCTATCAATACTCTATATTAATATAGTTGTAAGACTTTATGGTGCACCTCTATCAATTGTGTCTAATCAAGATCCCCATTTTACATCAAAATTCTAGAAGAGTCTTAAGAAGGATTTGGATACTAAACTTCATTTGAGTACTGTTTATCACCCTCAAATAGACGGATGGTCTGAAAGAACTATTCAAACATTAGAAGACATGTTGAGATCATGATAACTTTACTTTGAAGGCATGTGGGATTAGTATTTACTTTTGGTAGAGTTTTCCTACAAGAATAGTTTCTATTCTAGTATTCAAATGGTTCCATATGAAGCATTATATGGCAAGAGATGTCATACACCAACTTGTTGGGATGAAACTGGTGAGAGGAAACTTATAGGCCCAAAACTTACTGAAGTGAAAATGATGAAGGTAAAATCTATTCTGATGACTCGACTGGTAAAAGTTCTTTGCAGAAACCATAAAATGGAAGAAGCAATGTGGGAACGTGGGGATGTTATGAAAAATAACCACCCTCATTTGTTTATAACGCAATATTCATGAAAAATTTCAAGGACGAAATTTTTGAAGGAGGAAAAAATATAACACCCCAAGATTTTATGGTATTTATATTCTTAAATAAATTCAATTCATTTGATTGATTATGTTTTACACAACACTGCGGTTAAACAAACAATGATATACTATTAAATATTAGCATGACCATTGAAATAGTAATGCGACTATTAGGAATAGTAATGTGATCATTAGGAATAGTAATGTGGTCATTAGAATAATAAAATCACCTATGAAAGTATAAATAAAATTTAGGTATCTCATAAATTAAAATGTGATATATTTATATCATAGAATAAGTAAATAAATGTTTTAAAAATGATAAATTAAGAGTTGGTATTTTTATGAAACATAAATGTTCATTTACAATTTTACAATTAATATAATGATTTAAAATAAAATTTATTTTCATAAAATAAATTCATGAATTAATATTGTTTTTTGTATTTTAATTATAATATAAGTTTATGAGACCATAATTAAATTTTCAAAGTGTAGTAAAATCAGTTATAATATTAAAATCGGTATTTTTTGAATAAATGATGATTTTAATTAAAAATTAAAATTTTCATAGTTAGAAAATTATTTTCATAAAATGGAGTCCATTTTTTAAATCTATAGGTCAAAAAATATTTAGAGTGAAGTTTTAGAATTTTTCTAAAATAGTTTATTTTTTGTTGAATAGTAAAATACGATAATTTACGGTATTTAACATTATAAGTAAATAATTGAATTATTGAGTCATGCTTAATGTATAAATGTGGTAAGAACCCATTATTTCAAACTCACATGATCTGGTTACTATACTTAGTCACAATTATCATCACTATTGATAGTATTGAGACAAAATAATAAAGCAATGAATAAAATAATAAAAAAACACCCCTCTATTCTACTATAAATACCACCTCTCACCCCCTTCTCCTCACACCTTCTAAGACTTGGTGATTTCTAATATTATACCCAATTCCTCTACCAAATATCTTCCCCACTTTCTGGTCTTTCTGGTCTCACCAAAATACTAATTCCATGTGCCTTAAGGAGGTTCTCAAGGAGACGATATCCAAGAGGTAAAATCCTCCTTTCTATTTTATTTTCTTCTCTTTTCTTATTCTCTCCTCAACTCCCCTTTTCCAAAGAGGTATGGTAACTCCAATATAATATATATAATGTAATTTTATTATGTTAATCTAATATCCATCATCAAATCTCTTCTCTTCTCCTTTTATTCTAAAAATAAAAACATCATCTGCGAGGTGTCGATTCACCTCTTTCGGGGAATACAAGCTTTCATTCACTAGTGCAAAAAAATGATTTAACGTTGGGTTTTTTTCAATTTTAACATCAGTTTTTAACTGAATTCTATAAAGGTGACATTAAAAACAAGGTTTTGGGCATCTGTTTTTTAAAAAACTGATGCCAAAAATGTTAACGAGCTTCGTTTTCAACATCAGATTTCATAAAAACTGACCCAGAAAACCTTTTGATTTTTTTTAAATGATTCGACGTTGGTTTTTATAAAAAATGATGCTAAATTTTTTAAAAAAATAAAAAATTATAAATATCACACCCTATAAAAAATCAGAATCCCAGTAATAGAAAAACAATATACAATTATCAAACAACATTTATCAGTGACTAAAAATCTATAAAAACATACATACTTTTAACAAGTTAATCAAAAAATTATTTATGCATTTGTATTATAAAGTAGAATTAAAAAACACATTCCTAAAATTTAAAACATGATCATTGTTGGTTATTTTTGAAGTATTCATTTGGTATCATTATGTTCAAACACCTATTATAAAAAATGAATTCGTTTTTGAACACTTGTTATTAGGAAAATGTAATACTAATAAAAAACACTAGAATATACATTCCTTAAATTGTAATCACACTTAACAAATAGTTAACAAACAAAGATTAAAGATGGTTAAGTTTATCTTTCATATACGAATCGACATCATTGAATGTTTTTAATAACATTGAATGATATAATATTCAAAAATAGAATACTATGATAGAAAATATAAAATAATTAATAAGACTAATCTGATCAAAATCAGTCATTACCTCATATGTGATTATCTCATACATGAATCATAGAACATAATAACCAAATTTGACGTATCCTTGTTGATGATGAAACTTCAGTTAATAAAACATTAAATTGATAATAAAAACCAATATATATATATATATATTTATCAAAAAATCAAATTAATATATAATATAAAAAATAATTTCTT
This sequence comes from Viscum album, assembly GCA_963277665.1. NCBI lineage: Eukaryota > Viridiplantae > Streptophyta > Magnoliopsida > Santalales > Viscaceae > Viscum > Viscum album. Next base: position 1,649,486,296 of record OY728136.1, read on the forward strand.
TTACTTTCACATAGTTGATTTCATTTGGATTCTCTATTGACAAGTAATATTTGTTAAATTTTTTCCATGACCTGTATTTTTATATATATCAACTAATAATATATGTATAAACAATGAGAATTAAAGATAATGATCTTATAAAAAACAAACAAACTTACTTGTCTAATATGGTGGAAAATTTTCTACCAATACCACCTAATAAAGAGAAAAATCAATATAATGTGTTTTCACTTGGGAAGAATACACCTAACATCCAATTCCCCCCACAATACAAAAATTTCACATTTAATGACATTATACTGATCATTAGTTCATAATTATGTTTATGTTCTTACCCATCAAGAAATGGAAAAAATCAACACCTAGTATCCATCATTAATAACCTCTCACATATATATGCCTTTCTATTTTTAGTTGACACATATTGTATAGACATTGAAATGAATTATGGATATATAAAACCATAATGCCTATAGGTTCATTTTGAAAAAGTATCATGTGTAGATATCTAATTAAAAAAGTAATATAGTTAGTCAATTTAAACCTTCTTTATTTTAAAAAAATAAAAACTCAGATGTCAATTTACTTACGTGGAAACCAACTACAACATAGGCACAATGATATCTTAAAAATTAATTAGACCCATGATATATTTTCTAAATATTCTCAATGGATATTATCTTTCACATATGTCAGACGACATCTGAAACTCATAGATATTATCCAAGGAAGAAGAAACTTGAGATAATATTTCTATCCCATCATAAATATTAGAAGTATATACAGTTTTTTGTTCTTGAACATTTTGTTTTCTTTGTGCCATTTCTTTGGATTTTAGATACTCCTATATAAGTTAAATTTCAGAAAACATTATAAGTAATTTTTAATCAGATTTAATTAATATTAAAAATGTACACACCTCATGTGAAATATGACAAAGAAGGCTAGATGTCTGAAGTAAAAAATGACCCATAGAATCCCCAACTCTAGTAACCTCTATAGTAGGTAATGATATTAGAGCATTAGGATTAATAATATCATGTACTAACACTCTAACATGAACCATCTAAATAAGCTGGTGATTTATAGAATCCACCGAAAAATGCATGACTCTAAATGCTACAATATGCACATAAGGATCTCTTGCATACAAATCACATTATAAGTTTGGGTCCGAGCGAGGAGGTGGAGGATCTAAGTTGGCAGGCTGGGCAGGCTATGTAGACCATGACTATCTCGTCAATTGTTCTAATATATCCTGCTTCACAGCTTCTTGAATTTGATCATCCATGGATTGTTTCATATATTTCAGTTGAGATTTTAAGGATTCAATTTTTGGGTCTCTTGATTGTTTACTTTGATGACCAAAAACTTTCTGAATACTAACACCTTCCTCATATCCTCTTATGCAGTTGAGGTGTTATGGATTTTCTAAAGTAGTGGCTAGGATATCCATCCTACCCTCAAGTATAAAAGTTCCCCGTGTTGATATCTCCTGAAGTTCATCTTGAAATGAAAAATAAAAATGGTATATTAGAGTTGTTAATTTATAAATTAAAAAAATTAATGAAAAATAATTATTATTTACTTACAATTATTTCAGCTACTACTTTATCTTTCTCTATAAGATACTTTTCATTTTTTATTTTTCTTGCCCTTTTCCATTTCTCATGGCAAGTGGGTGGAGATAGAGGATCGAATTGGACCTCATTAGAACCACTAGTGAAGTAAGCTCTTAGTGCTTTAAACTTTTTCTCAATCATTTTTTGCTTCTATAAATGATACCCTCTATGTGATAAAGTATGATGGTATACATTCTACAATTGGATATCTTTATGGGATTTCCTCGAGGCCTGTTATATAAGAATTAAACTAATAAGTAATTAGGTACATATATAATAAATTTTACAATATAATATAATATAATTATCAAACCTGAAATGTTTCATCATGTTGGGTGGAAAAAAATTTCTTCCATGTATCTTCATCTAAAAAAAAATCCTTGAGGCATGGGACTTCATTTTGTCTTCGTCCAAACACATAATTTTTTGTCAACTTTGTTTTGAAATCCCTCCATCGAACTACCGCTAAAGTAAGACATTTTTCTTAACTAATTTTTTCTTCTTTAAAATTGAATGTCATATGTAATTGAATAACATAAATATTAATCATTTAAAATATATTATATATGAAAAATGAGATAAAATAAATCAATTGAGATATTTTACTTTTACAGCCTCCTAAAGCTAATCTATCGCCACCTTGTCGAAAGACTTCTAATCAAGATATAAAATGATAATACTGCAACAGATCTGCATGCCAATATAACTGATAAACTATGTTGTAGTTAGGCCAGTTGTACTATTATCATCATCAAAACTAATATGCAATCACTCGTCTCATAATAAAGTGACAGTTTTGGTAAATGTGTAATGCCATGTTTACCAACTCAATAATTCAATTTCTGAATACTTAAAGTAGAATACTCCCCCATTTAAGTATCATTAGTAGTCCTGTAATTATTATTTTTTAAATTAAAAGTTTTCTTTCATTAAATAATTATATTACTGGATATTTAATAATATAAAAAAAGATAAATACCTTGGTAGGTGTTCTTCTATCTCTGTATCTGTATCTAACATTGTAATAGGAAAATGTAATGAAATTATTGTATACCATAATATTATTAGACAAGTTAGTAATTATAAAATAGGAAAATAGAAATATGTAAGTTAAAAAAGTGGCACACATGTTTAAGTTAAAAATAAAATGATGTTATGATTCTTAACAAAAAAAACATGCAAGGTGAAATATTATATATAAACATTACTTATATAAAGATATAAACATTTAAAAATTTAATTATCAAAGTTTGAAAAGGTGTTCTCATATGTGTAAATTAAACCAAAATATAATAATGTACATTGGGTATTTCAATGAAAAAATGTTTAACCGTAACTGTGGAATATCAACATTTAACACAAAAAATCAAATAAATAATCAAATATATATAATTAAATATATATAGTTATTAAATAATATAGTTTTTACACATGTAAATTTTAAAAAAGAAATATAATGTAAATAATTACTAGATTAATTAGGAGAGTAATTTAATGTTTTCCCATATCCCTTCAGCTTGATCATTTCGTATTGCATGCACCATGTTTGTGTTATAGTCATTGTTATTCAAAAATCATGTAATAGAAGAAGAAGCCTCATATAAATCTATAACATCCTCATTATCTTTATCATCCAATTGGATTCTTTTCCCTTGAAAAATGATGGACCACTGGTCATTCTATAAATCAATGACATAAAATATTTTCTTTGCATGTGTGGCCATGATAAATTGTTCCTCATTGGAACTAAATCTTTCCAAATTAACCAGTTTAAACCCATATTCATCATATTTCACACCACTATTACTTGAACCCCAATTACACTTAAACATGGTGACTCTAAATTTAATATAATCAATTTCCCATATGTCTTCAAGAACTCCAAAATATGTCATTCATGAAGAAATCGGGTTTCTATCTTTTGCACTCAAAAAATGAAGTGCTTTAGAGAAAACCATTACACCACTACTTTGAATGGCACTCTTGTCATCCAACTTATTTGTGTAAAATTTGTACCCATTAATATCAAAACCAAACCATGTTATCACATTAAGAGATGGTCCCCCTTCCAACCATTTCAATGTTTCTGATACAGATTTATATGTGATGACTTTCTCTTTAAACCATCAAACAAATGTCTTTTTATGCTCAATAATCATCCACTTTTCATTTATTTTTAGATATCGTAACTTTAATTCAGTAATATGTAATGATATATATGATTGAACCTCATTTTTATTGTTCAAAATGTACAAATGTGCCTACATCACTTCATCACATGGAATGAAATTTACCTTTAAGCCTTGAATCCCTCTACCTTCACTATTAACTGTCATATGTCGAGATATAGGGATACCAATATGATCCACTTCATACAAATAATTAGTATATAACTAAATCACCTCTTATGATACATATTTTTGAACAATAGAGGCCTCTAGTTGATAATTACTTTTAACATATTCCTTCAAAATTTTCATATATCTTTCTAAATGATACATCCATTGTAAATATATAGGCCCACATATTCTTATCTCACACATCAAATGAATCACCAGATGAACCATTATATCAAAAAACATAGGTGGGAAATACATTTCTAGTTGACAAATAATAAGAGAAGCTTCATTCACTAACACATCTAACAAATTTAGATCAATAACTTTTCTACAAATAGATTTGAAAAAATTACATAACCTGATGACAGTCTTTCTGATAGCTATCAGAAATGTACCACAGAGTGCAACTGGTAAAAGTTGTTGCATCAATACATGAACATCATGAGATTTCATACCTATTAATTTAAAATTCTTCAATGATACCAAATTCTTCACATTTTAAGAGTAACCACTGGGTACATTAATACCATAAAGACATTGAAAAAAATTCAACTTCTCAATATTTATTAATGTGTGACAAGACAAAGGTAAATATGTTTTATTTACTCTCATACTGGGAGTTAACTTCAAATGTATTACCATTGATATCAAGTCCAATCTAGCATGCAATACATATTTTTTCTTTCCTTTTATCTCTAAAAAAGTTCCAATCAAACTATCACATATGTTTTTCTCAACATTCATAACATCAATGTTATGTTTTATCTTTAAAAGTTTTCAATAATTAGTTCAAAATAAATAGATTGTTTCTTCCAAATATTTTTTGGAAGATTAGAACTTCGTTTCTTTCCAAATGTCGAGTCAACATTTTTCACCATGTCTTAATATTATTCAACTTAAAATGGTTGTTGGAGAATATTGTATTCCTATAAACCATTAAATTATTTTTTTCAATCTATGATAAGGATGATCAATTTGAAAAAATATTCGATGTCCCATGTACACTATCTTTCTTCTATTATGCAATTGATAATATTAAGTCTCTTCTTCACAAATTAGACATGTTTTATGTCCCTTAACACTGTATCTAGATAAGTTTCCATATGTAAGAAATTAATTTATAGTGAACATTATCATAGAACACAAAAGAAAATAATCTTTATTTTATACATCAAAAACTTTAACACCTGTCTCCTATAGTAGTTTCAAATAATCAATCAATGGTGAAAGGTACACATCAATATCATTTCTTGGATTTTTTGGTCCAGAAATCATCAAGCTCATCATAACATATTTTTTATTTATACATATATGTGGGGATAAGTTGTAAAATACCAAAAAAATAGGCCATGAACTATGTTGGCTACTTAGGCTATGATATGGATTCATTCCATCAGTACACAATCCCATTCTGAGATTTCTAAATTCACTTCCAAAATCACAAAATTGTTTATCAAATATCTTCTACTGTGGTGAATCATCAAGGTGACATAACTTAGCATCAGAGATGCACTCATCTGATTGGAATATTAACCTTTTTATATCAATTGAATTTGAAAATAGATGCTTCAAACAAGGAATTATTAGAAGGTACCAAATTTCTTTAGCAAGAGATTTTTTTCTGGTACCTAAGAATGAATCATAGTTGAATTATCAGAATTGTTTGAAGGAATTATTAGATGATATCATTAGATAGTGAAAAATTGATTTTTCATGAGGTTATATTTTAGTACCTGAGAATGAATCTGAGTTGATGTTTTCATCCATCTTATAGCGTGATGTCCCACATGTAGGACAACTTGATAAATATGCATATTCTTTCCTATACAACACACAACCATTAGGGTAAGCTTGTATCTTTTTATACACCAATCTCATTGGGAATAATATTTTATTCGACTCATAATTGGAATCTGGAAGCCCATTGCTTCCTGGAAGTAGCTCTTTTAAAAGCTCAAGTAATTTGGAGAAACTTTTATCACTCCATCCATTTCATGCTTTCAAGTTAACTAATCTCAAAACTGTTGACAACACTGTATATTTATTGTAACTTGGGAATAATGGTTTCTTAGAATATCCATACAATAATTCAATAGTTGCTATTTTTCGATGGATTCAACACCCAAATCATGAATTAATTATTCAAAATGATCCTCTGCCTCATTATAAATATTTTCATCAACATTAGATGTTGAATTTTCAATTCTTTCACCATGCCAGATACAATGTGTATAATTAAGGCTAAAACCATAAAAAATGAGTTGATCCTTGATTCATATGGAGTTTAACTTTCTCATATTCAAACACTTCACACATGGAAATAAATTAAATCTAGGTTTTAAATATTTCGTTTAGTAAATTTTAATAAGTCATCAACTCATTTTTTTATATTCACTAGTGGTTCTTTGTAAATTTATCCAATTATGATCCATTCAATACTTGATATCACAATATAATCAGTGAATATATTAAAACATATAAAAATTTAAAAAAATATATATAAATAAATAAATTTTAAACATAAACACATTCAATTAAAATTATTTCTAATCAAATAGGAAACATCAAAAGAATATGAAAATTAATTAATGCTAATATATTATTTCAAAAGAATATGACCATTTAAACATTTATTGTTTTTAATATTATTTTAAAAGAATATGAAAATTAATTAATTCTAATATATTAGTTCATATATGAAAATATTGTTTCAATCATTTAAAAGTAGTCAATTTAATTTATTAAGGTCAATTACACAAAATGTTAACATATTTTATTTGAAAAAATCCTATTATATTATAAATTATATATCTTCTAAATTTAAAAATAGTAAATTTTTTATTTTCATATTATATACATGTGGTTTATTGATATTATAATTTAATTATTTTCAATCATCTAACGTGTATTAGTTTATATTACATAGCTGTTACATTAGTTCGGTGTCACGTGTGTCCAAAAGGTATTGAAGATCGTATTAATTTAACAGGTAAAAAATATGGAGTCATTACAAGTGATGTACATTATATTGATGAACGATGACACAATATATCAATGTTCATTTCATAATATATATCATCACAACCATTTTAAAATTTCATCAAATAAAAAATTTATCAAAATAAATAAAATTTAAGAACAACATTTATAAATAAGAATAAACTGTATACAAACAATAACTCAATAATATAACTAAATGATAAATAATTTAACCTCATCATTTAAAAAGAACTTACAAAATATAGATTTCACCAAAAAAATGGATCCCTAATTTGAAATTTCTCCCTCAAATTCATTGGAAGAAAAAACACTACAAGATCTAACAAAAATGTTTATATAAATGAACAATAAATAAGAATAAAGAAATAAAATAAAACCATAGATGATGGTCGGATGAAAAATGGTTTCGAAGAGAAATAATTTCATAGATGGTAAAATAATGACACAAGATGAAGAATCAAGATCATAGATCGTGAAATGATGATAAATATAGAAGAAAATAAACAACAATCATTGTTGGGATCACCAGGTCACCATCGGGCTCATCGCGAGTCAAGAGAGGGTTTAAAAGTTCTAAAAAAATGAGGGTTTCGTGATTCCGTGTTTTTTTAAAAAAAAACTCGGTATCAATTTTTGTGAAAAACAACGCTGAAAAGTTTTTTTTTGATTTATGGTGTTAGTTTTACTGAAAACTGGTGTCCAATTTTTTTCATTTACGACATCGGGTTTTTATAAAAACTGACATCATAAATCAATTTCCATGGCGTTTTTGGTGTTGGTTTTTAAAAATATGACACCAAAAGTCAATATAATTTTATTTCATTGGTTTATGTTAAAACTGATGCCAAAACGTTCCCGCATATACATTTTTCATTGGATTATAAAAAACTAATGTCATATTTTCAATGTTGAAGCCATTATTTCTACTAGTGGTTTTCCATTACCACCTTCAAGGCTTGTCATAAAACCATTTTTATGGTTAAAATAGATTATAATATTTGTATTATAACTTATTTAATGTTATATAACCAATACATAAACATGATATTAAATAAAATGATACCGGTCTGTAATGGTTGTAAAAACCACCAAAATAAACTAATCATTTTTTCATAAACGTTTTATGTAATTAATCATCCTTATACAATATAACCAAATGATATATGAGGACCGTGTAAAATATTAGAAGTATATTAATATAATTCCATTCCACTTCTGAAGTTTTTTTTCCATTTGACAAGAACTCTCATAATTATACATAAGGGAACTGACCATAAAACCATGAAACAAACAGTCCCAGAACAACGAAATTAAACATTATAACTCATCAGAATGACCATAAATAAACTTAATAAAATTATAACAAGTCAAATATACATTGAATAGGTTATTAATTAATTAATTAATAAATCTAATTTTATTATCCAAGACATTAAGTACATGTGAGGAACACTTTCAGACATAAGGTAAGGGACTTCGTCTCAATTTCCATTTCATTGAGACTTACTTGGTATTGTGCACATAATAATTTTTATGTGTCGTATCTACTACCATTTAGAGATCATTTTTTAATTGAAATTATTTTTCTCTTAAATATCCATATTTCATGTATTATGGATATGATTATTGTTTAAGTCGTATACCATTTTTTTATCCATGATGTTTACTTTGAATGTTATTTGATTAACTAGGAAATAATGTTAAATCTGTATCTTTTACTCAATATAGAAACTTATTGATAAGGTGTATTTATTTTATGAATTAAATTGAATGTTTTGATATTTGGGGAATGCTTTGGACATTCATACATGGGTGGGCCTGATTATAGATAGCCCTTTGATGCATCGACAGGTCTTATGAGACAAAACGGTTGGTGACAAACCCTTCGTGTTTGTTTCCAAGTGTAATTTTTTAGGTTTCTACCCTCAGACATAAATCATCTTATGAAATGTATTGATGGTAGTAGTTCATATGTCAGGTACATGATGTCTGATAATTAATAATTCCCTTCATTCAGTATTCAGTTATTACTATTCATGAGATTTTCACTATGAAAAAAATCTATGGATGCATTTTCATTCTCAGTTTATTGATTAAATGAAATTTGTTTTTCAGTTATTACATATTGATTATGCTTCACTTATTGTTGATTCATGTTTTTGTTTTATATAGCTCTTACTGAGCATCTGAGGTCACCCTTTTATTTATTTCCTTCCCAGGTTATGAAGATGAAATCATTGAATAGGTGTTAAGGAATCAGTTTATTTTTCATTGTTATGTTCTATGTTTAATTAAAAGTGTAATAAGGGAACTATTTATGTATCTAGTTCTTCAATACTACTAAACCAATCGATCCTTGGTGATGTGATCTCTTGTATCTATGCCATTGTAATAAAATAACCATATAATCTGGGCTAATAGGGTTAGGTTTGTTACAACAAGTGTAAATTTTAATGAATAAATAGATTAAATTTTATGAGTAAATGGGAAGAGGAAAAAACTTCCTCTTTCAACCAATCAGAGTATGAAGCACCTTATAAAATCTCCAAATTCATGGAACATGTGGAAAGGGAAGAAAAATCTGTAACTAGTGATGATGAAGGTTGAAAAGAAACATAAATGGAATATATACTCATATCTAAATTAGAAGCTTATCTTTACCACAATACCAAGTTGAAGAAATAAGTTAAAAATTTAAAGAACATTAATGGGAAGAAATTTGAAGAAAATGAAGAATTTATCGAAAGAGAGGCTGAACTCATTTAAGAGTGCAAAAAATTCTAGCTGAAGGCTGTTGAGTATGAAGAGATCAAAAAGGATCTTAAAGGAAAACACATATTGAAAGAATAAGAAATGATCAAGATGGAATCAAAACTCCATATAGCTGAACAATAGTTAAAATGAATGAGATAAGGATTTATAAAATTTTTTGAAGTCAAGGCTCAATCATCTACAACAACTAATATTTCTAGCACATAAATTCATGTTAAAACAGTATTTGAGACTACTCAAAAAGTTGAATATGTTTTTCTTTAAAGAGTATGTCACAATTCAAATTATGTATAAGTTTGTGGTATAAAATATGATGGAAAACTTTCTTCTATATCTATTGAATAAAGAATAATAGAAAAAAACTAACCTCCTTGAAGAAAAAATAAAATCATGGAAAGTTTTTACCTCAAAGGAAAGAATCTAGAATATAGTTTTCTAGATAGAATTATGGATTTAATAAAATATTAATCTTTAGTGGTTACTATTGGTGTTGTGATATTTTTATCCTTGGTGCTTACACATGATGATATAATATGTACTTACTTGGGACGAAGGAATGAATCAAGAGAGAGTAACACTGAAGTGAAAAGGAATGAATCTCTAAATATAAAAGGAGGAGAAAAAAATTTCTACAAGTCTTTCTATTCAGAACATGCTTGAATATATGAAGGAAGACTATAGAAGATGTGAGAGACCAAGGCATTATGCTAATAAGTGAATGAAAAATATCTCTTTACAACATGTCCTTAAACATGCTGATACAACATATCCTTACACATGGGAAAACCTTATATGGATATGGCTTATTAAGCAGACCAAGGATGGGATCATGAATGATGATTATTTTGGGGCTTATACCTAGTAGGATGATCATATAGGTGTTCACTTCCCACCTATTTCTAACTAGATTAGGAAATAAGATTGGACTTATGGAGAATATGACCTTGTGAGGAAGTTCTAGGTCTTAAACCTGATGGGAGGCCATTCCTGTTCAACTTGGTAGATGATTCAAGTGAATGTAGATTTTGGGGATTACACCAGACTCAAGGCCCATATATGGGTGTCCACCTCTCATTAGTTGATAAATTTATGTGGAAGGAAAACATGAATTATGGGGAATATGAACCAATTAATAGGAGCTGGGGCTTACACCTGATGGGAGGCCCATATAAATCCCATGCTCATTAAGTGGATAAAAGGATTCCATCAAATACTTGGGCTGATAGAATTATTGATATCTGGAAGCCAGGATGAGCATCATAATCCATGATATGCTCCATGAATATCCTTATGATAGGGACCCTCATTGTCAAGGGAATACATGATTACAAATTTCTTGAGGGTCTTTTTGGTATTGGGAGACACTACAAATAAATTGACTTTTACCAATAGAAATTTAGTGAAAAAAAAATATATCTATTGGTATAAATGAGTAATTCCAACAGATTGTCACAACCCGTCCTCAGGACCCGTTCCGTGACTACCCCAAGCCCGCCTTCCATATTCCAGGGGCTTGCGACTAGCACCAAAGGCGTAAATCCCGATAAAAGGGGAAGACATTGCCTTATAAAGTAAACAAACACCACAGAGTAAGCCAGCAGAAGTAAACACTAAGTAAACCGGGTACAATAGTAAGTGCGGAAAGTAAATGGGCTAGAATACAAACCCAAACTGAAAGTAAAGTAAAACTGGAAAGAAAGTACATCAATTGAAAGTAAAGCAGCAACGTCGAGCCATCCACTGAAAGTCCCACCTAAAGGGTGGGTACAGAAAGCCTCCTCATCTCCTCGGGTCCAGCTGTCCGCTCCGTGTACGTCCCGCCCAGTGGTCCACCTCCAGGTACCGACTTGGTCCACAAGCCTCAACCACGATCAGCGCTGTCCGTCGTCTGCATCCAACACAATGTAGTGCGGGCATAGCCCGTGCAGGGGTGAGTATACGCTACTCAGAAGGGACCCCGAGACCCCCGAAGGTCTCCCAGAATCTACAAAGGATAATCCACAAAGGAAAGATACAATCACGAAGTAACATCCAACACTACTTAGGTATATGCCCATACATATACCTAAGTCATCAATTCCAGTTCAGCTCCAACATCTGAGCCCAAGTTCGATCACGTCCACATAGGATAATACAACCCAATCCACATAGGAAAGCACAACTCAATCCATATAGGAAGCAAGTCAATCATATCGAAGATAATGATTGAAAGTCAAGACTCATCTCACACAGGTATACTTCTTCGTAAGGTGATAGAGATGATCAGATGTAGCCACTGATTCATCTAAGCTGGGACCCATGTAGGATACTAGACCAGCTAAGCTGTCGGACCCACGTAGGATACTAGACCAGCCACTCTGACGGACCCACGTAGGATACAAGTACAAAGTCAAATACTGCCAGACCCATGTAGGATACAAGTACAGAGTCAAATACTGCCAGACCCATGTAGGATACAAGAATAGTAGTACTGCCGGACCCACCTAGGAAACAAGAACATCAGTCATCACTGTCGAACCCACGGAGGATTTCTGTACGGTTTTCATCGCTGCCGAACCCATGGAGGATTTCGGTGCAGTCGTCGTCGCTGCCGAACCCACGGAGGATTTCAGTGCAGTCGTCATTGTCATCACAGTCGCAGCCAGCTCTAGGGTCCCCGTACACAGCATGCTCGATTCCGAGAGGGTCCACTCCACGAGCCAAGGGGGTCGATACATCAACTGACACGTAGTTCGGAGTTGATGTATCCCAAAATTCCGTCTTGACAAAAGGAAATCAACTTGACAGACGGCGCGTCAATCAGACGCCCGGTCTGAGAGTTATTGGCTTTTTCGTTCCAGGGGCCCGGTTGATTTTTAAGTCAAAACCAACCCGACCACACTCCAACTGTGTCCAAACCTCGAGCGGAGTAAGCCAAAAGGTCTGTCTCACTAAGAGGAATCCAAAAAAGTCGATGACACTTCAATCAGATGTCGGAAGCTCAAGTTATAAGCGTTTCCGCTCCGAGGGCCCGATTGGTTTCGTGTTCGAACCAACCCGGACGTACACAAAGTTCTCCAAAACCTTGAGAGTAATATACCTAAACGACCATCTCGATCCAAGGATCGCATCACAACTGAAGGTGCATCGATCAGAGGTTATTAGCCCAAGTTATGAGCATTTAAACAAACCTGTCCGATTTTAGGGGGTTTTGGGCCCGGACCGACCCGGCCCAAGACCCCATGGGTCGGCCCAAACCTGGTCGACCCGATCTGGGTCTGGGTCCGGCCCATCAGAGTGCGGCCCAGCCCGGCTGGCGCGGCCCGGCCCGGTGCAGCCGGCGTGGCCGGTCGGCCCGGTGCGGGCGCCGCGCGCCACATGAGCGCGGAAGGGGGGGAACCGCCACCCCCTTCGAACGGACGGCGGAACCGCGGGGGGGTCCACCTGCTGCATTGACCGGGGGTTTAAACCCCCGATTTTCAGATTTGGCCGGCTGTAACGGCCGGTCAGTGTGTCGCGCGGGACCAGCCGGTCCCGCCTCCTATGCACCGGCGGTCGGCGGCTCCGGACGCCCTCCCCTGCTCCGCCGAGGCAAAAGGCCGCGACCTTATTCCAGCCGGCGTGACTCAACGGCGCCGCGCCCCTCCACCGCGGCCCCACTCCAGCCACGACCTCCTCGTGGTTCTCCAGCGCGGCACGACGGCGCCGCGCCCCTTCGCCGCGGCCCGTCTCCGTCCGTGGATTCTTTCGGCCTCAACGGCGTGGCACGACGGCGCCACGCTCCTTCACCGCGTTCCTCTTTGTTTCCGCGTGATGCCGTTGCACCGCGCCGCCTTCGTTCGAGCCGCAACGAATTCAACAACAAAAGGGGGAGGAGGTTCGACCGTGTTTGGGCGGTCTGACCTCCTCCCGTTAAATTGATAACAGGTGGCCCAAAGAAATTGACGATGAATGACAAAGAATATTCACGAAAAAAAATTAACCCCTACCTCAAGGAGTTGTCGAATGATGGTCATCGCGGAAAAATGGCGTCGCGGAAGACGACGTTGCGGAAGACGGCGTCGCGGAAGTGGGCGTCGCGGAAGAGGGCGTCGCGGAAGAGGGCGTCGCGGAAGACGGTGTCGCGGAAGACGGCGTCGCGGAAGACGGCGTCGCGGAAGACGGCGTCGCGGAAGACGGCGTCGCGGAACGAGGCTCCATATATGTCGTCGGTGCACCCCCGATGAAGTATGCGGCGTCCCCCTCTCTTGACGCGGAAAGAAGATTGAGAAGCATGTCGGTGTTCTTCGCGTTCTTCTCTGAGGAAGAAGAAGATCTCCAAGACTTGAGCTCTCCTCTCCAAATATCTCCACACAACGATTCAACAAATATTAAAATAAGGCTTTGCATTATTTTATTACTAATGCCAACCCTTTTCGAAATTCAAAAGATCACATTCAATTAATTGACTTAATTGAAGAGCGTTTAATAATCCAATTTAATTTCGAGAGTTGACATGTCATTAAAAAGGGGGGTGCGGGTGTGTTACACAATTAAATGCATGAGGGAGGTTTTATGGAATTTGAAGGGGTGGGGCTCGCGTGGGCCCTACTTCACTAATATCCTACCTAGTGGAGTTAGAATGTAGTGGGTCCCACTCCAACATCCATGCGTAGGTTAAAACTACTTAGAATAGAAAATAAAAATTGTAGCACAAATTTTTATTTCATTCCTTAGTTAACCCATTTTTTAATAACCTCACCCTAGTAAACGCAACTCCAGAAAAGGTGTTCCTAAGCAATTACCGGTGCTGCGGTTTCATCAGTGCTTTCAGATTTCGATTCCGAGCACCGGTTCAAAAGTTAGAAAAAACCCGCTCGTTCGTTCACTGAACGTACCCGAGCAAAACTTCGGAAAATGATTCTGGGCACACCGGGCCTCAGAATCAGGTGCTGTTAGAAACTGCGTACTCGTAAAATACCAAAGAAAAATAAGAAAAAAATTCTTTTGAAATTTATGGGTCTTTACACAGATATTATGTTTTATTGGTATTAAATTAAAGTACCAACATTTCTTTTTACCAAAAAATATATCTGTTGTTATTAATTGTTTGATACCAACATATACTTTACTAATAATTAAATTTGTTAATTTATCATATTAAAACTGATATTTTTTTGTCAAAAAATGGATCTATTGTTATCAATTATTATTTCCAACATTTTATTTTCAAGATATGAATCAATTATTAGTATTTATTTGGTAAAAAAAAATCATATAATAATAATTTTTTATTAGTAATATTTTATTAAAAAATTTATATTACTATTATAAAAAATATATCGATATCAGAATTAGTCATTTTAAAAAAGGAAAAATAATTAAAAAAATTAACATATTATCTCACCTATGCCCGTAGCCACTGTGATGGATTCTCGACCTTCATTGCTCGCCATTCATGAAGTAGCGATCCCCACCTGTGCTCACACCCCACACCCGCACACTCAATTATCTATAACTTCTCATGCCCCCATCCACTTATGTTTGATTGTTTTTTTCCTCTTTCAACTATAGAGACAAGGTGTAGGGAGGGGCATAGAAATAAACCCATTTCTTATTCAATATATCCTTGTTTGGCCCTCTTATCAGGTATGCACTTCTTCACTTTATGTTTTCAACAGATAAAATCATGGTTATATATTGTTTGAATTGAATTGAATTTTAGTTAGGGTTTTAGTGAAATTCAGATTAAATGAGATTTCCTATTCCAGTTCTTTTTTTGGGTGACTCTAGGATGCTAATTACATACTACTCCGAACCCACTCTATATGAAATAAAAATTATATATTTCTCACATCACATGGAAAATTGTTTGATCCTAGATTTGAATTATGTTATCATGGAGAGGATTATTCCAACTTCTAAGACCCCTGATGGAATTATGCTCCCTAAGAAATCTCTTTAGCTAAATTCCAAAAGAGTTGTTTTTGTTAGTTTTGGGCATTATAGAAGGGAAGGAAAGTTGATCTCTATAGGGTAAATTTTTCTATTTCTTAATTATGGAGCAACTAAAGCTAATATGAATGACATACCTTGAAATCTTCATGATTGATCAGATAATAAGAAGTAAAGGCACAACTTCTGGTGAATTTTTGGGTTCACTCAAATACACTTTTTTGTGTCTGGATGGGGATAATTTTCTCTTGAATTTGTTAGAATATAACTTCATACTCAATCAGATTGTTCACTTAATCTAATGAAGTAAGTGAAAAAGTAAAATTTGGGTGAGAAATAGATGAATTAGGATGCGGGGAACACATTGGAAGTGAAAAAAATATGAAATTTCTTTCATGATGACCCAGTTTTAGGATTAACTATTGATTGGATTCCTCTATTTTACATTTCATCGCTTGCAGATAAAAACCTAATTCTAGTCATCATAAAGTGATAAATCCCTTCTATATAATAGCTTTAATAATAATATATTGGTCCCAATGAAAATAAACTTTTTACACATGAAAATTACTTATTACACAATGTATTTGATATTGAATAGAAGTTTGGGTCCCATAAAGATGAATGGGTACTTTATTGAAATATAAACTGACCAAACTCCTTTGTAAGTCTCATTCTAGGTAAGAATTCCATTTTAAATAAACTAAAATGTTTCTATTCTCTACATTTTCATAAAACATACAATCCATATTGAAATTTTACACCTTTAATTAGTGTATATTTAATGTTTATCATATGAGTGCATACTAAATCATCTAATTATAATAGGATTTATTTTTTACTTTTGTGAATAATGTTTCTCTATTTTGAATCTGGTTATAATTCATTTTTTGATTCAGTATGTGGAATGCTACAATGTTGTGCCTTTTCTTTATTAATATATTATTCACATTCCCTGTGATGTGTAATTTGTTACATTAATCATTTAGTTTACTATTGAATTTTATATTGAGAGTCTATACTTCAAATAGTTTTTACAATACATTCCTTGTGTTCAAAAGATTAATTGGTTGGACTATGTATAATAGTTGATATATATACTATATTTAATTTGTATTTTGAACATCATAATGATATATTTATGTGATCATAAACTAATAGTGTTTCTTTTTAATGAAATATAGTTTATTTTAGTATTTAAAATTAATTACTCTATATGTTATTTGAAAGTTAGTTTCTTTGTCAATATACAGTTACAAATTTTTAGTAATTGATGAGAAATATTATGTTATCAAATTTTCATTTTCATATTAATTGAGAACTTGTTGGTAGTTATGTATTAAAGTTAGAATAAAAGTAAAACTTCTCATAGTTTCTCATACGATGTATTGTTGCAAGAGACCCTCTAGGGAATGCACATAAAAATACTAGTTTGGGTTAATGAATCCATCTTTCAATGGTTGAATATTTCACATCCTCTATTTTGAGAAGAACAAAACCATGTACAGAGATCTTGAACGCTCGATCTATAAGGGATTATTTTGATGACACACTATTGTTCTTTAATTTCATTCTCAACATGTTCCTACTACTACATTATTTTAATAACAAGAAAAATTTATTAGAAATTAGATCCTGTATAGAGGTAATTTATGACTTTAATATGATATCTTAAAATATTTACTTCTTTATTAACTAATATCATTATGGTTCTAATGTCCTAATTTGTTAACATGATGCTTGGTTGGGTCATGATATGAAATGATTGGCACCATTGGCTTAGCATTGATTTTGGAACTGGTGTCCTATGTTGCAGTGTCTTGGATGGTGGTTCTTGTTCTTCTCTTCTTTTGCATCCTGGATCAAGTACTTGCAGAAGCTATTAGTAGTTTGTTCAGTTTCACCTGTGTTTCAGACTGAAGCTGTTATCTATTTCATTTGGGGTGAGCTTTTTGGTTCCTAAAGTTTGAGTTGTGGATGGTTTCCCGAATTTGTTTAGCTAGTGCACTAGATTAGCTTTTCCTTTCCTACTATTTAGGTCTGTCTGGAGTGGTTTTTTAGTGAATTCTAATTGTTATTTTATGCTGGACTAGGAGTTCTCATCTATATTTGGAGAATAAAAGTCAAGATTGAGTCTGGTTGTAGGTTCCAAGCTTTTGATGTTGTAGTTCTGTTTGTTGTTTTGTTTCTTTTCATGTGTTGTTGTGGTATCTATGCAAATGTAGTTTTATATAAGTTCTGGAAAAATAGACTTAATCTAACATTTTTAAACCTATAAATTTAGTTCTTTACATGTAACTTAGTAATATATGAGGATTATAAAGGGTGAGATATGGGTCTGATGGGTATGTTCACTGTAGGTTATTGAAACTAAACAATAGAATATAGATCAACAAACTTTAGCTTCTTCTAATCATCTAAAAATTTCTAAAAAGCACTATATATGTTTGAAAGATCTATGACCCATGCATATGAAATCTTTCAAAGTAATCTTGTGTGGATATATACATCCCCAATGAACTATAATTGAATCCCTTATGCCAACTTAATCTTTAAAAGTATTTTTTCACTGTTGGTATACTTATCTCTGATGAAAAATAAGAACTATTTTTTCACAAATATTTTTATCCAATAGATTTCTCATTCAATTGAACATGTAAATGAATTATCTACTAATAATTTACATTAAATTATCTTTCAATTATCATCATGATATTTTTATTCATCAAATTCTAGACTAATGTTCTCATTTTAAATCTAATAACACCCTGGATACTCAAATTAGACTGAATTTGATTACTTTAAGGTGCCACAACATCAAGACTCACATAAATTATTAAGATGAATACCTTAACTGCATGATCACATCAGATATATTACATAATATTGGCAGAAATTATTTACCATAATAATTGTACCCTTTATTTTTTTAGATATATTTTGATGTGCTAATTATTTTCCGTTATCAGCTACATTTTTTAATTTGTATTTCAAGACACTCAATGAATCATATGTTCAAGTAAAGGTATTTCATTCAAATCAATAGTTTTTGTTTTTGTTTTTTGATTTGGTGGTTTCACTTTAATGATTGAAATATGCATTGGGCCATCAAAGAGACCCAACCAGAAGTGGTTGTTGCATGGATGATTAGCCAGAGGCTTTGGATGCGGGACTATGGAGGAGTTCATGAGGACATTAGATATTTTTTTTGGAGTCAAGAATCTCAAGGTCTCATTGCGTCATTTTCAGAAATTTATACCCAGAGAATGTTTTGGCTACTACAATCTTCTTATTCGGTAATTATCACCCCTGATGCAACCCTCTTCCTAGGAATGAGCGAGGATAATTTTGTGAACTATGTGAAATAAAAAGGTTGGATCACATACCCTTCTTCTCAAATGATCACTGTGAAGAAGCAGCCAAGTATAAAGAAACAGAAGCTGGATCCTGGTAAGTTGCAAAACTTGACTGAGTATGTTTTCCATCTCAAGCACTGATATGCCCATTTCTATTTTCCATTTTTTTCTGCAAAAAATGGAATTTATTTCTATAACAAATGTTTATAACATCATCGATAGAAATTTGGTTTAATGAAATTATTGTTTGGATAACAGAGATGATGAATGAAAAATGCTCATTCTATGAAGATCATTTTTATACTTTCATTTTTTTTATTTCAATTCATGCAGATATTTTTACACTGATTTGTGGGTATGTTTTTTGTTGTATGCGGTGTAGATCTTGTAGCTGAAGGGTGTGGCATGATAGCGACTTGAGGTTCCTCACTGGTAGTGGAGTTGACTTGGTTTGTTACTTCTAATGGCCTACTTGGGGTGATAGAAGATATTTGGTGAAATTATTCTTCTACCATGATGGGTGCAGGAGGATTTATAGCCAAGAGATAGTATTCCCTTTTTTCATTGGGGTGGGTGGGCAGGGTGCGGCGACGGTGTTGCATAGATGGATCCTGGGTTTTTTTTGATGTTTTTATGATCTTTTTAGGTATCAATCAACTTCAACTATGTATTGATTAATTTTATATTAAATTCCATTATTAATATAATTAATATTTTTCTAATTTTGAACATGTGTGAAAATCGTCTTCAGTTTGATAATTAGAACATGTGTATTATATATGATAAATTAGTAAATATAATATGAAATTTTACCAATAATAAAAATTTATAATTTTTATTTAAATGTAATTTATAAACATATATTATATGATCGTAATATTATTACCAATAGATATATTTGTCATATGAATCTATTTCTAAACACTTTTACCAATATATATATTATATGTTAGTATTATTATAATTGTAACAAAACTATTTTGTCTGCCACAATAACATTTAGTGACAGAGTTTTTACCAACATTTTAGTGACAAAACAATTTTTATTGGTAAAACGTTTTACCAACAGAAAATTAACTTTTACCAACATATATACCCATGTTAGAAAAGGCTAATTATTTTGTAGTGAGGCCCCTAGAAGGCCTTTAATGGGAGTCCCAATCCTCATTATCAAAAGAATACACGATCGAGGAGGCGTAAGCTCATGTTCATAGACCAACCATGTGCCTCAAGAAGCCTAAAAGTATGGAAACTTGAGTAGGAGACCTAGGAAAGTATGACACCATGGTATGAAATCTGGGTGAAGTCTCACTAAGCCATGAGACTATATTGAGTATGGCACCCTAATGTGGGTGGTTGAGAAAGGGTGTGCCCTAGTATAAGGTCTAGGGTGAATATGGCATTCCAGTGTGAGCCTGGGTGAAGGGGCTCCTTATTGTAGGACTTGGGCAAGGTGGCACTTAAGTATGAGGCTTAGGAGAATTGGTGCCCAGGTGTGGGACCTGGTTCAACTAGTAACCAAGTAGAAGGCATGAGCGATTAGCACCTAGGCATAGGTCCTAGGTGAACTCTCTCTCTAATATGGGTCTAGGAAAACTGTCACCCTAGTATTAGGATTGGGTGAAGTGTCACCCTAATATAGGGTTTGGGTGAAGTATCACCCAAGTATAGAGGGTAGGTTGAAGTTTCACCCTAGTATATAGGATTGGGTGAAGTTTTGTCGGGCTAGTTGTCACCCTAGTGTGGCCCTCTTGATGTGACTTTGGTGAGTGGAGCCCTGGTATTGTACTCTCAGGGTAAGTTGGATGTGTGACACCCTTGTACGGTTCGTTTGGGATGGGGCCCTAAACTCTAGTTCCCAAAAAACATAGTGGAAGTGGTCTTTCACTAGGTTTTGAGTGTTAATATCTTCAGATGACACAATTACCCTTAACTTTTGTCGTTATCCTTAGGTTTTGACTTAAGAAATCACTTTAATGAGATGAGAAGCCTTGGGCATGTGTAGGGGTGCTCTTCTCTATTTTTAATGTGTCTGCCAACCTATTCCACGTCTGGTGTATTTTTCTTTTGGCTCGTGTTTTAAAATGGGGGTTATGGGTTCTATTTATAGTCCAAGGGAGGAAAAGGTGTGAATGTCGAGCATGCAAGTGAGGCGCGCAAGTTCTTTGCAATAGGAGAGTTGTGTGCACAAACCACATGTCTTGTGAAAGGAGATTTGAGTGTGCAACATGCCTTGGAAGAATGAATTGAGCACACACTAAGCTCCTTTTCATAAAAAATTATCTCCACCCAACATCCTTAATGAAAGGGAGTTCCAATAACTACAAAGACCCAAGGTTTTTCACTTTATGGTTAACATAATGGGGATTAAGTTTTACGAAATTTAAAGAAGTGTTTTAGGGTTTATACACGGTTTTGGTTTCATAGCATGAATGATCATAATTTAGGGGTTTCTAAGTCTTTTGCAACTTGAATAAGTGTTATTTGATACATAAAAATGAAACACATTCATAATCATAAACTAATAACAATATCTTACAACAAGTCATAGCTGCCCATATCACCAATGGAATTTGTGTGACATGATCCACTACATGTCCATTATAAAATTTATTTTCCTTAAAAAAAATTAAGTAAATGGATAATGTCAATCCAATGTTATATAATTACATTGCATGTAATTATCTTGTCATTATCATGCCTTTTCAAAACTCAATTCAGGATATTGACATCATAACTTACCATATAGAAGGAAAAATACTATATTGGTTCCTATCTTGGTTAATCAGGCAACTTGAATCGTATTGTAGTAATAATAATAATAATAAGCATTATTATTATTATTATTATTATTATTATGACCACGTGTGGCTTCGTGGGTAGTAAGATAGTTAATGTAGTAATCAGAACAATGAAGACAAGATGAGGGTTTCATCTGATATTGTAGTTCCAATTGCAGTATTTACACTTTCAAGTCGGATCCACAGAACCCTACTCCGGTATCCCGGAGAGCATCCCGATGGATCTCCACCGTCGATGGGCCGACCCCCGCCCCATCTGCCTCCCACCACTAGCATCGTCCATACCGGCGACGTCGACGGTGGGCCTGGTGGGGAGAGATGCGGCCTTCTAGTGGGAGGTGGGATCGGTGTGGGCGGGGAGGGAGGCACCGCTCCTGGTGCTCGCCTTGACGGCCAATTCTTCCATGTCCTTGGGGTGGATGGGGCAGGCGAGGCGGGCGAGGGGGAGGGCGAAGTAGAGATGGCCGGGCAACAGCTTCTCCTCGTCAGCGATGGGGGAAACGACATCACCAAAGTTGAGATCGTTGGAGTCATAGACTAAGGAGGCAGGTTGGTTGTGGAGGAGGTGGGACGCCTTGACTGGGTGGGGGTACTGGAGCAGGGTTTTGTCGAGGAGGATGACCTTGGTGGTGATGGAAGAGGTGGCAGCAGAGGAGCTGCAGATGCCCATCAATGGCAGATATAAGCTTTCCCCATGAGACTGTGGGAGACTAAGACACTTTCCCTTTTTGGTGAGATTTACAAGAGGATATTGGTTGAAATGAATGGTTCTAATTTCATAATGCTTTATTTTTGAAGGCTCAATACATCTTTTAACATACCTAGTTGGGTATATGGAAAATAACATGAGAAATTAATGACTCGGCTGCACAAGAAAAGTGATTTCTTAAAGAGAGAGAATATTTCTTATTAGAAATATCGAGTCACTTGAAACTTCAAGTGAACGAAAAATAATAGATTAAAATCTCATTGCTCTACACAAAAAAGCGTGAAAGACTAGGTGCGAGTTAAGAAGCAGCAAAAGTGTCTAATATCGAGGTTAAGTGAGTTGCGTAAAAATATGCAAACCCAAGATTTTAGATTTGAGAAGGAGGAGAAAGAAGAGATCTTATAGTTGAGATGGTAGTCATCTGGACATATTTTTTTTCACAAGCTTATATTTTTGAGCCAAAAAGAAGAAGAATTTGATCTATAAAGGGTATTGAATGTTGTGAGTTGAGAAGATTGAGTTCTTCAGAGTTTATTCATTAGGTAGATTCTGAAGTGGATATTCTTGAAGAGGGTGAGCCATGTATTATTTATATTCTAGAAAATTATCCAGTTAGCTTAAAGAGGAGTTTCCCTCAAATATTGATAAAGCAACCTGCATTCAAAAGAACACCTCTCTCATTTGCTACTTTCTTTTTAATGCAACTATCAAGAGATAATAAAACCCACTAGAGCAATGTATGTGCTGGGAATCATGGGTCTTGAGATAATGTTAGCCCAAATAGGTTAAATACCTTGAGGGGGGTGAACTAGGGTATGACAGATTAAAACAACTTCCCATTTGGATCTTTTTTCAACTTAAAAATACCCCATTCTATCCCTTTCCCGTAGCAGTGTATGAATGAAAATGAAATCAGACATGAAGCACATTAATTTTACTTGGTTCATCTTCACTGGGCTACTTCCAAAGAGCATACAACGACAATGTGTCAATGTACCAAATCTACTAAGGCTCACTGCCAAAAAAAGGTTTAAGCTAGATCACTTATATACCCAGCCTCACTGCCTTTACAAAGTTTAGGGACAACTCACTGCTTTCTAGGGTTCAGTCCCTTGATCTCTCTTTCGATGACTCACTGCTAGTGGAAATGATCACCTTCTTCCTCTTCCTTTACTCACTGCTCTAAAAAGTATTCACACACAATTTATAGACATGTAGATACATTCATTAATAATAATGAATGCATCCTCAATTGTAGGTAGATTCTCTGTTGAAGCTCTACTTTCATTCCCTTGATGAATACCACTTTACAACCAATTTAATGAGCTGCCATTTCTGAACACTTTCACAATGCTCACTACCTTCATAAAGCTCACACAACCTTCACAAAACTACCTAATTATTCACCAACATATACTACCTTTGTGAACCCCACAACTTTTGCGAAGCTCAACCAAACTTCATGAAACAACATCCTTTCGTGAATCTAAAACACTTTCATGAAGCTCACTTAGTCTTCGCAAAGCACATAACTATCGGTCAGATTTTTATATCCTTCATGAACTTTAGTACTGCCATGATGCTTACAACTTTTAGTCATCTTTCATAGCCTTCACAAATTTTTTTTTGCAAACTTTTTTACAAGAACAACCTTCACGATTCACCTTCATGAATTCAAAGCCTTTGAAGCTTCGTTATGTCTTTCTCAACTTTGGGGGGGGGGGGTAGATGCCTATTTATAGGCATTGCCTCCCATTCTAGAAGATTATATCCACATCATAACCTTTTCATGAAGCTCACTAATTTTTTTTGTGAAGCTCTCGGGAAATTTACCCTTTGAAAATATTCTCGTAGTCATGAAGATTACCGTCAAACCTTCGCGCATTCACGATACTCAAGACCTTTGCAAAACCTAGCCTTTGCGACACTCAATGCCTTCTTAAAGCTCCACACCTTCATGAAAATATCATCTTCATGAAACTCATGCCTTTGGAATATTTTTATGAGGAATTCATAGATATCCAACTTTCATGATGATGAAGCTAACCTCTGAATTTTGGACCCCAAAAATTAGGCAAATAGTGGGTAATGACGCCACATTGTATACAGAATTTTTTGTACCACCTCTAGGGCATCCATTCCTCTGTCTTGGATCTTTGTCAACAATATCTCTATAACTCAACAAGTAACCATGTAAACCTACTTTGTCACAAATATAATCAACTCAAAACACTACCATGTTATCTTGAGGAAATTTTTCTAAAAAATATCTCCCTTTAGGTTTGTTGAAAACTCTTCACATTTTGATACATTGTTAAATATTCTTTCATATTCTTCTAAAAATTGCTTCTTATGATTTAGATAGCGATCAAGGATGTACTCAACACACACTCTAAGCCCACATGAGCCATGCTCGGCATGAGAAGCAAGAGTATCATGAATAGTTCATTAATGAATCACTTCATTCCAAAACCACTCAACTACTTTCATCACTAACCTCATCTGTCATGATATACAATTTATTTCATTACAAAATCATCTGTCTTGATATATATTCTTTTATAGATCAAATTTATCATCATTTAATTTAAAACTCCCCTACTTCACTAAACCCCTATAAGCTTCTCCCCCTATCTTGATTAAGACATTTTATCCACTTTTATAGCCACAATTTATCCCCCTTTGTCAACGAACCTGAAGGTCACTTCTTTTTGGTCTTCCACAGGGTAAAAAACACAGATCAACACATTAGAAAAAAAACATAGAATACCTCAGGGAGAGGGGGTTCCATATCCACACTTTTTCAAGTGTGGGGAGTCAACTGTACTCCAAGAGCCAGTCAATGACTTCCAAATGCTTCTTTGGGCAAGAAATTCATTAGAATGTTCGCAACCTGTAGTTTTGTAGACACATACTCCAACTTCACAAGCCCTTGCTCCACCTTTTCCTTAATAAAATGACACTTGATTTCAATGTGATTTGTTCTTGAGTGATGATCTATATTTTTTTAAGTATTTATAACACTTGAATTATCATAATGGATTCTGATCAGAGACTTCACTTCAGTTCCCATATCATTAAGCTACTGCTTTATCCACAATAACTGTGTGCATGCTTGAGTAGCCGCAATATATTCAGCTTCTGCAGTACTCAATGAAATGAAATCATGTTTCTTTATTATCCAATAAATACAAAATCCACCAATATAGAATGCACCAAATGATGTTAATTTTCTATCATCTGCTGATCTAACCTAATATGCATTTGTATAACCCAATACATCTTACTAAGATTTGTCATTATACAGAAAACCAAAATCCACCATGCCCTTGATATACCAAATTATTCTTTTTCACTGCAAGCATGTGGGTTTAATTGTGATTAATTTGATATCTTGCTGCTTGGCATGTGGAAAAAACAATATCAGATATTTTCACCATCAAGTATAATAGATTGCCATTGATTTTCCTGTATTCTGTGACATTAACTGTATTTCCTTCATCAAACCATGATAGTTTCATCTGGGTAGCAACCTAAGTCATTATTTCGATTGAGAAATGAATGTGGCATTATTTCTTTATGTCACCTATAAACCAAGAAAAAATGTCAGTTCACCAATCATTGACATTTCAAACTCACTTTTCATGAATTCTGTGAACTGTTTGCACTGAGCTTCATCTGATCCACCAAATATTATGTCATTGATATACACCAGCAACATCATCCTTTGTTTACTTTCATTGTTGACATATAGATTGTAATCAATTCCACCACGCTGAAAACTGAGTTTCTTCAAAAACTGATCGAGCCTTGAATACCACGCTCTCAATGCTTGTTTCAACCCATATAGTTCTTTTATCAGCCAAAAAACTCTGTTCCCATCAACTGTGGGTATTTCCCTATACCAATGATTCTCATAGAACCGTTGGTATAAGTTATGTGGAATTACCCTATACCAACGGTTATATGTGAACTGTTGGTATATATGTATGTCAATGATTTTACAACTGTGGGTATAATATTATGTATAAAAAAACTATATACCAACAGTTTATAAAACCGTTGGAATAGCCTCCTCTCCCCACTAGGAACAACAGGATCTTCCAGTAGCTTTTCTATAACCTATAAACAAAAAACAGACCACAATGCACATTTAAAATAGATTTTCAGATTCTATCAGTACAAGAATAAGGACTTGGAAATAATTTCTACTTGAGTGACAAAAGAGAATGCTTTACCCTTACATGAAAAATGTTTGGAATTTTGTTAAAAAACATAAAATTAAACCAACATCTTGTGATCTCCATAAATTTATTTTGGATCTATGTTGTGTGTATTTTGAATATCATCATGCTATTACATTAGTGAATATTAGTATTCGAGCATGTCTATCATTGTTAGTTAAACAATATAATGATTGATTTTTTAGCATGGTTACTACTTTGATAGTTGAAAAGCATGATAAAGAGGTGGTGTATGTGTATATGTATTTTTTCTATATAAATTGTTTAATTAGGTACATATTTTATAGTGGATAATGATTGGGTAGGCTTTCAATTCCACAGATCTTTATATCCCTTACCCTATTCCATGGGATGGGCCAAGGCCCTTAATTTGTGGTTCCATTTGCACTATTTAAACTTTCAAGTCGTATCCACGGAAACCTACTTGGTTGTCACCATCAACATCATTGTGGATGATCTCCACCGATAGGCCGACCTTTTCCCCCTCCACCTTCCACCACTAGCATCATCCGTACTGACGACGTCGATGTTGGGACTGGACAGGAGGGACGCCACCATCTGATGGGAGTTGGGAGCGGTGTGGGCATAGAAAAAGGCACCGCTCTAGATGAGGGTGGCACTGGCCTTGACGGAAAATGTGGCTATGTCCTGGGGGTGGATGGGGTGGGCGTAGCGGGTGAGGGGGAGGGATAAGTAGAGATGGTCGGGCTGCAGCTCCTGGTCATTGGCGACGGGGGTGAAGATGGCATTGAAGTCAAGGTCATCGGAGTCTCAAATTATGGTGGCAGGTTCGTTGTATGGAACATGGGCATCCTTGATGGGGTGGGGGTACTGGAGTAGGGTGACGTTTGTTGGCTATACAAGCCAAGAAATTTTAGAGGAATAGAATTGGCACACAACAAAAAGGAGATTTCAAGCTTTGTATTTCACAATGATTTCAGACTATAATTACATCAATTTATAGACCCACAACATTAAATGCAGAGCATTTATGTTGGTATAGAGAAAGAACAAAACATTAAATGCAGAGCATTTATGATGGTACAAGGAAAGACCAAAACATTAAATGCAGAGTATTTATGGTGGTACAAAAAATACCAAAATATTAAATACAAAACATTAAATTCATTCAAAGAAAATAAATGGAGGTGGACCCATGTAAGAGAAAAAAAATGTGCATGTAATAAATGACGCCAGAGGAAACAATTCGGGAAGCTTTGACTCATGATTTTTGTTTACAATTCCAACACTCCCCTTCAAACCAAAACCGGCTTCATTCCGAGCATCGTTCTGAGGTTTTTGAATACATCTGTCGGAAATGCCTTTATGAAAATATCAGCAACCTGTTCTGTAGTATGAAAATATTCCAATTTTATTGTTTTCTATTTCACATGATCCCTGAGAAAATAAAAATGAGTATCAATGTGTTTGATTCTTCCATGCTACACCAGATTTTTGGCAAGTTCAATTGCGGACTTGTTATCCACATATATCACTGTGGATCCATCCCATAGATGCTTTATCTCCTTCAGCAGATTTCTCAACCAGATTCCTTCAAAAATAGTGGATGATGCCACCATGTACTATTCTTCACATGTAGACAAGGCGACCACACTTTGCTTTCTTGAATTCCATGTGAAAGCAGTCGATCCAAGAAAAAATACATACCTAGTGGTGCTTTTTCTTTCATCTTGGTTTCCTCCCCAGTCACTATTTGAGTATCCATGTAGATTTGCTTCTTCATTTTATGGATAAAAAAAGACCAAAATCCATCGTTCCTTTCACGTACCTGAGGATACGTTTTGCTGCTAGCCAATGTGACTCTTTTGGTGCTTCTATATACCTGCTTAGAAGCCCAACACTGTAAACAATATCAGACCTTGTGATTGTGATATATCTCAGGCTTCCAATTAGACTCTTGAACAGAGTCTAGTCAACACTTCTTCCTTATCCATCTTTTTTCAGTTGTAAGCTCGTTGCCACAGGTGTGTTTACAGCATTGCAATTGGCCATCTTGAATTTTTCAAGCAACTCCTTAGCATACCTCTTCTGAGAAATATAGATGCCTCCATGTTTTTGTTTTACTTCTATGCCCAAAAATAAGGACATGAGACCTCCGTCGGTCATCTAGAACTCCTTGAACATGACCTCTTTTAAATCATCAAACATCTATCGACTATTCCCTGTAAACAACAAATCATCAACATACAATCATGCAATGAGTATATCGCCATGATCATTCTTCTTGATGTAAACCGCATGCTCATATGGACATTTGGTGAAGCCGTTCTCTTGAAGATAGATGTCAATGCGTGCATTCCAAGCACGAGGATCCTGCTTCAACCCATAAAGATCTTTCTTCAGTCGATACACTTTTTTCTTCCTCCCCTTGCATAACAAAGCCTTTAGGCTGGTCTACATAGACCTATTCCTCTAGAATTCCATTCAGGAATGAAGACTTCACATCAAATTGGTAGATCATTAAAATGTGATGAACATAAAGAGAGATAATCATTCTCACAGTGTCAAGGTGATAAACAGGAGAGAATACTTCTTCATAGTCTACCCCATACTTCTGTTTGTACCCCTTTGCTATGACCCTTGCCTTGTAGCGATCGATTTCACCATAATCACTTCTCTTGATCTTGTACACCCATTTTTCACCAATGGTTTTCTTGATATTAGGGAGTGTGGTCATCTCCCATGTGTCATTTTTCTCTATGGCACAAATTTCTTCTCCCATGGCCATTCTCCAACATTCTTCCCTCATGGCTTCCTGAAACGTCAGAGGCTCATGATCTGCATGCAGGAAAAAAAGATTTACCTCTTTAATTTTCTCATAAATGTCACTTAAACTTTTCATTTTTATGGGCGCCATGGGTGAGGATAATCTCTCCAAATTCTGATTTTATGGAGTCCTTTCAGGAGTGATGGAATGTCCTCCTAGACTCTTGTGTATTGACGATGCGCTCGGGGAAGGTGTTGCAGGCGTTTAATCCTGATGATCATGCCTTTCTTTAGGATCTTCTGTTTCGACTGGAATCTCTTTGTTTGGTGCTTCATAATTCCATTTCGAAGATTATTCCTCGCTAAAGACCACATCTCTACTCACCACTAATTTATTGGTTAGTGGATTTTAGATCTTATAGGCTTTAGACTCTTCACTATACCTGATGAAGATGCACTTTTCACCATGATCATCAAGCTTCCTTCTTCTCGCTTCTGGAACATGAGCGTAGGAAACACACCCGAAGATTATTAGGTTCACTACACTTGGTTTGTAGCCACTCCATTCCTCTTGTGGTGTCAAGTTTCTGATGCTCTTGGTTGGGCACCGATTGAGGAGATAGGCAGTACATGCCACTGCTTCTACCCAAAAGTTCTTTGGAAAACCTTTCTCCTTCCGCATAGTCCTCGTCATGTCGAGGATGGTGTGGTTCATCCTTTCTGCAATGCCATTCTGTTGTGGCATGTAGGTAGCAGTATATTGTTGCTTTATACCTTGTTCCCTGCAAAAATCTTGAAATGCATTTGAAGTGTATTATCTACCTCTTTCAGATCTGATAAATTTGATTATATAACCACTTTCATTTTCAACACGATCTTTGAACGTTTTAAAAATCGAAAATGCAGAAGGTTTTTCTTTGATGCAATACACCCAGAGTTTCCTGCTAAAATCATCAATGAGGGTAATAAAATACCTATTACCTCCAAGTGAGGGTGTTTCAAGCGGTCTGCAGATATCAGTGTGAACCAACTGAAGTGGTTCATTTTCTCTTCTAGACACTCCACTTGGGAATGAGTACCTTTTTTGCTTGCCGAGTGTACACACCTCACACACATGATTTGGAATTTTAATCGCCGGTAATCCGCTTACCATGCTTAATGAGGATAGAAGTTTAAGGCCACTAAAATGCAGATGTCCAAAGCGTAGATGCCATCTCCATGAGTCATTCTTTATGATTCCTAAGAAACACTCCTCGAACTTTATGTTAATACGCAGTGGAAACATGTGATTCTTCGCCTTATAGACTTGAGAAACAAGTCTCCTATAAGCACCCCTTATAGACAAAGAAGAATTATCCATGTGTATAACATACCCCTTCTCAAGGAGTTGGCCGAGACTAATGATACTGTTTTTCATGTTTGGTACATAATACACATTAGAGATGTCATTTGGCTCACAATTCTTCTAATAGATTTTGATTTTACTTTTTCTAATCATGGGTACCTTTGATGAGTCGCCAAAGCTCACGTCACCACAGACTTATTCTGTGAGTTCCTCAAACGGTTCTTTGTTACCACTCATGTGGTTACCCATGTCGAGATATCACACATCAGGGTGTTCACATTCCTTTTCTTGTGCGAGGAGGAGTGTGGTACCTTCTTCTTCATGATGAGATGTTTCAACATAGTTGGATCATTCATTGTGATCCACTTTGCTCCAATAATCATAAGAATAATGGCCAAATTTCTTACATTTGTGGCATTGAATGTTCTTTGCATTTCCATGACCACACATGAAACGACCTCCACCATTCCCTCTTCCATAAAAGCTGGTAGTATTTTGTTGCTTTTGTTGAAGGTTTGGATAATATCCACGCCCTCTTTCTCTTCCACGATGACCGCCTCATTGTGTGTAGCTATTATTTTGTTCTTGTAGAGTCAGCTTGGACTCCAAGGCATGCCATATTGTTGAACCAACATTATTTTGCATCCATTTCTCATGCACTTGTAACGACCCCATCAGTTCTTCAATGGACAGTTTCTCCAAATCCTTTGATTCTTTGATTTCCACAACCACATGCTCAAACTTGGTTGTGAGAGATCAAAGTGATTTTTTGATAACTCGAATGTCCTACACTTTTTTACCATTCCTTTTCAAATTGTTAACAATAAAAATTAATCTTGAGAAATAATCAGAGATACTCTCACCTTCTTTCATGTGTGCCACTTCAAATTCCACTCTTAATGTTTGAAGACGCACCCGCTTCACTCGATCAACACCTTTGAAGATGGTGGAAAGGGTATCCCAAGGTTGATTGCTTGATGTTTCTTCGACAATCTTTTCAAACGTTGATTCATCTAACCCTTGATAGAGGAGGAACAATGCCTTGTTGTCTTTCTTTCTTTGATTTTTGAGGCCCATATTTTCTTCATCCGTGAAGGCAGCTTTTTCCTCTATAGATGGTATAATGTACCCGTCGGTGACGATCTCCCATAATTTTTGTGAACCGAATAACGCCTTCATTTGGATGCACTACCTTTCGTAGTTTTTCTTAGACAACTTCAAAAATTGGGGATGGATTGAGGCCATCTTAAAAAAATAGAGGATCTTGGTAACTAGATCTGATACCAGTTTGTTGGCTATACATGATGAGAAATTTCAGAGGAATATAATTTGCAAACAAAACAAAGGAGCTTTCAAGATTTTTATTTCACAATGATTTCAGACTAAAATTACATCAATTTATAGACCCAAAACATTAAATGCAGAGCATTTATGCTGGTACAAAGAAAGACCAAAACATTAAATGCAGATCATTTCTGATGGTACAAGGAAAGACCAAAACATTAAATGAGGAGCATTTATGGTGGTACAAAAAATACCAAAATATTAAATACAGAACATTAAATTCATTCAATGAAAATAAATGGAGGTGGACCCATGGAAGAGAAAAAAAATGTGCATGTAATAAATGATGCCAGAGAAAACAATGCAGGCATCTTTGACTCATGGTTTTTGTTTGCAATTCCAACAACGTTGTGGAGGATGAGGTTCACGGTGGTGATGAAGGTGGCATTATAGGAGCTGCAGATTCCCATTGATGGAATACGTGAGATTTCCCTGAGATATTAGTGAAGAGAGGGAGGAGGAAAAGTAGAGAGAAGGGGAAGGTGGTAGAGGCTTTAAACGAGAAGAAGAGTGTGGGGAAGGACCTGCCAACCTGTGAGGTGGTGGAAGATAGGCTTTTGTGTCTCTCTACTATATCGACGTACCTCTACCCACTGTGTAAAATATAATAATATAATAATAAATTATAAAATTTTACATTTTACTCTTTCGTTACTCATTTCATTATCCACTTATGGATAATATTATAAAAATAAAAATATTGTAAAAAATATATTAAAATAACACAAATCATGTTATGTATGAAAGTTCAATTTCCTATGCTACGTATGAGTCATTTGGAACTCTGGGTAAGTATCCTGATCCTATTTAAGCATGAATATAGAACAACATAAGGATAATCCTTCATCTACTTTAACATGAACTCTATCTATCATAAGCATGAATGTTTGGAACATAAGGATCATTTTCCTATAAGTACGATTCCCCTAAGGGTCATTTGATTTGCATTGAAAAGATCATTCCATGAGGGTCCGTAAGCATGAAAATAGTGGGAAATAAGGTTGTACTGGTAAAATGAAAAAAGGAAACTACTACTAGTTGTTCTTTTTATGAATAATTTTTTTGGGTTTTTTCAGATGGGTATCAAAGTTGCTACTTGCCCAAGAGCTTGTTTTTATTTATCTATTAGTTAGAAGAAATGGGAAATTTTGGAACACTACATGAGATTGTGGGAGAAAAACCCACTTTTCATTTTTAGTGAGATTTGCGGGAGGATCTTGGTTGAAAAAAATGGTTTTACTTTTATAATGCTTTCCTTTTGAAGGCTTGAGACATATTTTAATATACCAAGTTGGGTATATAGAAAATTAAATGAGAAATTAATGAATCACCTACATAAGAAAAGTGATTTCATAAAGAGAGAGAATATTTCTTCTTAGAAATATCAAGGTAGATGAAACTTTGAGAGAATGAAAAATAATAAATGAAGATCTCATTGCTTTACACAAAAAGTGTTCTAGACTGGGTGCGAGTTTAGAAAAAGGTCAAGTGTCTGAAGTGAAGGTTGTGTGAGCTACATAAAAATATGTATACCTAAGATTTCAAAGTTGAGAAGAATGATAAATAGGAGTGCGTATATATGTGGTGGTATTCATATGAAAATATTTTTTTTGTGAGCTTATAGTTCTAAGCCCGAGAGAAGAAGAAGAATTTGATCCATAAAGGGTACTGAAAGTTGTGAGTTGAGCAGATCAAGTTCTTCAGAGTTTATTCATCAGGTAGATTCTAAAGTGGATATTCTTGAAGAGGGTGAGCCATGTATTATTTTTATTCTAAATATTATCCATCCAACTTAAGGAGGAGGTTATCTCATACATTTCTAAAGTAACGTGTATTCAAAAGAATACCTCCCTCATTTGGTGATGTTTTATTTTCAATGTAACTATCAGGAGACAATAAAACCTATTAGAGTAGTGTATGTGTTAGGAATCATGGGTCTTGGGATAATGTTATCCCAACTAGGTTGAATACCCTGGGGGGGGGGGGTGAATTGGGGTATGACATATTAAAACAACTATCCCTTTGGATCTTGTTTCGACGTTAAACAAATCACTATTCTCCCTTTTTCCCATACTAATGTATGAATGGAAATGAAATCATGCATTATACACAAAAATTTTACTTGGTTCATCATCACTGGGCTATGTCCAAGGAGCATAAAACGAAAATGTTCTGATGTACCAAATATACTAAGAATCACAGCCAAAAAAAGGTTCGGGCTAGATCACTTCTATGCTCAGACTCACTACCTTTGCAAAGTTTAGGGACAAATAACTACTTCCCAATGTTCACTACCTCGATCTCTCTTTCGATGGATCACTGTTGGTGGAAAGGATCAAATTTTTCTTCTTCCTTTTCTCACTGCTCTGGAAAGTATTTACACACAATTTATGGAAATGTAGGTCCCTTCATTAGCAATAATGAAAGCATCCTCAATTGAAGGTAGATGCTCTATTGAATCCCTACTTTTATTCACTTTATGAATACCACTTTACCACAGATTTAATGGGAAACCCTTTCAAAACACTTTCACAATACTCACTGCCTTCACAAAAGTTACACAACCTTCGCAAAATTACCTAATTATTAACCAGCATATACTTCCTTTATGAACCCCACAACTTTCACGAAGCTTAACCAACCTTCCTAAATAAACCTCATTTAGAAAATATCAAAAATATCACAAATCTCAATTAGCCTTTACAAAGATCAAAACTTTTAGTTGACTTTTTATATCCTTTTCAATCTTCAATACTTTTTTGATGCTTAAAAATTTCAGTCAGCTTTTATAGCCTTCATGAACATCCTTTCTTCATGAAATTTTTCACAAGAACAACCTTTGCGAATCACCTTCGTGATTTCAGAGCATTTGAATCTTTATTAAGACTTAATCTACTTTTCTGAGGGGGTAGAAACCTATTTAGAGGCATTGGCTATTATTCTATAAGCTTCCATCAATTTCATAAACATTTCAAGAAGCTCTGTAATTTTGTTTTCTAAGCTCTTGGGAAATTTTCCCTTTGAAAAGCTTCTCGTAGTTATGGAGATTACTGTCAAGCCTTCACAAATTCTTGATTCTCAAGAATGTTAGGTCCACCAGGCTAGATATCCTGAGAGGGGGGGGGGGGTGAATCAGGGTATGAAAAATTAAAACTACCCCTTTTGATCTTGTTTTGTTGTTAGAAAAAACTCTCTTCTCCCTCTCCTTCTTGTTGTAGAGTATGAATGAATCTTAAAGCATGCACAAGACACAAAAATTTTACTTCTTTCACCCACACTGGGCTATGTCCAAGGAGCATACAATGATGTTGTGGTGATGTAACAAATCCACTATAAGCACACTGCTATTTACAATTTTGAAGTGGACTCAATATCCCTTCTAGTTTACAACCATTCACAATTTGAGAAATCACTACTCTCTCAACTGAAGTGAGCTCACTACTTCTTCAGAATATCCACTCACAGCTGATAGACCTGTAGGTCACTTCATTAACACTAATGAATACATCCTATGTTATAGATAAATGCTATGTTAAAGTCCAAATTTCTTCAACTAATGAATATCTCTTTTACACTGATCACTGGGCAACAACATTTAGAAAAAAATTCACAAAGCTTCTTACTTCACGAATCTCCCAATTATGAAAAGCTCAAACAAGCCTTCACAATTCTCTAACCTCTTCGCGAAGCTCATAGGTACGCAAAGCTCAAAGGTTCATAGAGCTCACAGGTTCTCATGTATCACTAGATCGTAGAGCTCTCTATATCACTGAGCTCATACTGGTCTTTGCGATTTTGAAAAGCTAAACAAACCTTCATGAAGCACACATCCTATGCAAAGCCAAACCGGTCTTTGCGGCACACCTCCCTTTCGTAGAGCTCAAATGCCTCTAAAAATTAATTTTTCTTTCATGAAGCACCCCACTCCACAAATATCCTTCGCAATTTGAGAGCTTAAGGTTTTTTGCTTGATCTCTCTTCTTCTATCGATGGGGTCAAGGCCTATTTATAGGTGATTCCACTGACTCGATAACCTTCTGTGCAAAGTCAGTTCCATGTCAGATCAAATTGCAATGCTCCAAAATTTCCATCGAAATTCTCTCTATATTGTGAAGCACCACAAATTTTTTGGGTTGTAGAGATCATCGTAATCGCGAAGTATTCCATCAATTCCTTTGCACCGCCGCCGCAAAGATTTGCCACAATGCTCTTCATCCCTACTGTTCACGAAGCTCGTCGTAATCGCAGAGATCACTGTCAACATTCTTATAGTCTCTACAAAATCCAGTTCAAGAATATCATCTTCACAAGACTCATGCCTTTTCCATGTTTTGATGAGATCTTAAAGGAAACCAACTTTTCACGATGCTCACCAAATTCCAAATTTTGGACCCCAAAAATTTGGAAAACACTGGAAAATGGAACCAACTTGTATCTGTTCTTTTGTACCACCTCCAGATCTTCTATTCCTTTTTCATGGTTATTTTTCAACATGTATTTTCAACAAAATCTCTGGAACTTGACAATTCACCATAAAAACCCGCATTTTCAACAAACACAACCAACAAAAAAATGATGCAATGTTACCTTGAGGGATTTTTTGCCAACAATATCCCCCTTTGGGTTTGTTGACAACTCTTCTCAAAATTATTCTTTACACTTTGATACCTTACTAAAGCTCCTTCCATCATCTACCACCATTCGCCTCTTGTGACTCAGATAGCAACCAAATATTCACTCACCACATACTCTAAGCCCACATGAGCGATGATCGGTGTGAGAAAAAAGAGTAGTATAAAAATTTAATCAATGAATCACTTCATTTCTGACATCAATTTTCGATACCATACTGATACCAATAAAATGATTTCTTAACGAACCTCAGCTATCGTGATATCTAATCTTTGATCGATCACTTCAAGCATCGTCATATTTAAAACTTATACTCCCCCTATTTTGTTTCTCTCCCCTATCTCTCTGCTCCACCTATCAGCTTCTCCCCATGTCTTTGACTAAGAAATTTTCACCCTTTTTAGCCACATTTTCTCCCCCTTAATGAACTATTTCCCCCCCTTTGTCAACAAACCCAAAGGTCACTCCTTTTTGGTCTTCAATAGAGTTGAGAACACATATAATAACATTAATAAAACATACACCATACCTCAAGGAGGGGGGGGGGGGGGGTCCTACATTCACACTTTCTCAAGTGAGGGGAGTCAACTAAACTCCCATAGTTTGTTGATTCCTCTCAAAAGGTTCCTTGGGTAAGGCCTTTGTCAGAATGTCTATAACCTATAATCTTGTAGGCACATACTCCAACTTCATGATTCCCTACTCAACCTTATTCTTGATAAAATGGTACTTTATCTCAATGTGATTTGTCCAGGAGTGATGGATGATATTTTTTCTAATATTTATAGCACTTGAGTTATCACACTGGATTCCGATCGGAGACTTCACTACAAATCCCATATCATAATGCTGTTGCTTCATCCACAATAACTGTGTACAATCTTGAGTGGACGTAATATACTCAGCTTCCGCGATGCTCAATGAAATGAAATGTTGCTTCTTTCTTATCAAATAAATACAAAATCCACCAAGATAGAAAGAACCTTCTGAAATTGATTTCCTGTCATCCACTGAATCAGCCCAATCTGCATTTGTATATCCCAACAGCTCTTGCAGATATTTTTTATTATAAATCAAACCAAAATCCATAGTTCCTTTGATATACTGAAGTATTATTTTCATCGCAAGCATGTGAATTTCCTTGGTATTGCTTTGATATCACGCTTCTTGGCATGTAGAGAAAACAATATCAGGTCTCTTCGCTGTTAGGTACAGTAAACTTCCAATAATCTACCTGTATTTTGTGATATTAATTGCCTTACCATCATCATATTTCGATAATTTCATCCAGGTAGCAACCAGAGTCTTCATATCATTGGAATTTTCCATTACAAATATTCTCAGAACCTCCTTGGAATATTTGGATTGAGAAATGAAAGTGTCATTCCTTCCTTGTGACACCTATAAACTAAAGAAAAATGTCAGCTTACTAATCATTGACATTTTGAACTCACTTATCATGAATTCGGAAAACTGTATGCACTAAGATTCATCTGATCGGCCAAATATTATGTCATCAACATAAACTAGCACTATCATCTCTTGATTACTGTCATTGTTGAAATAGATATTGTAATCAACTTCACCACATTGGAAACCAAGCTTCTTCAAATACTAACTGAGTCTTGAGTACCATGCTCTTGGTACTTATTTCAGCCCATATAATGCCTTTTTAAGCCAAAAAACGTTGTTCTCATCCTCATGAATGAGAAAACCATCTGGATTCTTGATATACACTTCTTCCTCCAAAACCTCATTCAAGAATTCATATTTTACATCCATCTGGAACACTTTGAACTTTCGTTGCACTACAATGGCTAGGAATAATCTAATTGTCTCCAGCCTTGAAACCGATGCAAATGTCTCATCGATATCTATTAGCTCTATTTGGGAGTATCCTTTGCACACTAGTCATTCTCTATTTCAAATCACTATTCCATATTCATTCATCTTGTTGGGATAGACCCATTTAGTCATGATAACATTCTTATCTTCTGGCCTCGAAAAAATCTCCCACGTCTGGTTCTTCTCAATTTGATCTAGCTCTTTATTCATAGACTGAACCTAGTTTTCATCTTTAGCTACATTAGAAAAGAATTTAGGCACTACTTGTGATAGGAATGATGTCTTCTGTTGTGATTTCATTCTTCTTTTCTAAATCGGAGCTAACTGATCACCAATGATATTATTCCTGTCAATTTTAGCTCAACTCCTGGGCTTCTGTGCGTATACGGATTTTACTTCCTCATGCTCATCATCAGTATCTTCTTATGAATCAACATCATCCACTTCTGCTACTCCCATGTTACTTTCCTCTTCATCACTTTCATCAAGAAAATATTCACTGTATTGCTGAGTATTCTCTTCGTTTTCCACAATAGTGACATCATTGCTCTCAACTACTTTTCCCAGCCTCTTGTTAAATCATTTTTATGCTTTTCTTTTTACTGAGTAGCCAAGGAATATCCCCTCATCTCCACATGACTCAAATTTCCTATGTTTGTCCTTGTTGAGGATAAATAACTTACTTCAAAATATTCAAAAGTATTTCACTATTAGATTCTTTCCATACCACATCTCATATAGAGTCTTTATTTACTTTGGACACAATAGATCTCTATTATAAATGTAGACCGATGTCAACACTTCTTACTTTCAGAACTTCTCTGGTAGGTCCTTTTCTATAAGCATCATTCTGTTCATGTTGTTGCTGATTCGATTTATCCTTTCAACCACTCCATTCTATTAGAGTGTTCTTACTGATGAAACTTGGTGCCTTATCCTGTGTTTTTCGATATAGTTTTCCACCTGACTATTTGTAAATTCCATACCATTATCAGTACGAAACTTCATAATTTTCTATCCAAGCATCCTTTCGCACTCCCTACAATATTACTTTAAGCAACTAAACACATCGAACTTATGGGAAATAACAAATACCCATGCCATTATTCTATATTCATCAATGAAAAGAACATATTACCTCTTTCCATCAATTTATCTTGGTGTGATAGGCCCACAAACATCAACATGCACCAATTCAAGCATTATGGTTGACTTCTTTTCCATTATCTTGTATGTATTTATGATGAGATTCCCTTATTGGCATGCATCACACATGAGAGTATGATAACATGATAGCTTAGGGAGGTCTCCAGCTACATCACACTTAACCAGATCTTCTAGGGAAGTTTGGCATAGATTACCAAGTCATTTATGCCACAACTTGTTTTCTTTTTCTCTAAAAAAAGGAACATATCTTCTTCTCCACTTACCAAGTATATATTTCCCTCTGTTATTTTTTCCTATAGAACTACTGCACCATCTCTTCCTTTGATGACACATGTCTTCTTAGTAAACCTTATAGAATTCCCTGAGTCACATAGTTGACTAATGCTAAGAAAATTGTAATTGAGACCTTCTATAACCAAGACATCAACACGTATTATTTCTTTACCCCCAAACATTGCCTTTACCAATCACATTATCTTTAGGACTTCATTGTTTCCAAACTTGAAAAATCTTTATTTGTCATATTTTATGCCTGTAACTAGATCCTTATTTCATGTCACGTGATACATGCAAACACTATCAAGGATCCATACACTAGAACAGTCTGATGCTTTAAGGGAAATTTTTCTAACCACTTCCTTCTCAGCTCTCTTCTTCTTGGTCCATATTTTTGACTTCACACTTGGTAAAGATTTATATTTATGATCTTTCTTAGAGTGTGTTGTAACAGATTCATCCTAAAAAGCTACAAATATATTTTTCATTTTCAACTCACATGTTGGTTCATTAATCTACTGCTTGCAAAAATTTTGATTCTGCTTTGGCACATTCCTCTGTATGGTTGATGTGCAATATCTAGCCATGTACCCAAATCCTCCACACCAAAAATAGTGTCTTTAAAAATATTTTCTAGAAAACCATTCTCTGTTTGGCTACCAACTTTGTTCTTGTACCCTTCAGTATCTTTTGGCTATAGAACACACATTTTGTGAGTGTCCCATATTTCCACAACAATAACACATGATGAAAGGTGCATACCTGCATTTCATTTATATACTTCTAGTTTTTCCTTGGGTTATTTGAAATTTCTAATTCTTCTTTTTAAACATATCAATTTTCATTCTCAAAACGGGTGCTTGTAGTTTGACTTCAACCCTTAATGTTTTTTGTTTCTGATCAAGCCACAAATCAGCCTTAACGTCTGAGCTTGATTGTCAATTCTTTCCAGTTGAACTACTAGGATCATATTTTATCTTTTTAGTCTTTTGAATGATCTGCTTTCCTGAAAATACGTTGGGAGTCAAAACAATATCTTGGTCCTTAAGTTTTTTCCATAGACCGACAACTTCCTCTTCATGATCTTCAATACGCTTGACATGATCTTTTACTGTGATATTCAATCCATCGATCTCCTTCTTCTGTTCTTCAATCCTGAGTTTGTACTCACTAACTAATTCTGAATTCTCTGGAGTTGATGACATGAGTTTCTCAATTTATTCCATTTATTCAGTTTTTTCTTCTTCTTGCAGCAATATGTAGAGTTTGGCATCATGGACCACTTTGTTGTATTTCTTCGTTTTGGCACTCCAAACATCTATCTCTTCAAGAGAAGCTTCTAATTCAGCTTGCATATCAATTATTCCTTCAACATCTTCTTCTTCATCAATATTGTTTTCTTACTTTTCTTGAGCACTACATACAACAACCACCATAGCATTTTCTCCATGATCTTTTTAGTTCTCTATCTCTTCAACCTCCTCAACCTCAGACTCATCTAAACGATCACATTCTTGTGAAAGAAGATTCTTCTTATTAAAGAAGTTTCTCTTAAACTGTTTCTTGCCTTTCACATAGGCTGAAGAATTCTTCTTGGGAATTTCCACTTCCTCGACATCATCATCTTCTTGGAACCTTTTGGGACACCTTCCTGCAAGATGACCAACCTTTCCACATCTAAAACAAACAAGTGGAAGTTTTCCTTTGAACTTTCCTTTTTACTCTTTGAAGATTTGAGGAAAGAAATGACATCACCTCATCTTTATCTTCTTCTTCTTGATAATCTTCAATGGTGATCTTCTTCATGGATTTGAATGCCACCTCTTTGGATTTACCATTTTCCACAATATCATTATCATCATTTTGAATTTCATATGCTATAAGGGTACTATGCAAGTTATCTAGTGTCATCTCTTTCAGATCTTTGTCTTCAAATACTGAAACTTTTGGATTTAAGCGAGGTGGAAGTTTTCTCAGTATGTGATTCACAATATTTATGTCTTTAATGAATTCAGAAAGACCTCACATATCTTCCACTACAACATTTACCCTATCAAAGAATGTTTCAATATACTCATTCAGCTTCATTATAAGATCTTCATACTTGTTCCACAACACTTGCAATTTTTCTTCTCTACCTTTGAATCTCCTTCATATATGTTCAACAGTTTTTCACACATGGAATGTGATGTTTTACATGACATCACCTTCATATAGATAGCATTGGATAGGTATCCCCCTAAAGCATTGATTCCCTAAGCACCGACATCCAATTCTCATCACTCGGAATCTGATAATGCACCACTATTAACATCGACTGTTATACCATGCATTACAGCTATAAATACA
Source organism: Viscum album (assembly GCA_963277665.1). NCBI lineage: Eukaryota > Viridiplantae > Streptophyta > Magnoliopsida > Santalales > Viscaceae > Viscum > Viscum album. Next base: position 1,649,528,737 of record OY728136.1, read on the forward strand.
TCCATTCCCAAAGATTGAAAGTAGTGCTCCATCTGATTCTTCCATAGCTGAAAATTGTTCCCTCAGAAGATCATAATCCCTTTATGATTAATGACATCTATTTGAGAGAGAAAAACTGATATCAACCTTTCCCTCTGATAACAATTGTTAGGTCCGTTAGGCTAGATACCCTGATGGGGGGGGGGGGGTGAATCAGGGTATGAAAAATTAAAACAACTGCCCCTTTTGATCTTGTTTTTTTGTTAGAAAAAACTCTCTTCTCTCTCTCCTTCCCATTGAAGAGTATGAATGAATCTTAAAGCATGCACATGACACATCAATTTTACTTGGTTCATCCACAATGGGCTACGTCCAAGGATCATACACCGACGATGTGTCGATGTACCAAACCCACTATAAGTGCACTGCTGTTTAAACGTTCGAAGTGGACTCACTGTCCATCCTAGTTTACAACCATTAATAATTTGAGAACTCATTGGTCTCTCAACTAAAGTGAGGTCACTACTTATTCAGAAGATCCACTCACAGTTTATAGACTTGTAGGTCTCTTCATTATCACTAATGAATACATCCTCTATTATAGATAGATGCTCTATTGAATTGAAAATTTCATCAACTGATGAATACCCCTTTGCCATTGATCACTGATCAACAAACTTTGGTAAAACCTTCACAAAGTTCCCTACTTCGTGAAGCTCCCAATTATGAAAATCTTAAACAATCCTTCACAATTATCCAACCTCTTCGTAAATATCATAGGTTCACAGAGCTCACAGGTTCACAATGATCACGATATCGCAAATTTCTGTAGATCATAGAGCTCACTACTTCATAGATCTCACACTAGTATTTGTGATTTCACAAATCTAAACAATCCTTTGCAAAGCACACATCCCTCAAAAAGCCAAACTGGTCTTCACGACGTGCCTCCCTTTAGTAGAGCTCAAATGCCTATGTGAATTCCCTATGCTTTCGAAAAGAACCCTGCTTTGTGAATCTCCTTTACAATTTGAGAGTTTAAGGTTTTTCGTTTGATCTCTATTCTTTTCTCGAAGGGGTTGAGGCCTATTTATAGGTGATTCCACCGACTCGAGAACCTTCTGTGCAAAGTCAGCTCTACGTCAGCTCAAATAGAAAAGCTCTGAAGTTTCTACCGAAATTCTCTCTATATCATGAAGCACCACATAAATTTTTGGGTCATGGAGCTCATCATAATCATGGAGCATTTCATCAATTCCTTTACACTTCCACCACAAAGCTTTGCCACAATGATCTTCACCCCTGTTGTTCGCGAAGCTCATCATAATCACATAGATCACCATCAAAATTATTCTAGTCTATGCAAAATCCACTTGGAGAATCCCATCTTCACAAAACTCATGCCTTTATCATGTTTTGATGAGATCTTCAAGGAAATCAAATTTTCACGATGGTCACCAAATTTCAAATTTTGGACCCCAAAAATTTGGAAAACACTACAAAACGACACCACCTTGTATATGTTCTTTTGTACCACCTTCAGATCTTACATTCCTTTTTCATTATTCTTTGTCAACATGGATTGTCAACAACATCTACGGAACTCGATAATTCACCATGAAAACCGACATTGTCAACAAACACAACCAATACAAAAATGATGCAATGTTACCTTGAGGGACTTTTGCCAAACAATCTCCCCCTTTGGGTTTGTTGACAACTTTTCTCAAAATGATTCTCTCCACTTTGATACCTCACTGAAGATCCTTCCATAATCTACCACCATTCACCTTTTTTGACTCATATAGCAACCAAAGATTCACTCACCACATACTCTAATACCACATGAGCGATGCTCAGTATGGGAAACAAGAGTAATATGAAAAATTCATCAATGAATCAATTCATTTCTAACACCAATTATTGATACCATACTAATACCAATAAACTACTTTCATCACAAACCTCTTCTATTTTAACACCCCAATATTTCATAGTATATTATTTCTTCAATTTAATGCAATAACTTTCACTACACACAACACTGAGTTCAAGCGCATCACAACTTACCAAAATAGTCGTTCAAAAGCGGTTATGAATAGTATTAACTAAATTTTGAACATTATATAGTCCTTATAATTTTAGAATCCATATTATGAGATTCTTATACATAATGTAAGAACAAATTCATTTTTTTAGATAAAAGAATTATTTTTCAAATAATGCAATTTTACCGCCTTTTAATGGAGAACCCTTTTTAAATCCAATATTTGAAACTTTTATATATTAAATTTGAAAAAATAAACTTCTTATTTAGAATCAGTATATAAGAATTTAGTTTCAATAAATTTTTGGTGTTTTTCTGATAACTTTCATATTTGGGTGAATATTGAAAAATACTATATTTTAACTGAAAACAAATTTTTTAATCAAAATATTTTATAGTGTTGAATTATACATTTTAATGTTTTGGAAGTATAATTAGATTATATTTTTACCCTTTAATCCAATTTTGGTCATTGGAATTAATTTCACATTGAAATTATACATAAATAAGTGTCAATCTTTTGATAATTATTGTTTCTTAAAAACACACTATTTGTTTTGACAACGAGAATTAATTTTAAATTAATTAATGAAACTTATATGTTTTGAATTTTGTAAAATAGACATAATTTTTGGATTCAGAATATCAAAATTAGCTTAGGGTGAATTTTTGGTATTTTTCTGAAAACTTTCAATTTTTGATGAATATTGAAAACACTAAGTTATTGGTTAAAACCGACTTTTTATTTATTTAATTATTTATTTTATTTAAATTTAATTTATGTAAAAATAGATACATAATACCTATATAAGTTCAATGTAATTCATTGGAGTCATTTTATAATAATTTTAAAAATATAAAATTTTTATTGAACTTTTCACTGTCTTTACCTATCTCATAGGAGAATTTGCAAATTCACATAAAACTTAATTTTTCTTCTTCTATGAGTAGAATTTAGAAAATCTCAGAGACACGTTTAATAACAAGGAGTAAAATGTGGTTCAATAAGATAAAAATAATTTTTGGTGAAAAATAACTTTTTACTTTTATTTACCATGGTTAAAAGTAAATAGTGTAATTAAGGGTAAAAATGATATTAATATTATCCCAAAACATGTCCTAATTCTATTGGACAAGTGTATCTCGACGAAAAATAACCTTAGGAATAAAATATTATCATTCAGGTCTACTTGGATTAGATTCGGACATTTATTATTATTTAATTCAAAGAAGAGTTAAAAGAGTTAAAATCAAAGTTTAATAACTAAAACATTTTTAATATAGGGTTATACATAAGATAAATTAGATTATAAATATTCATTAAAAATATAAAAATATTTCATACATAATGGTATTTTATTTTTAATTTTTAAACATTAAATAATTTAATATATTTATGACACAATGATGATGAAGTAATTACCGTATTAATGAAAGATTAAGATAATTAATATTATAAATACCAAAATAAATGTAATTTGAGACTTTTTGTGAATTAAAATAATTTTATAGGTTAATATGACATATTATGATTGGTTATATGAATTTTTTCGAAGTAATAATGCTGTTATGAATTTATCAAAAACCAAATACCCAATAGTGTCAAAATTGACATAAAAGAGTTTTTAAAACAAATATTATATTATTAATTTATATTCTATTCCTAAAAATCTAAGGTTCGGCCAAAAGACTTATATCATGATAGTTGGATCATTAATGGAACACTTGGGGGTCTATTGGAAGTTTATTTTAAGTTTATCAACCTTATAATATAGAAATACAAAGAGACATGGTAAATGTCAAACTAATTAACTAAGAGTTAAAACTAAAATATAAGGTTAATAAAGTGACCCAAACCTGTATAAAACCTGTTGGTTGAGTGTATTTAGACCCATACACACCTTATACTATAAATAAATTAATTTGGAGCCATTATAAACCAAATATGAATTTATTATAAAATAATATTTTAAGTTTTTCCTAATGTACCCCTCACCCCTCTTATAAAAGGGCACCCCCTTCACTCTATTTCACACCTTATAAGCCATTTTGGATTGGCCAATACCTACCAAAATATCCTCTAAACTTCCCTCAATTCATCATAGAGGCCCTAATTAGGTCATAAATCCTACTTAAGGATCCCTTTTGATTAAATCAAAAGGAAGAACCCGAAGAAGAGGTAATGATTTCACCACCCTCTTTCAAGTTCTCGTATTCTTCCACTTACTCTTTCTTTGTTGTTTAAATTATAAAATAATAACTCCAGTATCTTATATATACTATGATGTTATTATAAATATGACACAACTATATTCATTGTCCTATCCATCTTATGAATGATAATGTCACCATGCGTGCGTATGTACGGCTTACCGTCTCCACGCCGTGGTGTAATTTGTTATTCAACATTATGATATTTGGATGGATATAATGATGAGTAATATTTATTTAAATAATGAAAATAACATGATAATGTCTCTGTAAAATTAATATACCATCCAATTCCACACCTTTAAGGAAATGATATTGTCGCTCATGCGTACGTAAGGATTACCGTCTCCACGACGCGATAAGATTCATTTCCACATTCACCATTCATCGACGATTATAAAAATATATATTACTAATAAGTATGTAATATATGACATAATAATTCTACTACATATATATATATGTAATTACATATATCTTATTCACTTAGTTCCGTTCAATACGATATGAAAACGGAAACAATGTTTATGCGTACGTACGGACTACCGTCTCCATAAACGAGGTTTTTTTATTTCATATATATGTCTATTATACATATTTCTATTCTAAATATATATGATATATAAATCATGTTTTATATTATATAAGTACTTAAATCTTGATCTAAGTGATACAATCAAGAGTAACAAGTGAAAACACGTACGATGAAGAAAGCGATTATTACCCGAAATGTTAATTTCACGTGAAAATTATTATTAAATGGGTAGTATAAAGTAATAAATGAATCATGTGTGATATCATAAATATTAATATAGTTATGGTATACATTAATAACATACTAAAATCTTCATACAATAGGTTAAATGTACCCTCGACTATAGGAAAGTGCAAGGTAAGGGGTTTTCATCTCACTCCTTATTCCCGCGAGATTTGTACCATATTGCCACTATTATCTTTTGTGTGGTGTATGTACTACCCATAGTTTTATTATTTGTGTAATACACTTTAATTTATGTGTATTTAAATATTAATTGTATGATACCTCTTTCATGGGGTGTATGTTTTGTATGTTACCAAATTGGTAAGAGTTTATTTCACAATCTCTTCATTATCTGAGGTTGTTTATACGTAATTATCAACTGGGACCTCTTTATCATCCACATCCATGTTTCTTAAAAATGTATTTCAAAACATTATTACTATTTTAAATAATATGGGTTAAAGTCATTTATACCCTTGTTTTAATTTTTATAAGAAGTTTATAAAGGAATCTTTCTGTCGTTTTCCAAACAAGGTCCTTTTTAACCTTTTCGACAGAATTAAGGTTAAAATGTCTTTTTTAACTTATACGGCGGGTGCGGCTATTTTACACCGTTATAAAATCGTCGAATATTCCTTTAAAATCTTATAAGAATATTTTCAAATTAATTGTTTTATTTTATAATTATGCTACTTTTAAATTATTTCAAAAAAAGGGATATTTCTCTCAAATAGTTTTGATTTCATCTATGTCAACATCCTTTGATGGATTTTAAGCTTATTTGAAGTTGATTTATTATGATTAAAATTTCCATATTATATTGAAGGTTTTGTGATATGTTTTACTGTGGATGTGTTATTTTTATACCATTCATGGTTTATGGATAAAGTATTTACATTTCGTATTCTAGTTTTAATACAAATGTTTATGTTATGTTTAAACCTGTTCATATGAGGAATGCATTGGACTTAGTAAGTAACGGGTGGAGCCTGCTATAGCTCCTTAATGCATTGGTAGGTATCATGAGAAAAACTAGTGCCTTGGAAAAAGGTCTTGACAAAATTTTATTTGTAGTCTTGGCACAAGGCCTTGACTATGTGGTTATGATAGTCTGACATTATGCATTCCATCATTATGAAAGTGGTTAGTGATATTGCATGTGATTATTCGACTAGTAGAATATCCATGTGAATAAGTAAATAGAATTTTTTCATTTTATTTTTTCCATATTATGCTAAAGTTCAACTTCAAAAGGCTTTTGTTTTTGTTATACATTGCCTTAAATGTTTATGCTTATTTATGAAAGTTTCCACTGTATTGCTTACCCTTACTGAGCATTTGAGCTCACCTGTTTCTATGTTTTATTTTTCCCAGGATTCCAAGAAGTGTATTGTGATTGATATGCAGGGTTAAGATAAGGGAATAATGGAATTAATAAAGGATTATTTATGTTGTTTTGTATGTTATAAAGTGTAATGTAACATTCATGTATGTAATCTATTTTCCAAGACTGATAAACTGATCGGTCCTTCGGGACTTTATTCCTTGTAATCATGCCAATGTATTAAAATAATGAACCGACTCTGGGTAACTAGGGTCTGGGCATTACAGCTATCGTGATATCTAATATTTGATTTATCACTTCAAACATCTTCACATTTAAAACCCATAATCCCTCTATTTTGTTGCTCTCCCCCTATATCACTACTCCACCTGTCAGCTTCTCCTTGTGTCTTTGACTAAGACATTTTCTCCCTTTTTAGCCACATTTTCTCCCCCTTAATGAACTATTTCTCCCCCTTTGACAACAAACCCAAAGGTCACTCCTTTATGGTCTGTAATAGAGTAAAGAACACATATGAGCACATTAGGGAAAAGCACACCATAGCACATAGAGAGGGGCTCCTACATCCACACTTTCTCAAGTGCAGGGAGTCAACTGAACTCCCAGAGCTAGTCTATGGCTCTCAAAAGATTCCCTAGGTAAGGCCTTTGTTGGAATGTCTTCAACTTGTAGTACTATAGGTATATACTCCAACTTCATGATTCCCTGCTCAACCTTATCCTTGATAAAATGATACTTTATATCAATGTTATTTGTCCTGGAGTGATGGATGAGATTTTTGCTGATATTTATAACACTTGAGTTATCGTACTGGATTCCAATAGAAGACTTCACTATGACTACCATATCATCAAGCTACTACTTCATCCAAAATGACTGTGTACAAGCTTGAGTGGTCATAATATACTCATCTTCCATGGTGCTCAATGAAATACAATATTTCTTCTTGCTTATCTAATAAATACACTATCCACCAAGATAGAAAGAACCTCCTGACATTGATTTCTTGTCATCCGATGAACCAGCCCAATCTTTAGTTATATATCCCAACAGATCTTACTGAGATTTTTCATTATACATCAAACCGAAATCCATAGTTCCTTTGACATACCAGAGTATTCTTTTCACTACTAGCATGTGGATTTCCTTGGTATTTATTTCATATCGCGCTACTTGGAATGTGTAGAAAACAATATTAGGTCTCATCGCTATTAGGTATAGTAAACTACCAAAAATCTGCCTATATTCATTGATATTGACTACCTTGCCATCATCATCTTTCTATAATTTCATCCAGGTAGCAACTAAAGTCTTCATCTCTTTGGAATTTTCCATTCCTAATCTTTTCAGAACCTCCTTGGCATACTTGGATTGAGAAATAAAAGTGCCATACCTTTCTTTTGACACCTGTAAACCAAGGAAAAATGTCAGCTCCCCAATAATTAAAATCATGAACTCACTATTCATGAATTCAGAAAACTGTCTGCACTGAGCTTCATCTGATCCACCAAATATTATATCATCAACATAAACCAGCACCATCATTCTTTGATTACTGTCACTGTTGAAATAGAGATTGTAATCAACTCTACCATGCTGGAAACCAAGCTTCTACAAATACTGATCGAGCCTTGAGTACCATGCTCTTAGTGCTTGTTTCAACCCATATAACACCTTCTTCAGCAGAAAAACCTTGTTCTCATACTCATGAATGAGAAAACCATATGGATAATTGATATACACTTCTTCCTCTATAACTATATTCAAGAATGTAGATTTGACATCCATCTGGAACACTTTGAACTTTCATTGCACTGCAATGGCTAAGAATAATCAGATTGTCTCTAGCCTTGAAATTGGTGAAAATGTCTCATCGATATCTATTCCCTATATCTGAGAGTATCCTTTGCACATTATTCATTCTTTTTTTGAATCATTGTTCCATATTCATTCATCTTGTTGTGATAGACCCATTTAGTCCTGAAGACATTCTTATTTGCTGGCCTCAAAACAATCTCCCACATCTAGTTCTTCTTAATCTGATCTGACTCTTCATTTATACCATAAACTTAGTTTTCATCTTCAGATGCATCATCAAATCATTTAGAATCGACCTAAGATAGTAAAGATGTATGTTGTAGTGATTTAATTATTTTTGTATGAACTAGAGCTGACTGATCAACAATGATATTATACCTTTCAATTTGAGCTTGACTCCTTGGCTTCTGGGAAGATAAATATTTTACTTCCTTGTGCTCATCATAAATATCTTCTTCTAAATTAGCATCAGACACTTCTTCTCCTCCCGTGTTACTTTCCTCTTCATCACTATCATCAAGAAACTGTTCACTGTGCTTCTGATTATTCTCTTCATTTTCTACAATAGTGATATCATTGCTATAAACTAATTTTCCCAGCCTCTGGTTAAAGCATCTGTATTCTTTTATTTTTCCTGAGTAGCCCAGGAATATTCTCTCATCTCAACGTGACTCAAATTTCCTATGTTTCTTCTCATTGAGGATAAATCACTTACTTCCAAATATTAAAAAGTATTTCACTGTTGGCTTATTTCTATACCACATCTCATATAGAGTCTTTCCTTCCTTTGGACACAACAGAGCTCTGTTAGAAATGTAGACCGATGTCAATGCTAATTCCTTCTAGAACTTCTCTGGTATGTCATTTTCTATAAGAATCATTCTGGACATGTTATTGATGATCTAATTTCTCCTTTCAAACACTCCATTATATTGGTAAGTTATCATTGAGGAAACTTGATGCCTTATCCCATGTTTCTCGAGATAGTTTTCCACCTGACTGTTTGTTAATTCTATACCATTATCAGTACGAAACTTCAGAATTTTCTGTCCAAGAATCCTTTTGAACTCTCTATGGTACTGATTTAAGCAGCTAAATACATCAAACTTATGGGAAATAACAAAAAACCATTCCATTATTCTATAGTCATCAATGCAAATAATGTAGTACATATTTACTTCAATTTCTCTTGGTGTGATATCCCTAAAAACATCAGCATGAACCAATTCGAGCACTCTGGTTGAGTTCTTTTACTTTTACTTGTACTTATTTCTAACGAGGTTCCTATATTGGAATGCATCGCATGTGTGAGTATGATAAAGTGATAGATTAGGGAGTTCTATAGCTGCATCACACTTAACCAGACCTTCCAGGGTAGGTTGGCATAGATGAGCAAGCCGTTTATGCCACATCTTGTTTTCTTCTTCTCTGAAAACAAGCACATATCTTCTTCTCCACTTACCAAGTATAGATTTCCCTTTTTTCCTTTTTCCTATATAACTACTGCACCATATTTTCCTTTGAAGACACATATATTCTTCGTAATCCTTATAGAATGCCCTGAGTCACACAATTGACTACCACTGAGAAAATTTTGACTGAGACCTTCTACAACCAAGACATCAACACGTCTTATTTCTTTGCCTCAAAACCAAGCCTTTACCGATCCAATTATCTTCATGCATACATTATTTAAAAAATTGAAAAATCCTTCTTTTTCATATTTTATTCCTGTAACCAGATCCTTATTTCCTTTTATGTGAGACGTGCGACCACTATCAAGGATCCATACACCAGAACAGTTTGAAGCTTTAAGAAAAATTTCGGTAACCACTGCCTTCTCAACTATATTATTCTTGGTCAATATTTTTGACTTCACACTTAGTAAAGATTGATATTTTTGATCTTTCTAAGAGTGTGATGGACCGAATTCATCCTAAAAATTATCAAATTTATTTTTCATTTTCAACTCACCTGTTGATTTATTGATCTGCTGCCTGTGAACATTTTGATTCTTCATTGGAACATTCCTCTGTATGGTTGATTTGCAGTATCTAGCCATGTGCCCAAATCCTCCACACCAAAAATAGTGTCCTTTGAAATATGTTCTAGATAACCATTATCTATTTGGTTGACACCTCTGTTCTTTTTCCCTTTTGTATCTTCTGGCTATATAACACACATTTTGTGAGTATCATATCTTTCCAAAACAATAACACTTAATGAAAGGTGAATTTCTACATGTCATTTCTGTATTTCTAGTTGTCTCTTGGGTTCTTTGAATTTTCTGATTCTGCTTTGTACCCACATCAATTTCCATTCTTGAAACAGGTGCTTGTGGTCTGACTTTAACCCTGAATATGTTCTATTTCTGATCAAACCCCAAACTAGCCTTAACATTTGAGCTCGATTGTTGCTTCTTTCTGGCTGAACTACTTGGATCCTATTTCATCTTTCCAGTCTTTTGAATGATATGATTTCCCAAAAATGTGTTGGGAGTCAAAGGTTTTTCTTGGTCCGTAATGTTTTGTTGTAGAATGATAAAATCCTCTTCAAGCTCTACGATATGCTTGACGTGAAATTTTACTATGATATTCAAGCCATCGATCTCCTTCTTCTATTCTTCAATCATGAGTTTGTACTCACTAAATGATTTTGAATTCTCTAGAACTGATGACCAAAGTTTCTCAATTTCTTCCATTGATTCAAACTTTTCTTATTCTTTCTGCTTCATGTAGAGTTTGGCATCACAAACCAATTTGTGGGATTTATTCATTTTATCTCTCCAAACATCTATCTCTTCAAGAGTAGCTTCTAATTCATCTTGCATATCAATTCTTCCTTCAAAATATTCTTCTTCATCAATGTTGGTTTCCTCATTTTCTTGACCACTACCGACAACAGCCACAATAGCATTTTCTCCATGATCTTTGTAGTTATCTATCTCTTTAACCTCATCAATATCAAACTCATCTGAACTATCACATTATTGTGAAAAGAGATTATTCTTCTTAAATAAGTTTCTCTTGAACTATTTCTTACCTTTCACATAGACTGAAGACTTATTCTTGGGAATTTTGGCTTCGTCAACATCATCATCTTCTTGGAAATTTTTGGGACACCTTGCTACAAGATGACCAACCTTTCCACATATAAAGCAGGCAAGTGGAAGTTTTCCTTTGAAATTTCCTTTTCCTCTTTGAATATTTGAGGAAAGGAATGAAATCACCTCATCTGTCTCTTCTTCCTCCTAATAATCTTCAATAGTGAGATTCTTTAAGGCTTTTAATTCCACCTCTTTGGATTTCCCCTTTTCTACAACATCATTATCATAATTTTTCATTTCATATTCTCCAAGGGTACTATGCAAGTTATCTAGTGCTAACTCTTTCATATATTTTTCTTCTAATACTGAAACCTTTAAATTGAAGAGAGGTGGATGTTTTATCAGGATGTTCTTCACAATCTTTGTGTCTTCAATGACTTCACTAATACCTCGCATATCTTCCACTACAACATTTACCCTATCAAAGAATGTTTCAACAGACTCATTTGGGTTCATTCTAGGATCTTCATACTTATTCCACAACACTTGAATCTTTTCTTCTATAACCTTTTAATCTCTTTTATATATGTTCAAAAGTTTTTCCAACAAGGTATGTGATGTTTTACATGACATCACCTTAATATATATAGCATTGGATAGGGATCCCCATAAAGCATTGATTCCATTTGCGTTAGCATATAATTCTATTCTCTCAACATCCAATAATGCACCACTATTAATATCAGCTATTATACCATGAATTTCAGCTATAAACACATCCATTCAAAAAGATAATAAGTAGTGATGCATTCGATTCTTCCATAGTTAAAAATTGTTCCCGTCGAAGATCTTAATCCCTCTATGATTGGTGACCTACATTTGAGAGAGAAACACTGATATCAAACATTCCCTCTGATACCAATTGTTAGGTCCATTAGGCTAGATATCTTGAGGGGGGGGGGAATCAGGGTATGAAAAATTAAAACAACTGCCCATTTTGATCTTGTTTTTTTGTTAGAAAAAACTCTCTTCTCTCTCTCCTTCCCATTGCAGAGTTTGAATGAATCTTAAATCATGCACATGACATAGTAATTTTACTTGGTTCACCCCCACTGGGCTACATCCAAGGAGCATACGCTGGTGATGTGCCGATGTACCAAATCCACTATAAGCGCACTACTTTTTTCAAGTTTTAAGTGGAAACACCATCTCTCCTGGTTTACAACCATTCACAATTTGAGAACTCACTGCTCTCTCAACTGAAGTGAGCTCACTGCTTCTTTAGAAGATCTACTCACAATTTATAGACCTGTAGGTCTATTCATTATCACTAATGAATACATCCTCTGTTATATATAAATGCTCTGTTGAAGTCAAAATTTCATCAAATAATTGATACCTGTTTTCCACTGATCACTGGGCAAAAACAGTTGAAAAAACATTCTCAAAGATCCCTACTTCACAAAGCTCCCAATTAAGCAAAGTTCAAACAAGTCTTCACAATTCTCTAACCTCTTTGTGAAGCTCATTGGTTTCCAGAGCTCACAGGTTCGCAATGCTCACTAGATCGCAAAGCTCTCTAGATTGAAAAGCTCAATGCTTAGTAGAGCTCACACTAGTCTTTTCAATTTCGCAAATCTAAACAAGCCTTCCGGAAGCGCACATCCTCCGCAAAGCCAAACTAGTCTTCCCAACATGCCTCCCTTTCACAGAGCTCAAATGCCTCTGTGAATTACCTTTTCTTTCAGGAAGTACCCTACTCTATTAATCTCCTTTGCAATTTGAGAGCTTAAGGTTTTTCGTTTGATCTCTCTTTTTATTTAGAGGGGGTCATTGCCTATTTATAAGAGATTCCACCGACTTGAGAAACTTCTGCATAAAGTCAGCGCCACATCAGCTCAAATTGTAAAGCTTAGAAATTTCCTCCAAAATTCTCTCTATATCATGAAGCACCACGGTAATTTTTGGGTCATGGAGATCTTTGTAATAGTGGAGCATTCCATCAATTCCTTTGTGATTCCACTGTAAAGCTTCACCACAATGCTCTTCTACCCTACTCTTTACGAAGCTCATCGTAATCGCAAATCTCACCATCAACATTCTTCCAGTCTCTGTGAAATCCACTTCAAGAAGCCCATATTTACAAAACTCATGCCTTTTTTATATTTTGATGAGATCTTCAAGGAAATCCACTTTTCACGATGCTCACCAAATTCCAAATTTTGGACCCCAAAAATTTGGCAATCACTGGAAAACGATGCAACCTTGTAGTTATTCTTTTGTACCGCCTACAGATCTTCCATTACTTTATCATGGTTCTTTGTCAACATGGATTGTCAGCAAAATCTCTGGAACTCAAAAATTCACCATGAAAACCTGCATTGTCAACAAACACAACCAACACAAAAATTCTGCAATGTTACCTTGAGGGATTTTTACCCAATAGAGACCTTCACAAAACCCAGCCTTTGTGACACCGAATGCCTTCACAAAGATCCATACCTTCACAAAACTCCCATATTCACAAAAATTATTCCTTTTTCACATTTTTATGATGTATTCATAGATATAAAACTTTCACAATGATTGAGGAAACTTCCAAATTTTGGACCCCAAAGGATCTAAAAATCTTGGGTGCCTCAGTGCAAACCCATTTTGAATGCCTAGTCTTTCCAAACTAGAAGCTAGTCAAAGGGCCTATTAAAATCATTACAGGAGGACTGGAAGAACCCTTCTATCGAGAACCACCACAAGAATCATCACAATTTCTCTCTCCTTTAAAGAAACTCATAGAACCACTAATTTGAGAAAAAAGAACTCTCATAAATATTGATTGACAATCCTGGTCAAGCTCAACCATCAATTCCATATCCAGTACATTAACATAAGAATAAATATTCAACAAGAATACTTGAGAACAAATATCAAGTCAAATACCCATATCGAATCGTCGAGTATTCATATTCTCATTTTATACACTATCAGGTTAAAACTTTACAATCTTGACAAATTGGTTTGAATACTATATCATAATCTTATCAGCCTACTTGAGTTTGAAAAAATCCATATCCTTTTCTATCTCCACATATTCTAGATAAAAATGATCAGTGAAAATAACCCTAATGTTCTTCCACTCCAAACCCTCACGCTTCTTCACTATCTCCATTGATTCCAACCATATATTTCTAGATCTTACCAGCTTGAAGGTGGAACATTTCACGTTAATTGAATCAAGTGTTTTGAATAATTAAAATAGAAGCTTTATCTTCACCAACCAATCCTCAATCTATTGATGATTATTTGAGACTTGGAACATTGGTGGATTCTGGTGAGGAAACTCCTAAACATGATTCTGAGATTAATCCCTCCATGTTTCCATAGTTGGATCCTGAACAAGAATAGGTGATGGTGCCTTTCCTAGAGTTTGGAAAGCATGCACAATAATATCAACAGGATTCTGGTCCATAGGAGAATTTGTCCGCTGTGGTTCACCAATAGCTTCCTCCTAGGGCCCATTCACACATCTTCTTAGAGGAATGATGCTAAAAGACATCATTAAAAAACATTGAATACATTAAATATTACTTAGATCAACCACTCAAATAAGATCAATGGGAAAATCAATCCCATCAGACAGGAAAACATGATTTGAATTTTAAACTATCCAAATAAAAAAGTTGGGAAAAGACTAGAATTAGATCAAATTGTTGCACAATATGCCTTTCCCAGACCACCCTTAGATACTTAGGCTTGTTACTATGATATCTGTATAGATACTCACTTGAAACTACCTCCTAAGTCCCAACAAGATATCTCATGCTGCATACTAAATTCAAGGAAAGATTCTTAACCAGCACCTTTGATACCACTTTGTCACAAACCAGCCCCGATACCCTAGTACCCTGATACCAAGCCAAATATGACATAGCCTGAAGGGAATTAATGATATTCATGGGTTAAATAATATCATCTGACATCATACATGATAAAATAGGGAACACATTTTTCCAAAAAAATAGTGAACGATAAAGGATACAAGTCAGTATGCTCAACACTCCAAAGAGTGAATGTACGAGAAACCAAACATGTATTACAAAACCTAAAACAACACATCATCAAAGTAATCATAAGAAAGAAAAACATCCCAAGTGAAACATCACTCCATGCCCAAAGTTTCAAGAACATCCACCACCCCATGTGGTGATTTCCCTTTTCTCTCAGACCTAATAGAAGGAAATCTACAAATTCCCAAAAGAAATGGTATGGTGTGATATATAAAGCCCAGTAGGGTCTTACCAAGTTATCCATAATAGATTAAATAATAATAAACAAAACCATTCTTTTAATTTTGAATAAAATAGGGTATGTAGATACAATTTTATATTAAAAAAAACATACTTTCATTTCAAAATGATAGAAAACATTTCTAACATGTCTTAAATATGCATTTTTATATAAAATAATTTATATAAATAACTAGGCATGATTAAAACAGTTTCATAATCAATTGAATATATATATATATGAAAATAATCACATCAAAAACCATGGTAATATGCCCTGTAGTATGATAGTTTCTAGTTATAAGATCCTCACATGTATCATATTAGTGATCACAACAATATGTATACACACGTCCCTCAGGATCAGGCCGAATAAGACTCATCAACATCCCATCATGGATAAGATCTTCCAAACTAGTTTTTTATTAGAGTTTTTATTATTAATACATTACTAGGCAATCATCATCATAGAATGCTTGTCCAAAATAAACCACCAACTACCCAGGATCTTATGTGCTCAATTAATCAATAGAAAATGGAAAATATTCTCATTTCAAATCAAATATTATTTATAATTCAACTATCCAGTTTTCAATTTTGATATGCCAATTCATTTTCAAAACCAAAACATGGGGTTTTCATTAATTCATTCCTTTTTCAATATAAAACCAATCATTGGTTTTTAAAAAATTAAATTTAAGCCATTTTCTAAAATAAATTATCAAATCATTTAATCAATTCCATCAATTTCAAAATATGCACTAAATTCCAATTCCATTGGAATTGGGGGTTATTTTTCCAAAATCCATGCCATTTAAAATTCCAATTCAAAATCACATAAATTTGGGTTTTGATAAATCTATTAAATGCAATTTCAAAAAAATAAAACAAATCAAGGATTTAATTATATAGAAAATATCAAATGGAACCACCTACCTTTAACCATGGAATCAAATATCAACACCTGCAATGGGATCCACCAATGAAGAACGACGACGATAGAGATCAAGAAAAAAATGACTATAATCTAGATCCATTTAAGTATAGTTTAGTTACATAAAATTTTTGATGATATATCAAACTCTAAGGAGGAAGGAAGGAGATATCATGATAGATTAAATGGGAGGAGTTACACTTACTGAAGAGGGATCAAATCTTCTACTAACACTTTAATTCATCATAAGAGAGGGTTGGAGGAGCCAAAAAATACTTATTGGGAGCCTTCTAAACAATGGAATTTGAGTTAGGTAAGAGTGAGGGGTTTCAGAATCTTAAATAGGGGTTCAAGAAATTTAAAAAAAAATTTAGAATAAAATAAACCCACACGCATGATTATTTGGGTAGGGCTACATGGTTAGAAAAATCGTGCACCCTAATCGTGTGCCCCCTCTGGACTCACTATCAAGGCACAAAATTTATACTATGTGGAAGAAAAATTTGTAAAATCATGAACCAAATGTACAAACCCTAACTATCACTAAAGGTGTGCATATTTTGGAAAAACCATGTTCCAATCACGTACAGCCTAGAAAACCTCTAAAATTTTCCAAATTTCCCAAAAAAACCCGAGATAGTCCCCAACCAAAGAATAATCAAAATAAGGGTTGAGGAGTACATGAAAAAAGTAATAAGATTTTATAAATTGACTATAAATATTTTGATATTATCTCTTCTAGGTTTTATATTGATTTATTTTAGAGGCTTTTGACATGATAGAACACGGGTATGATTGAATTTTTTCAAAAAATTCAAGTGTACCACTCGCCCCACTTATGAAAGGCTAACCCATATCCTTTCTTATTAATAGATTAAAAACTATTTGTTTTAAAAATACCCTCAAAAATAACTTACCAAATTCCCTCATCTAATATTATAATCCTTAGTTAGGGTATAAATCCAACCTAAGAATGATTTTGGTCCAAACATAAGGAGGATAACCAAATAAGTGGTCATGTTCTTCAATGAGAATTTTTATTTTATTTCTTCCTCCAAATCCTCCAATTATTATCAAAACATATTGATATAATAACCTAAATATCTTCTATATATTTTTATGATGTTATAATAATAGCATGACCTACATTCATCCCCACTTTCATCAAATGGGTTATGAAATCATTTTTCGTGTGTGAGGTGGACTACCGCCTCACGAACCGATGCCATTAATTTTTCCATTACCACATATCATGGTTGGTTAGGATGATGGATATGAAAATATATATAATATTTATAACATAATTATACCTATAGAGTCATTATATCAAATATAACTTTTTTACTTTCCATTTTTTAAAGGATATGATAGCTTTGCTCATATGGACGGCGGACTACCGCCTCACAAAGTGATGTGATTCATCTTTCACTAACACATTAATAAATATATGTTATATACATGAAATTATTATTATATTATTCATATATTTTTAATTTTGAAAATATAATATATATTATTTTATTTCATACATTCTCACTCAATGAAATATGGTTACATCATTCATGTACGTGTGGACTACCACCTTCACGAAATGACGTGACCCTCTTTTAATCACCACAACACATGGATAATATATATAAGTATATTTAAAAAAATAATATGGTATTTATGATATTATGATCATTTTTTGAAGATAAAATAATACTCACCTTTTTTTCATAATGATCTATGAAAATTGAAAATGTTACTCTTACGTATGTACGACCTACTGTCTCCATGATTGTAACACACTTCATTTTCATAAATGTATTTCATGATTTGTTTTAAAAGTAAAATTGATGTAAAAATATGATAATTATCTAATGATTATTATTACTGAGATGATGAAACTGTATAATAGGCCTAGGAATTATAATTTTTATAACAAACCATGAATGAGAAAACAAGGAAATTAACACATGAAACAATGAAAATAATTAAATATTATTAACAAATGGGTGATAAGATGTTATAAAAGGATCATATATGATATTATAAATAATAATATGGTTCTTAAATAATTAAATAACATTTTTTAAGCCACTATATGTGAGGTTAAATCACATTAAACCAAAAATAAGTGTGAGGTATGAGATTTCATCTCAATTTCATTTCATTGAGGCACATTGTAAGGTCATGACCTTAATTTATTTTATATTGTGTATATAATTCCCATTTTTCATGTAATATCATGAATACTTCATTATTAATGGTATTTTAAGTTTTAGTTTGAATTATTTCATCTAAGGGGATTTAAATTAAAAGTTACCAAGTGATAAATAACTTCATAAATCAATTTATTTTCATTGAGTTATATTACTCCATTGTTATCTTTTATATTATAAGATTATATGGTTAGTTAATTTTGATTATTGTAAATACTCCAACCCCAGTTTCCTAGAGATGGTGCCTTACTTTATTAAATTGGTATAATAAAAAAGGAATTCACATCCCAAAGGACCGAATAGTTTAGTAGATTTGGAAAACCAGATACAAACAAAAGTTTTGAATTATAACTTGAAAGGAAAAATAATATAGAAACTCCATTGGAAACATCCATAAACTCCTAAACTATCCCTACAAGTCATTCGTAACATACATATTTTCATCTTGGGGAAAAATAAAACATAATAAATGGGTGAGATTATATGCTTATTAAGGGTAATAAATTCAACAAAAGCCATCATAAACATGAAAAATAATGAAATGTGAATAAATAAAACACATTACATTAAAACATAATCCTGAAAATAATATAGAAGGAATGAAATATGAATAAATAATTCCATATGAATAATCACATGAGAATGAAACTTAACCATGGATATTCTACTAGTCAACTAATAACATGAATTATTGATTACTAATATCATAATGAGGGAATGTATAATGCCAGACATCATAAACATACCATAAAGGCTTCGGGAAAGACACCATACATAAATGGGTAAAAACCCGATCTATTTTGTTAGACCTACCGATGTATTGAGGAGCTATATTGGGCCCCTCTCATAACTTAATAAGTCCAATTCATTCCTTATATGAAAGGGGTGAAACATAATCCGTATATAAATTCATATTGCAACTAGGATATGAAATGTAAATAATACCCCCAATCATAAACTTGACCATAAACTATCCAGAGTAATACAGAGAATGGTATCAAGATAGTACATCTTTAGTTAAAATATTCATAAACCATTAAATAAAATATGGTAGATTTAAATATAGGATATAAATAAAAATTAATCATAAAGACACAATAGAGGGTGTTGAAATAGATGAGAATACTTTGATAAAATCATTGAGAAATTCTTGAGAGAAATACCCTTTTACTTTGGAAAGAAGAGTTATTTTCGAAAAATCATTTGTATTTTTCATAAAAATAAAATTGTAAACATGTATATCCTAGAATAGAAAAGGGAATAAAATTATATTTTGGGAATATTAAAATAATATTCATACTCAAAATTTTAAATTTAAGTGAAAACATGTAAAAAGAGTGTTTAATAAACTTTAGAAACGAGCCAATTCAGTATGGTTTAAGAGAAAATATAAACGAGTCTTTAAAGCTTAGAAAGGAATAATTGTTTTTATGAAATCAGAAATGATATAATTTATTTTTTTCATTATAAAAATAGTAATTTTAGAAAAATATTTGTGTATTAAAAATGATTATGGAGTGTACTTGAAAATGGGTAAGAAATTGGGAAGTTCCCTTTAATCGGGCTTGCTTATTAGGAGGAATTGAGAGGAGAACCTTATAAATTTTGTATTTCCCCACCAATGAAAAAATAATTGAGATAGATATATATGTTTTGAACATAAAAAAATAATATATGAGGATTACATAATAATAATTAAGAATTACATTGGGGTAAATAGATAGATTGCATAACCCAGAGGAAAATGGAGGTTCGAGAAGAAACCCTTACCTTAATTCCTGAAGGGTTTTGAATTTGTACTTAACATCCTAGATAATGAAATTATATTCAATAATAAATTAATTTAGAACCTATAAAACATTTATTTGATTTATTATAATTTTATTATTTTTATTTATGGCCTTTTTATGAGTTATAATATTCAATTCCATCATTCGGAAGTGTTTGTTTCCTTGGTTTTGATTATTGGTTCACTTTTATATATGTAAGAAAGATCATGTAAAATGGAAATAGTTACCCAGAATTGAAGTTATATGTTATTAATGAAATTATAGTAGATTTAATGATCTTATATATAACTTTTTTCCCAAATATGAGGATGATTTATTAGATTAAACATTAATGATAATCGTTTAGATTATTTTGGTGTTTTTATCACCACAAACTAATATTGTCGTATTATTAATATTATATATATAATGGTTAAAAAACACTAAATAAGTTTTAATATACATATTATAATATTTTTTAATCATAAAAATGGTTTCATGACCCCCTTGAAGGAGGTAATGCAAAATGAAAATGCATCATCCACGATGGTGGTAAATCGACACATCACAGATGATGTTTTCATTTTTACAAAAAATGAGAGAGGGGAATAGGTTTGATCATGGATATTACATTAACATAACAAAATTATAGTATTTATAATATAATGGATTTATAATACCATTTTATTATAGGTAGGTGAGTAAAGGATAAGAAAAGAAAGAAATTAAAAGAAAATAAAAGAACAGAGGGGGATTTTAAATCTTAAATTCCTCTCCTTGAGAACCTCCTTAAGGAACTTTGAAATGGTGTTTTGTGTAAGACCATTAAGAAAAGAACACGGGGGAGTGTTTTGGGAGTGGTATTGGGCAGAAATTGGACAATATTCAAGGGTTTGGATGTGTGAGGAGAAGAGATGGTGATGGATGATATTTATAATGGAGGAGAGGAGTGTTTTTTAATCATTTTATTCATTATTTTATTATTTTGGTTGAAGAGTATAAATAGTTCAAACCTTATCACTAAATATATTAAAATAGTAAAGGAGAGTTTGAGTTTATTGGCTTAAATCATCCATACATTATCTACGACTCAATAATTCATGTATTTGTTAAATACCATATTTCACTATTCACAAAAAATTCAACTATTTTAGAAAAATACAAAAAATTAAACCTAATTTTTTTAAACATGTACAATTAAAAAAAGAATCTATTTTATGGAAATAAATTTATAAATATGAGAAATTTATTTTTTAAATAAAATAAACATTTACCTGAAAAATACTGATTTTAATATTATAACAGATTTTATGACACTTTAAAAAATTAATTAAGGTCTCATAAAATTTTATTATAATCATAAGAAAAATATATATTAATTTGTGAATATATTTCTTGAAAATAAAATTTATTTTAAATCATTATATTAATTATAAAATTGTAAATAAACATTTGTATTTCATAAAAACACAAACACTTAATTTATCATTTTTAATACATTTATTTACTTATTTCATGATATAAATATATTTTATTTTAATTCATAAGATACATAAATTTTTTATATTACTTTAATAGGGGAGGTTAATATTATATTGGTCATATTACTATTCCTAATGGTTATATTACTATTCTAGTGGTTATATTTAATAGTATATTATGGTTTTAAACTTGGTATTGCATGAGACATAAACTATCGAAGATATTAAATTTTAAAAGAGGCATAACATAAAATATTGGGGTGTTAAAATTATCTTATATTGTGGTTAAAATTTTTATATAGATTTAAATTTAACACACATAATTGATTCATTGATTAATTCTCACTTCAACATTATGATCATTGTAAGGGTTTATTTCAAAATCTTATTCTCACTGAGATTTTTCATTATTGAATTTAAATTGAATGAAATTATTTTATCATTGTATAATAAACCCATATAATTTTATAATCCTCTATTTATTCATTATATTTTCATGTAATTGTACTATTTTCCACTCTTTGGTACTATAAATTTTTTAGAATTTTTTTTAAAGAAAATATGACTTTATTTCTCTCATTGGTCGAAAATAATGTTTCATCCGAACCCATGTTTTCTAAAAATGTTTTAATTTTTTTATCCTTTAAAAAATGATTTATTAAAGACATTTATAACCCTTTTTTACTTTTTATAAAATAGTTCAAAATGAAACTTCTTATCATTTTCTAAACAAGTCTGTTTCTAAACTTTTTAAAATGAAAAAAGAATATTCTTTTTACATTTTATGACATGTAAGGAATTACCCATCGTCATTTTTTTGAAGCTTCCTTTGAAAGTTTACAAGTTTATTTTTAAAGAATTTTTTTCCTAATATTCTGTAAATTCTTAGTTTTTAAAAGTGATTTTCAAAGGGAATGAGTTTTTAAAATGATTTATGTTTTTAAAAATTATTTTTAAAATGAAAAGGATATTTTACTCAAGAATGTTTTTAAATTTAATTTTATATTATTTCTTTTCATTAATAAAAACAACCCTTTATTTTATGTATACTCCATTGGGGATATGTTGAATTAATACCATCTTTATTCTTCCTCTGGATGGTTTATTATTATTTTTACTAATGATAGTATTAACATTCACTTCCTTGTTTGATTTTTTAGTTATTAAATTCCCCTTGAAATATTTAATTTTCTATGATCATTAGACATTAAATCTCACTTAAATATCCATATTATTTATCATAGATATTTGTAATTCTTAATCCGTATCCCATTTATAAAAATGGTGTTTTACTCTAAATGTTATTTGATTGAATGATGAAATACTAATAAATATGAATCATTTACTCAATACAGATATTTGATGTTAAGAAATAATGATTCAAGAATTAAATCAATTATTTGATATATGCAGAATTCTTTAGACCTTCAATGATGGGTGGGGCCTGGTATTATATTTCCCCTTGATGCAACAGTAGGTCAAATGAGACAAATTTTTAAGCTATAATTATATTGGTTTTTACCTGTAGTTTAAACCATCTTGTAAAAGGTATTGATGGTAGAGGTATCATGTGCCTGATACATGATATCCAATAATTAATCATTCCATTCATTAAAAATTTAGTGATTATTATCCATGATATTTTCAGAATGATATTATATCTGGATGAATTTTAATCTTAGTTTATTGATTAAATAGATTGTGTTTTCAGTTATTTACCTTTCCATATTGATTATGATCTATCTTATTATCCAAGATATTTTCACCATGATATTATCTCTGGATTAATTTTATTCTCAACTTATTGATTAAATGGAATGTGTGTTCATATATTTTCCTTTCTAGGTTGATTATGCTTATTAATTCCTAATAGTTTCTACTATACATAACCCTCTCTAAGTATTTGAACTCACCATTGTTTTGTTTCCTTTACCAATAATCCAATAAGTATACTATTAATGATATTCAAGGATATTTTGGAGGGAATAATGATATTGTCAAACAAATTATTTTGTAATTTATGTTTTCAAATGTAATAAAAGAATCACGTGTGTATCTAGTTTTCCAAGACTAATAAAGTATTAATCCATTCGGAATGAGATTCATTGTATCTTATGATATTGAAATAAAGTATACATCGGCCCTAGGATACTGGGGTTGGGTTCATTATATTTAAAACAAATAAAAAATGAAATTATAAGAGGATAAGATAGAAAAAAGATATTTGAGAATTAAGTTGAGAATAAGACCAATGATATTTTACTACTACTATATTTTTTTCTACATTGAAGTTACTATATATGATGAATCCTAAATTCATACCAAAGATTATAAAAGATTAAAAATAAGATCTTTATATTGGTGCTGAAGCATCCAAGAGTTATTTTAATAATCATATTGGTTCTGGTTTGAACACATATTGTAAACTGGAGGGATCCTGTATAAATAACAGCCAAAAGACATTACTGTTGGGAAAAAAATTTGGGTAAAGAGTGATACCTTCCTTTATTATAATAAAATTATGATATTAGTGATAAATTTGAGTCTCAAAATTGACCCAAACATATAAAATATATTCACCCACATTAGGGAAAAACTTTTTAAAAATTATGTGTTCTCTTGTGTTGTTGTTTATTTATATTGTATACGGGTAAGGGTGATATTTTAAAATTGAGAGGATTATGATTCTAAAAAATCACATAGGTTGATTTCTCAGGAAATAAATTACAAAACTATAAAACTAATTAAACACCCTTTATCTATGTTTCACCATCATGCACCTTGTCTATTCAAGTGGTATTAAATTAATCTAGGGTCCCAATGAAAGATATTATCTTGATTGAAGTACTAATAAAGAATATCTATATTTCCAATAATATAGGTATACCCAATTTTTATGGAAAAAATTACCATGGATGGAATAATAAGATGTTTTCCTACATTCTCTCTTTTTGATTGAAGTTTATTTATACTACCACTATTGGTTTTATACCATTTTAGAAAGCTTCTCCCCTATAATCTACTGATAAAAGAAATATTTAAGTTGATGGTAAGAAAATTAATGAAATATTAAATTCCATTTCTGATAAGGTGTATAATGAATTCATGAAACTCAAATATACCAATGATATTTGAAATAATATTTAAAATATTTTAAAATAAATTTAAGATAAAGATATATAGAATAATATTTGAATATATAGGTATGGGTGATGATGATATAATTAATGAATTTTCCACAAGAGTAAATGAGATGGTTAGAAATATCAGATGTTTTGGTGATATATTAGTAGATCATACCA
Source organism: Viscum album (assembly GCA_963277665.1). Classification (NCBI taxonomy): domain Eukaryota; kingdom Viridiplantae; phylum Streptophyta; class Magnoliopsida; order Santalales; family Viscaceae; genus Viscum; species Viscum album. Next base: position 1,649,553,916 of record OY728136.1, read on the forward strand.
TTGTCAATAAATCAATGAGAACATTCCAAGATAAGTTTAATAAAAAAATTATGCTTTTAAATAAATATATGAATTGTATTTGGTGAGTTACTTAATATTATTGGTGGTTATAAAATGATAAAAGAACTTGTTTTCAAGATGAAGATCAAGGAGGAGAAGAATATGGAATTTAAAGATATGAAAAATGATTCAATTCAAGGAAGAAAATGAATATTACTTGGATGAAGTAGAATATAATGAATAAATGGATTAAGAAAATGAGATAATAATTTCACTTATTTGAAATAATTTCAAAAAATGGAAAAGTAAGTACAATATTAAAATCCCACTAAAATTTTTCAAGTGTTGTGGAATTGGGAACTTCATAATTAAATACCCAATGAAGAAAGTTGGCGAGTATAATGATGATGAGAAAGAAGTGTTTAAAAAAATAAATAGAGTAAAGGTTTTAGATACATCAAGAAAATTATTAAGAGGAACAAAATTTTTATGTGGATAAAAACAAGAAGCATTTTGAGAAAATAAGGTGATGACTTGTCCACTTAAGTTAGTCAATTATAATAAGACACTCCTAAAAGGTCTATAAATTTTGTGGATCATGATGAAAATCATAGATAAAATTTATGCAATGATAAATAATTTGGAGATAAATAAACTAATATTATGTTGAAGGTTGAGATTTAATATTGTCTTGGGTAAAACACCAAACTCAAGAAAGTTATAAGGTTTCAAAAGAATAAGGCTGGAAGAAAAAATAATTTGATGATAAGTTACTGAAACGAGATGTTGTTTTTAATGAAGAACTAAAGATTTTTAAGGTTAGAATTTTATGATAGGATAATAATTTCAAATATTTTAAGAGAAATATACTCTTAAATCGGAGGTGTTGAAAAAGTCATAATCAAGGTGACTTGATGCTAAGAAAACTTCAAAGAAGATAAGATACGACTACAAAAAGTCTGTTGAAATAATGACTGAATCATATAAATATATAGATAATGTTAACCAAAAAATCTAGGTAAAATATATTTATATAAAACACAAAGATTTTATATCTATTTGGATCAATCCTTGTGTGATTTATTTTTTATCCAAGGAAACTAAGACCATTGTAAGTATGAAATCAAGAGTCCTAATTTCTAATAACTAGATGGTGGTGATGGAGTAAAAGTGGTTAGAAGTCAGTTTATAGAATATATATAATTGATGGTAGCCAAAAGGTGCAGTGGAAAGACAACCCATTGAAATATGGTTCATGAGGAAATTAGATAAGAGGGAAATATTATGATCTTACTGGATGGGTGAATATTCCACCATCATAGAAAGTTGCGGCATTGGATGGCCTTGAATGAACATAAGTATCTTCTCTGAAACATGAAGTAGGTAGACTTCAACCCATGAATATAGGATGAAGGTGGAAACTAGAAGCACCATCTTGGTTCTACAACTTATACAGGGTATAATAAAATTGTGTAAAATAATCAATATTTGTAACCACTCTCTTGATTCCTTTGAATCAAAGTAAAGTAGAATTCCTCGATACAGTAGGACACAAGACTGAACCACACAATCCTATGTTATTTTTTCCTCGTGTTTTTCCTTCTAATAATTGTCTTATGATTTTTCTTATATGTGATCATTCTAGAGGTTTACATTATAGTGAGATGAATTATTTTCACTTCCCTTGATGTTTGGTTCTATGTGGAATGGGGTTCATTCTAGAGATTATACTTTTTCCGAGTGAAGTTTTAGTGGTGTGGTTTATGGTGGTTTATTATAAATTATCCATAGAACCAAAAGGCGGTATCAAAGATCAAGGTTTGAGTGTTTATAGATGATTATACCCCAGTGAAGGTTTTAAATAGATTAATTTTATAGCCTCATTCCCCCCTTATCCTTATAAGATAATATCAACATGTAGTTCTTTATCTATCTTTTATGTTAACTAGGATTAGTGAGAATTCATAATTTCTAGAAGTATGGTGTTGGAGGAGTGTAATGTAGAGGTGGAAAAGTTTGATGGAATTGATTTTTGGTTACAAAAAATGAAGATAGAGGATTTTCTACTACAGAAGGGACTTGATCTTACATTGGATGGATCGAATTTAGAAGTGATGAAAGTGAAAGAATGAGAGAGGCTATATATGAATGAACTTGTGTTGATGTGAATGTCACTTTCCTGAAAAGTAGCATACGACATCCAGGAAGTGAAAATAACCTCAACACTTATGAAAACCCTCACTAACATGTATGAGAATACCATGATGATGAAGAAGTTGTTATTGATAAGGATATTATTTGAAATATGAATATTGGGAAGATACTCTGATTTTGAACATATAAATGACTTCAATTCTATTAGAAGTAAGTTTGACATAATGAAGCTAAGCTTTGGAGAATCAATTTAGGTGTTGTTGTTACTCCCTTTTCTCTTGAAATCATGAGATGTTATGGTTACTATTGTGAGTAAATCTAGTGTAAAGGTAGAATTTATGTTCATGGATGTTCATGATTTGATACTAAACAGGGATATTCATTAAAAGGAGATCTATAAATCTTCATAAATTCATAAAATATATAAGGAATAATATGTTCTAGTGTTTAGAACAATCACTATAAATGTAAGGGAAGAAGAAGATGGAGTAGGAGTATCTCGGTGGAAGGTTATACCCTTTGTTGGAATTATGTGAGAAAAGGAAAATTAAAGAAATATTATAAAGAACATAGGAAACAATTTGGTGGATATACTTATATTTGTGGGTCTATTAATCCTGTATCATAAGATAAGAGAAGATTTATCCTAAGTTTTTATAGTTCATTAGGGTCATGGGTGATAGAATTAGGAGCATTATTCTACTCAAAATGTAAGAGAGTAAGATTAAGGAATTATACTTCTAGAAGATATGGAAACGACAAACATACTAATGATAGATATCTCAAGATAGTGAGGAAATGTGATGTTTAAATCAAGGAAAAGAATAGAAATAATCTAGTATTTAAGGATGTGTGGAACATATTGGTGTTAAAGAAAAACCTAATCTCTGTGGTTTAACTCAATGGTGAAGGTTTTTGTACAACATTTATATATGGTGCATGGAAAATTTCATGGAATACCATGGTTTTTGGAAAAGGATTGAAAGACATGACAATATACCTCATGGGTTCACTGAAAAGAGAATTTCATGCCCGAGAGTTAACTTTCAAAAAGTTATAACATGATTTTATGGGACAACATATGGAGAAGGGGATAAAAATACTAGCTACTAAGGATTAATGAATATTGGAAAAATGCATTATTGAATGTGTGGATATTGTGTCTTTAGAAATAAGTGGAATGAATCCTTCTTGTCTAAGGGAAAATAATAAGGAAAAAAAGTTAGAGTTGGACCATATAGATTTTTTGGGGCCAACTTTGGTGCACTCTCATGTAGGATCAATCTTTTATATTATGTTTATAAATGATTCCATATGAAAGGTGTGGGTGTACATTCTAAGGAATAGTTTTGATGTGATTGTGAATTTTGTTAGCTGGAGGGCTATAGTGAAGAATCATTCTATCCCAAAAGTGAAATTTTTTATAATCAAATATTGGTGTAGAGTACTAAACTAGGGGTTTATATAGGTTTTAATAGTTTAAGGGGATTCAGTTTGAGAATAATATTCCATGGACTTCAAAACATAATGGAGTTTTAGAGAGGGTGAAGATGGCGACAGTGGAAAATTCTAAGAGTATAAGGATTCATGTGGTCATTCATAAGGTTTTTTGGGTGGAAGTAGTGAACTGTACAATATACTAAATCAATTGATGTATGTTATCACTAACATACACACAAGTTATTGATACATTCCAAAGTTTAATTATTTATAAACCCTATTACCTATTGTATAATAGCTCATAGGGCGTTAAAGCATTGGGAAGGTGTATACTAAAAATTTAAAAAACTAAACCACTGTAAATAGTGGTTTATGACTTACCGTTGGATAATGACCCAACGTTAGAGATGTCCAATCCTGGGTGATGAGTCACCATTGGAAGAATTCCAACTGTGGAAGATAAAAAACACCCAAATAATGTGAATGAAAATTAAAGGGAATAATAATCTGAAAAAGAATCACTGATTTATTCTATAATCTGGATGAAGTAAAAAAGTGAATTGAAATAGTTTGAAGCAAAAAATTATGGACAATTAGAAATACCAGGGGTTGAAAAAGTGATCAAAAAGACGAATGAGGAATTTTAATACAATTGGTTTGAAATTGGTTTCTTCATTCATGGGAAATTAATTAAAATTTCATTCTTGAAAAAGGGTTTGGTTAATCTCCCTCACCAAGGGATTTATCAGGAAAATTAATGAATCTTGAATCTATCCACTTTAGTAAACATAAAAAAGTGATAGGTTTTGAAGAAAAACTAATTTTAAACAATCTCACCAACCTTTTTTCTAATGTTTTTTAAGGGAAAAGTTTGGGAATCACAAAACAATACTAAATAATTCAAAATCAATCTCACTGATAAATTAAATTTTTTAAAATATGACGTAAAGAAGAAAAAGTATTAAGAATAAAAGATTAAATTCCCTGACTAAAATAAATTATCCAAAAATCATTTTCAATTCAAGTAGAAACAGTTTCAATTATAATCAAAAGAAAGAGAGAACAACTGGAGAAAAGAGATCTTTCCAAAATGTCCACTACAATCCGTGCTGCTAAAGCTCTATTATCCATGTCTCTAGATCTGTCTCCATCTCTTTCCAGCTCCTTGAAAAATCCTGAATAAAAGAATGTCCCCAAATGTTGTGTGCTACCTCTTAATTTGTACTAAATTGTTCTTTGGTTAGTAACCGACTGTGTGTGCCAACTCATCTCAGTCTCCTCTAACTCACCGAATGTGTGGGAGTTTCTTCTCATATCCTCATCACTTTAGCATCTCTCTAATAACTGATTTCCAGCGGTTGATGATCATAAACCTAGATGTATTTTTTTTCATGGTTTGAATCTGCATAAAAATAGTGAAAGATTAATAATTAGCTATTCATTTTTTTATAAAAATATTACTTTTATAAATATAAGTAAAATATTATTATGATAGATATATAGATTTATTATTGTTGCAATAATTATGAATAAATATTATTAATTTTATTCCTTACTATTAATATATTTAAACATTAAATAATTATGTTTAATTATTTATATGTATTTATTTAATTTTATTAAAATAATAATAATTAGAAAAGTACATATTAAAATTTACTTTTAAAATAAATATATAACTAATAATAATTTTTTTTAAAAATCTATTATTATAGTTTTAAATATTAATATAATTATAAATTACATTATTATGTTTAAATTATATTATTTAACCTATTTAATTTTTAATTAGAATTATTTACACTTGGATAATTTAATTAAATTTATTTATTCTTTAAATTATTATCTTCTTTAAATTATTATTATTATTATTATTTTAGTTTTATTATTTCAGTAGTGGATTGGATCGGCAGAAGATATTGGATCAACTTTAGGTCCTCTCATTTGTAGCTTCTCCAAAAGTAGCAATCGACAGTGAGACATCTCCCTTCAGCGTCGAATCAGATAGCAGATGTGGATTGGAGTTTGAGCAGTGTTTAAATAATACCGATGGCGAGATCATAGGGTATTTGGTTATGAAATCTCATATGATGGTATGATTCTCAAGGCAATCTCAATAATTTTATAGATATGGGTTCAAGTCTGGTTTCATAGGTGGAAGATATGAAGAGATTCTTTTTACTCGTGAAAGATTTATGCAGTTCGACTATGGGAGTGAATAATCATGCTATATCGGGGAAATAACGACATCTATGGTGAAGGGTTAACTAATGGTAGGTAATGTGATGACATATCATCATCTTGGCAGTGACTCTGTTTCTCTGGTAGAGGGTCATGTGGAGGTGACACATCAACAATGGGCAGGAAGCTCGACAGAGTCACAGTTGTTGTTGTTGTTGTTTTATGTGGAAATGGATGATGAACTCTGGTAGAGGATCATTTGATGGTGGTAATGAATGGTTGCTGGTGGTGGGTTTTATAATTAGTGGTGGGTCGACAGAGCAAAAAGAATGCAATAATAAATAGTGGGTGAAAAAAGGAGTCACCATTGTAATTTCTAATGGTGGGTGCAAGAGTCACCATTGGCACTACCAATAGTGGGTTGAATGGTTAGTTGATGGTTAGTGATTGTGACAGCGAGTGGAGAGGAAAATTGGCCGTGGTTCACTGTGATACCAGTGAAGAAGAGACAATAGTGGGTAATGTCCCTTATTTTGGCGGTGGGTCTTGAAACTAGAGGTGACTCATCCAAAACAGGGGAGGTGCTGGTGGTCATTCATCTCATGTTAAAATATCTATAGCATAGTTAAAAATTAAAAATTAACAAATAATCAAAGTTAAAATTAGTAAAACATTAAAATTAAAAATGTTAAATAATGGGGAGCGCATTCAATTAATTATTTGTATAAAACTCAAATAAAAATTTGAATGAATAAAAATTAAAATAATTGAATAAATAACTAAATTCGAAAAGTGAATACTAAAATTAGAAAACTAAAAGTAAATTAAAACCAAAATTAAAATGCGAAACAAGTAAATATTTCAATACTCGATTATTAAACTGAAATTATAAATTGAGACCAAAATTAACATTAAAATTTTAAATTAAAGCTAAATTATATTAAGAATAAAAAAAATAAAATATTAAAAATTAAATTAAAGTTTCATTAACAAAAATTATGTTTTAATTGACATAATATTAATATAATGACTAAAAATAAAATATTACAAAAACAAATAATATTTATATGCTATAAAATAAATCTAAATTATATATATAGAAACCAAAAAAAGTCAAAACTAATAATTTGATTGTAAAAATATAGAATTTAACATAAAAAATGATAATTTAGTAAATTAAACTATTGAAATAAAAAAGTATAATTATTTAACAATAATTTCACATTTAATTAATTAATAGATAAATGTATTAATTAAAAGCTGTGGCAAACCAATACATTTAAAGGACACATCAAATTCTTCCATACTTTATTATTTCTTGTCCTCAATAAATTCCACACTTTTTTGTCATTTTGAAACAGAAGCATGTTCTTTTTACATTCAACTAAAAAATAAGCATGTTATGATTTAAAAAAAACAATGGAACCAAAACTATGAGTAAGGATTTTCAGATAAAATATTCAAAATAGGTCATGAATAAATTCAAATACCTACAAGGAGATCAAGGTAACATAGACTCATTCACTACTGAAGATTTCATGCCTCTTATATAAATCCACCTATTGTCTTACTTCAATTCAAGTCCAAGTTATAATTTTAAGAATGATAACATGTTAGGTATAAGTGGAAATGAAATCTTAACAAAAGGAACCTTCTACTTTGAATTTATCCTAGGTTCCAAAATAAAAAATAAAAAATTAAATTATTTATATCAATTTATTGATACAAGTTAAATGATTTTTATAAAATTCAAGTTTCCCCTTCTTCATTTGGATTAAAAACTTCCCCACATTAATGAAATCATGTTTTACTACTAGGAACTTTATTGTATTTTTTTTGTTTTTTTAATTTTATCCAACCATGTAACTTGTGAAAATCACGATAGAGATTCACTTATTTGTAATATACAGAATTCTTTCACACACACAAGTGCTTAGAGTATCAAATGTTCACCATGGTTTCTCATTTTCCCATTTTGTCGCAGTTTTAAAGGACTTATAAGAAAAAAATTTGAGTTGGATAGCTAAGGTGGTTATTTTTTTAAATAAAAAGTGAGTCCCTTAAGTTGGAGTTTAAATTTATAGTTTCCAAAATTTATGATCATAATTACACATATATCTATCCTATATCAATATCTTTTTTAGTTCCTAAACAGAATATTCATAAAAGAAGTATTAAACTTCACTCAATAATCATACAACCTCAAAAATTTTAGATTCAAAGTAACCCTAAAAAACCAGTAAGTTATTATCCATTAGAAAATACTAAATTTAAGTGGGGTAATGAATCCTAAATACCCTTAAATTATGAAATAATTTTGAAAAAAATTATCCATTTTTTACAATTTTTTTAAAGAGATTTGATGTCCTTAATTTAAAGCGCATATTAGCTCAGAATAAGAAGACTCTCTCCCCTACACTTAAAACTAAACCTTTTCCTCTAAGTTTAATTAAAAGGTGGAGAAACAAATTTGAATTTTAAGGATCAAAACAGATTTTCAGTTCAGTAGTTTGATGACGTGTTAGAGGTTGACAATGAATTTCAAACAATTATGAATTTTCCAGAATAAACATTTTAGAATAGATTAAGTAAACCCATGAATTAGAATTAAATAAAATGATTAGAGTTTTTCAATTAAGTTCCAATATTATCATGTTATATATGAAGTACATAATTAATTGGGTGTAAGAAAGTTTTTAATAATTTTATTTGAATGTGATTTTCAACAACATAGAAAATAATATACAAAAAACCTAGAAAACACAATCAAATTTACTCAAAGAACAACTAGATAGGGGTAATAACCCCACACTTAATTTCATATAGTGAATAGATTTAAAAGTAATGAATAATAGTTTTCAACAAAACATATGCATGAAATAATGTTTCCCCCATCATAAAGACATCAAAATTGTAATGAAGAAAAGTAGAAATATGGTTATTGAAATGTAGTAATCCCATGATTAATAAAGATTTATTCAGCATGAATATTTTTTTGAGTTGAGAAATAAAGGGAATTATTCTCCTCTGTTAAAAACATCCTTCCCATATTTCTCTAAAATCACAAACTAGGAAGACCAAGAACATGTAACTAGTGGAAATAGATAAGACAAAGACAAAGTTGCAGCCTGAATTTATTCTTAACAAAACAAGAACAAAAGTAAAAACAAATAAAGGCAATGGTTTGACTCCCATGAATAAATGAATTTTATGTATTCAGTTAGGCTAAAGCGAGAATCAATTTTCAAGCATAGATATGGAACCATAGAACTTCGGCTTACCTTTAAAATAAAGTTTAACTCTTTGACAATTAACCAACATTATCTTTTTTTCTTCTCTTACTATTTCAACACCTCCATTATCCAACTCTCTAAAAAAAGTGAAGAGTCTAGACCACTTAGATTTCAATTTTCTAGGAAGGATATTATGTATAGAATTAAAGATAAGTACAATCTTCTTGGGTTTAAATTATCTATTTTTAAAGAAATAATCATTAAAATTTTGGACCTCTCTTTGTAAATCCTATAGTTGTGATAATAATATCTCCTGACCTCATTTAACTCACTCAACTTAAGAAGACTTCTCTATCCAGTATCCTTAAAATTAAAGTTTAAATCTATTAATACCCAATAATACTTGTGCTACAACTCCATAATAAAATGAAATCATTTTCCAAATAACAGCCTTTATAGAGACATACCAATTTGGGTTTTGAAAGTTGTTCTATAAGACCATAAAGCATCATATAACTTCAAAAACCAATCCTTTCTAGAGTTTGGGACATTTTTTTCTAGAATATATTTAAGATACCTATTTGATATTTCTACTAGTCTACTAGATTGTGGATGGTATTCAGTCCCTATCCCATGGTCACATACTTATTTTTCCATAAAAGTATTGAATTATATTTTTGAAAGTGGGCTATATTATTAGTAATGAAAGCTCCAGTCACCCCAAATCTAGAAATGATGTTCTTTTTGAAAATTTTTATAACACTACTAGCTTGATTGTTGGGAAGTGATACTGCCACAACCAATTTTGATACATAATAAATAAACACTAAAATATACCCATTCTCATGAGATGATGGGAATGATCCCATAAAATCTAGGACCTAAAAATCAAATATCTCAACATCCAATATACCTTTCTATGGAAGTTATTGCTTCCTTCCAACATTCCCTACAATTTTCATCTACTACAGCCCACTACAAAACTCCGTGTATCCTTGAATAAAGCGGGCTAGTAAAATCCATCTTGAAGGACTTTTTGGGTTATCCTCACTCCACCATGATTTCCCCCCAAGGCGAGGAGTGAAAACTATCCAATATGGACAACATCTCTTCTTATGGTACACATCTTCTTACAATCCCATAAGCATGTCTCTTAAAAAGAAAGTGGTCATCCCAAAGATAGTACTTAAGATCCAAAATGAATTTCTTTCTTTGGTTATTTGAAAATTCCATAGAAATGGCACTTGCTACTAGAAAGTTGGAAAAGTCAGAAAATTAGGAAGACTGTGTAATAGATTGTGAGAAATTTCTCATCAAGAAAAGAATAATTTATCTCCCTTGTATCTTCACACTAAGTGTTATAAATCCTAGAAGGAAAGCTGTATCTACATTCTTAGATTCCTTCTTATCTCTAATTTAAATGCAAAAATTTTGGAATAAGAGAATACACTTAATAAATATAGGTTTGGATTCCTTCTTTGATGTTAAATAATTTATGGAAGAATGATCAATGGAGATAATGACTTTATATCCTAAAAGGTACTACCTAAATTTCTCTGTAGAAAAAACAATAGCTAACTGCTCTTTCTATGTAGTGGTGTAATTCCTTTGCGCCTTATCTAGTAATATTATAGTATAATAGACCACATTTAACCTCATATCTCTTCTTATTCATAAGATAGCTCCAAAATCCATGTCACTTTCATCAAACATAATTTCAAAAGGAAATTTCCAATCAGGTGCAAAAATGATAGGTGATGAAGTGAATTTATCCTTAAGTAAATTTAATGATTCCATAAAATTTTTATCAAATAGAAAGGGTGAATCCTTGATAAGAAAAGAACAAAATGGATTTTTAATTTTTAAAAAATCTTTTATAAACCTCCATTAAAAATTTTCATGCCATAATAATCTTTGAACACCATTATCATTTTTAGGAGGTGGATGGTTTTGAATAACTTTATCCTTGGTAGTGTCTACCTCTAAGCCCCTCTTTGACAACTTGTTCCCCAAAATAATTACTTTAGTGACAATAAATTGGAATTTATCCCAGTGTAGAAATAGGTTGGTCTCTCAACATATTTCTAACACCGATTAAAAATTTCCTAAACATTACTCAAATGAGTTACCAAAAATAGAGAAGTCTTCCATGAATACCTCAATGATTTACTATATCATATCAGAAAATATGTCCATCATACATCCTTGGAAGTTAGTTGACACACCACATAATCTAAATGGAATCAACTAGTAGGAAAATATCCATAAGGGGAATGTGAATTTAGTTTTCTATTGATCCAATGGACCTATAATAATCTAGTTGTAACCAGAATCACCATCCAAAAAACAAAAGAATTTGTTTTTAGCAATCCTCTCAAGTATTTGATCTAATAAGAGAATTAAAAAATGATCCTTCATAGTGGATGAATTGAGTTTCTTATAATTGATGCAGTCTCTCCAATTGGTTACTTTTATAACTTTAATTCATTAATTTTTTATTAGTGATAATAGTGAAACCTTCTTTTTTATGGACTAATTTGATAGGACTGACCCCAACACTTTCAAAAACAGGATAAATAATTCCAGTTTCCCACAGGTTGATAAATTCCTATCTCACAACTTATTTCATTTTAAGATAAGATATCCTTTGAAATTATACTCTAGGTTTGTGATATGGATTCATAGGGATCTTGTTCATAAAAAATAAGGGATAATATTTTTGATATCAGTTATGGACCATCCAATGGAAGTTTTAAAATTATTAAGGACACCCAACAAATTTTCCTCTTGGTTATCTTTTAATTAAGTAGATAAAATCATAGTATGTGTAGAATTTTCACATAGAAATGAATATTTTAGGTGTTCTGGGAGAATTTTTATCTCAAAAGTGGGTGCCTTGTCTCTTAGGATTGGGATTTCCAAGGACAATGACATTTTTTATAAGGATTTTGAAATGTGTAAAGATTTTGAATTTCATGACTAGTTTTAATATTCTATTCACTATTTTCCAAAGTGGAAATATCACTTTCAATGGTTTATAGTTTAGAGTTTTAGAAATTTTTTAAATCATATTTATAAATTTATTTTATAATCTCTTCATCTATTAAACCAAAATTTTTATCATGGTTAGTAAAAGACTAATTAACCTCAAGTTCCCTCAAGAAGTCTTCAGGTTCAAAAAGTTTTAATATCTCTAGAAACAATATAAATCGCACTACTATGCTATTTTGGAAAATTTTCTTGACTATAATTTTTAGCATATTCAATAATATGTGAAAATACAATTTCATCTTCCCGATTTTTTTCTTTAGAAAAGTTTTTTTTTTCATATTTTTCTAAATTTTCAAGTGTGTTTTATAATTATAAGGACCTGGCTCTAGAATAGATTTTCGAGAATGTTGGTCCTTTAAATTTTTTAAACACATCAAATTATTCATGTTTTTCACCAAATTTAAAGATCAGTTGACCCTTATAAGAATATATAACTCCTACACTAGTGGCCAAGAAGGGCCTACCTAGAATTATAGACACCTCTTGGTCACACTCAATGTCTAGAACCAATAAACCTGTTGGCATAAATAGCTTGCACACTATAACTAGCAGGTCATCTACCTTTCCTATAGGATGTGTGAATGAGTGGTCAGCCAATAATAAGATGAAAATGGTGCATTGAATATCACACAATATCAACTATTGAAATAGTGATAATGGGGGAAGGTTGATACTATCACCAAGATCACACAATAAATTCGATTTACCATTATTACCTAAAATACATGGAATGAAAAATCTACCAGAATATTTGAGGTTTGGAGAAATTTTATTTTAAAAAACAAAACTATAATCTTCTGTGAGGATGTAAGTTGAAAATTCGTCAACAGTTTTTTATTTGAAACGAAATTTTAAGATATTTCAGATATAATGTAATTTTAATCAAGGCTTGGATATAAGGGATATGCAATTGGATCTTGGTCAAGAGCCCAGGGAACTGATGAGGTTCATCCTTGTTTTTACTTTTGGGTTTATATTTTTTTTTGGAAAGGTAAGGTTGGGGCATAGTTCCTAAGAATAGACAACATATCACTTATTTATTCAACAATTTTATCCTTACCCTTATTCTTTTTTAGTTAAAAAAAGTTTTTATCTTTATTATTACGTGAAAAATTGTGATATTGTTCGTTTTAATGGTTCTTCTCTTGATTTTTAGATTTTTAATTAATTATATTTTTATTTATAGAATCATTATATTTTTACAATTTGGAATTACTAGAGTGTTTTATATCTTCTGTTTGAGTTTTAATCCCATTTCATGTAATAATAACCATGACATTTTCCCTAGGGATGATTTCAGTTGGGCTTGGTAGCTTACCTCTATCCCTATATGTCATGTTTTTAGGTAGTTAGACCATTTATAATTCTATATTGTGAATTATTGCATTAGATTTAGCTTAATAATATTTATGTTGGGATTTTTATTAATCAACATTATCTTCTTGGGAGTCAAATATTCTATGCGTTAGATCCATTCAATTAAGAAATTTCACCTCAAAATTTCCTTGGGAATTGGATGACTTACCCATTTATTGGTTTTGGTATTGTAGTATATTTTTTGTTTTGGTAGGTTGAAACACTAGGTTTTATTATCATGCCTTGTTTTTTCCAAGATAAATTCGAATGGTTCCTATATCCTTGGTTATAATTGTTTGAAAATAGATCATCTTTATTAGGAATCCTAGGAAAATAATTAGAAATGTTGGAATTTTCTTATTATTGTGATGGCATGCCAAAATTAGGATATGATGTTTTAGTATGCCCAAAAATTCCACAATGAGCACACAATTCCCTAAGTGATTGGTTTTAGTTTCAACAACCCACTTGGTTTACAAATTGTGTGGAATTTTGGTTCATTAATGATTACAGTTGTTTTTTTATTTCAGAAAGTTTAGAGTTCATTTCCATTCTAGAACCGACATTTTTTTCATTTCTATTCACTCTTTTCCTTTTTTAGTTTTTATGTTGATAAATTAATGCAAGTTTATTGATTTTTTTCTCAAATCTTCATCTATTTTATCATTATAATTTCCCCAATCAAATTGGTCAATAAGGTTCTGACTAGAAGATGAAAATCCTTCATAGATGGTGTCTATGAGTACATGAGATTGGAGTTGATGATGGGAAAACTAACCAAGAAGTCCCCTGAATAATTCCCAATCATCCTGAAATGATTCACCATCCCCTTGATAGAAACTTTTTTATTTTTTTTCTCTATTCACCTTTTATTCTTTTGGGATATAATTTCATTACAGAGGTGTTGTTTACTTTATCACAGTTTTCAAAATTGTTCTCATCTAGGCTTAAGAACCAATTTATAGCATTACCTTTAAGGGAAAAGGGAAACACTCTCATTATATGTTCATTTTCTATGAGTCCCTATAGAGGTAATTATTGCATTGTGTTGTAAAAATATCTAATAAAGGCTTGTGAGTCTTCACTAGAGAGCCCATTAAAAGATGAAAATAGAGAAATGTGGGACTATTCTAACTCATAGTTCCTGGATTTAGGTGAAATTATAATTGAATAAGGGTTTATTGAAACATGAGGGAGTTGAAAATATGTCATTCTAGGCCTCTCATTGAATTCTAAATTGAGTTCCGATTGAATTTTTTTCATTATTAATAGCAGTAACTCTTTCTTTAAAAATTTACATTTAATTTTTTTTAAAGAACTAAGGTGTTTATCTCAGGGTTGTAAGGCTGTAACCTATATGTTAATGACCTTGTGCTCTTAAATATGGTAGTAAAAGATAAAATTCAGTAGAAAACAGCTACTGGATCTAAGAAGGATAAGAAAATTTATAGTAATTGTAACAATAAATAATAGTAACAAGTAGTTTGAATATTTTTTAAAAGTATTTTTTAATATTATTTAGTTTTTTGTATGATTTTTTTTCTAAAAATAATTTTTTTAGTTTTGAAAACTTTGTTCTATAAAAACCTTCCACAATAATGATTCCA
Organism: Viscum album; assembly: GCA_963277665.1. Lineage (NCBI taxonomy): Eukaryota > Viridiplantae > Streptophyta > Magnoliopsida > Santalales > Viscaceae > Viscum > Viscum album. The sequence continues at coordinate 1,649,568,938 of OY728136.1, forward strand.
AAAACTTGACATACACGTCATTGATACGTGCCAAAGTTTAATTATTTATAAACCCTATTAACTGTTATATGGTAGCTCATAGAGTGTCGAATGATAGGGAATGTGTGTACCACAAATTTCATAAACTAAACCAATGTAAAAAATGGTTAATGATATGCCATTAGCTAATGACCCACCATTGGAGATGTCCAATAGTGGGTGATGACTTACCATTGGAAGAATTCCAATGGTGGAAGATTAAAAACACCTGAACAATGTGTACCAAAATTAAAGGGAAGGGCACTCTAAAAAAGAATAATTGATTAATTTTATGAATTGGATGAAACAAAAATGTGAATTGAAATAGTTTTAAAAAAAATTATGAAAAATTAGAAAAAATGGGTTGAAAATTTGATCAAGAATATGTACATGGAATTTTAATACAAGTGGTTTGAAATTGGTTTCTTCATTCATAAAAAAATTATTTAAAATTTCATTCTTCAAAATGGGTTTGGTTAATCTCCATTTCCAGATGATTAATCAAGAAGATTAATAAATCATGAAGCTAACTAATTTAAGAAACATAAAAAAGCTATGGGTTTTGAAGAAAAGGAAAATATAAACAATCTCACAGATCTTTTCTGATATTTTTTTGAAAAACGTTTTAGAATGATAAAAAAATATTAAAAATTTCAGAATCATTTTCACTGATCAATTAAGATTATTGAAATATGACATAATGCTGAAAAAAATTATTCCAAAAAGATTAAATTCTATGAGTTGAATAAATTATCCAACAATCATATTCAATTCAAGTAGAAACAATTTCAATTATAATGAAAATAATGAAAGAACAACAGGATAAAAGAGATCTCCCAAAAATGTCCACTATAATCTGTGCTACTAAAGCTATGTTCTCTAGGTATCCAAGTCTATCTTTTTCTCCATCCTTCTCCCTACAAAATACTAAATGCAAGAATTTCCCCGAATGTTATGTGCGGCCTACAAATTTTCACTAAATCGTTATTTGGTTGGTAACCGACCATGCACGCTGAGTCATATCTATCTCCCACCGAATATGTGAAAATAAAAATCAAACTCACCGATTGATATTGGTTTTTTAATAATATTTTGAGAATCAAAATTCAAATTTAATGAGCATTGAATCAATATCTCTAATCGATTATGACCTTTTAGAAAAATGATGTGAAGAATTTAAAATGTAAAACTAGCAGAATTGAAAGCCTGCAAGCTAAAAATCATTATGCACAAAACATTTATGAATAAAAACTATTGAGGATAATAGATACCCCATTTGATGAAAGGAAAAGTTGCTGATTTACTCTACCTCGCTCATGTTATGTCTTGTCTCTATCTTTTTCCTACTCTCAAAACCCCGAATGCAAGAACGTCCCTGAATCTTGTGTGATGCCTCCAAATTTGTTCAAAATCGTTCTTTGGTTGGTAAATGACCATGCGTGCTAACTCATATCTATCTCCTCTAAGTCACTAAACATGTGACACCATCTTCTCCCATCCCCATCACTTTAGCATCTCTGATGTAACTGATTTCCAGCGATTGGCGATCACGAACCTGGATGTCTTCTTTTTCATTGTTCAAATCAGCATAAAAATAGAGGAAGATTAATAATTAGTTATTTAGTTTTCAATAAAATAATACTTTTATTAATATAATTAAAATATTATTATGATAGATATAAAAATTTATTATTGTTTCCATAATTATACAAAAAATATTTTTAATTTGATTCCTTATTGTTATTAGATTTAGATATTAAATAATTATTTTTAATTATTTATATGTATTTATTTAATTTTATTAATATTATAATAATTATAAAAGTACATATTAAAATTTACTTTCGAAATAAATATATAAATATTAATAAAAATATTTATAAAAACTTATTATTATAATTTTAAATATTAATATAATTATAAATATAATTATAATGTTTTAATTATATTAGTTATATTATTTATTTTTTAATTAGAATTATTTATAATCTCAATAATTTAATTAAGTTGATTTGTTTATTAAATTATTATTATTATTTTAATTTTATTTATTTTATTTATTATTTGGATTTATTTATTTATTATTTTTTATATTTTTTTTCTTGCTATCTGCCTTCACTTGGGGGGGGGTTCTTCTCCTTTACTACTCTCCCCCATCGGTATGGTATAGTGGTTTGTCAATAGAGGTCTGACTCATTTTTTTGGTGGTGGGTTCGATCAGCGGAAGTTGCTAGATCAACTTGAGGTCCTCTCATCTACGACTCCTCTAAAAGTGGCGAATGATAGTGAGATAGCTCCCTTCGACTGTAGTCGGATAGAAGAAGTGGATGGGAGTTCGAGCTACGTTCAACTAGTACCGGTGACAAGACCAGAGGGGTATTAGTGATGAAATCTCATACGATGGTATGATTCTTATAGAGATCTCAGTAATATTATAGATATTGGTTCAAGTTTGGTTTCATTAGTGGAAGATCCAATGTTATTCTTGCTACTGCTGAATGATTTGTGCATCTTGGCTATGGAAGTGATGAATCGAGCAATGGTGAGGAAACAATGACATATCTAGGAGAGGGTTCACTAGCGGTTGGTAATGTTATGGAAGATCATCGACTTGGAAGAAACTCAGTTTCTCTGGCAAAGGGTTGTGAGGCAATGGAAAAGCAATGATGGGTCAGAAGCTCAGCGAAGAAGCCATTGTTGTTGTTGTTGTCTATGGTGGTGGATGATGAACTTTGGCAGAGGATCATTTGATGGTGACAGTTAATGCTAGCTGGTGGTGGGTGTGCTGATCAATGACAGGTCGAAAATGTGAAAGGTGAGTAATGATGAATGTCCCCAATAGTGGGTAAAGAAAGGAGTCACCGTTGGCATTTCCAAAATTGGGTGCAAGAGTCACCTTTGGCATTTCCAACCATGGTTGGAATGGTCAGTTGATGGTAGGTGATTATGATAGTGGGTAGATAATAAAATTAGTGGTGGGTCACTGGGATATTAGTGTCAAAGGGCTAGTGGTGGGTGATGTCTCCAATTATGGCAGTGGGTCTTGAAACTAGTGGTGAATCATCCAAAACAAGAAAGGTTTTGGTGGTGATTCATCGGACAATGACTTATCTACAGTGAAGTTAAAAATTAAAAATCAACAAATAATCTAAGTAAAAAATTGTGAAACATTAAAATTAAATATATTAAATAATGGTAAATGCATTAAATTAATTATTTGAATGAAACTAAAATAAAAATTTTAATTAATAAAAAATTAAACAATTGAATAAATAACTAAATTCAAAAAGAGAACACTAAAAATTAAAAACTAAACGTAAATTAAAACCAAAATTAAAATTCAAAGAAATTAAGCATTTTGATACTCTATTATTAAATTAAAATAAAACATTAAATTCAAAATATTTAAATTAAAAATTGTGATCAGAATAAAAATAAAAAATTGTAAATTAAAGTAAAATTATATTAAGAATAAAAAAATAAAATATTAAGAATTAAATTAAATCTTCATTAACTTTAATTAAATTCTAATTGACATAATATTAATAAAATTACTAAAAAAAATAAATGAGAAAAAAAATAAAATTAATATGATAAAAGATAAATATAAATTAAATATATAGAAACTAGAAAAAGGAAAAACTAGTAATTTGAATGTAAAAATATAGAATTTAACATAAAAAATGAAAATTTAGAAAATTCAACTATAAAAATACAAAAGTTTAATTATATAACAAAAAAGTAACATTTAGTTAATTAAATGATAATAAACTTAATTAAAATATGTGGAAAATAAATACATTTAAAATCCACATCAATCACTAATTGGACAAGGAATTATAGAAGTCTATTGGTCTGAAAGAAGGATTGATTTCAACCACCACAAATCCATTGGGGAACATTCCTATATCCATGTCCATGAAAAGGACTGAAACAAGATGGAGGCTAATCCTTGAGCATGTTATTTTTTCATCTATAGTGTTGAAGTGTTTGGGTTTCGACTCTAAGGCAACAACTCTTGAAAGATTGTCAAAATTCAGAATGTGATATTCAATGAAGGTATCTTAAGGAAAGATCATAACCTAGAAGAAGTTACTGATGACATCAAAGTATCATTAGAAGATAAGGTTCAAATGGATGGGAATATGTAAGTTATGGATGTTCTAAAAAATCTATTAAGCACATTATAATTAGAAACACTAGATCATTTGGAGTAGCTACTAGAAGGAGGTCAAGTTTTGATGGTGTTTCCCATTCTATATATACCAGAGAGTTCAAGGGATACAAAATATTGAGCACCAAAAGTAAAAACTCTAGATGTTAAAATACTATAAGGAGTTCAACCATACAAACAAGATCTACCAGAGTGAGATGTCTATTGAAAATTTATAGAGATAATTTAAACTATTTTCTTCTAATAGACAATGGAGAGCCAAATATCCAAGAATAGACAATGAGTTTGAAATACTATAAATTCAAGGAGCTATCTATGAGGGATGAACTTGATTCCCTCTATGTTTTCAGAACATGGTATTTGATAAGAAGATCCACTGGGAAAAAGTTTCTTTAATATAAATATGTTTATTAGCCTAAGGAAGAGAATTATGGTAGGAAGATATATAATTATAATCTAGTCAAGAAAGGTTTTCAAAAAATAAAATGCCTGAATATATTTTAGATGTTTTCATCATTACTTAAGCATATGACTATTAAGATGGTATTGAGTATGGTTTCTTCTGAAGGAATTCATCTTGAAAAATTAGATGTGAAGACATCATTTCTTAATGGGGACCTAAATGAAGAAATTTATATGAAATAGAAGGTTGGTTTCTTGGATCATTGAGATCAAGGACTTGTTTACCAATTCAGACATATAATTTATGATTTTGAAGTAAGCACCAAAGAATTAGAACCAAAATATTAACGACTTCATGAAGGAGTGAAAGATAAAAAAAAATACTACTCATAATTTTTATTCTAAGGATATTAGTGATGGGAGTTTTATTATTTTACTTATCTATGTTGATGAAATATTGATTACAAGGTTGGTTATGGAAAAAATTAATGAGTTGAAATACGATTCATCTAGAATATTCAAGATGAAGGGCCTGAGTCTAGAGAAATGAATTTGGGGGATGAAGATTGCAGAAAATATAAGATCCAAATTTTTTTTACCTAACTCAGAAATAATACATTCAGAAGGTTTTTAGAATGATTCAAAATGCTCAAGCTGAAGCTAATGAACAAACCCTTGGATTAACTCTTCAAGATTAGTAAGGATAATGTACTATGAATAGAAATTGATATCAAGTACATGAAAATGGTTCTATATGCATAACTAGTCAAAAGTTTGATATAAACCATGATTTTTAGGCATACAGACATTACACAATACTACTACAAAGCATGATTTTAATAGTTATAGCTAAAAGCCATGATAAACACACCCTCTATCTGTGCTAAAAAGGTGAAGATAAAGGGATTATTTACCATTGATAAAAAAATCACTGATAAAGGCCCCCCTTTACCATCAATAACAATTTTTTTATAAAGAGGACACTTTATTAGTGCAAGAAAAAAACTCTGATAAAGACCCCTCTTTATCAGTGCTATCAAAAAAGCACTGATGGGGGGGGGGGTTATCAGTGCTAATTAAAAATCACTAATCGAGGTGAGGAAAGGGGGATGTGGGTCTTTATCAGCACTTTTTTAATAGCACTGATAAAGGGTATTTTTAAAAAAAATTATAAATCATTAAAAATAATTTATTAACATAAAAATACATTTATATTGATATATATATATATATAATATTTTATTAAATATGCTTTATATAAGACTAAATATACATTTACACTTAATATATAAGATATTTAGTAAAAAATGGATTATAAAATAATTAAAAAAACTATTAATTAATAATTTTCTAATTATTACTGAGTAATAGTTATTTAATAACAATTTGAAAATAAAAAAAATTAAAAAATTAATAAACACTCTTAAATAAGTTGAAAACATGACTTGATCTTTAAATAACTATAACTTTTGATGCAAGAGTATTTTTGGGATCTACCACATATCAAATCAAATCCTATAATGAGATCTATGCCATGGTGACCTAGGAACCCCATGTAATATTTTTCAAGGCAAAAAATTCCCATAATGCCTTCAAAACTGAGTTTGTAGTTAGGGTTCCCAATTTTTTTTACATTCGATAGAATTTCAGCCTCTTTTAAGCAAGAATTATTGTATCTTTTTGGTGGAGAATGAAATTATTCATAGGATTATAATCATATTGATATTATGGTTTTGATTTTTTTTATCATTTTTCATACTGTACTATTATTTATAATCAAATATATAAAAAGTATATACATATTTTTTTATGTATTCACACATAAAAATTTAATTTTATAAATAATTACGTAAAAATATTTACAGATAAAATATATTTCTAAATATATAAACCTTATCTAAATAAAAAATAATATCCATTTTATTTAAAATAAAAATGCATGAATATATATACCTATACAATTAATGTATATATAATGTTTATATATATATATATATATTTCTGTGTGTGTTTTAACAAAAAATATTTATCTATATATTCTAATACATGTTTATAAATATTAATATCTAATATTTTTAAATAAATATAAATATTTATAATTATATTTATAGATTCACACACATATATAAATATATATATGTATGTAAGTATGTATGAATTTATAAACACACACACACACAAAACAAAATTTATATATGCATTTAAAAAAATATATAAATATATGGATAAAAGAATGTGATGAAATATATATATATATATATATATATATAAATATAGATATTTTGTTCATAAAATATAAAACAAAATAATATTGGGTAGGGGAAAAGGTGTGATAATATGATGGGGAGGTCTTCAATTCGAAACTCGCTGGAGGTAGGGGTGTAAAGAGGATGCTGGAATTATATAAATTACTGATGGGGGGGGGGGCAGTGGAGCACCCGGGTGAGTGGGTGATAATCCCTAATAAAGGGAGGTGGGAAGAACTAATAAAAGGTGGGGTAAAAATAGGTTCCATTTTTTTATCACCCTTTATTAGTGCTTAAAAAACACCGATAAAGGGGTCCTTTATCAGCATTTTTTACGAGCACTGTTAAATCCAACCCTTTAACCTTTCTCACATTATCAACACTTCTATAGCACTGATAAATCCATTTTACTAGCACTGTTAAAGACCATATTTTTACTATTGAAAATAGAGGGTTCTATTAGAAGGTTTATATCATACCCCAAACAGTATCATTGGGAGGCTATGAAGTGGATTATTTTGTACTTGAAGGGTTACGAAATTTTGGTTTTTTTATTTGGAATAAATTATCTATTATAAGGTTTTTGTAGACTCAAACTTTGGTAGGGATTCATATATATGGATTTTCACTTCCATATACGTGTTTAATTTCAATGTAATGATAGTGAGTTGGATATTAAAATTTCTACTTGTAGTTTCACTTTCGGTAATGAAATTAGATTATGTTGACTTAACAAAATCTAGGAAGGATTTGTTCTAGAATAAGGGGTTATAAGAGTATTTCAAAAGAGGATTAGAATATGGAACATTATTTTGTTATTTATAGAGCATGATTCACTAAGCTATAAACCCAATGTTTCATTTTCTGATTAAACACAGTTAGTTGAAGTACCACACCATTAAAAAGTTTTTGGATGATGAAGTGAAAGATATATGGAAGATTTATATTATTAGGATCCCAAAGAATAAGTAAACAAATGATTTAACTCAGGATGTACTAAAGTGGTTATATTCTATGGTAGGGATGAGATAATTAGAGTAATGGAAAGAAACCACGTAATAGATGAAATTGAATTTTAAAATGAGTAAGGTGGTTTGGGTGGAATCTAGTCTAGGAGTTATTTGAAAAATTTAAAATAAATATAAATTAGGATTTTTTTGGTACCAAGATATGCGAGTTTAATTTTTCTTCTAAAGAAACTAAGATTATCATAATGAAGAAATACAAAGTCCCAATTTCTAATGACCATATTGTGGTGATAGAGTGGTAGTGGCTAGAAGTCAGTTTATTAAAAGATTCATTCTGAAGGAAAAAAGGGACAATATAAACCTAACACATTGGAAGATGGTTCACTGAATGATAAGGTATGAGGAACTTCCTATGATTTCACTAAAAGTGTGAAAATTACATTGTTAGAGAAAATATAGGATATTGATAGACTTTAATTAATCTAAGTATATTTTATGAAACTCCAAGTAGGTGGACTTCTACCTGTGAAGATAGGATAGTGTTGGAAACCAAAATCACTTTATAGGTTCTATTATTTAAGTAGGGCGTAATCATATTATGTGAAATTATCGACCTTTGTAATAATTCTATAGTTTCCTTTGAATAAAAGTAAAACAACATTCCCCTATAGAGTATACTGCATGTACAAACTACATAATCCTCTGTTGTTCTGATGCCTTGTGTTTTTCATTTTGATCCTTATCTTAACATATTCCTTATATATTCTATTTTTAGAGGTTTATGTTATGGTTCAATGAAATGGGTGTGCCTATATTTAAAGTTTTTGTGTCCATGGAATGGGTTTAATTATTGAGATTATGCTTCTTCCTAGTGAAGTTATAATGATGTGGTTTCCAGTGGTTTATTCGAAACTAGTCGTGGACAGAAAAAAATTTATTTTTACTGATAATACATGCTCTAAATCTAAATATTGGCATGTTTGGGGTGTGAAATTTCATGATAATGCTACCACTATATATAAGGGTGCTGATAATGAAGTGATAAGGCATAACCCCCCAAGTAAAATGAAAAATAAGCCCAGAATTCATCCAAATATTAACAAATTTTCATAGAAAAAACACATACTATGATGAAAGATTTTGATTTAAAGGATCTTATTTCTGATTTGGAGTTTATGGGAATAAATACTATATTTTTTGGTATGGAATGTATTTATATTATAGTGAAATAATAAATTAATTTAGGGGTAGAAATTATGAGAATATGAAAAGAAATTCTGAGTAAAGGAAATATGTAAGAAGAGATCTTCCAAGTATAAATTCTTAAAACAAGTTTGATAATATTGAATAAATCTATTGAATATGTTACCATAAAGATCACTATTATGAATAATGCATGGATATTCTTATAGGATAATAAATTCAAGTTATTGAAGTTGAAAAAATCTAGAGAAGATGTGAAATAGTGAAATCACTAATTGTTTAGGTGGATTTGAAAGGTAGAAAGAGAACGAAACCATGGATACATAATAGTGGTTGTTCATACCACATGATAGAATACACCAAAATTTTGAATAAAATATAGTTTCATGTTATTGGTTTTATTTATTTTGGTAATAAAAGATCCTTGATAATTAAAGGAGCTGTTATTGCTGACATTGAAGGCTAGAAATTGAAATACAAGGTTGTATTATTTGTGGATGGGATCAAAATAATTTGTTGAATGTTATCATATTTTTTGATGATGGAAATAGATTATTTTTTAAAAGAAATTTCTGTATCATTAAGGTAATAAAATATGGAAGAATTATCACTATGAGAGAAAAAACCTGTGGTAACATATTATAAATTAAAAATTCTAATGAATGTTATTATTTGAGTTTAAAAGATAAGAATAATCTTTGGAATTGAAGAATTGGAAATATTTTTCAAAGATGTATTAATCATATCTCAATGGAATATGGGGTGTGATACTTAACCCAAATAATGAAAAAAAAAAATATCATTTGTGGAATATGTCAAAAAGAGAAAATGGTTCATAGAAGTCACAAAAATGTGGAATGTTAGTCTACTAAGACACTTAAAGTAATTCATTTTGATTTATACTGTACAATGTGACATCAATTCAAAAAATGTTATCTTTATTTCAATATATTTATTAATTATTTCACCAATATTACTAATGTGATGTTTATGAAGCAAAATTTTGAAGTAGTAGAGATGTTCAAAATATTTAGAAGAGAAGTTGACAAAGAGTTGGGTGTCTTTAAAATTTGTTTAGAATTGATAATGGAAGAAAGTTTACTAGAAATTATTTAGGATCGTGTATTTCTAAGAACGAGATTAAACATCTATATAGGTCTCTTTATACACTCTAATAGAATATAATTGTAGAAATGAAGAATAAAAGTTTGGTTCAAATGGGAATGACTATGACATCAGAATTAAAACTCTTAAAATTATTTCAAAGGTTGGTGGTATAATTATTCATATTCAAAAAACGTGTTTGTTGGGACCCAAGTAAAACATGAAAACCTATGAAATTTAGTATAAGAAGAATCCCAATGTGAATTTTTTCAAGGTTTCTGACAGTCAATGCTTAATGAAGATAAAAAATTCATATTTGGGAAAGTTTGAAGAAAAGGCCTATGAAGGAGATTTCAATTGATATTTATCCAATGGAAGAGGTTATAAATGATTGAGTAAAAGGAAACATAAGTTCATATACTTATATGATGAAAATATCATTTAAAATAAGACAAATTTTGGTTAGGTTCATGATATATATTTTGAAAATTTTGAACAACATAACATGTAGGATTCTAAAAAAGGAAGTGAAGAAGAAGTTGAATATAAATCCAATCATTTTGATATTTACTCCAATTAGACTAGTGAAAATGATGGTGGTAATCAAAGTGTAAAAATTATGATTAAGAGGATACATAAACATGTTGAACCTGAAAACATCATTATAATTTTAAAAGCACTAGTATAAAATAAAATAAGATTGAGAATTGATAATAATATAGATATAGTATCATAAATTGATCCGCAATCAGTTGTTGATGATATTGAACATAGATAATTTATAAATTATATGAATGAGGAGCTAGATACAATTTAAAATAATACCACATTGATTTTTTTTTTCAAATACCTAAGGAGAATAACATTATTGGAACAAGGTGAGTTTTTATAAATAAGTTCAATTAAAAATATGAGATTTCAAGAAACAAGTATAGATTCTTGTGGAAAGGTGACTCCTATAATACTTGAGACTCTATTATAATAGGTAAATGTCATATCTTGAACTATTTCTGAATGCACCCTTTAAATATGCTTTATTCACGAATTTATTAAAAAATATTAATTTTATAATTTAAAATTGAAAAATTAACTTTATTTATAAACTTATTGTAACGACCCAAACATTTATTAATAAAAATTACTCACGATCTGATTAAATGACTTATTATATAAAATGTTTATATAAAATATGAAATTCTTTGGTTTTATGTTTTTGGATTTCAAAATTCCGTTAAGAATTGTCACCATTGCTAATATAGCTGTTGAACAGTGATCACTCGATTAGTATAAATACAGGGATTTAACAAACCCAATTTACTCAGACAATGGAAGCGATGGCCTCATCCAGTAGAATTTCTCTATACGAAGCCCATTTTTCAGTGCTTAGAAAGGAGGTAGCACCACTGGACTTCGCTCTTGACCAAGTCCAAGCCGTGCTTGAACACGTTAATCTTGATCGGAACCACCTATGGGAGAAGTCAAAGTTAATAGAGATTACCAACAAAGAGATGTTATCTGAGCCTACCCAAGAGTCTATCACCATCGCACACCCTACCCTTAGGTCTTATGTAGGTGTTTTAAGGGGTTATTCAACAATAATCTAGCACTATGATTATGTTTATTATTTTTTTATAGATAATATACATTCATTTTATTATGTTTACTTTGTAAATAGATTTTAAAGCACAAGTAATATTTTTAGTCAATATTCAATTAAGAAATCATTTTTTTGAATTAATGGTTTTTTTAATTAAATAAAATTTTAATAAAATATTATTACTAAATTAATTTTTATTAAATATAAATGATTGTATCATTTTTTTGGAATACAATTGTAATTTTTATTATGGTTTGAAAGCTGTCTTTGTCAAAACCCATGAATTTTCGATAAATGTTGATTTTTATGTAAAAAGTAAAAATTCATATATTTATAAAATTATTTATATAAAATGAATATTATTTTTGGAATCAATACTTTGAAATTATCCAATGGTAAATTTTTCATAATTTTCTTAGACAGTCGAATTTTTGGGTAAAATTAAAACACCGTTTAAATATATATTGTGTTTTATGACATCATAATGAACCAATAGTGATGTAATAAAATACTATAAATTTTTTTTTCGGAAAATATATGTATTACATTTAAAATAATGTGATTTTAGATTTGTTTTATTAATTTTATGGTGCCTTAGTGGACCCTCAAAACCTTATAAAACATTTTAACTTTTAAAATGTTTTCCTTGAGAGTGTAACTGACCTCCACATAAGAAAGCCTAATATTTTAAGAAGTTCTGCCATTGGAATTATAAAATAATATTTTCCACCCTTATTTTTCTAAAAACATGGGAAAATACCATGGGTTGGTTGGTGGTTTTGATTAGTTTAATGTGTAGTGTCCAAAACATAAATAATAAAGAATTCCTCTTCTTTTCCTATATAAACCCACCCACGCTCCCAGTTCTCTTCACTCAAAACTCTTGGAGAACATTTATACCTTTCAATACTCTCTATAAAATCCTCCCAATATGCCTCAATATCCCAATAACGCTCCCTCAAGCATCTCCTAAGCCATTGGGATCACACTTCCAAGTAAGGGACTTCTTCCTTTCTCATTTGTCCAAATTTATTTATGTTGTTATACCCTTTAATATTCAATTAAAAATGTTGGGGTATGATTTAAAAACTTTACCATACTTCCCTCCTTATGTTTTAATGAAGAGATACCTCTTTATCTCTCATTAATTCATCCCATGTACATTTGTTACCATGCTGAAATTTCTTCCTTTCTCATTTTTTTCCAAATTTCATTATGTTGTTATACCATCTTTTTTCAATTAAAAATGTTGGGAGTATTATTTCTCACCTCCAAGATAATTCTCTCCTTATGTTTGGATGATTATAGACCTATTTCTCTCTCATTAATTCCTCCCCTTTACACCTGTTACTATGCCAAAATTCTGTAAGGAATTTCTCTCTTCTCATTTACATTCAAGAAATTCTTTTGTATTATGAATCTAAATTATATTAAATATGTTGGTACATGTATATATATTAAACCATTAATATAAATTTAATGTAAATATGGTGAGATACATATTTATCTCTAATCAAACATTTTTGTGAATTCTTATGCCACGCCGTTATACTGCCGAAATTGCACTGCAATTTTCCAAGCCAAAGTCATTTTATAGTGAATACCATGCCCATTTCTCTATCAAGGGTATTAAAATTTATGCACATTTAATTATTTATTATAGATTTTATTGTGTGAATTACACATTTCTTTATTTTGGAATAAATGATGACATTTAATAAATCCATGTTATATGATCCATGTGGTACACTTATGCCTGAAATGAAATGATTAAGAAGAGTGAACCCTAATAGCGCTCCAATTCATTGGGTAAAGATTAGTATCATGATAAATCAAGTAAAATGAGGGTTTTATCATGATAATTCAAGTGAAATTAGGGTTTACTCATGCTCCATGTGCAATGAGTCTTGGATTATGTTAAATGTTGATGCCACATTTCCTTGTTATGATAATCATGCTACATCATGCCTTTATATTCATGTTTCTCTTATACTCCATTGATATACCTCTTTCCTAACATGTAATGTAATATTTGTGTTATGACATGTTTACTCCCTTATTGTGCTTTATAGATCACCCTTTTCTTATGCATTTCCTTAGCTTATCCCATGAAATGCTAAGTACAAAGGAATGTTGTGGTCATGAAAAATGAGTTTTCAATAAAGATACTATGTTTTATGTTCTAAGTTGTTATGTAATGTTTCTAATTTCCCAAAACACTATACCTATCAATCCTCAGAGTTGTATTAAGTGCAATTTTATGTAAAAAATCATGTTTAAGTGTGTAATAAAGAGCAGGGTTGTTATAGTTGGTATCATATGATTGGTTTAGTTATTTGTGGGATTAGGATTAGAATAATCCTAGTGAAAGACTTAGGGATAAAACTGAGTATAATAAAAACATCCTTGAATTTTGGTGATTATTGAGTAAGTGGTTTATAAATAAAATACATCCCTATCTAGATACGAGCTGGTAGAGGAGGATCTGACACAAATTCATCTAGGGGTAAAACCCAAAAACACCGCTTTGAGATAGACTCGAATGAGAACTGGTGCACCACAACAGGCCTCACTGCACTCTTGGTTACGACACTCCTAGGGGATATGATTTGGTAAATTAATAATATTAGCATGAACCATTATTAATTAAATAAAAAAACGCCCCTAAGAATATATGTTGGGAAATAGATCATGAATAACATAGATTGAAGCCTATAAATTCATAATTTAAGGAAATAAAAGTAATTTATAAGTCATCCATTTTTTTATTTGGATTACACTATATGTTGCCCCTTACTTTCCTTTTATTCCAGCCAATGGTTGGTAATAGGAGGAATCATGCTAACAACTGATGTGAATATCAATGTGATTACTATTCTAATGAGATGCCTAATCCAATGGGAGTGGGAATCAAAAACTTTTCCACGATACTCTCCCAGTTAACTCAAGTTTTGAATAGAAACATGGGTTAAGAGGAACATTCAAGCCCCCTAAGAAGGAACAAGTTTCAATTGAGAGCTCCATGAGACAAAGACCTCCTACTTTTAATGGATAATCTGATCCCTCAATCGCCGAACAATGGATCAAATCCATTGAAAAGATCTTCTCCACCCTTCAATGTTCTGAACAAGAGAAGGTTCTTCTAACTACTTATCATATGGAGAGTGTATCTGATCAATGGTGGAAATTGATAAAAAATATGAAGCCTGAGGAGGAGGTCAAGGAATTATAATGGAAGGATTTTCAGAAAATGTTTTTTCAAGAAATATTTTCCTCACACCCTCCGACATAAGATGGAAAGGGACTTCCTTTAAATAAAGCAAAAAGATGACGAATCCATTGAAGCGTATGAGGAAAACTTCACAAGGCTTGCACGACATGCCTCTGGATTTGTCGAAACCCACAAATACATGGTTAACTACTTCTTTGGTAGGCTAAAACCTAGACCATGGAAAGCCCTAGTGATCTGTGACTTTGAGAGCTATAAGGAAATTGTCTGATGTTCCCTCAAAGTCTAAATGAAGATCAGTGAATCTGAGGGTTATCATGGGGATAAGAAGCATAAGGTGGAATTTAATTTTGGTGGTTCTATGGATAAATCCAATGGTGATAAGAAATTAAAGTACTGTACTTTCCTAAAGTGCAAAAAGAATCACCCTGAATATTTATTGAAGGGGATGGGGAGATGCTTTAGGCGTTGAAGAGAAGGGAACCTGACCATTAACTACTGACAACAAAAACCCACAGCTATGATATAGGAGAGGAATGATACACTTGACCCTCAATGCATTGTTCATTTCTTCAAATTCAAAGAACCATCGCACTTTTCAAACCAGTTCCCTAAGCCAAGGGTTTTAGGATGCAAACAATAACCTCTAAGGTAGCATGGGTGAGCTTTTTCCATCACTACCACCAAAGTGAACCCCAACAATGAAGTGGTGATAGGTAAGCTATTTATTCATTCACGAATATCAAATGTACTTTTTTATTATGGTTCTACACATTATTTTATATCCCAAAAGTTTAGTAGAACAGTACCAACACTACCAAAAATCATTGAAGTAATGATGTTAGTGAGAATGGAAAATGGGGAAATAATTTCATCCCATGAATATAACATCTCCCCTATCATAATTTGTCGATTGAACTTCCCTGAAAACTATTCATACTCCCTATGTTGTAATTTTATGATATTATTGTCATAGATTGATTTTTATTATATAAAGCTAACATAAATTACCGTGAGAGGGAAATCACTCTCCATATGGAGAATCGACCCCCGATTCTGTAAAAATGAAAGGAGGAGGATGAATCTTATTCATCACCATCATCTCAAGCATGGATATTACTACACTATGAGCATTCATATCTTGCTCATATGAGTGATTCTAATAAATCAACCATCCTTGAAGACATTCCTTTTGTGAAGGAATTCACTAAAGTGTTTTCTGAGGAATTTACTGGCCTTCCTCGTAGAAGAGATGTTGAATTATCAATTGATCTTATACCTAAGGAGTTTCTAATATCAAAGAATCTGTATAGAATGGATGTTATTGATCTTGAGTAGTTGAAGAAATAAATATATGAGAATTTGGATAAAGGGTTTATATGCTCAAGTGCTTCACCATGGGGTGCACCAGTCCTCTTCATCAAGAAGAAGGATGGGTCAATGCGTCTTTGCATTGATTATCGTGAGCTCAACAAAATCATGATAAAGAAGAAGTATCCTCTGCCATGAATTGATGACTTGTTCGATCAGCTACTTGGAGCACAATACATCTCCAAGGTGGATTTTCGGTCAGGATATTACCAAGTAAGGTTGAAGAAGGAGGATATCCCCAAGATTTCTTTTCATATAAGATACGGAAACTATGAATTCATAGTAATTCCTTTAGGACCCACTAATGCTCCAGAAATCTTCATGGATTTGATGAATTGAGTCTTTAGAGATTACCTTGACAAATTTGTGGTATTCTTTATAGACTATATTCTAATATACTCCAAAACCAATGAGGAGTATGAGAAGCATCTAAGAACTGTACTAGAGACCTTGCAAAAGGAGAAGGTCTATGAAAAGTACAATAAGTGTGAGTTCTGGTTGAAGGAGGTCTCATTCTTGGGTCATATCATCACAAAGAATGGGATATCCATGGATACCTCTAAGAAAACTGTAATTGAGGGATGGACATGTCCAACATCTGTAACAGATATCCGTAGCTTCCTGGGGTTAGCTGGATATTATCGCCAATTTGTGACAACTTTATCACAATTTTCAAACCCTTGTACCCAGATAACTTAGAAGTGAGTAAAGTTTTCTTGGAGTGATGAATGAGAAGAGTGATTCAAGGAGTTGAAAAAGAGGCTTATCACTATGTCCGTACTCACACTACCCACAAGTGGAGAACTTTTTATGGTATTTAGTGATGCTTTGAAGAAGGGCCTGGGTTATGTTTTGATGAAAAATGACAAAGTCATTACCTATTATTCAATTCAATTGAAAGTTCATGAGATAAACTATCCAATACATGGTATGGAGTTGGCTGTAGTAATAGTGGCTTTAAAAAATTGGCGACATTACCTCTTTGGGGAGAAGTGTAAAATATAAACAGATCATAGAAGCCTCAAGTATTTATTCACACAGAAAGAGTTGAATATTCACCAAAGAAGTTGTCTAGAGATGATCAAAGACTATGACTACTTAATCCATTATCACCCTGGGAAAGAAAAAAAGGTGGTAAATACTCTAATTAGAAAGGATCCAATGATTCTATCACTGATGATAATTGAAAAGGATCCAATCTTCTTATATTTGATGAAGATGGATATGGGAATCATAAATAAGAGAACATAATAAATCCTTTCACAAATGACTTCTTAATAATATCTTTTGGAAATGTTAAAGGATGCTCCAACGGATGATGTGAGAATTCAGAAGAAAGTGGAAACTATCAAAAAAGGGAAATCCTCAGAGTTCAATGTTAACGAAGAAAGAAGTATGAGATTTGGGACAAGCCTATGTGTTCCATAAAATCCAGAGTTAAAGAATAAACTTTTGGATGATTCACATAGTTTTAATTTATCTATTAATCTAGGAAACACAAAGATTTATAGGGATATTCGAGAGCATTATTTGTGGGATAACATGAAGAAGGAAATCACTGAGTATACATCAAAGTTCCTAGTATGTCAGTAAGTGAAGACTGAGAGGCAGAAGTCTAAGGGGATGATGCAACCATTACCCATACTAGTATGGAAATGGGAGAAAATCGCCATGGACTTTGTCATCGGACTTCTGAAGATTTACAAAGGAAACAATGTTATCTTAGTTGTTGCGGATCCTCTTATAAAGACTGCACACTTCATTTAAATTTGATAGGATTTCTTATTGGATGAACAAGAATAGATATATATCATAGAAGTGGTAAGGTTACATGGAGTACCAATATCTATTGTATCTGATTGATATCCAAGATTCACCTATAAGTTCTGAAGAGTCTTTAACATGCTCTGAATATTGAGATAAACTTCAGTACAACTTATCATCCTCAAACTGATGGCCAATATGAGCAGACTATCCAAACACTTGTGGACATATTGAGAGAATGCTCAATGGACTTCAAAGAAGGATGGGATCAACATATTTCTCTGGTTGAGTTCTCTTAAAATAACAGTTTCCACTCAAGCATCCAAATGGCTCCTTATGAAGCCCTTTGTAAGAATAGGTGCAGAACACCAACATGTTGGGATGAAGTTGGGGATAAAAAATACTAGGTCCAGAAATGGTCAAAGAAATGTTGGAGAAGGTTAAGACCATACAAAAACACATTAAAGCTGATCAGATTCAACAAAAGAGCTATGCTGATAATCGTTGACGAGATCTAGAGTTTGATGTTGGCAACATGGTATTCCTCCACACATCACTGTGGAAGAGAGTTATGAGATTTGGGAAGAAGGTAAAGCTTATTACATGGTACACCGACCCTTTTGAGATCTTTGATCACATTGGAGAATTGGCCTATTGACTAAAAACTCCCACTGAACCTATCTCAAGTACATGATGTATTCCATATATCACTATTGGGGAAGTATATACCCGACCCATCAGATGTACTAAATCCATAGGTTGTACGATTAGAGAATGAACAATCCTATGAAGAGAATCCATTGAAGATCTTAGATTGTAGGGAAAAATTTCTTTGAAATAAGACAAATCCCCTCATGAAAGTGTTGTGGATAAACCAAAAGTTTGAAGAAGCAACGTGGGAACCAGATAAAGTGATGAGGTAGAGTTACCCACATCTGTTTTATTGTGGTAAAAGAAAATTTCGAGGGAGAAACTTCTTATGGGGGGAAGATTGTAATGACCAAAACTTTTATTAATGAAAATTCCTCTTAATCTGATTAAATGTATTATTATGTAAAATGGTTATATAAAATATGAACTTCCTTGGTTTTATGTTTTTGGATTTCAAAATACCGTTAAGAATTTTAATTGTTACTAATATAGCCTTTGAACAGTGATCACATGATTAGTATAAATATAGAGCTTTAACAAATCCAATTTACTCACACAAAGTGATGGCTTCATCCAGTAGAATTGCTCCATATGAAGCGCATTTGTCAGAGCTCAGAAATGTGGTAGCGTCACTAGGATTCTCTCTTGACAAAGCCCAAGCTGAGATTCAATACGTTAAGCTTGAACAGAACCACCTACGGGATAAGTGGAAGTTAATAGAGATTACCATCAGAGAGATGTTATCTGAGCCTCCCCAAGAGTCTGTCACCATCGCACAACTTACCCTTAAGTCTTAGATGGGTGTTTTAAGGGGTTATGTAACAAGACTCTAGCACCATGATGATGTGCATTATATTTATATAGATAATATATATTCAATTTATTATTGTTACTTTGTAAATAGATTTTAAAGAAAAAATAGTATTTTTAGTTAATATTTAATTAAGAAATATATTTTAATGAATTAATGGATTTTTGAATTAAATAATATTTTAATAAAATATTTTTAGTAAATTACTTTTTATTAAATATAAATGATCATATTATCTTTTATGAATACAATTGTAATTTTTATTAAGTTTTGAAAGCTGTCTTTGTTAAAACCCATGAATTTTCAATAAATGTCGTTTTTTATTTTAAAAGTAAAAATTGACCAATTTATAAAGTTATTTAGGTAAAATGAATATTATTTTTGGAATCAAGATGTCAAAATTATCCAACGTTGAATTTTTCATAATTTTCAAAGACAGTCGAATTTTTGGGTAAAAATTAAATACTATTTAAATATATAATGTGTTTTATGGCATCATAAAGAACCAATAGTGATGTAATAAAATAATATAAAAAGTATGTGTGGCCAATATATGTTTTAACTTTATATTTTTTTGATTAACTTTTAAAAATATTTCCTTGAGAGTGTGACTCACCTCCACATAGGCAAGACTAATATTTTAAGAAGTTAGGCCATTGGACTTATAAAATAACATTTTCCACTCCCCCTTGGAAAAAACCATTGGAAAAAACCATGGGTTGGTTTGTGGTTTTTATTAGTTTAATGTATAGTGACCAAAACTTAAATAATAAAGAATTCTCTCTCTTTTCCTATATAAACCCACCCATGATCCCACTTCTCTTCACTCAAAACCATTGTATCACGTCCCTACCCTACCCTCCTCTCTCTAAAATCCTTCCAAAATTTTCCAAGCTCCCAAGAATCCTCTCTCATGCTTCTCCCAATCCATTTGGATCACACTTCCAAGGGAATTTTTCCTTTCTTATTTTTGTCCAAATTTATGTATGTTGTTGTACTCTTTTATTTTCAATTAAAAAATTTTGGGGTATGATTTCTGACCTCCCACATACTTCCCTCCTTATGTTTTAATGATTATATACCTCTTTAACTCTCAGTAATGCCTCCCATGTAGACCCATTGCCATTCCAAAATTCCGTAAGGGATTTCTTCCTTTCTCATTTTTGTCCAAATTTCATTATGTTGTTATACCATTTTGTATTCAATTAAAAATGTTGGGGTATGATTTCAAACCTCCCCCATACTTACCTCCTTATGTTTTAATGATGAGATACCTCTTTATCTCTCATTAATTCCTCCCATGTACAACAATTACCATGCTGAAATTCTGTAAGGAATTTCTCTCTTCTTATTTACATTATAGAAATTCTTCTGTATTATGAATCTAAATTATATTAAATATATTGAAACATGTATTTATATGACCCCCTAATTGTAAATTTCATGTACATATGATGAGGCACCCCTTTATCTCTCATCAATTTTTTTTATTAATTCTTATATCATTCCATTATGATTCCAAAATTTCACCGTTATTTTCCAAGCCAAAGTCATTGTGTAGTGAATACCATGCCCATTTCTATATTAAGGGTATTAACCTTTATGAACATTTACTTATTTATTATAGTGTTTCTTGTATAAATTCTACATTCCTTTATTATTTAATAAATGATGATGTTTAATTAATCCTTATTATATGATCCATGTGTCACACTTATGCATGAAATGAAATGATTAAGATGGGTGAACCCTGATAGCACTCCAATGCATTGGGTAAAGATTATTATTGAAACACCCCAAGGTTTTTTGAAAAATATTCTTTTTAATTTCATTAATGTCTTATGTTGTACGCTACAACAAAAGGATCTTGAACAACACGCATCATCGACTTTCCTTGCATTACACACAATCACGACCTTCCTCGATAGCGTGTGTAGTACGCAATACTGAGTTTCACTAAACAACGATATGCTATTAAAATATTATTAAAAATAGCCGTTATGAATAGTAATAACCACTTTTTGAAATTTTGTAAATTTTATTTTTCAAAATGGACTTCACTTTTGGATTCGGAATATCGAAATTAGCTTAGGGTGAAATTTTGGTACTTTTCAGATAACTTTCATTTTCTGATGAATAGTGAAAATTACTAAATTTTAATTAAAAACAACCATTTTAATCGAAATAATTAATAGTGATAAATTATTAATTTTAGTGGTTTTAAAGTAAATTTAGAATATATTTTTACAATTTAATACAATGTTGGTCATTGAATGTAATTTCACATTTAAACCAAACATAAACAAGTGTCAATCTTTTGATAGTTATTATCTCTTAAGAACACGCTATATGTTTTGATGACGGGAATTAATTTTTAAATTAATTAATGCAACTGATATGTTTTTAATTTGGTAAAATAGACATCATTTTTGAGTTCATAATATCATATATAGATTAGGCCTAATTTTTGGTATTTTTTTGGAAACTTTCATTTTTGATGAATAGTGAAACCACTAAGTGGTAGTTAAGAAAAATGAATTTTTCATAAAACTTAATTTTACCGCTTCTGTGAGTGGAATTCCAAAAATCCGAGAGACACGGTTGATTTCAGTACGTAAAATGTGATTCAATGAGACCAAAATAATTTTTGGTGAATAATAACTTTTTACTTTTTTTTACCACAGTTAAAAGTAAATAGGGTAATTAAGGGTAAAAATGATTTTATTATTACCCTAACACATGTACTAATTCTATTGGATAAGTGTAATTCGACCAAAAACAACCTTAGGAATAAAATATAACCATTTAGGCCCACTTGTATTATATTAGGACATTTATTATTAATTTATTTAAAGAAGGGTTAAAATAGTTAAAATCAAAGTTTAATAACTAAATAATTTTTAGTATAGGGTTATACATAAGATAAATTCGAATATAAATTTTCATTAGAAATATAAAAAGATTTCCTACATAATTATATTTTATTTGTAATTTTTAGACATTAAAAAAGTTAATTTATTTATGACACAAAGATGATGCAGTAATTATATTATTAATGAAATATTGACATAATTGATATTATAAATACCCAAATAAGTGTAATTTAAGACTTTTTATGAATTCAAATATTTTATAGGTTAATATGACATGTTATTACTGATTCCATTAACTTTTTTCGAACTAATCATTCTGTTATGATTTTCACAAAAATCAATTATAAAATTGTGTCAAAATTGATATAAAATAGTTTTTAAAACAAATATTATATTATTAATTGTTATTTTATTCCTAAAAATATAAGGTTTGGCCAAATGACTTAGATAAGAATATATATATTAATAATAAACAACTTGGGGTTCTTTTGGCATGTTATAGTAAGTTTATTAACCTTATAGTGTAAGAACACAAAAAGACACGGTAAGAGTAAAATTATCTAAGTTAAAGTTAAATTTAAATGATAAGGTCAAAATAGGAACCTAAACTTGTCTAAATTCTATTGGATGAGAGGATTTCGACCCATCCCAACCTTAGATTCTAAATAACTCAATTTGGAGCTATTTAAAACCTAATTTGTCTTTATAATAATATTATATTTATAGTTTTTCCAAAGGAGCCCCTCTCCTCCCTTATAAAAGGGAACCTCCTCCCTCTCTTCCTCACACCACTTTGAGCCTTAAAGCTCGGAAAACCCCTGAAAAATTCTCTTCTCCACTTCCCTAGAAACATCCTATAGGTTCTGGTCTTCTTCAAAGACTAATTTTAGTTCCCTAGAAGGAGATCTCAAAGAGGCGCTTCAAGGAAGAGGTAATGTCCGTTACCGATTATTTCAACTTTATTTCTTATTCCACTTATTCTTATTAGGTTGTTTAATTATGAAGTAATAACATCAGTATCACTCATATAATGATATGTTATTATAAGTATGAAATAACCCTATTTCACCATCTATCCATCCTACGGAAAACGAAATCACCGCGCGTGCGTACGTAAGGAATACCGTCTCCACGCCGTGGTGTAATCTATTTTACACCACCACCTTACATGGATGGGTATAATGGTGTAAATAATAACTATATATGATTATTGTAAAGTTATATTTATTCTGAAATAGTATACATACACTCCAATACAATTCCACGATCATGAGAATGATATCATCGCTCGTGCGTACGTACGGACTACCGTCTCCACGACGCGATGAGATTCATTCTCCACGTTAACCATTCATGAATGATTATAAAGTATATATAATAAGTAATCATGAAATATATGACATAAAAATGATACTGGATTTATGTGTATATATATTTATGTCATCTACTTAATTCCATTCAACTGAATAAGGAAACGAAAACAGCGTTCATGCGTACGTACGACCTACCGTCTCCATGAACGGTGTATTTCTTTCCATTTACTGATCTATTATATATATGTATATTCTTAATATATATTATATATAAATCATGTTTTATATTCTGGAATTAAGTAATCATGATCTAATTAATCATATGAATAATTACAAGTCAAAACACGGACGACAAATGAAACGATTTTACCCAAAACGCTCTTTAACATGGAATTTACAAAAAAACGGGTAAAATAAAGTCATAAGTGAACCATATATGATATCATAACAATAAGTATAATTCTGGAATAAGTCAATAACATTATTTAAATCATTATACAGGACGTTCAGACACTTACGAAGCAAATCAGACCTAAGGTAAGGGAAAATATCACAATCTCATTTTTATCCGAGATTGTTTATACTTTGGTATTTACTGGGGTGTATTTTATCATCCACATCCATGTTTCCTAAATATGTAATATTATTTCCATCCACCTACAATTTTTTAAATCTTATTTTACCCTTCAGTGAGTTTTTAGTAAAAGATATGAAAAGAATCTTTTGTCGTTTTTCGTACGAGCTACTTTTTTGACTTTTCCGACAAAAGTACAAGAAGAATGTTTTTTTAACTTATACGGCATGAATGGATTTTTAAAAAATTATTTCCAAGAAGCTTCCTTTACAAGTTTTCAAGTTTATTTTTAATCAACTTCTTTTAGTTTAGAATGGTATGACATGTTAAGAAAGGAAAAGTGTTTTTGAAGTAGAAAGGATATTTTCCTCAAGAATGGAGTTCAAGTGTTTTATCAAAATTATTTTCCATCTAAGATAATAAAGAGTTCTGTTTCTATCCATATTATTACATTGATTTGATTATGTTGTGATGGAATTATATTTATGAATTCCTTTATCTTATATGAATTATCTTATGATGTCACGATGTTTAAGATTACCATTTTTATTACATGGGTTATGCAATGATGTATGGTTTATTTTTTTGTGGAACACATAAGAATGGTATCATTATGAGATGGGTGGGACCTATATCTCCCTACAATGCATTGGGTAAAGATTTTATATCTAATGAGATAGACATGGCTGGAACGGAAGGTTAAACCGGTTTCGTGAAACAGGACTGAAACAAGGAGTGAACTCGGTTTAGAAAAGGACTTTGTCCACTAAGATAGTCTTGGAAATGAGTCTTGACTAATAAGAAATGATTCTCTATGGTTATGTGTGTATGCCACAAAGTTTCATGTTTTATGTTATGATTATTGGGATTACATTTCACTACTACGATTTATCCCATGTTATGATATTATGATCTCTTTTGCAGGTTATGATTTCCAAAATGTTATGTTCTTATGAATATGATGTGATTGATATTTCTTTTATTTACCCTTACTGAGCATTTGAGCTCACCCTTTTTTGTTTTCTTTTCCCCAGGATATAAAGAAAGGTTTTAGGTTAAAAAAGGAGATCTTTATGGGAGATGTTGAAGATCTTTCACCACAATTAGAATATTATATTCCGAGTTTCCAAAGACACTAAACTATTACGGTCCTTGAGTGTGTGTTTCTGTTATGTACTAAGTATTCCGCAAAAGTAATGTAATGTCCATGTACGTTAAGCTTCAGGTCTGTACAGTTGGTATCAGAGGGAGGTTTAGTCAACCTTTGGAAAATAGGATGCAAGAACTTTAGTGAGATCCCTAGAGATATTTCTAAGGTATGTCTAGGGATGTCCCTAAGGTTAAGTATAAGTATAGGTTATAGTACTAGAATTATGGCAACCCAAGATGTTAGATATTGAAGTTACTCCCCCTTTATTATATTGTTTCCCCTAGCGTGATTTTGCCTCTCACAATATTCTTTTTGGGTTTTAGACGATGGCTGGAACCCGAAGGAACCGTGTTGATCAATGTAATGGACAATGCAATGATTATCCTCCTGAACAAACAAATGTTATGGGAGATGGAGTGAAAAATATTATTGCTATACTTACACAAGATATGAATCATTCTAGACTTCCAAATGAGAAGAGAAGGGAACAATATTCTATTGAGTCCTTCATGAGGCAACGCCCACGTTCTTTCAGTGGGTCTTTCGATCCACTTGTTGCTGAACAATGGATAAGTACCACTGAAAAGATATTTTCAGTTCTTCAATGTTCTGAACATGATAATGTCATCTTATAAGTATATCATTTGGAAGGTTAAGTTGATCAATGGTAAAATCTTATCAAGAATACGAGGCCAATAGATGAAATTGAGTCCATGGAATGGGACGAGTTCAAGAACTTATTTTTCAATAAGTACTTCCCTCATATTCTTCGAACAAAGATGGATAAGGAGTTTCTTGAACTAAAGCAAAACGATGATGAATCTGTTGGTATATACGAAGCGAATTTTACAAGGCTTGCAAGGTATGCATCTGGATTTATCATCCAACCTGAAAGTAAAGTTGATCGATTCTTCAGTGGATTAAAACCAAATCTTCGAAGGGCATTAACTATAAGAGACTTCAGGAGCTATGAAGAAATTGTGCGTTGTGCTATCAAGGTAGAAATGGAAGTTGGTGTTACTTATCCATCTCATAGTTTTGAAAAGAAATGAAATATGGAGTTAAAGGAGAAATCTCAGAATAATATTGAAAAGAAGATGAATGTTTTCTTATGCTCAAAGTGTGGAAAGAAGCATGGTGGAGATTGTCTTAAAGGGACTAGAAAATTTTTTAAGTATGGAAAAGAAGGTCATCCAGCAGCTGAGTGTCGAAGTAATGGAAAAATGGTTTCTAATGATGTGAATAAAGAAAAGACTGCAGAGAACACACCACCAACACTTCAATGCTTCAATTGCAAGGAAATGGGGCATTATTCTAATAAATGCTCTAATCCAAGGGTTAGTGATGATCGACATGAGCAACCAATTAAGGGAAAGGACAAAGGGAAGTCACATGCGATCACTATTGGTGATGTTGAATATGACAACGATGTGGTGGAATGATTAAGTGTTTATATAATGGGATTCCAAAATAATGTTGTATATAGTATCGTGGAATATTGGAATATTTATGTATTGGTCTATTGTGGTTTTCAATAATTTTATGGTACCGGTAACCATAGAAAGTTATTGAGATATTTTTGGTAAGAAGATGATATGCGCATAATGAAGGGATAAGAAGATAATGAGATGTTTGATTGTATTCATGAGCTCATGATTGATATAAGGACTAAGTGATATCATGGTTTGAGTATAAATAATTTTAAGGATTTTGGTTTGTGGATAGAGTTAACTTTTAACAGCATTCATGTTTTCAATAAGGTTCAATGGGTATTCATTCATCAAGAGAATACATGATTAAGGTATTCACATGTTTATGGGGGATAAATGATGGCATTCACGTGATCATTTTCTTTATAATATGAGCTTGGACCAAAGTATTTTAGATAAGCTTAAAAATTGGAATGGATTATGTTGGACATAAGTTAGTATTTCTTAAGGATAGAACTTTTTTTATGGGATGTTATAGTAATATAGCTTTAGAAAAAGGACAACCTACAGGATGAGCAATAACCCATCGCGTCGAACAAGGCTGTGGGAATCGAACCCACAACCGAAGTGCGACTGGCTTTTATCGCCTACCACTAGCCTACAAAAAGTCCCTGTTTAGTAGAAACTAGTTTTATTATGATATAATAAGTATAAGTGCATTTTAGGAACCATATATGATTAATCTCACTATAGATCGACTTATGTATATTTAATAAATTTTTCTAACCTTTTGTTTGAGACAGATGGAATGACCCGTCATTCTATCACATGATCTTATAACACTTCACGAATAACAAATTCCACTTCTTTTAATTAAGAGATGAAGTGGAAATTGTTCAAGGCACGAACAACAGTGAGATTGTACCAAAATAAAGTAAGTATTTATTCTAATTCAAATTCTTCAACTTTAGGGAAATGATATTGAAAACCAAAAATGCTGTCCTAGTGCTCTTATATCTGCTGAATCAGATGGTACCTTAGATCGTCACAAATTTATGGCTTTGTGATTACTGGATTTTCCATAGCCATGTTCTCTACCACTCTCCATCAGAACATGATGGTTAGATTTCTCTTCCATATCCATATTTTCACCTATGTGGAAACCCAGTGATTAGTTTATTTGGGTAATTGTTACGTTTCATAATTTTGTTTTTAAAGATTGGTTTTGGTATTCCTTTTTACGATGTGGGTTTCTATTAAAGAAACTTTCGAGTAGTAAACCATTTATAACCCCGATGAATTTCGAGGTTGAAATTCATTTTAAGGGGGGTAGAATGTAACACCCCGAGTTTATTTGAAAAATATTCTTTTTAATTTCATTAATGCCTTGTGTTGTATGCTACACCAAAAGGATCTTTCACAACAAGCATCCTTGACTTGCCTTGCATTACATGTAATCACGACCTTCCTCGATAGCGTGTGTAGTACGCAATACTGAGTTTCACTAAACAACGATATGCTATTAAAATATTATTAAAACTAGCCGTTATGAATAGTAATAACCACTTTTTGAAATTTTGTAAATTTTATTTTACAAAATGGACTTCATTTTTGTATTCAGAATATCGAAATTAGCTTAGGGTGAAATTTTGGTACTTTTCGGATAACTTTCATTTTCTGATGAATAGTGAAAATTGCTAAATTTTAATTAAAAACAACCTTTTTAATCGAAATAATTAATAGTGATAAATTATTAATTTGAGTGGTTTTAAAGTATATTTTGAATATTTTATTACAATTTAATACAATGTTGGTCATTGGATGTAATTTCACATTTAAACCAGACATAAACAAGTGTCAATCTTTTGATAGTTATTATCTCTTAAGAACACACTATATGTTTTGACGACGAGAATTAATTTTTAAATTAATTAATGCAACTGATATGTTTTGAATTTGGTAAAATAGAAATATTTTTTGAGTTCATAATATCAAATATAGCTTAGGCCAAATTTTTGGTATTTTTCTGGAAAGTTTCATTTTTTGATGAATAGTGAAACCACTAAGTGGTAGTTAAGAAAAATGAATTTTTCATAAAACTTAATTTTACTGCTTCTGTGAGTGGAATTTCAAAAATCCGAGCGACACGGTTGATGTCAGTAAGTAAAATGTGGTTCAACGAGACCAAAATAATTTTTGGTGAATAGTAACTTTTTACTTTTTTTACCACGGTTAAAAGTAAATAGGGTAATTAAGGGTAAAAATGATATTATTATTACCCTAACACATGTCCTAATTCTATTGGATAAGTGTAATTCGACCAAAAAAAACCTTAGTAATAAAATATAACCATTTAGGCCCACTTGTATTAGATTAGGACATTTATTATTAATTTATTTAAAGAAGGGTTAAAATACTTAAAATTAAAGTTTAATAACTAAATCATTTTTAATATAGGGTTATACATAAAATAAATTCGAATATAAATTTTCATTAGAAATCTAAAAAGATTTCATACATAATTATATTTTATTTGTAATTTTTAGACATTAAAAAAGTTAATTTATTTATGACACAAAGATGATGCAGTAATTATCTTATTAATGAAATATTGACATAATTGATGTTATAAATACCCAAATAAATGTAATTTAAGACTTTTTATGAATTAAACTAATTTTATAGGTTAATATGACATGTTATTATTTATTTAATTAACTTTTTTAGAACTAATAATTCTGTTATGATTTTCACAAAAATCAATTACAAAATAGTGTCAAAATTGACATAAAATAGTTTTTAAAACAAATATTATATTATTAATTGTTATTTTATTCCTAAAAATCTAAAATTCGGCCAAATGACTTAGATAAGTCTATATATATTAATAATAAACAACTTGGGGTTAGTTTGGCTTGTTATATTAAGTTTATTAACCTTATAGTGTAAGAACACAAAAAGACACGATAAGAGTAAAATTATCTAACTTAAAGTTAAATTTAAATGATAAGGTCAAAATAGGAACCGAAACTTGTCTAAATTCTATTGGATGAGAATATTTCGACCCATCACCACCTTATCTTAGAAATAACTCAATTTGGAGCTATTTAAAACCGAATTTGGCTTTATAATAAAATAGTATTTTTAGTTTTTCTAAAGGAGCCCCTCTCCTCCCTTATAAAAGGGCACCTCCTCCCTCTCTTACTCACACCACTTTGAGCCTTCAATCTCGGCCAAACCCTGCCAAATTATCTTCTCCACTTCCCTAGAAACATCCTATAGGTTCTTTTCTTCTTCAAAGACCAATTTTAGTGCCCTAAAAGGATATCTCAAAGAGGCGCTTCGAAGAAGAGGTAATGTCCGTTACCGATTCTTTCAACTTTATTTATTATTCCACTTCTTCTTCTTAGGTTGTTTCATTATGAAGTAATAACATCAGTATCACTCATATACTGATATGTTATTATAAGTATGAAATAACCCTATTTCACCATCTATCCATCCTACGAAAAAGGAAATCACCGCGTGTGCGTACGTACGGAATACCGTCTCCACGCCGTGGTGTAATCTATTTTCCATCACCACCTTACTTGGATGGGTATAATGGTGTAAATAATAACTATATATGATTATTGTAAAGTTATATTGATTCTGAAATAGTATACATACACTCCAATACAATTCCACGATCATGAGAACGATATCATCGCTCGTGCGTACGTACGGACTACCGTCTCCATGACGCGATGAGATTCATTCTCCACGTTAACCATTCATGAATGATTATAAGGTATATATAATAAGTAATCATGAAATATATGACATAATAATGATACTTTATTTATGTGTATATATATTTATGTCATCTACTTAATTCCATTCAACTCAATAAGGAAACAAAAACAGCATTCATGCGTACGTACGGCCTACCGTCTCCATGAACGGTGTATTTATTTCCATTTACTGATCTATTATATATATGTATATTCTGAATATATATTATATATAAATCATGTTTTATATTCTGAAATTAAGTAATCATGATCTAAGTAATCATATGAATAGTTACAAGTCAAAACACGGACGATAAATGAAACGATTTTACCCAAAACGCTCTTTAACATGGAATTTACAAAAAAACGGGTAAAATAAAGTCATAAGTGAACCATATATGATATCATAACAATAAGTATGATTATGGAATAAGTCAATAACATTATTTAAATCATTATACAGGACGTTCGGACACTTACGAAGCAAATCGGACCTAAGGTAAGGGAAAATATTACAATCTCATTTTTATCTGAGATTGTTTATACTTTGGTATTTACTGGGGTGTATTTTATCATCCACATCCATGTCTCCTAAATATGTAATATTATTTCCATCCACCTACAATTTATTAAATCCTATTTTACCCTTCGGTGAGTTTTTAGTAAAAGATATGAAAGGAATCTTTTGTCGTTTTTCGTATGAGGTACTTTTTTGACTTTTCTGACAAAAGTACGAGAAGAATGTTTTTTTAACTTATACGACATGAATGGATTTTTAAAACATTATTTCCAAGAAGCTTACTTTACAAGTTTTCAAGTTTATTTTTAATCAAATTCTTTTAGTTTAGAATGGTATGACATGTTAAGAAAGGAAAAGTGTTTTTGAAGTAGAAAGGATATTTTCCTCAAGAATGGAGTTCAATTGTTTTATCAAAATTATTTTCCATCTAAGATAATAAAGGGTTCTGTTTCTATCCCTATTATTACATTGATTTTATTATGTTGTGATGGAATTATATTTATGAATTCCTTTATCTTATATGAATTATTTTATGATGTCACGATGTTTAAGATTCCCATTTTTATTACATGGGTTATGCAATGATGTATGGTTTATTTTTTTGTGGCACACATAAGAATGGTATCATTATGAGATGGGTGGGACCTATATATCCCTCAAATGAATTGGGTAAAGATTTTATATCTCATGAGATAGACATGGCTGGAAAGACATGTTAAACCGGTTCAGTGAAACATGACTGAAACGAGGAGTGAACTCGGTTCAAAAAAGGACTTTGTCCACTAAGATAGTCTTGGCAATGAGTCTTGACTAATATGAAATGATTCTCTATGATTATGTGTGTCTGCCACACAGTTTCATGTTTTAAGTTATGATTATTGGGATTACATTTCACTACTAAGATTTATCCCATGTTATGATATTATGATCTCTTTTGCAGGTTATGATTTCCAAAATGTTATGTTCTTATGAATATGATGTGATTGATATTTCTTTTGTTTACCCTTACTAAGCATTTGAGCTCACCCTTTTTTGTTTTCTTTTCCCCAGGATATAAATAAATGTTTTAGGTAAAAAAAGGAAGATCTTTATGGGAGATGTTAAAGATCTTTCACCACGATTAGAAGATTATATTCCGAGTTTCCAAAGACACTAAAATATTACGGTCCTTGAGTGTGTGTTTCTGTTATGTACTAAGTATTCCACAAAAGTAATGTAATGTCCATGTACTTTAAGCTTCGGGTCTCTACAATTATCATGACACATAGAGTGCAATTAGGGTTTACTCATGCTAATTCAAGTGAAATGAGGGTTTACTCATGCTTCTTGTGTATTGAGCCTTGGATCATCCTAATATCACGTTAAATGTTGATGCCACATTTCCATGTTATGATAATCATGCTATATCAGGCCTTTATGTTCATTTTTATCTTATGCTCCATTGATATGCTTATTGCCTAACATGTGCTGTATTATTCATGTTATTCCTTGTTTACTCCCTTACTTGGCTTTATAGCTCACCCTTTTCTTATGCATGTCCTCAAGTTATCTCATGTAATGCTGTAAAAAGGAATGTTGTGGTTATGTAAAATAAGTTTTTAATAAAGATGTTGTGTTTTATGTTCTAAGTTGTAATGTAATGTTCATAATTTCCCAAGACACTAGACCTCTCAATCCTAAAATTTGTCTTAAGTTTAGTTTTATGTAATAAATCATGTTTTAGTGTGTAATAAAGAGCAGGGTTGTTATACTCATAATATCAAAATTATCTTAGTTTGAATTTTTGATCTATTTATAAAATGGTCAATTTTTAGTTTAAAAATATGGTTTTCAAAAAACAAATTTTTTTTTGTAAATTTATCAATATATAAGAATTAAATATAAATTTATAAAACCTTTTATGTTATAAAATAAGAGTTTTTGGAATAAAATTATTCATTTTAAAATATTCTTTAAATATAAAAAACCTATGGAAATCAATTTTATAACTATTGAAAATGTTACATTAATATGAAAAATGTTTTTGGTTTTTTTTGAATTAAGTATTTTTAAATTTAGATTATTTTTGAATTTCCTTATAATCATCATATCATATATTTTTTATAAAAATAAAATTTATGTCATTATAATCAGTATCCAACATAATATTATGATATATTTATATTTAAAGCTTAAAAATGTTATTTCTCTAAAACCAATTTTACACATTTAAGGGTTTATATATTAAAATTAAATTTTAATACCTATATAAATTTTATTTGATAAAATGGTTTTAAAATTAGAAATTAAAAATTTGAAATTATGTAATCAGTTTAATTTTAATTTTGTTTATTAAAATTAATTACTAAGTTTCAAAACTAGTTACCCGTGTAAAAAAATTAAAAATGGTAAGAGGTATTTTACTAAGGGGAAAGGAAAAAACATGTTAAAAAATGTTTAAAAATAGATGGTTGAGGTGTGTATCAATAAAAAATCACCCAATTTCCTCATTTTCCCTTTTTTAATCCCTTGAACCTTTAACAATGAAATTAAATTGTTGAAATTCAATTGGTATTTCCAAAACAACCCTTCTCCTCACTTATAAAGGTTCAACATCTTCACCACTTCAAGAATCACTTATTTTTTAAATTTCTCCTTGATAATCATCCATTTTTTCCTAATATAGTTTAATCCCACTTTCAAAATCTTCTATCCACCATTAGTTAGCATAAATCATTTATTTCTAAGGAGACTTCCAAGTAAAATTCAAGAACCTAACTTGAGTATTATCTACAACTTAGTTTTTCTTTAAAATTTATCCTAGAAAAACTAATATAATTGTGTTTGTATCATTTATATAATGTTATATTTCTATATTATTGGTATCATAATTATTTATTCATATACCCCATCCATTAATAAAAGCAAAACCATTATTCATGCATTTTGTAGATTTCCACCTCTATGACACAACATGTTTCATTTTCCTTCACCATATTAAAATGATGGATATAAAGATGGTATTAAAGGATAAATATGATTTTTATGATATCATTAAGGTTATAATATGACAAATTTTAGAACCTATTAATTATAGGTTCAAAAAACGACCATAGTTAATTTAATCGTTTAAAATAAGCATGTGAAGAAGATAATCTTTTATTCAAATTGTGCAAGATTTTCATATCAATTACTTCTTCTTATAATTCCTTAAGATTATAATATATAACAATAATTAACCCTAAATGATATCATTATCATTATTTTATAATTTTATTACCCCAAAAAATTTCATAACCATTCATTAAATTAGGGTATGTTCATGTTTATGTTGGTTTGACCACTTACTTTAACAATACTATACATTCAAAACATGGTTGGATATTAAAATTTATTTAATAAAATAACATGATATAAATATGTAAAAAATTATTTGACTTTGGGTATGGAGATTTTATATAAATAAACAATTAATTAATTAAGGAAACACCCTCAGTTTATCAAAAATCACCAAAACATGCTTATTATCAACTTCATCTTCAAGGACAAAGTCTAAAACACTCATGAAAGGAATTATAATGTAACGGCCTAGGTATTTATAGAATAACACCTTTTCACATCTATTAATATTTATAAATTAGATATTAATTTTATGTTAAATAGGAAACTTTTTTTTATAGTGTACTCGACACTCAACAATGGGTTTCTCTGAAATCTTATGTTGCACACAACATTGAGTTATACCAAAAAATAATACAATAATAATGTTATTATTTTAAATGGTAGTTAACACCTAACTGTTTTAATGGTGGGAATGAATAGACTTACTAAAATATGACTATCCATGTTAAATGTTTTTACATTTAATTCATAAATTTTAGAGGCTTAAAATGAGAATGAATCCAATTTTAAGCATAAAATACCCTAATATTTTTTAAAAGGGCATTTTATCACCTTTTGATGGAGAAGCCCTTTTAAATATAATTTTTTCAATTTTATATTTTTAATTTGATAAAATAAATTCCTTCTTTATAAGAAAAACATAAAAATTTACTTTGGATGAAATTTTAGTATTTTTTTGATAAAATTCATATTTTTATGAATAGTAAAAAATACTACATTTTAATTCAAAACTGCCTTTTCATCTAATTTATTTATACACTTAGATTGTAATTTTAATTGGTTTTAAAGTTTAATTGGATTAAATTTTTATCATTTATTTCAATTTTGGTCATTATAAAAAATTTCTCTTTTAAATTGGATATAAACACTTGTCAATCTTTTGATAGATTTTACTTCTTAAAAACCCGTTTTTGGTTTTGACAATGGGATTTAATTTTAAATTAATTTCTGAAAATTATGTGTTTTGAATTTGGTAAAAATGGATTCTATATTTGGAATTATAAGTTACAAATTGTGTAAATAGGTACCTTATATTTTTGGACATTATGAATAGTAACTTCAGTAATTATTTTATTTACCATGGTTAAAGGGTAAACTTGGTAAATAATGGTAAAAAATAATATTATAATAATAATATACTACCCTAACATGTGTCCTAATCATATTGGATGAGATATTTATAACCATGGGAATCCTTGGGTCTATTTTGGTACCCCATGGAGCCACATGTGTGTGAAAATGACATTTTATAAGAATTGATTTAAAGTAAAGAGAAATATAACATAAACATGTATATTTTACTAAAATAATTTTAATATAGGGTTATATAATTGATATATTTAACTATAAATATTAATTATAAATATAAAAATATTTCCTACATCATTATATTTTATTTATAATTTTTCTACAATAAATCAATAAATTTAATTATGACACAATAATGATTCAGTGATTGCTTCATTAATAAAGGATTCAAATATATTATATTATAAATATTAAAATAAATATAATTTGGTTATTTTGATATCATATACGAATTTTATGGATTATATTAACATATTATATTTCATTTAATGCCTTTTTTTGAAGGAATCAGGTATTTATGAATTTCTAAAAAAGTCAAGTATGAATAGTGTCCAAAATTGACACAATTCATAACTTAAAATTGTAAAATAGTTTATTAAATGATATTAAATTCCAAAAATTATAATATTAAGAAAAATGGTTAATAAAAGTCCAAATATGTCATAAATTACTTTTTTTGGGTCGTTTGTCATGATATAGTAATTACATTAACCCACAATGTCTAAATAACATGACATCATGGTAAGATTGAAAAGGGTTAAATACGAGTTAAATAAAAAAGATAAGGATAATTTTTTTTAAAAACTTGTACAAAAATTATTTTATGATGGTTATTCAAACCAAAATTATCTTATTTTCTAATTATATGAGTTTTTTTCCTTTTTTAATCAAAATTTAATTTATAATAAATAAATATTTCTAGACTTTCATAAAGTGACCCTCTTCCCTCTTATAAAAGGGAAGCTCTTCTACCCACACAAATTACACCTATAAAGCCTCTTGAATCATCCAAATTAAGACCAAATAATCTCCAAACATCCCACCCTTCCTCCTATATTCCTTACTCTGGGCATAAGGCAATTCAAGAAAACATTTTGGCTCAAATCAAAAGAAGTTACCCGATTTAGAGGTAACATCTTCTCTGAGGTTCTTTTCCTTTATTTTCCTTCTCCACTTCCTATCTTCTTCTTATTATTTTATTAAATAACAAAACAAGTATCCTATATATACAAGGATTTTGTTATGATAAGTATTCAAACTATACTTACACACACCCCCATCTAATGTATACGAACATACTGTTTCTGTGTACGACGAACTGCTGCCTCACAAAACGATGATTATTCAATTTTCCCCTACCACCTCTAATGGTTTCAATTGTGATGAAGATGTATTTATATATGATATATATTATATTTATATTGTTCATATGCTTCTATAATTTTTATTTTAAACATACATTTATGCTTTCCATGATGTTTAAATGATATTTTCATTCAAGGGAGTGTGGACTACCGCCCCCTCAAAGTGATATGATTAGTTCATGATATACATGGAACGTATAAAGGATGGTTTTATTAAACATATGATACATAAATGAAATAAATATAATATCAGTATTATAATATATCATTTTAATATTATTCTTTTAATATGAAAAATAAATGAAAGTAGCGTTCATACGCACGTATGGCCTACCATCTCCATTAAAGGTGCATTTCATTTATTTTCTCCAAATGTTATTGAACATTATAAATACATATATAATGGATATATATGATATTTAAATCACAAATATAATTCTGATGACGATTCAATTTTGACTAAATGAACAATTTATATCAAAACAAGTTCATTTTCGAGTCAAGTACTGAATATTGATAAAACGACAGATATTAACTTAAATAATTATGTAATTTTTATAATGTGGTAATAAGTGATATAAAAGGAATAATAAACTTGAAAAAGGTTCTGAATCATGTAGAAATTAACTTAAGTTTATTATTCAGGAAGAACAAAGAACATACATAACGATTCACACTCAAGGTAAGGGACTTCATCTCAATCTCCTTTCATTGATGCATATATTGATGATATACACCTCCTTCTTCAAACCCCTTTGAATTTTAATTTCATTAAAAGGTAATATTTTTTCTATTAATAATTTTACTAAATTACAAAAGGAATGTTTTTAACCTATGCGGTGACAATGAACTCTCCTCCTCTATAACCGTTATTTGATATTTGGCTTCCTCTATAAGCCTTAATATTTTTAAAAGAAAAAGAAATACATTATTCCATTTTCGGGTGTTTTGATATTAAAATGGTTTTTGAATTGGATTGAGTATTTAAATATACTAAAATTATTTCTCGTGATTGAAAATGAAATTTTATTAGTGAAATTTTTATATTTGTAATTTTTTATGTGTTATGATTATATAATGGTACTTGGACATTTGACGAGTGGTTACGTGATAAACCAATAAAGGGTGGTTATGTGATAAAACAAATGGAGGGTGGTTCTGTGATAAACTAAAGATGAATGGTTACGTTATAAACTCTAATGAATTGGGTATGGAATTCATCCATATGGCTATTCCATTTAGTGATATGTGTGGAAGTCGACCGTATGGATTTTACATTTAAGTATGTTTATGTCCCAAGTTACCTTTATAAGTTTTATGTTTCTTTCTATGGGATTTATGATAATATTTTGGTTACAAAAAGGGAAAGCAATGAGCTTATATTTAGAGAAGTTTTTTTGCTACTTCTTAAAGGTGAAAAGTATTACTTTATGATAAAGTTTTCATGGTTTACATGATTTCTCAGGACTAACAATTTTCATTCATTATGTATCCCTTATGGATCTTTTTATGCTCATCCCAAGTTTTGAAATGTTTTTCACAGGATATAAAGAAAAATAGAGTCAAGAATGGGTTCAAGGAAAAGTTGTTCTATTAAAACATAAAACGATGCCATGTTTCTTTATAAAGATTTATTGTTTTGTGAAAAAAATATATAGTGAGTAGAAGTGTCTACTTGTAATATTAAAGATGTTATTTATAGGTTATGGCCTAATTTCTAAATCTATAAACCTGAAAAGATCCTTGATGTGAATTAAAGTAAAATTAATGAATCATATCAAGATTAAGTAATGTTTAAGGCTCGAGCCTTATATATAAACATAGTAAATTATTACAATTCTTCCCTAAATATAACTTTAATGAACAATTAATATTGAAATTTGGAATAATAATTAATATGAACACCACTATTATAAAACTAGTACAAATAATAAAAAATATAAACACCAATATGGAAAGTCGGAAGAATTTATGTAGAGAATGACAATTCATGAACATTATAGAGGAAAATGGATATGATTAAGTTTATAAATTATGTTATTAATATATCTATGTTTATAATACATTATATTAAAGTATTTTTGGGGAAATCAGGATAATAGGTAAGGGTTTTCTATTTCAAATTTATCTTTTTGAGGCATGATTTGTATAATTCACATAATTTACTTCTTATAATATATATATACTGCCTATTTGAGAAGTTATATCAAGAAATAAATTTATTCATGTTATTTAAAGATCAATTTATGGCCTTATATTTCCATAATTTATGATTGGATTACTACCCAAGCCATAATTGGGAATTTTCTTTCTTAATTTTCATTCTTTGGGTCTCATGTTAGAATCACCAAATATTTTCTGTTGTGTAGTGCATAAATTTACAAGAAATAATTTTTTTATATTACTCAATAAATTTAAAGGATTTACAAGTATATATTATTATACCTCTCTCATATGATTTTGATTAAATAGTTACCTTTTTCATGGTGTAAAACTATCATAAGTTTTACTAAATTAAAAGTGTGTAATTTTCTAGATAATACATACCTATTTGGATACTGGAAAGTATATGAAGTTGTGTAATAGATTCATTTCGGGGCAATAACCATGAAAATAGTTGTTTGAGTATTGAATCAATCATCACCCTAATACATGATGAGTCAGAGTAAGACAACACACTTGGTGAGACACTCATGGGGGATATGATTTAGAATATTCACACAGTCTTAAAGAATAATGATAAAGGATTCCTACTATTTATTTGGTCTCTTACTAATGAAAAATATTGAACCCAATTTCCATCTTACATGGATGACTAAGCACATTGGTAGTACTATCTCAAGTATATTACTTTTATGAGGTCACTTCATGTTACTTTGATGATACCCTATAAATTTTATGTTGATAAAGGGATGTTCTCCAAGTCATCCACATTATTATATATAATGAGGTAGAATTTTATTTCCATATTTCTCATTATATAGAGGGATAATTTTAATTTAGTAAGAACTTCCTTACGGAATATTTTTAAAGGTCTTGATGAATCTTATGAGTAATGAATTGGTTATAATTAGGTGATGGGTGGGGACTATATTTATATAGATCTTTTATACATCGATATGTATTATGTGGAAAAACATGTTAGATTTTGGTGTATACCACTACACAAAATAGGATAACTGGTTTGACACATTGCCTTGAAATCATGTTTTGATGTATGATATTATACATTATATCAATATGAGATCAATAATGATTTCTATCAATGTTTTCATTTTATTTTTATGGATATATCTTGCCATTGGTTTCAATTTATATGGATTATTGATCATTTATTATAGCTATATCACTTTTTCTATGTTGATGTAATATAAGACTATACAACATGCTACTCCTTACACAGCATATGAGCTTACCCTGATTTGTTTTCCTTTACCCAAGAAACCTATAGAAGGACTATGTGTAACTTTAAGGGATATTATTGAGGGGTTAATAATGTTTTCTCAATATGTTCATGTTTTATCTTTTGTTTTTAATTGTAATGTATGCTTCTATCTTTTCTTTTAAGACTAATAAGCAATTCAATTTTATAAGAACTCTTGTATTATATATCAAAAATGTAATTTAAATACCATATCTTGGTTTATGGAGTTTGGGATATTATATTTGGTTTCAATGAATGTTTAGTAGGAACCTTGAGGACAAGATTTAGGGGAACCATGTTATACATCAAAAGTTCTCTGAAAAAACCTCAATATTTCTAAAGAACACTCATGAAAACATAATATAAATTTTATTTTAAAATTCAATATCAAGTTTTAATTATATGTATTACATTGTAGAAATATTATGAATAATGAAAGTAATATGAACCATATCAACACTAATAGTCTATTCTATGATATTCTTGCTGAATAATTTAATGATGTTGGAGTTGAAGGTAATTAGTTTGTAACCATATTGGGATATTGAACCTAGTTCTTGTCAAATAATCTGACTCAAATAGTGTAACCAACTGATATAAAACGTGGTGTAACTATATTAGACTATTTCAAGTGAAAACAATCTCCAACATTCAATATAACTACAAATCCATTGGTAGTTAATAAATAGATCAAGTCCCTAGAGAAGAAGTTTTTTTCTTTGGAAAGTAGTGAAATGGAGAAAGTAATTATAGAATTTGATCATATAAAGGTATTTGTGGGCCAATTATGGTGGATAATTCCAAACACTAAAGTGGAATATGAAATCAAGTTCATGTAATAGAGAAATTTCAAAGAGGTATTATATAGGAAATAATTTTCTCATGAGAAAAGAGTAGAAATGGAAAGGCAATTACATAATTTTAAAAAGATGGAGGAGGAAATTGTTACTAAATATGAGTATAAATTTACAAGGTTATCGATATATGTTGTGGAAAATTTACATAAAACAAAAATAAATATTTATCATATCTTTTAGGGGTTAAAGAAAAGCCTTTGAAGTTTTTTATTCTCTCAAACCTTTTATTCATATGAGGATATATTATCATGTGCCATAAGACCAAAAATGAGTACTCTAAGATGTATGTATTCAAGGTAAATCTATATAATTAGAGGATAGATGATAATAATGGGAATAAAAACATGAAAAAGGGGAAGAAAGGATTGGTGGTATTTCTTAAATGTGATAAATGTGGGAAGAAACACCCTGGGGATTATAGGAAGTGAACCAAATATTGTTATAAGTGAAAAGAAAAAGGGTATAAATCTCACCAATAAAAGGGAATGGAAGAATATTTTTATAGTTAATTATTTAATTACAGGTATAAGGGACATTAATGAAACAAATTCCCCAAATTTCAAGTGATTTTACCTCAGAAAAGGTCAAGGGATAAAGGCTAAGATTATGTGATTACCACAATTGAAGTCAAATTTTCTAATGAAATGGTAGCGATACTTTGATTTTTCCTCAAATTTAGATAATTTTTTATTTGATTATAGATATTCACAATATTTTATATCTTTTATGTTTACCAAACACATTATATTTCTCTCTAGAACCTTAGTAATGAAATTATCAATTAAGACACTGAGTGGAAGTCTTATCACAAAAAATATGTATCAGGCAGTTCCAATTATGATACATGAGAATAAACTATTTGAAAATATTCTCATTATAACTATTATGGACTTTTATATGATCATTAGTATTTATTTTATTCCAATATACAATACAAAAATATATTTTTAATAGAAAGATATTACAATTCGTGAAGCTGTGGTGGAATATCTTATTTTTAAAGGGGAAATTTCATCATCTAAATCAAGTTTGTATCCTTCCCCAGTAGCTATCCTTAATGAAATTATGGGTATATTGAAAGATCAAGCATGATTTATGGACGTCAAATATATCATAAGAGTATAAGATGTACCTAGGGTAAAAAAATTCATTTTTTTATAGAAGAATTACCCAATCATCTAATAGAGTGTGTAGTTGAGTTCTCCTTTGAACTCATTCCTAATGCATAGCCTATATATAAAAATCTTTATATAATGACACTAATATAGTTGTAAGAGTTCAAGAAATAGATTTAAAAGTTTTGTGATAAGGTATTTATATTCCCTTGTGTTTCACCATAGGGAGGCCATATTTTATTCATTGAAAAGTAGGATGGTTCAATGAGACTATGCATCAATTATAAGGAGATAAATGACATTAATAGAAATAATATGTATATTTTACCCTAAATTGATGACTTATTTGATCAAATCCAAAGAGAAAAATACTTTTAAAAGATCAATCATTGCTCTGGTTATCATCAGTCAAGGGTAAAGAAGGATGATATATTGAAAATGGAATTTTGAAAAAGGTATGGACATTATGAGTTTATAGTAAGGCCTTTTGGAATGAATAATGAACCTTTTATATTTATAGATTTAATAAATAGAGTATTTAAGGAGTATCTTGATTATTTTTTGGTGTTATTAATTAATGATATCTTATTATACTCAAAGAGATATGAAAAACATTAGAGTCATTAAAAAATAATTCTGAAGACCATTAGAAATAGAGAATAATATGGGAAGTAGAGTAATTGTGAATTTTGGATTAATGAAGTTTATTTTAATATCTATAGAGTCTTTATGGATGGAATATCTATTGAACCTTCAAACAAGAAGGTTTTAAAAGAATTTAATACACCGAAAAACATAACTGAAATCTGAAGTTTCCAAGGTTTGGAAGGTTACTATCAACGGTTAGTCCAAGATTTCATCTAATTGGATAACCCATTGGCCAAGTTAACTTGTAAAGGGGTTAAATTAACATGGTAAAGGGAATGTGTGTAATGTTTTGAAGATATGAAGAGGAAACTGATCAATTCATTAGTATTAAATCAACCATTAGGTAAGGAAGTATTTATAATTTATAGTGATGCACTGAAGGAAGGACATGGCTGTGTCCTTATGAAAAATGACAGGGTGATTGACTATGTATTAAGGAAATTGAAAATACAAGAACAAAACTATCCAAATCATGAAATTTATCTGAAATCTGTAATATTTTCTTTGAAAATATTGAATCACTACCTCTATAGTGACATATGTGATATACACACGGACCACAAGAGTTTTAAGTATATATTTTCTCAAAAGGATCTCAATATAAGGTAAAAGAGATGGTTGGAACTATGCATGGAATCTGATTTCTCAATACACTACCACCCTGGGAATTAATACAAGGTGGATAATGTATTGAGTATGAGGGATCATTAAGTTTTTACCATGATGAGGATTAAAAAAGATACAATATAAAAATATCTATTAAATATCTATATGGTTATTTCTAGGAAATGGGAGACATTATTCCTTTTCCAAGAAATTTATAAACCATCCTTACTATAAAATATATGGAAGTTCTAATAGAATGATTAGAACTTAGAAGGAAATATTAAAGGATTGAATTATGAAAAATTGATTAAATTAATCTATAGAGATAGAGTGTTGAAGTTTGGGAAGTGGTTATATGTTCCATCTATACTAGAATTGAAGAGGGAACTTCTAGACGAAGCAGATAACACAAATTTATCCATAAACCTTGGTAGCACAAATATGTTTAATTATTTAATATAACATTTCTAGTGGGATGGTATGAAGTATAAAATTGATTATTATGTGTCTAAATGCTTAGTGTTCCTGTAGGCGAAGGTTTAAATAAAAAATCAAAAGGGAGTAATGCAACACCTAACTATACCTATATGGAAGTGTGATAATGTTACAATGGATTTTGTTACTAGACTACAAAAGACTCCAGGGAAGAATGATTCTATATGGGTCATTATTGGTCATATTACTTATTCTTATCATTTCTTATAAATAAGGGAAGGAATATCTCTTGAGTGTGTTTATCGATTCTATATCAAGAAAATCATAAGGCTTCATCTATAACCCTTATTGATTTTATCTAATCATGACCATTGGTTTATATTGAAATTCTATAAGAGTATTCAAAAGACTTTCACACTGAGATATATTTAAGCACCACCTATTAGCCCCACACTTATGAGTAGTTTGGAAGAATTATATAAACATTATAAAACATGATGAGATCATGTTCTATTGAATTACAAGGTATGTGAGATTAATATCTACCTTTGGTGGTGTTATCATATAATAATAGCTTCTATTCAATCATCCAGGGGGAACCATATGAATAATTGTATGTGAATTGGTGTCGTACTCTAAAAGTTTGGGAATAAGTTAGATAAATAAGGTTAGTTATCCCAGAGATTATGGAAGAGATGAATGTTAAAGTACAAAATATTTAGAATCATATTATAGCAGCCCAAAGCATAGAAAAGAGATATGGTGATAATAAATGGAAAGAAATGGAATTTCAAGTTAGGGATCTTGTATTCTTAAATGTATCACCATGGAAGGGGTTGTAGTATTTTTTATAAATAGGAAGTTAAGTCCTAGTTACATTGGACCTTTTTAAATATTAGTTA
The DNA here is from genome assembly GCA_963277665.1 of Viscum album. NCBI lineage: Eukaryota > Viridiplantae > Streptophyta > Magnoliopsida > Santalales > Viscaceae > Viscum > Viscum album. The sequence continues at coordinate 1,649,613,930 of OY728136.1, forward strand.
GAATTGGAGTTATATCTTAGTAATTGGCTATGTTGGCCAAAATTTCTAAACTACCCAACATCTTTTATGTTTAATTACTAAGGAAATAAATGTTAGATCTAATGAATTTCCTCAAATATTAGGGAATATATTTGGATCATGACTTGTCCTATAATGAATATCCTTTATAGATTCTTAACACTAGAGAAAAAGTGTTCTGGAATCGAATAACTTGATTTGTGAATATCCTTTGGAGAAATAAAAAATTATAGGAGGAAACCGGGGATCCTGAGGAATCTATAAGTAAGTAGTATCCACAATTTTTTAATATATTACATATACCCGTATTTTAATGTTGAAATTATTTAGGGGGATGTAACACCCGAAACTATACTTTAAAAGTTATACACCATATCCTGAACAATTACTCAATGAAACCTTCAAAAAGCCTTTATTTATGAATTTATTTAAAATAATAATTTCAGAATTTAAAATTGTCCAAACTTATTTTAAATTTTAACTCACAATATCAAAATTATCTTAGTATGAATTTTTGAATTTTTTATGAAAAGGTTATCATTTAGTGAAAAAACATAGTTTTCACAAAACTTGTAATTTGTATAAATTTATCCTTATATAAGAATAGAATGGAATTTTATAAAACCTTTAATATAATATAATATTAATTTTTTAATAACATTATTCATTTTAAAATATTCTTTGAACATAGAAAACCTATAGCAAAAACCATTCATTACTAATTAAAATATTACTAAAATATAAAAAATATTTTTTATTTTTTTGAATCAATTATTTTTCAAGGTATATTCATTTTTTTATTTCCTTATAAGCCTCAAATTATTTATTATTTTATAATAATTCAATTTAAGTCATTATATCAGTATCCATGATAATTGTACCATATATATAAATTTAATTCTTAAAAATTTTATTTCTCTAAAAATGGTTTTATGTGTTTATATTTTAAAATTAAATTTTCAGGATTAGAGAATTTTATTTGATAAAATGGTTTTAAAATTTTCAATAATAATGTTTAAATTAAATAATTTAGTAAATTTTAATTTTTTATATTAAAATTAATTACTAAGGTTAAAAATTAGTTACATTAGTAAAAAAGTAAAAATGGTAGAAGGTCATTTACAAAAGGGGAAAGGATAAAAAATGATAAAAACATGTTTCAAAATGAATGGTTGAGTTTTTTATCTACCAAAACTCACCAAATTTCCTTAATTTTCTCCTTTTAAACCCTTGAACCATTAACAGGGAAATTAAATTAGTGAAATTCAATGGGTATTTCCAAAGCCACCATTCTCTTCACTTATAAAAGGGTAACATATTAAACACTTAAAGACTCACTTATTTTTAAAATTTAGGATTAAAAAACTTCCATTATTATCCTATAATAACCCTATCCTACATCTAGAAGCTTCTGGTCACCATTAGTTAGCATAATTCCCTCATTTGTAAGAAGATTTCCCTAGAAAATTCATGTCCCCGACCTGAGTATTATCAACTACTTAGTTTTTATTTTTATTATATTATTTAAAATTTATCCCAGACACACTAATATAATGATATTATTATCATTTTTATACTTTAATTTTACTATATTAATGTAAATATCATTTTTATTCATACACCTCATCTATTAAATAAAAAATCATTCTTCGTGCATTGTGCAGACTACCACCTCCACGATGCAATGTGTTTATTTTTCCTGCACTAAATTTTAAGGATGCATATAAGGATGGTATAAAAGGATAAATAAAATGTTTAGGATATCATTAATTTTTTAGTATTAAAAATTTTAGAACCTATTTATGGTATGATCAATAATCAATCATCTTATATTTTATCATTTAAAATTAACGTGCTAAGGAGATAATATTTTATCCAAATCAAGTGAGATTGTCATATACTTTACTAATTTTTATATTCACATAAAACTATAATATATAACACTAATAAAAACTAAATTATATCATTATTATTTTGGTATAATGATATTACAACAAAAGAATATTGTAATCATTCAACAAATCTGGGTTTGTTCCTGTTTGGGTTGGTTTAACCACATACCTAAACAATAATATAAATTTATTTCATGGATAAATATAAAAATTTATTTAATTGAATAATATGATGTAAATGTGTAAATAATTTTTTTTGTTTTTTAGATGTTATATCAATATCTTATTCATCAATTAAGAAAACACCCTCTGTTCATCAAAAATAAAAAAAACATGCTTATTATTGACTTAAAATTCAAGGATAAAGTATAAAAAACCCCTGAAATGAATTTGAAACATCCTAAATTAATAAAAATCATCCTTAATATTAACTTTAATGAACTAATAATAATGAAATTTGAAATAATAATGAATATGAACACCGCTAATGTGAAACTTGTACAAACGACCAGAACTATGAACACTGATATGGAAAATCAAAAGAATTCATTTAGAATATAAATATTTATGAATAGTATATATGAAAATGGATATGATTATTTTTATTAATTAATTTATCTAAATATATTTGTTTGTGATATAGTAGGTTAAATTATGTTTGTGTAAGTCAGGACAAGATGTATGGATTTTTTATCTTAAATTATTATCTTTGAGACATGTTTTTTATTATGTACATAATTTACTTTATGGGGTGTAAATAAAATACCTATTTAATATGTTATATCAAGAAATTAATTTATTCATGTAATTTTAAGATCAAGTTCTAGCTCTATATTTTAAGAATTTATGATTGAATTTCTATCCAATCCATAATTTGTATTTTCCCTCTCAATGTTTATTCTTTTTGGATCATGTTATAATCACCACCTATTTTATTTTTTGTGGGGAATAAATTTCCATAGAATAATTTTTTCCATATTACTAATGAAATTTAAGATATTTACAAATCTATATTTTTATCCCTCTCACATATTCTTTTTATTTAAGAGTTACCTTTTCCATTGTGAAGAAACCATCCTATGTTTAGGCAAAGTTAAAGTGTATGCAATTTATAAGAAAATAAATACCTATATAGATACTAAAAAGTGGATATGGAAATAGAACCAGTGCTTCTAGGGATATTCACCATGAAAAGGGTTTGTTGATCATTGAATCAATCATCACCCTGATACATGATTAGTAGGTCTAAGACCACACACCAAACAAGACACTCCCGAGGGATATGCTTTAGAATATTAACACACTCTTAATGAACCATGCTAAAAGTGTTTTCTAACAATTTATTGTTTCTCCTACAAATGAAAAATATTGAACCTAATTACTATCTTCCATGTATAAATCAACACATTATAGGTACCATCGCACTAATATTTCTTTGATGATGGTTCTTCATGTTATTTTAATTATAAACCACAACTTCTAAGTTGATTAAGTGATTATCTCCAAGAAATACATATTATTATTTTGAATAGGGAAGTATTTGACTTCAATATTTCTCATTATATGGATAACCAAGTTTTATTCAATAAAAGATTCCTCAGGGAATGATTTAAAAAGTATTGATGACTCTTATAAGAAATGCATTGGACTTAATCAGGTGAGGGTTGGGACCTAGAATTAAATAGTCCCTTAATACATTGAAAGGTCTCATGAGACAAACACATATTGGGTTTTTTTGTATACTTATCTCTACAATAGGATAAGTGTCTTGGAACAAGGCCTTGCTAAGAATTTTTGATTTTTCGTGTTATAAATTCCATCAGTATGATATCAATGATTATTTTTGTCAATATTTTAATTTATTTTGATAAATATTTAATACCATTAGTTTTAGTTGGTTATGGATTCTTTATCTCCATTTATTCTTTCCATATCACTTATTCCTTGTTTATGTTATGTAATATTCCATTGTATGATACTCCTTACTGAGTATCTGATATCACCCTTATTTTTTTCCTTTCAAAGATTATTTAATTTTCCTGGATATGGTGTAAGGGATAATAATGTTCTCACAATATGTTCATATTGTAACTAATGTTTTAAAATTTAATGTATGTATGTATCTAGTCCTCCAAGAATATTAAGATATTCTATCATACATGAACTCTTGTATTATTTACTAATAAAATAATATAACTGTTGGATATAGGTTTATAGGTTATGGGATGTTATAATTACATGTTAAATAAGTTTATATTTTTAATTGTTTGTGCCCTCCCGGTTCGTTACTTTTCCAGTTTTGGTTGTTGGAGGTGTTCGACGTAGGTTCCAAAAGTTTTTGTGGGAGTTGGAGGATTAGTAGAGATTATTTAAGAAATAAATTCTATGTAAGTGTATTACATGATGTGAAAGTTGGTTTGATTTCTTGTCTAGGTATGGTTCATGATGTGTATATTTTTGGGGCTAAATAATAAAAAGGAAATGTGTTTTTTAGAAAAATCGAACCCCAAGGATTACACGACATGAAAAGGGATTACACATCATGTAAATCCCCGGTGCGGTTCTGTTATAACACTATAGAGTGCTCGGGTATTCCTAAAACACCATGCCCTCTCTCATTCTAGGTGGCCAGAGGCTCCCCTTGAGGCGTTTTGAGATTCCTTTTGACAAGGATTGATTCCTAGCTTCCATTCTTTGATTAGTAAAATTCTCCTCTCTTTCTTATCCGTTTTATTCCATTCTTCTCCTGGGGATTCCTTAAGGCAATTTTTTTATGGGATGGGGAGTGTGATGGGTTATGTTTGTATGGTATTTGGTTGTGGTGTAGGTTGATCCATAGTTATTGTGGTGCTGTTGTTGCTTACAAGCATTCTTTTTCACCCCGCGGTGCGGAGCGAGTCAGCAAGCATTTTTGAGGTAGGGATTCCCTCATTTCTCCTTATTGTATATCACAAGGGATGGGTTTAATTTTTTTATCTATAGACTATGGTTGTGTCTGATTAATCAAATATAAATAATTGGTTAAATTGATTTGAAATGGGTAAATGGGGTTTGATTTGTATGCTTTTACGACATTGATATTGTGAATTGTGCTGGCTTGATGCAATACTGAAAATTATGGCCATTGGGTAATTTGTAGACACTATATATATGTGTTGTGTTTTCTTATTTGGTTGTGATTATTGTGATATCACCCTAAAATATAAATTGGTTAATTACTTATATATTGTTAATAAATGATTTCCCAAAGATTATGGTTTGTATGATAATTCCCCTAAAATAAAGTGGAATGTGATAAAATCCCATTTATAAATCTATTAATGGATTTTCATGCACTTTGATGTGTGGAGATTCTTTTGTGGTGGAAATGTGTGGCTGATGTGTGGTTGGGTCATGTGGGGCTGATAGTTTGTTTGGCCGTGATTTTGGGGTGGTGAAAAGGTGGTTTGTTTGGCCATTCTTTTGGGGTGACGAGGATGTGGTTTTTTGTGGCCATTCTTTTGGGGTCATTATGAGGTAGTTTGTTTGGATTTTATTTTAGTGTTGCGAGGGGGTGGTTTGTTTGTTTATGATTTTTGGGTAGTGAGGTGGTGGTTACCTTGTGCTAGATGCTTGAGTAGTGATGAAATAAATAAATAAAATTTTGATAATATTTGGAATGGATTGGCTTGGTTAATGGAATGTAAATGGTTAATGGATACTTAAATGGTGGTTTGGGTGGTTAAATGTGGTCGATGCTAAATAATGAAATGAATGGGGTGATTAAAATGAAATTGGTTAGAAATATGAAGTGGGGTTTGTGGATTGATGTGTGATTTTATGCATTTATAGGCGGCAACAAAAGTGACAGTGTTATGATTTTGTTTGTTTGTTTTTGAACCCATAGGTTAGGCTTGAGTGGTTGATACTATATATATTCTTTTACATTTTTGTTATTTCTATACTCACCCCACCCACATTGATAACTATGTTCCAACACCCTCATAGTGACATAGGGTATGTTTTTCCCAACATTGAGTGAGGAGTACAGATGGATGGGTACCATCTCTTTCCTGCTCTCTCTTCTAGGTGAGGTAGGTATTTTACAGGCTGTGATGGTCAGAGGTCTGTTAGTGCCTTTGATGGTGGTTGTGGTCCCAATGTTTTTGGGTGAGATATAACGACCCAAGTTTCTTCGGGTGAGGTGGTACCGTGCTTGTGGGGTGGTGGCCTAAGTGTTTTCTAGAGGGATGAGATATGACCATTCATGTGGGGAGGCTTCTCATGGGTTTGTTCATGGTAGGAGGATGGCATGAGGTTGATGTCTTACATGTTCATGATACCCTACTACTTTGGTTTTGGTATTGGTTGTGTTGTGTTCTAGGTGTTTTTGGGAGACAAGTATTGTGCTTGTGCTTGTGGGGTAGTGATCCCAGGTGTCTATGGGCGAGGTGTGTTGTGATTATGCTTGTTGGGAAGTGTGGTATACAAAAGAGACGGGGGCGCCAGAACGTATGGCGTTGGGTGTGAGAGCAGCATACCAATGGAAAAGTGGTGCAGGGTAACCTTATCAATGTGATTCTTATTATACTATATTACTTGGTTTATTTTGTTTGTTGAACGTGCTGAAGGACCCCAAAACACCCTGAGAGCGGAGAAGTGAATCAGGGTGTCAACTTTATCTTTTAAATTGATAGATCTTGTTCCCAAGTTGGTAGGAACCTATTAAACCTATCTGAAGAGGAAGTGCAGAAAATAAATAATCACATGAAAAGAAATGTCACAACAATTTTACTTAGTTCACCACTAATGGTTACGTCCAAGGAGCATACACCAACAGTGTGTCATTTGTACCAAAACCACTAATCTTCACAAGTTGTGGAATAAAAGATTTTTTCACAGTCACTCTATGCTAGGCGCACTGACTTTACATGGTTTAGGGATAGCACACTGCATCCCTCGGATCACTTCGGCAGACTCCCCCTTGCTCACTGTGCTGGAAGAATCTTCACTCAGTTTAATGACTTGAAGGTCCATTCAATGGTTTAACATTAATTCATGCATCCTCAACTATAAATGGATGCTCTGTTGAATTCCCATAATCACGCACAAATGTAATTTATTTTCCCATAAAGAGATATGTTATGGAGATTAATTTCGCAAATTGATTTGTCCAATTTTAGGATTCCTTGGGTGTTCTGCGTACTACTGCTATTGTTGTGTGCCACAACTATTTTCACATACCGTCCAAATCCTCCATGTACCGTCCATCTACTCTGCGAACTATGCTGCTCCTTGTTCTTCCTTACTCCATGTACTTCTCCACACCTCCGTGTACAATCCTTCTCCGTGTACTACCTTGCTCCGCCACATACTGCGAGAGCTTCTAATGCAAACCAGACACTCTTTCGCAGACTATTTTCCTTATGCAGATGGGTCCCTCTATGTACCGTTTACTCCTCTACGAACCACTTCGAACTTCTCTGTATTTCATCCTGAAATTTTAATCTCCAATCTTCTCTCTTAACAAATGGGATTACTATTCCTTAAATAGGATCATAACTCCACAAATTCGGTAATCTGATTTACCCAAATTTTCAAAGTTGGACAAACTTAACTGTACTCAACTCCATCCCTGTACTGTTAGGCTCTACCGTGTACCACTCATGATTTGGGTACCACAACAATCCCGCCAAACATCAACATTTCACGTACTTCATGTATTTACCATGTACCATCACCGTGAACAATTTTATATTCTGCCGTCAACATTCCACATACCAAATTACTTCATCGCGTACCAATGCTGCAAACTATTTTTGGTTCCGTGCACCGCTCCACGTACAGTTCCTACTGCCTCCACCGAATACTGCACGCCTCCACCACATACTGCGTGCCTTCTCCATGTACCACACAACATCACTGTGTACTACACACCTTCACTATGTACCATTGCCAAACTTCCGATTTTTGAGGACCAAATTTTTCTAAAACACTCAGAAATTGTGCCACCTTCAATGCTACTTTCGGCCTCAAATGTATTCCATCATTCCTTGAAAAATCCCTAGACATCTGTGTGAATATTGATAAAAAACACAAACCAAGATTCATTATCATCAACAAATTGCATTGGTTACAACAAAATCCCCCTTTGGGTTTGTTGAAAATCTCCAGATAAATTCACAGATGCACCAACCACGATCAAAACCTGAATTTGAATCTTCAGGAAACAAATCATCCATCACTCTAAGTCTACATGATTAGTGCTCGGTATAGAAAATAAGAGAGAGGACATGAATTGAGTTCTCATTATTTTCTTTTCTCCAACTTAATTATTATAGTTCTAGCTATTTTCTGTATCCAGAACAAAAAACATAGATCACTTTCCATTGAATTTATCCATCACTTTCCATTGAATTTATCCATTCTCCACACTAGAAATAAACCCGAAGACTACTATTTTCATATCACAGAGGGGAATCTCGTAACCTCTTTATGTACTTATAGGTGGTTGAACACTAAGGTTCAACCAATGTGTCTCAAACATAGCCACTGGCAGTGGATTGGTTAGAATATCATCCACTTGCTCATCAGTTCTCACATGTTCCATTTTGTTCATGCCTTGTTCAACTTTTTCCTTGATGAAGTGATATCTGATCTCAATATGTTTTGTATGAGAATTTTGAATAGGATTCTTTGTAAGATCAATTGAGCTTTTGTTATCATAGTAAATCACCATTGGTTGTTTCACCTCATCACCTATATCACTCAGTTGTTGGTTCATCTAGAGTAACTGAGTGCAGACCTTGGTAGTAGATATATATTCTGGTTCAACATTACTAAGTGAAGTACTTTTCTATTTCTTACTTAACCATCCCACACATTTTTCCCAGTATAGAATGCTCCACCACTGGTATACTTTCTGTCCACTATATCTCCATCCCAGTCAGAATTAGAAAATGATGATAGTTCACCACCTCTTTCTACAAAAAAGTCTAGCCCATAATTATGTTTACCTTGAATGTATCTCATTATTATTTTCACTACCACTATATATTCTTCCTTCATATTACTCTAAAAGAAGGATGCAATGAAAGTTTCAAAGACAATATCTAGTTGTGTCTCTGTAAGGTACATTTGGATTCCAATGATTCTTATAAACATGATGGGATCCACAGAAGTCCCTTTCTCATTCTTTCTGAGCTTTGAACCAACTAAAATCAGTGTCTTCATTGGTTTGAAATCATGCATATTTAATTTCTTCAATAGTGCTCTTGCATTATTTTCTTGAGAAATGAAATTGTAATCCTTATTCTGAAGTACCTGAAACCCTAAAAAGTATGTGAGTTCACCAATCATGGACATTTTAAATTCATATTCCATGTGATTGGAAAATTCATCCACTGATCCATGTCTGCTTTCACCAAAAATTAATATTCCTATTGAGAGTTTTTTCACATAGATATTGTGATCCACTCCTCCTATTTGAAACTCAAGATTTCTCAGATAAGAATCCAACCGAGAGTACCATGGTCGTAGTGCCTATTTTAGGCTATAAAGAGCTTTCATTAATTTTCAAAGCTTTTGTTCATCGTTTCCAAGCAAGAACCCTATTGGTTTTTCAATGTAAACTTCTTCTTCCAATACTCCATTTAATAATGATGTCTTGACATCCATTTGATACACTTTATAAGATCATTAGATTTCCATTGTAAGAAATAGGCTAATTGAATCCAATATTTCTATAGGAGCAAATGTCTCCTCAACATCAACGCCTTCGATTTGTGAATATCCTTTACAGAACAAGCACACCTTATTTATGATCAAATTTCATTGTTCTTCAATTTTTTTCTTGAAAATCCACTTCGTACAGATCACATTATGATCTTCAGGTCTTTTAACAAGATCCCAAGTCTGATTTTTTTCAATCTGATCTAACCCTTCATTCATTACTTTTACCCATGGACCATCCTCTGCATCCTCTTCGAATGAGGATAGTTCCACAACTAATAGAAATAAAAAATTTGCATTATTAATCATTCTCCTTATCTGTGTTGGTTCATTCCAGACCCTGATAATTTTGGATTGATCAATCTCTGCTCTTCGATTTCTCCTTTATGGTTTAATCAAAATCTCTCCAACTATGGCTTCCTCTTCAGATTCTTATTTAGAGTCAACATCATGATGTGAATCCTGAGAGTTTTTCACACCTTCCTATACATCTTTATTAGCTTTTTTTACATGCTCACATCCTCCTTTATCTTCTATTATATCAGCATAAGAATTCCTTGAAGCATTCTTGTTTTTCTATTCAATGATATTTATATCACTACTTTACACAATTATTACCAAGCACTTATTGAAACACTTGTTGGCTTTTCTATTCATTTATTATCCAAGAAAAATTCCTTTTTATATATTACCCATCATGTGGGATGAACACCCGCTATCAAGAATCTAGGTTCTTTTGTTCTTTTTAGCTTTGAGGGTACTTCTGCAAACTTGGACTTTTCAATTTTCCTCTTTTTCTTCCATGAAATATTAGATTGAGTGTATGACACTGATGGCCTTTCAATTATCTTTTTAGTTTACATGGGATCTTCTTATTTAAATTCTTCTTCCAGAGGAGAAAACCAGTTTGAAATAGCAACACCATCTGGTTGATGTGTATTGACTCATCTCCGAGTATTGAAAGAATTTCTCATGTCACACCTCTTCCTGCAATACACAGCTTTATGGATGGAGTTATAATAGTAAAAACAATATCCATAGAAATCATTTCTTCTATAAGAAGTAGTATATGAATATATTCTCTTCTATTGAACTCCTAACTCTTCCCCATTCATATATCTCCTTGCCTCTTTGCAGTATGACATGGTATGGCCCAGATAGCCACAAAACTCACACTTCATGAAAGGAAATGTCTTTTCACTTCTATTTCTCCCCATACCTCTTCCTTAGGAAAAAAGTTTGACTTATTATCATTTATGTAAAATCAAGGAAAATCTTTAGTTCTCCTTTCAATTTGATTTAAGGGATTCATTTTCAGCACTTCTGGTGGCTTTTCAACATTATCAAATTTCATCTTGCCTTTATTATGGTTCACTTTATTTATACCATTTGACATTTCAGCATCACAACCAATTCCACTATTTCCCATGAATGTGGGTATTTGATCACTCAATATTTTTTCTACTCCATATGAACCATGTTTTTCTCTCTCTAGCAGCTCAGCATATGACAACCTTCCAAATTGTATTTTCTTTTTTTGATTCTTTTGAAATTGATTCACTGTTGAGTTTACTTATCAGAGTAAAAACTTCTTCTTTGAGTACATCAAAGGTCTTGGACTTCTCCTCCTGTCTCGAGGAAAGGTCATTGATGACCTTTGCTTGTTCTTATATTCTTTGTTTTAGTTCCAAAAAATCATCAGTGCTTTCAAGGATTGATGATTGAACTTTCAACAGTTCTTCTAGTCATTCAATTTCCTCTTCCAGCTGATCAATATATTCTGATGATTCCTCCACCATTACTTTCCACTTATTACATCTCTTACATTTAATCTGAATCTTAACAAAAGAATCCTTAAGTTTCAACTTGGGATCGGTATTAGTAGTCAACTGATTATCTCCAGATTTATCAATCAATGGTTCTAATTTTTCAACGGTATCCATTATGGAGGCATGTTTTCCTGTCTTAAATTCAATTTCATTTTCCTCACAAAATTCATTATCATTATCTTACTCCTTATAGGAAAAACTATTCTTCTATACTTTCTTTGTAAATTTGATGTTTTCCTTTTTGAAAAATCTTTTCCGAGGATTCTTCTCATTTTCAACTTCTCTATCTTCGTCATCAAATTTTCTTGAGCACTAAGAGGTAATGTAACTAACTCTTCCACAATGAAAACAAGTGAGAGGTATCTTTCCATCAAATTTCCCTGTTACCTTCTTGAGCTTCTTGGAAATGAGAGAGAGAGTTTCGTTTTCCTCATTATCTACATCACTGCTATCTCCTGAAACTTTTAGTTTGTCTACGGCTTTTAATTATATTTCCTTTCTCACATGAATCATAGCCTCTTCTGGTTTGATTCTCATTTCATAAGCTGATAGATAACTCAGAATATCATCCACTGAGAGTTTGGTGAGATCTATTTCCTTGAGGGATGACAACTTTTCGTTGCAAAGGGGCAGAAGTCTTCTCATGATTTTCTTCACTAAGTCAATGTATTTGATTTCTTCTCCCGAACCTCAGTTTGCTCCTACAACTTTAGTAATTCGATTGAAAAATTATTTTCCATTCTCATCAGGGTGTATCTTTAGATCATCAAACCTGTTGTGTAGTACTTGAAGTTTTTCCTCCTTCAATTTTATATCTCCTTTAAAAATATTCTAAAGTTTATTCCACATTGACTTGGAAGATGTTAAACTCATTAACTTTAGATAAATTTTATCAGAAAGGGTTTAGTGAGAGCATTTTGTGCTTTTGCATCAATATCAAGAAATTTTCAGTTTGTATGTGTCATTGACTGTCCAATCGGATCAGTGACCTGTATTCCTTGCACAGTAGCAAATAAGACTTCCATTCCAAGAGATCTTAGGTGAGATATCATCCTATTTTCCATATTTTAAAATTACTTCCATCAAATAGGGGAACTCCCCTAACATTGACTGGATTCTACATGATAGCAGAAGACAGATTCAACACTAGAAACCCCCCTCTTATACCACTTGAAAGACCCCGGAACACCCTGAGAGGGTCTCTCATTGGTAGTAACCTATTAAACCTACCAGAATAGGATGTGAATAAAATAAAAAATCACATGAAAATCAATGACATAAAAATTTTACTTGGTTCTCCACAAAGGGATATATCCAAGAAGCATACACTGACAGTGTGTCAGTAATACCAAAACCACTAATCTTTACAAGTTGTGGAATACAAGATTTTAGTATTGTCACTCTATGCCAGGAGAACTGCCTTTAAAATGTTTAGGGATATCACACCACATCCCTTGGATCACTTTTTCTAACTCCCCCTTGCTCACTGTGCTGGAAGAATCTTCACTCAGTTTAATGAATTGAAGGTTGATTAAATGGTTTAGCATTAATTCATGCATCCTATACTGTAAATGGATGCTCTATTGAAGTCCCATAAAAATGCACAAATGCAATTTATTTTCCCGTACACTGATATGTTATGAAGATTAATTTTGCAAACTGATTTAGCCAATTTTAGGCTTCCTTGGGTGTTCCGAGTACTACTGTTGTTTCCGTGTACCACATCTATTTTCACGTAAAATCCAGCTCCTCCACATACCATACAACTCCTCTGTGAACTATGCTACTCTGCATTCTACCCTAATCCACGTACTTATCCACACCTCTGCATACCATCCTGCTCTGTGTACTACCTTGCTCCACCATGTACTGCGGCAGATTTCTGTGCAAACCACACACTCTTCCAGAGACTATTTTCCTTAAGCGGATGCGTATCTCTTCGTACCGTCTACTCCTCCATGAACCACTTCGAACTACTTCATATTTATTCCTGAAATTTTAATCTCCAATCTCTTCTCTTAACAAATGGGATTACTGTTCCTTAAATAGGATCGTAACTCTGTAAATTTTGGTAATTTGATTTACCCAAATTTTAAATGTGAGAAAAACTTAATTGTACCAAACTCCATTCACATACCATTAGGATCTATCATGTACTGATCCTGTTTTGTGAACCGAAACAATCTTTCCAAACTTCAACATTCTGTGTACTGCATGTCTTCACTGCGTACCGTCACTGCGAACCATTTTCAGTTTCACCTTCAAAATTCCGTGTATCGAATTCCTTCACCATGTATCGTTGCTGTGAACTATTTTTAGTTCCTTGAACTACTCTACATACCGTTCCCTTTGACTCCACCATGTACTGCATGCCTCCACCTTGTACCACACGCCTTCACCTCATACCATGCACCATCACCGCGTACCGAATGCCTTCACCACATACTATTTCTAACCTCCCAATTTTTGAGGCCCAAAATTATGGAAAACACTGGGAAACTATGCCACCTTCAGTACTACTTTAAACCTCAATCGTATGCCATCATTCCTTGCAAAATCCACAGTCATTCATGTGCAGATTGAAAACAAACACAAACCAAGCTCCATTATTATCAGTAAACAGCCTTGGTTCCAACATGTGCCTTGGTGAGGTTAGGATGGTTTATATACCTTTATCGATGCTATTTGGTTCTTCAATTTTCTCTCAAGTTCATTAGTATGATTCTTTCACATGTGCATGAGAGACTTGAGTATTTTCTGTTGAGTATATTTGTATACTCACCCAGTGTTTATAAAACTATTTTCAGGTTTCCAAGAAGATTATGTAGACTGTGATGGGCATTACCAGCTCAATCCTTTGGATTGTTTATGTGTCACTGCTTTAGATTTAATTTCATTAAATTCTTTAGAGACTTGTATTTTTATTAGTTCTATTTATACATACATGTTAGATGTTTTTTGGATTTATTTTTATATTTTCTCTTAGAGTTGTTTGTGGATGGTCAATATTATATCCTGATCATATTTATATTGTAGAGGGTAATTCCTCCCATATATGTGATTTTCATTCCCTTGGTGCTAGTCTCCAACCCGTGGCCTACTGAAGGTGGGACTTGGGGGTCATTATCTTTGTATCTTAATTGCAATATCTTTAGAGGGAGGGGGTTATGATAGAGTGGTATCAAAGGTGGTGGTTGAGAGATAGAGTGGAGTTTGGAGTTAGGCATAGTGAGGATTGCATGGGGTTATATGGAAACATGTCCTATTGACCTTGATGTGTGACATAATCCTGGGGGACTGGTTAAGAAATGGGATTTTAGGCACCCCTGATATAGTGCACAAAATCTAAGCTTACAGAACCACCAAGTGAGATAAACCTTCTTAAAGGTTAGAGACATAAAAGAGGTATATGCATCATAATGAATTCTGTTCTTTTTTTAATTGGGTTGTTTTTGGGAAATTTGAAATGGATAAAAAATGAATCAAATGAGTTAAAATGAAACTTAATGGAATTCCATACTACTCAAGATTAGAAAATCCTTGTTTTCCCTACAACTATGGATACTGTTCATCATTCACATGTGGATAAGGTAGTTGAGTTTCAGTAAGATGATCTGCTAGATCATTGTATGGTTGATCCGACTGAGGAGGATGATCAGTGGTAGAGGAAATTGAACGCTTTCCAATGATAGGCTTTGAGGATGTATAAGTGTATTGTTTCCGATGTGGTGATAGAGAGTTAGATGGAGAAACTTGAGATCGATTTTAGTTTGATCTAGGCCCCAACAGAGTATTGGGTTCCTTTGGTAGTCAATTAGATGTGGGGAGCTATGCGTCAGTGGAGAATGCTGTATTTGGGAGTTCGGAAGGAGGAAAATGTTTTGTGGGTTGACTTCCAAAAAGAGTTCCAGGTAGAGTTCCTTTCATCAACCATGAAGTCAGTAAAGAGGAAGAAGTTTATTTATCTTTAGAAGAGAAGCATGTCAATACGAGATATGGAAATCAATTTCAAAGACCTTTTGTGTTCTATCCCATTTCTCTTTCTGGATGAGTAGTCTCATGTGAGATGTCTTGAGAAGGCACTCTGTCCTTCTATCTAGTATGCGATAACTCATTTTACATTGCCAATATATCTGGAGGTTTAGAAGAAGGAAGAGGTGATTTAGAGGATGCACTAATGAGGAGGTTTTCCATTAGTGGGGAACCCATAGGGTTTCTCAAGGGGCTGGGTTGCTAGTGGAAGGTCTCAAGTATTTGGGTCTTCAAGGTTTTGACCGATAGAGAGTCTACCTCAGTAGGTTTCCTTATAGTCTTCTGGGCCCAGTGGTTTTCATGATTTTCCTAGTAGTTTTTTCTAGTGTGTTTTGGGTTGTGGGGATCATGACCATCACCAGAACAAGGGCCAATGTTTACCTAATCTCAGTTTGGTATAGGTTTACAGGTTCAACACTAGCCTCAAAAATAGTTTCCAGTTAGGCTGTTTCAGCCGCAGGGGCACTAGGTTTTTGATCCACCAAGGGAAGATAGAGCAGGTATAGGTCAAACAAAGGATATTCCTCATGTTTAGGGACCATGAACCAAGTGTGTTCAGGGAGGTGGTTTTCAGGAGAGATGCATAGGATATGGGTGCAATCAGTTTCATGTAATGGAGGAAGTAGTTATAGAGGGTCCAAAGATCATTAGAGGTATGATCATTCTTTAGTGCACCTATTTGTGCCTTGTTTGATTCCAGATCTTTGCACCTTGTTTTTTCACCCACTCTAGACCATTATCTAAGATTGTGAATATAGAGTATTCCCATACCCTAGGTGTTTACTACACCAGTTAGAGGCCATCCTAGCTTGTTTTATGTGTGTTGGGGGTGTAGACTGATGATGGGGCCGCATCAATCCCACATGGATATTTTCTTACTACAGATGCAGCCATATAATATCATCCTCCACATCAACTGGTTTTATTCGGTACATTCTATTATCAAATACTTCTGGAGGAGAGTTTTTTTCTTGGATATGGATAGACAATGAGTGGTTTTCATTGGCGAGAAGGGTTTTCAGGTGGTCAGTCAGTGTGTGGATCCCCGTTTTTCCTTGTTGGATGAGTTGTCACAGGAATAAGTGGACACTAATATGGTAGTGGTTCTTAGGGTAATTGGGGAGTTCCTAGATTAATTCCCCAAGGAGGTTGTGATGCTACCCCCTCGATGTGATGTTGTGTGTGGGATAGAATTGTAGCTCAGTACTTCTCCAATTTCAATGGATCCTTATTGGATGGAACCTTCATAGTTGTAGGAGTTGAGGGTTCTACTAGATGATATGATAAAAAGGGGATTTATCAAGCCTAGTGTGTTGCCATGGGGTGTACAATTGTTGTTTGTAAGGAAGGAAGATAGTAGTCTGAGGCTGTGCATACACTACCAGAGGTTGAATCAGGTGAGGGTAAAAAACCATTACCCTCTTCCAAGGATAGAAAACATCTTCAACCATCTGAGAGGGATAATTTGGTTTTCTAAGATTGATATGTGGTCTAGATATCACTAGTTGAGGGTGAAATATGGAGATATCCCAAAGACTGCCTTCAGATGCAGGTATATGAAATTTGAGTTTATAGTCATGCCATTCAATGTTTCAAATGCACCGACCATGTTCAAGGGTCTTATGAACTCCATGTTCCATGAGTTCCTGGATCAGTTTTTCATCATATTAATCGATGATATCTTAATCTACTTGAAGTTATAGGAGGATCATTCCAAGTATCTCAGAACTTTATTGCACATTCATTGATGCCACTAATTCTATGAAAGGTTTTTTCAATTGTAAATTATGGACATGAGCGATGAATTTCCTTGGGCATGTGGTGTATCAGTAGGGTATGGAAGTAGAACCATCAAAGGTTTAATTTGTAATTTCTTGTGAATCACATAAGTACATAGCAAAGTTTTGTAGTTTCCTTGGACTCATAGGCTATTTTTGAAGATTTGTGCATGATTTCTCTTTAGTTGCAGCCCCATTGACAACTTTAAATAGGAAATACTAAGATTTTTTGTGGATTGATCAGTGCAAGATAGATTTTGGTTACCTAAATGGGAAGTTATTCAGTGCTCCAGTGCTTCATCTACTGGAGGAGTTTGTGTTGTTTGATGCGTTTTGTGACACTTCTTGTCTGGGCATTGGATGCATACTGATGCAGTAGTAGATAGTGATCTATTATGGGTCTAGGAAGTTACATCCCCGTTATCATAACTATGACACCCATGATATGGGGCTATTAGTGTTTGTGTTTGAGCTGATGTTTTAGTGACATTACCTCATGGGGGAGGGCTTTGTGGTCTTCACAGATCAGAAGAGTTGGAGGTATGTCTTTTCAAATCATTATCTAAACTTGTGGGAGAAGATTTGGATGAAGTTTTTATAGGATTATTATTTTTATATCTCCTATATCTTAGGAAAAAGGGAATGTTTCCACCAATGCTTTGAGCAGAAAGTTATGGAAGGGTGTTTTTTGGCATTATGAAGATGCTTAGAGAGAAATGGAGGAGTTGAAATCCATTCACTTAGAAGAAAGAGTGGATGGTGGTAGAGTCTATTTATTTTAGATAAAGATGTAATCTTCTCTGAGGAAGCAGGTGGAGGATTTTAATTGGGCGGGGGGGGGGGGGGGTGGGGGACTCAGAGACAGAGCTGATGTGCAATCGTGTTGGCTATGGTGATGATCCATAGGGATGTTAGGAACCATATATTGTTTGTGGAAGGTTTTTTGTTCTGATTTTAACATGTGATAGAGTCCTTCAGGAGTTTCATAACTCACCTTTTATGGCACAGGTAGAAGTTTCCAAGATGTAATGTGGATTGAGGGTGATGTTTTGGTGGTCTGAGGTGAAACATGTAGTGGAAAAGTTTTTGGTGAAGTGCTTGGTTTTCCATCAAGTAAGGGCCAAGCATCATGTTCCTAGTGGTTTGTTGCATCCATTGGATATTACCAACTAGAAATGGGATAAAATTTAAATGGACTTCACCATAGGGTTACTAAGAGCTTAGGAAGGTTGTTATGCTATCTGGGTGATAGTGGATCCATTTCAAAAATAGGCCCACTTCATAGCAATCAAGGAATCATGCATAGTGAATGATTTGGCTAAGAGGTATGTGGATGAGGTGGTGTAGTTTCATGGTCCATTTTCTCAGATCTGGACACACATTTTACCTCACAATTCTAGAGGGGATTGTAGCAACTCAGTTACGCCTCATCATTTCTTCCACCCTCATAAAGATGAGAAAAAAATGGATTATCCAGATGTTGGATGATATGTTGTAGGCATTTGTTTTTGAATTTGGTGGATCTCTGGTATGAAAACTTCCTTTGGTAGAGTTTTCTTATAATAATATCTAACACTCTTTAATTCTCCTGGCTCCATTTGAGGCTTTGCATGGAAGACTTTGTCATTCTCCATTGTGCTGGATAGAAGTTTGAGAGACATGAATTCTTGGTCCTGATGTGGTGTACAACATGAAAAAGAAGGCCAGCTTGTTCATGGGAGGATGAAACAATGAAATATCAGTAAAAGTCTTATGTTGATTGCATGAGGAGAACCTTGGTGTTAGAGGTTGGGGACCTCAGGTTCTTAAAGGTTTCCCCTTAATGTGGGCAACAAAGGTTTAGCAGAGGGAGTAAGATTTATCCCAGGTTTATTGAGCCCTTTGTGATGTTGGTTAGAGTTTGTGAGGTGGAATATCAGTTGGCATTACCACTATGGTTGGATAGAATCCACAACATATTTAACATCTCCCATCTTTTTTAGTATCCTCATGATGATCCCATGTTATTGACTAAGGAAAGTTGGATATCGAGGATGATGCGATGTTTCTGGAATGACTAGTAGAGATCTAATATCAGCAAGAGAAGGTGCTATGTGGATAGAAAATTTATTTGGTTTGTGTGTTCTAGAGGAATGGTGGCCAATAGGAGAGTACTTAGGAGTGAGAGACGCAGATGCGTGCCCCGTACATGGAGTTTTTTTGAGTTTTTCTTTGCTATTTTTTTCTTTATGATATGATGTTTGGATCCTTTTGTTTTATGAGATTATATGATTTTCTTAGTTTTTGATATGTGTGTTGCGTTGTGTGATAAATTACTAATGTATGAAAAGGGGAGGACCTAATTCCAAATCAAGAGGAATTAACTATGATGTGATTAAACCTGTGCGGGTGAGTCAGTGCTACCTAGAGCAGATAATATATTGACATGGATGATGGAATTATATGATTCATGTGTTCGAGGTAGTGTTTTTCGTTAGTTGTTGTGGTTGTTTGTTTGGGTTATGTGGATCTTGAGGTAGTTATATAGCAGTGATGTGTTATTCTGGATCTGTGAGTGGAGGTATCTTGTGGTTGTGCAGTGTGTTTTGTGGCCGTTTGGGTTGGCATGTTTAGCTGGTGGTAGCATTTGAGGTATGAGGAGATCCTTAAGTGGTATATAATGGGATGGTTGTTTGTAACCCTTTCCTTCTGGGCTTGGTTTTGAATTCTTGAGACCAAGAATCATTTAATAAGTATCTGATGTAATGGACTGTGCCCTCTCGTTCCATTACTTTGTCAATTTTTGTTGTTGGAGGTGTTTAGGGGAGGTTCCAAGAGATTTCATGGGAGTTGGAGGTAAAATAGAGCTACTATAGGAAATACACACCATGTATGTGTATTACAGAATGTAAAAGTTGGTTTCATGGCTTGTCCCAAATTGGTTCGTGACGTGTATGTTTTTAGGGTTAAATAATAAAAATTTGACTTTTTTTTTGAAAAACCAAACCCCAAGGATTACATGATTTAAAAAGGGATTAAATGTTGTGTAAATCCCCAATGAAACACTGTTATAACACTATAGGGAACTCAGGTTTTCCCCAAGACCTATGCTCTCTGTCGTCCTAGGTGTCCAGTGGCTACCCCTTAAGGCGTTTTGAGATTCCTTTCAATGGATATTGATTCTTGGATTCTTTTCTTTGATCCATGGTGAGTTGTCCTCTCCTTGTAATCTATTTTATTCCATTCTTATCTTGGGGATTCACTGTGGAAATTTTGTTATGTTTTGGGGTGTGTGTTGGGTTGTGTTTTTATGGTCTTTTTTTTGCGGTGTAGATTGATCCATGGTTCTTATGGTGTGGTTATGGTTTGAGAGCATTCTTCTTGACCCTGTGTTGCACAGTGAGTCAAAAAGCTTCATTAAGGTAGGTATTCTTTTATTTATCCTTATTGTGTATCATACACGATGGGTTTACTTTTTTTTATCTAGTGATTATGGTTGTCGACTTAATAAAAGATAATTAATTGGTTAAATTGTTTTGAAAGGGGTAAAGGGGGTTTAATTCGTATTCTTTTATAGATTTTATATTATTTGGGATTTTGTGAATTGTATGGGATTGATGACCAGTTTAAAATTGTGGCTATTGGGGAATTTGTTTGTGCTAGATATATGTGTTGTGTTTTCTGCTTTGGTTGTGATTGTTGTGATATCACCCTAAAATAGAAATTTTCCAATTACTTATATTTGGTTAAAAAATGGTTTCCCCTGGATTATGGTTTGTGGGATAATGCCTATAAAATAAAGTGTAATGTGATAAAATTACCATTATAAATCTTTAAATGGATTTTGATGTGCTGGGATGTGTAGTTGTGATTTTGGGGAAGAAATGTGTGGTCGATTCCTGGTTGGGGTATGTGGGGATAATAGTTTGTTTTGCTGTGATTTTGGGGTGGTGATGAGGTCATTTGTTTTTCCACGCTTTTGGGTCGACTAGGAGGTGCTTTGTTTGGCCTTTCTTTTAAGGTGGAGAAGAGGTGGTTTGTCTGGCTGTGCTTTTGGGGTGGCGAGGAGGTGGTTTGTTTGGCTGTGCTTTTGGGGTAGTGAGGTGGTGGTTGATTTGTTCTAGATGTTCGAGTAGTGATGGAATAAATAAATAATTGTTCAATAATATTTGGAATGGATTGGGTTTGTTTTGTTTAATGTAATGGAAATAGTTAATGTATAATTAAATGGTGGGTTGTGCGGTTAAATTTGGTTGGTGCTAAATAATGAAATGAATGGGGTGATTAAAATGAAATTGTTTGGAAATGTGAAGTGGGGTTAGTGGCTTGATGCGTGATGTTATGCATTTAGAGTTGGTAGAAAAAGTTATAGTGTTGTGAGTTTGTTGGTTTGTTTGTACACTCATAGGTTGGGATTGAGTGTTTTAATCCACACACACACACACATATATACTTTTAAATTCTTGTAATTTCTATATGTACCCCACCCATGATGAGCACTACATGCCGACACCCACATAGTCAAACAAGGGGTGTTTTTCCCAAAATCCGATGAGGAGTACAGCTGGGTAGGTACCCATTATTTCTCACCATCTCTTCCAAGTGAGGTTGGTATAGGACATGATGTGATGGTTAGAGGTTTGTTAGTTCATTAGTTGGTGGTTGTGGCCCAGTTATTCTCGGGTGATATGTCACAGCCTGGGTGACTTCGGGCGAGGTGAGACTATGCTTGTGGGGAGGTTGCCCATTTGTTTTCAGGAAGGATGAAATATACCTGTGCTTGTGGGGAAGCTTTTGGTGGGGGTCGTTCATGGTAGGATAAGGGAACAAGGTTGATATACTACTTGTTCATGATACCATACTACTTTGGTTTTGGTAGTGGTTGTGTTGTCGCCCAGGTGTTTTTAGGTGATATGTGTTATGGCCATGCTTGTGGGATGGCAGGCCCAACTTTCTCCAAGTGAGGTTTATTGCGATCGTGCTTGTTGGGCGGTGTGGTATAAATAAGACAAGGGATCTCTAGGACATACATTTTGGGTGTGAGAGTGGCATACCAGTGGGAAAGAGTAGAAAGGTACTCTTATCGATGTGATTTTAATTATACTATTTTTCCGTTATTTGGAGAGCATGACTTGATGAGGTTGGGATTATTATTATACATTGATAGGTGTTGTTTGGTTATGCTATTTTCTCATAGGTGAATTAGTAAGATTCTTTCACATGTGCATGAGAGACTTTAGTCTGTCCTACTAAGTATACTTGTATGCTCAACCTACGCATATAGAATTGTTTTCTAGTTTCCAGGAGGATTACATGGATTGTGCTAGGCATTACTAGCTAGAACCTTTTTATACCTGCTATGTCACTGCTTTAGCTTTACTTTGGGTATTTACTTTGGATACTAGTATTTGTATCCATTCTATTTATACATTCACATGGGATAGTTTTTGGATATCTTTTTTATATGATGTCTTGGAGTTGTTTGTAGATGATCCATCTTATCTCCCGATCATATTTATATTATAGAGGTTAATTCCTTTTATACATGAATTTTTCATACCCTCAGTGCTTGTTGCCAACCTGGGGCCTACTGGAGGAAAGATTCGGGGGTCATTATTTCTCTCCCTTCATTGAAATATATTTAGAGTGAGGGGTTCATAACAATTTTGAAGAAACATATTCACCTATTTCAAGGATTGAAGTAATAAGAATGTTTTTGGATAATATATCTCACAAAAAATTAAATATTTATGAAATTGATAAAATACCACTTATTGAATTTAGATATTTAGGAAGAATTATTTATTAAGAAACGTAAAGGATTTATCCTTGAAAATGATGTAATAATGTTTTGTAGGTTTAAGAAGGCACCTCAAAGGTTGCTATAGGCACCTAGATCCTACTATTCAAAGATAGAAATCTATTTGAAGGGAATTAATTTCATCAATGGGATAGTGGAAAACAACCAATATGTGAAATATATGAGCACATGTACTCTCATTTTCATTATTTTTATTGATAATATAATCTATTCAAGAGACAAGGAGTATGTCTATAAGGAATTTTCAAATCAAATGAAGATTCATTTTAAAATGTAAATTCTTAGAGAGATGATATTCATTCTAGGATTATAATTTGTGGATAAATATAAATATATTTTATTATCTCAATATAATTTTTCTTGTGGGGCTCTTAAATAAATATAGAATATAAGGCTCCAAAACATTATCTACACATATAGTTGTAAGAGAAAATAAGAGCAAAGATATTTGGTGACAATTGGTTAATCAAATAGAATTTATAAGACTGATTGGATGTGTATTATATTTAAATACATCAGGATTTTATATTACCTATTCAATGACCTTGTTTCTTATATTTCAGTTGATGATTTAAATATGTTTGGGTAAACAGATGCAAACTAGGCTTGAGGTTGTGATGATAGAAGTTAAGCATCATGAGAAAAATTTTTATTTAGAGAAAATTTTGTAAGTTATAATTTAAAGAAGAAAAATTTAGAGACATTGAGCACTATATAAAGTGAGTATATGGATACTACACATGAATGTACACAAATAATGTTGATTAAAGAACACATGGAATACATGATGGTGAAGGTTGTGAATCCATTAAGGATTTCCTATGATAATCTGAGTGCCATTTATTTAAAATATTATTTTATCATAGAAAAGGTTACTAATGGATATGTTAGGCTGTAATACATGTCCATAACAGATCAAGCTACTTTTTTTTCACTATGTATAGGAACATAGATAGATTTTAAGAGTAAAATTTATAAATTAATGTCCAACCTTTCTCTCTTATTTAAATAATATTTCTATTTCCCCAAAATTCTTTGAAGCCTTTTATCGAAAGGAGAGAATTGTATAAAACTCATGTGATACTTGTTTATGGAGTCTAATGGTATTTTTATATAAAAAATGGGAGAATTTACAAAGTTGATTTAGGGAGATAAATTCAATATCATTAGCCACAAATTTCTTATCACCGATGGATGAAATACTCTTAAAAACATTACTTTATCCAATAGTATAGAGCCCAAAAATTTCACTTTGAGAAAAGTTTTGATTTGATGACTTGATGGAGTTGATAATAAATAAAAAGGTTAAGATCAAAGAACCTAGGGAATTATTGATGGGTTGTTGTATTTATTATCAATATCTCATGAGAATCATTAGAGGTTTTTAAAAATGTTTTTGAGATGATTTAAAGAAATTGAGAGTTCATACATAATATATCATAGTTCATAGAAATATTATTATGGTATACATATGATTTTTTAGAGTGAGAATTGGAAAATTATTGGGGAGTTCATCATAATACGTAATACCTCTCACGTGATACCAAAAATTAATTTCTTAACTTGTAATATCTCAGAGAGCATAAAAAAATATTCTTGTTAATATATAAGAGTAACACAGAGTTTTTGAGTGATGTGTCATAGTAACTCAAAGAATATACACAAATAAGTTAATGATACATAAGATTAATTATGAGGTTCATTTATATATATAATTTTAACTTGATAATAAAAAATATTAACTCTAATGATACAAAACATTAACTTATTGAAACGTTAGAGTAATTCCAAGGTTCCATCAAATATATAAGAATAAATTTTGATCATATAAGAGTAACATGGGGTTACATAAGTGTAATGTATAATTTTAAATGATATATATGGTTATTTCAAAGTTCATATAATATTAAACATGTTTTCTCAAAGAATACATAATATTAAATTGGATGATGTTATACTATAATTCAGTGTTAAAATATCATGATGGTTTGAAGGATGATATGTGATTTTAGTTGAATTTGATTTTAAGATCTAAATAATGAGACAGTGTTATGATAATTATATTTAAACCACAATTATATTACTATATATGATCTTAAAGATAAGGAAATAAGATACAAGATTTTTTTTGAAAATTAAAATAAATAAATAAGTTGTGATTTGCGGTGAATTAATGTAACAACCTCGGAAGATAATTTGTGAAAATATTCTAAATATTAAATTATGAAGATTGAATCCTTTTATTAATATTAAAGATTTTAGAAACTCTATTTTATCTTTTAACCAATTTTAAATGAAGATCAAAATGTCAAAATTTTCATGAAGTTTTCTAAAATGAAAATATGAAAACTATATCTTTATGATTCATTTAAGGATTTAAAAATAAAAAAAGTAGAGCTATTGAATGATAAGATAATAATAGAGATAAATGATTGAGAAAATAATTTAGTTGAGAGGAAGAATTAATATCTACTACTATTATTACAATATGTTATGGATGTTATAGTTATTAAAGAAGAGAAATTCTATATTCATACAAAAGATTATATTGGATTCACGATAACAACTTTTTATTTTCATTGAATATTTTGGAAATTCTTTTTAAGATCCTTTTTCTTCTATTTTTAGAACCTATTTCAAAATGGTGGGATCTATCAAAAATAACATTCGAGATAATTTCTTATTTTTGGAATATATTTGGGTAAAATATGATATCATATTGTATTTTAATCACTTTTTTATATTAGTGATAGATTAATTTATTTGACTTGAACTAAACATCAAACGTATTTTTTTCATCAATATTGGAGGTGAACTTTGTAAAAATCCTATGTTCTTTTTTATTATTGTCTATTTCTATTATATATTAGTGATATTGAGATTTAAAGATTGAAAAGATCATAATTCTAAAAAATCATAGAGGTTGATTTATCAAAAAATAAATTGTAAAAGGGAAACAGTGATGCAACCCTCCCTTCTCAATGTTTCACCATCGAGCACCTGAGAACTTCAATAAAAATGTAAATGAAAAAAAGAAACAACATATGATGAATTTAAAATAATAACTTATTAATAGTGAATAAAATGGAATGAAAAGCATTGAATATGAATTCAAAACATAAAATTTAATAGAAACCTTAATTTTACACTACTATTGAACCTAGACTTATTTTTTTAAAAAAATGTACAATTTTCACACTATTGCATTTTATAATAAATAATCATTATTGTGGTTTATTCTAAACAGATTAAAGTGTGAATTACTATTCCAATGTTATCATTATGCATCATATTAGTTAGTTTTTTAAAAAATTATTATATAATAGAACAATCCTTATTTTATCTCTCAATGGGGTTTAAGGTATGGAGTTTGGATTTTTAAATTTTTTATAAAGAAATGAAAAATGGGTTTTATAATAATTTAAAATAAATTAAATAAAAGCATAAAATCAATGGTTAAACTTATAAAATTAAAATGGGATTTGAGATGAATATATAAAGGTGATCACTATAATATTTCCATATAATTTTTGAAGTTTATTATTCAAAAACTTTAATTTGGTTTAATGTATTTTTTTTTGAGGATTAAATTTCAAACTTTTATAATAGTACACATAGAACCAAACCTTGACACAATTATCATTTTTCATGATTTTTATCTTATTAATTGTATGCGGGGTTCCAAATAAAATTGTTATCTCAAGTGTGTTTTATAGAAAAAGGACCCTTGTGTTCTCCAACCAAAAGAACATAAGATACCCACTAAAAATATCACGTTGATTGATTAATAAATGAAAAGTATATCATTAAATTATCATAAAAATCTTACTAAAATTAGAATCATCTTAGAATATTATTGAAAACAATATTTTTAAATACATAATGTTCTAAACTAGTAGAACACTAAGTTCTATAACTCTATCTCAAAATGTATAATATACTCAAATTGATCAGTTGGAATTTATCTTTCCATGGAGAGGATGATGATACTCACACAAGACTCTATATTCATAATTAATCCTATAGTGAACCTATTTTCTCAAATAATCCTTTAAAATATCTTATTAAGTGTTTTCATGGTTGTTTTTTCTTTAATGTCTTGGGATCTCAATAAGAAATTAATTTTTTTAAAATATTATATTTTAGCTTCTATTTGTGTGAACAAAATTAATATTTAGTATGTCATAAACTAAGTATTAGAAGGAAATCCCATCTCTTTAGTTGTTCTTGGGATGGTTCATTTTACCTAAGAAAGGTATAACTCATATTTAGGTGTTAGATCCTAAATCGGGCTCATTTAGGGTCTTTAAAAAATTTTACATAGTTAACCTATCCAAATAATTTAAATAACCTCTTAAACTCTCTAATTAGGTTAACTACATTTTTTACATAATCCATAGAGAGGAATAAAGATATGTGTTCATCATAGATTAGCTAATGAATTCATGGATTTAGAAATAACATTTATGATTTAAAGAAATACCATTGAGGTAAGACTCTACCTTCAATTATTAATCAATTATCCATACATTTTCATAAATTTAATCCCCCATTATTGATATTACTTTTATTACATTTATCTTTGAAAACATATTTTAGAGTTATCATTTTAAAATTTATATTCATGGAAAATTATAGACAAATGATAAGAAGAACCAAGAAGAATGCGTGGTAGTTAGACCAATACTAGCCACCACTTCCCTTATTGGCTAGTGCATCCCTCCACGATCCATGTTTCAAGGGTGGAAGGTATAGTGTCTTTAGCTCATGTAGATGGTGGTTTATGAAGGATCATTTATCCACCATTTCACAAGATAATATTTTATCCTCCCTCCCTTCCTCCCTCTCTCTCAACTCACTATCTTCCATCTCTCTTTCCCTCCCCCTTTCCCTATCTCTATATAATAATTATTTGGATGATGAATCTTTATAGCCCTGATGGTGGATAGTAGTGGCCATAGATAGGGGTGGGGTAGGTGGATCAAGTATTTTTTTGTGTTATATGATGTAGATTACTTGGAAGTAGAATTATGTGGGGATTTATGAATAATATTGGGTTATTAGTTATGTGAATTGACATTGTGTCCAAGATGAGTGGAATATGTGAGACATATGATTATCGGCTGAAGAACAATAATGGATTTTAGACTATGATGACAGTGTCTTGTTTTCTATAAGATTTCATTTATGTGTAATTTCATGCATGTTGGGTATTTCATATATGTAGAGATGATGAATGGGTTATGGTCAAACAATCGGAACACACATGGGGTTTTGTACCCCCTTTTTGGAAAACATATGAATGAGTTTGGTTCCATCATATACATTATGGATTTGGGAACCCCCATGGGTTTAGGGTCTGGGTAATCCATTTTAGACATAGGGTTAGGTAGTCCCTTTATTGCAGATCACAAAAAATTGTTTGGGTCTCCCATATAACTAATGGATTTAGGTACCTTCCTAACATATAGGGTGAAAGTCTTCCACCTATGGATTCAGTACTCCCTCAATCGATATAAATCTACCTTGATGTGGTTTGGGTCCTCCGTAGGGGTTAGTAATACCTAAAATTATATGAAATATTGGAAAGGTGTGGGACCCTAATTACAATTCTAGATAGATGACCTGGAAGTTATGAATGATAGGTAATTTAGATATTATAGTTCTATAATTATATTTGAATATTTGGTTGCCTATGATATTTTAACTTTGTAGAGTTTAGATATAAAATGTAAAAATTTCTATATACTTGGTTTTATTAATCCTTAAAATATACTTGAGCTTCTATATTTCTCCCTTTATCCTATATTTTGAGCGGACTTTTTATTTTATCATTCTTTATTGTCTTCAGGGTGTCTTGTTGGGTATTTTTATAGTCACATCTTCATGGTAATCCTTGAACACATGTATTATATATATGAAGATGAAGTAGAGTTTGGGGATGAACTCAATGGATGATGATTTCGTGGAGTTGTCACTTAGTGGTTATTGACGATGAAAACTACTTGAGGATATCATAATGAGTGAAATTATAATGGGGTGGTTATTTCACTTTTTTCATTAATTCATCAAACTTTTGGATACTTCAATTATGTATTGATTTATCTTAGTTTATACATATATTGTTTTTACTTCTATATTTGGTGTCTCATGCATTTATAATATTTGTTTTGGTTTTTTATTTTTTATTAATAGTGGTTAGTTATATTTAATATTTGACATGTAAGTTTTTCATAGGTTTTCATTAGGATAAGGACTACAATGTATGATATTCCTTCTCGGTGATAGTTATTAGAACCTATAATATTGGAGGTGCGATTGGAGTGTCACACTAAGACTAAATACATGTCTAGGAGATTTCCCAATAGGTTAGGTCATGTTAGAGTAGTATTACAACTAGGTCTTCCATCCTAGGATCATAGTTTAGAGTTAAGAGTTTTTTAAGGTTTGGTTTTGAAAATTAATAGAAATGGTGTCAAGTGGATTAGAGTTAATTTTTTAGATCATTAAAATCAAATTTGGTGTGGGTGGATGACACATCCATTGACTAAGAATTTTATAATCAATCAACCATCTAGAAAACACTGAGGCATCCGTTGTAGGGTATGGTTAATATGGTACATGTATCATGTAGTGATCAATTTTTATTTTACAGGTCCTTTTTAAGTAAGGTCCCCAAATATGCTTTTATAACTATGGATTCATCTTGTAATATATAATATGTTACCCCACATATAGTCATCTAGGATTCAAAGATATGGTTTTCATGATCCCGTTTCAGTTCTAGATCCACTTATCAAAAATTAGTTGAGTGAAGAGGTTTCAATTTAGATATTTTATTTAGATGTATCCTTACTTATTGTAACTTAAATATGGTATTAAATTTCATGAAAATCAATGAAGGTTTATGATGTTTGAGGGTTGTGGGAGATAATCATTGAAACAAAGAGGTTTTATGTTTCTAACTGGTTGTGAAAAGTATTCATTGAAAATATTAAAAGGATGGATTTGATGAAGGTATAGATTGAGTATAAGAATACATTGAAGACATGGTGATGCGATGAAGTTGAATATACATGGGAACCATACATGATGGTGATATAATAATTATTATAATTTCGATATATAGGTTTGGAGTTTTATGATGTTTGATGACGTTTAATAAGATTACTAAAGAATATTTTGAATTTGGAAGATGTGTGAGAAGGTTTGAATAATATTGAAGTCGATATGATAAGGCCAAAATAATTTTTTACGGTTTTTAGAGTTATAAATTTCTTATAAAATGGTTAAGTATTTGATATGTAAGGGTTACTAAAGTGCTGAGAAGACTGGGTCTAAGATATTTGAAAATTCATCACACATAAGGTTCCATCTCTATGATATATATGGGTAACCAGTGTTGGGTAGATTGGGTCAAAATATGGAAAAGTATCTATATGTAAGGGTTGATTTGGATGGTATGTAAGGGTCACCTACATGGTATGTAAAGTTCATATACAAGATATTTAAGGGTAATCTAGATAATACATAAGGTATGAACTATAGGGTATTCAAGGGTCGCTTTATAGATGCACATGCTATATAAGGGTATTTTCCTTTGCCTCTAGAGAGATATGTTGGAGTTGGTGTCTTAGAACCAACTATTTTTACTTTTATTACATGTATATTCGATGTATTGAATATTAATAAAAATTAATATTACATATTTTTTGGTGTTTTTCATGACTCTATTGTAATAATTTTCTAGAGTATACGTCTCATTGTTAAGGTCATAGAAGTTCCCTACTATGATGAGAACCTTTATTTTCTATGAATATATTCTCAAATAATGATATGTGGTTTAATAATGTACTATGTTGGGGCACACAGTGCATAGAATATCAGGTGTGATTACTCATAAGTATATTAGGCTTCTTCTCATGAAGTTTGTGCTTGGTAGTCTCCAAGATAGAAGATTATGAGAATAGACCTGCTAGTAAGAATTCTGTATGTTTTTTTTCTCATTGTATATTTCTATCTACGAGCATGCGTGACAGTCCTTAGACTTTAAGATTATTTTTAATGCATTTTATAACTCGAATACTTAGATGTATTTTGTAAACCATGAGTATAATAGTTCATAGATAAGTTATATAGATTATGTGCACCATGAGTGAAATTTTATTAAGGAATAATTTGAGGAAGTATTTATACCTTTCATCTTTATGGAGGATGATATCTTGGGCCTTTTATTGGAATAGAACCATCAAATTAAATTCCATTACCATGGTGTAACAACATATCTATTTCATATAGTTAAAGAAATACATATCGAGCATATCGATTGATGACTCAGAAGTGAAACCTGCTTGATGAGATATTGTGACAAATGGATTATATTACAGAGTGAGAATTAAAATGTGGTTTTTGATGTTGTTACATTATGTTCTTTCTCTAGGGTGCCTTGAACCATTTCTAGATAAAAGTCTTGGACTTTATGCAAGCACACCTGATGCCAATGAGGAAGAATCTTATAGGGTCACAGACTAAGTGGTTCCTTTGATCTCAATTAAATTCTATTTGAGTTTAATTAATTAAATAAAATTTTTTCTCAAGTGTGAGAAATAATTTTATTCAAGTTATATTGACCACATAAATTAAATAAATATTTATTCGATGGATCATGAATAACATATTTATTTTATTTATTGAAAATTTTAATAAATATTTATTCTCTATATTGTGAACAAAATATTTATCTATGAATAAAATATTTATTCAGTTGTTCAATAAATTATAGAGGAGTTTGAATGGACTAGGACTGAGTCCAGTGACAAATATTAATTAACAATATAGTTATATAATATTTTTTGTTACATACGTTGGTATATGCCATAAAATAATAATTGTATAATTATTATTATATAGCATCATATTTATTAAAGGTAATAAATGTTATTTAATGGCCGATATGCAATTAAATAATATTTTAAAATAAATACCAACTCTAAATTGGTGGCTAAGTCTATTATGTAGAGTATAAAAAATCAATAATCGAGAATTGTTGTGAACAAGAAATTATTTCTCAACTCCTTCTCTCTCCCTCTTAATAACAAGAAGTAAAAGAGAGATTTGTTCACAGCTGAATAACGAGTGATCAAGAATGAATAACACAAGACATTCAACTCACCACACTAGCACCTGAAGATCAAGTGGTGTTGCATGGAGATCATAGGGGAATGTGTTGATCACTTCTAGAGGGATTATATACTTGGATCCTCACATAAAAATGAATTTAATCTAAAAGAGTATTTTTGAACGATCAACATTCACCAAAAAAGAAATTTCCTAAGCCCAAGAATTTATTTCTTCAAATATTAGATAAGATAATTATAAATTTGACATTCAATATCCTCTCTCTTAGTTTTGGGAAACAATTATTAAAATTTTTTAATATATTTTCCACCTCCACACACTTCCACTATTTCCAGAACCATCAATTGGTATCAGACTGGTTACATTTAAATTTATAATTATTTATTTAATTATTAATCTATGGGAAATTATGGTTAGATTTTAATTTCATATTATTCTTTATTTAATTTGTTTTGAACAAACATTTTATCATAATATTAATCATGTTCATTAAGTATTTAATTTTATTAAAGGTTTAAGAAAAAATGAAGAATGATTAGATATTCCATTAGGAAGTAGAAAATATTTGGTCGGTAAAACTCAATTAGACAACGTGAAACCAGAGTACACGTCGTATACCCACGCACTTTGTATCTAGATACACAAAGAAATTAATTACATGTAGTGATTTTATTGCACATTCCATGTTGACCAGGCCTACCTAGAATATGAAAAGTGGATACAAGGTGTGTAGCTAGCATGTACACATCATTTAGTCTTGCTAAGTTAACACACTGAAGCCCTAGGTGTGTGACTAGGATATAGAAAAACTGAGGTACATAGTGTGTATATTTATTTACATGTTTTGTAGTCCCTTATTAATGGATAGAATTAAATTTAAATTAATTTTTTCAATTGTATAATTAAAAATTTATTTTATTAATTAGCACACTATTGTGTGTTTCAAAATTTAATCATGTTTAATTTTTTTTAAATGCTTAATTAACTTATTCTAATTAATATGTCATTATTTATTTTTTTGTTTATTTTCCATAAATTACATTAATGATGAGAATATCCAAATAATATCATATGATCATTAAAGATGAAATAGGATTAATTAATTAATTAATTAATGCAATAATATTTATCTTAAATTATAAAAGAATGAATAAAAAAAATGAATGCTTGGAATTTAGTTTTTCACATTCATTACATGTATGATCGTTTATGAGATTGAAGAAGACAAGTTTATGTGTTTTTTGTTTTAATTTAATTTATTGAATGAGTTTTCAATTATTTAATATTAAATTAAATGATGGTCTGTGAGTCATCCCTCCCTCCATTATCATGTAGGACCTAACTGTCCAAGGATATTTATGTAACCCCATTTAACAAATCATTTCATTCCCCTCACCTATATGAGAGTAATAAATATTTGGAATCAATGGATCATCCCAAGGCGCATGGAGGCAGTTCAATATGGAACCACAATTATGCCAACTGAGGTGATACACAAGTGTACATTTGGAATTCTGTAACTCATGCGAGTACTGGAAATAAGAGTTATTTACCATTTTTCAAAGTTTTATTTAAAACCCCCTTAATAAATCAACCTTTAGATACATATCATGAATAGTTTATTTAATTAATTTATTATTTATATCTCTGCAATTATTTATTTTATGGATGCAAGGCTATGATCACATTAATAAATGAATTAATGTACAAAGATAGAAATTAAATAAATGAATTATGTGTAAATATTTTATCCAACATGGTTTATTATTTAAGTAACATCTACTTAATATTAACAAGATGTGTCAAGGATAAAACAAGATAAAATTTATGCATTATAAAATAAAATCCCTCAACAAAATATCAATTCATACTAAGCATTACATTACTTGATAGGGAATAAAACAATAGAACTATGTGGAGTACATGGACAAAGTCTAGAAAATTACTTTTATCAGGGAGTTCACATGAGGGTTTTGGGTTGACTTAACCAACATTTTATTGAGTTTAACAACAAAATCCTATTCAATAAAAATTTGGAGGCAAGTTTTGAGTAAATCCAAGTTAGTATTTTAGGATAGGATATCCACTCAATTGATCTAGGAGCTGTAAGTCCACTTTTGCAAGAACTCTTGCCTAATTACTTTATTATTGTTTTTGTGGACAATGTATAGATCATTAAGAAATGAAATGGGGATATTTTCCAATAGAATGTTAAGGAAACTAGACATTCCATGTTAAATGGAGAGGGATATTAAGATTTGATAAAATTGTGGGAGATTTAATAAATAAGTAAAAAACATTTAATTTATTATATCTCAAATACTTTGTAATCAAGAAAATTATTTATAAAATTCTATTTTTAATTTAAGAATAAAATTAAAAGTTCAGTATACACACTATCCCTATGATCAATATTGTATAAAGAGAACCTATTAACCCGTAGTAACCTCTAGGAGTGGTTTAGACACCTTCAGTTTGTTCTATGCTAAGAACAAAAATCTTACATGCTAGAATCCTCAATACCTAATCCACCTACTATAGAGGACAGTGTGGAAGACTTCGTTGTAATTTATAAAAATTTGAGTAATGTGGTTGATGTTCAAGGACTGATTATTTCATAAATTTTTAGTGAACTAGTAAAGCATAAAAAAATAAGGATGCATATAACACACTTGAGAACCTCCATGGTATTTACTAGGAGAGTTCTAGAGAGGACTAATTTGAGATTACCAAGTCACTATTTCAGATAAATATTGTATAGGGTGCCCTATATGGGCCTCATGTAGTCAATATAACTGAATACATTGATCAATTATAGGTTATAGGGTTTAAAGTCCCTAAAAAACTGGTCACCAACCTCATTCAAACATCACTCCCTCAAACTTTCTCCAGCTTTGTTGTGAATTTTAATATAAAAAACATTGAGAGGTCTCTTCCAGATCATCTTACTCCTAATCACCAAGTATATAAGGATATAAATCAGGAGAAAACTTTCATCCTTATGACAAAAAAATGGGAAGGGAAAGAAAATGGAATAAAGCCCAATGATTCTTCAATCCTTTCCAAGAAGAGTAAGATCAAGGGGAAAATAAGGGAACCAGATGGTGTCTGTTTCGTATGTGGCAAGAAGGTTCACTGGAAGAAAAACTAAATCCAACCAAAGAAGAAATGGGAAGCTTCAGTAGTGTTTTTTATTCGTTGAAATTTATATATTTATACAAATTAGGTGTTGGGTACAACTTTTTATTCTCACATATGTATTCAAATATAGGAACCAAGTAGATTAAAAAATATTGACCAAGGAGAGGTAGATCTTTGAGCATCAAATGGAGCAAAAATTTCTATTGTAGATACTGGGGACTACCACCTCACAACGTTGACAAGAATGATCTTGGTTTTAATTGGTTGTTATTATGTTACTTTAGTTACCAAAAACATTTTTTTTGTATCCATACTTGATATGGATGGATTTGTTTTCAAATTTGGGAATAAATGTTTCTTATTTTATAAAGATAGAATTATTTATTGTAGGGAACATTTAAATAAATTTTTTTATGTGTTTTATTACATGAAACAAATAATGGAAATTGATAATGAAGTTACTTCACATGACTCACACCACACCCAAATTTGGCAACATCGACTAGATCATGTAAATGAAAAGAGATTTATTAAATTACTTCAAGATGGATATTTATATTCTTTTGAACTAAAACCACTTTGTGTATGTCACACATGTTTATAAGAAAAAATAACCAAATACACATTTAGTGGAAAATATGAAAGGGCTATAGATAATCTTGAATTAGTTCATACTGATGTGTGTGGACCATTTGTTATTGAAGTAAAAGATGTGTACTCATACTTATAAATTTTATAGATGATTTTAGTAGATATGGATTTGTGTACATAATGAGGTATAATTCAATATATTTTTATAAATTCAAGGAATACAAGAATGAATTTGAGAACCATCTTGGTTAGAATATTAAGAAACTTTGCTCATACGTTGGTGCATGATATCTTAATCAAGACTTCATTGATTATTTACATGAGTTTGGTATTTTTTATCAACTCACTCCTCATTATATGCTTCTATGGAATGGTGTAAGCTAAAAGAGGAACCACACATTATTGTACATGGTGAGATCAATGATGAGTCATGTGAGTCTTCTATGATCCTTTTGGGGATACACATTACAAGTAGTAGAATACGTACTAAACCAAGTTCCAACTAAAGAAACATATATTATACCATAACAATTATGGAATGGAAAGAAACCTATGTTTTCTTACTTACCTGTGTG
Source organism: Viscum album (assembly GCA_963277665.1). Taxonomy (NCBI): domain Eukaryota; kingdom Viridiplantae; phylum Streptophyta; class Magnoliopsida; order Santalales; family Viscaceae; genus Viscum; species Viscum album. Next base: position 1,649,650,434 of record OY728136.1, read on the forward strand.
GGGTTATGATGAATTTGTTAAGGCCTCTTCATGTAACAAGATTACACCTCGAGGAACAAAGTTTATATTTATAGGATATCCAAAAGAAACAAAGGGATACTACCTATATAATAATTCAGACAAAAAGGTTCTGGTTGAAAAACATCCCACATTTTATAAGGTGAATCTTTTCTATATCATAGATAGAAGGAGTGAAAGTAGACATTGATGAAGTCTTGGATAAATATACACAAGAGTTTACAAAATAAAAAATTCCAAAAAGACTTAGGGAAGAAGAAATTGTTCTAGAGATACAATTACTGTGTAGGATTACTAGAGAGGTTAGAGAACCAGAATGGTATTGTTTTATAGTCACTAAGGATGGTGACTCATTATTATTTGATAATAATTATCCTATAACCTACAAGGAAGTATTAAGTGGAATATATGTTTACAAGTGGCAAGAATCCATGAATTCTAAAATGGATTCATGTACTAAAACCAAGTCTTGATTATGGTAGACCCTACTATAGATGTAAATAAATTTGGTTGAAACTGGGTATTCAAGAAGAAATTGGAAATGGAAGGAAAATTCAGTACCTATAGGGCGTGATTGGTTAAAAAAGGGTTTAAACAACATCAAATAATTCACTATAAAAAAACTTTTTCAACAGTTTCAATGCTAAAATCCATCATAATACTACTTTTCATTATGGATTTCAATGATTATGAGATTTATAAAATGGTTGTAAAAATATACTTCCTTAATGGGAAAATTAATTAAGATGTCTATATGAAACAACCCGAAGAATTTGTGACTCCAAAGTATGCCAACAAGGTATGAAAGTTTAAAAGATCTTTTTATGGATTAAAGAAAGCATCAAGGTCAGGGAATATTCATTTTGATGAGGACATAAAGGAACATGGTTTCATAAATATAGAATTTGAGCCATGTGTTTATAAATGTTTTAGTGAGAGTGAATTAATTTTATTAGTAGTATATGTTTATGAGATATTACTCATTGGAAGAAAAATACCAATCTCACAGTCTATTAAGGAATGGTTGATTAAATGATTCTCTATAAATGACTTGTGTGAGGCAGCATATATTATTGGGATCAAGATCCATCATGATAGATCCAAGTGGTTTCTCAGCCTAAGTCAAAATAAATAAATTAAAAATATACTAAAGAGATTTAGTATGCAATAATCCAAGATGGTATTGTTTCAAAAGTCACCTGAAATTCATCATTCTAAGAAAATGTTGCCTCCAACACATGAGGAAAAAAATGTAAATGATTAAATATGCATCAGGGATTGGTCCAGTCATGTATGATATGATATGTACAAGTATATATGTTTCATATACATTATGTGTGGTAGAAAGATATCAAGCTGATCTATGTAACCTCCGTTGGATGGCAGTCAAGACCATCCTAATGTATATGAGGCATAAAAAGGATACATTCCTGGTTTATAGAGGCGGTGGGGAACTAAGAATCAAAGGATATTTAGATGCTAGTTTCCAAACTAATAAATATCACATGAATTCACAAATTGGATACATCTTCACTTTTAATAGAGTTGTGATATGGAAGAGATGAAAGAAGGTTGTGGTTGCAGATTCTATAGTAGAGTATGATTATATTGTGGATTTTGAGGCAACTAAAGAAGCATAATGGATGCGAAACTTTTTCCAAGAGGTTGATGTGGTATCTAAAAGTAAAGATCCTATCACACTATATTATAATAATACTATAGTAGTGGATCTTAAAAAATAGAAAAGGTCACATCAAAAAATGAATCACATTCATTGAAATTATCATCTATGGTTGTATTTTTGTCAGATAGGCGAAGTTGTAGAAAGCATTATTTCCATGGAATAAAACATGAAAGAGCCCTTGACTAAAGCCTTGACTCAATATAAACATGAATATTATGTGAGGTCTAGTGAACTGAAGGTCATAAGAAGTTGGCTCTAGTCCAAGTTGGATTTTTTTGGAGTTGGTGTCCGAGGACCCACTATATGTACTTTAATTATATGTATATTTGATGTATTCAATATTAATAATACTTCTTATTACATACTATTTTTTTCTTCATGATTCTAATATAATAATGTTTTAGAGTATACATCCCATTAATAAGGTCATAAAAGTTCCCCACTATGATGAAAACTTTGATGTGCTATGATGATATTCTCAAATAAAGTTTTGTGGTTGGATAATGTAATATGATGGGACACATAGTAAATAGACTATCTGGTGTGAGTATTCATAAGCAGATGAGGCTTATTCTCATAAAGTTTGCACTTGGATATGTTGGGTGCATCACGAGTGAAATGTAATTAATGAATAAGTCGAGGAAGGATTTTTCCATTCATATTTATGGAAGACGATATCTCGACCCTTTTATTGGAATAGAACCATCATGTTAATTTTCATGGACATGGTGTAGCGACTTGTTTATTTCAGAGAGTCACATAAAGACATATTGAGCATATAGGTTGGTAACACAGATGTGTAACCTTCTTGATGATATATTATGATATAGGGATTATATTACGTAGTGACAATTCATGTGGTTGTCGATGTTGTCATATGTGACTTGACCCATTGCTAGAGAGTAATCTTGGACTTTAGGAAAGCCCGCCTAATGTAAATGAGAATGAATCATAGAGGGTCAAACACTAAGTGTTTTCATTGATCTCAATTAAATTATATTTGAGTTTAATTAATGGAATAAATATTATTCTCAAGTCGGAGGAACAATTTTATTCAAGTTATATTGATTTCATAATTTAAATAAATATTTATTCACCAACTTGTTTATAAAATATTTATTTTATTTATTGAATATTTTAGTAAATATTTATTCCCTAGATTGTGACTAAAATATTTATTTATGAATAAAATATTTATTCATCTATTCAATAAATTCTAGAGGAGTTTTAATGAACCAAGACTGAGACCAGTGATACATATTAATTAACAATACTATTATATAATATTTTTCATTGCACAAGTTGGTGCATGCCACAAAGAAGTAATTATATAATTATTATTTTTGTAATGGGATTTATTAAAGGCAATAAATTTTATTTAATGGATGGTAGGTAATTAAATTATATTTAACTTAAATATAAAATCTATAAATAGGCATCTATGTATATTGTTTGGAGAATCCAAAATTGATAATAGAGAATTGTTTTGTACAATGAATTCTCTATCAACTCATCCTTCTCACTTTGATTCAAGAATGAGAAGTGCAAGATAGATTTCTTCAATATAGAAGAACCAAAGATTAAAAAATGAAACAATACAAGGCATTCGACTCTCCATGCTAGTACCCAAAGATCGAGTGGTGTTGCTCAGAGATCATAGGTGCACGTGTGGATCACCACCAGAGGGATTCTATCCTCGGATCCTATCACAATGAAATGAAGGAAACAATAAAGGGTATCATTGTAGGATCAACATAAAATAATGAAAAAGTTCATAATCCCAGGTATTTATTTTTTCAAATATTAAATATATTATTTATAAATTTGACATGCAAGATCCTTACTCTTGGTTTTGGGAAATGATTATTGAAAGAAATTTTAATATATGACACAGCTCTGTATGCTTCCAATGTGCTCTAAATGATCAATACATTCCCTAGATATATGGATAATCGGAAGAATTCAAAGTATATATAAGGGTATTCAAGAGTTATTCTAGAACAAGTACATTCTATCTGAAAGATATTTGTGCTATTAATAGGTTTAAGATTATTTTATTGGTTTTTACTATTTAACAATTCTAATTCCATGGAACATGTTAACATTATAAATATTCAAGGATTTTGGTATTTTATTCCTAAAAGAGGGTGTCACGTTTCAAAAATCTTTTAAGATTGAGTAGAGTTGCAGGATCATGCCATGGTATTAAGAAGAGTTAGATATAAGATATTCTATTGGATTTTATGGATGTGGTAATTTATTTCATTTAATTAGGATAAAATATAGAAAATAATAGAGAACTAAAAGATCCAAGATTTTTGGGTTTTTATATTCGAAATATAAAACTAAATCCGTGTGACATTTTGAGTATATAACTATCAATGTCAGTGGATCAAATGGATACACTGAGGGTGGGGGGATCAATATAGCCCAACTTTTACAATTTATTTTTTTTACTTTAGAAATTAATATTTGAGACTAGTTAAAATCTAATTCTCTCTATTGAATAATTATTAAATGTAGAAAATAAAGAGGAATAAGGAACAAACCAATTTTTACAATGTTCAATCTTTAAGGGAGAGAATACTCCATTATATAGCCGATTGTTATTCTAATCCATATATTTTATAATATAAATATATCCAAAACTTATAGTGGGTAGGAATATATCATTCTTTTCTAATAGTTAATAACACCTCTTGGTTATATGATTTTTATACTAACTCTCACCAGTTATAATGAAACACTAACACCACCTATTGAGAAAGGCCTTATTTAAGATTTAAGTCGATTTTTTAATCAATAAGAAATCCACCTCTTTTTTCCAAAATGAAAATATCTATAGAAGAAAATTAAAACTTTAATAATAAGGACCCCATAAATTACATGGTGAATAAAAACTGAAGATATTGGTCAGTTCTTACCCTCTACATGAAAACCCTCAAAGTTATTCATATTATTCTCAACTCTGAAATCTCATGCAAGAAATTTTTTAGATAACATAAACCCTAGATTTAGGAACTCAATCTACTTATTCTCCTCATATTAATTCATCACTCATGTAGGTTTAGTATATATAATAATATTTTATTCTTCCCTCTCAATAATTTTATTTCATTCTAGAAAAATAGAATATCAAACAATCGAACGAATTAAAATTTTCCTATCATTTTATATATCTAGTAATGGAATTGTTTTTAGAAAATTTATCCACCATAAAAAATAAGGAGGATAAAATAACTACTCTTAGTTCTCCCTTTATTTTATATGCATTGCTCAAAAAAATATTCCTTATGGACTAGTTCCCCATGCTGAGTTAAAAAATTCTCATCTACCTTTTCAAACTCTTAAAAATAAATCCATTGAACATCAACCAGGAGAAAATGAAATAATTTTAATCTCTTAAAAATAAATTATCCAAAATCACTTTCACTTCTACAAGAAAAATAACCCAATAGATAATAATATCATGATATAAAAGTGTATTCCATGATTCAAACCATTTTATTTTTATCTTCATAAAATGATATTCATACTTAAAATAAAATATACATACATTCTTAACTCAAATTTAATTACAAATGGTTTAATTATATTTAAATTGATAAAGAAAAAACATGAATCCAACCATATATATATGTATTATTCTTGAAAACAAATCAATTTTCATTTTCTTAAACATGACTCACCTTTTCTTGGTTACTAGTTTGAATCAATTTTTTTTATATTTAATTCACTAAATCCCAACTCATGAATTTATTAATTTTATTTTACTCAATATTAAACAATCACTTTAAATATATAAGTGTTCTTAAATATTTATTTTACTTGATATTCAAAAAGTGTTGGTATCCTATGATTAATACCTTTATCTTATGAACACTGATTCATTCATATGAAAATTTTATCTATTATAAAAAAACATAAAACTTTCATATGAAAATATATATCTTCATACATAATCCAAAAACCATTTATACACGATTCACCCTTTCATAAAAACTCAGAGACTTTCATATGAGAAAAAAAGACTATTATATGAGATTTAAAAGTCTTTTATATGAGATATGAATTCTTTTAAGAAAACTCTAAATCCTTTCATATGAGATTAAAGATATTTTATATAAGCTCATAACTTAAAAATATTTTTCCTTAAGTCAAATAGAAACAATATGAATTCTAGAATTTGATTTATAGCTTCAACTCAGAAATTATAGACTTAATATAACCAAGTTATAATGTGTTCGTGACACCCCATCAACTTCAAAATCATTTTTAATCACATCAAAAATGACTCAAAAACATTTTTTCAAACAAATAAAACATTCCAAATATTCCAAAAATTTATGGGTTTGTTTAATATTTTTTGGGGTTGTTATATCCTCACTTTTTATTTGTTTTCAACCAGTTTTAAACCACTTTATACCCTTTCTTGAACTCCTCAAACTCATCTCTAATTATTTAGGAATAATCTTAATTCACTCAAGAATCATTAAATAAAACCCTATATCATATGAGATGCATCTTGACGCAACACCATAGGATAATATAATGTTTTTGATATAATTTCATCCCTTTGTGTTTGATAAAGTTTGGGAAGATTATAAAATTATTTCCCCCTTAAATCGTCATAAATTATCCCCCCTTTTTCTATAAACACAACTCTAAATTAACCAAATCAGGAAAAAATTTTCTCATAACCTTTAGAACAAGGATTATAACCTTTTGGACATAATTATTCCCTTTTAACAAAAAATAAAAAGAGTCCTAAACTGTCTTCTCCTCCTTTTAAAACATACACAATGTCCTACCCTATAAGCCATTAAACCAGTTCCCTCGGATGGTGCACCACAGAACCTCAAGTGTGCCTCCCCATATGTCAGAAGCTTCTAACTAGTAGGGAGTAAAAAAGGATAATGTGAGGAGACTATACCCTAAAAAAAGTCATAATAATAGTGGAATAATAGCAATCACATAAATTAGTCTAGATAGTATCATAGATAATATAGAGTAAGTGCTAATAAATAAATACAAAACATTCTATAACAACACTAGGTATGTGATAAAATAAAAATATACCTCATATATGACCATAAAAAGGATAAAATAGAACTAAAATCATCATCAAATTGGTCTTTATTCTTTCCCAGTATTGACAACCATACTCCACTCCTAGCATGCCAAAAAAATCATCCAGAAATATGACATTTCCCTAAGATTATAACATACAATAGAAAGTTTTCTAATCAAGTAACCAAGTTCCATGACGACCCAAGTAGGGATTGAATACAATTCATTAGTCCCTAACCAAGGACATCCCTAAAATAACCAATCTAATAATAAGTAAATGGAGAAGTGATTTAGATAATATATTACCATACAACCAAAATAACTAACAAATAAATAAAAATATAGCCTCCTATACTAGGATCCATGGTGAAACCTGAGGTTATACCTATGACACCCCAATATTTTACATTAAGTTTCACTATAAATAAATTTTATTTCTTAGATAGCTTTCTTTCTATGCAACAATGAGTTTTAACGAACCATGATATTCTCCTAAAATATTATTATTTAATGTGATAGTTATCACCTAGCTATTGGGTTTGTGGGTATGAATAGTAATAATTAGTAATAATAAATTTATTTTTTATTCATGTATAAAATGGATTAATTCGTTATAATTTAATTAGAAATGAATTTTTTTTAAAATAAAATATTTGTTTTTATGAAAAACTATTTTTATGCATGAAATTTGTTTTTATCTTAATAAATTAATTAATTACTATTTTTGAATAATTTTAATTAAATTTATATTATATATTAAATCAAATATTTTATCATTAATAGTGTAATAATAAGTAATTTTTTTACTAGGCCTGATATAAGAATAAATCCATTATTATGCTTAAAAACACTTTTTTTCTAAAAAACTATTTTCATCGCATTTTATGCATTTATAATAAACTAGTTTTCTTCCACTTATGGATACTAAATCCTAAAAAATCAATAAAATATTTATAATTAGGAGGCTAAAAATTTTCAAATAGTTCCCTTTTATTTTTAGTCATTATGAATAGTAACCATGGAATTTTTTTGTCACTTTCGTATGTGTAAAATGCGTAAAATAAGGTGAAACAATTTGGATAAGGATTTAAAATTTATCTAAAACTCACCTTTATCATATTGGATGATTTTATTTTGTCTATTTACATCCATTTCTCAAAAATATTTTCATGTGGTTCCTTTTTTCTTTGATATTGACATTTATATTATTTTAACTAAAGAAAAATACAAAATGTCACTCTCTTGACTTTAAACATATATTTTGTGTTCACATAGGGATGAAAATAAGATTTGAATTAATATTAATGATTATTTTGTGTATAATAAATTTATTTTTAATTTTTAGTGATTATATAATTACCTTAAATTTTTTCACAACATTGACATAGAAATAAATGATTTTAAAAATATTAAAAGTTAAAAAATTTAGGAGAATTATCATGTTACATAGATTTTATATATGAATATATAATATTAGGGATGTGTGAAAGGATTATATTTGAATTCTATATTTTTCTTGATGTATTTAAAGTGAAATTAAATTATTAGTGTCAAAAATGAACATAAATATATTTTACAAAGACAATATTTTATTAAATTATTCAAAAATCATAAAAAATATTAAAAGAGGATAAGGGGATAATATATGGTTTATAATATCATTAATTTACCATTTATGATCCAATTATTACCTTATAAGTGAAATTTAAAACCTTTTTGATTGAAAAATCTTTTACCATATTTAAGATTAAAATTGGTTAACTAGGGGGTTAAATCCAAAGTTAAAGTTTAAAATAACATCAAAACATGTATAAATTTTATTGGTTGCTAATATTTAAAAAATAGCCACTTTTTCCTAGAATATATATTAATTTGGAATCATTTCACATGAAAATTAATTATTTATATTTTAATTAATTTATTAATCCATGTGTGTCTTTCCCCCTTATAAAAGGACACCCATTCCATCTCTTCTTTAGAAAACCTTCAGTTACCTAGCATAACCAATACCTACACATTTATCTTCTAAACATAATTATCCAATTTTAAGTGGTTTTATTATTCCCAAAAGATCAACCCTAGGTTCCATAATAAATGATCTACAGGAGGTATCCCAAAGAAGAGGAGGTTTGGCCCATATAAAAGAATTTGGACTTGAGGTAAGGGTTTAATTCACAATCTCATCTTTATTCGAGATTGATTATATTTAAGTATCCGTTAGGGGAATTATTTGATATATCAAACTTAAACCTCATATATTATCTTATACACTATTTATTTATGTAAATTACAAGTTTCCTTTTACTTTTCCCCTCTTTAGATACCTAAGATATCAAAATAATGATTTTTAAAGTAATACCCACTTTGTTATTCTACTCAGTCTGGAATATTTATATTCCATTTCCATATTTTACCTTAACTTGTTTAAATAATGTTTTTAGTGTTATCCAATGATTTATTAAATAATTTTTTTCCATTTTTACCTCTTAAAAATAGTTTAAAAGGAATCGTTTTATCATTTTTCAAATGAGGTACTTTTGACTTATTTTACAAAAGTGCGAAAGAAATATTTTCATTTAACTTATACAGCATGAACAAAATTTACCACCATCCAGACCGCTCAATTATTTGAATATTTATTTATAAGTTTAAATGTTTTTTTCAAATAAATTTTTTTCATTAATATTAATGATATTTTTATATTTTAGATAAGCGATTTCAAAGTGAAATGGTATTTTCGTCAAGAATTATTCCTATGGTCCTTTTAAGATATTCTCATTTATATCAGAATCCTTTATTGAATATTATGATTTACTAAGGATATACTCTAATTATACAATACTAAATATTTCTTTGGATGGTTTATTATTAGTTTTTCTTGGGAATGTATTGAAATTATGCATGCTAGTTCTTTCAGAATGGATAATTATTGGTTTTTGAGGCCTTTTGATTATGTTGTATAGTTTATTCATCTGATGAATACATTAAAATTATTAAGGTATGGGTTGGGAATGGAATTATATATCCCCATTATGTTTCTGTAGGTATATTGAGACAAATTATATAGGGTATTTACCTAAGGCCTTACCCATAGATGTATACGTCTTAGCATGAGGCCTTGATAGCCTTTTTAGATATATTGTCATTAGGAATTTATGGTAAGTTTTAGATTTCTGACATTACACATTATATCATTATGAAATCAGTTGTTGATGTCTATGAGATTATATAAATAGTTTTCATATTCTTTGAATGGTTTAAATCTCATGTGATTATTTATATGGAATTATTTTCACTATTATTTATTCCTTCCATATTATTAATGCCTCATTTAGTTTTAGATTTGTGGATACCCTCACTAAGAATCTCATCTCACCCATTTCTTATGTTTTATTTTCCCCCATGATACCATGAACTGTGTTATGATTTATGTTTAGGGTTATTATAGAGGAAATAATGTTTTCCCCATAGAAAATATGATGTTGTATTTTATATTTTCAATATAATTTCATATTTTAGTGTGTTTGTAGTTTTCCAAGAATAATAAACTATTAATTCCTTTAGGATGAGATTGATTGTTACTAGTGATAATATAATAAATTAACCATCGATTCTCATCTACTATGGTCAGGGTATTTACAAGACTTACCTGCTTCATCCAGTACTAGTATATATCTGTACACGGTATATGATAATGAAAATATGGTTCAAAGGTATACCAGCAAGGACACCATAATTAAGAAATAACATGGGGATCTATGGGGGATCAACTAGGAATTCAAATATTTCCAAGTCTTCTACAATCCATGCAAGTCATCCATGAAATTCTTCTCATTTCCATCCCAGAGAATCTAATGAATCCGAACTTAGAATTCTCTAAACTGTATGCAATGGACCATGTGTTCAAAGCATTTAGAGTATCAGGCTTGATTAGAATCCATGTATACATCTATGTAATTCTATATCATACAATCAAGATGAATCTATATAGCTTTTCCAACAATATTCACAAGGGTATCCCAAAAGAATCTATGACATTCATCACTACTCGAAACTAAGGATATACCTTCTGTTTTTATTAAATTCATGGGTATAGGTCACCCCTATAACCATTATTTTCAAAAATAATGGGTATAGGGATTGGTTTATAACCTATACCTAGGGTTTTGGTAAAATATGGATATAGGTTAGAAATTACCACATATACCCGTGTATTGTTTCAAAATTTTGGGTATAGGTAACACCTATACCCACAGTTTTTAGAAAACTGTGGGTTTATGTTTTGGTTTAATAACTATACCCACTATTCTTTAAAAACCTGTGGGTATAGGTCAAACCTATACGCATAGTTTTCCCAAAAACATGGGTATAAGTTTTGGTTAAAAATATACACCCATGGTTATCTAAAGATCATAGGTATATGTCATGCTTATAGCCACAATTTTGGTAAACCGTGGCTATATCTTTCCTATATAAGCACAGGGGAAAAAAATTTCCGCATGAAAAAACAAATTATGTAGGAAAACCTATTTCCATGGTTCATCACCTACATCTATTTTTTAGATAAATATATATAAGTAAATTCATATTTATATACTGATAACCCAATGGGTGTAGTGTTTAGGCACATGGATTGTATACAGGTGGTTGATGGATCAAAATTAGTGGCATGATTTTTTTTTAAAATCCTTTACCCATGGTTTCAAAACTATGGGTATAGGGTTATTGACATGGTGGTATACACCTATTCCCATGGTTCATAACTATGGGTATAGAATTTTTAAAATGTGGCTATATATCAGAGCTATACCAACGACTTAAGCTCCCATAGTTTAGATAATTGTGGGTATAGCCTATAGCCATAGTTTTATGGTCTATACCTACAATTCCAAACCGTGGGTTTAGGGTCATTTTCCAATAGTGCATATGTGTAATTAAATATATAAAACATAACCTAAATTCAAGGATAATACACTCCATGTAATTGACAGTAATGGATCAGTGAGGAATCCAAGGTAGCTCATAGAATTCCTTAGCTTTGGATGTCATTAGATCTAATGAGGCATCTTACCATGGAATATAAGTGAGTATTATAATGAAATCCACACCCACTCAAGGAATTCCACCCATTTCATATCCAAAACAGAATCCAAGGGATAAAACCCAAGGAATTTCACCCATAATAACCATTTTTATAAGATAAAATCAAATACCAATCCTTATTTACCAAGAGTTCATTTTCTATCGAGTAACATCCTTATTAGATCCCATGTCATTACATAATATCACTTTTCATTTGATAAATGCCTTATCATTTTTCCAATTCTTGATTAAATTGGATCTCATTCAAAATCTATAAAGTAAAACACCTTATAGGTTGAATACTAGAACTCTATATAAGCAACACCATCATTCAACATGTCATTTCAATTAACCAGTTGGAAATTCACTTTATAATGCTTAATATCCACTTCAAAAACATGTTTTACCATTTTAATCGATATCATGTTTATTCCATAATCCCTTCCAATTACATAAAGGGTTTAAAAAGATTTAACATTTCTAATAAAATAATTTAAATTCACACAATGCTATTTATCTCTTGACAAGATTTTCCTTAAATTATATAATCTATTTACCATTTCACATCACTAATTCCATATCAAACATATCAAATTAATTCAAAAAACTCACTTACCACACCATTAAATTCATCTTAAGGGTCATAATTAATTACAACTATCGATGGTGATAAAATTTTAATTCACAACCATTAATTCAATATAAATTTTCGTTTAAAAAATTTATATAATAAGAAGGCCTTTAATGACATAAATCCACTTTAAAATTAATTCCAACACTAAAAATTCAACATATAATTAACTTTTATTAGGTTTTGAGGCATGATTTAAGAGTGGAAATTGACCAAGTAAAACTCAAATTAAATAAGTTAATTAAAATTAGGTCAAGTCACAACATGTGCGGTGTGAATGAATCATGAATGCATTCAAAAAAAATGATGACACTATAGGGTTGGTTTAAGGATCACCTACCTCATGATTATTGAATCCTACAGATAAAGTATTAGACGTCAAATTATCCTAATTTGGAAGAAAATTATAAACCAAAAAAACACTATGAAAATAGGTAATATTAGTTAAAAAAACACACAATAGTTAAATAAAACAAAAATAGAGGAAAGAGGAATTTTAGAAAAACCTTAGGCTCTCCAAAACAAGAGACAAATCTCAATTTAGAGATTGAATGAGGGAGATCCACCCAAGAGGAGAGGATATGAAGTGAGGTTTCTAAAAGGAGGATAATGGACATTTTTTTGGGGGTAAAATGATACATAAGAAGAAGAGGTGGAGGGCTAAGTGAAATGATAAGGATGAGCCCACTGAAAAAGACTCTTGGAGGCCACTACATAACTACTGGCCTATATTGACTAGTATATGGTCTTGTGGTCAGCTGGTTCTAAGATCAATAGCTAGATGGTGATCCCAATAGGCCAAACTAGATACTACCAAGGACGATGACTAGTCTATGGCCCTTTACTAGCTGGAAAGTGTTGCTATAACATCATGTTGCAGCCCCAGACTCTAGTCCAAATATCCAGGTTCACTCACAGGACTCCAATAGGCACACTTTGAGATACATTACATGTGAAATTATAAACATTTAAGGTATTACAACCTTAAAATTTTCCTCCCAATTCTCTATTCAAGAACTGGTCCCTCAACCAAACCAAAATCCAAGTTTCTTATTAAAATATTTAATTCTCATATGGATAAGGGAATTACTTTATATTTCAATGTTTTTTGGGGGTGGGTGGGGGGGATTATAACAATTTAAGTGAGTGGAGAATGTAGAGCATGGATTTTCCAGATTAAATTAGAGAACCTCTCTTCAGGCATTTCTATGGTAAAATATATTCAATTCGATCCTTAATGAAAATGTAGTCAACATTTAAATCACCATTAGCCAAATTTACTTTGATAAAATGATACCTAATTTCAATTTTATATCATCTTGATTAATAATCTAGATTCTTGGAAAATTTATATCACTTTTATTATCATAATAGATACATAATGTATTTTCAACCACAACTCTCATGTCAGCTAGTTTCACTTACATACTAAACACTTATATAGAAGTATATGTGGCTGTTATGTATTCAAATTCATCTATGCTCTATGATACTAAATTATTCTCCTTACATGTCCAGGATACAACACTCTCACCAATAAATTATGATCCACTTTATATACTCTTTTTTTGTGAAATGTCTATCCCATTCAGGTTCTGTATAGCCGTGCAATATAAAATAATTTTTTTTATACTGTATGTAAAATTTCAGTGTAATTTTATCATATATTAAAAATATTTTTCATACCAACTTGTGAAAAACCTTTGGATCACTTTGAAATTTATATTTTAGCCACAAAAATATATATATTACATATTGAAGTTTTTAAATTGATATGTTTTCCGATGATATTTATGGAATCTCTTTGATTTTCACTATGAACGACCACATATTTAGTGAATTTAGCTCAAAAAGCTCTGTGTGTTAAAATTTCCTTGAAGTAATATATTCTAAATCTCATCTATAATTCCTTAGAATATTTATCTCGAGATAAGAAAATATAACCATCCACTTGAATAATTTGAAATCCTAGAAAGGAACTCATTTTACCCAACATTGAAATCTCAAAATGTCTTTCCATATTCTTAGAAAAATATTCATAAATAAAATATTTTTCTCTTATAAAATTAATTTTAACAACATATGAAATTATAATAAGATTAAATATAGTTAAATATCTCATATAAATATTACTATCAACTTTTCCCTTTTAAAAGTCAATGCTTCTCCAGCATCCATCTAGCTTAGAATACTAGGCTCTAGGGGAATATTTTAAACTATACAATTCTTTATTAGTATTTCATACCATGATATGATCCACATTAATAATAAAAAACTCAGTTTTTTCAATGAATATCTCTTCCTAAAGATCACTATTTAAGAATATAAATTTGACATCTATTTAATAGATTTTGATATTTTTCTATATTCCCACTTCCAAGAATATCTTAATAGGATCACATATTACAAATGAAAAAAAATGTTTCTTCAAAGTGAACTCATTATATCAGTGATTATCCTTTGCAAAACCAATACAACTTTGTTCCATGTCACTTGTCCTTTTTCATTCAACTTATTTTTTAAAACCCACTTAATACCAATGACATGTTTTTTTTCAGGTCTTGGAAAAAGATCCCAAGTGGAGGGTTTTTAATCTAATAATGTTATTCATTCCTAAAAAAAATAAATTCCATATAATAAAATGCATTTGAAATAGTTTTAGGTTCAAAATATGAAATAAGTTTAGTTTCTTTCTCAAGTCTCAACCTCCCTCTTATTTGGATTAGTGTATCTTGATTACCAATAATGTTACTAGAATCAATATGTGTTTTCAATATAAGATGTTGCAAACTCTTATTTTCAACAGCATCATCATCCCCCATTTGATCTAAATTAATATCTATAACAATATTCTCATTTATTTCCTTACCATTAATATATTTTTCTTAAATCTATATGTTTCTAGATTCAGTAGTTTTATATTACTCCTTTATAATCACATAAGTTTTATGATATTTTTTAATGATTTAACATATGATAATTCTACTAGATTATGTTGATTTTCCCCATTATTTATAGCCAGTTCATTTTGATAGATATCCTATGAATATTCCTTCTTTAGCCTTTTCGTCAAAATTTCTCAATTTTTTACCATCTTGTAATAAGGAATGATGGACACTTTATAGTATTTGATAATTATATTTATACTATACCAAATCTCATCTAGTGTCTTTTGTGTTTTATTTCTGAAAAAAAATCTTTTTTTAATATGTAGATCAATACAAACAACTTATCTCTAAAATAATTTTGAAAGTTTATTTTCATCCAGTGTGTTTCTTCCCATATCCATAATGATTCTATTTTTTTCCTTTTAGCTAAAATATTTTGTTGGGGGGGGGGGTGTATGGTGTGATATATTGATTTTTATCCCATTATATTATAGGTATCTCTAAAAATAATTGAATAATTATTCTTTTCCATTTGTAGACATCACCTTCTTCATATAAAGATTCTTTCCAGCATGTCTTATAAAAATTCTAAAATTTTTAATGGATTCTGATTTCTGATTAATGAAGAGAAAATTATTCATGTGGGTGTATTCATTAATGAATACAATTAAATAAATATGAAACATGTTTTACTTATCCCTTATAAAGAACACACACATATGAATATATGAGTTCTAATGGTCCAATATTTTGAATTTCAACTCTCTTGTGTGTCCCTTGAATCGTATTCCCCTTTTGGCATGTTTAAAAAACAACTTCTCTTTTCCTTTTGAGTTTGGGAAGGTCTGTCACCAATTTATTTTTGTAAATATTTATAATGTTCCTTTGTCCTAAATTATAAGAACCGAAATTTTCTTTTCAGGTATTTTTTTCTCTTTCTTGGTATTTTTGAGAAAAAGAGGAGTTTCTGGAAATTTTTGAAGTAAACACTACGTACTTATAAGTACATGCCAGGTACTCTTTTGCCGCATGTAGCCGTGTGATGGTCGTGTTACTACTGAGCACACAACCATGTGTGGTGACCTGGAGACCGCCTTATGCAGGGACCGATAAGGGAAAGTACATGCGGTGTACTTCTAAAGTACTCGCCCTATACATTTTTTTCATTAAAGGGATAGGGGTCGTGTATGACGGACATAACATGATTCTTCTTTGACTTCTTCATTTGAGAGCATTCGTACTTTCAAAAATCTTCTCCAAGACCCTGATCGAGAATCCGTTCTTCCATTCGACCGTTGTCGATTGCATTGGGATCACCTCTGTAAGCTCTCTCTTCTCTAGAGATTCGTTTCCAGATTCCTCCTCTTTCTCAAGTTATCCTTGGTTGAAAATTTTAGATGTTTTTGTAGATCTACAATGTTATAGGTTGGTTCAAGGCCTGAGGTCCACATATAACTATCCTACAACACCGAGGTAGGTGGTTTGTGCCTTTTCGTAGATAGTATTTGAGTTATATCCACAAAAGTTCCCAATACCCGTGATTGGGGTATTGCGTGTTTACGGTTTTGACCCTGTTATTGCTTTCTAGGATTTATATGCTTGAGTAGAGGTAAATTGAATATGAATAGGGTTAATTTATATGCTATTGATGTCTTGCTCATTCTTGTATTGTTTATGACTGTTTAGTCTTCCTTAGCCTGTTAGGATTCTTTCTTTCTATTCCTAGTGCTAATAGGATGGAGTGATATTACTTTATCTGACATGCTGTTATACTGTAGACTATTTATCCAAGTAGTTCTTGATGTATTCTTTGGCCATTATATATTGCTGTGCCCGAGAGTAGCTAACCCATGTATAGGGAAAAGCCAATCTACCTCGTTATTGCAATTTTTCTGGTTTTCCAATTTTACAATTGATTTGATTTTACCATTGGGTGACTTAAATGTTTTTTGCTATAATTGTTGATATTAATGAGGTTCTATTTATTTTGAAACTCGATGAGATGAGGTATTCCATCTCATGAATCATATAAGAACTTGTTAGAAATCACATGTCATGCATTATGGCCATGCCATTTAGGGTGTATTTGTGATTGCATGTTGTTTTGATAGAGATTGTGTTAGATATGCATGCTGTTGTGATAGATGCCTTGATATAATACCACCTTTTTTATAAGGTATTTTTTGTATAAGGTTTCATTTGAATGAACACAAAACTTTGGTTCTTGAGGTTTTATGGGCCCTCATGGATATGAATTTGGTGGATTATTATACTATTATACTTGAATATGACCTGTATAAGATGCCAAGATTTGATTCGCGGGGAGTATGGGCCCTCAAGGATCAGAATTTGGAACTTTAATGTACGTTTCAGTATTTTTATGGGTTCCAGAGTAGTTACTGAGGCTTACTATCTCGAAGAACCCATAATACATGATGTGTAATGATTAATACATGCCACGTGTCCTTCTATTCAAGAAGGAACTGTTTTCCTTGAGTACACACCGTGTAATGTATGTATACACCGTGTAGTCTCTAACTGTGTCACTGACTGTGTGGTCAAAGACACATGGTTGAGAAATATTTTTTGGGGACATGCCATGTACCAGTTGTACACATCATGTTGTGTAGAACTTGTGTCCACCCGTGTGACTAACAACATGGATGGATGAAAGATTAAGTTATACATGCTGTGTCAATCTTGAACATGCTGTGTATAGTGATCCGTGTAACCATACGTTTGACTAAAAACACAGGTTGGTGAAACCATTCTAGTACACGCCGTGTCTGGCACAAAAATGCCGTGTAGTGTGAGCCGTGTAACCGGACGTGTGACTAACAACACGAGTTGGTGGAGTTCGTCTAGTACAAGATGTGTCTTCCACTAACACACCATGTAGTCTTGTTCTAGTAGAACTGTGTGGCTTAACCGTGTACAAGAACATGGGTAGGGGAAGAGGATTCAAGTATATGCTGTGTGTTAGGACAACACGCCATGTGTATGGGGTGTTACATGACCTGGGTTGGCAGAAGTACACGCCCATGTGAAGGCTTAAGGTAACACCCCGTGTAGGCATTATACATTTTGTGTATCCATGTTTTAAAAAACTTGAATGATTTCTATATCTTTTTCCTCTATCACACTTATAAGTTACAGTTCCTATTACTCATTATCCAAGGTGTGCGCTTGAACTTGCAGGGTCATGCCACCAAGATGTCCACTGGTTGTCATCCAGTTATAGGTCAGTGATCAGACACCGAATATGGATGATCAGGGACTACCAGCAGATCCTCTAGTTGTGCCAATATTGGCATCAACCATTATCCCAGATACAGGTTTTGATGCACTGTTCCGAGAGGGCTTCATGAGTTTCTTGCAGACCTTTTGAGGAGTACTGCATCGTTCTCCTTCTATGGTAGATTTGACGTGGGTTTTATAGCAACAACATCTTCCCACCTTCACAGGGGAAGGAGGACCTCAGGCTACAGAGTCATGGTTAGAAGCCATGCTATCTATCATCAAGCATCTGGTGATGCCTCCTGATAAGAGGGTGAAGCTCGCGACGTATATGTTTCGGGACTTCGCCAAGTGATGGTGGGATGTGATCTCATAGGCAGAACACCAATAGGTTATGGTGGGAGATGAGTTCCAGCATTCTTTCTATGACTACTTCTACCCGGAGACCTTGAGGGCCGATCAAACCTGAGAGTTCATGAGTCGGGAGTTGGGTACTCTTTTTGTTATGGAGTATTCTTCTCACTTCACAGAGCTGCATCACTTCACACTTATTCCAGGAGGTGATGAGTTGTTTCTAACAAGAAAGTTTGAGAATGGTATTAGGCACGACATCCAATCATAGGTGAACATATTCAGGTTTACTTCCATCACTTCTATAGTCAACCAGGCGCTGATCACAGAGCACAATCTGAGGGATTCTGGAGTTGCAATCCATAGCGGCTCGACATACAGAGTTAGAATCCATCCTACTGACAGTAGGAATCACTACATGGAGTCTATGACCAGGGTTCTGAGGAGGCTGGACACCTTTTCTGGTAGCTAGGTGGTGTGCTACCAGTGCTGGAAGAGTGGGCATACGAGGTCGGATTGCCCGAGAGACCCAGTGGAGTGCCGACATTGTGGCAAGGTGAGCCATCTTCTGTGATTCTATCAGTTCTTATCACCAGAAGCTAGTGACATGGGTTCTTCTTTGACTCCATGTTCTGGAGCAACACCATCAGTTTCTCATAGGTCAGGGAGCTGGAGTTCTTCCAGCCATTCAGGCCGAGGTGGAGGTCGTGGCTGTGGTAGCCAGTCACCTGGTTTTCAGTGATAATAGGGTGGATCAACTCAGGGTGGTCAGGCAGGGTCAAAGGGCTGTGGTGCAGGCCCGAATTTTGCGATGGAGCAGATCTAGCAGTAGCAGGATCCCAGAACCTCTACCGTTCGAGGTAAGATCCTAGTTGCCTCACTTTTAGCTTCTCCTCTTTTCAATACAGGGGCTTCCCATAGATTTATATATGTTTCTGTTGTTGACAGCCTTGAGCTCTATATCTTTTATTCTGCTAATTTCTTGGCGTTAGACACTCCTTTGGGGACAAAAACATCTAGTGTACGATAGTCAAAGGAGTGCCCTATAGATATTGGTGGGTGTCACTTCTTATGGGACCTTTATGTCCTAGAGATGACAGGCTATGATGTCATTATTGGAATGGATTGGTTAGTTCCATTCCAGACAATCATCGATTGCTATCATCGTAGGGTGGGTTTCACATCACCAGAGGGTAGATCATTTCTTCACAAGGGTGAATGGAATGTCCAGGCTAGAAGAGAGGGACCTGAGCATAATAGGTTGGGAGGAGTTACAGAACAGATTGCTATTCTTTATCTGGATGACTAGGGGACTTCACAAATGGAATTTCCTCTAGTGGTGGATTGTTTCAGGGATGTCTTTCTAGATGACTTTTTAGGTTTTCCTTTGGAGTGAGAGGTAGACTTTTCTATCGATCTTGTTCCAGGAGCAGCACTGGTGTCTATCCCTCCTTATAAGATGGCTACACCAGAGTTATAGGAGCTCAAGAGGCAGTTGGAGGAGTTGTAGGAAAAGGGTTTCATCTGACCCAGTACTTCTCCTTGGGGTTCACCTGTCCTGTTTGCAAAGAAGGAGGACAAAACCCTCAGAATTTGTGTGGATTATCAGAAGTTGATCCAATTTACAGTCAATAACCGGTATCCCCTACCAAGGATTGATGATCTCTTTGATCAACATCGAGGAGCCCAGGTGTTCACAAAGATTGACTTGAGATCCGTTTACCATCAGTTTTGCGTAAGACCATCAGATGTACCTCTTATAACCTTTAAGAGAAGGTATGGTCTATACTAGTATGTGGTTATGTCGTTCGGTCTCACGAAGGCACCTGTAGTTTTCATGGCATTGATGAACCGAGTGTTCCATCCACAATAGGATTCTTTTATGGTAGTCTTCATGGACGATATATTGGTGTACTCTCACACTCTACATGACCATGCCACACATGTTGAGATATCATTTTGGGTACACTGAGAGAGCATCAGTTATATGATAAGCTCTTAAAATTCCACTTTTTGATGGAACAGATTCACTTCTTGGGTCATGTTATCTCAGAGACAAGAGTATCTGTAGACCCATAAAAAGTGAGAGCAGTAGTTTCCTGGGAGAAACCGAAGAATGTCTTTGAGGTAAAAAGTTTTCTAGGAATGGCTGGTTACTACAGATGTTTTACACAAGACTATTCATGATTAGCAGTGCCACTAACAGACCTAACTAAGAAGGGTGCAAAGTACTTGTGGTCAGATTCTTGCGAGTCAGCCTTTCAGGAGCTGAAAGGGAGGTTGACTTGAGAACCAATACTAATATTTATAGATCCAGGCAAGAGATATACTGTTTACTGTGATGCATCAGGTATAAGGGAGATAAAAGTTCTTATGCAAGAGGAATGGGTTGTTGCATACGAGTCTTAGTAGTTAAGGCCACAATAGAGAAACTACCCGATGCATGATCTCAAGCTGGATGCAGTTGTTCATGCTTTACACTATTGGAGACATTATCTTGAGGGAGAGAATTTTTTGGTTTTAACCTACAACAAGAGTCTCAAGTATATCTTCACGCAGCGTGATCTGAATTTGAGACAACGAAGGTGGGTTGAGTACCTTCAGTACCTTGACTTTGAGCTTGCCTATACGCCTAGGAAGGGAAACGCTGTGGATGATGCGTTGAGCAGGAGGACTCAGATACAGGCAATTCAGGAGGCCAGTAGTGAGCAGAAGCTTATGGTTATGTTCTCTGAGATGCATCTGGAGGTGCATGACAGGCAGGGGTATAATTTCCGTTCATTTTTAGCCGTTACCTCTACTCTACTTGATTGTGTGCGAACGAGGAAGCTATCAGATTCAGAAGGCATGGTCCTATGGGAAAATGTGTCAGGAGAGGACACTATTCCTGGAGGGACGATAGGCAAGGAAGAGATATTGTGTTTTCATGGGTGCGTATGGGTTCCAATAGACATACGCAAGGAGCTAATGTGAGACTTTTAGTCCTCAGTTTGGATAGTTCATCCTGGTGCCACGAAGATGTATCATGATATACACCGTTAGTATTAGTGTCCAGTTAGGAAGAGAGATGTTTCTAGTTTTTTCATGAGGTGTTACATCTTTCAGAAGGTGAAGACGGAGCATTAGTGACTGACAGAGCTTCTGCAGCAGTTATCCATTCTTGAGTTGAAGTGGAACGATGTCATGATGTATTTCATGACAGGTTTACCAGGGTAGCCTCCAGGGAACGATGCAGTGTGGTTTGTCATTGACAGACTCACAAAGGTTTCTTACTTATTGCTGATCAAGGAGACCTTCATTGTTAATGAGATGAGAAGGTTTTACATCTGAGAGATTGTACGTTTACATGGAGTTCCACACTCCATTTTTTCTGACAGGGATGTCCATTTTACTTCTCGAGTCTGGTATGGATTACGGAAGGCTTTGGGTACATAGGTACTTATGAGTACTGCGTACCATCCCCAGATACATGGTCAGACCGAGCATACAATTCAGGTTCTTGAGAACATATTTCGAGCATGCATCATGGAATTTGGAAGTTTGTGGGAGAAGCACAAACCTCTTGTGGAGTTTTCCTACAATAATAGTTTTCAAGAAACTATTCAAATAACACATTGTGAGGCTTTGTACGGTAGGCCATACCGATCACCATTATGCTGGATGGAGGTAGGAGAGGTAGCTATGTTGAGACCTTGTCTTGTCCAGGAGACCATTGAGCAGATAGAGTTGATTCAGAAGAGGATGCGTACTACACAATCTCGATAGAAGTCTTATGCTGATCGACGGAGATGACCTCTAGAGTTCGAGGTCGGGGATCTGGATTTCATGCATGTCACACTAAGGTTGGGACACAAGAGGATTAGGATACATGGTAAGCTTTCACCGAGGTACGTCGGGCCATTTGAGGTGTTGGAGAGAGTTGGGTCGATCTCCTATCGGTTGCAATTACCTCAGAGGTACCGGGATATGCACAACATCTTCCATGTTTCTCATCTTCAACATTACTTCTCAGACCTGTCTCATGTTTTTCAAACTGAGGAGGTTGAGTTAGAGGTGGATGCCTTTTTTGAGGAGCATTTAGTCTGGATTGTTGATCAAAGTATGAAAGTTCTCCTTGGCCGGTCTATTCCTCTGGTACGAGTGCTATGGTAGCACGAGCAAGTACAGGACGAGACCTAGGAGAGGGAGGACGATGTATGATCACAGTGGCCAAAGATTTTCAAGGATTCATCTTCTATGCCGCCCTGCTAGGGAAATTTGGGGACAAATTTATTTAAGGGGGGGGGGGGGAGTTTGTAAGAACCCGAATTTTTTTAGGTATGTTTTTCTCTTTCCTAGTGTTTTTGAGAAAAAGAGTAGTTTTTGGAAATTTTTGAAGTACATGATGTGTACTTATAAGTACACACCGTGCACTCTTTTATTACATGTAGATGTGTGCTGGCCATGTAACGGCTGAGAATACAACCGTGTGTGGTGGCCTAGAGACCGCCTCATGAGGGGGACAATAAGGGAAAGTACATGCCGTGTACTTTTAAAGTACACACCTTTTACTTTATTTTTTTCATTAAACAAACTAGGGTTGCATCTGACGGACAGAACATGCTTCTTCTTTACCTTCTTCATTTGAGAGCATCCATACAACCACAGATCTTATCCGAGTCCTCGATCGAGCATCCGTTCTCCGATTCGACCGCCATCAATTGCATTGGGATTGCCTCGGTAAGCTCTTCCTTCTTCTAAAGCTTCGTTTTCTGATTCCTCATATTTAATAAGTTATCCTCAGTCGAATGTTTTAGATGTTTTTGTAGATCTACGATGTTCTAGATCAATTCAAGGCCTGAATTTCACATATAATGATCCTACAACACCAAGGTAGGTGTTTTGGGACTTTACATAGATAATATTTGAGTTATATATGCTAAAGTGACCAATACCCTTGATCGAAGTATTATGTGTTTAAGATTTTGACCCTGTTATTTCCTTCTATGATTTATATGCTTGAGTAGAGGTCAGTTGAATGTGAATAGAGTTAATTTCTATGCGATAGATGTCTTTGTCATGCTTTTATTTTTTATGACCGTTCGACCTTGCTTAGTCTGTTAGGCTGCTTGCTTTCTATTCCCAGTGCTGATAGGATGGAGTAATATTCATTAATCTAACTTGTTGTTATGATTTAGACTATTTATCCAAGTAGTTATTGAGGTATAATTTTTCCATTATATATCGCTGTGCATGATTGAATTACACAGGGCCGTGAGAACCTGTTGTAGTAGACCATAGGGAGAATGGATGTTGAGGGCTTCTCCAGAGTGTTTGTTTGCTGTTACGATGTGAGACCACATGGGTAATGGATGTAAGTGCTTATTCAAAGTGTATATAGTTCCTTGATGTGAGCCACAGGGGGAATTGGACGTTGAGTGCTTCCCCAGAGCACTTTTTGGTTACTGATATGAGACTGAAGGGGGAATTGACGGTGAGTACTTCCTTAGAGAGTCTATCCAAAATATGAACCAAAGGGGTTAGACTGTGTGTACTTCATAGAGGGTTTCTTGTGTTCTTTTGGTTAGACCAGAGGGGTTAGGCTGTGAGTACTTATCAGAGGGTTTCTTGATTATGATTATCTACTTACTTGCTATCTGATAATTGAATTCTTTGAAACTGTATGAATGTTTACTTCTGAGTACTTCCTTGTTTACTGCTTTATTTTGGTTATAGATTTCCATATATATTCACTGACCATTAGGCATAGATCTTTGTGTGGTTACCAACTGGGATTTAGTCTCACACCCTGTTTGGGTCATTCTTTGGGGCCCAAACCGATTATATTGCTGCTGGTATTGATAAGGGCAAACGCCCTTCCACTTCTGGTACTTGATTGCTGCGGAGCTAGAGAGAAAGGGACCAAGATGAGGCTTGAGAAGCTGAGGAGATGTTCACTATTTTATTGTACTTTGGTTTAGTACTATATTTCATTATTGTGATGTTTTTGGATTTTTTTCTAGACATATGTATCATGCATCATTATATTTGTTCTCCAGCTGTTTATTACTTTCAGTCTTCCACAGCTTGCTATTGTATGACATTATTACTACTTCTACTATTGTCATCTATTTCTCTTCCACTGTGTTACTCTTCCAATGAGGGCATAATTTCCCCATTATCACACCCAAGGCCCTCGCTACTAGCCAGCTGCCTCTGGCGTTAGGGGAAATGCACTTGTGGCCATGTGACCAATCTGGTACGGGGCGCCTCTAGGTGGCTTCTAGAACCGGGATGTTAGATAAATAACTAAGAATTTTATACCATATATTGTTCTTATTCTTACCATTCATGTAGAATGAATTGAATAGATCACCAATTTGAGATAAGTTTTCACTTTTTATTTCACGAATTATAATGTCCCTTTTATCTTTGGAAATATTGAGGATACATTATGTTTCTATACTCATCTATCATGATTTTTAAGGAACTATCATTTCCAAATTTCAACACTCATCCATCATTTTTTTATATAGGTGTTATGATTTTTTCATCCCCATTAATGTAGAAGGAAGAAAAATTTATCTGGTATCCATGCATTTCCTCCCTTTCTAGATTTTAATGCAACTTCCTTAATTAATGATTTTTTTAACTTTTCCTTATAACTACCTTCCACTATTAATTATAGAAGAACTATATACGGATATCTATTATAAAATTATCATCAAAAATTATATAATGTTCATATATCCCATATATTTATTCTAATAATTCAAATTGGTTCTGTGTGTCCAGACTAGAAACATTTGTATTCACAACCTTCTTATTTGGAGACTCTTCCCTTTTCATAACAGACCTAACCCCCATGATTAAAAAATTATTCCATATAAACAAATGATTTATCATACATTTTATGATTTATGAAAAAATATCCCATAGAACCAATAATATCCATTTAATAAATATATTGCATAATAATTGAAATTCTTTCTGAAAATTTACTTTCTAGATTTCTACTATTTCTGCATAGATACAGTACGATCTTGCTTCTATTTGGGGGAAGGAAAATTTATTTGATTTCTCCTTTCTACTTAAGATACCGGAGAGTGTTTATCCCCATTTTTATTGGTCTATACTTGATTTTATTTGTAATTAGGGTTTGTACCATTATAAAAATTATATTTAAGTTTAAATTTTTCATTTATATATTTAGCCTGATTTTCTATGCTTCAAATCTCAACTATTATAGATGATTAAAATTTAAATTTAATTGATTTATTGTAGTATACTTTAATCTTTTTGAAATAATTTTTACCATAATTTTTTTTTGATTCAAACTTGATCAACTCTTATTTTTTTCAAAATTTGTGTAGCTTCAAGATCCTCCAATATCTTCTCATTATTAGAAACTTTCAACTTGGATTTCTAGAGTTCTTCAATAATCTAAATTTACCTTTTTTTAAAGTATTCATTTGCCTCAATATTCACCCCATAAGATTTATTTCTGACTTTCATAGCCCTCTTGAGTTTTTTATTTTTCTCAAGAAACAATTACAATTATATTTTGAGCATGTTCTCAATGTATGTTTCTTTATCTCCTGCCTTATCACTGCTTGAGAAGTGTTTTTTCATCTTTACATGTTCCATAAAATTGTTACTTTCTAAGAAACTTCATCATATGATTGTATTCAAGATTATGTGTCTTTATCTTCTACTTTACATAGTAAACGCCTTTTCTTCATTGTAAACTTCTTTTTAATGTGACATATTTTATTCACTAATCTAGTTACTTTTCCCCATTTATTCTTTTAAGGCTTGTTATTTGGTTCATTAAACTAATATACAATAGCCTTTTTATTAGTACAGTAAGTTGAAAAGTCCCCTATAACTATTTACTTGAAGCATTTCAAATACTTATAGCCTTTATATTTTTTTTTTCGAATTTTATAATATTTTTTGAGATAAGAGACATCACCCTTTTATAGCCATTATCCTTCTTATTTTATAATCAGAATCACTTGATGATTTAGGTTATTTTTCTTTCAACTTGATCTTTGTCATATCATCAAAATCCATCAATTGATTCACCTTATTTTTAAGTACAGTCACCTTTATTATTTCATAGGAAATGAGTATGTTATATAGATCATCAAGTAAAAGATTCTACCTGTATTCAATATCATAGATCACTGAATCAAATATACCATGAAAGTCACTCATTTGTTTATTTATAATAGAAAAATCATCCAATTTTTCATCAATGGTTTCCCCTTCACCCATTTTAATACCACTAAACCCTCTTCTCAATATTTTTAAAATATATTCTTTTATATTATTATTTACCTCATAACTAATTTCATGTTTATGTAGGACTTATTTGAAAATTTAATTTTTCATCACCTTATTGAATAATTTCTTATAAATTGTCTTAAGAATGAAATTTATACCTTTTTTATCAACCTAAAAATTTATTTTATTGATAAATGAAATTTTTTTCATGCCTTTTCATAGTTGGAAACACCAATATAGCATCTTTAATAACTTTAAGACTGAGATACAAAAAGTATAGAAACATTTTATTTTCCATCCATGAAAGTTCTTTCCATCAAATGCAGAAAACACTCTTATACTAAGTGACTTAACACCACCTGTGTTTCTATAAAAAGAGAGAATATAATAAAGGTAACCTTTAACTTTGTTGGAAAAAATACCTCTTGATAGTGATTTTTGGTTGATTGTGTTTGTTGACAAGGTTGGATGTTGTTGATAAAGGTTGGTTTTCAAAAGAGTCATGATGAGTTAGTGAAACTGTCAGAACTAATCATGTGAAGATTGAATGTCAGAGCTGATCACAAGGATAAAGAATGTCAGAACTGACCACGTAGACCTCAAATGTTATAACTGATCACATAGGGCATGAATATTAGAACTAATCATGTGAAGAACTTGAATTTACCAAATGATTAAAAGAGGATCTCATCTTGAGATCATGAGAATCACTTGAAGAAACAAAATGACTATTAGTGGATCATGGAGTGAGATCGTACGTAGTGTTATAAGGAATTAGTTCTAACCTCATAGTTTTATTTGGATCTCACTATGGGATCACATGAAGAAATAGATGAAAATGGCATTGGATGTATGATTGTATTTGGATCTCACGATGGGATCATATAAAGCCCATATGATTTTCAATTTATCACATGATTGGATATCATGTAACAATCAAAGAAAATGAAGATGATCACATGAAGTGCTTGAAATGTGTAGCAAGTCATGATTTGGATAGATCACATGAAGAGATTAAGGATGACTTCTTATAAGTGGAATTGAAAGCTAACCATGATTTATGGAGTTGAGGTAGTTGATTTATGCCTATAAATTCCCCCTAACATGTCTTTAAGAAAGTAGATATATTTTATTAATTTGTGTAGTCTAAGGAAAACTATTTCTCATGATCATAACAAATACTTGCATCGGAATAACATGATCCACATAATCATTAGATGGTATTGGGAAAGGATCTCATAAATGGTTCTTGAAAGGGAGAATCATGAAGGTATCTTATGAAGGGATGTATAAATTGTAAATAGGTTGTCCTTTTGGTATTTCATGACCCATGTAACCATAAAAAGGTATTTTTCCAGAGTAATGAAAACTATATGTAATAATCAAGTCCTTGCTAAGGGGTCAGGTGAAGTGGTCACAAAAAGATAGTTACATGCTAGGTGTCTTTGTGCATAGGCAGAGCCACCAGAGTCACACAATATGCATGAATTGAAAAAAGTCACACAATACTAATGAATAGAATAAGGTCACGTGATCCACATGAATAGAAAAAAGACTCATGATTTATGTGAACATAATAAGGTCTTGTGGAAGGATCTCACAGAGGATTATCTTGGGGAAATCTTATGGAGGGGTCTTACGAAGGGGTCTCCTAAAAGGGATATTCACCAAGGTCCCATGAAGAGGTTACATTCGAGGGTATTGCACAAGGTTATACGTTGCATGGTTAACTAATGAAAAATATCATTGTTATATCAAAATTATTAAGAAGAAAAATAATAAGATAAAGGATCTCAAACAACAAAAAATATTTCTAGAAGAAGATTATTCACTTCAATATACAAAACATTAAAAGTAAGACTTGGAATCTCTTGAATATATTTCCAAAGTGTTAAGAGTTTCCATAATATCTCATGGAAAGGTTATTCTCAATGGTATGTTCAAATCAAGGTTATGAATAAGCATGTGAAGTTAAAAGGCACCTCTCACACATTCGATAAAAATATCAACAATATAAGATAATTTTCTTTGTCCTATGTTCCAATTTATTTTCCTTCTAAAGTAGTGAGCATAAGAGGGAAGTGATCCCAGTGAGATAGTTCATTTAACCTAAACATTTCAAGGGTAATGAACCCAGGAAAGAGTGTCCTAGACTAATCAAAATCAATGCGCTTAGGGGATTTGGTACATTGGCACATTTCCTTTGTATGATCCATGGATGTATCCCATTAAGGGTGAATCAAGAAAAAATCTATGCATCGTTGTGATTTATTTCTTAATTTACATTCTACACATCATAATTTGATATATCTAGAAAGGATAATATCAATATAAACACTAATGATAAAAAGTAGTGACCCTCATAATCTTGAGCACAAGATATAATGGGGCATGAAGAATTTTGAACAGAATATCCATTCCCTGATTCACTCTCCTTATTAAGGTATATAAGCCCCTTTTGGACTTAAAAATTGGGATCATAGGGTAGGTTGTTTTTTGTATTTTCTTTCTCAATATTGGATTATTATATTGTTAGAATTGAAGTTTCAGTTTTCTCTTATCTTAGTACCATAGAGAAGGGAATAACCACATAGAATAAAAAAAAGTCTAGTGTAAATTCTCTGCATGGAAGTGTCTATGGAAAGTGTTTGATTCGATTAATTCTCAACTTGAATATTGGTAAAGGAAAATTAAACAATTGGAAAAAGAGATGGTGTTAGTCCTGAAATAATTGAAGTAATATAATTCCAAAGTCATCCCAAATTGAAAGATGTTTGGCATTTATTATTCGATTATCCTATGATAGGCAGTAATGAAATAAAAATAAAAAATTCTTTTTTAGAGGAAAACATGAAATGATTGTACCATCTTAATGTACATGTGGTTTAGGAAAATATGGTATTGTATATAATGAATATTATACCATTCATGATAAGAATATATATGTGAATTGTTCTAGAAATAGGAAAAATCTTATAGGTACTGTAAATAGACCTAAAAATACTTATACAAAAAATGATTACAATGTGTGATATTTCTGTGGGATGCACAGTCATATTTCAAGTTCTTGTTTTAAATATTTGGAATATATTTCATATTGAGAATATAGAAATATTGATAAATCTAAGAATACACAGACGCTTCTTGAAAAGTCTGAATGAAATGTATCTCAGAAGAAAGTAACCATAAAACGCTATTATTGTGAAATATTGGGACACACCATGAGTATGTGTCAAGAATCACAAAGTTTTAATGCAATAAGAAGAACTAAAGAGTTATCAATATCTTAGCTGAGAAATGATTACATCAGGTATGTTTTTAATGGAAGATGTTTTATATGTTCTAATCATGGGAATTTGGAAAGATATTGTAGCTGGATAAAAATAGTGAAGGGAAAGAAACCTGAAATAAGATCCCTAACTATGGCGGTTAATAATGAGAAATACTATACTAGAAGACAACCATCTCAGTTGAAATATAAGTTTAAAGTCTTAGAGGAAACATAGCGAGCTCAATGAAATATGTACTAATTACCTCCTCTATTATACTCACATAAGATATCTAAAAAATAATCTAAAAAACATAGATGAAAATGGGTGAATCTACTCTTTTTGTAAGTAAAAATAATTCATGTACGGTGAAAAACACACTCCCATAAAAAGGGTGAGGTGAATGAGATAACTGATACATAATAACTATATAGAAAATTCATTAAAAAAATTCAAATGGCATGCCATAAAGAAAGAAAAAGAGACATCCAATGGATGATGAAGCAAGATAAAAAGACAAATAGAAATATTCCTACTTATAGAATTAATAATGATGAATGTAATATAGGTGGGGAATAAAAGAAACAAACTTTTACTAGTAGGTATAAACCCCAAATTGAAAATAAAGATAAACCTATATAACTTACATATCAAAAGAAGAATGATTATTCATGCAGAGAATGTCTAGTTATATGGATATAATATTTTAATTTGGTTGGGAAGTTGAAAAAATAATAGAATGTGTACAATTATTTTCAATAAAGTGTCAAACGGTTGGTCCATCATGATCGACTAAATTCAAATTCTATAGGATTCTAGAGGTACCCCCTCCCAATGTATTAAATGTTTCTAATATCTATTGGTTTTGTGTAGGACTAAGGGGGAGATACAATCCATGGGGTGTATGTGTGTAGAAAGGACACAAGTGCATAAGCTGAATTGAGATACATGTAACAAGAAGAATTATGTAACATCCATGATTTTTGTAGTGGGTTGAACACCTCTCATATTTTTAGTTTTTTTGACTTTTGTGGGTATACAAACTTATTTCTCAAAAATTGGAACTTAATTTTGAGAGTTTACATTGAACCAAGACCTTTTTTAGTCATGGATTAAGTATTGACAAGTGTCATGAGTGTTCTGATGGGTTTTAGGTGTGTTAGAGTCTTGAAGGCCCTATTTTGGAGAATCTCATATTGTGGTGCATGGTTTGGGAAAACCATGCATCCTCCAAGTAGTAACCTTGTTCCCCCTTTTTTCACTAAGAATGGTTTAGTAAATAGTGTAGGAGGAGGTGCATGACCATGTGATACCTATATAATTTTTAACAGAGGTAATTTTCACAATTTGTGCATGGTTAGGGAAAATTGTGCCCAATATGCACACATGGTTCCATTTGGGAAGTACCATTGTATTGTAGCAGATACAGTTTCCACACGGTTTGGAATAAATATACAAGAAAAATTATGTGAGGGTTAGATTTTAAGTAGTAGGAGTGTAACTATTTCTACATGGTTTGGAAAACCATGTGAGCTAACTATGTGTCTCATTCCTTTATTCTTCCCTTGTGTGGATTCCTTCCTCTAGGTGTTATGGGTGATCCTCGTTCTCCTCTAGGGAGTGAGATAAATTATCCACATGAGATTTATTTTTATTTCCATCAACTACATTGGATCCGTCTTTGTAAGACTCATCATCCTCTTTCTTCTATTCATTTTCCTTTTCTATATGGTCTGCTAAATTCTTGTGAGTGGATTTTCCCTATTTTCATGGTGTTATTCTAAAACACTAATTTCTTCCCAATCCTTTAGAGTTAGAGGTTAATATTGGATATGAGAGGGTATACCAACATGAAGTAGGTGGTTCTCATCTTTCTTTTTGATTTCATGTGTGTTTTGGGGGTAAATATTTTAGAGTGTCGTTGTGTTGACCAAGATATATCCTTTGAATTTAATTGATTTTATTTAATCAATTAAATTTTCCATATGGGATGCCTATCAGAATTCCTACTCAACTCTTAAAATGGTTTGAGCCATGTGAGGGTCTTCAGACCTTGTGTAAAGTAGGCTAGGGTATCATTTCATTTAATTTTATTTGTTTATTTTAATTATACAGAATGGTTATATATATGTGAATTGTTTGTGAGATCTATGGGATTGTGATAGTATTATACCAAGGATTGAGATAGAATTGTCCATCAGGATGGAGGTGATATGATCATCATGTTGGTTAAGATCTGGGATTTTTATATATTGGTGATGTTGATCATAGGTTGGGTGAGTTGGTCATCAAATTAGGTGGTGAGGCCTTATAGTTATGGGTGGGCCCTGTGTGATACTGGATGGTGATTAATATTAGTTTGAGAAACACGATCACATGGGAATGAGGTTCCATATTGGTGTGAATTAGGTTATGAATAGGTTATTTATACTCACCCGTGTTGTCCAATGCACTGTTGGAGTTGTGTGCACATAGGATGGATTAGATGTTGAGGTTTTTTTGACCACTCGTGTGGGTAGAAGGCCTCTGGTAGTTGCAGTTTTGGAGTTATGGTTTGTGGTTATTACCATATAAATCCAGAAGGATAGTGAGGAACCATAATGTGATAGTGATGATACCATTAGTTGGGGTCTGAGGCTCACCATGATTGATACCGTTGGGAGAGGAATTATTTTTAGGATGGACATCACTATTCTTTAACATGTTGTGCTTTGAGTCGATAGTGATTTTATTCTAAAGATATATATTGATGTGACTTCGAACTTCAAGTTTTGAGATGACACACACTTTCATACTGGGGTATGAGGGACCAAATTATTATTGTTTGGCCTTGTCTTTTGGATTTCAGCGACATGACATAGACATGAGGTATTTAGTTGCACATGGTTATAGGCGACTAACTCTAGGTAGAACCTAAGGGTTCAAATAGACTATTTTCATTTTGATATTCCTTGGGCATAGGCTAAGGATCCTCTCCTCTCCAGTATTTGAACATTGGATTTAGTAGGTGAAAACTTCTTGGTGGGTGTGAGAACTAGTGAAGCTTGTTTTAATTTAAATGTATGCGCTTCCTTTTCATATTTATTTCTACATTCACCTAAATAATGACAAATTTAACTTAGAAAAATGATAGTGGTGGCCTTTTGAGACTTGATCTCACACCCAACATAGTCTCTTTGGGACACATGTAGAATTTATGCTTTTGTGTTCAGGAAAAGGTCCAAGCTCAGGAGAGGAATCCTAGTGGATGTTTAGTATGAGATGGGTGGAAAGGGACCATGAGGTTATTGCATTATCTAAAGATTTATTTTGTTTCCTTTTCTTTATTTAGATTGCTATTATATATTTAAATATTTTATCAGCTATTGGAAACCATTTTATTTATTGTATTGTATGAATCATATTGATATGCATGCTTATTTTTAAATGGTTTGTTTTATTTTTTTATTCCACTACTATTTTAGTTACGATTCTACTATTTATTTCTACTGATTATTCTTCCTCCATGGGGGGGGGGTTACTAGTTTAGAGTTTTTTGGAATTTTTCTTCCACTATTATATCTATTTAGACCATTATAATTAATCACTAGTGGGTATAGTCTCCCCACTATCACCCCTTTTTCACCCGCACTGCTATTCGACGTCCTTCTCTATATGGGGAGGCGCCCCCAAGGCCAGTGGAACTTGGCCCAAAGCACTGTTTTGCTGGATAAATGGGTCGGGGTGATAAGGATGGTATCATATTAGTTTCTTTTAACTCCTTCTCAGTCTTACTATTTAGTGTATGGTAGAATATATATTAGGTTGTTGTTGGAAATAGTTTTAGAACTCATGTTTGGGTGCCTACAACCCCATGCATATTGGATGAACCAAGTTACAAGGGGTTGGATTTTCTATTCTAATTATCTCATTTTAAAATTTATTTTATTTTTACCTTGAGTGGTACACTTGGAATGTAATTGTTACGTTTTATGACACAAGATACTTGACCTGGTATGGTAAGGTGGGATTGATTGGACCATTGTCCTGGAATGGAAAGGGTGTTTGTTCTATTTATTATTATTGTCTATGGTTATGATTGGCACATAGGATGTTTTAAGATATATATATATATATGTGTGTGTGTGTGTGTGTTTTGTGATGGAAAATTCTTGTGATTGTTACTGTGGTCCTGGATTGTGCTAAGAGCAGTTGAGTTATCTAAATTGTTAACAAAGGAGGATAAGTGATGTTTTCCTTCCTAGAATCTATTTTATGGCATCTTACTCAACCATCCCAAGTAAGTAGACCTAATTAAATGTGTTTGTGATAGTTGATATATATATATATATATATATATATATATAGCTGTGAATGGGTCTGGCTCTTATAGAAGTAGGTAGTTATGATGATATGGGATGATATTGATCACGAGGTTGGGTGATATAGTTGTTGGTTTGAGGAGACGTGGATCATCAAGATCATCATGGATAAATTCATAATTGATACTCGTATTTGATATGGGTAGTTAAGGAGGTAGTGTGTCCAAGATTTCACGATACATGGATGCGATGGGAAAGGGTAAGGGTAGATAGACTATGTTGTCTATTACTGCTGTCCATATCTATGATATATATATTATTTGTGATATATGACCATGTATTAGCATTTAGTGGGTTACCACCTTGATGAAATCCTATAGATCATTAGGTGGACAATGATGTGGTCCCATAAGAGAACACGTAGGTTGAGACACCTGAGGGTTAGACAGATCATGAGCTGCATGTACATGCCCGAGTACAGGCTCAAGTATAGGTTCCAGTGATGACAAGGTAACTTCAACATTTGACCAATTTTGGGCATTTCCATGATGGGTAGCTCATATGAAGTGTGGTATGTGTCATCTAGGGTATTTAAAGGGGAGTTTAGGGAGCAGATCATTCTATAGATTTTTTGACTTGGGAATTCTAATCACAACACTCGCCCCATTCTTATGGTGAGGGTGGTCCACAGGTAGCAGAGAACTGGTTATAATCGATATATATGATATTCAAGTATCTAGATATTCCTATAGGGTGGATGGTGAATATAGAGACCTACATTCTTAGAGGATTGGAAAAGTGTTGTTGGGACATGTAGGTTTATGCTAGTAGACATGAGGGATTGATTTGAAAGACTTTGAGGCCAGGTTCTTTGAGTACATATTCCTAGAGATACCGGTGGTAGAGAGAGCTCAGGAGTTCTTGAGCCTACAGTAGGGTTACAGGTCTATTATAGACTATTCAACAACATTTACTGATTTTTATCACTTCATGCTCAGTATGGTTTATGACAACACCTAGAGGGTGAGGCATTTAGAGGATGGTTTTCGACATGCCATTCAGGTTTAGGTGAACATCTTTAGGTTGGACTCATTATTAGAGGCTATGAATCAGGTGATCTTAGCCAAGGAAAACATAATGGACCAATCTTATTTGATCTGGGTTATAAATTCAAGTGACTTCCGTGGTGATTATTTAGATAGTAGGAAGTAATACTGAGATGAGTTTTAGTAGGGAAGTGAGGCCAAGGACTCAGGTAGATCATCTCAGAGTGGATCTTTAATGGTATGATTCCACTGTGGGAAGCCAGGTCATGTCCATACTATGTGAGAGTGTCCTACAAAAGAGTTATGTGAATTTGGACAGGTTGGAAATCAGAAGAGGTTCTGTAAAAATCCTTCATAGATAGTCAGAAGTTAGGGACTAAGAAAGACTCAGTGTTCTGATATCAAACTAGGTGTGGTACCTTTTTTTGGTAGTTGAGTTTTAGCTGCACATGGTGGTTTTGGAAGAGACAATAGGACCCTATAAATGGGTTGGTGATTGATAGATGGTATAAAAACATAGGGAGCTCAGGCTTTAGGTAGTCAGTCTTCAAGCTTGGTTCATGCCAAGAAGCTGCCAGGGCCAAAACAGGCTGGTGATCCAATGATGGTCAGAGGTACATAGTGGGCCTGACCAGGTTGCACTTTTGTTTCATTCTAGCATAGAATTTTTTTTCATTTCTATTTTTGGTGCATGAGGTGCACAAGATGTGTTCATACACTAACCAGACACTATTTAGTTGGATGTCACTAGCTCAGGTTCATTATATATTTAAAGATATACATGAGTTGCTTGGCACTGAAATTTCTTAAGGTGAACTGGCATCAGGGAATCAAGGATATTTAATATTACTTGAGGTACTTTGGAATTTGTAAATAATTATGATGAAGGACTTGATTGAGGTGTGAGGCACTTGGAATTATTTGAGAATATGATGAGATGTGGGATCTCATAGATGCAATGTTCTATATGGACACTAGGTGTGCACCAAAGTGGTGCAAGATACTGATGAGTGTTGAGTATGAAATAGGATCACCTTATGAAGTGAATGGGTTATGATGTGTCACTGGAGGAATTTGAGTCTAGGTATGGTAAATGGACCATTTCTGTTCGTTGAGTTATTGGTCAGGATGCAACCAGGGTTGGTAAATCCTAAGGTGGGGAGCCCCATTGTGGTATTTGACCAATTAAATTTAGATCAAGGTAGTATGGGTTAATTTTAAAGATATGGGTATGTTCAGTACCATCTAATTTTTGTGTTTTATAGTTCAGGGATGAGCTATGTTAATTTGGAGATATTGCAATGTCCCAGGTTTTTGGAGAGGGTCGAACTCCTCAATCATTTTGAATTTTTAGAGTTTGGTGGGTAGACCAAATTCTTTCCAATCATTGAAACTTATTTATAAGAGTTTAATTTGATGAAAGACCTTGTTTTTAGTCATGTTTTTAATCCTGAAAAGTTTCATGTTTGTTTGGATGGGTTTTAAGAGTGTCTGAGGCCCAAAGAGAGGAAAATCACAAACTGAGTTGCACAGTTTAAAAAAATTGTTTAGCCTATAAGGAGTAAAAGTGTGCCTCCTTTTTGTAATGATAATGATTTGGTAAACCATGAAGTACTTTGTTAATGACCATATCAAACCTATAAAGTTTTTAGTAGGGATGATTCAAACAATTTGTGCATAGTTAAGGAAAACTGTGTGCAATCCACACAGTTAGTGCATTTTGGCAGTACCATCACACTGTATCATGCATGGTTTCCACATGGTTTGTCCTAAATGTGTAGGATATCAATACATGGATTTTATCCAAAGAATAAGGAGATGAATTTTTATCGCATAGTTTATAAAACTAGGTGAGCTAACCATGAAACTCATTAAAATGGTGTAATGACTGAATTTCCCATCCCTCTATTTATTTGTTTTGCTTCCTTTATTCTTCCCTCACATGGATTTCTTCCTTTAGGCACTGCGGGTGATCCAACTACTCCTCTATGGTTTGATCTAATTTATCTTTCCAGGATTCATTTTTATCATCAATTATATTGGATCTATCTCTATAAGGTTCATCATCCTCTTACTTCAATTCTTATTTTTTCTCACCATACGGTGTGCTAAATCCATGCGAGTGGTTTTACCCTATTTTCTAGGAAATCTTGTAACATGATTTTTACTTACAAATCATCCCATGTTAGAGGCTAATATCAGACATATAAGGGTCTACCAAAATGAGGTAGGTGGTTCTCATCTTTCTTTAGGATTTCATGACTGTTTTGGGGGTGCATATTTTTGCACTTCATTGTGTTGACCAACTTGGACCTATAAATTTAATTTCTTGCCTTTAATTAATTAAATTGGACCTGTGGGATGCATATGGGTGTTACCACTCAACTCTACCAATGGTTTGATCTATATGAGGATATTTGGAACTTGGGAAATGTAGGATGGGTTTCCATTTCATTTAAATTATATTATTTAGTAGAATTACATTGAATGGTTATATATATGTGAACTACTTGTGAGATCCATGGGACCATGAAAGGGTTGACTCTAGGATTGAGATGGAATTGGACATCTAGACTAAGGTGATATTATATTTATGATGGTAATGACCTAAGATTTATATATTTGGGTAATTTTGATCATAGGTTGGGTGACTCGGTCAAAGGATTGAGGCAGCGAGGCCGTCAGCTTATGAGAAAGGTCTATGTGATATTGGAGGTAGATGGAAATTGGTTTGAGTGAAATGGTCAGAGGGTAATGATGTTCCATATTGGTGTGTCTTAGTTTCTAAATTGGTGATTTCCTCTCACCTATGTTGGCCAATGCATCGTTGGAGACATGTGAACACAAGATGAATCATATTTTGAGGTAGTTTTGATAAATCTTGTGGGTAGAGGCCTCCAGTAGTTGTGGTCTAGGAATTATGGTTGGAGGTTCATTCCATAGATAGACATGGGTATGGTGAGGAACTATTGGGTGAAAGTGATAAGAGAATAAGTTTGGCGCTATGGCTTACCGTGATTGAGTTTATTAGGATACGACTTATAGGGAGGGAAGACATCACCATTCCTTGGGATGTGGGTTTTTGAGATGAAATTGATATTATTCTGAAGAAAAATATCATTATACCACCGAAAATCAGGCTTCGAGATGAGGGGTGCTTTCAAGCAGGGGTTTGAGGGACCAAATTATTATTATTTGGGTGTTCCTTTGGGATGTCGGTGAATTGACATGAACATGAGGTGTTTGGAGGCACATGGTGCAAAATGAATTACTATAGGTGGTACCATAGGGTTCACCTAACTATTTTTATTAGGGGATGCCTAGGGATTATGATATGGATCATCTCCTCTATACTGTTCTAGTGTTGACTGACATAGGTGATAGCTTCCTAGTGGCCATTGAGCACCATGGAATCTTGTGTTAATTTTAATGCATGCACCACCTATCCTTATTTTTTTGTATTCACCTTCTTAATTGAAAATGTATGTTTAGAAAACATTAGTGGTAACCTACTGAGACTCATTCTCACACCCTACATGGGCCATTCAGTGTGTGGTTAGACGTTATTCTTTTGTATTCAGTTAAAGGTCTGGGCTTAAGAGTATGATCTTAGTGGCTATTTATCATGAGATGGATAGAAATAGACCTTGAGGTTTCTGCATCATCTAGAGATTACATTTGTTTTCTTTTCATTATTCAACATTCTATTATATATGTATGTACAATGGTAAGATATTGGAGACCCTTATGTTTATTTTATTTTTTGACTCGTATTGATATGCATGCTTAGTTAAAAATGGTAAGTTTTCTTGTTTATTTATTCAGCTTCTGTGTGAGTTTTTCTTCCCCTATTACTTGTCATTGATCATGCTTCCACCATGGGCATGTTATGGGTTTAGAGTTAGTTGGTATTTTTCTTCCACTATTATATCTGTTTAGTTCATTATTATCCATCACTTGAGGGTATAATCTCTCTACTATCACCAATTTTTCACCTTTATAGCTAGCTATAAGCCTTCAACATACAGGGAGCCACACCAACGGCTAGTGGAACTTTAATCGAAGAACTATTCGGGTGGATGAAAAGCTTATGGGACTATAAATTAGAAATATTGGAATTGACATTTGGTATTAGATTCAACAAGTGGTGTTACACAACCACTTTTGTTTTATCAAATTTGTATCTAGATGTTGCGTGATATGGAAAACAAAGAGTATACATGAAGATCTTGATGTGACACTAGGGGTATGTCAAAGCTATAATGGAATTATCTAGTAGTACAAAGTCATATATAATTTACAACCATTAGTATAGAGTATAAGTTAATATGGTATTTTTCCACTAAGATAATATATATTTAGGAATAATCATCAACATTTATATATTTTATGATTATCTATTTTTTTTCTAAAAATGTGGCATCGACTATTTATTTTTCAGATATGAATATGTTACCTGAGAAAAAAAAACATTTTTAACAAGTGTTTCCTCATTCCGAAGAGTAATTAAAAAACTAGTCACATCTCAAAATATTTGTATTAATAATTTTTACAAGTCCAAAGATAGATATTTTCAAGGAGAATTGGTGACAAGAACTCAAGGCGATATTGTTACATCTCATAAGAAATTCGGAAGAAGAATAGAATAAAATAATGCTATTAGCATCCATGGAACTAAGTGATCAACATAGAAAATGTTTTTTTATTGGATTAAACTATTTTTTCCAAAAAGAGTTTGGACTCAGTAGGCTTAGGGGACCTAGTAATGACTTAATTCCAAGTGATAATTTCACTTGAAAAAAATTTGTCAGTTGTGTACAACTATAAAGAAGAATATGGATCTCATCTTGAAAATTTCTTAAAGGTTAAATTTCAATATTAATATGAAAAATGTATTGTATGGTGAAATTTCAAGTAGTGTACATTTGCATGTGGTATTTAGATGTCAACCTATAATGTAACATGGGATAAGTAGAAGTGGATGAACAAAGGGGGATGATAATCTCTCTTTATCAAGATTTCATTAGTTACAAGAAAACTATGTGTTCCTTGATGATTTTGTAGTTTGTTGAAAATATAAAACATGGATAACATAAATTAAGGGTATGAAAAGTCATGTATGAAGTAAATACAGTCAATATCATAAAATATAGACAAATATTTGGCAGTTTATTATACTTAATAGTGATAAAACATGCTATTGTTTTTTCCACATGCCAGATGAAATGATATCAAAGTAATAAAAAATTAATCCACTTACTTTTTGTGAAAATAATACCTTTATTTATCAAAGTAATAATGAATTTTTGTTTACTATAAAATGAAAAATATCTACAAGAGTTATTGAGTTTTATAGATTCATTTTTGACTGGTTTAGTATATGATCAAATGTTAACATCAGGTGGAACATTCTATCCTTTAAGACAATGAATTTATTGGATAAACATGAATCAATATTTATTTTATTTGATAATATTAGAATATAAATACATTATGAATAATCAATATTGTACATAGTTACTCTGGATGAAGCACCAAGTTGTGGATATAGGCATTGAAGTGAAATATTTTATAGGAACACATTGTGATAATTAAAGTACTATAAATATTAAAAAAATACACTCCATCACTCAAGGAAAAATTAAATTGAAATAAAATATAAAATTTTCAAGTAGAAAGTGGATCATGATATTTATAAGCTAGAGTATGTGCCTACTGGACTACATGTTACATAAATCCTAATTATGACCGCACCCAAAGAAAAATTTGAAGAGTGTGAAATGGATCTTGGAGTCCAGTCAACTCACCACACTTGAAAAGTGTGTATGTGGGATCCCCTATGCCTATTGTATGGTGTGTTTTTTCATTTTGTGATTATTTGTATTCTTTATCATGTTTCATACCATAATGGAGTGACCTATGGGTTCATTGACAAAGGGTGAGAAAATGTGTTGATCCAGATAGGGGAGAAGCTGACAGGGAAATCAACGAAACATGGGGACTTGTAAATATGGAAATGATAAATATGTTATATTAATGAAGAAGAATCATGAAAAGGGGTTTTCTTTGGGTTCATTATGTAATCAGTAGACATGTGAGCTTATAAAGTGATCTCAAAGGCTGGGCATGTTCTATCATTTTTTATCAAGATGGGTTATAGTGGAGGGTTTAAGAATGAAGTTATTCATCAAAATACTTTTAATGATACTCTTGTTTCTCATGCTAAGATTGACTCATGTGGGAATATAGTATGTTTTAAGTAACTACTTGATCACTATTTTGGTTTGTATAAGGATAATGGTATATATGTTCTTGAATTTTCATCAAGTTGGAACTTGAAGTTTGTAAGTGTGGTCAATAAACCCAATGGGGGTGGTTATTGAAAAAAATATATATTGATGGTGATTTTGGATTGATTATGTTTGTTGAATAAATTTTATGTTTTTGAAGAAGGATTGTTATTAAAGGAGTTATAAAGAGTTGGAATGAACATAATAACATATCACACATAGAAAAAATTCTAGAACTCATTACATGAAGTATGAATGTCAAAACTGACCATGCAGAACATGAACATTAGTAATAATCACATAGACCAAGAATGTCAGAACAAATCATATGAATCAATTTAATACCTATAAATATTTTTAGATGATATCACATTGATATCATGAGAATATTCCAAATACACCTCTTGATTATTAGTGGATCAAAATGTGAGATCACATGTAGTGCTGGAAGGCAATGTCATTAACCACATGATTGCTTTTAGATCTCTAATGGTATCATGTGAATCATTGGAATAAAATGGTACTGGATGCATAAATATCTTTGGATATTATGATATAATGACATGAAGCTCACATGATTGTCAATTGATCATGTGATGGGATCTCATGACAAGTTCAAAGATAATTCAAATGATCACATGAAGTACTTGTGTCATGAAGCAGTTTATCACATGAAGTGAATAAGGCTGATTGATGAGGTGGTGTAATAGACATATAATCATGATTTTGAGAGTTAAGGTTATGCATTTATACCTAAAAATACCCCTAAAAATTCCTTATTAATTTAGAGATATTTTCTTAAGTGGTTTGTTCTGAATAAAAGTATTTATCACGTTCATAATAATAAATTTCACAGAAATCACATGATCCACATAATCTATATAAGGCCTTATGAAAGGATTTCACAAAGGGTTCTATCAAAGGAGACTTGTGATGGTATATTGTTAAGGGATATATTCACTAGTCATAGGAAGACCTATTGGAATTACCTGATCAACTTCACCTTAACCAGTTCCCAAGAAAGATTCACATGAACTATGTGAACTAAAGAAGGTCTCATGATGGGGTCTGGTGAAGGGGTAATGGAAAGAGAGTTATAAGTTTGGTGTCCTTTCTATTAGGGAGACCTGTCTGAGTCATGTGATCCACATGAATGGAAATAGGTCATGCTATACACATGAATAGAGCAAGTTCATGAGATCCATGTGAATAGAAAAAAATCTATTGATTCAGATGAACAGAATAACATCTCATGGAGAAGTCTCATAGAGGAGTCTCATTGAAGAATCTTATGGAGGTGTCTTGCAATGGGGTCTCTAAAAATTTATATTTTCTAGGGTATGGAATCCCGCCTTTTTATAACATAAACATTCATTACATTACACAAAACTGAGGATCTTTAAGGTTTAGTGTCTTGGAAAACAGGAACATAAAACAATAAAACAACATAAAAAATTATTCTTAAACACTTTAAAGGCTTCTCCTTAAGTTCATCCTAGGTTCATTACTGCATCTCATAACCTGGGGACATACATCAAAATAAAGGGTGAGCAAAAGGCCCAGTAAGGGAAACAAGAGAAACATTTTACATGTGAACTTGAGATACTTCAATAAGGTCATGAAAAGAACTTTAAGGCATGAAAAAGAAATCATGAGGTGTATCATAATAAAAATAACATTTTTCATAACTTGAAGATGTGTCTACAACATTTAATATTGACAATAATTTTTGTTTCACCAAGGTCTATCCCTAAGGTGTCATTAAAAATTACCAAGGTTATTCACTAAGGCGTCGTTAAAAATAGTCATCTCTAGAGATTAAGTAATTACCCAATGCATTGGAGAGATATCCAGGCGCCCCTTGAAATGTCTTTATTATCATGTGAGCCACATATATCATCATCAATAATTTCATAAACAACCCATATATCAAAAAAAATAATGGGTTTCATTTCATAATTATAATGTTTAAAAACTGCTTTAAAGACATGATCTTTACGTCACTTTAAACCAATGGAAAGGGAGAGGGGGTCTCATGTATGTAAATCCCAGAATTTAAAATATAACCAATTGGTATATATGTGAATACCCCTATAGAATAGAGAGCTTTGAGTATTCACTTAATAAAATAAAATAACTTTAGAAAAAGAGAGAGACATTTTGAGACGGAAATTCTGCAGCATAACAGCTATGTTATGAGGTTTTAGAAAACATTGAAAAGAGAGGGGACATGGGTCACACACTCATAAATGATACATAAAACAGTAGGGGAACAGAATATGAAGGATTTAAGAACATGGTAATTAAATTTAAAAGACATACCATATGAAATGAAGAACATGAAAGGAAGACAAAAATAAGATTTCTCTTATAAAAATTCGGCAGCCTAACGGCGTCACTTAAACTTCAACTAAAAATGAATTGACGAGATCAAATAGGGTATCTCATAATATGAACATAAGAGTTAAGTATGATAGATAAAGATATCATACCCCAAAATAATAAAAAGGAACTTGAAGGACTTGACATGAAAGTAGAACTTTGAAAAATGAGGAGGGTGAAAGAATCACTTAAAAATTCGGCAGCCTAACGGTGCCACTTAAACATTCTTAAAAAGAATTGATGAGAGAAAGAGGGGGTCTCTCATCACATGAA
The DNA here is from genome assembly GCA_963277665.1 of Viscum album. Lineage (NCBI taxonomy): Eukaryota > Viridiplantae > Streptophyta > Magnoliopsida > Santalales > Viscaceae > Viscum > Viscum album. The sequence continues at coordinate 1,649,695,224 of OY728136.1, forward strand.
CATGAAAAGGGAAGTAAAATTAATATATAATAACATCCTCCAACATAAGAACATGGAGCATAAAATAAATGACATAAAAAAGATTACTTGAAAAGAAAGAGAGAGGTCGGATCCCTTACCTTAAATGTAACTCTTAAAACTCAATGGTTGGGACCTTGAGAGGATTGAGTGCACCTTGAGAGGACTCTTTGGGAGGTAAAGAGACCATAACTTCGTTGAGGATGGTTTTGGAGTCGAATGGATGAGAGGATGGCTTGGTATTTATAGGGAAAGTGAGGGGACAAGGCATTAATGGCCAAGGGACACTTCATTGGTGGTTTTGAAAAAACCATGGTCTTGCCCATGATATTTGCCCATGGAATTGGAAAATTAAGACACCTCACACAATAATTCATCCCCTTTAGTCGACCATCCCTTAAAATATCTCATGACATCACTATGATACAGTTATGATGTCATTTAACATACCGAAACCCTAAAACTACATTTTTACTATTCACTGAAAATTTATCTTTCTCAGAAAAATCCCAAAAAATTACTATAACATAATATCGATGCTCTGAGTTCAAAAATAAAGTCCATTTTCTAAAAATAATTTTCTAAATATTTTTAATTAAATTTTTAAGTAAAAAACACTATTCACCCAAAAAAACTAATACTTGATTAATAATTTATGAAACCGTTATTTAACCATTTTATTGAATCACATTACTTAATCAAGGTGTGTAAATTATATTAAAACTTTTTTTAAGTGAGACTACTAATCCATTTGGTCACATTACTAATCCTAAGCGTAAAATCACTATTCATAATTTACTATTCATAAAAAATTAAGTTGATCTTATTAGACTCCAAATTCCTTACTAAACACTTTTGCAGAAGACCATTTTTTGAAAATCATTACACATCATTAATTATTTAAGGTTTACATAAATATTTTAAAATATCCTTTTTCCAAAATTGATCAATAAAATACATCCTAAAATTATCCGGACATTTTGAAATTTCACAAACATCACTAGAGGAAGAAATCTCAATTTATTCATCCCAAAGGATTACACAAAGTAGCTACGGTCTCGTCACATAGCCCCTTATAAAACTAGCATATAACCTAAGTGTAAGGTGTGCTATGGTGAGAGAATCTGAGGGAGGATGAGATAACATTGCCCTAGTAGTAATCTCTACTAACCTGAACTTCTCCCGCAGGCCTTTCCGTTCAAGCTTGACATGCTGGAGTTCGGCTTGGGCTTGGTCCAAAGCGAAGCCCAAAGATGCCACCTCCTTCCCAAGCTCTGATAAGTGGGCTTCGTAAGGTTCGAGTCTACTGGGTGAATCCATCGACTCCTCTTTCTGTATTAACCATTAACATTTCTATTAAATCATTAAGAGTAAGTTAATATACTATTCAAAAAGTTTGGGTCGTTACAATCTCCCCCCCTTAAGAAATTTCGTCCCCAAAAATTTTATACTTGAGGCCTAGTAAAAAAGGTGAGGGTAATTTTGCCTCATTGTTTCCTCAGGCTCCCAAGTCGCTTCTTCATACTTATCATTCCTCCACAACACTTTCACAAGGTGGTTAGTCTTGTTTCGTAGAACCTTGTCTCTACGGTCTAAGATCTCCACTGGATGCTCCTCATAAGAGAGGTAATGTTCTAGTTGTACCACCTCTTGGTTCAGTACATGCGAAGGGTAGGGTATGTACTTCCTCAAGAGAGATACATGGAAGACATCGTGAACTTGATCTAGGTTCAGTGGAAGTGCTAGTTGATAGGCCACTGCTCCTATGCGATCAAGGATTTCATAGGGGCCAATATACCTAGGGCTGACCTTCCCTTTCTTCCCAAACCGCATGACTCTCTTCCATGGAGAAATTCGAAGGAATACTTTGTCGCCAAAACCAAACTCCAAGTCCCTTCGACGGTTGTCAGCATAGATCTTCTACCGACTCTGAGCAGCCTTTATGTGTTGTTGGATGGAATGAACCTGTTCTGTCATCTCTTTCCCAAGATCAGGCCCAAGAATATTTCTCTCACCAGTTTCATCCCAACAAGTAGGAGTTCTACATCTCTTTCCATACAGAGCTTCATAGGGTGACATCTGAATACTCGAATGTAAGCTGTTGTTATAGGAGAACTCAACTAATGGGAGGTGTTGATCCCATCCACCTTTAAATTCCATTGAGAATAATCTCAGCATATCTTTGAGTGTCTGAATAGTCCTTTCAGATTGGCCATCAGTTTGAGGATGATAGGACATACTAAAATTCAATTCAGTATTCAGAGCATGTTGAAGACTTCTCCAAAATTTTGATGTGAATCTTGGATCACGATCAGACATGATGGATAGTGGTACCCCATGAAACCTTACCACTTCCTTTACGTATATCTTGGAAAGTTGATCCAGAGAGAAATCTTCCCGAATAGAGATAAAATGGGCGGTCTTGGTGAGACAGTCCACAATAACCCATATCGCATTGTTTTCTTTAGATGTTTTTGGGAGACCAGTTACATAGTCCATAGTGATATTATTCAACTTCCATACTGGTCTGGGTAGCGGTTGTAATACCCCCTTAGGAAGTTGTCGTTTTGCCTTTACTTGTTAACACACCAGGAACCTTTTAGTGTAATCAGAAATCTCCCTCTTCATGTTATCCCACCAATAATGATCACGAAGGTCTCTATACATTTTAGTGCTTTCCGGATGTATAGAGAAAGTAGAGCTATGAGATTCATCCATCAGTTCTTTCTTTATCTCTGGAATATATGGAACACATAGTCTTGTATGAAATTTCAATACACCTTCTTGATCAATATTGAAATCAGGGAACTTCCCATCCTTTATAGCCTCAAACTTCTCCTACAGAAAAGGATCTTCTTTTTGAGCCTTCTTGATCTTCTCTAGTAATGAAGGTAGAAAAATCATTTGGGATAAGGTTGATGATGTACCTTACCTTAGAATTCCCATATCCATTTTTACTAGATCTTTTATCAACAGATCTCCTAGGATCCTCATTGTTGTGAGAACAACAGGATCTTTCCTGCTTAATGCATCCAAGACTTTGTTTGCTCTTCCAGGGTGATAATGAATTGAACAATCATAGTCTTTAATAAGCTCCAACCATCTCCTTTGTCTCATGTTCAATTATTTATGTACGAAAATATACTTTAAACTTTGGTGGTCAGTGTATATATCACATTTCTCCCCATAAAGATAGTGCCTCCATATCTTTATAGCAAAAACAACTGCCACTAGATCTAGATCATGCATAGGATAATTCTTCTCATGAATATTCAACTGTCAAGATGCATAAGTAATTACCTTTTCATTTTGCATGAGGATGCACCCAATCCCTTTCAAAGATGCATCGATAAAAATAACGAATCCTTCTCCGATAGAGGGTAGTGTTAACACAGGTGCAGTAACCAATCTCTTCTTCAGCTCTTGGAAACTTTCCTCGCATTCCTTTGTCTAGATGAACTTAACCCCTTTTCGAGTCAACTTGGTTATCGGTTTAGAAAGCCGTGAAAAGTTTTTCACAAACCTCCTATAATATCCCGCTAGACCAAGGAAACTACGAATCTCAGTTACTGTTGTGGGTTGTGGCCACTCCTCCACAACCATTGTCTTTCCAGGGCCAACTGAGATTCATTCATTGGTTATGATGTGCCCCAAGAAAGCCACTTGTTGTAACCAATACTCACACTTGCTGAACTTTCCAAATAGCCTCTCCTTCCATAGAGTTTTCAAAATAACCCTCAGGTTATATTCATGCTCCTCACAAATTTCTGAATAAATCAAAATATCATCAATAAAAACTACCACAAAGTTATCAAGGTAGTCCTTAAAGACTCTATTCATCAAATCAATGAAAATAGCCGGAGCATTAGTCAAGCCTAAGGGCATAACAGTAAACTCATAATGCACATATCTTGATCGGAAGACAGTCATTGGAATATCTTCCTTCTTCACCCTTAGTTGATGATAACCAGATAGAAGGTCAATCTTGGAGAAGAATTGAGCCCCACGAAGTTGTTCAAATAAATCATCAATTCTTGGAAGAGGGTATATGTTCTTCACTATGATCCCGTTCAGTTCTCTATAATCAATGCATAGCCGCATTGATCCATCCTTCTTCTTCACAAATAGAACTGGTGCTCCCCAAGGAGACACACTCGGTCGGATAAACCTCTTCTCCAACAAGTCTTGGAGTTGTTTCTTTAACTCTTCTAGCTCTACATTTTCCATTCTATATGGGGTCTTTGATATCGGTTGAGACCTAGGTACAAGTTCAATGGAGAAATCTACCTCTCTTTATGGGGGAGGTCCAGGTAATTCCTCAAGAAATACATCCATGTATTCCTGAACAATCAGAACATCTTCTATTTGTATACTCCCTTTTCTTTCTTCATCATCACCGATTAACTACGTAAAGAAATCTATAGGAGGTGCTTCTAGATAGGGATCAGTTCGGGATATCTCTCCTTGGAAGATAATTGTAGGTCATTCATTCAAGACTACTGAGATTTCCTTACTTCTGCATTTGATCTTAGAATTATACTTTGAGATCCAGTCCATCCCTAGTATAACGTCGAATTCCAACATGGGAATGACTACTAGATTTGCGATAAGATTGTGCTCACTAAAGTAAACACTAGAGTCTCTAAACACTGTTGATGCATGGATAATCCCACTTGGAGTCTTGAATGAAAATTATACCTCAAGAAGTTCAGGGATTGATTCTATATTCTTTGAAAACTTGGAGGAAATAAAGTAACGCATAGAACCAGAATCAAACAAAGTACTTTCTAGTTTTGAGAGGACAACAAGAGTACCTACTACCACGTCGTTTGGAACTTCAACTTCAGTTGTTGTGATAGAAAAAGCGCGACCTTGCTCCCCTGGCCTTTGCTGAGGTTGATGGTGATTCCCCTCCACTGCCGTCAGATTTGGACAGTGATTAGAAAAGTGCCCAAGATTTCCACACTTGAAGCATTTGACTTCGGGTAGGGCCGGAACCATCTTTCCTCTGTTTTCAGTGTTAGGGAGTTGAGGCTTCACCTCACTACGACAATTCTGAGTAACATGGCCTCCTCTTCCACACCTGTAACACTTGTCACTTCCGATCAAGCAATGCCCCAGATGCTTCTTCCCACATTTATTGCATGTGGTAAGTTGCATTTTCTTTCCACCTCTTCCCTGATCAAAATTCTTCCCTAATGTGGGCTCCAACAATCTCTTCTTGTCATTTGATTTATGAGACCAATGTGTCTCACCAAACTCTAGATCGAATTTCATTGCACTCCACATGACCTGCTCTTAGCTATCATAGTCCTGATTGGCTAGATTCTTCCGAAGATGAGTTCTCGGTCCACCAAAAAATCTATCAACCTTCCCACTTGGATCCATGAAAAAGCTAGAGGTATATCATGAAAGTCGGGTGAAGTTCATCTCATAGCTTCTGACAGATTCGTTCTCCTTCCGCTTCAGCTCAAGAAACTCTTTCTCCATTCTCGTTCTCATGGAATGAGGGAAATACTTATTAAAGAATATTCCCTGGAACTCTACCCACTTCGTAGCTTCCATCTCTCCTCTAGGGTTCGTGTTTTTGACCAGTGACCACCACTGATCAGCTTCTCCCTCTAGGTGGTAAACAGCAAGGGTGACTTTTTCTTGTTCCGAACAAAGGAGTACAGAAAATATCTTTTCAATGGAGCTTATCCATTATTCCGCAACCAATGGGTCAGTAGATCCACTGAATGTTGGTGGCCGTTGATGCATGAAGGAATCAACAGAGTGTTGTTCCCTTCGTGGTGAGGTCATCCTCTCAACTTGATTCAAGTTATTACTCATAACTTGAGTCAGTTGGTTCATCATTCGCATGAATGTTTCCATTCCGGCTTCCATTAGAGGGCCATCAGCACATGGTGCATTGCAGTCACCATCTGCACGGTTCCTCCTATTGCCTTCCATTTTCTAAAAGGATATAACCTTAGTGAGAAATTTATTTCATTTATGAATCTTTTAACTAAGACTTCATGCTTAGACAATTACATTTCTCTATAATTCCTTCATAATGATTCATAAAAATCTTGTGATTAACCAAACATATCCTCCGGGAGTGTCGTAACCAAGAGTGCAGCAATGCCCGTTATCGTGCACCAGTTCCCATTTGAGTCTAGCTCAAAGTGGTGTTTTCGGGATTCAACCCTATGTAAATCTATGCCAGAGCCGCCTCTACCTGCTCGTATCCAGATAGAGATGTATTTGTTTGATAAACCACTTACTCAATACTTACCAAAATACCATAAAGTTTTCCTATATTTAAACATTTCTATAGGGTTCTTCCTAAAATTTTTATATCCTAATTTCCACAAATAAATAAACCATCCTTTGATACCAACTATGGAATCCCTCCTTTTTATAACATAAACTTTCATTACATTACACAAGACTGAGGATCTTAAATGTTTAGTGTCTTGGAAACCAGGAACATAAAAAAATAAAACAACATAAAACATTCTTCTTAAACATTAGAAAGGATTATCCTTAAGTTTATACTAGTTTTATTACTTCATCTCATAACCTGGAGACATACATCAAAATAAAGGGTGAGAAAAAGGCCCAGTAAGGGAAACAAGAGAAGCATTTTACATGTGAACATGAGATACTTCAATAAGGCCATGAAAAGAACATTAAGGCATGAAAAAGAAATCATGAGGCATATCATAATAAAAATAACGTCTTTAATACCTTGAATATGTGGATACAAAATTTAATATTGACAATCATTTCTGTTTCACCAATGTCCATCCCCAAGGTGTCATTAAAAATTACCAAGGTTATTCACCAATGCGTTGTTAAAAATAGTCATCTCTAGAGATTAAGTATTTACCCAATGCATTGGAGCACTATCAGGGAGCACCCTTGACATGTCTTTATTATCATGTGAGCCACATATATCATCATAAATTATTTCATAAACAACCCATATATAAAAAAAATGGGTTTCATTCAATAATCATAACGTTTAAAAACTGCTTTAAAGACATGATCTTTACGTCACTTTAAACCCACGGAAAGGGAGAGCGGGTCTCATGTATGTAAATACCAGAATTTAAAATAGAACCACTTGTTATATATGTGAATACCCCTATATAAGAGAGAGTTTTTATTATTCAATTAATAAAATAAAAGAACTTTAGAAAAAGAGAGAGACATTTTGAGACAGAAATTCTGCAGCATAACAACTATGTTACGAGGTTTTAGAAAACCTTGAAAAGAGAGGGGACATGGGTCACCCACTCATAAATGATACATAAAACAGTAGGGGAACAGAATATGAAGTATTTAAGAACATGGTAATGAAATTTAAAGACATACCATAGGAAATTAAGAACATGAAAGGAAGACAAAAATAAAATTTCTCCTATAAAAATTTGGCAGCCCAACGGTGTCACTTAAACTTCAACCAAAAATGAATTGACATGATAAAATAGGTTCTCTAATCATATGAACATAAGAGTTCAGTATTATAGATATAGATATCATACCCCAACATAATAAAAAGGAACTTTAAAGACTTGACATGAAAGTAGAACTTTGAAAAATGAGGAGGGTGAAAGAATCCCTTAAAAATTCGGCAGCCTAACGACGCCACTTAAACATTATAAAAACGAATTGATGATAGAAATAGGGGTTATCTCGTCATATGAAAATGAAAAGGGAAGTAATATGAATATATAAGAACATCATCCAACATAAGAACATGGAGTATAAAATAAATGACATAAAAGAGATTACTTGAAAAGAAAGAGAGAGGTCAGATCCCTTACCTTAAACGTAACTCTTAAAACTCAATGGTTGGGACCTTGAGAGGCTTGAGGGCACCTTGTGAGGACTCCTTGGGAGGTAAGGAGACCATAAATTCGTTTAGGATTGTTTTTGAGTCGAATGGATGAGAGGATGTCTTGGTATTTATAGGGAAAGTGAGGGGACAAGACATTAATGGCCAAGGGACACTTCATTGGTGGTTTTGAAAAAACCATCGGCTTGCCCACGGTATTTGCCCATGGTATTGGCCACTTGGGACACCTCACACAATAATTCATTCCCTTTAGTCTAAAATCACTTAAAATATCTCATGAAAACAATATGACACAATTATGATGTCATTTAACATACCAAAACCCTAAAACTATATTTTTACTATTCACTGAAAATTCATCTTTCTCAGAGAAATCCCAAAACATTACCATAACATAATATCGATGCTCTGATTTAAAAAATAAGTTCCATTTTCTAAAAATAATTTTCTAAATAATTTTCATTAAATTTTTAAATAAAAAACACTATTCACCCGAAAAAACTAATACTTGATTAATAATTTATGAAACCGTTATTTAACCATTTTATTGAATCAAATTACTTAATCAAGGTGTCTAAATTATATTAAAACTTTCTTTAAGTGAGATTACTAATCCATTTGGTCAAATTACTAATCCTAAGCATAAAATCACTATTCATAATTTACTATTCATCAAAAATTAAGTTGATATTATTAGACTCCAAATTCCTTACTGAACACTTTTGTAGAAGACCATTTTTTGAAAATCATTACATATCACTAATTATTTAAGGTTTACATAAATATTTTAAAATATCCTTTTTCCAAAATTCATCAACAAAATACATCCTAAAATTATCCGGACATTTTAAAATTTCACAAACATCACTAAAGGAAGAAATCTCAATTTATTCATCCCAAAGGATTACAAAAAGAAGCTGCGGTCTCATCACATAGCCCCTTATAACACCACCATATGACCTAAGTGTAAGGTGTGATATGGTGAGAGAATCTGAGGGAGGCGCATATAACATTTCCCTATTAGTAATCTCTACTAACTTAAACTTCTCCCGCATGCGTTTCTGTTCAAGCTTGACACATTGGAGTTCAGCTTGGGCTTGGTCCAAAGCGAAGCCCAAAGATGCCACCTCCTTCCCAAGCTCCGATAAGTGGGCTTCATAAGGTTCGAGTCTGCTGGATGAAGCCATCGACTCCTCTTTCTGCATTTACTATTAACATCTCTACTAAATCGTTAAGAGTAAGTTAATATACTATTCAAAAAGTTGGGTCATTACATAGGGTCTTATACAAGGGCAATTTGATAGTGTTTTGTGCAAGGTTATATACGACTTGGTTACTCTATAAGAAAATATCATTATCATATCTAAATTTTGAATAAGAAAAAGAACATTGAGGATCTTCACTAACTGAAAATATTTTCATAAAGAGATTATTCACTACTACATCCAAAGTAGTGAATAGAAGACTTAACATCTTCTGAAGATCTTTCCAAAGTGAGGAAGAGTTACCATGATATCTCATGGAAATGTGATTCTCAAGGGGATTTTTGCATCAAGTATGTCAAGGAGAATTTTAACTTTAATGGAATATCTCACACATTTTTAAAAAAAATCAACAATTGAAGATATTGTTCTTTGGAATACATGCCAATTGTTTCCCCTTATAAATTAGTGAGCATAAAAGTTAAGTCTGAGAGAAGCGATTCTGGGGATATATTTCATCTTCCCCAAACATTTTAAGGGTAGTGATCCCTTTCATGAGTGACCTTTCCTTATCCAATAATAGCGTGCTTAGTGGATTTGGTACATTGGAATATTTCCAGTATATGCTCTTTGGATGTCGCCCAGTGAGGGTGAACTAATAAAAAATATCAATGTCCTTGTGTTTTATTTCACACTTTACTTTATATTCATCAACATAATATGAAGTTAGAAATGATAATATCAATATATAAACTACCAAGAAAAATATTTTACCCTCATAATAAAGAGTCAAAGACCGTGTGGGGAAAGAATAATTTTAAAAATGAATATCCGTAACATGATTCACCCCCATCTCTGGGTATCTTATCCAATTTTGGGACTAAAAAACTCTAATACCAATTGTTTTTTCTAGTTTATTTAATAGATATACTAAGAGAGGTTGAATCATTATAGCCCAAATTTTACAAAATTTTTGTTTTAGAAATTAAACTTTGCATCCTATTAATTCCTTATTCTTTATCTTGACTATTTACACCCAGAATTGAAAAAATAAATATAGAAAATAAAGATGAATAAGGAACACACCGATTTCTATAATGATTTTACTAAGATTGAGATCATACTCATTCTTATATCTAGTTGTTATTCTAGATGATATATTTTCACTATAAATTTAGCACAAAAATATAGTGGGCAGAAAGGCATAATCCTTCACATATAGTTCACATATCCCACTTGTTACAATATTTTTATACTTATGCCCATAGATCATAATGAAATAAAAACACAACCATATTAGAAATAATTAATTTTATATTTAGTTTAATTTAAAAACAAACAATAAATTCTTATTTTTGAACAAACATGCAAATATCTCAAGAATATAACTCACTCTTCAAGATCAGTGACCCCAGAAATTACCTAGAGAATAAACATTGATGACCTTATACTATTCTTTCTCACTACATAAAAACCTTTGATGGTCTAATTATTCTTCTTAGATATGAAATATTTAGAATTTCGTTTTTTATATCACATACACTTCAACATCAAGCACCCACTCCTCCTTTTATTCTCCCACTACTTTATTCCCCAGTCACTTGGGAATAGTGTAAATAATTATATTTTATTATTCTGAGTCAAATGATTTTATCTCAGTATATATAACTGAAATATAAAATATTTTAGAGAATTAAATTTATCACATAGTTTTCAATATCTAAAATAAAATACTTTTTAGATAATTGTGTTTCTCTACGAAATCACGATAATAAAATATCCATTTTCTCAATCCATTATTTTATTTATACTACTCAAAAAAGTATCATGTTTTCACTTGTTCCCCATTCTTGTTTACAAAAAACCCACTATGTATTTTCAAAATCATCAAAATATAAGATTTAAACCTCATATAATAACCAAAAAATGAAAAAAATTTACTCTATTTATAAAAACTAAGCTCAAATTACATTCAATTATTTAGGAAAAAACAACCAACTGATAATACTATTAAGAAATAATAATGTATTATAGGGAAGCTTATTAAAACAATTTTTATACTAAAAGAATATTAAGCATTAATTCATATCTCATCTTTAATCACAAAATGTTTTGTGATATTTGAAACTCTTAATGATATCCCAAGGATCAACCCCATTATATCTTCATTATTCTTGAAAAGAAATCAATTTTTATTTTATCAAAGATGAAGCACCTCAACTTGATCATTATCTTGAGTTTAAAAATATTTTAGGATGTTGAATTAATTGAATTATAGTATATTCATCACTTGATTTCATTTTATTCAATATTAAATCTTTACTGTAATTCTATAAATGATTTTTAACTTACCATTTACTTGAATTTACTAAAGTGTTGGTATCATATGAAGTCTCCCTTTATCATACAAAGAGTGATTCATTTATATGAAAAGTTTTACATTTCATACAAACATAAGGAATTTTATATTCTAACATATTACTTCATATAAAATAAAAAAGACTTTAATATATGATTTTACCTTTAACATTAACTTAGTGTCATTCATATGAGATGTATAATCCTTTCATTGGTTATATAAAGTCTTTCACGTAAACTTAGACTATTTCCATTTAAGATTCAAACTCTTTCATATGAGATCATCATATAAAATTTCATCCCTAACTCATATAGCTATCATATAAATTCCAAACAATCATATTTAGTTTTCCCATAAAAATTACAAAATTTATCAAATAAAATTAGAATATTTTCAAGAAACTAAAACAACTTCAGAATCATTGTGATTCACCTAAAAAACACCTCAATAACTTAATCTAAAAAAAATAAATCATTCCAAAAATTCAAAAAATCATTGGGTTTCATCAATCTATTATTGTGGTTTTCAATAAAAATTTCCTATAGCTGTTTTGAAAGAGTAGATAAATATTGAATATCAAGATTAAATATAAAGGGATTGAATAATACATTTAGTTTTAAAATAATAAAAGAGATAGGTTCTTGATCATACTGATACATCTAGTTTTGAGGAGTATGGATAATAGTGTTATTTAATTGAATAATTATTTATTAGAGATATTATGGAAAAAAATAATGGTTTTGTGATTTTGTGGAAGACATTGAATCAAACGTCACATTTAGGAGTTGATATCATCTGGAATTGGAGAAAGAGAGTGAAACAATGTAGATATTAACAATGAATCTATCTAGAGATAATAACTAAATGTGTTTAAATAATCCATATTGATTTGGAATATAGTTTCATATTAATAATATCTTGAAGAGACTATCACATCTATAAATTGAGTTTTACTTTAATTAAGTAGCGTGTGAAGGAGAAGAGGTGGGAGTGACCCTTGGATTGATAATGGATCTTTCCTTCAAAATTATGACAACTACAGTGAGTAGTTTTATGTCTTAGTATATCAAAAATCCATTATAATATACTAATTATATTATTCCATTGTGGTGAACCATGTAAAATACCTATGTCCTTTGCATGCATTATAATTCTATGCATGTTTTGAGCGATTCGGTAAGAATTTCACTGATAAGTTGAGAGATTAAATGGGATAATTTTGATGAGGGAGAATAATCCGTACATCTAAGGGACTAAATTAGAGACTTTTTTTAATAACCATGAACCCTTATCCACCACCTCTTATATTTCTTACATTCATCTTGGTCTTAATAAGTGGAATTAATGAAAAAAGGTTTTTTAGAGTTCTATCTTGAAGATCTATTATCAACTTATTTTGGGTCATATATCTTGAAATAGTAGGATGAGAGTTCAATATAAGAATTTACCATAGTTAGTTTTTACCTTGAAGTTGATCTTGAGGTTCCTCTTTTATAATTAGATATTAAAATAAAGAAGAACCATAAGATTTTAGGATTGTTGAAAGAGATCTATAAATAAATAGAAAAACTTGAGGTTGATCTTTACTGACATGAACAGGTAATTAAAGTTAAGGATACCATCCATGAAGAATATTAATTCTATATTTATTTGAATCAAATGAATAAATAAAGAGACAAGTTAATAAAAAATCTATGTGTATTAGTTAAAGAATGATGTGAAATAATTGATTATCTTAGGGAAGAATTTGATACTTTTAAAAGAAGGATCTCTAAGGATTTCTCAAAATATGATTTATCTAAAGGAAATAGTCTTAAAGACTTCAATGAAGAAAATGAGTCCCATATGTATGATGATAGTATTTTTAAAAATGGTTTGGCTAAGGTTTCAATAAATGATTTTGAGGAAGAGCTTCATAAAACAAATGAATCTCTAAATAAACTATTTGAAGAGTTTGATGATGATATAATAAGTCTCTTTATAAAACTCATTGAGAAAGAAGTTTATGGAATATGTATTTTTGATTATTTAATTACTGATTATAATTTAATTAGAGTTAAATTATTTTTCATTAATCTTAATTATGAATCAAAATTAGTGGAAGTAGTGTTAAAATTAGGCATAAAGATCATGAATTTTTTGTTAGATATAAAGGTAAATAGATTAAATATATTTAAAGTTATTTAGTATTTTATAATAAGGAAATGAAGATTAGGTGAAGGTTATCCAAATTGAATATGATGAAAAACTGAAATACATGTTAGTTAAAAAGATTAATTTAACTTTAAGTTATTTGTTATGGAAGTTAAGTTTAATTTTTTTGAAGACTCGGTTGCAATAATAATAAAATTCAGTTTATATTTACTATATTATTAAGAAGGCCTAATAAGCATATTGAAGCCTAAAGACCAACGTTTTTAGGAAACGTTAGTTTGGATATTAATACATTATCATTGAAATAAATAAGAAACCTATAGTAAATTACAAAAGGGTGATAATATGAGTTAATGAAGAAAAATTAATGAATAAAAATTATAAAATTAAGAAATTATTTTAATCAAATAAGTGGATACAAAGAGGTAAATATATAAATATGTGTTTTTGTTATGGAATTCTAGGGAATACTGTATGTTTTTGTAAAGAGATTATTGGGGTTATTTTATATCATGGAAGGAAAGGAATATCAACATCATCTATACCACTAGAGAGAAAGTATAACTCTTACACTTATGATTATAATTATTCCAATTATGGTGATAAAAACTTGAAAAAATTAAAAATCTAGAATAATTTTTATTTCTATACCAATATAATCAAACTGCACCTTGTCTGGTATTGGTTTTTATTATGGATAACAAGGTCACTTGATAAATCAGCGTTGAATTGAATTTGTGGGTTAGAACCCATGGATGAGAAAAATAATTAGTGATCATTATATTGTAAGATGTTATGAATATAGATAAGAATAAAATATTAAAAGATATTTTAATATGATAAGAAGATATGAATGATGTGGAAGAACACTAATCCTGTTACTAGTAGAAATCAAGTGGGCATAAATATAATTTTTTTATTAAATTCTAGTATCACATGCTTAAAGAAATATGAGAAATTTTTTCAAAGGGATGTATGCCATAAATAAAAGGATATAATTTTTAAAAATCCTTAATGGAAGGAAAATAAGAAATTATGGAAAATTGAGATGAAATAAAAATTTATTCTCATGTTCAGAAAATAATAAGTAAAAAAAATACAACTTGTAAAAGGGAAAAGTGGAAAAGACATAAAGAGACCTATAACACCGATGGATGATGTATTGTTATAAAAATAAAAGAATCTAGTATAAGTAAAATCATATAAATTATCACCACATATGGAATATAAAAAACCTAAAAAGAGAAAAAGTGTGATAAAACATAGAATCCCAAGGAATAATGAATTTGTGGTATCATTGAATGAAATTCTGTGAAGAAGTATTGTAAAAAATATAAAAGAAATATTTTGGTTTAATAGGACAATATAAAATCCTCAGATTGAGGATGACCGTATTTACCCATCTCCTCATTCACTTTATTGTTTCTAATTGTTGATGAACTGGTGCAAGATTAAGTGGGATACATGAACAATGGGGTGTATGAATTAAAAGGATATGAATTTATAATAAGAGGGTGAATGAATTGAGTTTTGCAGATTACATTGAGAGTAGAAAAAATGAAACACATGGTGTGGAAAGCATCCACTATGTATGTTAAAGAAAAAATTGAGAAAAAAAGTGGAGTGAGAGAGTTTTAAAGGAGAAATTTTCTAAATATATATATCCATACAGTGATGTGTTAATCAGAGTTGTATTAATTGGTTCAATATGTGGTATGTATCGCATGATTTGTGTTTTATTACTTATATGATAACAATATTGTGTAAGTATGATTGAGGTCATTATAAGTATGATATTGAAGTAACATAATTAATCAAGGTTCACAAATCTATTGTTATAAGTGAGTGACTTAGATTTCATTTTTTTTAAAAAGGTGAGGCACTGTTGCCTTTATATTAAAACAAAAAGGAAATGAACAGGGGAGGAGTGTAAAGGCGGAATACAAGACAAAGTCAAGAAATTAATTTCCCTTAGATCTCGTGCTCATGATGTTATGTGAAGAGCGTCCACCTCTACCCCATGGATTTCACCCTCTTCTCCCTGATTTGTCCTGAATCCAGGGTCCACCGCCATCATCAAGTTGGCCGATAACAATGTTATCCATATTCTCATAAACTTTAATTTCACGGAAATTATTTTGAACCTCCTCCCCTCCACTACCTAAAGCCAACAACTCAAAGGAGTTATGGATAATTACTTCCCTAAAGGTTTTTTCTTCATAGTTTTGGGAGATTTGAGATTTTTCACAGAGCAGGGTGTCGATGCCATCTCCAATGTAGGAATTGGGATTGCGGAAGTAGGGGAACCATACCCCTTAGCATTAATAGCCAAGGGAGTGGCATCCTTGTTGCACTGTACAGGGGGTGAATCTTTCAATTTCTCAACAAACAAATCATTAGTCTGTAAAGTATCTGATTGTGCAGTATTTCTAGAAAGTTCCAGATTTGAAGTCCTGGAATCATTATGATCCAAACCCCAAATATTTGAACCTCCCTTGGTTTGATTGAGTTCTAGACGAGAGTATGTAGCACTAGAGAGAACATTTGGGCATTTTTCCTACCCAATATTACTCCCCTCCTCCAAAATAGGAGGTGAAAAATTCACAAGTTTCTTTATGTGAGTGACAACTTGAGGAATCACGACATGCATTTTTTGATTTGAATCATCAGAGTGAGTGTGCTACCCATTAATCACTGTAGTACAGTCCAACTGATTCAGCACATGTCCAGAATGTAAGGCAACTAAAGACTCATTTGAAGCTGTGTTTTTATTGACCGAGGTGGGGTGTCCAGGATGAATGGAATCCTTTGAAGTATTAATATCAGGGATATACCTGTAGTGTTTCTGAGAAGGAGCAGTAGTCTTTCTAGATTTTGGTGTGGCAGCCTCAAATTTTGATTTACCTTTTCTCTTGGAGTAGAGTAGTTTTTTCTCCTACCACATATTATAGTCAACAACTTCTTGAGCAGAGGCTTCCCAATATGAGTGGGAATCCACAGAATTCTTATCATCATCTTCTTTCCTAAAATTTCTAGACAATTCCTCTTTGAATAAAATTTCAAGGAAGATACTTACTTTCTTTGAATCAGAAGCTCCTGTTCTTCTTGTTCTGTGAGAAGAACCAGCATCATTAGGTTCCTTCAATTGTCCTCTAATGGAATTCTGCTACTTCAAATCAGAGGCATGCTCAACAGTATCCACTGATGGTTCACTCAATTAGTCCTTGGTCTTTTTTAAATTCAGTGGAAGTAGCTGCAACCACCAAGGGGTGGTCAACAGACTGATTCTTAGGTTCCGATTCATGAAGTATACAAAACGTTTTTCGACAATCAATGGTGTCATGACCATTTAATTGGAAATTGGTACAGTGAAGATCTCTCCTGCAATATTTCGTTGAGTGTCCAACAATTTTACATGAAACAAAAAGGGAGGCTTATGTTCATAATCAATTCTAAGACTAATTTCATCATGAGGTGTAGAGAGAACAACTCTATCAATCAAAGTTGAACTTAGGTCCACTTCGACAAAAATCTTAGAAACGTTTCCATAACTAACCAATTCAGTGTTCGTTTCCATTATAATTGGCATACCTATTACAAAGGCTATGTCAAACAGGATGTCCTGGTACCATAGCACCTAGTTAAGACCATATATTTTAATCCATACTTGAGCGCATGTGTCTATGAAATCATTGATATTAACGTTTAAATTCCATTCATGATATCTCATAACCCCCGACTGAAGGTTTATTGAACCATAAATTAATGATCGACTCTTTATATTTAGAGAGGGAAATAGAAAATGAAAGAACCCCTGACCAATAGAGACACATTTGAAATAAGAGAATCCCCAAATATTGGACAGTCAATTAAATAATTCCGCCACTTTTCTTGGTTTTATGCCTTTGGAAAAAGAGACGCGAGAGATAAAGGAATGCTTACAGAGTTTGATTCTTTCCATGACAACACCATTTAGGCCACTACATGCGCAATGCCACTTTTATAGATTATTCTTTGAGGAACCCTATTTTTCAGGAAAGCAAGAGATCCTCCAGCGAGACCCGCAAATAAAAGTAGCTTCACCTGATCATGCTCCTTAATCGATTTCAAAGAATCTGATTCTATCATGTAGAAAATGTTATTCGGGACATAAGTGAAGAGATTCAAACTTCTTGGATGCTCGTTGGGACCGTGTTCATCGAGCTTCACCGGAGCGGGTTTTTCATTTTCCTCCATTTCATGCCAGTGACTTAGGTTTCATTATTGTTATTGAATTATAATAATTTTTCCTACACTGAGTTCTAAAACATCAAGTTTAGATGAGTTATTAGTGAATCATTTCCAAGTGATAAATTAACTCAATATATTTTTTTGAGAAGAAGGTAATTGAAAATAAAAGTTGGTTAAAACTGTAGTTATAATGAATGATTCTTGAAATAATCTTAAAGATTATGAATATAATAAAAAATTAGTTAAAATAACTAAAGTATTAAAGGTGAAATAAATTGAATGATGTTGTGAGGGTATCTGTTTCCAAAACAGAAAATTCTAATTATATAAATATAGATTTTCAATCAATATGAAAAAAGTATCTTGAGATAAATTGATATGGAATATTATGGATCTTGAAAGTGAATATAATAGTGGATCATAGTCTCTCTAATTCCAAATAATTATATATATTAACAAAGGGGGAGTAATTTTAAAAAAGATAACCCAACACCTTTTATGGAGAAAATGGTAAAAAGTAATAAATTATATGGCAAATATAAAACCTTTTGATTTTATTGAATAGGGGAAAGAAAGAAGATCATAAAATCCTTATGCTTTGGAGGATATTGGATTGAAAGAGGATGTGGGATAGATTATCTCTATCTCTTTATGGTTCAATAATTATATTTAATTATTGTCAAAAAATACAAAGGGGAGATTATTACAGCGAGGAGGCTGTATCTTATATTTTTTGAAAATAACTAAATGTTAATGATAATGGATGTTTATGTGAGGTGATTATTAAAACAAATAGTTTTTGTATTTACAAGAGGCTGAGAGAATGATTGGTTGAAAATATTAGAAGTATGGATTTACTAAAGACATGAATGAAGTATGAGAATAATTTAAAACATGGTGATGTGATTATGTTGCAAATATAAGGGATCAATACAATATAGTGATATAAGAATTATAAACATTGAGATATATAGTATTGGAGTTTAAGGATTATTAATGATTTTTAATGAGCTTATTAATGTATATTATGGATTTTTATTATTGAGTCCTTGATTAATTGAGTCCTTTAGATGGTAGGTGTGATTAAAGATCAAGTTATTTTGATTTGACGTTGTAGAATAATTGGAGAAGTTTGAAGTGTATATGTTTAATTTTTTGGATTTTATTGTCAACACAAAAATAATATTCAATATCTTCTTATTTTTTGTATTTAATTTTATATTAATTATATTCATTGGATTTGGAATATTTAAAGGTGATTTGAAGAGATTTGGAGAATTTTGGAAATGTTTGAATGTTTTATAATGTGGAGTAATGTTGTTCTAAAATCTGCCTAAGTCCCATGAATTTAATAAGATTCATTTTTTATCTAAAATAGAGAATTAAAAAAGAGATGGTTGTTCTTTATGATTAATCCAAGACTTTTCAAGAGTCATTATGATAGGATATTTTGAAATAATGATAAAGGGTTGAATTTATAAGATTCATTAATAACTTTATAAGGATCATTTTTTAATAGTATAAGTATGAATGTGAACTTCATAAGGGTGATTTCAAACATTGTGAGGATTATTCTATAACTCCATAAGGATAATTCATTACATTTTAAATATCATTTATATGTTTTTAGATATCAATTAAGACTTCGTATGGATGAACATATTATTTTTAGGATGATTAGTGACTTTATAAGGATGATAAACAATTTCTTAAGTATATTTATCTAGTTAAAAAGAACCCATTATGAATTTATAAGTCTGGATGAAACTTTTTTAGGATCATTTATCATTCAAAAATGAATGATAAATTGAAAATAATTTTAAGGTAGGTAAGTAATGATAACTTGGTAAGGACCATTTATCCTTAAAAAAACCACTTGGTGCATTTAAATCTAAAATAGGAATGGAATCAAAATTAAGTCCAAAATGATGAATTTTATACTTCATAAGTTTTATCTTGGGTCCAATAATTAGGAAAATTGTTAGAATTTTGAAGAATTAAGATCTAAGTTTTCTTGAATGAAATGTTTTGAATACAAAATAAACTCATGTGATGCTTTGTGAACTAAACATCATCAAAACAAACACCCCAATAAAAGATTAAAATTAAAGATATTTTTTTTGATAATTCTAGGCCATGAAGAAGAGATAAATGTTGATGTGATACATGCTATTAATCAAATATGGGGATAAAATTAAAATATTAAATTTAGTTTTTTTCGTAGTGTTTTCTAAGAGAAAGAATATGCTGAGAGTTTTTGGATATTTAAAATAGAAGATTATGAAGAAATATTGGAGGGAATTTCAAATTAAATATTTGAAATTAAACATTGAGATAAAGATTGTTAAAAATTGAGAAATGATTGACTAGTGTTATAAATATGGCCAAAAGTTGTGTGAATATCAATAAATCATTTTTAAAAATAATATTCAATGAATATAAAAGGGGAAAACAATTGGATTGGTGAGAGAAAAAAAGAAATAATAGCTGAATATGCTTCTATATTTTTAATAACATCTACATAAAATAGAGAGAGGGATAGAATATAGGAGGAAGAGGAATGAGATACCTGCTCACTGCTTTTTAAGTAGTAGTAGAAGAAGACCAACATGCAATATAATGAAAATGAGATAAAAATATCAAAGTGGTGATAAAATCTCATGTGGTTTCAAAAAATTGATATATTATATATAATAGTGTAGGATGCACATATATAGTTGGGAGAATTATAACTAGATTCCAATGGATAAACCCTACTCTCTGTGACCTATAGGTTGATTCTAGTTGATAGTGTGATCTTGAGTGGTTCTAGATCATTCCAAGAACTATCTAATCATATTGTGTAGTAAACCTTGTAAATATGTTGATCTTTTTTTCTAAGTGTGTATGAACATGTGTTAATGATCCCATGGGTTTATTTTAATTGAAATCAAACCCCGGTCCACTTTGCAGACACCTTGATCTTTTTAGAGGTACAATAAAAGGTGTTTCTATTTAGTTGAATTTTAAGATATTGAATTAATTTTGGAGGAATATGA
Source organism: Viscum album (assembly GCA_963277665.1). NCBI lineage: Eukaryota > Viridiplantae > Streptophyta > Magnoliopsida > Santalales > Viscaceae > Viscum > Viscum album. The sequence continues at coordinate 1,649,716,071 of OY728136.1, forward strand.
ATAATCAAAATTCAGTGAAAAAACTAATTTACCCATTCAATAGGAAAAATTAAAACATTTAGAGGGATCCAGTGTTGAATTATCACTTATTAATCAGTTATGATGTTTTAGAAGCTGCAAAAGATAGATTCATTGATCAATATTAAGATTATTCCATAAAAATTAATGATAGAATGAATATTGGGAGTGATTATCATGCTTGGATTGCTACACTTTATTCCTTATTAGAGAAAGAGTTTTTGAATGTTAAATGTATTAAGACAAATAAAGTTATAAATTTTAAAATGAAAAATAGCTATAAAGTTAGTGTTAATATGAAGAAAGAAATAACATTCAAAACTGGAAAATGGGATATTTCCTTGGATCTATAACCATGTTTTTGAAAACCATGGATATAGGCAGGCTATAGAGACAATTTTAGTAAAACTATGGCCGTAAGTATTTTTTTCATATCCTATTTCTAGGTTTTATAGAACCGTGGGTATAGGACTCCCACACTTTCATAGTAGAGAGGTTTTCCCACCCAAAAAAGCAGGAACCTCTTTTCCATTATTGTTAGGATATTACCATGGTTTTTAATAATATATATATATATACCCCTGAAGTCCTCAAAAGTGTAGTGGTTAGGCATCTGAATTATAAAGGTAAGGTGATGGGATAGAATATGGCTGGGGACACATTTTTTTAGGCTATAGCCATGGTTTTACACTGTGGAAACAATACCTATGGCCACAATTTAAACCATGGAAATTGGTCATCTTCTATAGTTGAAAACTTTGAGACGTATTGCCACAATTTAGAAAATTGTAGAAGTAACTACCTATTTACATAGTTCAAATCATGGAAATAATTCAGACCCTATTACCACTACGATTTCACCCACGATCTAGAAAAATAGTAGCCGTAGGCAATAGTCATTGTTTTGGGCCCTATTTCTACAGTTTTCAGCCGTTGAAATATCCCATTTTTGTTATTGTAATTAATATGGAGAATGAAATAATATGACACAAAGATGAATAATGATGGTTCTTTTGATGACTTCATAAAAAAGGTTAATGAAGTTGTGAGTGTTGTTAGAATCCTTGGGGTAAAATTTGAATTTTTAATTATTTCCAAGAAGGATATTAAATCTTTTCAGATTGATTCTATGTTAAAGTCTCAAAACATGAAGACAGAGATCCATTTACACTTAAAATTGATAATTTAAAATGTATTATAATATATTATGAGATTAGGAAGGATAATAATACCAAAATAAGGTTATGGATATAAAGTAATTATCTTTTGAATTTGAAAAATAAAAATTTAAGAAGGATATTAATGAAGATCTATTTGGATATTCTAACATAGAAGGAGATACAAATGAAAAATTTGATAATATTTTATCTCTCATATTCAGAAGTGTGAGAAGAGGTAAGGGAATGTTCAAAGGGAAAACCCACTAAAATTATTCATGTGTGGAGCAATTGGGTACATTATAAAAAAAATTCCCAAAATTGAAAGAAGAAGAATCCAATGATGATGAAGATAAAATAAGACGAAGATACATAAACAAAAAAGAAAAAAAATTTATTTTAGAGGAAAGGGTAATAATTTCTCTAAGTATAGGAAGATAAATTTCCTATCAAAGTGTGAATATATATATAACCTTTTTAGTGAAAAGGATATTTAAATTTTGATTGGAATTGATGAGAATATACCAATATCTAAAATTAATTTGGAACAATTATCTAGTGATGAATGCAGTGAAGCTGTGAGGGTTTAAGAAACTATAATAGAGTTTATATTGAAGATATAATGAAAAGAGTTTATTTTAATGATAATAAAATTGGATAAGGTGCTCAAAATGTTAAAGAAAGTAAATAAATGTTCTAGAAGAAAATAATTTATTTATATATAATAAAAATAAACTTTTCTCAAAGATTTTGGTTTTTTAAATAAATTTTTATGATGATGAGAATACATTAAAAATAAATATAGAAGAATCACTGATGGATAATGAGAAGGATCTTGTAATTTTTCAACTAAAACTGGTCAATATAGAAAATGAATTGGGAATGTTTCGATTCAATTTTGAAAATATAATTAAAGAAGTTGGAGACAAATTTAAGAGGAATGATGTTAAATTAGAGGAATAATGATTGAAACCAAAAATTAAAAGAGGTATTTAAAGTAAATGTGGTAATTTTGAGTTAACCAAAAAACCAAAGAAGTCCAAATTTATTGATAAACACATCAATTCATATAAATATAAAAATTATAGGATCATAGAACTAAAATAGAAGACAACTATAAAAGGTTATTCAAAATTTTTTAGAAGAAGTTAAGAACAAATAATAAGCTATTAAGAGATCACAATGATTTTTTTCTAAAAAAGGATATGAAATATTTATTCAAAAAAATAAGAAGTACATGTGTCTGCTTCTGGAGATCAAAATATTTTTTATTGAATGTATAGATTTTATGGATATTTTTTTGGTACTAAGGAGGTTTTATAAAAAAAATAATGTTTTAGTTGAACAATAAATATTCCTATGAATATAGAATTTTTTGGAGTCATAATTTTAGGGGGATTCATCTCACTCTAGGAAAGGGGAAGCTGAAGTGTAAGATCACTATGTATATTGATTGTATGAAACACAATATATTAAGTGTTTTTAATCTCTTTGATAAATTAAATTAATTGATATTCAAGAAGGTTTGTTTCTTGGTTAAAAGTATTGAAGATTAAAGTGTTTTAAAAATAGGATAATAAATCCAGGGAAATCCATTTCAAGTATGTGGTGCTCAAAACTCATGCTACTTAATTTTGAGGGAAGAAAAAAAGTTGTGGCATCGAATGATTTATATTCATCACTAAAGGTTCATTCTATTACTTTTATGATTATAGAAAGGAATTGGATATGATCATTATTAAAAATTGGAATGGTTTTATATTCTCTATGGAAGAGCGTTGAGATTCATAAATATCACTAATTTAATATTATTCATTAAGATATTTATGTTACCATGAGAAAGGAGTCAAAAAGTAAAGTTAATTATTTTATTTAAAATATTAATGAATTTACTTTAATTACTTTTGTTATATTTATGAAACATAAATCATATGCTCTAAATTTTTTCAAGCGCTTTAGGAGAAGTGATAAAACGTATCGTGGTTAATCCTTGAAGAAGATCCACATAGAAAATAGATTTGAGTATTCTAACTGTAACACCCCGAGATTTTATGAAAAATATTCTTTTTAATTTCATTAATGTCTTGTGTTGTACGCTACACCAAAAGGAGCTTGAACAACACACATCCTTGACTTGCCTTGCATTACACGCAATCACGACCTTCCTCGATAGCGTGTGTAGTACGCAATACCGAGTGTCACTAAACAGCGATATGCTATTAAAATATTATTATAACTAGCCGTTATGAATAGAAATAACCACCTTTTAAAATTTTAGAAATTTTATCTCTCAAAATGGACTTCATTTTTGGATTCGGAGTATTGAATTTAGCCTAAGGTGAAATTTTGGTGATTTTCGGATAACTTTAATATTTTGATGAATAGTGAAAATTACTAAATTTTAATTAAAAACAACTTTTTCAATCGAAATAATTAATAGTGATAAATTATTAATTTGAGTGGTTTTAAAGTATATTTAGAATATATTTTTACAATTTAATACAATGTTGGTCATTGGATGTAATTTCACATTTAAACCAGACATAAACAAGTGTCAATCTTTTGATAGATATTGTTTCTTAAAAACACGCTATTTGTTTTAACAGCGGGATTTAATTATAAAATTAATTAATGAAACTTCTATGTTATGAATTTGGTAAAATAGACTTCATTTTTGAATTCGGAATATGAAATATAGCTTAGGATGAAATTTTGGCATTGTTCTGAAAAACATCAATTTTTGATGAATAGTGAAACTACTAAGTGGTAGTTAAAAAACCGATTTTTTCATAAAACATAATTTTACCGCTTCTGTGAATGGAATTTCAAAAATCCGAGAGACACGGTTGATATCAGTAAGTAAAATGTGGTTCAATGAGATGAAAATAATTTTTGGTGAATAGTAACTTTTTACTTTTATTTACCACGGTTAAAAGTAAATAGGGTAATTAAGGGTAAAAATGATATTAATATTACCCTAAAACATGTCCTAATCCTATTGGATAAGTGTATCTCGACCAAAAACAACCTTAAGTGTAAAATATTATCATTTAGGCCCACTTGGATTAGATTAGGACATTTATTATTATTTAATTCAAAGAAGAGTTAAAAGAGTTAAAATCAAAGTTTATTTAATAAAACATTTTTAATATAGGGTTCTACATAAGATAAATTCGATTGTAAATATTCATTATAAATATAAAAGTATTTCCTACATAATGGTATTTTATTTTTAATTTTTATACATCCAATAATTTAATTTATTTATGACACAATGATGATGCAGTAATTATCTTATTAATGAAATATTGACATAATTGATATTATAAATACAAAAATAAATGTAATTTAAGACTTTTTATGAATTCGACTAATTTTCTAGGTTACTATGATATATTAGTGTTGATTTAATCAACTTGTTTAGAACATATAATTCTGTTATGACTTTCACAAAAATCATATATCAAATAGTGTCAAAATTGACACAAAATAGTTTTTAAATCAAATATTATATTATTAATTGTTATTTTATTCCTAAAAATCTAAGGTTCGGCCAAATGACTTAGATACGGATATATATATTAATAATAAACAATTTGGGGTTCTTTTGGCATGTTATAGTAAGTTTATTAACCATATAGTGTAAGAAAACAAAAAGACACGGTAAAAGTTAAATTATTTAACTTAAAGTTAAATCTAATTGATAAGGTTAAAATAATAACATAAACTTGTCTAAATACAATTGGTTGATAGGATTTCGACCCATACCCACTTTAGCTTCGAAATAAGACCCTTTGGAACCAATATAAACCGATTTTGACTTTAAAATAAAATAATATTTTGAGATATTCCTAAGGTGCCCCTCTCCTCCCTTATAAAAGGGCACCTCCTCCCTCTCTTCCTCACACAAATTTGAGCCTTCAAGCTCAGCCAACCCCTGACAAAACCTCTTCTCCACTTCCCTAGTATAATCCTAGAGGTCCTGGTCTTCTTCAAAGACCATCCTTAGTTCTTTAAGTGGAGGATAAGTGAAGGCACGTCCAAAAGAGGTAATATCCATTACCGATCTTTTTCAATTTCTTTCTTCTTCAACTTCTTCTTATTTAGTTGTTTCATGATAAAGTAATAACATCAGTATTTCTTATATACTGATATGTTATTATAAATATGAAACAACTCTAATTAACCTTCTATCCATCCTACGGAAAAAGGAAATCACCGCGCGTGCGTACTTACGGAATACCGTCTCCACGCCGTGGTGTAATCTATTTTCCGCCACCCCCTTAATTGGGTGGGTATAAAGGTGTAATGAGTAACTATATATGATTATTATAAAGTGATATTGATACTGAAATAGTATACATACACTTAAACACAATTCCACGACCGTGGGAACGATATCATCGCTCGTGCGTACGTACGGACTACCGTCTCCACGACGCAATGAGATTCATTCTCAATGATTAACCATTCATGAATGATTATAAAGTATATATAATAATTACTAATGAAATATATGACCTAATAATGATACTGGAATTATTTATATTTATATGTATGTCATCTACTTAATTCCATTCAATTCAATAAGGAAACGAAAACAGCGTTCATGCGTACGTACGGACTACCGTCTCCATGAACGGTGTATTTCTTTCCATTTACTGATTTATTATATATGTATATTCTAAATATATATATATAAATCATGTTTTATATTCTGGAATTAAGTAATCATGATCTAAGTAATCATATGAATAATTACAAGTTAAAAACACGAACGACAAATGAGACAATTTTACCCAAAATGCTACTTTAACATGAATTTACAAAAGAACGGGTAATATAAAGTCATAAGTGGACCATATATGATATAATAACAATGAATATGATTCTGGAATAAGTCAATAAAATGATTTAAATCATTATACAGGAGGTTCGGACACTTACAAAGCAAGTTGGACCTAAGGTAAGGGAAATATCACAATCTCATTTTTATCCGAGATTGTTTATATATTGGCATTTACTGGGGTGCATTTTATCATCCACATTCATGTTTCCTCGATATGACGTATTATTTACATCCACCTACAATGGTTTAAATCCAATTTTACCCTTCGGTGAGTTTTTAGTAAAGAATATGAAAGGAATCTTTTGTCGTTTTTCGTACGAGGTACTTTTTGACTTTTCTGACAAAAGTACGAAGAATGTTTTTTTAACTTATACGGAATGAAATGGATTTTTAAAACATTATTTCCAAGAATATTCCTTTATAAGTTTTCAATTTTATTTTTAATCAACTTCTTTTAGTTTATAATTGTATGACATGTTAAGAAAAGAAAAGTGTTTTTGAAGTAGAAAGGATATTTTCCTCAAGAATGGAGTTCAAATGTTTTATCAAAATTATTTTCCATCTAAGATAATACAGGGTTCTGTTTTTATCCCTATTATTACATTGATTTGATTATGTTTTGAGGGAATTATTTTTATGAAGTCATTTACCTTATATGATTTGTTTTATGATGTCATGATGTTTCAAGAATCCCATTTTTGTTACATGTGTTATGCGATGATGTATGATTTATGATTATGTGGCACACATAAGAAAGGATTCATTATAAGATGGGTGGGACCTATATCTCCCTCCAATGCATTGGGTAAAGATTTTATATCTCATGAGATAGACATGGCTGGAATGGTAGGTTATACCGGTTCAGTGAAACAGGACTAAAACGAGGGTGACTCGATTCAGAAAGGGACTTTGTCCACTAAGATAGTCTTGGCAATGAGTCATGACTAACAAGAAATGATTCTATTTGATTATTTGTGTATGACACAAAGTTCCATGTTTTATGTTATGATTATTGTGATTTCATTTCACTACTATGATTTATCCCATGTTATGAAATTATGCTCTCTTTTGCAGGTTAAGATTTCCAAAATGTTATGTTCTTATGAATATGTTGTGATTGATATTTCTTTTGTTTACCCTTACTGAGCATTTGAGCTCACCCTTTTATGTTTACTTTTCCCCAGGATATAAAGAAAGGTTTTAGGTATAAAAAAAAGGGAAGATCTTTATGGGAGATGTTGAAGATCTTTCACCAGGATTAGAATATTATACTCCGAGTTTCCAAAGACACTAAACTATTAAGATCCTTGTGTGTGTGTTTTTGTAATGTACTAAGTATTCCGAAAAAGTAATGTAATGTCCATGTAAGTCAAGATTCGGGTCTCTACAGTTGGTATCAGAGGAAAGGTTTAGTCAAGCTTTGGAAACTAGGATGCGAAAGCGTTAGTGAGATCCCTAGAGATATTTCTAAGGTATGTCTAGGGATACCCCTAAGGATAAGTATACGTATAGGATACAGTCCTAGAACTACGGTAACGATCTTATAATTTAACCTAAGAGGTTAGATATTGAGGGTGCTCCCCCTTTACTATGTTGTTTTCCCTAGCATGATTTTTGCCTCTCACACTATTCTTTTTGGGTTTTAGAAAATGGCTAGAAACAAGATGATTCACGATAATGGAGGATATGATGGACAATGGAATGATATTCTTCATGAGCAATCAAATTAAATGGGATTTGGAAGTCCAAACATCATTATTATTCCGAATCAGCAATCTCATAATATGATCAATAAAGTAAAATTTGGTAAGTTTCCTAACTCGGCTAATAAGAGAAAGATGGAGTTTCTTGATGATCATAGAGGAAAGAAAGTTCAATTTCCCCTATGTAAATCATGTGGGAAGAGGCATCAAGGAGAATGTTTCAAAGGAACTGGAAGATTCTTTGGGTGTGGAAAAGAAGGACACAAAGCAAGTAAATGCAAAAGAAAAGGTTCAGTTAACAACATGGATGAGGATAATGGTATTGCTACGACATCAACAATGGTTAAATGTTTTAAATGTGGAATGTACGGGCATTATGCAAACCAATTCCCTAAGGGAAAGTATCATGAAGATAATCAGTATGGTAGTATGGGAAGTATTTATGTTGATGATGATGAAGAGACTACAAATGATATGTGAGATGAAAGAATTGTTGAAGCTCGGTCAATGGTTTAAGAAGGTAGTGGAATGATTACATGTTTATCAAGTGTAATATTTTATAAGTAATCTCATGGTACTATGGAATAAAGAGACATCTAAGGATTGTTACACTGTTGTCTTTCCTAAGTTTTTAAAGTGTATGATTAATGGTACTAGTAAGAATGAAATGTTATTCAGATATTTTTTGGAAAGTAGATGATATGCGCATAATGAAGGAATAATAAGATAATGACGTGTTTGATTGTATTCATGAGCTCATGACTGATATAAGGAGAAGGTTATATCATGGTTTGAGTATATAGAATTTTTGGATTTTGGTATGTGGAAAGAGTTGACTTTTGACTGCATTCATGTTTTCACTATGGTTCAATGGGTATTCAAGAGAATACATGATTAATGACTTCGAATGTTTGGAATGTGACCAACAAGACATATCTTATGATATATGGGGATTAACGACAATATTAAATCTCTGGTAATCGTTTTCACTATATTATGAGAGTGGACTGCAGTATTATGGATAAGCCTAAAAGTTAGAATGGATTATGTTGGACATAAGTTAGTATTGTTTAAGGATAGAAGATTTTCAATATTATTGCTGGGATGTTATAGTAATGTAGTTTTAGAAAAAGGACAACCTGCAGAACGGGCGACAACCCATCGCGTCGGACAAGGTTGTGGGAATCGAACCCACAACCAAAGTGCGAATGGCCTTTATCGCCTACCACTGGCCTACAGGAAGTCCCTGTTTAGTAGAAACTAGTTTTATTTTATTAAGAAGTATGATATATGAAGTATAAGTCCATTTTAGGAACCATATATGATTAATCTCACTATAGAATGACTTATGAATATTTAATAATCTTTGCTAACCTTTTGTTTGAGACAGATGGAATGACCCATCATTCTATCACATGATCCGATAACACTTCATGAATAAAATAATTCAACTTCATTTATTTAAGAGATGAAGTGAAAATTGTACAAGGCACGAACAACAGTGAGATTGTACCAAAATAAAGTAAGTATTTCTTCTAATTCCAATTTCATCTACTTTAGAGAAATGATCTTGAAAACCAAAAATGTTGTCCTAGTGCTCTTATATCTGATGAATCAGATGGTACCTTAGATCGTCACAAATTTATGGCTTTGTGATTGCTGGCTTTTCTATAGCCATGTTCTCTACCACTCTCCATCAGAACATGATGGTTAGATTTCTCTTCCATATCCATATTTTAACCTATGTGGAAACCCAGTGATTAGTTTATTTGGGTAGCCGTTACGTTTCATACTTTTTCTCTTAAAGATTGGTTTTGGTATTCCTTTTTACGATGTGGGTTTCTATTAAAGAAATTTTCGAGTAGTAAACTATTTATAACCGCGACGAATTTCGAGGGCGAAATTCATTTTAAGGGGGGTAGAATGTAACACCCCGAGATTTTATGAAAAATATTCTTTTTAATTTCATTAATGTCTTGTGTTATACTCTACACCAAAAGGAGCTTGTACAACACACATCCTTGACTTGCCTTGAATTACACGCAATCACGACCTTCCTCGATAGCGTGTGTAGTACGCAATACCGAGTTTCACTAAACAACGATATGCTATTAAAATATTATTATAACTAGCCGTTATGAATAGTAATTACCACCTTTTAAAATTTTAGAAATTTTAGCTCTCAAAATGGACTTCATTTTTGGATTCGAAATATTGAATTTAGCCTAAGGTGAAATTTTGGTGATTTTCGGATAACTTTCATATTTTGATGAATATTGAAAATTACTAAATTTTAATTAAAAACAACTTTTTCAATCGAAATAATTAATAGTGATAAATTATTAATTTGAGTGATTTTAAGGTATATTTAGAATATATTTTTACAATTTAATACAATGTTGGTCATTGGATGTAATTTCACATTTAAACTAGACATAAACAAGTGTCAATCTTTTGATAGATATTGTTTCTTAAAAACACGCTATTTGTTTTAACAGCGGGATTTAATTATAAAATTAAATAATGCAACTTCTATGTTATGAATTTGGTAAAATAGACTTCATTTTTGAATTCAGAATATAAAATATATCTTAGGATGAAATTTTGGCATTGTTCTGAAAAACATCAATTTTTGATGAATAGTGAAACTACTAAGTGGTAGTTAAAAAACTGAGTTTTTCATAAAACTTAATTTTACCGCTTCTGTGAATGGAATTTCAAAAATCCGAGAGACACGGTTGATGTCAGTAAGTAAAATGTGGTTCAATGAGATGAAAATAATTTTTTGTGAATAGTAACTTTTTACTTTTATTTACCACGGTTAAAAGTAAATAGGGCAATTAAGGATAAAAATGATATTAATATTACCCTAACACATGTCCTAATCCTATTGGACAAGTTTATCTCGACAAAAAACAACTTTAAGTGTAAAATATTATCATTTAGGCCCACTTGGATTAGATTAGGACATTTATTATTATTTAATTCAAAGAAGAGTTAAAAGAGTTAAAATCAAAGTTTATTTACTAAAAAATTTTTAATATAGGGTTATACATACGATAAATTCGATTGTAAATATTAATTAGAAAGCTAAAAGGATTTCCTACATAATGGTATTTTATTTGTAATTTTTAGACATCAAATAATTTAATTTATTTATGACACAAAGATGATGCAGTAATTATCTTATTAATGAAATATTGACATAATTGATATTATAAATACCAAAATAAATGTAATTTAAGACTTTTTATGAATTCCAATAATTTTCTAGGTTACCATGATATATTAGTGTTGATTTAATTAACTTTTTTAGAACATATAATTCTGTTATGACTTTCAAAAAAATCATATATCAAATAGTGTCAAAATTGACACAAAATAGTTTTTAAATAAAATATTATATTATTAATTGTTATTTTATTCCTAAAAATCTAAGGTTCGGCCAAATGACTTAGATAAGGATATATATATTAATAATAAACAATTTGGGGTTCGTTTGGCATGTTATAGTAATTTTATTAACCATATAGTGTAAGAAAACAAAAAGACACGGTAAAAGTTAAATTATTTAACTTAAAGTTAAATCTAATTGATAAGGTTAAAATAATAACCTAAACTTGTCTAAATCCTATCGGTTGATAGGATTTCGACCCATACCCACTTTAGATTCGAAATAAGACCCTTTGTAACCATTATAAACCGATTTTGACTTTAAAATAAAATAATATTTTGAGATATTCCTAAGGTGCCCCTCTCCTCCCTTATAAAAGGGCACCTCCTCCCTCTCTTCCTCACACAAATTTGAGCCTTCAACCTCGGCCAAACCCTGCCAAAACCTCTTCTCCACTTCCCTAGTATCATACTAGAGGTCCTGGTCTTCTTCAAAGACCATCCTTAGTTCTTTAAGTGGAGGATAAGTGAAGGCGCGTCAAAAAGAGGTAATATCCATTACCGATCCTTTTCAATTTCTTTCTTCTTCAACTTCTTCTTCTTTAGTTGTTTCATGATAAAGTAATAACATAAGTATTTCTTATATACTGATATGTTATTATAAATATTAAACAACTCTAATTAACCTTCTATCCATCCTACGAAAAAAGTAAATCACCGCGCGTGCGTACGTACGGAATACCGTCTCCACGCCGTGGTGTAATCTATTTTCCGCCACCACCTTAATTGGATGGGTATAAAGGTGTAATGAGTAACTATATATGATTATTATAAAGTGATATTGATACTGAAATAGCATACATACACTTCAACACAATTCCACGACCATGGGAACAATATCATCGCTCGTGCGTACGTACGGACTACCGTCTCCACGACGCGATGAGATTCATTCTCAATGATTAACCATTAATGAATGATTATAAAGTATATATAATAAGTACTAATGAAATATATGAACTAATAATGATACTAGAATTATTTATATTTATATGTATGTCATCTACTTAATTCCATTCAATTCAATAAGGAAACAAAAACAGCGTTCATGCGTACGTACGGACTACCGTCTCCATGAACGATGTATTTCTTTCCATTTACTGTTTTATTATATATGTATATTCTGAATATATATATATAAATCATGTTTTATATTCTGGAATTAAGTAATCATGATCTAATTAATCATATGAGTAATTACAAGTTAAAAACACGAACGACAAATGAGACGATTTTACCCAAAACGCTACTTTAACATGAATTTACAAAAGAACGGGTAATATAAATTCATAAGTGGACCATATATGATATAATAACAATGAATATGATTCTGGAATAAGTCAATAAAATGATTTAAATCATTATACAGGAGGTTCGGACACTTACAAAGCAAGTCGGACCTAAGGTAAGGGAAATATCACAATCTCATTTTTATCCAAGATTGTTTATATATTGGAATTTACTGGGGTGCATTTTATCATCCACATTCATGTTTCCTCGATATGACATATTATTTACATCCACCTACAATGGTTTAAATCCAATTTTACCCTTCGGTGAGTTTTTAGTAAAGAATATGAAAGGAATCTTTTGTCATTTTTCGTACGAGGTACTTTTTGACTTTTCCGACAAAAGTACGAAGAATGATTTTTTAACTTATACGGCAATAAATGGATTTTTAAAACATTATTTCCAAGAATATTCCTTTATAATTTTTCAAGTTTATTTTTAATCAAATTCTTTTTGTTTATAATTGTATGACATGTTAAGAAAAGAAAAGTGTTTTTGAAGTAGAAAGGATATTTTCCTCAAGAATGGAGTTCAAATGTTTTATCAAAATTATTTTCCATCTAAGATAATATTGGGTTCTGTTTTTATCCCTATTATTACATTGATTTCATTATGTTTTGAGGGAATTATTTTTTTGAAGTCATTTACCTTATATGATTTGTTTTATGATGTCATGATGTTTCAAGAATCCCATTTTTGTTACATGTGTTATGCGATGATGTATGATTTATGATTATGTGGCACAAATAAGAAAGGATTCATTATAAGATGGGTGATACATATATCTACCTCCAATGCATTGGATAAAGATTTTATATCTCATGAGATAGACATGGCTGGAATGGTAGGTTATACCGGTTCAGTGAAACAGGACTGAAACGAGGGTGACTCGATTCAGAAAGGGACTTTGTCCACTAAGATAGTCTTGGCAATGAGTCATGACTAACAAGAAATGATTCTCTATGATTATGTGTGTATGCCACAAAGTTCCATGTTTTAATTTATGATTATTGTGATTTCATTTCACTACTATGATTTATCCCATGTTATGAAATTATGCTCTCTTTTGCAGGTTAAGATTTCCAAAATGTTATGTTCTTATGAATATGATGTGATTGATATTTCTTTTGTTTACCCTTACTGAGCATTTGAGCTCACCCTTTTATGTTTTTTTCCCCAGGATATAAAGAAAGGTTTTAGGTATAAAAAAAGGGAAGATCTTTATGGGAGATGTTGAAGATCTTTCACCAGGATTAGAAGATTATACTCCGAGTTTCCAAAGACACTAAACTATTACGATCCTTGTGTGTGTGTTTTTGTTATGTACTAAGTATTCCGCAAAAGTAATGTAATGTCCATGTAAGTCAAGATTCGGGTCTCTACACTAATAGAATATTTAAATAATATCTTGAGATTAATGGTATTTAAAATGAACTCAATGCACTATAAAAAACATATAAAAGTATTATGGATGAACAAAAGAACTTTAGTTTTGTGGATATTACCAAGACTATATTTATAGATCATGATACCTCCCAACATTTATGGAGGTTGGGTGTTGAATTAGAAGTTCAAAATCAATATTGATGGTTATATAAATCAAATTCTATCATTTAACCATATGATATGTATTATAAGATGATACCATTATTGAAAACATTAAGGGTATTTTCAGTCCCTACATCATAAAATTCATGGGAGGAAATCTTGGGATATTTTATAAATGAGGTATTGATGTTATATTTCGGGGTTATCCTTCAAATAGAAGAGGATACCACTGTTATGAAAAATAAACATTGAATTTTTTTACATATATGATATAAAAGTGATGGAATAGTCAAATATAGAAAATAAAAATTAATAATAAATTTCCAAATTTGCCGAAGTTGATGTTTTTTGGTTAAATAATACGACGAAGTTTATTAAAATAGTGAAAACTATGATAGAGTATATGTTTATGGAGATGATTAAAAAAATTAAGGTGATAAATATCAACCTTACTATTATCATCCAATGATGATAAAATAGGTGGATATTGAGAATATAATTAAAGAATGAGGATAATAGGTTGAAATGAGAACTCTGAGGACAAAAATTCACACATCACAACTTTCTAAATTTAAACCCTGAGATATTGATGAAGAATTAGATAATCAAGAGTTTTTTGATTATATAAATGAATAATTGGACTAGATTGATAGGAATGAAACTTTGGAACTAATAAACATGCTTTAATACAAGAATTTTATTGAAACAAAATTGGTGTTTTGAAAGACATTGAATAAAATAAGAGATGTTGAGATAAATAAAGAAAACATTGTTTGCAATGGATATTATTAGTCTGAAAGAATTAATTTTGGCTATACCTTTTAATCAATTTCTATTCTATAAAACCTTAGTATACTTGTTTTTATTTCATTACATATGGAACAAAATATTTTATAAATGGATCTCGAGTCTTCCTTTCTCAGTACAGAGTTGGAAGAGGAGGTTTGTATTGAGAAAACTTATAGATTATTTCTTGGTAAATATGATAAAATTGTTTTCATGTATAATAAGTTTATATATGGTATGAAAAAATCCCCATGATCCTTTTAATCCAGTTTATATATCTATTTTAAGATATTGATGTTCATTAAAGGAAGAGTGGATAATAATATCTAAATTAAGGATGGAAAAAGTATTTCTTATTATCTTTATTTGTGTAGATGATATATTATTTACTAGAAATAAAGAGGATTTTTATGGAGAATTTTTAATAGAGATGAAGAAGTTATTTTAAATTTTCATTCTTGGTAAAATGATATTTTTTAGGTTTTCAAATTTATCAAGGATAACATCTTTTTTTTGTCAAGAGAAGTATGCTCTGGAACTTGCAAAGAGGTTTGGTAGGTCGGATTAAATGCCAGTTTATACACCTATTTCAATTGGAACCAAATTTACAAAGTTTTTGAAAGGAAATAGCTTTAACCCCAAATTTTTTTGAATATAAATTGTGAGTTTTCAGTACTTTACACCTTCTAGGATAAATATTTTCTTTGATGTAACCCTTTGTGAAATATTTCCAATTACACCAAAAATGTATCATATAATGGTCGGGAAAATAATTATTTGGTGAATAAAGGGTAAAATAGATTATGGGTTTATGAATGATATAAAGGGAAGGATTGATCTATTTTTTTTACATAGATACAGATTGGGTGGGAAATGTTTATGATAAATTATCAACATCCAGAGGAGTATTCTTTTTTGGAAAGAGGTGTTTATATTTTCTAGAAGAAGTAGATTAAAGTTACCTTGAGTATTCCTAAAGAATAATATATGGTTTTAACTCAAGAATCTACCGAATTGATGTGGATGAGGACTCAGTTGGAAGACCTCAAGGTAAATGTTAAGATCCAACTTCTTTTGGGTTTGATAATCAAAGTGTTGTTTATTTTTCTTGGAATCTTATTCAATAGCAAATTTCCAAAACACATTTATATCAATATCAATTCATTAATTATATTGGGAATTTAAATTAGATAAATCAATAATATTTTCCTATTTTAGAGAAAATAGTAGATGTATTCACTAATCCACTACCAAAGGATTCATTTCAAAAATTGGGGTTGAAGATGGGAGTTCAAACTAATTCATCTAAAGTATAAGGAATTATGTTACTATACTCTCTATCATATTGTTCTTTTGATATTAATTTTAAATAGAGATAAAAATATAACATGAATTACTTCATGATTAATACCTTGATGTATTCACAAAGGGGAAGGAAAACAATATTAGGGGAGTATTTAGTGGTATGTGTTTCTCTTATTTAAGTGGGGAATATATCTATAGAGAGTTATTAAAAGGTTAAATATAATAAATCAACCTGTTGAGTGTTTTTGTGATGTATTTTTAACTAATCAATTAGTTTAGTGATAATGAATATTGGAATATGTTTCTAATAGGTTCAATGGAAATCCTAGTGAAATAGAAGAGGTGGAAGAAGATATTTTCTGAATAATTATTACAAGTGGAAGAAAAGGTTGAGTAGAATTAAATTTTTTCAAGTAGTCTCAGGTAAAATTAGGATATGTAAATTGTTGAATGTAAATCAATATTTTTATGGAAAACATGATATTATTGTTTAATTTACATTTTTCTTATTTTGAGTTTTATAAATTAAGACTTATAATTATTGGATGATGGTTAATTTTAATGAAAAATGATTTTGAAAGTGATTTATATTCCCTGATTGATAAAAAATAAAATAGAGTAAATTATTAAATCCTAGTGGTTTTCATCCCCTTATATTATGTTTGAGATTTAATATGAAGTAGTTTTATTTGATATTAAATAATAATTAGAGAAGTTTTAAATTGATATGTTTAATGTGTTTTGTTTTTTTATTAATTCATAGATCATATTAAGAACCATGTGTTTTTTGATATTTAATTTTTGGTGAGATATATTCCATGGTTCCCAAATATTTGAAGGTTATTGGAAGATATATATAGAATTTTTCTAACATTTTTATGTTTTTAAGTGGATCAGTTTTGGTATGAAATATTCCTAATTCATTAGAACTTTGTAGGTGTCATTTGGGATCTGGTATAAAGAAATTTAAAATAGATGACTAATATATAAGAGTTATCCATGAATTTGTAAAATTAATCAATGAAACAGATATTGAAAATATGATATAGGGATGAATTCATAATAGTCATAAAGAACTTCTCAAGGATCACTTTTTTAACTATACAAGAATAACCGTTAACTTTATAAATATGATTTAAAAATTCATAATAATGGTTCTATAACTCAATAAGGATCATTCATGCCTATGTAAGGATCATTCTTTAATTTTTATGGATCAATATATACTTTATGTTGATGAGTCTAAGTTCATAAGGATGATCAATGACATCAGAAGGATGTTAACTGATTTTATAGGTATCATTATATAGTATCTAATAATCCCTTATGACTTCATAATTATGGATTCCACTACATATGGATCATTATAATTTTTAACTGAATAATGAATTAAAAACCTTGAAAAGGTATGAAAATAATGATAAAATTTTATGTATTATTTATCTATACACTAAAACCACTCGGTACTAGAAAATATCACAAATTAATATAGACACTATAAAGTTAAAAATGGATAATTTTATAATTTATCAGTTTCATCCTAGGTCAAACACTTTTGAAAATTATAAGACATTTGAAGACTAAATTTACTTGTTTTCTAGAATAAAATATTACAAGTAAGAAAAAAATTTGGATAGGATTTGTTTCCTTTTATTCATCAAAAAAAAATTCATAATAAGAGATTTTGATTAAAAATGGCGTTGGAAAATTATATTCAATGAATAAGAGTTCCATATCATGATACTTCATGATATTATGCACATGTGTAGGAATAATTAAAAGAATTAAATACATTGTTTTTTATTGAGTTTATTAAGAGAATAATATGTTTATATTTTTGTGAGTTTTAAGGAGAAAACTCATTCATTATATTGGAGGGAACTTGGAATTAAATATTTGAAATTCAAAACTATGAGAAAGCTATAGGATAATTAAAGAAATATTGACCTATGTTATGAAAATGGCCAAAAGTTTTGGGAATATACATAAATAATTTATGGAAATAATATTCATCAAATAAAGTGAATATAAAATGTGAAAATAAAATATTGATGAGAAGAAAAGGGAAAATTTAGAAGAAGTGTTGCATATAATTTTTTATATTGAAGAAGATCTATATCAAAGACAGGGAGAATAAAGGTTGAAGTAAAATTAGATATTTTATCATTTATATGCATGTTGTAGAATAAAAAGAAAAATAAGTCATATAATGGAAATTCACTTATAGAATTAGATTGGTGAAATACTATCTTGTTATTATGAAACATTGTTATATCATCTGTAACCATATGAGACACACATACTCAATGAAGATACTTGTAAAATTATTTCAATGGATAAAATATGCTCACTATAATCTATAGGTTGATTCTAGTGGACTTTATGATGTTGAGTGATTCCAGATCATGCTAATGACTAGCTACTGATGTTGAGTGGTGAACCTTATAAATCTATTCTTCCTTTTTTATGTTTGTTCTTGTATGTTTGTTAAAATGGTTATGTTAAGTACTATAACTAGGGGTGGAGGTTTTTTTAAAAGGGAAAATTTAAATAATTCCAAATCATTGATTAAACACCCCTCATAGTTATTTCCCTAATCCTGTAGGTGGATTTTCAATTTGGAAGATGGATTATTACATTTTAAGATGTTTGGAATCCATATGAGAAGCTCAATAAAATTTTTAATGTTTTTTTGGTTTTATATTTTTAGAAAAATGATAAAGTATTTGATACATAAGGTCTATCATGGTGCTAAGAAGACTAGGTTTGATAAATTTTTAAAGTCCTTATACCTAATGGTTGATCACTATGATGTGTAATGGTTACCAGTGCTGATGAAATTGGGACAAAAGAATGGAAGATTACCTATATGAAATAGTTGATCTGGATGGTATGCATGAGTCCCTGGTATAAAATTTAAAGTTTATCTATATGATATTTAAGGGTCATATGGATAATATAAAGGTGTTTATCTATGATATATATAAGTGTTACTTTGAAGAAGAACATGATATGTAAACGTATTTAACTTTATAACTAAAGAGATAAGACCAATATGTAAGGGTGACCTAAAGATTCAAAAGAATCTATATAGTTATTCAAGAGTTATTATGGAATAATTCCATACCATAGTGAAGATGTATTCACTATGAAGAGGTTTAGGCTAATTTCAATAGTTCCTGCTATTTTGAGTTTCCTCTATTGTGGATGAATTTTATATGATAGAGATTCAAGAATTTGATTATTTTTTCCACAAAGGTGTATACCTCATCACAAGAAGTTTTAAGATTGATAAGAGTTGGAGGATCACACTATGACATTCATTGGAGGTAAATATAAAATATTCAACTATATTTTATGGATTTTTTATTCGACTTATTTTAATGAGAACAAAAGAGAGAAAATCATAGAGAATTAAAATCCCGGGTATTAAATGGTTTTCAAATTCAAAATATAAAACACAATCCATGTGAGATTATGATTATATAAAAACTAATTGTAACAATTATCCAAGATTTCATAAATATTGAATATCTAGATTACTCAACGAGGACATGAATAATACATCTAGTTTTTAGAGAATAAGATATTGAAGTACCTAAAGATATTAATAAACTAATCAGATAAGAAGAAGGGTAATAGTGTGATTCACTTCTATATCAATTTCTTATAAAGAATAAAAAAGAGAAAGTTTCCACTATTCTAATTTCATGGAAGACATACAATATATCTTCTCATTGAGGTGTTAATATCATCTAGGATTGAAGATGGAGAGCACAAAATAGTAGATATTAACAGAGAATCTATCTGAATAGGAGTATAAAATTTGTTTCAATAACCTATTATAATTTAGAATATACTGTCATTTACATAATAAATTGAGGATACCCTTATGCCGATAAACTGAAGTTTCCTTCACTAAAGTGGTACATTGAAAATAAGAAAAGATAGTGACCCTAGGATTGATGGTATATCTTTCTCAAAAGTTTGAATCAATTTCAATGAGTTTTTTATCCATTTATATGTCTAAACATCATTAAAATATGCTCATTAAATTATTAATTTAAGGTGAACCAACTAAACTTTTGATGTCCCGTTCAATTTTTACATTCTATTAAGAATTTAAGAAACTGAACATGTTATATCGAATGAAGGAACAAGATTTTCACATCCTTGGTGACTAAATAAGAGAAATATTTTTAATTTATGTTCACCTTGATTCATCACCCACTCTTAGGGTTCTTAAATTCATCTTGGTATAAAAATCACACCATAAGAAAATGTCAGATCCTCTAACCATATTATAGAGAGTAGATCCCCTTATAGAGTAGATTATAGTTCCTACTGAGAGGGTTGATACTACTAGTTGGATAAGAATGATGTATGAGTTATAGATCTAGTTGTTGAAACACCTATAATGGTATGATACAAAATATTATTTATATTTTTCATAGTAAAACACAGTAGCTAACATGGGTCATCTCTATTGAGTATCCTTTAGATACCAAGTCAATCACTAGCTATTTAAAAAATAATTATAACATTGGATTTTTATAATTTATAAAATAAAAGAATAAAATTGTGGTTTTATAGTCAAAATGAAAAACAAATTAGCAACCATACAATGAGAACATAATAAATGAGGTTTGAAGAAGAGAAATAATCCCAAGTGGATCATCCCGAGTGAAACTTTATTGCCATATGGTTAGTATCAAACCAAATTAATAAAAAAAATCCATCATATGTGTGTTCATCATATTGTTTCCATGTTATTAAAATACAATGTAACTAATAATTTCTATATACACTGGACTTTACCCTCCTCTATGGTTGGGAAGCTAAAAGGATCCTCAATCGAGAGAACCCACTAACTCACCTTCTTAGTATAAAATAACACCCATTCATCACTAAATAAAAATGGATCTATTACATTCCTTAATTATTATGTAAGGGATAGAGAATAATGTAGAAGAGTATACTAAACCTAAGAATACCACCATGAAAAAATATTATCAAATTTCCCCACTATTGATCACCCTTAGATAACCCGAAGTAGACATGAAACATTAAACATGAATGTGTGGAGAATTGGGTTCAATAATGGATTCATCCTACAAGAGATGGATTAAGTTAGTCATTCATCATCTTGGGTGTTGGAGATCCTATTAAAAAAGAACCAGGAGAGAAAACGAGCAAGAAGAGAGAGGAAAATAACACATTATTAATAATATATATAATGTGAACACATAATGAATAAAATGTAGTATATAATAAAAAAGTAATTCCTATACTAAATTAAAACTCCCATCAAATGAGATAGAGAGAGAGATAGAGTCATAGGAACCCTTTTAGTATAGTGTAAAATAATTTAAATATGAGAAATTACACATAAGTCTTGGAACACATGGGGATGATTTATTACATGAATCACTTAGAATAGTTTCAAACATCCTTGTGGCAGTGGATTATTCTTCATATAATTATTTTAATCCTTCATTTGAATTATCCCTATGATATTCAAAATCACCTTCTTCCCCTTTAAATTCTACATGGTCATCCATGATTTTAGAAATTATTTTAAATGGTCAAAATTGATATTGCATTTATCACCACGGTGTAGAGTTTTTTATTCTATAATCTCCATAAAGTAAAATTATATTTCATGTATTTTAGTATGAATTAAAAATAAAATTTATGTTATTTTACATCTAATTTAATATATATATGATAAATGAGTCGGCCAAAATTCATGTTTAAATGGATATATATGATGTTTAGACTAATACATTTGATGTTTTATCATAAATAAGATGTGTTCATCCAACTCATATAATATATCTCTTTTCAATATTTTAAATTACTCTCAAAATATTTACTATATGACAAATCTTTTTATCCACAAAAATTATAAATATATATTCTTCCTTTTCAAAATATGTTATGTATACTTTAGTGTTAGATAAAATATGTTATGTATGAATCAAAATATGTTACACAAGACCCTTTTCTTCAGAATATGTTATTCAAGAATTTAGTAGTGAAAAATATGTAATGTACATAAAAATTATGTCAGAGATGCCCAAAAATATGCCACACATGAAAATTCAACTTAATTTTCAATGTTAAATATGTTACATAAAATCTAATTTTTTTTACACATCACCAGTAGTGTTAATGCTTTCCTTTTTTTCACTAATATAAAAAATTTGTTTTATGGACCATTCTCTGAATAAAAAACCTTACTCCTTTCCTTCGATATTATTATTTTTTATTTACATGGATAGCGCTTTTAAAGTTTGTTTGTAAACTTACACAACAAACACACACTCAACAAACCTTGAAGTTTTTAAAAATATGTTAGACCATGAATGAGTATTCCACACTACCCCAAATAAGGCTGATATTTTCAAAACCGTGGTACCCTACTTGAACCTAGTAAAAAAAGAACTATCTTATTCTATCTCATCGTGAATGATATCGTTGGGTATGGTAGATAACTTGTCCCATATTATAAGATATTCTTACAGATTTATTTTACCTTTATCAAATCCAAAAATCACAATTATATATTGAGTTTCGATCTAATAAAATTTATTTTCATTAGTGTTAAACTAGAGGCATATTATATATATTCATTTTATATCTTTAACTGAGGATTTAATTGTGAATGAATCTTACACTATCTCCTTAGAATGTGTAATCCAATTAGTAGAGGTTTTTTTTCTAATTTATTAATCTTCCTTACTTTACTATATCTCCACTATTCCCTAATAGGTCATAATCATCCATAACCTTCAAAGGGGGATCCGAAACATAGGAACTAAGTAGAAAACCCCTAGAATCCTCTATTATCAGGCATACCCATTTGTAGGGATATTTTGTTTGATTCATCTTGTTATGATCATTAACTCCACTAAAACCCTAAATCAAATGGTCCCTTGTCTATTAAACTACTATTTATAATTTTATCTGGAAAAAAAATATATTTTACTAGATAATATTATTACCAGTTTCCTTAGGAGTGAATAATAGTTTTTCCAAGGATACAAACTCTTCCCCAAATTCATGAAACCTTTAGAGTCCACCACCATATTCTTTACTTTCTTAGTAGAGGGTAAAATAAATTATTCTACCACTTATTCTACATTTATATCAATAGAATGTGATTGGGAGTCAATACCCTATCTGATTTAGTTTCATTTATGCTTCCTCCCAGAAGATTTTTGACTTCATGTCTTTCACTTGCAAAATTCCATATACCATATGTGTTGAATTTACTATCACCCAACACTGCAAACATATTATTTGTTTTGAATGATGAAGTCTCCTATAACTGCATGCACAAATGATCTATCTGATCCAAAGCTACTTAACTTTTTAGAGTATCTCTACACTCCTTACCAAATAGTGAACCTTATAAAGACCTTACAATTCTAGCCTCACTGATATGTAATTTTTCTATATCTCCCATAGGTGATTGAGATGATTGGGTCACTTCCTCATCATGAGAAATCCAGGTTCCCTCATCTTGAGGATTATCTACCAATGTCAAGTGATCTAAACTATAATTATCATTACAGTTACCAATGAATATAATTTATTTATTATTTTCTTCCTCATAATCCACGACCTCATACAAATTACTCACCTACTAAGGAGAAATTACCATCAGTAAACATCTAATCTTATAGTCAACAAAACCTTTAATTTATATATAATGTGACTTGAAATTATAATTAATAGTAGTCATGTCATGGTCTATATGATTACAAGAAGAATGGAATGTCTAGTCAGGAACCAAAGAAAACCATTTTTAGAAAATGGCATTCTACTTTAATTTTGATTATTATATAATCCAATGAAAGTTTCAAGACATTAGCCTCAACTTAAATACAATGGGAAATCAGATGACTAATGCCCTGATCATACTATTAGGGTATAGTTAATGTCAAACTATGTTTCTAATAAAATTTAAAGTGGAAATATTTTGAAATGGAAGTGGTAATCATAGTAAAAAAATACACCCCACCTTAGTAGGAGGATCATGATTCTTATGTAACTAATACAAAAAATGTAAGAGATAAAAAAACCATTGAAACCATTTGGAGCTCGAGAAGAAGAATTTATAATTTCATCCACAGCCAAAAATAAAAAGAGTATATGATGGAGTCAAGCAGACTGAGAGTTTCATTATCTCAAAGGCCTTAATATTTGATAAATAACCTTCAAATGAATCAGTCGAAGGTCGATGCTATCCAGAATGTTCCAACAGAGACCAATCTAGAAGAATAAAGGCCTCTGTGAACTCTAATGATGAGATCAGATGTTTGAGGACATTATTTACTAGTGAAAAAACTTTGGGGAAAATTTTTATACCTAGAAAATGAGGGATATTGTCTAGGTAAGTAAAGGGTAAAAATGGTTAGTGTCGAAGAACCACTGAGGAGGTGAGGAATACTTACCCCACTAATGGGGAGGGAAAAGATCTACCACCATCACCATTTAGGTCTCTCAGAGCCTAGAAGGTCAGTTCTCTACTAACTATTAATCATCTAGAAATGTTTTATTCATTAAATTACTTATCAAAAACTCTTCACAGATCTTGAAAAATGGCTTGTCACAATAAAATGAAAATGTGATTATGAATTTTTAATTAATTTAAAAAATTATATAAAAACAATTAAAACTCAAACTTTTTTCCACTTTCACAGAACAATCTAATTTATTCCAAAATCTAAAAAATGTGACAATTAAACATAATATGATAATTCATGGGATCCAAATCCTTAAAATAAAATTTTAAAATAATGAAAATATCATCTCTACTAATTCCTCATAAATTAACATTATAATCTCAATCTATCATTTTATACTAAGGTGAATTCATATTTCTCAATATATTAATTAAAAAACTTTCCAATAGAAAAACTAAAGAAATATCATAGATCCTACATGTATCTCAATTTTATAATTTCAAACTAATTATAAAAATTAATTAAATATCTTATTACTTATTTTGTAAATTTCGAACTTATCTCCCCAAAAATATAAGTTTATTCACTCAAGATTTTTAAAGTGGAGATTTTCTCATTCTCAAGAGCATGTATTAATTCTGGAGGCTTGATTACTTGCCATAATCTCAACATCATAGTGTCATAAATGTGTGTCAATCATGAAGTATTTTAGATGGATTTATTTATTTCTTTATGTTGATAGGTTTTAAATGTAAAAAAATTAGAGGCAAAACAGGGAGGGTTTTTGAAACAAAGTGAAATTGAATGAATAGAAAAAATTTATACTCAAGAATTTATCCTCGCTTCCCTTTTAAAAAATTAACCGTCAACCAAGTTAGTTTTTTTCTTAGGTACTCTAAACTTCAATAATTTCTACAACATTAATTTTCTTCCCCCATCTCCCAATTTTCATTAATTTTTTTAGTTTTTTTGTATAATTAAAAATTTCAGAAACAATTTGTGTTTTGTGGGAACAAGAGTTATATTTTGATCATTAAATAGTAGTGAAACCACAACCTATCTTATAAGTATTGGAAACCATACTTTTTACACATAAATATTAAATCATTTTAGATGAATATTTGATAAATTTAACAATAATATATGTTCGAGGATCAGAGAGGATAAGTGAATTTAGAATATGATATTCATATAAAATAGTTAAATAAAAGATCTATATCATTTCTTATTATGTTCTTCACAACTAGAACCCATCATTGAAATATCATACATAAAAACATTCTTTAGAGCATGGGTAAGGAAAACATAAGAAATGGTTTTCCTAAATCCTCAATAAGGATAAACATAAGAGATATATATCAATAATCATAAGTGAGAATAGGATAATTATAATTGAATGATAACATAATCTTAACATTATAAAATTATAACCATCAATTCATAGATCATAATCATGAAAAATAAAATACAATTTTATCAATAAAAATACATACGATATAAGAGAATGGAATGATCAATAGTTAATCATGAGACATGAAAATATATCAAAATCACAAGAAACAAGTTTTTGACAGGAATATAAGCATATAATATAATTTCCATATCCAAGGATCACTATCAATACTATCATAGTGGTTTCAGTTCACTCCCCATTCCATTATATCCTTATTCAAGGTTCACTCCCAAGATAATCTTGTTTGAAAATGTCACTTAATGAAATGAGTTAACTCCCCATTATAGTCTTTATTATCTAATGAAATATCATTATTTACCCAATTAATCTTAAGGCGATGTAATTTTAGTCCAAACCATCACATAATTAAAACCATATATATATGTGCCACAAGATCATAAAATATTCACTATATTATCAAATCATGACCAGTGGAAAGAATATATGTTTCTTAAAAATTTCATCGTTGTAATCATAAACTATCCAGAGAAATAATAAATATGATAAAATTTGATTATATACTTAATATGTCACAATAAACATAAAAGGATGTTGGTAGAGATAAAAATATATTTAAAATACCACTTGAATATTTCTTGAGGAAAACCCAATTTTAATTAGAAATCAACTCTTTAAAATTTAAAAATTTCCAAAATATTAAGGAAAAAATATTATTTGAAAATATCCAAGTAAAATTATATATTAATATTGAAAGTAAATATTATTCATTATGGAAGGTAAATCCATTCATGTGGTGTATGTTAAAATAAAAATTGCTTTCACATATTAGGTAAAAGTATAAAGTACCTTGTTCAAAAAATGATAAGAATATTCCTTAAATTTTTTTGATAGAAATTAGAAAATGGTTAAAAATTATTTTAATAAATCTTTTTATAATATTAAAAACATTATATAAATTTTTTTGTAGAAAATATGGATATGGAATATTATATTTCCAATCAAAGTGGAAAATATGGTCGGTTTTCCTTAAAAAAAATTATTTTGGTCTCTTGAGTACTTAAAGGTAATAAAAGAAAAATAGAAATATATAGAAATAAAAAGATAAAAAGAAAATAAATAAGTTTGGGGAGAGATATATCCTATAATTTTATCATCAGACTATATAATCATAAACAATCCCTGTAAAAATGAGATCGTAAGATAAAACCCTTACCTCAAGTTTATATTTCTTCACAAGTGATCTTGATACTTTATAGTAAATTTAAATTTATTATAATTCTATAATAAAACCATAATAATACCTATAACTCTATCCATGGTTAGATTATAAAATCTTATCACCCATTCAATAATAATATTTCATTATCACTCTCATTTTGGGTGTTAACTACTTTGTTTCCATGTGTGTATTGGTTTAGGGGTTATGGTACATGCACTTTGACTATGGTTAATTAATAAAAAATGTTAAAAATTATTGAAATATAATATATATTCATTTTTATATATTTTTAACCATTCAAATAAAGAGGTTATGAAAAATTAATGACATCACTATGTGGAGATGATTGTCCATACGTACACAAAAGTGATGTTTCCATTTTTCAATGTATAAAATAAAATAAAGGTAAGTATTAATTAATATTTAATGAATGATTTTTTTAACATAAATATCATATATAAAAATTAAATATATCATAATAATCATCTATTAATGATGGTGGTGTAAAATGAGTCATATATTTACGTGGATGCGGTAGTCCATACATTCCCATGAGAGATAATTTTGTCTCACATTGGATTGAGAATAAGTTATAAATGGTTTTTAAATAACTATAATAAATTCTAAGTATATTTATGATACTATATTAACGATTCTTTTTTATGTATGCAACAATTTTATTGGAATTAGAAGAAGAAATAAAATTGAAAGTGCATGGTCAAGATCTTTACCTATTCTTTGAGATCCCTCCTATGGATCACTCCCTAAGACTTGAATGATTAGTATTAGAAGAATAGAAGAATATATATGATTATGTAAAGATTCTAGTGTGGTTTTATAGTATGTATTTTCTGATCTAGAAGGTTAATATCTGGTGAATAAGGGATTATAATAGGTTATATTTTATAAGTGAGGTGATGGACACACAAGGAACTTCTTAAAGGATTTCAATAATTCATGGTCACCTTCATGGGAAAGTGGATCCAAATGGATAAGAATTAAAATTTCTAATAATATAATTCTCAAATATTTTCATATAATAATAATTTTATATGTTTGAGTGGCAATTGTACCCATATATCATGGATTAATCCCTTCAGTATAACCGTTTTAACTTTAAACATGGTGAAAAGATTCTACTGTTTTTACTATTAACTATGACCAAAAATTTATTTTGAATAAATTAAATTAAATTAATTAGTCTAATTGAAAATATATAATACATTTAAATATATTCAATTTCTATAAGTTTTATAATTTAATATTAATTAACTGTGCCAACCACAATAAAAACCCTTTTTTGAAAAATGAATTTTTAAGCATAAAACTTTTTTTACTTCCATTAATTACCTTGTAAACACCATTAAATGACTGTTAAAATATTATTTCTAGTATATATTATATATATTCCAATAAAAACATTAATTAATAGTGATTAAATTAATTTATTAAGATAAGAACACAGTGCACACAAACAAAATAATTTTTTATAAAAATGTATTTGTAATCCCAAAAATTAACTTATGCCAAAATAAATTATAATGATGATTTATTTTAAATTAATTATACAATATATAATAAAATTAAACTTAGGAAACTTTAATATCAAATTCATATCATAATAGATTATTTATTTGAAAATAAATTATAATGTTTATAAAAATCAGATTTTTTCCCTATTCACTGAAAATATTTTTTTTAAAAAAAACCAAAAACATTACTCTAAAATAATATTGACATGATAATTTTATGAATAAAATTAATTTCCTCAAATAATTTTTTTTATTTTTTTATATAAATTAATCCTAGTTTTCTGATTCTAAATTTTGATAAAAACCATTTTTGTAGAAAAAGTATTTTCAATGTGTAAAATGAATTTCCAGAAAATTGTGCCTTTTTTGATTTTGAATTTAAAAAAAATTAATGAATACAAACCTGTATATGTATATTTCGTAATGTGCTGATTAATTTTCATACCACCCAATTTAATAGCATTGTTAAAACAATTTGCTATATCACTATCCATATAGAACATTGGTTTTCTGATATATAAGTTATGAAATACTTCAAGATTTATTTTAGGGGGAAGATATATAAAATATTATATTATTACATTATACCCCCCCTTAAATTAAATTTCTAGATCAAAATTATTTCACTATGGTACAATAAAATGAGGAAATCTCTACTTTATCATATCTTTGGATATTTATTTAGCTTCCTTAAATTATAAATTCCTCCCAAGCCCTTCGACCAGGTGAGTAGTATTGTTCTTTATAACATTATCTATATGATCCTAAATTTACACTAGTTTTTATTCATAATAAATATCATGATACATGAAACACTTCATGAATATAAGAGAGGTTTGGTGGGAGTTCTAAATGATAAGATATGGTTTCTACTTAATCAAGAATATCTAAGGGACTAATATATATTTTTGATAAACATTATATTATTTACAAATCTCATAAAATTCATAGATATTGAAATTTACTGGAAAACATTCTCACCAATGTTGCATTCCAGATCTAATCGATGATTGTCGGTATAAATATTTTGTTGAATATGAGCTATATTGATATGATATCTAACGGTTCTAATCTTTTCTGATATCTCCTTATCTATCTTAGGTCCACATTTATTTCATTATCCAACTTCATCTTTGTAATTTTGATTTCTATACTTTTTTACATATTATGATTTAAAAGGATCTGTCTGAATTCTTGTGTGATTTATTTTATTGTAAGAAAAATCAACTAGAGGAGGGTGAAAATCCCAAATTTTTTTTAAATATAGATAGGTGGATTCGAACATTTCTTTTATGGTTTAAAATGGTTAGTCAGATTGGGCACATTTATGTAGATAATAAGAAGTACTAAAACATGACTCTATACATATACCTTGCTGAAAACTTCTTTATAACCTCATAGTAAACCCTAGATCCTAATAAGATACAATTGGATGTTCTTCCCCATATTCCCTTACCACTTTATTAATGTATATCCTATAATGATAATCAAGATAAAAATATTATATAATAATAAGTATTTGTACTGAATTCATAAGGAGATAAACTATTAACCAAATTATATCTTGATCTTTTTATGTTTTGGGGAGTCTAACAATGAAATCCATGGTGAAGTTTTTAAGTTTCTAGTTTAGTAGGGGTAATGGTTGTAACAACCCATTATAATTTAATTTATCATCTTTAACTTATTCAAATATCCAGAACTGAGATATATATTCAATAATATCTACCTTCAAGTTATCCCATTAGAAATACTCTTTCAAATCTCTATAAATCATCGTAATTTCATGTTGAATAAAGAATAAAGATCTATGAGATTATTCCAATATTCCCTTATCTAGGTTTGGTATTTATGAGACACATAATCAGTTACTGAACCATATAATTCCATCAAAATCATGGTTGAACTCAATAACAACTCTCACATTGTTTTGAAGGTTCACATAATCCTTTTGTTCCTCTTTAATATTTATATAGATAGATGGTTGATTGATCATTTGAGAAAGATAATATTTATACCCCACTTTCAATAGTTAAAGTAACATTCTTTGAAAATAAATGAATATTTTATCTTCTAGGATCCTCCTCATAGATAAGATAACATCATCTTTTAGGCTCAAATCATCTCCTCCTTGTTATCTTTTCTTAGGTGGTAGTGCATTGAGTAGTCATAATATTTAATTAAGTCCAACCATATTTTTAAAAAAAAAATTAAAATATTTTTCTATAAATATATACTTTAAAATTTTATGATAATTATACATGTCTCACCTTTCATCATAATGATAATTCCTCCATATATTTAATCCAAATATTACTACCGCTAACACTAAATCACAAGTTAGGTAATTTTTCTCTTGGCACTTCAATTGTTGTGAGGAATAAGCTATCACCATATCATTCTACATGAGAATATAAACCAACCCCTTATTTGATGGTTCACTATAAATAAAAAAACTTCTCCACTATAGTTTATTGTGTTCATAGGTTCACTGCAAAACCTTTTCCTCATTTACTTTAATTTTTATTCACATTCATAAGATTAAATAAAATTATCCCCTTTTTAGGTCTACATGGTTAGTGTATTGTATATACATGAGAAATATTTCACAAAGAGTTGGCAATATCCTTCAAATCTAAGAAAAATATGGATTTTAGTCACAATGGTTAGTTTGGCACAATTCTCAGTAACTTCCATCTTTGATGTATCAATCGATAAAACCTTTCACTAGATTATATTATCAAAATACGAGGCATTATATATCCAAAGTTCACACTTGGTAAAATTTTCATGTAATTTCTTATTCCTAAGGGTCTTCAGAATAATACTTAAGATATATTCATGTACTGAATTCATCTTGTAATGTATAATAATTTCATACATAAAGTCTATCAAAAACTAATCATGGTAATCTATAAATAATCTATTCCTTAAATCCATGATTATAGTGAGGGTATTAGTAAGACCAAAAGGATTCGCAATAAATTCATAGTGTCCGTACCATAAATAGAATGTTTTTTTGGTATGACTTTACATTTAACCCTCAATTTATATTATAGATATAAAATATTGATCATATAAAAATATCAAGATCCTTGTAAATGATTAAACAAATCATCAAAATGGGGAAAGGATACTTATTATTGATTGAGATTTTGTTAAGTTCTTTATAATCAATATAGAGTTATGTTGATATATCATTCTTATTAAAAAATATTAAATTTGATCACCATGATGACATAATTAAGTAAATGGTTAACTTATCAATATTTTATTAGAGTTTCGACTTCAATTCCTGAAACTCAATCATGAAAATTCTATATAGAGTATTTGAAATCAGTGTAGCATCATGTACGAGTTCTATTGGAAAATCGAGTTGATGAATTGGAATAGGAAAATGAAACTCTTATATAAAGGAATTTAAAAAATACCATACAATATGTATGTCCTCGATATTGAGTTTCTCCCTTACCATGTGAGATAAATACAAACTTCTAATAGTAATAATAACCCATTTAATGGATGAAATTTCCATTAGAATTTCTCATTTAAATCACACCAATAGAAAATAATAGGTTGGTTTAGAATATCAAATGTGAATTCCCTTACTCAGAAATTGTTATGGTATTTATATAAATAAATCCAATCCATGCCAAAAATCACATCAAATACAACTATAGGGAGAGTAAAAATATTTTTAGGGAACACATTCCCAAAAACTTCTATTGGGGAATATTTATTGACTTGAGATGTGATCGTCACACTATTACGAGTGTTTATGGATCTTTAAACAACTATTTATTGAGGTGGTAATGTGATACACTAATAAAATATTTCAAATATAAAATAATTGGTAGATATAAAACAAAATAAGACATTTTAAGTTTTACAGTGGATGGTAATTGAACCGTTCAATATTTATTTATAACAACCCACATCAGCAATAGTGATCGTTGTATGAACCCGAACCTTCTTTCCAGGAAGGGTTTTCCTTTTCTGAAGTTTTTGATAAAAGAGGAGTTTCTGGAAATTTTTGAAGTACACATCGTTTACTTTATGAGGACATGCCTTGTACCTCGTTGCCGCAGGAGGCCATGTGCTGGCCGGGTTCTGGCCACTCACACGGTCGTGTGGGTTGATGTGGAGGTCGCCTAAAGAGGTTTACGGAAATAATAAGTCCACGCCATGTACTCCAAAAGTACATTCTGTGTACTTTTTTTCATTAAATAGACCGGGGCCACATGTAACCCCCAAAAGCGTCTTCTTCTAGGTTTCAATCGTCCGAGACAAATCGTACCACACCGAAACTTCTCCGAGCCCCAAGCCTCCATCTATTCTCTGAATTGACCACCGTCAATTATGTTGGAACTGTAGCAGTGAGATCTTCCTTCTTCTATAATATCTTTTTCTAATTCCTCCTCCTTTTCTAGTTATCATGGGTTGAACATTTTAGACGTTTTTGTAGATATTCAATGTTCTAAGGAGATCCAAGCCCTATGGTTCAAGTATATCGATCTCCTAACATCAAGGTAGGTGGTTTGTGCCTTTCTATATAAATTCTTTGAGTATTTGTGAAAATTACACCAATACCCTTGAACAGTGTTATTGCGTGTTTCCTGTTTTGACCTTGTTGTTTTCCTTCTTTACTTATATGTCTGAGTAGAGGTTATTGTTTATGAATATGGTAATTTACTGTGATTTGGATGTTTTTCCCATGCATGTTTTTCCTGTTTATGACCAGTTGGTATAGTTTTTCCTATTAGGATATTTCCAGTTCCATGCCTAGTTATAGGATTGTGTGACTGTTATTCTTCCATGCTGAGATGATGTAGAATGCTAGCCAAGTAGTTCTTTAGGTTACTTTGGCCATTACGTGATGCAATACTTTCTAACTTTACACAGGGCACTGAGAACCTAGTGTAGTAGACCATAGGGACAATGGACGTAAGGGATTATTGAGAGTGTCTTTATAATACGATGCGAGACTATAGGGGGAATTTACATTGAGTGATTCCTCAGAGTGTCTGTACTTCCTCGACGTGGGCCACATGGGGAATGAGATGTTGAGTGCTTCCCCAAAGCCTTTAGTACGATACAAGACTATAGGGGTAATTGACGGTGAGTGATTTCCCAGAGAGTCTATTCTTTAGCTGAACTAGAGGGGTGAGATTGTGTGTGCCTCCCAGAGGGTTGCTACTACTTGTTGGTTGAACCATAGGGGTTAGGCTGTGAGAACTACCTAGGGGGTTACCTGTTTGTTCTACTTTCTTGAGTGGCTGCTTACTTGTTTGTAAATTATAGCTAGAAACTGTGGATTGTTGCTGTTGTGTACTTTCGTGTTTAATACTTTCAAAACTTTTACCTATTATATATTCAATGACTGTTAGGGATAGATCTTCGGGTGGTTGCCTACTGGGATTTTTGTCTCATACCCTATTTGTGTCATGTTTTTTGGCCAAAACAGATTATATTGTTGGAGGTATAGATAAGGGAAAGCACCCTTCTACTTCAGGTTCTTGATTACACTGGAGCTGGAGAGCATGAGACCAAGCTGAGGCTTCCGATGCTGAGGAGTTATTTATCTGTTTTCCTTTTGTACTTAGGTTTAGTACTATATTTAGAATTGTGACTTGTTTGGTTGATTTTATAGATGCATTTGTATCTTGCATCATTTATATATTTCACTCTAGTTGTTTATTTATCATTCTTCCACTGTTTATTTTTGTTGGATATTTATTGGTTCTTCCTTTGTATGTATTTGTGTACTTCCATTGTGTACTCTTCCCATGAAGACATAGTTTCCCCACTCTCACACCCAAGGCCCTCAATGATAGTCGGAAGCCTCTGGCATTCAGGGAAATGCGCTTGAGGCCATGTGACCTACTGGGTACAGGGCGCCTCGAGGTGGATTCTGGAACCAGAATGTTACAAAGTGGTATGAGCGAAATTTTTTTCTCTTGACTTATTTTTTGGAGCCTTTAGCTAGGGATAAATTGGAATTGGTACGTGGTAATAAGCTGTGCCCAAGAGTAGCTAACCCATGTACTGGGAGAATCCAATCTAGCTCATTTAATTTCAATTTTTCTAGTTTTTCAATTATTATAGTTTATTTGATTTCACCTTGAGTGATTCATATGTTTTTTTCTATTACAATGGATGTTATTGAGGTTCTATTTTTGTTGCAACCTGATGAGATGGGGGTTTTCCATCTCATGCATCATATAGGCACTTTCTAGAAATCACATGTCATACATCATTGCCATGTCATCTAGGATGCATTAAAAATTGCATGTTGTTGTGATATATTTTGTGTAAAATATGCATGCTATTGTGATATATGCCTTGATAAAAATATCTGCTTCTTGTTAGAGCATTGATTGTGTAAGGGTTTACCTGAATGAATGCCAGATTTTGGTTCTTGAGGTGTTATGGCCCCTCATAGACCAGAATTTGGTTGATCATGAAATTTTTTACCTTGTTTATAACTTGTATAAGATGCCAAGCTTTGATTCACGGGGAGTATAGGCCCTCACGGATCGGAATTTTGCACCTTAACGTGTGTTTTCTGTGTTTTCTGGGCTCCGGAGCAGTTTCTGTGGCTACTGCCTAGAAAAACCTAGAATACATGGCTCGTACTTTATGAATACACACCATGTAGTTTTTTACCGTGTCACTGACTATGTGGGCAGGCACACGGGGTTATAAAAAATCATTCAAGAACATGCTGTGTATGATACGTACACTCCATGTTGTAGTGACCGTGTGTCTACCAGTGTGACTAACGACACGAATGGATGAAACTTAGACTATACACATCGTGTCCTGATTCCACACACCGTGCCGTGTAACCCAGGTATCTGGTCATGTCACAAACACGAGTCAGGGAAATCTTTCAAGTACACGCCATTTTCATATGGAGCACACTTTGTAGAGTGAACTGTGTAGCCGACTGTGTAACTAACAACACAGGTCGGTTGGGACTTCAGTGTACACTTCGTGTTCGTATGGAACATGCCATGTCACTGACAACATGGGCTAGGTGAAGCTTGTTGAGTACACGCCGTGTCTACCTTGAACAAGTCATGTAGTTTTTTCTTAGGAGAGACGTGTGGCTTAACCATGTAGAAGAAATCAGGTAGGGAAAGGGGATTCAGGTACACGACGTGTGTAGAGATAACACGCAGTGTGTTTGGGGTGTTACACGACCATTTTTGGAAAAATTACACCCCCATATAAATGAATTAATGGAACATGTCGTGTAGTCTTTATACATGGTGTGTAGTCATTCTTTATAAATTTTGAATGCTCTCGTTCCTCTGTTCCCTTCTTATGCTCCTAGTTCTCAGTCCTTGGTAATGTGATCTAAAGTGTGCGTTTGACCTCGTAGAGTCATGGCACCGAGACGTCCTCTGGTTGTATGCCAGTTTCCAGGTGGTGATCAAATGCAAGATATGGCTGATCAGGGACTTCCCACAGATCCTCCTATTGTGCGATCCTTAGCACCAGAAGTGATACCAGTTATAAGAACCGATTCGTAGTTTAAGGAAGGATTTTTGAGGATGATTCAGACCTTCTAAAGAGCTCCACCTCCTGCCTCAACTATGGATGACTTGACACAGGTTTTCCAGTAGGAGCATCCTCCCACCTTCGCAGGGGAAAGAGGACCTCAGGCTGTAGATTCATGGCTGGAAGCCATGATGACGATCTTCGAGCATCTCGAGAGGCCTCCAGAGAGGTGGGTCAAGCCCACTACCTATATTCTACAAGACTCTGCCAAGAGGTGGTGGGACGTGATCTCACAGTTGGGGCATCAGCAGGTTTTGGTGTGGGAGGAGTTTCAGCACGTCTTTTATGACTACTTTTATCCAGAGACCCTGAGGGGCGACCGATCCCGGGAGTTTATGAGTATGGAGCAGGGTACTCTTTCTATCATAGATTATTCCTCTCGTTTCACTAAGCTTCAACATTTCACTCCCGTCCATAGAGGAAATTGATTTTTATTGGAAAGGAAGTTTGAGGATGGTATCAGACGGGAGATCTGCTTGCAGGTGAATATCTTCAGGATGACTTCCATTGCTTCCATAGTCAAACAAAAACCGATTAAGGAGCGCAATATGAGAGATTCTAGAGTTGAGAGCCAGGGAAGTTCCGCTTCCAGAGTTAGTGCTTCCATAGATGACAGCAGGAAGCGCCGTAGGGAGTCTACGCATGGTGATCCGAAGGAACAAGAAACATCTTTAGGTATCCAGGTAGTATGCTACCAGTGTGGAAGGGCTGAGCATACGAGGGCGCAGTGCCAGAGATACCCAGTGGAGTGCCGATCCTGCAGAAAGATGGGTCGCCTTCAGCGCTTCTGTCAGGTTTTCTCTCCAGTAGCTGGTGACAGGGGTTTATCCATGACTCCTCGTTCAGGGGCAGCACCACCAGTTTCTCACCAGTCTGGAAACTGGATTTCTTCTGTCTGTTTGGGCTGAGGTGGAGGTCAAGGCCATGGTGGTCAGTCACTGGTCATTCAACGACAGTAGGGTGGATTATCTCAGAGTGGTCAAGCAAGGTCACTGGTCCGTGGTAAAGGTCAAGATTTTGTATTGGAGCATACCCCGCAGGAGCAGGATCTCAGACCCTCTACAGTTTGAGGTACGATCTTAGTAGCCTCTGTTTTATATTCTTCTCTTTTTTATACAGGGGCTTCCCATAACTTTATCTCAATTTCTTTTGTGGAGAGCCTTGGGCTCTGCATCGTTTCCTCTACCGATACATTGACTTTAGACATGCTGTTGGGGAGTAGAGCAGTTAGTGTATGTCAGTGCAGAGAGTGGCCTCTTGAGGTTGCGAGGTGTCACTTCTTATGGGACCTTTATGTCCTAGAGATGAAAAGCTATGTTGTAATTCTCGGAATGGACTGGTTAGTTCCCTTTAAGACAGTCATTGATTTATATCACTTTAGGGTGAGTTTCATATCACCAGAGGGTGGATATTTTCTTCATCGAGGTGAGTGGGATGTCCAGGAGAGTAGAGGAGGACCCAAGAACCATGATCTAGGTGGAGTTAGAGCTTAGATTTCCAGTCTGTATCTGGATGACCATGGGACTTCGCAGTTAGACTTTCCTCCAGTGGTGGATCATTTCAGATATGTCTTTACAGATGACTTTTTAGGGTTGCCTCCAGAGAGTGAGGTAAAATTTTCGATTGAGCTCATACCAGGAGTGTAATCGGTGTCCAATCCTCCTTATAGGATGGCTACGCCTGAGTTGCAGAAGCTCAAGAAACAGTTAGAGGAGTTGCAGGAAAATGGTTTCATCCGACCCAGCACTTCTCCTTGGGGTTCGCCTATCCTATTTGGGATGAAGGCAGACATCACCCTTAGGATTTGTGTGGATTATCGGAAGCTTAACCAATTTAAAATCAAGAAGAGATATCCCTTTCCTAGGATTTATGACCTCTTTGATTAGCTTCGAGGAGCTTAGGTGTTCTAAAAGTTTGATTTGAGGTCCGATTATCATCAGTTGCACATTAGATCATCTGATATACCTCTTACAGCTTTCCGGAGTAGGTTTGGTCTATACGAGTATATGGTTATGCTGTTCATCCTCACGAACGTGCCTGCAATTTTCATGGCACTGATGAACCAAGTGTTTCATCCATACTTTGACTCTCTTGTGGTGGTCTTCATGGACGATATCTTGGGGTACTCTCACAGTCAACTTGACTATTCAATCCTTCTTGAGATTGTTTTGTGTACACTAAGGGAGCATCAATTATATTCTAAACTCTCAAAATGCCACTTATTGATATATCAGATTCACTTTTTGGGCCACATTATCTCCTAGATAGAAGTATCAGTGGACCCCGAGAAAGTGAAAGTAGTAGTTTCCTGGGAGCCGCCGAAGAAAGTCTTTGAGGTGAGGAGTTTTTTGGGGCTAGATCAATACTACAGACACTTCATTCAATACTTTTCACGCTTAGAAGCACCACTGACGGGTCTGATCAAGAAGGATGCAAAGTTCTTGTGGTCAGATTCTTATGAGTCATCCTTTCAGAAGCTAAAGGGGAGGTTGACTTTAGCACTGATACTAGTCATTCCAAATCCAAGAAATAGCTAATCTATTTACTGTGATGCTTCATGTATCGGGTTGGGAGATGTGCTTATGCTTGGAGATGGAGTCGTTGCGTATGGGTCTCGGAAGTTGAGGCCAAATTAGAGGAACTACTTGACGCACGATCTCAAGTTGGTAGATATTGTTCATGCCTTACACTGTTGAAGACATTAACTTTTGGGAGAGCATTTTTTGGTTTTCATTGACCACAAAATTATTAAGTAAATCTTCACTCAAGGTGATCTAAATTTGAGACAGCGCAGGTGGGTTGAGTATCTTCAGTCCTTTGACTTTGAGCGTGCCAATATACCTGGGAAAGGCAATGCAGTGGCTGACACATTGAGCAGAAGAACTCAGATACATGCAGTTTGGGAGGCCGGTCGTGAGTGGAAGCTTATGGATCTGTTCTCTGAGATGCATCTGGAGTTGCACGACAGATAGGGGAAAACGTTTCTTTCTTCTGTAGATATTACCTCTAAGCTTCTTGACCATGTTCGAGTAAGGCATCTATTAGATTATGAAGTCCTAGTCCTACGGGTAAGAATGTCAGGTTAGAACCCTACTCCTGGATGGAAAGTAGGCGGGGATGAGATCGTGTGTTTCCCGGTACGCCTATGGGTGCCAGTAGATATACGTGAGGAGTTGATGCGGGATTTTCATTCCTAAATTTTGGAAGTTCATCCTGGTTTTACCAAGATGTATCAAGACCTACACCGTCAGTATTGGTGGCCAGGTATGAAGAATGATGTTTCCGGTTTCATTATGAGGTGTTCCACTTGTCAGCAAGTGAATGCGGAGCATCAGCGACCAGCAGGGCTTATTAAATAACTAACCATTCCCGAGTAGAAGTTGAAAGGTGTCGTGATGTATTTTGTGATGGGGTTTCCAAGGTCTCCTCGAGGGAATGATACTATTTGGGTTGTCATTGATAGGCTTACGAAGGTTGCTCACTTTTTTCGATCAAGGAGACCTTTAATGTTGATGAGATGGGACGATTGTACATCCGTGAGATTGTGCATCTGCACTGAGTTCCACACTCTATAGTTTTAGATAGGGATGAACATTTTATTTCTTGGGTCTGGTAGGGACTACAGAAATCTTTGGGTATGAAGGTGTTTCTGAGTACATCCTACCATCTTCAGACAGATGGCCAGTCCGAGCATACGATTCATGTGCTTGAGGACCTTCTCCGAGCTTGCATTCTAAAATTTTGAGGTTCTTGGGGGAAGCATATAACTCTTGTATATTTTTCCTAAAATAATAGTTTTCAATCAAATATTCAGATGGAACCATAAGAGGCTTTTTACGGTAGGCCATGCCGATCACCCTTATGTTGGCTGGAGGCAGGAGAGGCAGATTTGCTGGGACCTCGTCTTGTTCATGAGACCACGGAGCAGATAGAGTTGATTCAGAAGAGGATGACCACTGCACAGTCCCGTCAGAAGTCTTATGCTGACCAGTGGAGATGACCTCTGAAGTTCGAGGTCGGGGATCAGGTTTTCCTACTTGTTGCACCGAGGTTGGGTCACAAGAGGATTTAGAGACAGGGTAATCTTTCACCGTGGTACATCGGACCATTTGAGGTGTTGGAGAGAGTTGGGCTGGTTGCCTATCTGTGTTAGTTATCTCAGAGGTACCAGGCTATGCATGACGTCTTTCACGTTTCTTAGCTCTGATGTTACTTTCTAGACCCGTCTCATGTCTTTCAACCTGTGGAAGTTGATCTTGAAGCGTATGAATCATTTGAGGAGCATCCTATCCGGATTATCGATCGTAGTACGAAGGTTATCTATGAATAGTATATTCCTCTAGTACGAGTGCTATGGTAGTACGGGCGAATACAGGATGAGACTTGGGAGAGGGAGGCCGATGTATGATTGTAGTTACTGGAGCTGTTCGAGGTTTCTTCTTCTACGCCTTGTTAGGGAAATTCAATGACAGATTTCTTTAAAGGGGGAAGTTCATTGTAACATTCCGGTTCCGAAATCCACCTAGAGGTGCCCCATACCCAGTATGTCACATGGCCTCAAGAACATTTCCCTGAATTCCAGAGGCTTCCGACTAGTAGCGAGGGCCTTGGGTGTGATAGTGAGGAAACTATGCCCTCATTGGCAGAGTACACAGAAAAAGTACACAAATACATACAATGGTGGAAGAAGTAAATATCCAACAACAGTAAACATTCGAATACTGATAAATAAACAACTAGAGAAAAATATATAAATGATGCATGATACAAATGCGTCTAGGAAAGAAGCCAAACAAGTCACAATGCTGAATATAGTACTAAACCCAAGTACAAAAGGAAAACAAATAAACAACTCCTTAGCATCGCAAGCCTCAGCTTGGTCCCTTGCTCTCCAGCTCCAGTGCAATCAAGAACATGAATTAGAAGGGCGTTTTCCCTTATCTATACATGCAACAATATATTCTTTTTGGGCCCAAAATCTTGACCCAAACAGGGTGTGAGACAAAAATCCCCGTAGGCAAACACTCGAATATCTATTCTTAATAGTCTGTGAATATATAGCAGGTAAAAGTATAGAAAGTAGTAAACAGGAAAGTACACAGGAGCAATAATCCACAATTTCAATCATGTAATTTACAAAAAAGTAAGCAACCACTCAAGCCAGTTGAACAAACAGGTAACCCATTGGGTAGTTCTCATGGCGTAACCCCTATGGTTCAACCAACAAGTACAAGAAACCCTTTGGGAGGAACACATAGTCTCAACCCTCTAGTTCATCTAAAGAATAGACTCTCTGGGGAAGCAGTCACCGTTAATTCCCCCTATAGT
Source organism: Viscum album (assembly GCA_963277665.1). NCBI lineage: Eukaryota > Viridiplantae > Streptophyta > Magnoliopsida > Santalales > Viscaceae > Viscum > Viscum album. The sequence continues at coordinate 1,649,757,713 of OY728136.1, forward strand.
CTCGTATCATACTAAAGGTGCTCTAGTGAAGCACTCAATGTCTCATTCCCCCTGTGGCCCGCGTCGAGGAACTACGGACACTCTGAGGAAGCACTCAACATCAATTCCCCCTATGGTCTCGCATCGTATTATAAATACTCTCTGGAGAATCCCTTACGTCCATTATCCCTATGGTCTACTACACTAGGTTCTCATAGCCCCATGTAAAGTTATCAAGTATTGCATCGCATAACAGAAAAAGTAACCTAAAGAACTACTTGACTAGAATTCTATAACAACTCAGCATGGAAGAATAACTGTCACACCATCCTACAACTAGGCATGGAACTGGAAATTTTCTAATAGTCAAAACTAGACCAAACGATCATAAACAAGAAAAACATGCATGGGAAAAACATCCAAATCATAGTAAATTAACATATTCACAAACAAAAACCTCTACTCAGGCATATAAGAAAAGCGGGCAAACAACAAGGGAAAAACATGAAACACACAATACCCCATTCAAGGGTATTGGTGGAATTTTCACAAATACTCAAAGAATTTTCACAAAAAGCCACAAAACACCTACCTTGATGTTAAGAGATAGATATACTTAGACAACGGGGCTTGAATCACCTTAGAACGTCGAAGATCTATAAAAATGTCTAAAATGTTGAACCCAAAATAACTTGAAAAAATGGAGTAATTGGAAAATGATGTTCTAGAATAAGGAAGAGCTCACCGCTGCGGTTCTAATGCAATTGACGGCGGTCGATTCGTAGAACAGACATAGGCTTAGGGTCTCGGAGAATTTGCGGCACCGTACGGTTTTTCTCGGCTGAATGGAACCTGGAAGAAGACACTTCTGGGGGTTAGACGCGACCCCGATTTGTTTATTGAAAAAAAAACAATGTATACAACTTGTACTTTTTGAGTACATGACATGCACTTATTGAATCCGTACTCCACTTTAGGTGGCCTCCACATCACCCCACATGATATTGTGTGTGGCCAGGACAAGACCAAAACACGACCTCCTGCGGCAACTAGGTACATGGTGTGTACTTGAAAAATTTCCAAAAACTCCTCTTTTCTCAAAAACTCCAAAAAAAGGAAAAACATACCTAATAAGAAGGTCTGTGTTCTTACAGTTCTAATGGATTTCTCAATATCTCAAGGATTAAGACGTTTCTAACAACGATAATCATAATTAACCCTAAAATTTGAAATTTTTTAGCATTTTTTCCCTACTACTTATAATTATAAAATTGGAGTGTGGGTGTTGAATTTTGTGTAGATTTCTCTCTATTTTCATTAGTAGATAACTTCTTCTTATTACATGAATATTTGTTTTCACGATGAACTTATTTTACACACATAATTTTTTTTCCAGTCCCCATAAGACAATATCATCCATGCTTCTTTCCAATTTTTTGATATAATGGAAATATCATCTTCTTCCCTCCATGGATTTTTTATTATAATTTACTTTAAATTCTAAATTTATTTTCTTATCAAGACCATGAGATTGAAGGGTGAATTCAATATCCATTTCCACCTTGATAGCACATCACAAAATTTATTCATAGCTATAATAGTCTCTTAGGGATAATAGACTAAAAACACTTTTTCTCAATCCATTACATAATTAATAAATCTTATTTTATGGTTCAATATAAATACTAGAAGTGTGCTACACCTGTATTGTAAAATTTACTTTATAAGTATCAATCGATTTATCATAATTTTTATTAATTTTAATGAATTCCTTCTCTAAATTTGTATGAATAATATGGATAAAGAAATTATTGAAAAATAATATCAAAAACTCAACCCCTAATTGGAGATAATTTGTTCCCATTTCTTAGAATTGTTTATAATATTTCACTATCGATCCACTTTACCTTCCCAAAGATAAAAATCTAAGATAAAATTTTCAGGTTCCGAGTACTGGTGAATTAAAAATATCTTTTTATTAGTACTTATACAATACTCAAGAATTATTTTATTTTAATACCCACAAAAATAATATAGACATTTCCTCATGAAAGAAACAAAAATATCTTGTTCCTTTTTTTGGTTATTTGAAATATCAGCATGATTCATGGAATGAGAAATTTGTGGAATAATATGAAAAAGATTTTTCATTCCGACTCCCATAATATTTTGTTTCTTAGAGGTGAAATAATTTCATTTTCCATCACATTAGATATTAACATAGATTCATTTGGTTTAAACCATTCAATGAAAAATAATTATAGTATATGTTACAATAGTCATACAGGGAAATCATATACTCATGAAAATAATTTTTAAGAAGTATAAATAAAGAATCTTTATTTTTAACCTATTAAACCTAATGTTTAACCTAGGCCATTCATTTTCATTATCTATTTAAATATTTCATAATTTATCTTAAGTAAAATGTGAGTAAACATTATAATATCCACCAGGAGTGTCAAATGAGTTGCACAGAAAGGGCCCATTCACTGTGCACTAGAATAATGGCCAATATATACTCTGCCAATTATTTTTAGGGTTATCAACCCTAGATTCATCAATTCCAAGACAATATCCACTTGTATTATCAGTAGATGGATGTTTTTTATTAGGGAAGCCACAAACCTTTCTTTACCTTAACTTAGGTTGTTTTCCTATACTTAATATTATTCTAAGGGTTCTCACAAACGTTTCCACATTATAAAAGTTACTAAATAATTCCTTTGATACTAACTATAGAAAAAAAAATTTTCATAAAAAACATTACATAATTTTGGATGAATATTAAATAAATTTCATAATAATACACTCTTGGGGACTGTAGAGGTTTAGCGTGATTGGAAACATGTATACCTAAATAAATTACGAATAAAATATATACATTATTTAAGATTATGTTATTCATAACTAGAACCCTTTTTAAATATATCTTACTTAAAAAATTTCTTTAGAACCCAAGGAAGGGAAACATAAGGAAGGGTGTGATCTGATTATCAGTAAGGGTAAACATAAGAGATATCAATCAATGATCATAAGAAAGAATAAGATAAGAAAAAGGGTACGAGAACATGATATTAATAATTTAATATCAAACCCATCAATTCAAATATCATAATCATGAAACATGGCATAATATATTGTCATCCAAAATACATATGACATAAGAGTATTAAATCACAAATAGTAAATCACAATCCCTGAAAACATATCATAAAAATAAGATATAAGTATTTTTCATGAACATAAGAATGAAAAACCATTTCCTTAGTTAAGGATCACTGCCAATACAATCATAGTGGATCAGGTTCACTCCCTATTCTATAATTTCCTTAGTCAGGGTTCACTCCCAATACTATCTTTTTGGAAAAATTACATTAATGATTTGGTTTCACTTCACATTATAGTCCTTATTATCTCAGGATATATCCTTCTTTAGCCAATGCATTGTATGTCTATATAATTTCACCCCCCTTCACATAATTAAAACCATATATATGTGTTCTATAAGATCATAAAACATTCGACATATCCTCAAAACATAACCCATGGAATAGATACAAGTTTCATTGAAAGTTTATCATTATAATAATAAATGATATGATAAAGGGTAAATATGGTATCATTGGATAAAATCCCTAATATATCATATGAAACATCAAAATGATTTTGTTATATATAAAAATACCTTTAAAATATCATGAGAACATTTATTGAGGAGAATATATATATTTTTATTTTAAGACACTTATTTAGAATATATATATATTTAAAATATTGAGGGAAATATTTTCTTTGAAAATAAAAAATGAAAATTATAATTTAATCTTCAAGGAAATGAATATTCATTATAATGGATAAATCTGTTAATGTGCTATATGTTAAAACAAAAATTAATTTCACATTTTTCGTAAAAAATCAGAAGCATGTTTTGTTGGAAAAAGCTAGAATTATTCACTTAAAAATATTTTGATTTAAATTGAATCATTATTAAAAATTAATTTAATAATTGTTTTTATAATATTAAAAAAATTATTTAATTTTTTTTAATAAAATATGGATATGGATGAAAAGATTCTTGTGTGAAGAGAAAAACATCATCTATTTTCCTTTAAAACATCATTTCATTTGCCCAAGTACTTAATGTAAAGAGAAATTAAAAGATAAAATGAAATATCAAGATATAAAAATAGTAATAGAAATTAAATAAATATTTGGAGAGATATATCTTATAATTTCTTTTTCCTAAAATACAATCTTAAAAAATCACTGTAAAATTGATATTGTAACATGTAACCCATACTTGTAGTCTATCTCTCTTTATAATCACTATATCCTCCTGTATAATAAATTAAAACACAATATTATTATATATAAAAACTATAATATTACCTATAATACCATAAATGGATTATATATTACATCTTATCACCCATTCATTCACAATATTATATTATCTTCTCATTTGAGGTGTTAACTTATTTATTTTTCATGTAAGTTTTCATTTAGTGGTTAGGGTCCTTGCACTTTGATAATGGTTTATTAATATAAGTATTTTTAATCATGATATAAATACCATATATATATATATATTTTATACATATTTAAAATAATTCATTTAAATCACTAATGACAAATGAATTACATCACGATGTGGAGACTGTAGTTCATATGTATGGATGAGCGACATTTCCATTTCTCGATGGATAAAATGAAATATAGGTAAATGATAATTAATATTTATAGAATAATTATTATAAAATAAATATTATATATAAACATTAAATTTATCATATTTACCAACCATGAATGATGGTGGTGGAAAATGACTCGTATTGCTATGTGGAGGTGGTAATACACACATACACACACATGATACTTTCATCCCCCATTGAATTGAGGATAGGTGGAAAATGGTTTTTATATAATTATAATAATGTTTGAATATATTCATTATTCTTTATTCTTCATTTTTTGTATAAAATTTTTTATAGGAAGTCGAAGAAGAAATAAAATTAAAAGAGGTTGGTTAAGATCTATAACTCTTCTTTGATAGACCTACTTTAGATCACTCCTTATTCCTTGAATGTATGGTATTAAAACAACATGAAAAGATTCAGGATTAAGATAAGTATTATAGGAATATATTTAAATAGATATTTTTTGATATAAAAGTCTGAAATGGGGTGAATGAGGAGAAGATGTTCCCTTTTATAAGTGAGGGGAGGGTCACACAAGTGATGTGTTAAAAGATTTCAATGGTTTAAGGTCACTTTCATGAGAAATTGGATCTGAAAGGCCATTCATTATAAGTTTGGATAATATAATGCTACAATTTCTTTAAAAAATAATAATTTTAGAGTTATTTGTGGAAATCATACACTTATCTCATGGATTAATCCTCCGTTAAACATGTTTTAACATTAACCATCATTTTTTATGATTTTAACTATTCAAGATGAAAAAAATTAAGTTTACCGTATTAAATTATATTAATTATGATGATTAAAAATATGGAATATATTATACTAGATTTAATTTCTATAAGTTGTAGAATTTAAGTTTAATTTATCATCAAAACTACCCCAAACATCTGTTTTAAAAAAATTATTTTTAAGCGCAAAACATAATTTACATGCTTTAATTTATTTAAAAAAAATCGTAAAATTAATTTTAAAATATTATATTTATTATATAATTTATATATTTCATAAAAACCATTAATAAATAGATATTAAATTAATTTATTATGTTAAAAAATCACTTTTCAGATAAAAACTATTTTTTTAGAAAAATGCGTTTTTAAGACCAAATATTTTCTTATTAAAAATAAATTATAATGATGATTCAATTGTAATTTATTATATTATTTATAATAAATTTATACTTATATTAATTTAATTTCAAAATAAAAACCTAATGGGTCTTTTACTTGAAAAGAAATGACAATTTTTTAAAAAATTAGTAGTTTTCAATGTTTAATGAAAAGTAAATTTTTTAGATAAATACTAAAAATTCTGCCTAAGATATTATTGAAATGAAAAATTTTAAAATTGTATTAATTTACTCAAATAGAAATTATTTTAAATTATACAAATTATTTTTTAATCTAGCATGAAAAATTGTGATAAATACCATTTTGAGGAAAACCTATTTTTGAAGCGTAAAATAAATTTATTCAAAAGTAAGTAATTATTTATTATTTATTAATAAATTAATTTTATTTAATAAAAACCATTATAAATATTTTTCATAAATTGGTTATTACTTTTTGTAACTTCATATTTAACTGTTTTATTATAAGGATTTTCTATATAGTGTTTCATATAATATCTGGGTTGCATGTAAGACATAATATCAAATAATTAAAGTTTTATTTAAAATGAAATACATATAAAATATTGGGGTGTTATATAGTTGATATATAATATTTAATCAAATATTTATAGTATGATTATTCTCCCCAAAAAGCTTCCAAATGATATTTTTTTTAATTTTAGCTCAAATACATTTGTCAAGGTAATAGAATACAACTCATATTTCCTATACCCCACACTTGACTTGAAACAAAATAATGTAATTAATTATATATTATGTTGGAATGGTATATATGGAATGTAATTTGGCTACTTAAAAAGTTATTTCATGCATAATTTGGGATTAGTAAAAATACTAGATATAAAGAGAAGGCTTGAAATATAAGTTTAATGAAAAAATGGGCTTCCAAAATGCTTCCTCAATTAGACTTCACATTATTCATTAAATATGATAGCATTGAATAAAATAAATATACAAATTTATGGATCGAAAAACAATCCTAATTACTATTAAGTAATAAATAAATGGAAAGAATGTTTAAAAAAACATTAGAAACCTCTACTGTTAGTTGTGCTATTCATTTTTAGATAAGACTAGTGCCCTTGAGTTTCACATTAAATAAAACTTAATTAAATAATAACATTAAGAATTAATTTTTTTATAAATCATTAAATTCCTTAGAAATTCAAGTCATGTGTATTTTTCTGAATGTTTCAAGGTGGTTTATATTTCACAAACTATTCAGTGAAGCTCAAAGTATCCTAAAAAACATTCCAAAAAATCAAAAATAGAATACTAAACATTAAAAACTAAATTGATTATTTCCAAACCCACATAATTTGTGTTTTAATATCCAATTATTGGTATAAAAAGGAAAACAATAGATTTTATCAATGAATTTTATCAGGCATTAAACAAAATAGGGTAGAAAAAAGTAATAAAACCTGACTTATTGGAAGTGTCAACTTTGAGTTAAGATACTAACTTCGACCCACTAACAATATAAAATAAAAACCAATAAATTAAACATGATAAATTTATTGAAAGAATAATAAATATTAAGAGAGTAAAATTAAAATATAAAATAATAATTTTTTATTTAACTCCCAAGTGGGTTTGATGATTTTTCAACCCCTAGAAAGGTAGTTGTAGTGGTTATCCAAAATCTATTTATTGGCATGGTTTCTTTGAAATAAACCACAAAATATCATTTATTACAGTGTGTATTAATTCATACTAGTCATAGATAATCTCATGGATAGAGTACTAATAGTCCATCCCTATAACTATCAGGTACAACATTCATAGAATGGGTTTGATTAAGAATTGGCTCTCCTCTTTTTTTACTAATTGTGTGGATCCTTATTCAATATATAGATCTTTCTCATGGTGTGATGTTTTAATAATTTAATCATGGGGAAAGTTAATGAATAGTTAATATTTAATGAAGTTAAAACAAGAAGAATCAATATTAAAGTATTTCTCTATAAACAAACAACTTTTCACTCAGTTTTTTCTTTAAAATACATTAGTAATTGCTCATTAACTCCCTTCAATAATAATTCATTGTGTTTAGGGAACTCCAAGTGTTCCTCTATAGGTGCATATTATTGTTCATTTTTATCCTATTGTGAAATTTATATGTTTTAAGTATTTAAAAACCATATAGTGTAGGCTTTAATTGTAAATTAATTTTTATTAAAATTAGAAATAAATAATTTCAAGATAGAGTTATCTCATTGTATTGTCTCGAATACCAATTTTTCATCAATAAAAAGTTAATATTGATTATATGTTATTAGGGATGGAGAAATATAGTAAATATTCTCAATTTCTCTTCAAATTATACCATCTCAGTGGTTTCATCTTTTATATCCCTAGATAGATAGATCATGGATCACTTTTCTCATTCAAATATGGTAGAACCATATTAAAAATTATATTCTAAAAAAAGACATCATTTTGAATAACAAAACTTTTATCTCACACATGTGTATCTACTGGTAGTTATTCTTCAAGAATATCATCTAGTAATATCTAGGTAGGTTATAATGATAGTAAGTCTCTAAATAATTCTTTCTCCACCTACTTAGGTTATTTAATTTTAAAAAATGAGTGTGGAAAAATCCTCCATCACTTCCTCTTGTTAATGTTGCTCAAGTTATTGTTTGTTGTATATAAGAAGGCATTATACTATCATTTTAATTTGGTTACTTACTAATTAATTTCATTTCTAACATTCTATTGTATAAAAAATTCTTTATTCTTGATGTCTCACATTATATTAGTTTGTCTATTCATAATAATATGAATTTTAATACATAATAGATAGATTTGTTTCAGTTTTTATATAAGAAAAGAAAATTATTTACAAAATGGGAAAGGAACAATAAGTAATTGACTGAATTTGGTTACTTAAAAACCACACTATATTTTGACACATGTATCATGGGGTGGAATAAAATATTATTTATATTTTTACTAGTGAAGTAGAGTGGTAGATCAACATTGTCTCTATTGAGAAACCTTGAGATTCCAAGTCAATCCCAAATTTTCCAAACACTTATTATATCTTTGTATATTTATATTTATTAAAACAAAAGAATGAAATGGGGTTTTATACTATAAATATGAAATATAAAGATAAAAATTTAATTCATACAGAATGAATGTGATAATAAGAAATGAAAATACTCCCAAGAGAATCATCTTGAGTGAACATTTATTAACTCATGTCCACTCTCATACCCACTTAATGATCACACTCCATCATATGTGTGATCATCAACTTGTTCAATATTTTTGAATACATAGTGCACCTAACAATCACTAAGTACACATTATTTGTACCTTTTCTATAGTTAGAAAGATAAAGGTATCCTTAGTTGAGGGCACCCTATAACTCACTTTGTTGTTTGAAATCACACCCTTTTAACTATTATTCCTCAACGATCCATAGAATTCCATAATAATTATAGAATGGAGGTAGAATAAGGTATAATAAAAACCAAATTATATGAAAACCACTACGATGAAACACTATTTCCTTTTCCCAATAATTATCATCCTTAGAAGAGCCCTAAGTAGATAGAAAACATATAACTTAAATGTGTAGAGACTTGGGTTCAACACTGTATTCATCCCCTGAAGATCCTTCTGGTCAGTCACTCACCATAATGAGTTTTAGAGATCACAATTAAATTGAATAAGGTGCCGAAATGGTAAAAATATTGAGAGGAATTTATTAAAAATTTATATAATGTGAATACAGAATGAATAATATAAAATGGACAATAGAAAAAAACCTAGAGTAAACCACAACTCCCCTTCAGTGAGAAAGATAATTTAAATTCCCCTTTTGGTTTTGGGGAATACAGTTTAAATAATATGAAACATGTATGAACATGTGGATTATTTCTTGCATGCTTGGCTCGACTATGTACAAAATTCTATGTCTCAGCAACTTATTTTTAATCCCTAGTTTTGGAATCTTATTTTGAATTACCCCCAAGATATTTAAAAATTTCTTATTTTCTATTGAATCCCATATGTTCACCCTAATTTTGGAAAGTATTTTAAATTAATAGGAATAGTATATTAGGAATCACCATGACATATATATTTTTTTCTATCAATTTCAATAAAGTATAAATATATTATATGACTTACACTATGAAAGGAAACTCAAATATTTGATATTTAGCATTTAATGTGATATGTATAATGCATGAATTTTACTAAATTTTATAATTAAGGGGTATGTATGATATTCAAACCAATATGTATAATGTTTTCTCATGTGTAATATGTTTTTCTCTAATAAATACACCATTTTACTTTTACATATTTTCATTTAAGATAAAAATATGTTACCAAAAACTTATGTTTCACACATAGAAATCTTATATATCACTTTATATATTTAAAAATATATTATGTATCATGTTCTTGAGTAATTATGTTAATTAAGAATCCAAAAATACAACACATTATCCTTTTAATTAGAAAATTATATACATGAGTTCAATAGTGAAAAATATTCCATATATTTAGAGAATTATGTTATGTGTTCCCATTAAAATTCTAGACATGGAAATTATTCTGAATATGAAAATTAATATATGTTAAAAAACTTTGAAAGAATTTCTTGCATCATAAGAAGTTTATATAATTTTCTATTTTTATACTCATTTAAAAATTGTTATGTATTTCCTATTTTGTGCAGGAAAATCCTTACACATAACAATAGTTTTCCAAAACTCTTCATAGCTCTCAAAAATTTCCTATCATAATAAAAAGACAAATAAAAAGTATGTATTTTTAATTAATATATAAAATTTAAATAGAAAATTAAAACTCAATATTTAATCAAATTTCACAACAAAAATTAATTTATCTATAAAACATAAAAATGTGATAAATGGATATAAAATTATAATATTTTCATATTAAAATAATTAAAAATATAAAGTAAAAATAATAAAGTTTTTTAGAAATGTTAGTGTACTCCTAGTTTTTGTAGTGATCCTAATTCTTAGGTGGTATAGGGTTGGATAGAGTTAAGAAATCATGTATTCTATTTAGTTTGAGAACTCACTGAATAAGTAGAGATCCTTATATTGATACCACTTCATTTATTGTTGAGTTGTTTGGGTACATTGATTACTTGTACTCATGATGGGGCTACCTTACCTTGGTCACAGTTTGATAGAGTTTTTATAGACGAATAATATGTGGTAAAACTAATGATGGTTTGAGTTTTGGAGATGCTAGATCATTACCGACATAACACATTGGAAGATTTGTTGACATTGAAGTTTTCAAACCTCTTGAAATACTATCTAGATCTTATTCATAATAGATTTTTCTGATATCATTAGTTTGAGTGTGTCCTATGAATAAAAATATAATATCGGTTTATACATCTATGAACACCCTCTTAAACCTAGGTCCTAAAGAGAGCATTGATGATTAAGATATTTTTGGAAGATATGTTCACTGGTACTGAAGATATTCAATGTTTTCCCAAGGAATAATAGCCAATAGAAACTGTCACACAATAGTCATTGGGATCATTTCATTGGGGGAGAACACATTAGTGATGTTATTCTAGGAGGATGATAGTAGGGAGATCCTACTGAGGGTCCAATAAGTAAGGATATTTGACTTAATATTTTTATAAAGGTAGATGAAATAGATCTCATGATTTTTTGACTAGGATAAAAGCTGAGTGAAACAATTATTGTACCATGAATGGATATCCAAGTCAAGGGAAAGATCAAGAACAGAATTATCCCCACAGTAGAGAGGGTGAACCTTCTGGAGGAGGTTTTGATAGATTAACTAGTGGTGAAATAAGTGTAATTTGTGGTGATTGATGATTCAATACATTTATATAGCCACCACCATGAACAAGTCATCTTATTTAGGATTTGGTGTTGGTGACCACTATTTTAAGAAGATAGAAGACATGGAGCGATTAGATTATGTGACACTAGACATGGTTCATGTTTTGATCTATATAATTTCAATAATTGATTTCATAAATATCAACACCAATTAAATTTATTATTTTATTTCTTTCATGATATTTTGGGTGTTAGGGGTCTTTACAGAGCGCATAACTCAACATCTTCATCTAATGACTCTTAATTGAGGCAATCATTGTAGAATTCCAAAATTTTATAAATGTTTTGTTTTTATTTTGAATGCACACTGTTTTTAATATTTATGAATATAATATAGTTTAAACACATGAAACAAATTATTATTTATTTCATTAATTACAAATATTGAATTTATAGAATAAATATATCGATGAAAAAGGAAAGAAATATAAACACAAAAAAAATAAAAATAAAACAAGTATAACTAGAAAATGTGGATCACATTTGTAACACCTCACGATTTTAAATAAATAACATAATGTTTGATAGTGTATATGACACACAACACCAAGAACTACTGTAGATTCATTTTTTAATAGATCTACCTAATAGTGCTAATAAAGGCTCCCGTTTTCAGTGCTAAAAATCACTGATAAATGGGGCCTTTATTAGTGATAAAAAAACACTGATAAAGGGGGTCTTTAACAATGCTAAAAAAATGAACTCATAAATGACCCCTTTATCAATGCTAATAAAAAATCACTTATAAATAAAACCCTTTATCAATGTTAATAAAAATGTGATGATAAAGGGGGCACATTATCAACACTAGAAAAAAGGGCTGATAAAGGGTGGGCCTTTATCAGTGATTTTTAAAAAGCGCTGATAAATGACCCCCTTTATCAGTTTTTTCTCTCATGCTGATAAATTGTATATTTCATAAATAAATTATATTTATTTAAAAATAATATATTAATATATAGTAATATTTATATTGATATAAATATAATATATATTTTTTAAATCTATTTTTAATAAGGCTAAATTGGAATTTATACTTAATATATAATATATTCTGTGAACATAGAATATAAAATAATTAATTTTTTTATTAATTAATAATTTTCTAATTATTATTGAGTAATATTCATTTAATATCAGCTGGATGACATAAAAATTAAATAAATTAATAAATGGGGTCTGATAAGTAGAAAACATTACTTGAACTTCAAACGACTACACCTTTTGATCTGGATGTCTGTTTGGGATCTTCCACATATCAAGTCAATTCATGTGATAAGATCTAAACCATAATAATTGGGGGATACCCTCAATAATTTTTTCTATGGGTAAAAAGCCCTTGAAGGCCTCAAAAACCGAGTTTTTAGTCGGGGTATCCCACTTTTTTAACATTATATGGAAATTCATATTCATTTAAGGGGGTATTATTGGGGAATAAATTTATTCCCAATCCATATAGATTTTATGGTTTTGAAATTTTATTATTTTTTACAATTTATTTTTATTAATAATTAAATATAGACATATTTTCTTGTATTTACTCATTATAAATCACTTATATAAATACATATAACAACATATTTTATTAAAAATTTATTTCTAAATATAGAAAATAAATATTTATATTTAATTTTATTTAAAGTAAAAAATTATCCATTTTATTTACCTTATAAAAATGCATTAATATTTATATATATATACCTATATAGTTAATGTTTATATATAAATATGCGTGTCAATAAAAAATATATATTTTTATGTATATTCAAATATATGTAAAAAGACACTTATTTTGTAAAAATATGTATGTGTATACAAGAAATATAAATTTATACTCGTGTGTGTTAATATGTGTGTGTATCAATATTATGTATATATATATATATATCATATAATTGTATTTTTAAATAAATATAAGTATATATATATCACAAACCTAATCATATATTATATAAATATATATAAAAATAAATAAATAAATATCTGACTAAAAAATAGATATATAAATATATATAAATAAATATAAATGTTAAAAAAGATATAATAAAGTAATATGGTACCTTGGTAAAGGATTCCAAATCCTAAAGGGTAGGTCCAAGGTTTGAATCTAGGTTCACACAGTAGGGTTGGAACTTCCGACAATGCTGTTAAAGGGTGGGGGGAAGCACTGTTAAAGGGGGTCACATGAGTGCATGAAATGTGATGATAAATGGGGGGTGTGGGGAGGGAAATATAATGACGAGAAGACCGAAAAATAATTTACCCCCTTTAATAGCACTTAAAAAATGATTATAAGGGGTACCTTTATCAACGCTCACAAAAAAATGCTATTTAAGGCCCCCTTTATGAACGTGTTTTTAGCACTGTTAAAGGAATCCTTTATCATCAATTTTTGTAAGAGATGATAATGTTCAGATTTTGAGATCAATTTTTTAGACAGTGCTTTGTAAGTGTTGTTAAAAGTTGAGTGCTAATTTATTGTGAATTTATCATTAAATTTATATTGAGTAAGATATTTATATATATTATAAATATATCAATACTATTTGAAAATTTTGGAATCACTTATCTTGAGAGTGACTTCCCATTATTGAAAGGAATATTTTTTAACTAATATGGCATATATAGAATTATCCACCCTCATGAACAAAAAACTCTCTAAAGATAACTTTATAAGTTCTATAGTTATATTTAAATATTTTTTTGATAATATATTTTAAATTTCTATATTTTTATGAAATTATTTTCAAATTGAAAATGTTTTTTTCAAGAAATATTCCATGTAATCTTTTAAAGACATTTTCATTAGTGATAAAACACTTTAATGTAATTAATCGATTCTCAATTATAAATATATCACAAAAATAATTCATATATTATTATCCATTAATTTAATGATGTCATACATGTATTATGTTCATCTATAAAATTCCTTTATTATGAATTTTCTTTTAATTATGATATGAGTCAAGATTATGAAACCCATTTTTTTTCTACGGATGATTCCTATGTTTATGACTTATGATTGATTTATTTTTTATTTCACACATAATCACGAACATGTTATGATGGGTGAACCAAAATATTAATACAATGAATTTAGTAAATCTTTAGTCTCATTAGGCATCATGTGATGGATTAAGGATTAAACCTAATCCATTGTGGGACTTTTCCACTATGTGATATTTTCTAGGCAGTTTTCCTTGACTCATGTTTGTGCCATGTTATATATTTATAAAATATTTTATATGATTCCCTAATATTATGATACCTTATTATTTGTGTTATTATCCCATGTGATTACTCTTAATCCTTTTTATTATATCATGTTATACTTTTGTCTCATAAGTTATGCTTCCTTTTCATTTTTATTCCCTTAAGATGTTTTTTTTCGGAGCCCTTTTGTCTATTTATTCTCTAGGTTATCCCATGTAGTTTAAGAGGTAAAATGAATTTAGGATCTCATTATGTAGAATAAAAAATATATTTTTATTTTAGCATCACTTTGATGTATTATGAACCTCATTTTACAAAGACACCATGCCTCATGATCTTTGGGTTCTAATTAATGGATCTTTATGTAAATAAATCAAGTAATAATATGTGTTAAAGGCTTGGGTTTATATATTTAGAATGAGAGAAAAGGTTTAGTTATTATTTAGAAACTATGATGATAAAACTTTAGTGGGAACCCTATAGATAAGTCTAAGGATAATTCTAATGATAAATATAAATATAAAATAATCACTTGGGATTTTGGTGAAGGATGGTGTGAGTGGTTTCTAAGAAATTAAAACCCCATATGTATGATACAAGTGGATGTGTCTATGTCATAGTTGTACCAAGGGGTAATAACTCTAAAAATGTAGTACTGAGAATGGTTTGATCATCACATTATGTGGGAAAACGATCCTTTCTACACACCTATTTTGAGACACCCAGGGGATATATTTTGTAAATTTATAGAATACTTATTTTCACGACCCCCTCCCACCAAAGATTACCCTCCTGAGCTGGAAATGGCGAAAGGGAGATAATGACCCCCGAGTCCCACCTCCAGTAGGCCCCGGGTTGGCGACTAGCACCAAGGGTATGAGTTTTCACAAAAATGGGAGGCATTACCCTTTTTATTATTTTGGATCGGGAAATAGGACAAGTCAACCACCAAAAGAAAAGAACAAGTGTATATAAATAAACCCAAAACAAGCCCACATGCATGTTTAAACAATTTTATAACAAGGTACGAGTACAAGAAATCTCAAAAGTCTAATACCAAAAGAAAACAAGAGAACAACAACTGCAAAAACTCCAACTTCCCGACTAGTAGGGTCCCGCACGGCCCGGGTAGTCCTCCTGGAAACCTGAAAGTAAATGTAGGGTGAGAATACAAGTATACTTAGTAGGGAAACCTAAAGCTCTCATGCACAAGTGAGAAGACATCCTAATGTCCCGTGAGAACAACAGAAGAAACCTCACAAGGAAAACTATCCACCCAATCTCACCAGCCACACTCACCAAAACACAATCACAGTAGGCAGTAGTAGTATAATAACAAGAGCATTGGGTACCCCACACCATTTCCCATTAGTTAGCTTAACGTCCTGATGCTGTCATGCTCTCCCCGCCCGCACACACCTGGGCCTCACAACCACGTATCCCGCCCGCACACACCTGGGCCTCACCACCACGTATCCCACCCACACACACCTGGGCCTCACAACCACACATCCTACCCGCACACACCTGGGTCTCACCACAACGCATCCCCACCCGAAGACACCTGGGCCTCATCTCGAAGATTTTTGGGAATAGTAACATAACTCTCGCCCGAAGACACCTGGGCCTGAAATCAAAACCTACCTGAAGAGTCTTAGGTGTAGGGTCTCCTCAAGACATCACAGCCTATAAGCCTGCCCGAAGAGTCTTGGACCTAATCACCCCAATCGAAACCTACCTGAAGAGTCTTGGGTGTAAGTTTGCCTCAAGCCATCACAACCTAGGGGAGGAGGAGCAGGAAGGAGATAGTAACTATGGGAAAACACCCTCTCCCATGAAATGGGAGTGTTTGGCACTAAGTGCTCAACATGGGTGCGCTGCGATAAAACACAAAATATAGAGATATATATATATAGAAACTACTCAGCCCCACCTATGGCTTCTAGAAAGAGAGACTGAGCACATGCCTCGACACTGCTACCACGAAGCATGAATTCAACCACAACCCCAACCCCATTAAGGTTTTCAAATTTCAGCAGAATTAATTTATTAGTTCCTTAACTACTGGGAAACTATCCACAACCAACCACAATGATCGTTCGTGAGGATATCCCTGTCATCCACAAAGAAAGTTAGAAAAACACAGCAACATGACAAGTCTCTTATTATTAACCAACCAACTCATTTATTATTATACCGTTTCATTACCAAGCCCCACCATTCATTAACTCTTCCACTTTTATTTATTAAACACAACCATAGTCCGTTCACATTTAAACCCATACCTGAAGCCCCGCTGCCAACCACCATAACCACACCATACGTCATAATCCCTTTAATACTACTTATCGCAGCCCCGCTGCCCATCATCATTAAGCATTCATACCTTCCCACAACCAAGCCAACTATAGCCCCGCTGCTCACTCATACCACAAAAACCCACAAAAAACCCCCAATACATGCCACATAACCAAGCCAAAACCCACATGTTCATTATTCCATTTTGTTTAACCAGGGTGATCACACAAGGGTTCTAGATTTTAATTTAAACAGCCAACTTTACGTGATTAAACAATTTCCACATTCCATGAAGTTTCCATTCACAAAACGGTCTAGAAGATAGGGAAAAATTTAATTGCGCAAGAAAAGGCCCCCAACGACCGTTATTTTTAGTAGGAATAAGCCTATTCATTTCACAACATAATATCACAGGATAAAAAGTAACAGCAATCAAAACTTCTCATCCCCGTTATATAAGCCAGTTATTATCTTTCTTTAAAGGTTCAGCCATTTCTCATGAAAACAAAAAGGATACCCACCCCGCATGATGCACAAATTAGATAGACGAAGTTAAAATACCTACCTCAACAGGTTCTGGTCACAATGCTCCCCCGGATCAACTTTAGAAGACGTTCGTCGGCGTCCCAGCAAAACCTCCTCGGGTGGAAGTCAGAGAGGAAAAACCGAAGGAAAGACAAAGGATCCCAGCTAGGAAGTTCCGCCTCATCGTTACGATCCCGTGGCCGCTGACGGATCGTAAATCAGAGCTCGGACGAAAAAGTTATGGAAGAAAGAGCCTTCGAGACTCTTGAGAGAGCTCTGCACAGAGGAGAGGGGAGGAGAGGTGTGAGTTAAAAGGAGGAGAGGACCCCTCCTTTTATAGGCGTGAAAAGAAAAAGTACATGGCGTGTACTTATGGTACACGACGTGTACTCGGCCATTTTCACACGGTCTCCACGCGGCCTCCAACACGGCTCCACGACTGTTGACTGGGAAACACACGGTTTTAAGGTAACACATACACGGGGAAGGACAACACGACGTGTAGATTGGACACCCGGCTGCAACACGGCACACGAATGACGACTGGTCAACACACGATAATGCGTATGCGGGGAGGGACTACACGACATGTAGTACTGGACACACAGTGTGTACCCATTTTCTTCACGCAGCAAATACACGACCATCCACACGGTGTATACCCGACAAGAGGGTACATGACATGTACTCTAACTACACGGCGTATAGTTTCAAAATTCTGGAAAGTGTGGAAAAGTCCATTTTACCCTCCAGAACAGTTCTTGACCTTCTTTTTGACAAAGTAATGGGTCAGAGAGGTCCGGGCCATTACACTTATGAACCATTAAAAAGTAATTGAATAGATGATAATAATTGACATTATAGGTTAAAAATAAATTGTATTAGGTTGATAAGTCGAGCTTAATCATAAGGTTATAGGTATAAGTACCCCTTGTTAGGTTTTATGTTATATAAGTCTTAGATGATTAATTTTATTTTTAGATACATTTATGGTAATATAACCCTTAGGATTTGTATGGGATTTAGTAGAAAAAATTATTTTAGGAATAATGACTTTAATTTTCATAGACATAAGTTTAATGGTATTGGTAAACATTAAGGTTTAACTGATATTTGTTATTATGGTATCAATATTAGATTAAAATTATTTTATTTTTTTGGAAAGATTAGATGTATAGAAAACCATAGCAGTTACAAACTAATTTTATGAATATTGTTATTTTGAGGATGTTCATCACATTTTTGGGAACATTAGATGATTTATATTGTTTTAGTTTTAGAAAAAAGGAAAAACCATATACCGGTTGATAACTCATTGAATCCATAAAGGTCATGAGGGTTGACCCCACAATTGATGGGCTACATGGGTGGAGTACCTACCACCGGCCTATATGATGTAATAGTTTTTATGACATTTTTTACATAAATTTTTCGATGGATAAATATAAATTCAATTTTAGTAAACATATTTTTGGATAAAATCCTTCAGGTTTTTTTGGAATTTTATGTGATTAATTATATTTTGGTAAATTTTTCTATGGGTTTAAGTATATGTATCCCTTAGTTCTAATATATGATTTAACATAAAATATTATCTCAAAAGAAGAAAATTAAATCCTTGAAAGATGAGGTTATTTGGTATGTAGGGTTATTTAGTTATGGGTATAAAATTATATCTTAAATAAAACTTGTTTTCAAATACAGTTTTCACTTCCTTATAATGTTATCCTTATGTGTAAAACTATTTTTTTTAAAAACACCTGATTACTAAGAAAAAGTTCAAATTGTTATTATTAAATTTATTTAATGGGATATAATTTAGCACCGAAATATTTTACAAGAAGAACATAATGTTTGATTGTATATACGACATGCAACACTAAGCTTAAATAACCCAGAAATATTTTACCATTATAAACTTACTATTAAATTTGAGGGCATGAATAATATTTACTGGATCATAAAATTTATATAAAGAACCTACTAAATTTAAATTTATTGATAAATTCCTAATAAATAATGAATAAAATTTTAACAAATATATTTTATTCTATAAAAAGTACATTTCCTTCAAAAATGGGTTTTATTACTCTCTACAAGAAACTATTATAACTGATTTATGGAAATTTTTGAAATATTATTTTATAAAATGAAAATAATTTTTAAATTTCCATATAAAAATTAACATTGGGTGAGATTTTGGGATTTTTTTGAAATGTTTGATTTTACAGTGAATAGTTAAAATTAAAGATTTTTCAAATACTAAAATATGTTTTTATTAAATCATGTAATATAAAAGTTATATTGTATTTTTTATTTTATATTTAAGTTAAAAATGGATCATTTTATAGATAATAATATAATTAATTTCATTTGAATCATAAATTTTTATGATTTCAGTGTGAGTTTATTTTAGACTAAAAAATATGGTTTTCTGTAATCTTTTTTTAAATGCATAAAGTTTATCCATTTTAATTAATTATAATAACCTATAGCAAGGGAAAATATAAATTTAATTAATAAATTAATCATATATTTATATTAATTTAAATTCATAAAATTATTATTTCTAGTTATAAATTTAATATAAGATCATCTATTTCTTAAAAAATGGACATCTTGAAAAATTATTTTTTGACTCGTTTTGTATGTTTCAATTGTAAATTTAATTATTAAACTTAGGTGATTTTAATTTTATAAAATTTATTGCATATTTATAATCATAATAATTAATATCATGTAATAAATTTAACTTAATTTTTTTCATATTGAACAGAAAAACACAAAAAAATTTACCATGGTGAAAATTTAAAATGGTAAAAATGTGTAACCTTAGAGGTAAATAAAATAACATGTTCAATTTTTTTTTTATTTTTGTATGTTGTAGGATTTTATAAACAAAATAATCCACAAAATCTATTATTTATCAATTTTAGAGGCACTTGGCTTGTGAGTGACTTCCTATTATTGAATATTTTTTGGTATTTACCAAAATTCCACTCCTCAATTATAATAAGGCACCCATCCCCTCACTTATTCACACTTATCAAGCCATTTTAATCGAAAAAAACATACCAAAATATTTCCTCAAAATCCTTATCGACATTATATATCTTCTTTTCTTCTCAAAATACTTACCTTAGGGTCCTTAATAAGATATCTAAAGGAGGGTCTTCTAAATTAAGGTAACCATATTCACCAAGATCCTTCTTATTTACATCATGATTTACACCTTCGATTTTGCATTAAAAAATCCAATATGATAAAAAAAGTTTCTCTGATAAACTAATATTTTATTATTTTCATATAATAGTATTTATTAATCTCTTCTTTAATAAAATGTGAAGCGAGACCATCATTCATGTGTACGGCAGACTACCTTCTTGAGAGCCCATGTAGTTTGTTTTCCATCATTGACTTTAATGGATTATCATGACAATGAATTTAATGGATATATATTATATTCATTACATACTAATAATTTTACAAAATTAAGATATCATATATTATCTTACATTACCATCCATTGAAAAATGATAACATTGTTTGTGTGTACGACTAACTAACACCTCATTGAGAGATGTGATTATTTTTTATTACCACATCACATGGATGGTATTTTAATGTGTATTTAATGAAATATTATGAAAATTATAATATAATTATCATTATGGAAATATAAAATAATACTAACCTTCTTTCTATCATGATCATAAAAAAATAGAAATTTTATTGATGTGTTTGTATGACCTACCTTCTCCATGATTGTAACTTAGATTATTTTTCATCATAATTTTTATTGGTGTATTTTAAAATTATAATTGATATATAAAAATAATAACTATTTTTTGATTATTATTATATATATGATTTAATAATGATCTCTTTGACCATGGTCAATAAACCGATGATGTTTTTAAATTATGAACTAAGCATCCTTAAAATACCCGATGTGGAAAAAAATAAATGTGTAATTAAACATGTCATTCAAATAATTTAAGTAAATGGGTTATGTATGAGGTATTAAACCTATAAAATGTTATTATGAAAGAAAATAATTTTTATATGTTTATTATATAGGAGATGAAGGAAATACCCGAAAAGTATGGACTCAGTGTAAGAGATTTATTATCTCACATTTACTTTCATGAGACATATTCGATTTTAACCAATTATTTATTTTGTATGGTTTATACAATGAAACTTTGAGTTTTATTTCGGTAATCAATTTATGTTAATGGTATTTAATGTTTAATTTTATGTTCTTACTTTCATGGGGGTTATGATTCCACAGTTACCAAAGTGGTAAGGGTTTATCATTATACGAGATTGATTATGTTTAATTATCCCTTAAAGTGATTGTTTCATATTTATATCTTAAAGCCAATATATTTATTCTCATCCATTTATTTATTAAATTTTCATGTAACAGTTCCATTTTTCTCTCTTTATTACTTAAAATTATTGAGAATGTTTTTAAGGAATAATGTCTTCATTTCTCTCTTCAACCTAAAATGTCTTTTCTTCCATATAAATTTTTTTCTAAAAAAAAATTCAGTATTGTTTTATACATTCAAACAATGATTTATTAAATAAAATTTTACCCTTGTTTTACATTTTATAGAATGTTTTGAAAGGAATCTTCTTATTGTTTTCTGAATGAGGTTCTTTTTAACATTTTGACAACAATGTGAAAGGATTATTTTATAAATTATATGGAATATATGTAATTAACAACTTTCATGAACAACCAATTGTATAAAAATTTATTTATAATTTTCCAAGGATAGCTTTAATGATTTTTTTTTGATATTATTTTTGAAATTTTTATATTTTTAATAAGCGATTTACAAAATTGAAAAGGGTATTTTTCTCAAGAAATACTACATATTATATTTTAAATAACTTTTCATTAATTATGAAAACCTTTGATGTTTTGGATTTCTTCAAAATTAGGTATATATGTATCTCATATATATACCTAGATTATTATCCCTTATATTTAAGGGGTAATAAATTTTATATGTTCATCTCTCAAATTAATTCAAAATGAAATTCCCTTTTATTATGATATGTGAAATGTTTTTGTAGCCTATTTATTTTCACGATAATTCTTATATTTATGCCTTATGATTGATTTCCATTTTTGGGCACACATAATAATGAACATCTTTTCATTGGTGAGCCTGAATATCAATCGAATGCATTTCATAAATTTTTAGTCTCATAAGGAATCAGGTATGGGATTAGGGTGTAAACCTAATCCTTTATGGTACTTTTTTCACCATGTGAAATTATCTAGATAGTTATACATGACCCATATTTATATTATGTTTTATGTTTCTTACACATTTCCTTTTATTAAATGAAATTATGATACGATGTTATTTTTTTATGCTCCCACGTGATTACTCTTGATCCTTCCCTTTTGTAATATCATGTTATACTTTTGAATCAAAAGTTATGATTGCTTATCATGTTTATTACCATACTAGGAATATTTTCTCACCCATTTTTCCTTTTTATTCCCGAGGTTAAAGATTTAGGTTGAGGGTATATAAGGATTTAGGATTACATTATGGAGAATAATTTTTTTTATTTTATTTTAGTCTCACATTGATCTATTATGACATTAATATGAAAATTAAACTAGGCCTCATGATATTTGTGTTGTAATTAATGGATATTTACGTTAAAAAATAATTTAATGTTATATATCTCTCGCATCCACTTTTCTTAATGTCCCATCAACGGTTGGTTGATCAACAACATGGAAATTTCTAGCTCTTTACAAATTACAACCATATGGATAATTATAATAAAATATTTATAATATATAAATATATAAATATATATATTTATTTGTTTATGCAGTTATAATTATTAACATATAAGTATAAAAAAATATTGATCATTAAATTTAAGTAGGATGAGATATTTTAAAGAATATACAATATGAAAAAATTTACCATAAACAAAGGGGATTACAAAATAAAATCCTGCGACTAAAATTAATCAATAGTAAAAAAATGAACAAAATTCAATTATAGTTTTATGTTTTAATGAATAAATCACTTTATAATGGATTTAGAGATGTTATTAATTAAATCAAGATCTAAGGTAAGGGGAATATGAAACCAAATTCGTGTATTTTTAATTTTTCACTTATTTCTCTCTATTTTAAATTTTGAATCGTCTTAATTCCATCAATGATTCCATTTCAATCTTTCAATTTTTTTTTCATGGGGATGTGAATTATTATACTCTATATGGATTATTTTATAACTCTCTAAAATGATTTTCAAAAAATATCTTATATTCTGAAACATCTCATTGATTCGTTTTAAAATCTTTGTTCTTATCCTCATGATCTATACTATTTTATCAGAACATTTTATGTACAAAACTATATTTTTCACTTATTCTTTTGGGAACCTCAATTTTTTTCGCTGATTTGTGATTCCTGACACCCATATGAAACCCATTCTATTTTAATAGGTTGATTTCATGTATTTCATTGCAATATGTTCCCTTGATATGTGGTATATATGATTATGAACATTTTATGATGTGATGAGTGTGAACAGGATTATATATCCCTATAATGCATTGGGTAATGTAAAATAGGTGATGATATTATGTGTATTATGGATAAACACAAATATAACTTTGTTAACTATAATTATGTAATGGTTTATGAAAATTTTTATTGCCTAAACATGAAAATGAATTTGTTGAAAACTTTGTGTTGTATTTGATCAATATGTTATGATATTTTTTTATTATGCATATGCCTTATTCCATGACTTTTTCAAATGATTACCAAATGATTATGTTGATGATCCTATTATTATGATATAATTATAGAGATTATTTTCACCCATGTACTATTTATTATTGTATCAATTTCTTTCCGTGTTATTCGACCCCTTACTGGTTTTTTATCACAAACCATTCTTTGATGTATATCTTCTCTGGAATACATGTATTAAGGATGAAATGAGATATTTTAAGAAAACTATGAAGAATGATTTAAATAATATTTAGGTTTTATTATGAACTCATTATATATGAACTTAATTTTCCCATGATTCAAACATTTTGATTCAACATTGTTTTAATATCATGTTATTTATATTAAAAATGAAGTAATAGTGAAGTAAGAAAAGTTAGTTGTCTATAGTTTGTATTAGAGTATGATTTATTTAATTGGGGAATGAGGACTAAAAAAGATTATTGAAATCCATAAGGACAAGTCTAGATATAATAAAAAATCCCAAATTTTGGTAAATTAAGGAGTGTTTAGTCTCCATGCAATGAAATAACCTTATGGATACTACAATTAGATGTTGTTCAAATGTAGATGCACCTAGAGGTAATAATCCCACAAGTGATGGTCAGGTCATAACCTAATATTCATCATTGACATGAGTAGTAGGACTTTCTATACACCTGGTTTTATAGTCCCAGAGGATATATTTCAGAAAATTGTCATTATCATTACAAAAAATTATACAGGATTTTTAATTAATGGATTTTTTCTTAATGTTAGAAAAATATTTAAGTATATGATCATAATATCATCTTTTGAGAATAATGATATGAAAACATATAGATACCATTGGATATGAATTTATATTTTGTTTTCATTTGATGATAAGTTATTTATTCCTAATTTATTGACATATGTTTTGTTATAACCTTTTTTATTTTAGAAAATGTCGTAAACTTTGAGAAACCAAACCAAAAACACATACGAGGGACAATGCAATGATTCTATGAATGACATTCTAAATGCAATGGGAGGTGGATTTCAAATCATATTGGAGGTACTTAACTAAATATCACAGTTTATAAAAAATAACCTAAACCTTGTGGAATTCTCACATTCATCCAAGAAGGAGCCATTATCCATCAAGGCATTTATTCTTCAACGAAAATTGGAATTTTGTGGATCTTACAATCCACCTATCATGAAAGAGTTGTTTAACTCAATGTAAACAATCTTTTTTTTTTCAAAACTTTTCTAAGAAGAATAAAGTTAGTTTTTCTGTATACTGTTTATATGGAGAAGTTGATTAATTGTGGGAATTTATCAATAATATTAATTAGAAAGGTGAAATATATGAAATTTTTTTGGAAGAGTTTAACAATATATATATTTATAATTATTCCCCTTGAACTCTTTGAACAATGATGAATATATAATTTATAGAGCATAAGAAAAAGTAATGTGAATCTCTCATGTCACATTAGGTAGATTTCAAAAGGCATAAAAGGTATACATTAAGTTTTTTATGAACAATTATAGAAAAATAAATAGTTTTTTCATGGATTAAAACCAAATCTCTGAATAGATATAGCTATCAAAGACTTTTGGTTTCATGAAAAATCTATTTGATGTGATCTAAAAGTAGAGATGTATTTTGGTGAATGGTCCCATGGATATAGATATAATAAATAAGAATGGAATTTAAATCTATAGAATCAAAAGATAATGTGGTAAATAATATCAAGACACACACATGTCAAACATGGGGAAATTAGAATAATGTGAATTACCTCAAAGGTATAATAAAATGCTTATAGTGTTGGAGAGAAGTCTACTAATCTCGTGAATGTCAAAGATACATTTAGAAGATGGATAACATGATGGAGGAAAGGAAGGATCTAACCAATGAACTACCCATGATTCAATGTTTCAACATTTAGGAGAAATATAATTATCTAGTAAAATTACCTAAACTAAGGGTCTTTAAGTGAAATCAATTCCAGTAACCATGAAAATCAAGGGAGAATGAAAAATCTTATTCCATCAACAATGCTGAGGTGGAGTACAAAAATTAAGTTGTTCAAGGTTCACAGCCTATTTAATCAAGAATAAAAAATGTTTTATTTATTATGGTTATATGTATTCCTTTATATATTTCATGTTTCCTAGAACTATTGAATCACTGCCTCGATACATTGAATTATAGATATCTGTAAAAACACATAGTGGTGTAATCATTGAAACCCTATTGTTGGAATCTTTTGCTATAAGACTATGTAGAAAGTTTCATCTAGATAATCTTGAAATACTTCCCTTGGTGAAATTTGAAACTATATTGTGCATGGATTTGATATCATTATATAAAGATCACATGAACGATTTATAAAGAAAAATCTGTATATATATTACAAACCATAACATGATCCTATAAAAATGAAAGGATGATCACGAACATCATTAAATGGAATTGGTGTAGACAATAAGTGAAGAATCGTATCTTTCTGAAATAGTTATTTTAATAAAAAGAATAAACCATGAAGAAATTTCCCTTTTGAGGGAGTATACTATGTATTTCCTAGAGGGTTTCCTAGACTTACCCTAGATAATGAGGTATATTCATCAATAAAACATATTCCTGGATCCAATAATATCTCAAAACTCCTATATACGTTGGACTCTATAGAATTTTAGGTGTAAAAAGATATGTTCCAAGAGAATTTGGACAAATATTTCATATTCTATAGTGTAACACCATGGGGTGAGCCAGTTCTCTTTATCAAGAATAAGGATATATCAATACAACTGTGTACTGATTACTATATTTGCAATAATATCAACATGTAGATAAAAACCCCGTTTCATGGATTAATGACTTGTCCGATCAACTTTGAGGAGCTTAATACTATTAAATGGTGGATATTCCTTTTGGATATTATCAACTAAAGGCGAAGAGGGAAGATATTTAGAAGAGAACCTTCTATAAAAGATATGGGAACTATGATTTCTTATTGATTCCCTTTAGACATACTAATTCCCCTATAATCTTCATGGACCTAGTTTTTAGAGAGATCCTATACAATTTTTTTGGTAGTATTTATATAAAAATTATTATATACTCCAAGGTAAAGATGGAACATAAAGAGAATTTAAGGATTATTCTAGAGATATTAAAAAAGGATAAGAATTTTGTTAAGTTCAACAAGTGTGCCTTTTGGATATATCTTGTCACTTTATTAGGGACCATGATTATAAGTGAGGGAATTTCTATAGACCCATTAAAGAAAAATTAAATTATGGAATGAACTAAACCCTTGAGTGTCATTGGAATCTATAGTTCTCTTGGAATTGTTGGGTAATACCAAATATTTGTGATAAACTTCCAATGATGATATATCTCAGTAACTAATTTTACAAAAAAAGATAATGTATTAATTGATAAAATTTTAAGAGGAAATATTTAAGGTTATTAAGATGAGGATTATCTCTATGCCTTTACTCACACTACCCTTAAGTGAAGAAATGTTTTTATGTACAACGATTATCTAAATAGATTCTTGGGTGTTGTACGCATGCATAATGATAAAGTGTTAACACTTGCATCATGATAGTTGAACATAGATTAGAATAACTACTCAATGAATGATATTGAATTTAATGTTGTAATATTCTCTTTGATGTTTTAGCAATACTAAATATATGGTGAGAAGTGCGAAAATATACAAATAAAAATATTCTAAACTATATATTGACAGAGAAATAGATCAATATGAATCAATGAAGATGGTTTGAGTTAATCAAGGAAAATGATTTCCCTATTAATTATCCTCCTAGAAAAGAGAAGAAGATAACCTACTACTCTATCCGTGACACAGATTGATAATACCCTATCTTCATGATTATGAAAGGGATTGATCTTAAAATCATAATGGTAGAAAAGAAAGCTTACATTACACAAAGGATTTACAAACCATATATCCAAGATAAGATCAAGTACACATAAATGTATCATTTTTAGTTTGAAAATAAAGTGATAATACTAAAGGAATGGATTTTTCATGAATTCAATATCAATAAAGATGGTTAATTCAAATTGAAACTAGACTTTGTGTTCCATCATCACCTAAGGTAAAAGAATATCAACAAAATAGTTCTCATAGCCTATCTTTCACTATCCATCCTTGAAGTTCTAATATATACCACAATATTAATGATCAATCATGGAGGGACACCATAAAAAAAGTGACTATTGTGTACTCCATAATGTGTTTAGTATTTTATAAAGTTAAAATAGGGAAAAAAATTCCAAAGGGATGATTTAACCATTACCCTTACCAACATGGAAATGAGATAAATTCACCATGGAATTTTTCACTGTTCTTATGAAGACATTCAAATGAATAAGAATGATATGGGATGTGGTGGATTAACTAAAAATACTTCCCACTATATCACTTTTTGAAAAGATTTATTACTTTAACAACTTTCCAAGACATGTTTAATATAAGTGGTGAGGCCACATGGGGCATCAATTTTGATCGTTTTTGATTTTGATCCATGGTTTACTTATATATTATAGTAAAGTATTGAACATTATATGAATAATGAATTGAATTTCAACATATCCTATCACCCCCAAACTAAATATCTACATGAAAGGACCATTTAGACACTCAAGGACAAGCTATAAACTTTTTCAATGGAATTTAATGGAGATTAGGATTGACATCTCCCATTTGTAGAGTTTTTATATGGAATCTTCTTTCACTCAAGTATTCAAATATCCCTATATAAAGCTTAATATGGGAAGTGATGTAGAACTACTACATTCTAGGATAAAGTAGGTTAATGAAAGATTCTTGGATCATATATTGTAAAAAAAATGATAGAGAAGGCTAAATGATTTCAATAAAAAATTAAAGTTATTTCGATTAAAAAAAGTTCCATACTAAAAATTATCAAACGGATTTTGAGTTAGATGTTTGTGATTTTTTTAATTTGAATGCCCACATGGAAGAGAGTCATATAGTTTGTAAATACTGGAAAGCTCAACCAAAGGTATATTTAACCCTTTGAGATCCTTGATTGTATAAGAGCTATAACGTATCAGGTAGCACTTAAACTAAACATGGATCAAGTTCATTATATGTTCCGTATGTCCCTCCAAAGGAAGTACATACCTAATACCTCATATACAAGACCGTAAGACTTTAAGATGGCTACATGGGTGGTTTAATTGTAGTTTAAAAATTAAATTTAAATAAAATTCAGATCCTCTAAAGTAAAAATGGTTTTAATAACAGATTATATGATGATCAGAGTTCTATAATCAGAAACATCAACTGTATGATTATATCAGAGACTGTTTCATTGGATTCTTAGTCATCTTGATAACATATATTTTTAGAAATATAATTTTAAAACTAAATTTATAAAACACATGCCTAATAAAAAATAAATATTTTTATAAACAAGAAATAAAAATGACTATAATAGTAATAATGAATTACCAGATTATAAAAGAATTTACTCTTTAACCTTAAGAGATAAATATGTTAGAATCTCTAACTTTGGTATCCAAAGTTTTAGAAATTAATATAAAGTTATGTGTCTCCTTAAAAGCAATCCCATCAATATAATGATCAGAATAGATCTATCTTGTAATCCCATCAAAATCCTAGATAAATCGATTAGTCTATATATTTCTAGTCATATAAGACCTTGATCCGATAGATCAGATTCAGATGTCTTCCTATCCCTGAAATACCTTGATCAATACCATGATTGGACTAAAAATAATAATAAAATTTTTAGAAGTAATATAGAAACTTACATGGATTCCTTATAAATTCAACTATCTAAATAATTACAAATACATGGAATTTGGTGTTCATTTAAATAAATATTTATAAGTATTGAGTTATAAATGAATCAGCTCATAACTCATTAAATGAACACTAATTTATATGAAATATCCCCATAGTAAAATTTCTTAGTTAGTTACAATGAACCCATATATATTTCACTTTGAAATCTCATAATGACTGAGATCTTGAATTTGATTGCTAATTATTTCATTGTATGATGTCATTTTTTGACACCATTACACTACTGTTATGGATTCTGTCCAATAAAAATAAATATATATACTATGATTATAAACATCCGATAGTATGATGGGATTACTTAATTTTTTGAATCCTATAAACTAAATAAAGGCCAGTCTAATGGATCAGTACCAATGTTAGTCTGGTGGTCATGAATTTTAACAATCTGAAAGACATGATGTAATTGTAACCGCTTTTTAAAAAAGTTGATCTGATGTATCAGGTGAACCTTCAGTCTAATGGATCAGATTGAGTAATAGAAATTTATAATTAGGTTATATTAGAATTATTTAGTGATTTGGTATAAAATAATATTTTCTACAAAACATTATAAAAAACTTAGGATTTAAAAATTTATTAAAATACTATTTTAAGAAAGTGTTTGTTATTTAAAAAAATAAAGAATGGAATAGTAGAAAATAACTTTGAACTCAACAATCTCCCCCATTTTGGAAAGAAGAAAACACAACACTTAAAATGAAAATTGTGAAATTTTAAAAACTTGTATCCCTTATGATATTTTATTTAATTTAATGATATAATTTATATTTTACCTACCCTTGAGTGTATGAAATATTTAAGATATGATGGTAAGTAATAATACTTTGTAATCCCCCTTAGTAAATGTATTTATTAGATATTTATCCACCTTTTACAGATCTCTCCCTTAAACATATATTTTTTAGATCCTATAAACATTTATTTAACTTATCACTTTAGAAACTTCTCCCCCTTTATAAAATTCTCCCCCAAATCTTCTTCTAGAAACATAAAACCTATCACTATTTATAAATATATCCCCCCAAATGTTCTTCTATAAAATTAAAACTTTTCCACCTTCATGATTTACAAAAAGGATAGGGAAGGAAGTAAATTTTATGAAAATTTTTCAATGTAATAACATGAGAAAAAATTATATTTTTAAAAATCATACAATAAATAAATGAAAAAGAACATACATAACGATGAAATTGTACGCCATTCAAACATAAATTATTTGGTTGAAAAAGTCATTGGGAACTAGAATTCATTAAAACAATTTCAATAATATTTCTATTATAGTTAAAATGAAATAGTTCATTATTTCTTTAATGATTTTTTATGAGTGACTTTATATTTTTGACATAATCATGATCCTTTTGAGCATCTATGGATGATGCATCAAGCATGGAAATATTTTTTTTCCAACACTACCTACTTCTGAAATTATGTCTTTATTATTTCAACATACTCAATATGATTATTATTATGCTCTTTTATATGGAACAATTCATCTACACACATTCAAATTTATTTTTTTCTTACTGAAAATTGTGTACATTTTCATTTAAAACTTTGAATTATTAATTATGATTATCCATTATTTCTCTGAAGTCCTCTCCAAACATGACACAGTCTGAAACATCTATTGATAAATTTTCAAAATATTCTTGCATTTCTTGAGGTAGTTTCTTTACTTCTCTGACCCAATAATAATGGTACCTAAGATCATTGTCAACTTGGTTTGAGTAGTTATCCACCTTATTATAATACCTATTTTGAATTTTGATATTTTCTTTAAAGGATTAAATGTATTACTCAATATGAATAACTATATATTTCAAAACTCTTAGTGATTATGATTTTTTATTTAGAATATTATAAATCAATTAACACCTAGCCTCAATGTTAGGAAGATACAGAATCAAATGACTTACCCATTTCAAGGGTTTTAAAATATAATAAAAAACATTTGGAGATACTAATTTTTGAAATGTATGAGGATGCTCATATTTCCTATGAAGAATTTGAATGACTTTGTCTGATATATGTTTTTCTTTATTTTCAACTTTTTCTCCACCATTCTCATAAACTTTTTCATCTTCTGATACTTATAAAATATCCACCTCTTTATCTTATTTAAAAATTTCTCATTCTTTTGTATAATACTGTTGATCTTTTTTCCTATGATTTTGATGTTGAATTTTTTTCATTTTTAGAAGATGATTTTTATTCTTTGTATTCTTATAATTTTAGAACCTTATGTTATTGGGGCTGTAGAGGAGTTAAAAAAGAATACGAATCTAATGATTTCTTTTTATTGTTATCTTCATCCGACTATACTTCTTATTCCTCATGTCATTACATTTCATTTATTTACTGTTATTTTTATTCTTATTCTCTTAGTTATTTCTCTAACTGTCGTTCAAATCTGATAACGCATTTATGAACCTCTTTAGAATCTGATTTTTTTTCCTTTTGAAAAACAATTTTTTGATCTACTACTTGGACCAAATATTCAAAAATATCTTTCCCTTTTCCCCTGTAAAAAACTGAAGGGACTGTTGATGTTACAAATGATGTTTCAATTAATTCCACTCCAGTATCAGGCTGTGACTGATTGGTATGGGGAACATTTCCAAATAGAAGAACTAACTACAAGAAAAATAGTTGATAAATAAATAAAATTGGGTTCTCATAAGGCTTTTATACATGCTTTATTATATTTTCAAACAAATTTTACTTTTAAAATATTTTCTTCTACTTCATTTAATTTTTTTATTCCTTCAATTGATCATCAGTATGAAAATTCAAGGCTAAATCCTTAACCATATCTAGCAAATACTATAGATCCCTATTTTTTTCTTTTCCGTATGATCCAGGAGTTTCTTAAACACATTTTCTTCTATTTTCTTTAACATTTTATAATTTTTTGGAGGGGATGATTCAATATTTCTTTTACAATTTTAAATTTCTTTTTATTCCATTGGTAATACATCATACACGGTATTATTAACTCCATCAACAATTTTTTTTAACCTGTTATAAAAAAATGTTTCATCCTTGAAATTTTTTCTTCACTGATCACGTAAATTTTTCTAGTCATTAGATATTTATGATTGTTGATGTTATGATATTTCATCCATTTAACTAATAATTTATTAATAAATAAAGGAAATATAAAAATCCTCAAATCCATTGGTGAAATTTTAATTGATTCCACCTTCATTAGATTTTTTTACTAGATTAATTTTTCTAATAGTCTTCTCATATTCTAAGTACAATTCCTAAAACATTTAGGGAATCTTTGTCACCATTTATTATTATGAGATAACATTGAATACATAACATGAAAACTCCTTCATCAAATATTAGATGAGAAACTTTCATTAATTTATCATAATATAGGAACACATATTATTTAGTCCTTGAGTTTATGAAGCTTCAAATCTTATCGAGTATCTTTTGAGACATAAGTAAGATTCACAATGATAAGTTACTTAGAAAATATCTGAAAAAGTTTGAATGGAAAAATTTAATTTTCAGAAAATAGAGTAAAAGATACTTCATCCTTATCATCTTCTCATAGAAAATAAACTAAAATATAGTATTATCTGACAATTTTAGGATAATATAAGTTGAACTTATAATATGTTTCTTCAATACAAACTTTTTACCATCCCTGAAAACTAATTAACATTTTAATAACTTGATAATCCTTTTGATACCATTTTTTCATAATGATTATTTATATGAAGAATTATCTTTATGAAAAAAAATTTTGGTGTGTCTATCATTATGAGTCTTGGACCATTGATCAGATGAGTGAAAAAAGATCAAATTGAGAACTAAAATTAGTGGCAAGAGTTAGAGAAAAAATATCTAAAAATAGATGTGGGACATAGGGTGCACCACTTTATATAGGAATGATAAGGGTTAGTTCATATTACAGAAATCATTCAGTAGTTAGATTGAATTTTTTTTAATATGGTGATTGAGATTTAAATAAAGAACATTTTTAAATTTAAATTTGACGTATTAATGGTTTTTTAAGAAAAATATTATCAGATTGAATTTCATTCTAATTAGAAAAACTATTAGGTTTGAAAAATAAATTTTGTTAAACTAAAAGAGCTTAAACGACAACATTGATAAACTAAATAAATGGATATGTAAAAAATTATAAAAATAGAGAAGTATCTTTTCGAGTAGAAAAATTTCATCAGTATGAGTTATATATTCTTCATGGTTTTTGTAAATGAAACAAATTACAATTAATCTTATAATTAAAATTTTGTTTGGAAATATTTTATAAGAAATTTTGACTCTAGAAAGATTTATATCAGAAATATTTTTAGATCGTTTTTTGGTTATGGATTGTTTTAAAAATATTTTGGCTCTAAAAAATATATAACAAATTTTTGGTTGAAAATAAAAGTGTGTAAATGAAATTAAGTCTGATAAGGATATTAAAAAGAGAATTTTTGAAATATTTAGAACTTTTTTGAAGACAAAATTGTTTTTGGAAAATAGAATGTTTTTTAAAACTAAATGTTTTTATAAAAGTAAAAGATTTTGAAATATAAAAATAAATGTACCCAACTTTTAAACGTAGTTCATTATTTTTAGGAGGTTAATAAACAAAAATTACATATAAATAATAACTATAAATTGATCATTCCTAGATTATATTTCATGTATTCAAATATATTAGGGCTAAGGGGTTTAACAAAAATATCAAAAAGTTATTATTGTGTTATGATGAAATGTAAAATGATATCTAATTTAATTATGTGACCCCCAAAATGCTATCTTATATCTATTTTCAAAGTTTTTTAGTGATGTTCCAGTTTTTAATTATGAAATGTAACTTTTCTAGTCACACAAAATTTTCTGTTTAAGTAAAAATAATTCCATAGTCAGTGAGTGTGTGTTTCATCTACAACTCTTGAGCACAAAAACATTCAACTTCCACATATTCAACTTCAGAAGTGGATATTATTAATGGGTGTTTTTTCTTATGTGGACAAGAAACTAACTATTCTATTAATAATTTAAATGTTTTAGAAGTAATTTTCTTATCTATTACACATCCAAAAAATTTATCATCCAAAAAACATTTTAGCTCAAAATAATATGCATAATAATAAAATAAAAAAAATCCATAGTTTTTTTAAGATAACAAAAAATCCATTTTACATCTTTAGCATCTGACTATTTTGGATAGGTTTGATCCCCAACACATAAGAATAATAAATACATAAAATCTTAATGACTTGTTTTCACATAATGTAATCTTTCAATCACACCAATAATGCATTTTAATCAACTAGTTTAACAACTTTTTTAAGATCTAAAGTATTTTAGGTTTCTTATAGGAGTGCTAAGAGATTTAGTGTTTTCATTCAAAAAATTTATTAAGTAAATATTTTATATACTTATCTTGTGATATGAAATTTCCTTATAGTTTTTGTGATAATTTAAAACCTAAAAAATATGTTATCACACATATCATACTCATTTAATACTCATATTTCATAATATTTACAGTGAATTTTGTAAATATTTTTGAGTTGAACCAAATTTAATTTTATAAAAATGTATTTTTTCAATCATTATATTTTTATTAACTTATTTTATAAATATATTTGGATCTGAAACTCCCTTTAAAAAATTATTTCTTAATGAAATCAAGTTAACCCATCATACCAAGATCTTGGGGATTGTTTATGTCCATAAACAACCAAGATATGTTTATAAACATATTTAAATTGATTTTTATCTTCAAAACTAGGGTGTTGTTGTAGATAAAATTCATCCTAAACATATCCATTAAGGAAAGTATACTTCACATCCCTTTGAAATAGTTTTAAATTTATGAATGGCGCATAAGTAAGAAGTATAGAAATAGTCTTAAGTCCTACTACTAGAGCATAGGTTTATTTATATTATATCCTCTCTTATTTATTATATCTTATAGGAATAATTATAGATTTATTTATAACTATTATACCATTTTAATTACATTTATTCCAAAAGATGCATTTTACTCTAATTATAGATGTATATTTAGGACTTTTAACAAAATTCAAGGATTGGTTCCTTTTAAACTCATTGAGTTCATATTACATTGATTTGATCTAATCCTCATCATTTAAAGAATCAGTAGGATTCATAGGTTTTAATTGTGATAGGAATGTTAGATGTTCAATTATATTTCTTGAAGAACTTAAAGTCTTTAATGATTGATCTACATCACTAATGATGTTATCACTAGGATGATTCCAAAGAAACAATAGGTTTTGTTGGATTTTCAAAAGTATGATCTTTAGTAACTAGATATAAATATTATTGAGGAAAAACTTAATTAATATATTCTCGTGGTATTTCATTATAAGAATAACTTTCCAAAAAAAGTTGAAAATCTATTTTAAAAATATCATCTCAGGATTTAAGTTGGGGTTGTTTGAAAATAAAGGGATTTGTTTCGTCAAACATATCATATAATATTTCCTCAATAGTACTTGTATTTTAATTAAGAAATATGTATGCCTTACTAGTTGTTAAATAACCTAAAAATAACCCTTCAACTAATTTTGGTGAAAATTTATGTAAGTTATCTTTAGTATTAAGGATAATTAAATTTCAACCAAAAACATTGAAGTGTTAGTGTTTTGGGTTTCTTCCTATCCCCAAATTATAAGGAGTTTCATTAATAAAAGGTATAATTAAAGAAATATTTATAGTATAACAAGAATTTATTATTGCTTAAGACCCATTTTTTTTATCAATTTAGTATTCACTTAGCATGGTTCTAGTAATATCCCGAAGAACACTATATCTTATTTCAACTACACCATTTTTCTGTGGAGTTTTAGGTTACTAAATTTATGTATAATACCTTTTTTACTAAAAAAAGTTTCAAAATCAAAATTTATAAATTCTTCGACATTATCACTATGTGGAGTTATAAATGAGAGGGTTTTAAAATTTTTAACTATATCTTGAAGAGTTTTAAAATAAATAATGGATTTAAAAAATCATTCTCTAAAATAGAATCATGTGTATATTTTTTAGTCATCAATAAAAATATATACATAGTATCTTCCCCCAATACCTCCAGTTTTTGCATAAAAAATAAGTCCATGTAAAATAAATATAATTTATCCATAGTTAGGACTTATCTAATAGAATTAAAACATGACCTATGTTCCTTACCAAATTTACAAGGATCAAAAAATTTATAAGTATCAAATCTATGTTCCAGTAAATCCTTAATAAGTCATTTCATAGTCAAATTAACTAATTTTGTAAGGTTATAATATCCTATACTTATTTTCCATAACAAATATTGGTCTTCCATTGGGGTAAGTCAAGGAAAATATTAGAACATATGGCCTTTTAAATTTAATGTATAAATTTTTTTTCTAGATTGGAACAAAGAAGAAATTCATCTTTAGATCTATGTATAGTACAATTTTCATTCCTAAAGTTCACAAGACAAACCGCATCACATAATTTTATTATGATTATAAGTTGGTGCTTTAGTCCTATAATAAATAGAACATTTTAAATTAAGTCTTTTCTAAGAATAAAAATATTTCCTATATCAATAATCTCTTTTTGAGAATTACCTCAAAAAGTGACTTTTTGACCTTTCATATTAATTATATTCTTGAATAAATATTTTTTTGCTGTAATATGTATAGACAAGCCACTATCCATGTACCAAATGTTTTTGTTGTTGGTAATTCTATTTATTATCCAAATAACAGAGATATTAGTTTTTTGGGACTGAAACCTTCTTGGGTATGGTATTATCTGAAAAAAAACATTAGTAACAAAATTTATATAGAATTAATATATTGAGAAAATGTAATTTATCTAGAAAAAAATGATTTATTAAAAACTAATGATTTAATATTATAAGAGAAAAATTATATTTCCAATGTACACCACTTTTTATTTTGTGAAAAAATAGTTTACTTTTTGGAACAAAATAATTATTACTAAAAATAAGTTTTTTATTTGATTTTTTTGCAAACATAAGTACAAGGTCTATTTTTTTAAATCTTATCAAGGTTTTCCTTCCCAGAAGTAAGCTTAGATAAAAGTTTCTTTAAAATTGAAATTTGAGATTTTAGTTTTACATCAAAATATTTATCCTATATAGTAGAAGTTTTTGGACCAAGCTTTACAAAAATAATTTTGTAAGCAATTTTTCATAGAAATAGTTTTCTTAAGATCATTCAAGAGATTTTATTTTTCAATTTTATACTTATAAATATATTTATAAGGATTTGATATTTTTGTATTAAGTGTAAATATTCTTTGGTTTTCCTTCAAAAGTTTTTGTTGGGAATTATAGAGTTTTTTTAGAAACTTTACAATTTTCATTTTCACGATCTTTAAAAAACCAAGATACCTCTTAATAACAAGGTAAATAATTATTATTTTCATACGAATTTTTTTCTTTATTTGAATATTAATTAATTTTAGGATAATTTTCCTTAAAAGTAAGGTTATTAAGAGATTCAACAGTTTGTACCTTGGCCACCAGAAATTTATTAACATTTGGAATGTTTATAAATAGACCAATGTTACTCTATTAGGAGCTTTCATTGTCTGATGAGTTATCTAAAGAATTGTCTCCTCAACTTTCACAATAACTGTCAGAATCTTTCAAAATTTATTTTTTATTCTTGTAGTAATTTGTAGAAATCTATTCTAAATTCATTTCTTTATTTTCTTTCCTTTTAAAAATTAGATAATATGGTTGAATGGGTCCAAAATTTTTACATTCACAAAAAATCACTTTTTTAGATTCTTTATTAATAGTCTTATCCTTATAAATTTTCTTATTTATGTTTTGGAAATCTTTTTTCCAACCATATTTTCCATTTTATTAGAAAGATTTTACAACTGATTTTTTTATTTCACTATTGAACTACTACCAGTTTGAATAAAAATTTATTCTTCTTAGAAGAATTCATAATTTTTTTAGCTGATTGAACTTTTGTAAGAACATTTGATGTTTTTGTAAAATCTACACCATTTTTCTTTTCCATTTTTTCATCACCCATTTATAATATTCCATCATATTGTATGTGGGTATAAATAAGATCATCATGGGAATGTTTTGGTATCCTTCTGGTGTCAACTAAAGATATACTTTTGGACTATTACTCATTTAGCATGATCTTTATGATATTATCAACAAATATTTTTTCGGAAAATATTTCTCACCAATATAATGTAAACTATTAATAATAGTCAAAATTATTTTATAAATTTTATAAACTTAATATCTAGGTTGAAAATAAATGGATTGATAAGTAGCTCTTATCATAACTGTTATTATTTTAAATAATTTAGAAGTTAAAAAATATGTTATTTATAACTTCTTTCAAATAATATTAATGGATTCAAATGAAGAAATATGAATATATATATATGAAGTTATATGACATAAAAGTGTATTCCTTACTCTATAATTCAATTGATATTACATATTTTCTATATTTTTTGAAATTAGTAACTTCTTTATTAGGAATCATGTAATTACCATTGATCATACCAAATTTATCCACAAAAATGTTAATAATGAAAGTGTTCATACAATATCTCTAATATTCATAATCCAAACCATTAATGATAGGTGTTTTACTAGGATTCAGATTTTATAGGGTTCAAAAATTTAATCCTACCATCATTTAAACTTAATAGAAACTCTTTTATACAATGACATGGTAGTGTAATAATTTTTTTTAAATAATATTCTTATAAATATTAAGGTTAATTATGAAAGTAGAAACTCAACAAGTAATTCGTAGAACATCCTTTGATACCAATTGTTGGATATTAAGAGTTTATGATGTATATAAGATGGCGGGGGGGGGGAGGGTGAATTGTTGTTTAACAATTAAATTAAAAAATAAAAAACCTCTTAAGTAAAAATGAATGGACTCACAATTAATTTGATGATCAATGTGTTATAATCAGAACCATCAATTTTCTGGTTATATCAGAGATTGTTTTATCAATTTTATAGTCACACAAATAAAATAGATTTTTAAAAAGAGATGTATAAAACTAACTTTCTAAAACACATGAAAAATAGAAAATAAATCTTTTATAAATAATAATTAAGAAGGATTATAATATTAAGAATGGATTAAAAGATTACAAAATAATGTACTTATTAACCTTAAGAGTTAAGTAAGTCAGAAACCCTAACTTAGGTATCCAAAGTTTTAGTACAAACTTTAATGGTATATATTTCCTTACCTAGAAAGCCCTAGATAAGATGATCAGAATAGCTGTATCTTATGATCCACTAGAAGCCCTCAAAATGATGACCGATCTCTGTCTTCCTAGCCCTAGAATCCATTGATTTGATGGATCGGATTAATCTATATTCATATCCCCAGAATATTTCAATCAATATATTTATTGGATAGTAAATAATTAACTATTTTTTTATAAATATATAATACTTACAAGAATTCCTTAGAAATTCAACTATCTAAATAATTAAATAGACTAAGAATGAGGTGTTAATATTTAACAATCTTTAAACATCTTGAGTTCCAAATAAATAAACTAACAACTCTTAATACGAACACTTATTTATAGTAAATCTTCCAATGGTATTATTTTTGAGTTAGTTGAATGACCTCGTGCAGCTTTCACTTTGACATCTCATAATTATATGAATCTTGAATTTTAAATCTAAATATTTTATTTTCTGAAGTCTATTTATTTTGGACCATTACAATTATATTATGGATTCTTTCTAGTTGAAAAAATCTATATACTCTGATTATAAAAATTAGACAGTCTAATAGACTTAGTTATTATTTTTCAATATGAAAAATTGAATAATGTTTAGTCTGATTGATTGGTCCTAATTTCAATCCAATGGTCATGACTTTTTTAGTCTGATAGACATGACATAAGTCTAACCATTGGTCAGAAAAAAAGTTGATCTAATGTAGTTGATTAACCTTTAATCTTATGGGTCTTATTGAGTAATAAAATTTTATATATTTTTTATATTATAATTATTTTTTATTTGATATAAAATGTATTTTTCAAAAAAATATACTAAAACACATGAGAATTAAAAAGTTAGTAAAATATTATATTTAGAAAGTTCTTGTGATTTCCAAAATCGAGGAAAGGAAATGTATAAAGCAAATCTTTACATAACCTCATATATACTTAATTTAAAGGTGGTATAACTAGTGCATGGACTCTCTTATTATGGTCATCTGGTGAAGATACTGGATCATATAGATAAAGTTCTATAGAATAAGAAAAGTCACTTTATCGAAGTGATTTAATGGGAGAACATGTATGGAGTAGTAACATGTGAAAATATGAAGGTAATGAAAGAAATGTACCATCATTTATTCTTTTTTGAAGATAAGATTTGAAGTTTCAAGTTCAAAAGTTCTAAATAGGGGAATAATATAACATCCTAATCTTTTTTATATATTTAATTTTCCTTTTAAAAAAATATATTTTTTCATATTTTAAAATATAATATAGTTAAATACATGAAATATGTAATGATTTATTTTATTAATTAGGAACCTTAAATTTATCTAATAAATATAGCCATAAAAATAGAAACTAAAAAAATGGTAAAATAAATATAAAAAAGTAAAACAATTAAAACTCAAAAATGTCGATCATGTTGAACTCCTATAATTATTAAGATCATAAAAAACATAGTAAAAAATAGATAACACATTAGAAATATAATCAAAATATTTGATATAAAAAAATCACACCCTTTTAAGTACTTAAAGTGAATTAGTGATGAAGAAATTAATAGTTACTTATAGAAGGCAATATGACCATTGGAATAGTAACCAGACTGTTATGAATAGTTACATGTCTATATAGATTAGTAACATTGTCCTTGGAATAATAAATTAACCTCAAATATTTTAAATTTCAACTAAACAATATTTACTAGAATAATTTAAGGAAATATAAGTAATATAATTCTATAAGATTAATATCAGTATTAAAAACTCAAAGAAACTATAAACACAATTTTATTTTACTATATATTAATATAATTCAAAAAATAAAATTTTTTATGTTAATTATTTAAATTACCCATGTCATTATTTCTATTTTAAAATGAATTCCATTTTTAGAATCATCACATCAAAATTTACTAAGGTTGTTTTTTAGTAATTTTTGGAAAATCATCAATTTTTAGGTGAGTATTAAAAATACGATTTACAAAAACTTAATGTTTTTAAATACATCATTAATGATGTAATAATTACCTAACAAAATAATTTGAGTCCAAAATGAAAATATGTTTAAAAATTTAAATAATTCATCAAATTCAAATTCCAAACCTAAAATGTATTTTCTAATGTATAAATTATAAATTACTCATTTTTTTTATTTTCTATATTATTTTTTAATAAAATAATTAATTTATTTTATGAAGTGTATTAAAGTATTAAAAATATATATTTTAATAAAATATAATTAATAATGTAATTTCTTTTACCATTATAAGGTTTAACTTGGAAATTATATTTTAATCAATATTTTATCATAAATCCACTCCTCCCTATAGGTATAGATAGACCGTATCCTTCACCATGGAAAACCACTTCCATTACACTTCTCAAAGACAAACCTCTAACAAAATTACATATATTGAGCACCTTATAATCCTTACGTATGTTCTAGAGTCATATAGCTACATTATTTGAAGAATTTAAGGGTTATAAAAAAGGAATAACTTCAGGAAAGAGGTAAGGCCCTTTCACATCTTCATTTCATTTTTCTACTCTAATTCCAATCCTTATATTGATTTATAGTCAAAAACTTCACAATACAATTAAATCGTATTTTAACATAATATTTAAAATGTAAATATATTTTAAAAATTTTATTTATAAAATCAGAATATATTATATATATCTCACCTCCTCTTTTGAAAATGTCCCATTAAAAGTTAGTTAACACCCCATGAAGACGTTTCCCACTCTCTACATGTCACAACCAATATGGATAATTATAATAAATTATTTATAAGATATAAATGCATAAATATATGCATATAAAAGTGGTTGGAGTTAATATTATTAATGTACAATTATAAATAATTATGTTCATTAAATTACATAAATACGAGGTATTTTAAAAAAACACACTTTAAAAAACATTCAACTTAAATAATTAGAGTTGATAAATAAAATAGAACAATTATAATTAATAAATATTGAACAAAATAATCATTATTAACTTTTGGTTTTTGTTTTTAATAAACATAATCTATTTATATGTGTGGTGAAAAAGTGACAAAGGGAGTCGTGATCTGTGGTAAGTGGAATCTTAATCCCAACTCCAACATTTTGGGTTTATCACTTCTTTCTTTTTATTTTTAATGTTAAATCTTCTCAATTACTCCAATTTATCCACTTGAATGTTATTTTAATTTTAATTTATTAGGTTTATGCATTAAACTACTCTTTAGAGATTATTTCAATGAAAACTAAAATTATTTTTTAAAAATAATTTATTCTCCAAAACATCTGATTGATTCCTTTTAAAATGTTTCTCCTTATCACCATGAACTATGATATTTTAATTTTTTTTGTATAAAAAAATATTTTTTACTTCTTATTTTATTATATTTTAAGTCTATTCACTCATATGTGAGTCATGATGTTCTTATAGAACACATTCTATTTTGGTGGGTTTTTTTCATGTCTATTATCTCAATATGTTCCCATTCTATGTTGAATACATGAGTATGAGTATTTTATGATGTGATAGGTTAGACCAGAATTGTATTTCCAACCAATTAATTGGGTAATGTGTTAAATGTCGTGATAATATGTGTATTATTCAAGAATATAATGCTATATTTGTTCCCAACTATGAGTTGCATTTAAAAAGTATATTATGATAATTACTTATTATTTTTATGAAACATTCCAGGTCTTTTCAAATGATCCCCTCATTATTACGATTATGATCCAATTATTATGATATTATGATTTTCATTCTCACCCATGTAATATTGATTCATGTATCATATTCCTTCAAAGTTATTTCTCTTTTTTCTAGGATTTTAACTCCTCCCTTTCTTTGATTAATATCCCCAGGTGAATACATTTACTATAGAGAACATGAGATTATTTATGATAAGTATGAATAAGTTTTTAAATAATTTTTACACTTTATTATGCACTATTTATGTATTAAACTGATTTTACTAGGATATTAAACATTTTTATTCAGTCAGTAATGTTTTACTATCAAGTTATTTGTCTTAAACATGATGCAATAATCTTGTAAGAAAAGTTGGGTCAATATAATTATCCTTTGACCCACTTATAATTCCATTAAAAGCTTGATTTTAATAGATATAAATTTTCATGGGATATCAAAATAATAGAGATTAATCCCCATACAGCCTTCCTTATGTTTGATAGTTATTTTTTATTTTTGTATAAAATGATCAAGGTAAATGTTTATATATTTTTGGTTGTGTTTATTGAAAAAACACACTGA
Source organism: Viscum album (assembly GCA_963277665.1). Taxonomy (NCBI): domain Eukaryota; kingdom Viridiplantae; phylum Streptophyta; class Magnoliopsida; order Santalales; family Viscaceae; genus Viscum; species Viscum album. Next base: position 1,649,802,652 of record OY728136.1, read on the forward strand.
AAAAGTTAGATAGTAGAGAAACCATTTGGTATTTATAAAGGAATGTTGTGGAAGAGTTTGAATTATGTTCTAGAAAATGCACAGATAATTAGACCAAAGAAATTATTCTTATGCAAGTCAGGTATATTTTTGTATAAAGTAGATAATATCAGTGATGGGATTTGTGAACAATCATTGGCACTCATGAACAGAGGTGACAATTCCTCTTAAAACATAATGGGATTTTTTTATAGATTACTTTTCTCTATAAATAGGAAATAAATAAAATAATTTAATAGGACAGAATACATATAGAAGGTCAAATTTCTTTGTTTTATTTTAAGACTTATAGGAATGTATTTTTTCCATTAATGTGTTAACATGAGAAAATGGGTACATAAATAATTATAATATTACATTTTAAAATATGAAACACAACTTAAAATTTTAGTGAAAACTCAATTATTTATTCTAATATATTAATAAAATCATTAAATTTTAACTTTTGGGTACATTGGAGGTAAGAAAAAAATAAAACAGCGATGCCTAGTGATGGAAATATTACAATAGAGTCCATCATAGAATAAAAAAAGCATAAATAATATGTTAGAGATAAACTATAATAGAATATACCATATAAAAATATCATGGGAGGGAAATATATCCATGGATTACATAGAAACATAAATAATCACATGGATAATTATAATTATTTCCATAATTATAGAACAAATAATTACAGAAATTATAATCTTTCCATCAATTCCTCATAAGAAGATATTATACATAAATATATAAAGCCTATGAAAAATAACCAAACTAACTTTTATTTTGTGACCCACCAATGCATATAGGGTATATATAATATCATGACCCACAAGCCTCTTACTAAGTCCAATGCATTTATCATATTAAAGGAGTGAATAAGTAATTAGATACATAATAAAACATTCCTTAGTGATAAATATCCTTATTTGAAAACTAACATGAAAAATGTCAATATTTTTCCAAATCAATAAATATAACATGATCATAAATCATATATAGAAAGAATGTTTATGATATCATTAAATAATAAGAGACTTTAAAGTATGATGAAATAGTTGAAAGAATCATCATGAAGAAATTAGGCAGTTTCTTTGAAAATGATAATAAATATCATTTTATTTGGGAAACTATTTTGTATGAGAAAAGTTATAAATAACTTTAAGAACTTATTTCATAAGTTTTCAAGTAGAATTTTAAAAAATTATCAATAAAATAATTTACAATAATGGAATATTTAAAATAAACCATGACTAGTTAATAAAATGTGTAATCTTAAACAACAATATACAAAGGTGAAATTAAATATCTAGAAAACATTTTTTAATAATATAATTTAATTTAAATATAAAAATTAAAATCTCCTCGAATAAAGGGAATATATATGACTTTAGAAAACCATCAGTTGTCTTATTCCAACAATTACTTCTATTAATAATAATAAATAATTTCTATATTAATTATAATCCATCATATGTTCACTGAAAGAAAAATTATTGTTACTGAATTTATTTGAGTATCGAATTCACCACATAGTATAAAAAAATTACCACAGTACCATCAAATCAATCGTGATGTGTTTTTTTGGTCAAATTACTATAATTAATATAGATTAATTTCACTTTTTATCAAGTGACCGTATGATAGAATCAAGTGACCATATACTGTCATCGAATTAACTACTAAAGTGATCGAATCCACTTTTTACAATGATATATATTGACCACACAAACATCAATTTGACTATGGAAAAATTACAAAGTACCCAAGTGATGAAAAAGCTAATCAGATAGACTATATAAGAAACTAATCAACCATGAAGGAAAATTTAAGAAATCTTGTAAAGATATCTCCATGTATGGAATCAACCCAAAGTATAAAAAGATCAACCACGATAACAAGATTAACTATAAGGACAATAATCTACCATATGGTACAAAAATTAAAAGTTATTGATAAATGTTGATGTGGAAAAGTGAGGAGACTATAAATTATAATGTGGAAACTATAATACAAATGTAATTAAAGTTAAATGTTATATTAAAATTTTTAATAAAAAACCAAAAAAAAGTCTATATATAATTTTGTGTCAGTCAGATGGTTTAAATGACCTCATATTTACTGATCAAATATAATGATGATCATCTTGAGCATTTATCAATGGATATTTTTCAACAACAAATTTTTTTGTGATAACTGAAGATATATAAAGTGTTGGTTATGAAAATTAAAGATAAAATAGAAGAGTGTGTATCAGAATAATTAAACACTAAAAATAATAAACATGTGCTTCGTATGTAAACATATATGATATAAAAAATAACATTCAAACAAATTCATTCACCATTTAAAATTCATAAGATGAAAACACCGAGAGAATATCTTCTTATAAAACATCTGAAGAACATACTTTGCTTCATGGATTTATTATATTTTTCTTACTCTGCTTTATTTAATTTTGAGTTTTCTTGTGCATTTATTTTAAAATATTAAGCACCATATTCTGAGCTACACTGGAGAGGGAAAGACACTCACACACTCCATTACTTATATATGATTCCACATAGAACTGTGGAAGTGTATGTTTTTTGGAAAAGCTAAAAGTTGTTATCTCATTTCATTTCTCCCATGTTGAACTAATGAAGAGGTTTTGATCTAAGGAAGAATTATGTGACATTTTGTATAAAACTAGTTATAGATTGTGGATCTCTTTATTTTCTAATAAAATTCTTTATAGTGTGTGATTTCCAAGTGGCAAGGATTAAGTATCAGGTTCAAGCCTGATGAATCAATTTCTAATGTATATCTCAGAATTAAAGAGATTGTTAACACTATGCATGCATTGGAAAAAAATTAATGATAAAATCAATTCATGTGACTTCTCGTATTCTTACCTAAAAGGTAGAGAGGAATATAAGTATTGATAATAGAATCCAACAACATCAGAACACTTCTAGTGAAGGATCCCATTGGGGGAGATCATGATGTATGTAGAATAATTACAATTTTAAAAAATAATAAGTGGATGAACCAAATAGGAAGTCATTAGACATTAAAAATTCGGACTCAAAGCTAAAGGAAAAGATCAAGGATGATTTTTTGAGTGATGAAGACTCACTTTTAGACAGTGATGAAGAAATGGATCACTAAGAAAGATATCAAAAAAGGTTCTATAGGAAGAATATATACTTCAAAAAATTTAAATTATATAGGAAAGTATGATAATAAATAGAACTTGACAAAAGAGTGAAAAATGATGATTCTACTAATGAAGTGATCTATTATTAGTGTAAACAGAAATGAAATATTAAATAAGATTTTCCTAAGTTAAAATATAAGAAATAGTATGAAGAAAATTGTACAATAAGGCTCTGGAATCTATTATATTACCTTACAAGATATTTCAAGCTATTTTGAATCTATTAGAGAAGATAAAGAAAAGAAATATAATATAAGTTTTATGAAAAAATTTTATGAGGTATCAAATATTTTTTTTCACATATCGTAAATGTAATTATAAGGAATTTGAGGAATTAAAATGATGAAGAAAATATTTATAGTGATGATAAATTTGAATATTGTAACAATATAGAAGAAAAATTTAATGAACTCAATGATATATATATGAGTTTAAGGATACTACATTATTTTTCTACTTAATTTAAAACTTTTTTTTATTTAGATAAAGATATAAATGCTCAACTGTTAAAGGAAAATAATGAGCTTAAAATGTAAAATTAGATATTAAAGAGGGGTATAGAAATATTTACCAATGAAAATATAACTTTTACTAGAATTCATGGAAAGAAAAATGAACCCAATTATACTACTGGTATTGGTTACCATCTAGTATAGAAGAAAATTTAATAGACAAAATTTATACCTAGTTATGATTCTTATTATTTTATAAATAGTTTTTAATATATTGGACCTAATAAAGTTTTCATTTCTAAAGGTCTAAGGTTTACTTTTAGAAAACTGATTAAAAAATTATGGATACCTAAATCTATTATAACTAGTATTTATGGATCTAATAAACTATGGGTACCGATATAATTTCAATTCTTTACATTTCTGTAGGAAAGATATATAAATAATACCAATAAGAACTTATTGTATCTGACTAGTTGTTATTCCAAAACAATTATTGGGTACTACTCAAGAATTAATAACCTAATAAATGTTTATGGTGGACATGTCACTTTTGGTGACATCACCAAAGGAATGATAATTGGAATTAGTCCAATGGTAAATGTAGTAGTATTTTGGTTTCTAAATTTTTTTTACATGAATTAAATTATAATAAAATTAACATCTCAAAGCTATATAATGATGTTTATCAAGTTAAATTTGAGAATAATTATTGTAAATTGTTTTTATTCTATGAAATTTTTAGTTTTTACCTCATTGAAAAAGAAAAATGTTAATACCATTAATATAAATTAATTTTTCTCAGAATATTTCTTCTTTATGTTCCTATAATAGCGAGTCTTGGAATTAGAATAGGAATGTAGGACATTGAAATATACACACACATAAGAAGATAAATAGGAAATTTTTAGTCAAGGATCATCCCAAACTATGATTCTTAATAGAAAAAGTTTGTAACCCTTATCAAAGAGGAAATAAATATAAAATGTATTTCAAACTAAATAATTAATCTTCAACTTATCAAAATTTAGAGCTACTTCACAAGAATTTTTCAAAGCTTCTAGAGTTTCCAGTCTAGAAGGAAGAAATTATTCTTATATTATAGTTGATGATTGTTACATATATACCTGGGAATTTATCATTTATTTTAAAAGTGAAACTATTTTTTGTTTCTATAAATATTCTAATTTTATAGAAAATATTATAGGAATTATATTTAAAGCCTTAATAATTGATCACTGTCATGAGTTTCAAAATGAACAGTTTGAATTATTAAGATCAAAATATATCTATAATCATAACCTTTTTGATTTTAAGAATCCACAATATAATGGTTTAGTAGAAAGAAGAAATATATCCATTCAAAAAATTTCTTGAAACATTCTCATTAAGTTTGACCTTTATAATTTTTTGGTAGAAGTTATGAATATAGTTCGGTATATAATTAGTAGAATTATTATTGTCCCAGTTTTAAAGAAAACCCCTCTTGGATTATCTAATGTAAGAAGAAAATAGTTAATTACTTTAGAGTTTTTTATAGAGTCTTTATACTCAATCAAATAGATAATTTGGAAAACTTTTCACCCAATATTGATGAAGTAATTTTCTTGGATACTCTACATCCACTAAGTTATACTAGGTATTCAATAAAAGGTTTAAGATTTTGTAAGAATTTTTTATGTCAAATTGGATTAGATAAATCCATTTAAACCTGTGAACTATTTATAAAAGCATGATAATGGCCTTTCTAATTGTGATATCAATGTAAAATCTAGTAAAAAATCTTTCAAGCCTGCAAAAATATCATCCATTTTGAGGAACTACTTATACCGGAACTTGTAGAAGAAATTTAGGTTTAAAATACATCAATAAATTGAGAATATATAACTCATAAATACCACCCCATATATTAAATTGTTGGATTCTTATATAAAAGAATACATACTTGTGGTTCTCTTAGAAACAAGTTGAAAATTAAGCATTCATATCACAATTTGATCACAATAACATAAAAAAAAATTGGTGATGAATTCTTTGTAAAATAAATGAAATAAGAGATAAATAATTTTGAAATAAATAGAGTTTGGGAACTAGTTTAAATAAAAAATGACTTCCTTACTATTTAAAATAAATTGGTGTTTTGGAATAAGGATGATGAATTAAAAACTACAATTAGAAATAAATCTAGATTCGTTACATAAGGATACAGTTAAGGGAAAAATATTGAATATGAGAAAACCTTTTCACCTATATATAGACTTGAATCCAATAGAATTTTTCTTTCTTATAAATAACATTTTATTTCAAATTATATAAAATAGATGTCAAGAGTTCATTTTTAAATGGTTATGTAATAGAGTATTTATTTTTCATATAACCCCTCATATTTTAGAAACCCTTATTTTCCAAATCATGTTTTCAAATTAACTATATATTTATATGGTTTAAAATAATCTCCTATAACTTTTCATGATAGAGTTATCGATTTTATAATTTCGAATGTTTTCCTTAATAGAATAGACGAACCTACATTATTTATTAGAATAATTTGTAAATATGTTTTTTATTAGAATTATTTTTTTATGATATTATATTTGGATATGATAAAATATATTTCTAGAGTTAATTTTCAAAAATGATTAAAAATAATTTGAAATGAGTTTAATGGGTGTGTTGAAATTATTTATTAGATTTCAAATCATTCAAAATAAATAAAGAATCATTTTAAATTAAAGGAAGTACACCAAAGACATTTTAAAATGTTTTTATTAGATATTACTATTTTTTTTGATATTACCATGAGTATAATTCATAAACAATAACATGATGAAACTAAAAAACCAATTGATTAGACTATATATAGAGTTATGATTGGAAACTTGCTGGACTTAACTACTAGCTGGCCTGACATTTTGTTTAGTGTGGTGATGTGTGCACATTATTAATATACCTAAAATAATGTCATTTTATTACTGTGAAAATAATTTTCAAGTACTTCAAAAGAATCTAAAATATTAGGATTGTTTTATCCTAAAGAACATACATTTTAATTATTTAGTTATTCATATATAGATTTTGGTGGTTCCAAGTTAGATATAAAATAAAATTTTGGAACATTCTACCTTTTGGGAAAATCTTCAGTTTCATGGTTTATTATGAAACAAAATTATATTTCATTATCTACTATTAAATATGAGTACATATCTATAAGTAGTTTCTATGTATATATTTTATGGATAAACACACATTATTATACTATATATATCAATTTCAACATATCCCTATAAATTGTGAAAATACAAATGAGATATACATCTCTATGAATCCTGTATCATATTCTTGATAAATCATATTGATATAAAAAATCACTTTTTGAGAGATAATTTTCAAAAGTATATATCACCAAAAAATTAAATGGTATAAAATGTTAGCTTGAAGATATTTTTACAAAGGATTTTTATAGAGAGAGAATTAATTGTATAAAACATGAGTTGGGTATGATTAATTTTAACTGAAATGTTTCTGTAATTATTTGATATAAATTTCATTATTTCATGTAATATTTTTCATTCTATTTAGTTATTTATTTATTTTATTATATCATACTGAAATACATTAAATGTAATAGTTATTTCTTGTGTGTTACTTTATAAATTAATACTTAAATGATTGAAATGTCAAATCATAGTTAAATCATAAAACCCTTTACAAAATTGACCCAAATCCTATTTACAAACTCTATTTCATCAAATCCTTATAACATGTGTTGTGGTTCTTATACTTCTCAGTCTAGATGAAGCGAATTTTTGGAGATGATGTTTCTAAATCATCCAATAGATCAAAATACAACTAAAGACTAAGAATATTACAAAGTCAGACCTTAAGTCTCATGAAGTTATAGATAAAAGAGAATTAGACATAAAATGGTTCAAAACCATTTATTCATTTATATAGATATAATTTTTTCATCAAAACTCGACAAAGTGGTTTTTTAGATGAAATCATACTTTATATCCATGCCTGGTCAGAGATTTTTATATGAACATAGTTATTTGAAGCTGGTGAATACAAATGTGTTATTTGAACTATTATCAATGATCATGAATTTGAGTTTACCACAAACTTTGGGGATAAATATCTAAGATTCCTACATATTAAATAATATAAGGACCACCAGAGATTGTATCTATTAAATGATCCACAATTTGAGTTTGGTAATGCCTTGGAAGAACTAACAAATAACAGAACCTTTATATAAGATATTTCAGGTGAGATAATTGTTGAGTAAAGATTCTTGTTAGTGTTTATTATGCAGTATATCTTCCAAATAAAGTGATATTTTTGTTATATTAAATTACATGATTTTTTCTTTATGAATCTTATGGTTTCTGGTATTCTAATATTCTTTCCATGTTTTTTAATGAGTAAAATAGAAGAGTTGACCAATCTGTCATCTCAGATCAAAAAACATTATTATACTAAATTCATTTCTATCTTATTGTAATAAAATGTATTATTTCTTATGGGGTTTGAATGTTTTGTAGTCCCAAATAGAATCTATCTGAATTAGACTACTTATTGGAGAATGGATATTAGTTGGAATCCATGAAAAAAAATATTGGTAGTAGATGATGAGAAACTATACGAAAGATTCAATCTTATTTCTCATAAATCTATGCCAATATATATAATTGATTTTGGTTTTAAATTAGTTGAAATTGTTAAATCCAATAACTCCTTTGATAAAGAAGCATTTGATGCTACCATCAATATAGATGAAGAAGCTATAAGTGATTTTTATAAAAGATCAAAAATAAATACAGTTCAACTTCCAATTGAAGAAGAACCTATAAGCGAATATATATCTCTAATTATTTATATAATTAAATATTCTAATACTTTGGTTGAAGTATAAAAATAACTAAAGTTCCTATGTTAGCTGCCTATTGTAGAAGGGTGTGTAAATGCTGAGGAAAATATAATCGCTAGATATTTGTTGTTTGGACTATTTTTGATAGACTCTTAATATGAAAAGGATATTAATCCTACACTAATAGATAGTCAAAATATATTTTCGATAATGGGAATTCCAATTTCAAAACCTCTCCTTCTATTGAAGAAAATCTTATAGTTTTTTAATTCATTAATATAGATGTGTCTGCCCCATTGTTTGTTATTGATATGGTTGGTGTTTATATAGTTGAAAAAAAGGTCAATGAAAAAGGTGGTGATAAGGATAATTAAGATAAATTCACTAATCAAGTTAATGAGAATAAAAAGAATTATTACTATGATGAAATGGTGGAGATTCACCAAATCTGTAAGGTAATTTCCTTTCTATTTCTAGAAAAAAACTTATTGATCCCTAGAAATACTATACCACTACTCCTATATGTCTTTTAAGGAATGAGTATATTGAGGATTCATTAAAGATTATAGAAACTCCACCATCTCTAAAAGATATTCCTAAAGTCCCCTTTCATGATAATCCTATATACTACTCTTATCCAAGGACATAAGTTGTAGCTATAGATGATTCTATGAATGAATGTGATGCCTCATTAAAAGATATTGAAAAACTAATGGGTTATTTTCACCTAAAGGGTATATATGGAAAAATAATTTGGTTTAGTTTTTATTTATGATTAATCTAATCTAAGAGATGGTTATTTTCCTAAATTTTCATTTTCATAAGTTAGAACTACTCCATCTCAAGAAGTTTGAAGATCTTATGTGTTTTCTATCACATTAAGATTGGATAATATTATTGAGTTTTATAATGATCTCTTGAATATTTTAAATCAAATTATATTGAGAATAAATTTTTAAAATAATATGGACCGTGAGGAAGATATTACATTCATTTTTCAAAAAGTTATTTACCTCTATCAGCTGATGTTTTTTCAGAAAATAGCTCATATGCATCAATAAGTTATTTCATTTTGAGGGAAAATAAAATGTTTTCAAAGTCAAATGATATACCTCCATGAATATATATTTGATATAATGGTTACTATGGATATAAGGCATCTTTGAGTGATTAAAAATATAACTCAAACATCAATATATACTTTAGAACCTCATCCTATTTAGGTTCTAATTAATGAAAACTTGAATTGAAATTAAATTCATGAAGAAATTTTGAATGTTCTTGATAATATTAAGGATTTAATAAATCAATTATAGATAGAAATTTCTACTCATGGTGAAAGGTAATATATTTTTCTTAAATATAATACCATTAAGGTAACTAAATATATAACAATAATCAAGGGTTCCATCAAGTTTATAAAAATTGAATTTACAAAAAGGAATATCTCAAAGAATTGTTATTTTCTTTAGCAAGAGATCATAAAATATCACCTTTGATAGATACATTCAAAGCTATTGTAGAGAATTTATTTCAAATGAAACCTGTGCTAAATCAATTCATGTTATAGAAATATGAGTTTCTTCAAGTAATAGAGCATGTAGTAAGAGAGGTATCTGATATCAAAATGATATAAATTTTTTTTAAATATGTTTCAAATAACAACATGATATGAACTTAGGAATTTATAGTACTGTACTTTTATTTAGTTTCAAATACTATATTAGTATAAATTTTTATAACTTATACCTCACTTATATATATAACAATACATTTTAGTATCTATATTTACCAACATCTGTGCCACATAATCCCTATTTCCAAAGATATTTCTATTTCGAGACCCCTACTATTCCCCCATCTCCTCCTACTTTTGATATTGGGAAATGAAAGGAATCTATTCTTCTTAAGGATTCAGATTCTAATTAGACTCTGATTAGGATTTTGTAAACCTTTTTTCATCTTCAATGTAATATTAATTTCTTTTTATGTTCTTTCATTTTAGTTTGTTATTTTCTATTTATTTAATTTTATTTTACTCCAATCCTTTCTAAAATGTTTTTTTAATACCAAAGGAGGAGTAACATGTATAATACAATTTATTATTAAGTTTCTTATGGATATCTATTCCATGATTTTGGATTATAAAATAGGGGAATATTGTTATATTTTTCCATAAATTTCTTTTTTAATAATCATAAATCACGTCTATGTTAATTTTAATCCATTTTATGTTTTATGAAAGAAAAATAATTCTTGATGAATTTTTCAAAGTCTATAAATGAACACAAAATATAAAAAAACTATTGTAGTATCATCTAATCTACTGTGATGAGTTTTTGATGGTAAAATGACCACAAGTCAAATAGATAGATGATATGATTTCTAAAGAAACCATATGATATATTTAAGTGATCATATTATATCATAAAATAAAATAAAAAAGAGATTAGATCATGTTAGTAGAAATTAATATATTTACCACAGGAACATCTAATTTACTATGGAAAAAATGTTAAATGACCCAAGTGACAACAAAAGATATTCAGATCAAGCACATGATCAACCTGTCGACCATGAGGAAAGATTGGAGAAACCATGTTGAGATGTCACCATATATGGAATTGATCATAATCAAAAAATTATTGACCACAACATGAAGATTGATATTAAGAAAAATGATCAACCGTTCGGTAAAAAAATTCAATATGATTGATAAATGATGACATATATGCTGACATGGGAAAGTGAATAAATATTCCATTATGATGTGGAAAAATTAAATCAATCATAACTAAAGGTATGTATTATATTATTATTTTTAATACTAACCCAAACTGTTTTATTTCAAAAATTTAATTGCTATAAAAATTATTAAATAAACTTGAATTACTCCTTAAATATGAGTACTGTCATGATTATTTCTCAATAGAATGTTTTTCAATAATACATTTTTAATGAAAATTGAAGTGAAATAAAGAGTTGGTGTTTATGAATAAATAAAAAATATTTGAGCATTTGACATGATAATCATGAACTAAAAACACTGTAAATATTCTCTATTCTTGAACATAGATGATATACTTGAGCATACTCAAATGTCTTTAAGAATCGTTTAAAAATAATAAGATGACCAGGTGAGAATGAATTCCTGCAAAACATTAGAATAATATAATCTATTGGATTTATTTATTTTCTTTCTCTTACTCTATTTTATTTACTTTCGAGATGTCTATGTGAATTATTCAAAAATCATAAGCTTTAGAATAGGATATGAACTGAAGAGTGAATCAAACACACTCTCTCTCTTACTTATCTCTAATTCCACATCATATCATGGAAGATTTTTATTTTCTTGGACTTCCTACTTATAGTTTTTTATTTCACTTCTCCCACTTAGAACTGTGTAAGAGGCTCTCTTTCAATTAAGGCTTGTGTTATATTATGTATAAAATCCAATCAATGCATTGGATCTATTTATTTAATAATAAATTAATTGATAACAAGTGATTTCCAAGTGAAAGGAATTAAGTCTCATCTTGAGACTAAACCCCTTGTTTATTTTTATAGTGCATTTTAATTTTGATTTTCTATACTCTATTTTCAAAAAATATTGGTATCTATTTTCAAAACTTATTTATGAATCATTAATTTGATATCTAATCTTAATTTATGTTTTATGAAAACTTTTTGATTTAGTGACTTAGTTTCAAATATTAAATTTATTCTTTTAATGTTCTTTTAACTTCCCTTTGATCATCATTTTGTGAATCTATTTGAAAAATAAAATTATATATCTCTATAGTTTCGATTAACTATAAAATTTTATTAAATTGGGGAATTTATTATTAAATTATGTTAACATAAATTTTAGTTTAGAGCTCAACTCACCCACTCTTGAGTTACTCACTCAAATTAAAAATATCCAAACTTTGGAAGGAATCAAAATAATGATAAATGGTTATAAAAGTGGGAATATCTATTCATGTGGAAAATTTTAAAACGTGATTTATTTCAAAATTTTATAAATAATTGGAGAAATGAATTACATGGAAAATGTTTAAAATATTCCTCTTAAACATTTGAAATGAAAGTTAAATTTTTTATAAAATGATATTTATTATAATTATTATATAAAGTATAAAATTATTGATGAAAATGAAAAACATGGATATAGAGGAAAAAGAGTCCCAATTAAAAATGATAAATATTATCATATTTTCATAAAATTATTATTATTATTTTTTGAGTAACCAAGAGAGGGAAAATGGTATGAATAATTATAAGCCTCTTAAAAAACTAGAGTAGAAGAAAATATAAAGTAGATGATATATAAAGAGAAAAAAATTCTCCAAAAATAGATTTAGGTATGAATAATATCAATTAAATGTTAGGTTGAAATAGAAACTTCTACCTTAGACTCCTTCATGGTCAGGCATATTCCTGAAGGATCTAGTCATAGTACAAGAACCTATTTTACCATATCCAATTAGAATTTTTTTCATAATCAATGAATAATATGTGATATATATGAAGAACAAGTTCATGATAAATTGAATTAAATTTAATGTTAATTGATTATTACATTAGTACGTAGAAGGAAGAATATTCACATATAATTTATAATTAATTTATTTGGATAAATAAATACAATTTGTTGAATTTCATTCTTCATTTATGAATCAATAGACTACTTCTTGTTTTTCCTTCATTTCAATGAGATTATTCAAGTCAATAATTCCTATAGAGGTTATCTACACATGCAACACAAGCCTTTGAATTTCACCGTAGAAAAATCTATATGCTAGAGCTTAAGATTCTAATTATTATTTCATTTTTTGATGATCATCATATGAATTTCTTTAAGTGGATAGAATCTTACTAATACTTATAATCTTGAAAGGTTGGTGGGGAGAACCACTATTGATTCTTTAGATAGTTCTAGTGGAAATTCACTATAGTGATTGCGATAATTCTCTCTTGACATTAATTACGCACAATAATTATATGGTTTGGAAATGACATAATTTGGTTTAAATTGAGATAGGGTTAAATAAAAAATAATTTCATATGAGCCCTTATTTGTTTCTCAAACCCTAGAAAATCCCATGTATAAATAATAATAATAATAATAATATTTACTTCATATGCACTAACTACAGAGATAAAATTAATATGATTTTCATGAGAAAATAATGATTATTTATTCAAACATTATCTAACAAGACATTATTTTTTGTACCATTAAACTCAATAATACAAAAATTATTATTTTTTATTGGGCTTAGGTAATTATTTTTTTAATAAATAAAGGCCCCCACATTATTCATCAATCAATAAATAAATATTATATTCAATATTCTTGTGAATAAGTATTTATAAATATGAAAATAGACAAATAAATACATCTTTTTTATCTTGTGATGGAATAAAATAAATAAATATTATCTATTAATATAATTAACAATTTCCATGCATAATATATATTTATTTATTCTTCAACTCATATAATACTCTATCAAGTTACTTTTGAATTAGTATATGTGATCTACTAAAAAATATTTATTATTAAACAACATATGCGAATAATATTTTTTCAACATGTTAAAATGAAAAGTATTTTACTAGGGATCTGAAGACACATAGTACGTGACCCTATATACCCCTTACTACATGGAATTAGGTTTTCACCCCAAAATTCCTTGGTTAAAGTCTATAAACACTCTATGGAACATATAAATAAAGAGGTCGAATACCACAACAATAATGACCACATATGAATGCACAAAATTTAATATAACAACTTTATCAAAATTTATCTAATCAAACATGTTTCGTGTTCATGTCATCAACCTATGTGATCGATGTCTCTTTTATTGAATTTATAGAAATGAACATTATAAAAGAATTCCATTACCATAGACTTAATGAAGAAATTTTTTTTCCTTAAAAGGGATCTAGATATTAACTTCCATTAAAGAACATAAAGGGAAAATAATTTAACACATTATTCATTAATTTAATATTAGACATGACACACCCAAAATATCCTACATCACCGTGGCTATATTCTTCCAAGATTTTGTCAATATGTCAAATTATACAACTCATATTTTTCACCAATAATAATATTAGAGTATAATGATCATTACACACATTTACAAATAAGAATATCCAATGAAATATATAATGTGGATTTCATACTATGGGTTCATGTATTCATAATCTCTTTCATTGAAGATTAATAAAGGCCTATAATAAGGGACTGTATCTCAACATCTAGTGACTCTCAACCCCAAATATGTTGTATAATTACATATCATCAAATGATTTTTTAGTGATAAAACATATTTTTAAGAATAAAGTCATGGAATTTCAAGCTTCTCATCATAAAATAGAACAGTAATGACATTTTATTATAACAAGTTCCCAAGGACATTATCACATATATGTCACATAGAAGAATTGTGACCATGTGATAGGTAACTAATCAATATTCAAGTCAATTAATATTTTAGTAATTGAATGTATATAACAGTAAGTTCTTGGGTACTAATGCATAGGGTATCCCACTTGAAATTAATCTAACTACTAACAACTCAATTTGTTAGCCTAACATGATAAACATGCTTCTAATTATAAATGGATATATTTTTTGAGTATACCACACTAAATTCGCATCATATGATTAATATGGCCATATTTATCTAAGAAAATCCCTTAGGAGATTATATTAACAAGTATATGTCCTTTTTGTTCCAAGAAATATTGAGTAATACCATATTTAAAATTAATAATTATATGATTAAATTTTATTACATTGGTAGAACCTTTGAAATCTAGAGAAAATCATTTTTAAAATCATTTCTTAAGATACATAATAAATGAAAATATAATTAGTCTAAGGTAGATATGATTTGTACTAGCAGTATTATTTTTACCATTTCATAGTACCTTATCCTTACTATGATTCCATACTAAATAGATCTATATAAGACTAGTTGTATATTCCCTAAATAATAATATTACCTTTTCATTAATATTTTGGGACTCATCCAGTTTTTCTTTCTCAAACACAATCAGATAGTTCTGACTACCATCCTATATTGTTCTCTCTATCTTGTTTGAAATTTTTATTCTAGGATTTATACATAATCAGGATCGATTAAATGTACATATCATGTCATTTGAGATGTATCTACAAAACAATCTTAGGTATATGTTGCCTATTAAATAAAAAATTACAACGTGACACTAGAACAATCAAGGTGTATTGTTCTATCTTGTATTTTTCAATACCTTGTTAAATATATAGTATAACATGGATTAAGAAACCCCTAGATAAATACTAGTATATTTTATTCCCTATTACATTGGTTACCACTCATATTTTGAGTTATTCTTTATCCTTATATAAGAAATAATAAAAATAACATGTTTTTAATATGTTGTTAAACATATCATTGAAAATAATAATGCTCCCATTAACCACATGTAGGTACCTTGAAATATTTCATTGAAAAAAATATTCTACAAACATTATACTCGATTTCACCTATAAATTGATTCTTGAAACATCCTTCTATATTGGAATTTTTTCTCCTACCTTTCTAGTCACAACATATAAAAATGTATGGTAAGAAACCTCCAAGTGGTGTGGCCTTGACATCTGGTTCCTAATATAATGATTAATGTTTCTATGATGAGTATAATTAAAATTTATTTATTCAAAGAAGATTTGTATAACCAATAAAGCCTTATTGATTCATCATTTGTAAAATACATGTATTGTTTATGTTGAATACCCAATATAGGATTTACATCAACCAATAAAATAAATAATGATTTTTTTTAATGGAATCTACTTTGAATTCCTAATAACTATTTAATAATAGACATATAAAACTTAATAATCCAAAGACGATTTATTATTAATATTGAATAATATATCACCCATTGTGGTGAATATAATATAACCACTATGATTTTATCTTTCCCACACAATATATATCTCCAGAATAATTCCTATAACTAAAATTTATGTAGTTTAATGTTTTTATAGAAACATGTAAATCTAGATCTAAGATTCAAATAAATTATTTAATTATCCCACATTCTCAAAAAGAGATATGCTACCCTCATAGAAATATAGTTGGTATGATTTAGCACCATTCAATATTGAGGATTTTAATATCCTCAGTAACTATAAGATAATAAATGAAGATAAACCTTGTGTTTCATTTGAAATAAATTTGAAGCTAAAATAAAATTAACAAATGATTAAAATAAAAAAATATTAGGCTAAGAAATTAATGTGCTTCCAACATACCATAGATTATATAATATGTTTTTTTCAATGTTGTTGGCATAATGTAAGTTATTATGCTACTATTTTCAAATCATGACTAGGATGAAATCATATAAGGATTTCAATATTTATAAAATTATTAATCAATATACCATTTAGTATCAATATATCTATGATGTGAATAAGGTAATTTTAATTTATAAAAATATTACCTCTACATTTATTGCTCAATGTATATTTGATTTAGATATTCCGATACATACTGGCCTACTATATCATTTATAAGGTGTATTCATTACCTCTATTTATCATTAAAAAAATTTCTAAAAGGAATTTAATGGATTATATAAATTTACCTCCAACTTCAAATTATAATTCTTCATTTTTATATATATGAATAAATTATGAAATATTTTTTGAAAACCTTTACTTCTAAAGGTTTTATTAAAAAAATATCAATAAGTAAGGATTTTGATAATACCTAAAAGGTTTTAGCTACAAAGAGTTTAAATAATCTTTGTGGAATATATTTGATAATAATGTTTTGGTTTGGTAATGTCATGATATTAAGGACACTCAACTAGTGCCCTCACCTAGTTTAGGACTAGACCTTAAGCACAAATCCTTGAATGCCAAAGGCTATCGACTAAAAGTGGGGGCCTAATGAGGTATCATTAAGGGATATATCTAATGTATCAGAGTGTGAATAAGAATATAAAATAACCTATTATTATCCATGAAAATAAGTTGAAAGTAGAATAAATAAATTTAAATAAGAAGGATAAGAAATGCAATGCAGTAATGCGCCGAATAACCATTCCATACAATATCCAACCACCCACTAAACTATAAAAATATACATATTAGTATAAAGTAAATAAAATATACTGGTATTAGGAATACATTGAGACATTTATTATCCTGATACACAACATTATTTGTGGTATATACTCAATCAGGCTATCTTAGAACTCAACCCAAACTAGTGCCTATAATAACTATGTGAGAGATTATTGGGTACCCATGTGAAGTGGTAGACCAAGTGGAGTGTGAGGGTAAAAATAAGTGGGGTACCACTAACATGGTCCCATACCAGCTAGAATATATAGTGATAAGTTCATGTGAGATTGTAAATATAAATAAATAAAATTACAAAAAATAAACAAAAATAACCAAAAATTTCTTCTTCGAACTGATGCTAGAATATCTCTAATCTTGTCATGTGAATAGTGATAATGGTTTTACTAACCATACCATTTTTAATCCTTTGGAGCATGAATCTGATAAACCATACATGCTTCAGATATTTCTAAGGTAAATTTAAGAACATTATAATATTATGCCAAATTTATAAGTACCCGATCTTGGTGTAACCCATAAATCCCTCATACAATGTCTAAATGGATCATAAATCATGATAAGTGGCTTAATATCCAAATCATAGGAATCTAGGGAATGTTTTCGAAGTTCAATATAATGAGTGGCTTAATGTTGATTCCTAGGACCCTGACAATTTTGGGATCAAAGTCATTCCCTAAGTCACCCTACCCCATGGATAAATCTTAGGAATCATGGGAATCTTAATCAAGAACTTTTAATATGATTAGGATCAATTTTGAAGATCCAAGGTATGACCTAGGAATGACATAATCATAAAAATACAAATCATAATAAAAATAACCCCCATGTATACATGGTTAAATCTTAGTCAAGATAAGTATCCTAGGGACCCGTGGAATCCAGGGTGTCCCAAAAAAACCCATGGTCAAATAAAAAAATCATTGGAAGTTTTCACATGAATCAACATGTAGATACCAAGATGAACATGGAATCAAAAATTGTGTTAGTGCATATAATCAAAAACACTCAACACCATATAAATCCTAAATTCAGATCTCAAGAAGAACCTCTATGCATTGAAAATTTAGTTATCACATCAAGCCCATTGCATGGATTCTTGAAATCACATCTAGGAACCAAAGATACATCCAAAATAAATTCATGAATTAAAAAATTAAATTGAATTATTTTCAAAACATCTAAACCCAGTACTATAATACACAACTCCAAATTCATAAACATTTAGGTTGTGTACCAAGGGGGAACCCAACACTATCTATACCCTATCCATACTCTCTCAATCAGGCTTAGTTAGTCATCAAGGTTCCTAAAGAGTGGATAATTTTTTCCTATCACACATTCTAATGTTCAGTTCTCTAATAATGTGTATAGTGAAACATAGGTCTTATCCTCGATGATGGTACAAATTTTAGAGTTGATTGTTTTTAATTGACTGTGTTTTTATTGGGGGGTTTGTTTACCAAGATTTGATGAAATTATTTACCAATGATGATTTTTTTAAAATTTAATAATTATTGGGGTTATTTAATCATTAATTAGTTAAGATTGTGATATCCTTGATTCTTTCTATATATTTCATTAAATTAAAATCCACTTCACAATATGATTTTGATCATAATTCCCAATTGTTTTGGATTTGATCTAACCCTCAACTTGGGTATTGATATTAATCAATTATTTTTTATGGAAGGTTCAATGTTTAATGAACCTATGTGTATATGTGGTTCTAATAATCCCTGAAATTTACATGTCAAACAAAACATGTCATTAATGCCTGACATTTTAAGTTCAACATACACAATATTAATTTAAAAAATATTAAATTAAAAAAGATCTCAATAACTTAACATCCCAAAATTATAACTCAACCCAATGGGAGGTTTACTCAGACATTGATATGGTTAGTAATATGGTTTATTATTTTTATGGTGATGGTTTAAAATTAAAATAAAAAGAATGGGACAATATTTTAGTAGTGTGCCGAACACACACTCAAACGGTGAATAGAATTAAACAAAAAATTTTGATTAAAAAATGGAATTATTTTAAACATTAGTCAACCAATTATAATAGAAAAAATAATAATAAACATAGGTTTGATTAATATAAGAGATAATGAATAATAAATAATCATTAAGATAAAATTACAAGACAAACACCTACAAGATTACAGATGAAGAAAAACACCAAAGTAAATCAAAAGAGAGCATGGAGGAATTGTATCTAAAGTAGAAACAATAGTTTGAAATATCCTCCAAATATTTTTCCAGAGACTTTCTCATTCCAATATATCTTTTTATTCTATAAAATGAAAAACAATTACAAAGAGAATAGGTGGATTAATTTATAGACAATGGTATTGGACTGTTTGCAATATAAAACTACCCCTCATGTCAGATAACCAATTTTATATTTTATACAGATGAATCTGCTGAAATAATCTTATCAAAAGTTTTATATATGGAAGTGTTAAGTAAAACCTATAAATATGGCGTCTATTATACCTTTTGTTCCAATGTTATGACTATTTTACTAATTGTTTTTCAATATTCCATTATTATCTATACTTTTCAAAGGAAAAATGTGGTTGGAGTTTTAGGTAGGGAGATACCCAAAAATATGTAAAACATCTTACGAAAATAATATCTTATAAATCATGGATTTCAAAATATATAATTACATCTCAATTGGAATATTTTATATGGATAAAAGTTAAGAAAGACGACATAGTTTTAATTCCAGGACTGAATGATGGACTGGAATTCAAAGCCACAACTGCAACCCCTATTAGTAGATTTAAGGATTAAATTTTTATGCATGATTATTTTGGATTTTCAATAATATATTCACGAGTTAAATAAAATTTGGGGTTTTTATTGATCCCATAAATTAAATATTCATGGATGGTATAGTTTTCATCATATATTTGGTCGGCCTTCATGTGTGATCTATATGATCTTTAGATAGCTGAATTGTCCCATGATCTAGTTGAATGATTTGATGGAAATTTAATTAGAAACTGTAAGAACCAAAAATAATTTTTTCTGGATAATTATCTTGATATATATTATCAAAAAATTAATCCATATTTTAACTAAATGAATTCAAACAATTATTTTCTTATGTTTTTATGATCAGAACCTGAATATTAAATGTAAGTTATTCATTTTGAAGAGACAATTATACGATGGGGGTATTGTAAAAACATTAATTAATATTTTATATTAAATCCCCAACACTTTTTCTTGTACATGTCCTAATGTACATCAAATATAAAAAACATAACTAAATCATTTCTACTAACCAACAAATATTAAAATTTTGTGTTCTCCAATCAAGGGGTATAGAATAATTAACTCATCAAAAATGAATTTCACCACAAATTATTTACAACATTAATTTTTTTGAACAATTCATTTTTCATGTTTAAACTTAGAAATGGAAAATTTGGGAATACATAACTCAGTCCTCTCATAATGGTAATTTTTTTGGAGGTTCACTCATTCACCAACCAAAAGTAAAAATCTTAGAGTTTCGTTAGAGATCTATGATTCCATTCCCTATTATAAATAAGATAATAATCAAGTGGTATTTTTAGGGGTTTTTAGTTTCTATGGTATGGTAGGAATGTAATGTCTAAATTATAGGAATTGAGGCTAAAACACCAACATGGAAAAGTAGTGATTTTTTTTGTGAAATAAAACCTGGAAGAAAATAGGAACGCATATTTACAAAGACATGAATTTTTGAAGGAAGAAAAGAGATGTAGAACATTTTTTGTGGGTTAAATGATTAAATATTTACAAATACACAAGAATTTACCCAAAGACACAAGAAACTATGATGCCAGTGTTCTGTTTTTGTTTGTTTTTATAATCTTTTTTATCTTTTTTTGAAATTTTAACTTGAAAAAAATCCCACACACATCTCCCAAACCATGTTTGCTATTTTCAAAACACTAATTTTAATAGTTATAATGGTATCAAGGGTTTATAAATAGTTATTTTTGACCTCCCAATACACAACCCATTTTTTAGTTTTAGTTTTGATTTATTTTCATTTTTGGAAGACTTTTCAATGAGATGTACAAAATTAAATAAATGTAAATCCGTTATCATATATCACTAACTAGAAACCTCTCCCCACATTTAAAAATAATATTTTACTTAAGAATATTATAACACACTAAAAATCAAGAAATTTATACCCAAAATAAAAACTATTCCCCCAAAACATAAATTTGAATAAATAAAGCAATTAAAATCCATGAAGATATTCGATGGGACAAGGTTTTGAGATTAAAATGTTATTGTATTTTTTTCATAGGAAAAAAGGGGATTTAAAAAGTATAATCAATGTTAAGGTAATGGGATACTATTTTTTTATTGTGGTTCTAATGTGTCTCAAAAAATTCCTCTATCATATTAATGTACAACAAAGTAGGATATTCAGCTCAAACATCAACAAACTCAAGACTGATAATATGGGGTAAAGAACTATAAAAATGAAAATACATTCATAGGTTACCTTATAATGAATTATAATATTGTACCTCATGGTTTGAGAAGAATAATTTTATAAATAAAAAATATAGAATAAAAAATTTATTATTCTGGACACAAAATTATTCATCCAAATTTAAGATTAAAATAAAAATGTTTGAGATAGAAAAAAGTCCTTGGAATCCACAAAAAAATTTAGACAAAATTTTAAAATTTAATAGTAATTAATTATGACTATGGTTTTTTATTTTTTATGTTTTTTATTGTTTTTTTATATAAAAAATCACAAAAAATAGAAATAGAAAAAAGGTTTTGATGAAGAAAGTGGTAAATAATTAAAGAGAGAGGAAGAAGAAGAAATAGGGAGAGATAAATATGAGGAGGAAGAAAAGATATAGAAGGAGTTAAAGGGAAATAAGTTACCATATATTAGATTTGGTGGGTTGTCATCTCCATCTAGTGTAGGGTTGGGGGAAGTCGATGTGGTTTCCGGGGCATGTTTCCTCTATAGTGATGATTTGGAAAATAACCATTGACTAATATATATTTAAAAAAATCCTTATTCATTAAATGAAAAAATGAATAGAAATTGAAATTTCATAAAATTAAATGAAAACTTGTGTTTCATCCTAAGAAATGATTCATTTTTTTTCTACAGCTGGAATGTTGTAGTAGACTACACATAGTCTGTTGGTGTCCACCATATATTCTCAACTCTAATGTGATTCTAGGAAAAATTATCCTTTGTGGGGATTTATTGTTCATTGTATAACTTCCTCCCTTTCTTTTTGTTGTGCTTGCAATTCAATGTGGGTTGAAAGAAAATGTGGGTATCCTCCCTTTGGTCTTCAACTTGAGGAATGATGCAACTCATCAATGGCTGTTTTTCTATGATCGAAAACTCATAAAGATGATTCCATTCCAATGGTGCGTTTATGTGTGGTTCAGTATATATAAAATCATAGTATGATATCCCAATTGTTATAAACTCATTTTTTCATTGTATTCCAATGTAAATTGATGAGGATTAAAGGGGACATGAGACTCAATAGATTTTTATAGATCATTAATATCAATGTTTCTTTCCAAATAATGGTCAATTTCTACCTCACTAGTGATCAATTCATTAATTTGGAAACAAATCTCACAAATATCACTTCCATCGAGACAAGATAAGCACATTGGATTAAGGTTCACTTTATATATAAGATAACTTTTATAACCATTGATATAAATGATGAGTTTTGGATAATCTGATCCGAATTAACAAATGAGAAAGATAGTTCATTTTCCCCATTAATATCCAAGTTGGAGAAATGAATATTATTAGTGATATGAGATTCCAAATAGATTTCATGATCATTTAGATCTATGGAGTTTATATTTGAAATTTCAACATTAATTTCTCTATTTATGACTTGGTTAATGAGGATGCAGAATTAAAAAACTCATCTATCATTAGAACAAGAAGATCATGATGTATCAGGGTTTGACACACTCTCATAAATACTTTTAGAAGCATGGATTAAGAATGTATAGTGATCCTATAATGGGTATCACATGGATTGACAAATTTTGAACTTTTCTAGATGGTCACCAAATTCCATGTATAAGATGACTGCATGGGAATCAATTTTGGTTTGAGATGTCATGAGTAAAGGTGTTCCTAGAATCAGAGTATATTGATAAGAAGTTGTATCACCTTCCTTATCAAGGAAATAGAAATCAGTCAGGAAAATAAGATCATTAAATCAAATAAGGAAAATATCAATTCTTCCCTTAGGAATGTAAGTGATTTGATTGGATAAATTTATGACAACAATATTTGGGTGTAGGGGACCTTGAACTAGATTGGAGAATATGAATTTGGGCATGAATTTTTTTAAGGATCATAGGTTCATGAGTGAATTATCGATGTTGGAACTCCCGATTTGGAATGGAATAGTAAATGTAACTGGATATTTACACTTCATTGGAATGAACTGATGGGACAAAACATTTCCAATGGTCCCAAGATTCCTCTTATGGGTGCACATTTCTTAAAGAAACTTGTCATAATTAAGAATATTTTTTATGGAACATAAGAGGGGAATATTTACTTCAACACATATAAACATTTCAAGCATTTTAGGATCATGTTCTAAGAGATTATTTGGATTACAGATAGCTAGAGGAAAAAGAATTGGGGTTTTTAGAGGGATAGAAGGAGGTGAGGGAGTGGATTTAAGTTAATTTTTCTATCATTTTGTTATTTTCTTTTGATATTTTGACATTTAAATGAGATTTAGAGGATTGAACATGAGTTATAGAAAATTTATTTTCTGATCTAAGAGAAGTTTGACTTAAATTACCCATAGGGTTGGTCAATGGTTTAGTTTGGAGTTATGAAGAATTAGATTATTTCTAATGGATGAGGTGGGATGCAATTTGACCAATTTGGGTTTCAGTTTTTTAGGCTATAATGTGTGAATGAGGAAACTGAATGGGATGGGAAATGAGATTACCATACGTCAAGATAGGGTTATAGGTAAAATAAAAGGGGTTAGAG
Organism: Viscum album; assembly: GCA_963277665.1. NCBI lineage: Eukaryota > Viridiplantae > Streptophyta > Magnoliopsida > Santalales > Viscaceae > Viscum > Viscum album. The sequence continues at coordinate 1,649,827,416 of OY728136.1, forward strand.
TGGGGTTGGGTGGATTTTATAACAAAATAACCAGATTATTGAGGGATGGTGTTCCACTGAACATATATTGCATGAAGATCCATTGGATTAGAAGAATCAGATGGATCATCTTAAATATTTGGACATGGGTTGATTGGATGAGCCGGTGAGCTATAGATTCCACAATTTTTGATACTTCTAGGAAATAAATATTTTTGAGAAGATGTGGTTGGGTATTTGGATACCACCACTAGATGTTTCACAAGACCTCTAAGTTTAATCATCCACTCGGTCATCTTGTTGGGATCTATGTATTTATTCTCATGAGCTTGTTTTACTTGATAATGTGATCAAGTATGGAATTACAACATATTTTCTTCCATATTTCTTATAAGATCTCATCCAGCTGTAGGATTTTGTTCAACAAAAGAACCACCACTTTGGACATTAATGAGTGTTCCCTCCATAGCCAATAACCCATGATAGAAGTTTTGGACCATGAGTTGGCTGGGGATTTGGTGGTGTGGGAATGTTTCCACAAGCCCTTTGAACCTATCTCAGTATTAATGGGGTGATTAATTATGGGATTTATGGATACCACTTATTTCCTTTCATATAGAAGTAGTTTGGGAAGAAGTAAATAATCCATCTAAGAAGATAATCTTCATGTCATTCGATGTGATTATGGATCTAGGAGTGACGTAATAAAGTAATGATTTGGTAGAGTCATATACGGAGAAAGGAAATGATCGAAGTCTAATTTTTTTACTTCAAAAACCCCTTGAAGCTTCATGGTAGAGCACTCCACTTGAAATCATTATGGTGAAGATAACGATCCTCACTCTCTAGTTCATGGAAATCTAGAATAAGATGAATCAAAATCGATTTGATTTCAAAATCTTCCTCAATATTTGGATAATTAATAACAAGGGATTGGTAATTCATATTAGGGGTATCATGTTCTCTAAGGGGTTAATCTCTAGGATTGGGCATATCTAGTTCAATTTGATAGGAAATGAATGGGTATTGGCTGATTTGATTATCCCTAATGTTTCTACAAATTCAATTAAGATTTTTCTCGATTTTAATGTCAAAAAAATATGATGAATTGCTTTAGAGGCTACGGGGAATTTAGAGAAAATTTAGAAGGATAAAGAAGTAGGGTATTTTTTTTTGGTTTTTTGTTTATTACTTTTATTATAAATAGGGTTTTCTTTATAATTGTTTTCAAATATTTTTTGGTTTATTTTTTTACAAAAATTAGAAACTACCGACTACTAATTGCACCATCCCAAGAAACAACAGATTTTGATGCCTAGACAATTGTCACCTAATGATCATTCAAATTTTCAGTGCTTTTATAATGTGTATAACAACACTTGGGTCGAATCCTCAGTGATGGTACAAATTTTAGATTCGATTATTTTTAATTTACTGTCATTTGATTAGTGTGTTAATTTATGGAGCTTAAATGAAATGATTGATTAATGAGTATTAATTTAAACATTTAACAATTATTGGGGTGAGTTTATCATTAGGTACTTTAGATTACGATATCCTTGAGTTTTTCTATATATCTCATTAAATTATCATCCACTTCACAATATGTATTCTGATCGAAATTCCAAATTGTTTTGTCTTTAATCCAAGCCCCTACTAGGGTATTGATCTCAATAAATTCTTATTGATAGAATGTTAAATATTTCATGAACCTATGTGTCATTTTGGTTCCAATAATCTATAGAATCAACATTTCAAACAGAACTTGTCATCAATCCATGAAATTCTGAGTTCAATAGACACAATTTTTATTTAAAGAATAATAATCATGAAAAATATCTCTATCTACAAACATCCCCAATTTACGACTCACTATAATGAGAGATTTACTCAGAAATTTATATTTTTAGTAAACTAGTTTATTATATTTTGGGTGATGATTTAAAATAGAAGAAAAATAATGAGACAATATTAGAGTTGTGTATTGAAGACACACACAAAAAATGAAGAGAATTAAACACAAACATTCATTTGAATGGGAAAGAGAAATAAGGTAATGATTTTAAAGTTTATTAAAGTAATTTTAATATCGAAAATATTACTCATAAGAGGTTGGATGAGGATAAGAGATAATTAAGAAGAACCATGCATTAAAACAAATTACAATACAAAAAACTTATGAGATTACAAATGAAATGTAAAGAAATTAGTCATTTTTAAATGACCATTATGTGATGGGAGTATTGAAAAATCATGAATTAATATTTTATATGAACTCTCCCAAACTTAGGATTGTTTATGTCCTTATGTACATAAAATATAAAAAGAGAACTAAATCATTTCTACTCACAAAAATGTTATGTTCTATTTTCTATAATCAGATGGTATAGAATACTTCACTATTAAAAAATAAATTCTACCAAAAAATATGTGACAACATTAAATTTTCAAAACAAAATTCATTTTTCAGGATCAAAATTATAAATTCAATATGTGGGAACTCATAATTCACTCCTCTAAATATGATAAAAAATTTATTTGTGGGGGTTCACTCAATCACCGACCAAAAGTTAGAATCTTATATTTTGTAAGAGCACTTAGTTTCCATTCCATATTATAAAGTTCACAAGAATTAATTGGTCTTTTTGAGTTTTTTTCAGTGTCAATGGGATGGTAGGAATATAATGGCCAAAATATAGGAAAAGGGGGTTTAAATACAAACATGGGAAAATAAATTCAATTTTTTTAAAACAAAACATGGAAGGAAATGGGAAAAAATATTTAAAAGGGAATGAATTTTTGAATTAAGACAAGAGAAGGGGAAAATTAGAGGGGGATTAAATGATTAAATATGCAAAAAAAAAACAAAAAAATCCCCTAATTACTGAAGAAAAGATGATACAAGTGTTATTTTTTTTCTTTTTTTGAAAGTTTATTATGAAACCCAATTTCAATCTCATCTTAAAACCCATATTTGATATCCCTATGACACTAATTGTAATATTTATTATATGATCAGGGGTTGAGGAAGAGTGATTTTTGACCTTCCCAAGGCACAACACATTTTTTCATTTTTTTGATTTTTTTTGAATTTTTTGTAACACTTTTCAATAAAATTTATGAAATTACAAAAACATAAATCCATTACGAAAAATCACTGAATGAAAACCTCTCCCCAACACATAAAAATAAATTCTTTCCCTCAAGAATATGATAACACACCAAAAATTAAGAAATGGATACCCAAATTGAAAACCATTCCCCACACTTAAATTTATATAAATCATGTAATGAAAATCTATATATATGTTCTATGGGACATGAATTTGGGATTCTAAAGTGGAAATATTTTTCTTCATTATTTTAAAGGGGATTTCAAAAAAATTATCAATGTAAGGGTATCATGAGGCTATTTGGTAATTGTGATTCTAATGTTGGTACGAAAATTCCTCAATCATATTAGTGTGTGGTAAAGTAGGAAATTCATCTTGAATATCCACAAACTCAATAATCACAATGGAAGGTGAAATAAACACAAAATAAAAATATATCCATAGGTTACCTTGGCATAAAAACTAATGTTGTTCCTCCTGGTTGGGTAAGAATCATTTTCTAGATAATAAATACAGCATTAAAAATTTATTATTCTTGAAAAAAAATTATTTATCAAAATTTTGGATGAAAATAAATAATGTTTTAGATAAAAAAAATTCATTTGACCCCACAAAATGGTTATAAAAAATTTTAAAATTTAATGGTGAGTAATTAGGACTTTTTTTTGTTTTTTATAAATTTTTATTTTTTTAAATGAACACTCACACAAAAGATAAATTTAAAAATAGGATTGATGAATAAAATGGTAAAAAAATGTAATATAGAGGGAGAAGAATAAAAAGGGAGTAAGATAGAGTAGAAATAAGAGATTAATAGAGAGTTAAAGGGAAATAAGTGCCACTAGATTAGATTTGGTGGGTCTTCATCTCCATCGATTGGTGGGTTGGTGGAAGTTGATGTAGTTTCTAGGGTATGTTTCCCCTCTAGAAATGGTTTAGAAAATGGATATTACTTAAAAGAGAATAAAAAAATATCCTTATTCATTAAATGAAAAACTAAAAGGCAAATAAAATTTCATAAAAGTAAAAGAAAACTTGGGTTACCTAACAAGAAGATCTGCATTTATTTTATCCACAACAGGATAGTTGTAGTATACTACCCATAGTTCAATGGTTGAAAAATTATTTTATCCACTCTAGTGTGCTTCCAGAAAATATTCTCCTTTGGGAGGCATGATATTTCAATGGATAATTTCTTCCCTTTATTATTGTTGTTCTTATAATTAAATAGGTGTGGGAAGATAATGTGGGTATCCTCACTTTGGTCTTCAACTTGAGAAATAATGCAATCCATTGAGAGTTGTTTTTTCTTATGCATGTAATTTCATGAGGATGATTCAATTCCTACAGTTCATTTATGTGTGGTTATGATAATATGAAATCCTAGTATGTGATTCGAGTTGTTTTAATCTCATTTTTTTCATTGTATTCCAATGTGAAGTATTGAGGATCAAAGGGGAAATGAGAATCAATATATTTTTCTTGATCATTAATATCAATTTTTGTGCTAATGATTTTAGTGTGAACTTCACCAGTGATCACTTTATTAATTTGGGAAAAAATCTCACAAACATCACTACCATCGGGAAAAGATATTGACATTGGATTAGGGTTCACCTAACATATAAGAGAACTTTTAAAATCATGGATAAGAAAGGATGAATTTTGGATAATCTAATTTAAATCAAAAAAGGATCTAGATAGTTTTTTTCCCTCAATACCGTATAAGTTGGAGTAGTAGAGATCATAGGTGATATGGGATTCCAATGAGTTTTCACGATCCTTTAGATCGATGGAGTTTACATTTGGAATGTTAATATCAACTTCTCCATTTATGAATTGGTTAATGAGGATGGATAATTCACCAACTCTTCTATTATTAGAACTATAAGAACAGGATGGATCGAGGTTCAACACAATCCTAGAGAATCTTTCAGAAGGAAGTATTAATAATATACAGTGATTTTCATATGGGTATCACATTAATTTAAAAATGTTGAACTTGGCTAGATGGTCACCAAATTCCATGGATAAGATTCTAGAATGGACATCAATTTTGCTTCAAGATGTCATGAGGAAAGGTATTCCTATAATAAAAGGAGCTAAAAAATATTTTTTATGACCTTCCATGTCAAGGTCATAGAAATTAGCTGTGGAGATAGGATCATTAACTCCAACAAGGACATCCTCAATTACTTCTTCAAGACTGACAATGCTTTGATTTTCTAACTGGATTACAATACTAATTAAGTGTAATGGGCTCAGACTAGGGTTTGAGAAGATGGATTTTGGAATGAAATATATTGAGCCTCCTAGGTCTATGAGTTCATTATCGAATTTAGAACTCCCTATTTGGCATGGAACAATACATGTCCCTAGAACTATCCCCTTCATGGGAATGGACTGTTGGGTCGAAACATTTTCAATGGTCTGAAGTTCCCTCTTATAGTTGCACAATTCCTTATGAAACATGTCATACTTAGTAATTTTTTGGATGGAATATAATATGGGAATATTGACATCAAAATTTACCAACACTTCGAGCATTTTGAGATCGATTTCAAAGGGATTCTTTATACTATATACGACTTGTGTAAAATGAATTGGGTTTTATAAAGGGATGAAAAGAGGCGAGGGAGTGGATTCAAGTTCCTTTTTTATTCTTTTTTTATTTTCTTTTTCTATATCAGAATTTTAAAGGGGATTTATTGGATCCATCTTGAGTTATGGTGACTTTATTTCCCAATATAATTGAAATTTCACTTACATTACCCTTAGTCATGGGAGATTATTATGATAAGAGTTACAAATAATTGGATTGTCTATACTGGATAAGGTAGGATGAAATTATACCAATTTGGGTTTCAATTTTTGTTAGGATATAACATGTGAAGGAGTAAAGGTATTTCACAACACTTACCCATGGTTTCTTGGAAGAAGAGGATTGTAACATATTAAGATTGTCTTGATTTTGGTTCTTGGGAAAGTGCTTGTATTGGGTTGGTAATTGGGAAGGATCATTGGGATAGTGGAATCTAAGAGGAGAAAGAGGCAGATTGAAACATCGAGTTTGAGGAACAAACGGATATGGTATTTGGTATTTAATACAACTATTACCATGTTGGAATTAGTTTCAATTTGGAAGAGGGAAATGAGGGGGATGAGAAATGGAATTTCCATACATCAAGCCAGGATTTTAGGTTGAATAAAAGTGGTATAAGTGGATTTGGGTAGAGTTTCTAATAAAATAACAAGATTTTTTAGGGATTGATTTCTGTTGAACACATTCTTCATTGAGCTCCATTGGATTAGAAGAATCAGTTGGATGATCATGAAACCATGGACATGTGTCGGTTAGATGAGCTGGTGAGCTATAAATCCAATTTTTTTGATTAGTCCATTGAATTGAGATTGTAGAGAAGATGAGGTTGGGGGTTTGGTTACCAACAATAAATGTTTCATAGGACCTGTAAGTTCAATCATTCACCTAGTCATGTTTTTGGGATCTAGGGATTGATTGTATTGGACTTGTTTGACTTGAAAATATTCTTGAGTATATAATTTATGTGTGTTTATTTCCATAATGATTATGATATCTCTTACAAATCCAGAATTTTTTTCCAACAATACTCCCACTAATTATGGCATCAATTTGAGTCCTCTTCATGGCCAATAAAACCTCATAGAATTATTGGATCAAGATTTGTCCAGAGATTTGTTGTGTTGGTAGGTTAGCACAAGATTTTTTAACCTCTCCAGCAGTAATGCATTGATTCATTGTGAAACTAATGGATACCACTTATTTATTTTTGGATAGAAGTAGTTAGAGAATCTAGAAAGAATTTCTCTAAGAAGAGTGACTTCATGTCATTCCTTGTGCTTATGAAACTGTGAGGGATGTAATAGAGCCATGACTTGGCAGAGTAATCTAGGGAGAAATGGAATGCTATAAGTTTAGTTTTTTTCTTCAGAAACTCATCGAGGCTTCATGGTAGAGAGTACCACTTGGAGCTCTTTGATATATAGATGAGGATCCTCATGGTCTAACACGTGGAAATGAGGTAGAAGATTAATCAAAATCAATCTGAGTTTGAAATCTGCCACAATATTTGGATATTGAATACCAAGGGGTAGCAAGTTATTTTAGGGTTTGTTCCTTATGATTGGTTATATATATTTATATTGGATTGGAAATGAATGGGTATTGGGTTATTTGATTGTCCCTTATATTTATTCTTGGTTGGTGAAGTGTTGTTAGATTTAAGGGTTAAACAAATCCAATGGTATTTTTGGGAAGCTAAAGTAAATTTCAAGAAAACTTGGAAGGATAATAAAGGTGGGTTATTTTCTTTGTGATTTTCTTCCTTTTATGACTTTTATGAGAAGGCAGGTTTTTCTTTGTGTGTTTTTTGTCAAATATTTATTGGTTTATTTATTTGATTTTTTATTATTTTTTAACTAAAATAAAAAACTACTGACTGTTAGTTGAACCATCCCCCATCAACGGTTCTATTTAAAGAACAGATGGTTTTTAGTTATTGATAGTTCAAAGGTGTGGTGCTGTACTAATGTATATTTTAACACTGAGGTTTAATCCTTAGTGAAGATACAAATTTTAGTGTCAATTTTTTAATTGATTGTCTTTTTATTGGGGGGGGGGGTTTATTTGAAGAGTTTATTTGAAATGATATATTAATTAATTTAGATTTAAAAATTTAATAATTATTGGAGTGAGTTCATAATTATTTATTAAACCATGTTATATCATTGAGTTTTTCTATATATTTCATTAAATTAACATCCACTTCACAATATGATTTTGGATTGGAATTAAAAATTATTTTATCTTTAATCCAACCTTAAACTAGGTTATTGATCTAAATCAATTCTTATAGATGTAAGGTTCAATATTTCTTGAAACTATGTGTACATGTGGTTACAATAACCCTTGTAATCAATATTTCAAACAAAACATGTCATTAATCCATGACATTTTATGTTACACATACACAATATTAATTTAAAGAATATTAATTGGGAAAAAAATATGAATGAAATAACGTCCCCTAATTATGACTCACCCAAATAGAAAATTTACTCATTTGTTGAGTTGGTTAGTAAAATTTTTTATTATTTTTATGATGATAATTTAAAAATTTAAGAAAAAAATGGGACACGATTAGAGTATTCTACCGAACACACACACAAACAATGAAGATAATTAAACATAGAATTTTCATTGAATGAGAAAGAGAAATAAAGGAATGATTTTAAGATTTATTTAATAAATTTTAATCACACTAATACTAATCCATGGATTTTTTATCAGAATAATAGATAATAAAGAAGATACATTCATTAAAACAAAAATACAATACAAACACTTATGAGATTACAAATGAAGAAGAACACAAAAGTAAATAAAAAGATAACATGAAGGAAATGTCTCTCAAGTAAAAAATTCAGTTTGAAAGATCCTCAAAAGCCCTTTTAAAGGCCTTGTTTAGGAAAATATATCCTCCTATGCTATGAAATTCCATCCCATTGTAAGGAGAATAGGGGGACAAATTTAATGCTAAAGGGAGTGGATTGTTTTCATTCATAAACTATCCCTCACATTAGATCTTAAATTTGATATTTTAGAAAAATAATAATGTCAATATATTCTTTTTCAAAATTTAATGTATATATATATATATCTACAGTACTTCCTCCACATTTGGCACCCATTGGACTTTTTTGAGCCAAAGGTATGGCTACTTTACTAAATAATGTGTTGCTGTCCATTTTTATACAAAAATTTTCAAAGGAAAAAATGTGAATAATTTTTTGGATAGGAACATTCCCTCAAATATAAAAAATTTACTATAATATTTTTATATCATAAATCTTGTATTTCAAAGTACAATTGTGCATCTCAATTGGTTGATTGGATTTTGTGAAAAGATAGAAAGGTGGGCTATTTTTAATTCCAAAACAGAATGGTGGGATGCACTTTAAAGAATCTATTGTCCCCCCTATTGGTGGATTTGGGCCTAAATTTTTTTATCCAGGATTATTTTGGATATTAGAGAATATATTTATGAGTTTAATCAAATTTGGGCTCCTTGATTGATCTCAAAAATTATATCTTCATGGATTGTCTAGTTTTCATTAAAGAATTGGTGGGTCTTCTTGTGTGGACCATATGACCCTTTAGATGGAAATTATTTCCTAAATTCCTTTTAAATGATATGAAGGGAATTAAATTAGGAATCATAAAACCCAATAATTAAAATATTTGGATAATTATAGTGAGACATATTAAAAAAACATTAAAATTTACTTTAACTAAATGAATTTTAACTATTCTCTTCTAATGTGTTTATGATCAAAACATGAACATTGAATGTAAATTAAGAATTTTTAACTGAAAATTATATGATGGGAGAAAAGGGAAATCCTGAATTAATATGTTATATCATCTCCCAATTGGGTACTCTTAGTCACAGTATAATAGATTAACTATCACATGGGTCCTCATTCAGAACCGGGTCTCTGGTCAGCACTTGATTCTCTTAGGAAATCAATTTCAATGGAATCATAAATAGCGTAGCGTGGAATTAATATATAAAAACTTTACCTTATACATGGTAATACTCAAGATATTTCACAAAAAAATCTAAGTCCTTAAGGTATCAAAAGGTATGTTCACTCAACCAACCCATCACTAACAACCTGAGGTCAACCCACCTAGTCTAAGAACATATCAAGGGGTATAATAGTATTATATAATCATAATCTAACTTTTAAAATCATCTAAAATTGATGTTTGAAGAAAAAAACCTATATATGAGGGGATAAAATGGTTCTTGGAACCTTGTGTAGTTTATTAAAGGCCATTTCATTTAATTAAATTTAATAATTTAACTAATTACTAATTTAGAAGAAAGGTACTTCGTAATTTTCATAGATGATTATAGTATAATATCATGTGTAATGGTTATACATAGGAAACGACAAGTGTCTGACTGCATGAAAACGTATCTTCGATTCACCGAGAGTGATACTGGACGGACAATCGAAGTGTTGCGATCAGAAAATGGAGGGGAATACACATACATTGAATTTGAAAACTACCTGGAGAAGCATGGGATACAACATGAGGTAGCTGCCATGAGAACTCCACAGAAAAATGGAGTTGTTGAGCGCAGAAATTGACAGGTTAACAATATGGCCAGGACTATGCTGATTGAGAGCATTATATCTCTCCATTACTGGAAGGAAGATGTTGATGCCGCAGTGCACATTCAGAATCGAACAGGGCTTTATATGGGAGATACGAAGACACCATATGAATTGTGGCGTGGAAGGAAGCCTTCGTTGAAATAATTTCATGTTTTTGGAAGAAAATGTTTCAACCGTAACAAAGAAGGATATCAAGGGAAGTTTGGTGAAAATGCTAATGAAAGAAGTTTTCTTGGGTATCCAATGAACATAAAAGCCTACAAGTGTTTCAACAAGTGATTAGGAAGGATTGTGGTAAGCAATGATGTTAAGATAATTGAAGATAAAACCACAAATGTTTCAAGGACGTCATATGCTGATGTGATTGAAAGGGAGGAAGAAAGTGAACGTGGAGAAAATACAACTACAGAAATAAAGGAAGCTGTACAAGACACTCAGTAGTCACATCATGATGTTGACTCAGTAGAAGCATCTGAAAAAGAAACTGTGGCTGGAGAGAATGTGACTGAACCACACAGGAGAAATCGTAGAGCTGAGATTTATCCATCTAACATAATTGGAGATAGGAGTGCACCCACTCAAACATGGAGGATGAGAAATAACACACAGTCTTCATTTCTGTCAGTTGTGGAGTCATCCTCATTTGAAGAAGCTACAAAGGATGAATCTTGGGTGAAAGCAATGAATGAAGTGTTAGATTAGATTGACAAGAATCAGACATGGGATCTTGTCTAGAGACCCGAAGGTCACAATGTGATTGGTACAAAATGGATCTTCAAGAATAAGTTTGATTAGCATGGAAGTGTTATAAAAAACAAGTCTTGACTGGTATGTAAGGGATATTCCTAAATTGAAGGTGTTGTTGTTGAGGAAACCTTTTCTCCAGCGGCTAGACTGGAGTCAATCAGGATGTTCCTTGCCATGGCTCTCCAAAGAGGATAAAAAGTATATCAAATGGATGTCTAGACAACATTATTAAATGGTGTACTCATAGAAGAAGTCTACATTGAACAACCAGTGGGTTTCCTTCTTGGTACTGATGAAACAAAGGTCTACAAACTAAAGAAAGCACTTTATGTCTTGAAAGAGGCAACACATGCATGATACTCCCGGCTGGAATCTTATCTCAAGAAGATGTAATTTAAAATAAGAGTAGTTGAACCCAATATATTTTTTTATTAATTATCCAAAATATCAATTCATGGTTCTTGTCTACGTTGATGATATCATATTTGGTGGCAGAAGGCAGAAATAAGTGGAAGAATTTTCCAATCACATGAAATCAGAATTCGAAATGTCTGTGATTGGGGAGCTCACATATTTCTTGGGGATGTAGGTGATTCAAAAGAAGGATTACACTTTCATTTCTCAGGAAAAGTATGCAAGAGAGCTGCTGAAGTAGTTTAATATGAAAGACTCCAAACCAATATCAACTCCGATTGCAGTTGGAACTAAACTTAGAAAGCATGAGGATGGGACCTCTGTAGATCCCACTATGTACAGGAGGATAATTGGGAGCCTACTGTACCTGATAGCAACACGACCAGATATTTTATTTGCAACCTATCTAGCGGCACACTTTTAGAGGAATCCAAATGAGGAACATATGGTCGTAGTAAAAAGAATCAAGATGTATATTCAAGGTACTCACAATTGTGGATTATATTTTGCTGCAGGAAGGAACAATGGATTATCAGCGTTTTGTGATGCTGACTGGACTGGCGATGTTGTGGAAAGAAAGTCCACTAGTGGTGGATCGTTCTATATTGGGAATAAATGTGTTTTCTGGTTGAGAAAGAAATAAGAAAGTACTTCTCTAAGTACTGCTGAAGATGAGTATATCTCCTCCACAAAGGCATGCACTCAAATGCAATAGATGAAGCAACAATTAACATAAATTGGTGATGAGGTGAAGCAACCAATGGTGATTTACTGTGGTAAAAAGAGTGCAATTGATCTTACGAAGAATCTGGTTTAGCATTCTTGTACAAAACCTATTGAAATTTGGTATCACTTTATCAACGAGAATTTTAAACCAGGCGTGATTAGAATGGATCATGTGGGAACTAATGAGCAAGTGGCAGATATCCTAACCAAGACACTATCAATGGATGTGTTTAAGAATCATCGGTTGAACCTCCGCGTTCAGCCTCCTCTGAATGCATAAGAAGGTTTGTGGGGGAGATACTATCCAGGGGGAGTGTGGTTTGAGCTGAATAATGTACAATTACAGGTATTTGGATTTAATGTCAATGGGGGAGAAAGAAATAAATTTAGAAATGTAATGATTTTGTGACACTTTGTGACGTGACACTTTGTGACACATTGAGAATTTAGTTTCGGTGATAGGATGGTAAGTAATACATTGGACGGGAATCCAATTCAAGCTCTCTCTCTTATTTTCCACCGAGAAATGCTCATGTAAACTTAGAGTGTTGGTTGAGTTGATTTTTGCATTTTTGGTTGGCATGTGGATGGTGGTGATCTATTTGAATCTATTTACTAATTTCCAACAAACACAAAGGGGGAGTTTGTTGGAACCATGGTCATATGTGCATGAATTGGAGAATGGTTTGTTTTTGTTTTCAATCCTTAGAGAAAGTTCAGAATGTGTGCCAGCAAAGTGCTCATACTGGTCAAGCTGATAACAGTATTGAAGGTGGCACCATTTTCTAGTGTTTACTAAATTTCTGGATCTCAAAATTGACAAAAGGGGAAAACAATGCTGTTTGGAAAAGGGACTTGCAAGCCGACTACATGGAGGATTGGGAACTTGCGTGCCTGTTATTTTTCAAGAACAGAACATCAAAATATGGAAAAGGAAATATGGTCGTGCAAGTATTGTTTTGGTCGTGCAAGTGACTTGCACGCCATGAAGGGACTTGCACACCGGTACCTAAGAGATTTGTAAAGTTGCATGCTAGATGTTTTTCGTGACCAGATCATCAAAATATGGAAAAGGAAAGAGGGTCGCACAAGTATTGGTTGGGTCATGCAAGTGAGTTGTGTGACAGAGGCTAGGTGAGATGGAACTGCACGCCGAAACTTGCGCGCCGAGAGGAGGCTTGTGCGCCACCGCACGGGGTGTCCTTTTTCCTATAAATAGAGGACCCCCTCCTCATTTTTAATGAAGTTAAAGACTTGGAGTTTTTCATAGCTCTCTTCATGCAAGTGTTGGAGTCCTGCAAGTGGTTTTTTGGTCGCACAAGTACAACTTGCACGCCAGTTGTTGTCTGCGCGTCCAAGGTGGTTTGGGCCTAAAAGACGGTGACTTGAACAAGTGTGGAATCTAAGATGGAGGTGTTGAGCAAGTGGTTTGGTGAGACTTTCACGCTGAATTTGTGCCGCGCAGGTGACTTGCGCGCCATACAGTTAAGAAGCGCGCTAGTGGTTTTGAGCTGCGTGAAAGTTGGGAGATTGACCGGTACCCTCGGTGGGAAGTGAGATTAGAATATAAGTGAGAGTTGGACTTCAACATAGCATCTATACACAAAAGAGGATGTATTATTTAGCGATGATGAAGAGACCTTCACATCTATAAACTGAGTGGGACTTCACCAAAGGTAGTGAACCAGGGGGAGTCAACGGGAGTGACCCAAGGGAAGCAGTGGGATATTCCTGAACCTTTTGTAAAGACAGTGAGCCTGAGATAGAGTGACTATTTCCGAACCTTTGTAATCGTCATTTGGTGAAGATTAGTGAAATTTGGTATGACTGACAATCTGTCGGCGTATGCTCCCTGGACATAGCCCTTAGTGGTGAACCAAGTAAAAAGTGCTGTGTCAACTCTCTTCATATAAATTCTTGCTTTCTGATCTTTTTCATCATAGAGGTTTAACAAGTTCCTAACAACATGGGAACAAGATCCATTAAATTAAAAGAAAATTTTGACACCCTAATTCACCCCTCCCCTCTCTGGGTGTCCCGGGGTCCTACAAATATCTATATATAGACTTAATTAGTAATATTCAAACAATGAATTAGACATAATCATTCATAAAATAAATACATTATAAAACAAATTGAATATAGTAAACAAAAATCAGTCCTGATTTATAGGAATCAAGATCGTGGGAAAATTTATTTAAATCATAAAGAAACAAACCATGTTTACACATGACTAGAAATTGATTAAAAAATATTTAAAGGATGTATAGGATTTGTGATCATTAAAACATGATTAAAATTGGATAACTCCAAGAGATACTTTTTTAATTATGTTAATATAGTCATAGAATAATTGGATGCAGTTTAAGAAGAAAGAAACATGAATGATTTTGGTAAGACCATATACCCCATCCTTGGACAATCTTCTTCAAAAAACACCATAACACTACATAGATGAGTATTTTGGGAGGAAATAAAACCTCTAAGTCCTAACTAAGAGTATTGTGAAGTAATTTTGATAGATATTGGTTGATATAAGGGGATCAAAGTTTGTGTATATATGAGTATAGGATGTTCCCCTTTATAAGTGAGTGGAGTGACACTCGTCTAAATATTAAGAAAGCTTATATATAATATATGTCATTTTCAAGAAATGTGGCTCTAATTTAGTATAATTTAGAATATAGGATATGTTATGTTTGATATCCGCTAAAACTATCATATTTAAACAATTTTTAGAGATATTTGAATCATTATCTCTTAGTTTAACCCCCTATTAAACCCTTTTAACCTTTATCATGTGGCCAAACATTTACCTTGGTATCTTATTTTTATGAAAAAATCTATTTTTGACTTATTACATAATATTTATTATCAAAATTAAAAATTTATAATCAATATTATAATATTAAATTTTATAGTTTTTATAAATTAATTTTAATATAAGTACTCAAAATTTAATGGGGAACTGTTCAAAAAATAAATTTTGAGCTTAAAAATAGAATTTATAACAAAATCATAAATTGAATTAGTTATACTGTCATTTATTAGTTTATAAATAAACAATTATAGTTCTTTAACTTTAAAATCACTTAAAAACATAATGTAATCATTTTAGTTATTTTAGTAAATAAAAGGAAAAAAATATTTATTTTATTATGATAAAACTTCACTTGGGTTTTAATATGTCGGTCCTAGGTTTGTAAATTAAACATAATATTTTTGAAATGATTTATTATACTTCTTAAATATATATTTTTCATATAAAAATGTTGTTACAAAATTTTAATTCATTATTATACCATAATATTTCCATAAAATATACAATATTTGTAAAATTAGTATTTTTCACCATTTATATAAAAATGAACCATTTAAAAAAATAAAAAAATTCATCGTAAAATTATTTTGACATAAAAATTTAAAAAAATAAAGTAAATTAAAGTTATTGTTATAAAGATTATAAATTTGTCTTTTAAATTAATATACTAAATATATTGAAAAAACCTTTAACAGAAAAATGAGTTTTTAATCCTCAAGGGTTCAAAATATTATTTCATATCACATTATAATAAATTGAGTGCTAATTTCCGTCTTCATAAATTATATTATTTTGAAAGAGATCGATTTATTAAAATACCAAACTCTTCATGAAAATTTATTTCTTAAATAATACCATTTACCATTGAATTATTTTACTCATATCACATTAATATTTATTTTTTATTCATTAAATTTCATCAATAAAAACAAAATAATATAATGAAAGTATCTTAATTCATTAATATAATTATATTTTCTAAAGGATTAATCTTATTATGATTTTTATATTTTAGAACCTATTTTCATTCAGTGTTGTGCATGTTACAAGCTCTTAAATATAGTTTTTATTTAAATTAAAATATGTACTAAAATATTTGGGTGTTAAATTCCCCCCATAAATAAATTATTACCTCACAATTTTATTTTAACCTTACCAAAATAAATGTTTCATTACATGGGGACAATGGAATATATTGATGTTATTTAGAAAAGTAATTCCACATTTATTACTAGGAATCCTATTATTTCTTCTTTAAATATTTATGAACCTATATATAAACCATTATAAGACCGAAACTTGGGAATAAGTTCTTTGAGGCTTACCTTGATAGTTGAGAGATATTTCCCACGTAATACATGATAAATTTGACTTCTTCTATTGGGTTATTGTAGATTTATTTTACCATTATGATAGGGAATATGAGATAACATACTTACTTTATTTCTTTCCATTTTATAAATTTAGTTTCACCCATTTATTTTGTTTTGATCATATTTTCATCTTTTACTCATATAATATTCAAAATGATGAATAACAATGTTTAATTTTTTTATATGAATCATAAAAATAAACTTCTAATGGATCATATAATCCATAAAAGGGTGATAATTTTTCCCTCATTCCTTTTAACAACTACTAAAATTTAAAAATATTGAGTGTCACTAAAAATAACACCCAAATAAATGCTAAGCATTAAATAATTTATAATAATGACTACCAATAATTAAATATAAATTATTTTATACTTTATATACTAATTAATTAATTCCCAAAATTTATTATACCCCAAAATAAGGATTATAAAATATTCAATGTTTGGTATGACAACCATGTTTTCAACTTGGAAACAACTTCTTTTCTTAATAGAGTCCACATGATATATTCACATTAAAACTAGACTCACATTTAATTGTCATAATTTAAAAATCCTTCCTTAGAGTGTCAACGTATGATTCAATGTTCTTACTAGATATTCAAGATATAAAATTGTGAAAAGATACCTAATTAAATAAATCATGAGTTTACTATAAATGTACCTACTATAAAAACTTACAGGATTTCAACTTGATCTTTAATAATTAAGTAATAATGGACTTTATCACATTGATTTTTTTGAGGAAAGTTCCCATCATATTTAAGGTATTAATACGATAAATTTACCATATCCTTTTAATTTAATTGTTGTAAATTACTTTTGAATTGATGATCCTGATGAACTTTATCTCTATAATTGAAAAAAATTCCCATTCCCTTTAAGAGAAACAAAAGTTATTTCATTCTACAATTGTTACATGTTAGAAATTACACTATTTCTCCCTTCCCCATTTCCCCATTTCCCTTTACATTGAAATCAGACATTATATTTTTCTCTTGAATTCTTTTAAAAATATATTACCAAGTTTATCCGTTATCATCCTTGAGGTAACTTTGTACTAAGTCATCATATGTTGAAATTGTTTGAGATAATAACATCATTAAAAGTAGTGGTTTTATCCAATAAAAAATAAATAATCTTACTTTCAATTTTTTTATGTCGTCCATAGTATGACTTGATCAGCATGTAAAGTTATCTTCATACATTAAAAAAAATTCCTTTAATTTGTATAAAATTTAAAAATTTCTCTTCCAAATAAAAATATTTATCTTGAGGAATGTATTTATTTAATAATGCATCCTTAAAAGTGTGATAACCCATCCCCTGGGGCCCATGCTGTGACATACCCCAAGCCCACCTCCCGAAGGCTAGGGGTTGGCGACTAGCCCCGAAGGCATCAACCTGCAAGTTGGAGGCATTTTCCTAGGTACATGTTTGCATACACATGGCCAACCACTCCCCAAAATCTGAAAGGGGAAAACATGTATACCAAAAAAAGTGCTGAGTACACGTACGACTAAAAACAAGTGGGCCAGAATACAAACCCCACAAAAAGACAGAAAATAGGAAAGTACAAAGGGACTCGGGGTAGCCATCTTTTGAAAGCTAAACCTGATGGTAAAATTAGTGAAACTACAAGAAGCTGAGGTAGTAGGTCCAGCCTGGCTGATCATACTGGGCCCTGCATGCTCCTAGGACACCAAGTCCTCTGTCAAACTGTCCGTTATCAGTACAAGACACAAAACGTGTGGGCGAAGCCCGTGCATGGGTGTGTAACACAGTACTCAGTAGGTGACCCCAAACCACTAAGGAGAAATACCACAAAAGCAACAAAAAAGAAAAGCTATAATGTAAGTATAACTCACACCAAGTATATTATATTGTAGTAAAGGTTCATTGGTTATAGTGAAGACATTTTGTACTATTGAAGGACTCATTCTAGACGAGTCATTGAAGTATGCTGGGCCGCTGAGGTCCATATGAATGCTGCTTGTATGCCAGGACACTGAGGTCCACATTGATTTACTAGGCCACTGAGGTCCATATGGATGCTATTCTATCGATCCACTAAGGTCCACGCGACTCCTCATTTTCTGTGCCACTAATGTCTACATGATTGCTTCTTGCTTGCATGCTTGATCATAGGAGAGTTTATCACCCAAGCCACATGTTGAAAGTAAAATTCTTTTGAATTCTCCTTATAACATACCAAAAGATCCACCTAATCTAGAGTTCCACAATGCCAAAAAAACTCATCAATCAGACATCCAGTTAGAAAGTTATTTTCTTATTAGAAATTAGGGGTTGGTTGTGTCTGGGCCCAATCCGACCTGGTCAGACCGACCCGACCAAACCGGTCCCAAGGTCACACTAAACTCGGTTTAATATGACAAGCCCTACATGACCTGGTTTGGGTCAGGGTAGGTTCAGTCCGTCCTAGCCAGTGGGCTCAGCCTAGTGGGCCTCATTGGACGCTCCCTAGTTGGGCTAGAGGTCTAGCTCACCATGTCTCCCAACGACCCTATCTCATTTGGACTGACCCAAAGGATGCAGGTACCATCTGTTGGAGTGGGTACAACCCACCGACATGGGTCCGGTCCAGTAGGCGTGGGTTTATCCCGCAGACTGTGGGCGAGACCTGCCAGTTGGAGCTCAGTCCGCCAAAGGCAGACTGGTGGTGTGTGTTGGGGATGCGGCAGCCGCCACCATGTCCCCTCTGTATTTTAACATGGCTAGAAAGGAGTGGGATTCTCCTCTCATGTATCTCCTTCTTGGTGCCAAGTCTAGAACTCTATTGCGGCCGAGAGGCCACGACCTCCCCTTTGCCATGGTCGAGCGATCACGACTTGTCAGGTTGCCCGAGCGGCTTGGACGTGGGCCACTGCCTCCACATGGCACTAGAAAATTCTGATCCTTCATGTTTCCATGGAACTTCACTGCCCTCTACTCACGACTACTGACGCTGGTGCCATCACGTTGACTATTCATTCTACGGGTCACCCGTGTTTCTCCGGTGGTCTGTTTCTCGATCTGTTTGCGCCTACGAGCCTCTCAGGTCACCACCATCCCTACCATGGCCCTAGATTCATCATGAACCAGATTTGAGGACACTTACATGATGTACACACATGCAGAGGGACCCTAGATTTGTTTGTGTCAGCCTGAGCCCTCCATGTTAGAGGTTTAAAATAGGGGAAGGTCCGGGGATTACCATTATATCAACACTAAAATTAATCCCGAATAGAAAAACCAAGAATGACACCCTCTCACAAGAGCCCATGATTCTCAGATTAAACTTTTCGAGGTTTAATATGCATTATTCATTTAGAAAAATAATGAGGAAATCATAAAACTGAAATAAAACCCCTACCTCATTGACGTTCGTTTCCACATCGTTTCATCCTTGAGGGTTTAAAGGTCGATGTCGTTCATTGTTCTTCGAACTACGTCGAAGTCGATGACATCCTGCTAGCATTCTTCATTCTTCATTGGGGAAGTAATCTATCCGAGGTTCATCAGAGTGTCCTCAGATTTTAATATTCATTCCCCCAACACATCAAAATATTAAAAAGAAAACACATCGCATAATTTCTATTACGCTGTGATGTCACGTCGTTATTTCGTTTATGAAACAGAGTTTCTATTACACAACATTAAAGCATCATTACACTTCATGTTAATAATCCACTAATGATCTCTATTTATGCATCTCGTCACTTCCTCATCACTGCACCATAGCATCACCATGTCCTCACTCATCAGTGAGAAAAGAAGTAAAATAAAATTTTAATTTATATTAATATTTTCCTCTAAAAATCAGAAATTAACTTTTCCGTTTTACTATTATCAGCCGAAGTTATGTCTTTTCTTATATAATCCTAGCATTCAGAGTTCAATGGTGCCCTCAAATTTTTGATCCGATCACTGTTTCAAAAGTATGAAAAACCCGCCCGCATGTTCATTGAACATACATTAAGAAAGTTCGAAATTCCATTCTAGGATCTCCAGGACTTGAAATAACGTGTCCTTAGAGTGTGTGGTCTCAAAATAATTCTATATAATTAAAATAAATTAAATGGAAATTTCAAGACAATACATTCTCCCCACCTTAAGGATTTACATCCCAAAAATCCAAAAACAAAGGATAATCAAACAAATGGGGGTACTAAGCACGAATTTGAGCCTCTTGCTAGCATGTGCTCTCCTAGAGATTCCCGTGTTGCCACTGAATGAGAACCAGAGGAATCGACCATCCTCAAAGGACTTGCTCCTATCGATCCTCTATCTCCACAGGGAACTCCCAAAACACCACCCCATCATCAATGTACATCTCTCCCCATTCGATGATGTGCATTAGATTATGCACGCATCTCTTCATATATGACATGTGAAATAAATCATGCACCCAGTACATCTATGGAGAAGAGCTAGGTGGTTGGCCACATCTCTATCTCTGCCGAGAATATAGAAGGGTTCGATGAACCTCAAAGATAACTTGCTGCCTCATCCAAATCTCCACAACCCCCATTGGGGAGAGACAAAAAAAACATGGTCTCCCTCCTCAAACTGCAAGGGTCTTTGTCTCCTGCCAACATAAGACTTATATCTAATCTGTTGAGTCCTCATCCACTCCTAGATGACTTGCACCTTCTCAGTGGTTGCTCGTACCAACTCTGGATCCATGAGTATCGACTCCTTTGTGTATGTCTAGCATAAAGGTGATCTACAAGGATGACCGTACAAGGCCTTTAATGGTTCCATGCCAATGGTGGTGTGATAGATATTGTTATATGAAAACTCCACCAGTGGAAGGTGCTCCTCCCAAATATGACCGAAATCTTGGATGGAAGCACGAAGAATGTCCTCCAAGGTCTATATGGTCTGCTCTGTCTGACCATCCGTTTGGTGATGAAATGTTGTGCTCATGCGGATCTGAGTTTTGAATGCTTCCTGTATTCCCTTCCACAAGCGGGCTGTAAATTATGCATCACGGTCTGAGACATTTTTCGAGGGCACCCCATGAAGCCGTACTATCTTCTAGATATAGAGGCACCCCAAGACCTCTACCAGTCCCTACTCCAAGATGGGTAGGATGTGAGCCGAATTGGTAAGTCATTCAAAGATCATCTAGATATAATCATGGCCTTTGGATGTATGTGGTAACCCGATCGAAAAGTCCATCGAGATACTATCCCATTTCCACTCCACTACCACAAGTTGTTGGGAAAATCCTGCTAGAACCTGATGCTCGACCTTCATTTTCTGATAAGTGAGGCATCATGAAATGAACTCGACCACCTCTTTCTTCATCCCTTGCCACCATTACTGAATTCGGAGGTCCTGGTACATCTTTACCACTCCAAGATATACTACCAAAGGGGATTTATGGAAATCATTCAAAACTACCCCCCACAATGGCACTGGTACTATGGTGACCTCTAAAAAGGATGAAGATCTCCCCACCCATCGAAAATATATCTTGAGCATGTCCTGAGGATAACTGATCACATCAGGCCTCGCAGTCAACATCCACCAGTTGTGCCTTCCTAAATTGCTATAAGAATGCGGGAGTAACAATCATCAATTAAAGGTAAGCTGCTCCATCATCATGCTTGAAGGATTTCTGCGTCGGGGCTAGCTGCTCTATTGCCTCACTCAACAACTAAAAAAGGGTCCTCTTTTTAAGCACGTCTACTGCCATGTTCCCCCTCCCAAGAGTATAGAATATCTCAAAGTCATAGTCTTGGAATAAGTCTAGACATCACCTCTGTCTCATGTTTAGGTCCTTCTAGGTGAATATATACTTGAGGCTCTTGTGGTTGGAGTAAACTGTAAACTATTCACTAATCCCGTAGTGCTGCCACATCTTCAAGGCAAAGAACACTACTACTAACTCTATGGGTTATGTAGTTATTCTCATTCTACCTCAATTTACATGAGCTGTAGGAGATAACCGCTTGATCTTGAATTAGGACACAACAAATACCATTCCCTAATGCATCGTAGAAAACATGGAACCCAATGCCCTCTTCCAGTAGTCTCATGATGGGGGAATTAGTCAGTCTCCAACTCAGCTTCTGGAAACTATTTTGGCATTTCTCCATCAACACGAAGGGATATTCCTTCCATGACAAAGAAGATAAGGGTGCTACCACTCTAGAAAATTCTAGCATAAACCTCTGATAATAACCAGCCAACCCCAAGAAGCTCCACACCTCAGTCGTGCTCCAGGGTGGCTCCCTAGCGAGCATTGCCTCTATCTTCACAGGATCCACTGCAACTCTAAACTCTAAGATGAATTGTCCCAAAAAGTGGACCTCCTGAATCTAGAACTTGCACTATAAAATATTACCATAAAGATGGTTCTCTCGGATTGTATATATGACTATCCGTAGGTGTGTATCGTGCTCCTCCTATGACGCCGAGTACACTAATGTCATGAATGAAGAATACCATGAAACACTCAAGTTAAGGATGGAAGATCCTATTTATGAGTCCCATGAACACTGCTAGGGAACTGTTCACGATGAAGGGAATCACTAAGAACTCATAGTGGCTACACCAGTATCTAAAAGTTGTCTTTGGTATGTCTTCATCCCATACCAAAATCTGATGATAGCATGATCTGAGGTCGATTTTATATAACCACCTTTCTCCCTTCAGTTGATCGAAGTGATTATTAACTCTTGGCATTGGATAATTGTTCTTTACGGTTAGCTGGTTCAGGCACCAGAAGTCCATGAACAACCTCAAACTCTCGTATGACTTCTTGGAAAACTACTCCGGGGTTTCCCATGGGGAAACACTGGGCCTTACGAACCCATTCTTCTACAAGTACTCTAGCTGTACCGTGAGCTCACGAAGCTCTGTGAGAGTCATTCGATATGCCCCTGTGAACATCACTTCCATCTTGAGGTACAGCTAAATTAAAAAGTGTTTCTCTCTACGAGGAGGTATTCATGGAATATCCTCTAGAAAAACATCATCATACTCATCGAACACTATAGGAAAGCTTAGAATCCTCTCATACACTACATTGAGCGTGAGGAAAGCCAACTGGTGAGTGATAGGATGTACCATCCACCAAGAAAGTCTGTTGTGTGCGACAAGGGTCTCATTCTCACTGGTGAATGAAATATGGGTCCCATCTTCATGGACACACTGCACTTTTTGCCAAAAATAGTAGATCTGAGCATAGACTGTAGATAACCAGTCCATACACAAGATAACATCGCAAGGCCTCAACGCTGCTAATAGGAAATCCCAGCTGAAGAGATTTCCTCCAAGAGTAAGCTCACATAGCCATCAATAGTGTGCAGTTGTTGAATCCCCACCTGTAGGAGTCTCTAGCTGTAAGGATCGAGCAAATGGATCCAGCCAAATCTCCAAGAATTGAACGAGATCCATGGCTAGGAAAGAGTGTTTGGAACCTGTGTCTATAAAAAATGAATCTAGGGTGGAGAAGACATAGATAGTAACTTGAATGAGCTATGTAGCACCATGGTCATAAGGAATTGCTGCATGAAGATGAGATCACCCATTTTTGCCTTACCCCTGAGGTCACGGTGGACCAGTTTGAGGTGGTGGCAGTAGTACCTCGAACAGTCACCCACCACCTACTACTCATCTTGGTTTCATGCCACATCCGCTGCCCTGCAGCCCTCCTCACTTGAACCTATGACCCTATCTCGGTGGTCCCTCGACCATATGATGAACGTGTGTATGGTGGGTCCAGCAGTCACGAGCCATGTGTCCCTGCCCGACACACGAGTAGCACACCCTACTCTTCTACTGTATCCCGCTATCTGGCGGCCTCACACCACTGATCCTGAGTCTTGGGGGTGTTCACTAGATGATCTGGCCCAGTTGGACCACTTCTCTATCTGTCGGCTGCCTACCACGGCTGGATAGGCTACCTGTCACCCATTTGTGGCACCCACTGTGAGTGCTTTCTCTGCGAGGAAGATCTCTACTATTAGAGCTTCCTCCAAAACTCCAGCCTGCGTGGGTATGCTGAGAGAGAACACAAAAATCCTAATATCCCGATGTAGCCTCTGCTGGAAGGCTCGAACCCTAAAGAAAGGGTCTCAAACCATGTTTGTAGTGTAGCAATAAAGCTCCGTGAACTTCGCAGAGTACTCAACTACCATCATGTTGCTCTGCTGAAGGTGAAGAAAATATTGAATGCGCACTGATTGCAAAGTCACGAAGAAGAAATATTCCCAAAAAAGTTGCTCGAAGTCCATACAAGTGAGGGTATCCTCCTCATGATTTTTAATCGTCAGACTCCACCATATGTTTATTGAGCCCTGAAGAAGGCTCGCAACTATGGTCTCGATCTGGTCAAGAGGTGTTCACACTAAGCAGAAGACCCGCATCACTGCCTCTGGTCAATCATCAGTGACCTAAGGATACGTATCTCCCATGAACCTTGGAGGTCTCTATCTCTAGAACTTGTGCAAGGCACTGAGTCTGCACACGTCCTCTTATGGTACCGCTGATAGTAGATGCTAACCAACGGGTGGTGGTAGCACTAGTTTCCCACCCCGTGGGGCCGTCTCGAGAACTGGTCTCTGAACGTATGCCTCGTCACTTGGTGGGATTTCCTCCCAACCATGTATCAGAATCTTGATGGTCATACACATAAAGGCATACTGAAATAGATCAAGATGGGACAGGGTCAATAAATTATACCTGGTGATCTAACTCTTATACAAAAGATCATAGGTAGACACTTTTGCAACAAGTGTTTTTATGCATCGAGTGAAAAAGAATAATTCATGGTCCTGGTGTGCGGATATGTTGGCCACTACACCAACACTAGACTCCCAAAATTTGAAAGTATGACTCTGAAAATTTAACACTATTTCATCAAAACAAAAACAATAGACTCTTGGTATCTGAAGTAGAATCGAACACCTCTGATGCCACATTGTCACAACCTATCTCCTAGGGCTAGTATTGTGACATATCCCAAGCCCACCTCCTGAAGTCTACGGGTTAGAGACTAGTGATGAAGGCATAAACCTTCAAGTGGGAGGCATTTTTGTGGGTACCTTTACGCACACACACACCCAACCACATCCCAAAAACTGAAAGGTGAAAACAAGTATACCAAAAAAGTTCTAAGTTCAAGTATAAATGAAAACAAGTGGGCCCGAATATAAACCCAACAAAATTACGGAAAATAGGAAAGTATAAACAGACCCGATTAGCCATCTGAGGAAGTCCCCACTTGATGGTAAGAGTAGTGTAGATACTGAAATCTGAGGTAGTATGTTCTGCCCGCCTGATCCTACTAGGTCGTGCCTGATTCTAGAACATGAAGTCCTCTGTCGAAACAACCGTCATCTATTCAAGATACTACATGTGCGGGCGAAGCCAGTGTAGGGGTCAGTAACACAGTACTCATTAGGGAACCCAACTCCACTAAGGATAAATACCACAATGCAACCACAAAGCAAAGCCACTAAGTAAGGACAACTCACACTAGGTATATTCTAGAGTAAAAAAGTTTCATCGATTATAGTGAAGATGTTTTGTACTGTTGAGTGAATCATCTCTATTGAGTCACTAAAGTCTTTTGGGCCACTGAGGTCCACGTGGCTCTACCGCTCCACTGAGGTCAACACGGTTGCTGGTCTTCCAGGCCATTGAGGTCCACACAGCTACTCGTCTTTCAGGCAATTGAGGTCCACATGGATGCTACTCGTTTGTTCACTTGATCCTGAGAGAACCACTCCCCCATGCAACACGTTGAAATTCAACTTTTGTGGAAGTCTCATTAGAGCATACCAAAATATCAGCCTCGTCGAGAGGGTCCCAACTCCATAAACGACTCATAAATGAGGCGCCCATTTTGCAAGTTATTAGAATTTTAGTAATTAGGGGCCAGTTGTGTCTGGGTCTGGTCTGACCCGGTCGGATCGACCCGACCTACCTGAAACGGGGGTCCCACATAGCCCAGTTTAATTTGAATGGCCCAACTTGACCTATTGTGGGTCAGGGTAGGTCCGATCTGGCCTGGCCAGTGGGCCATACCCGACAGGCCTCTCTAGGCCCAACCCAGCTTGGCTGGGGTTCTAGCCCGCCAGGTTGCCCGATGACCCGACCTCCTCCGGCCCGACCCGAAAGGCATAGGTCCAATCTTCCAGTGCTGGTCCAGACCGCCGGTGAGGGTCCAAACTACCGTCTTGGGTCCCACCCATAGAATGGGGGCGCGATTTTCCAACTGGTGCCCGATCCTCCAGGGGCAGACCTGTGGTTTGCACCCGGGACGTGGCGACCACCACATCATCCCCTCCCTATCCGAACACAACCCGAAAGAAGGTGGCTGCTCCCTCCAAGAGGAACTCTCCTAGAGTCGCGTTCAGTGCCTTCTGTGGCGGATGGGCTATGACCTAACCTTATTCACGTTCGAGTGACAATGACTCGCCGAGTCACCCTGGTTGCCCGGATGTGGGACACCACCTTCTCACGGCGCTGGTCGGTGCCAATCCTTCATGCCGATGTGGCCAGTAGTCCACAGAATCATTCCACAATGATGTGCCGAAGGGCGCACAGATGGGGGTTCGGCCTCCCTTCGCCCGTGGCTGCCACCGCGGGCCCCCACAGGTGTATCGACGGTTCCTTCTACAGGCCACCGGAGTTGGTCCGGTGGTCTGTTTATTGACCGGATTATGCCTACAGGCCTCTCAGGTCGCTGTTATCACTTCCATAGCCTAAGATTCATCTTGGTACCGATTTTAGGATATGACCCTGATGAACATTTGTGTGGAGGGATCCAGGACATAATCGTGTCGGCCTGCGCCCTCCGTGTTAGAGGTTTAAAACATGGGAAGGCCCAGAGATTACCATTCTATAAACAATAAAATTAATCCTTAATAGAAAAAACAAGAACATAACCCTCCCTAAAGAACTCATGATCCACAAATTAGTCTGTTCTTTGGATAATCCCCATTCTTCATTTTGAAAAATAATGGGGAACTCATAAAATAAAAATCAAACCCCTAACTTGTTGATTTTCATTGCTGTTGTGTTTCATCCTCAAGGGTCCAAGAGGTTGATGATGTTTGTCATTATTTGAAGTATGTTACAGTTGATTACGTCCCACCGACATTCGTCATTCTTCCTTCGGGAGGAAATCCATTAGAGGTTCATCAGAGAATCCTCACAGTTTAATCCATGTTCCAGCAACACGCCAAACTATTAAAAAGAGAACACATCGTTGTATTTCTATTATTCTGTGATGTCGTGTCATTACAGAGTTTTGTTTATAAAACAAGGCCACTTTTACGCGCCATTAAAGCATCTCTACACTGCATGTTAATGAGAAATTAATGAGCTCCATTAGTGCATCTCATACCAACCACTTCGCTACACCGTAGGTTCACCGTGCCATCACTCGTGGCTGAGAAAAGAAATAAAATAAATTTTTAAGTAATTTTATTATATTTATCCAAAAGTATAAAAATTAACTATTCCACTCAGCCGTTACTGGTTGAAGTTAATTCCTTTGTAGATGAATCCCAGCATTCTGAGTTTAATGGTGCCCTCAGATTTTTGATCCGAGCATCGATTCAAAAGTTAGAAAAACGCAATCACACGTTTACTTAATGTACATTAAAAATAGTTTAAAATTATATTCTAGGATTTCTGGGCCTCAGAATCACATTTCATCAGAGCTTGTGGTCTTGAAGTAATTCCATATAATTAAAAAAATCACACAGAAATTTTGGGACATTAAAAAAAGGCTCTTATTACATACCCAATATTACCTTATCCTCTTTAATATTTTAAATAAATTACCACTACTCACTAGAAATATCAATTTAAACAATACACTGATATAATAAAATTTTACCTTATATTAAATATGAAAGAGAGAAATATACTTTTGGGGGACATGATTAATTATTTTGGTAACAGTAGATTTTTAGTTCTATTAATGGATGGATGTTTTTCTTGCATGAAGTGTTCTAACATTATATTTTAATGTTGTTTGGTAGTAGGTTACTCTATATATCAAATATTGTTATTTATAATTTTCCATGATATATTTATAATATGATTATCTCCAACTCTAATTATCTAGATTTTCTTAAGGGGATATAACTTTGTAGACTACGGGGTCTAAAAATAGTTCCATTTATTTCAATAAGAACTATTTATAGATAATGGTATACACAATATTAGATCATAACATTATTAATTTTAAATCATAGAGTATTATTCTAATTTTGGTGATACACTTACCATAAATATAATATTTATGCCCAACTAATCAATGAATATTAAGTTTAGTTTTTTTTGGAACATATTAAAATCTAATTTTTTAAAATTATTTATAATGGTTTATAAAGATAATGTGAATCAACCAAATAACATCACACAGGGGTGTCAAACCAAGTTATCAGTTAGGCCTCTTTCTCATGAACTTGGTGAAGATCAAGTTAATAACCAACTAGCCTTTTCAGAGTTATTTCCCCTAGGTGCATCTATTATAGAGCCTGGATCCAAATGTTTTTATCTTAAAATGGATTAAATTTATAGAATCCCATGACTCTATAATTTATAAAAAAACTTAGGATGATTTAAAATTATTATACTTATCCCTAGAGTCTGTCATATGGTTTTCTACTCTAGTTGACGTTTTCCAAAATATTGTTCCTAAGGATACTAAAACCATTTCACTGATATGAACTAAAAATATCCTAAATAAAGTAGCATAGGTACTGTTTTTTACTATATTTCATTGTCTTAAGATAGAAGATATTGCATCTCACATGAATTAATGGTTTAGTAGTCTTAAGAGTCCAAAAACATACATGATTATTAAATTATATTTAAAAAAATATGAAATTAGACTTAAAATTTTAGTGGGAAATTTATTTTTTCTTCTAGAATATCCCAAAAATAATTCAGAGTCAACTTTTAGGTACCTTAGGGAAAATAAAAAAAATAAAAGGGTGTGATGTGGTGCATAGTAAGGGAATATGTACATCAATAGCTATTAAGGAATAAACAATACAAGAATATGTAGTAGAGATAATTAATAATCAAATTTCTCATATATATACTATCCTGAACGGGGAATGTATAACATCGACATTTTATGATACAGTTATCTATAAAAAATTTTACTTCTTTGATTACTTTCTTTAGATGCATTGTCATGTTTAAATGAGCAGTGACATACTGCTGAAATATTTTTACATAATGTGATATTTTTCACCTAGCCCTTGGTTCAGCGGGTATTAATAGAACTAACTAATCATAGAAAATGGGTGGTTTATAAATTTACAAAATGAATTCATTTGTAATTAATTAACTATAAATGAGATTAAAAATCATTATAAAATAAAAGAGATGATTTTTCTGAAAAGCTATTTTATGCAGATAATTAATTTTTAACTTAATAAATTAAAATAATCAATATTGGTGAATTATTTTAATAAAATTTATATACTATAAATTAAATATAATGTTTTAAAATTATTCTAATTTTTTATTTGTCATGAGATAAGAATAAATCCATTTTTATTCTTAAAAAATATTTTTATAAAAAACTAATTTTATGTTGCATTTTATTAATTTATAATAAACTTTTGTGCTAATAATTGTAAAGATTTAATCATGAAATTGGATATTAAATTTCTATTCATTATTTTAAATTTTTTAAATATTTATCTTTTATTTTTTGTCATTATGAATAATAACCTTGGAAATTTTTTGTTACCTCGGTATGGGAAAATTAGTTAAAATGAGGTTAACACATTGGGAAAATTCATTAAAACATATATAAAACCAGCAATTATACTATTAGAAGAGTGGTGTTCCGACATCTATATACAATTACATGAATTATGGTCATTGGTTTCTATTTTTCTTTAATATTGACCTTTATATTATTTTTAGTAATGAGAAATACAAAATGCCACTCTCTTTATTTTAAACTTCAATTTTTTGTTCACATAGGGATAAAAATAAGTTTTGAATGAATATTAAATGTCATTTTTTGTATAATGAAATCCTTTTTGTGATTAAAATTTACTTATAATTTTTAGTTGTAATATAAAAACCTTAAACTCTTACACAACACCGATACAATATTTACTAAATTTATGAAAAAATACAATAAATAATTTTAAAATTTTAAAATTAATACAATTTGGAGGAATTGTTATGTTTAAAAAATAATATGGAAAATATATCATATTATCGACATATTACTCTATTATATTTTAATTTAATGTTAGTATTGATGTATTTGAAATCCAATTAAATGTATAGTGTAAAAAATAAAATAATGATATTTTGTGAAAATATATTTAATTAAAGTATTTAAAAATAAAAAAATTTTGAAAGAGAACAATAGGATAATATATGGTTGAAAATTTCATCACTTTTCCATTCATGATCCATTTTTTACCATACAATTAAAATTATAACCCTTCATTATTGAAAAATCCTCACAATATTTTAAATTAAAATAAGTTTACTAAGGGGTTAAACAAAATGATAGAATTTTAAAAGACATGAAAACCTATATAAATTTCATTTTTTGATTATATTTTGACCTTATAATTTTTTTTATTTGAATATATATCCCGATGGAATATTTTTTCAGGATAATGTCTTAAATATATCTTAATCATTTTGGAAATTACAAGTGTGACCTTTCACTCCCTTATAAAAGGACACCAATACCCTAGCTTCATTATATAAACTTTTTAAAACCTAGATCAACCAATCTTTAAATATTTCACTTCTAAAAATCCTTTTATAGGTTCTATCATTGTTTTTCTTCCGAAAATACCAAATTGTGGTTCCATAACAAAGGATCTATAGGAGGTATCACAAAGAAGAGGTAATTGTCTTATATGACCTCCTTAAATTTATATAATATTATACCACCTATAAATCTATGGTATTTATCATAAAATAATAAATTAAATATAATAAATATCCTAAAATGTTATTATTTTTATTAAACCACCATTATCCATCCTTTTTTTCATCACATGGGAAATGAAAGTATCGCTCGTACATACATTTGAGTTACTATATCCATGTAGCGATAAAATTCATTTTTTCATCACAATATTTCATGGATGGATATTATGATGGGTATAATTTTTATATTTGATAGTTATGAAATAATTGTTATTTTTTAATGATAATATAACATCTACCTTCTTACCTTCCAATCAGTTGGAAAACTATTATGTCTCTTGTGTGTACGTATGGACTACCAGCTCCACTAAGTGACGTGATTCATTTTTCATTTCTAATTTACATGGATAGTAATAAGAATAGATTTAAAATATATAAAATATATTTATTATACAATAATTGTTCTGTAAAGTGTAATTATTATTTATCTTTCTTTCACTCCATCCAACGAAATGTGGAATCAACGTTCACGTATATATATGGACTACCGTCTCAATGAATAGTACAATTCATTTTTCTATCTCTATATTTTAAGGATGGATATGTATATATAATGAATATATATGACTTTTATATCAATAATATAATTATGGAGATGATTAATTAAGGATAAAATTACAAGTACCAAAACATCCGAACAAAAACACACATGCAAGATGAAACAATTATGACTCAGAACAATTATTTATAAAAAATAATTGTTTAAAAATTAGTGATTAAAGGTTATAAGTAAATATTATAGTGTATGATATATATTATTATGGTTATTTAATATATATATTTAATAAATATATATTATTTATAAAGGATTTTTGAACATATATGACGTATGTTTGACTTGTGGTAATGATATATTTTAGAATCTAATCCTTATTTAGGATTGTTTATGTTTAAGTATCTACATAGGGAATTATTTGATATATATATCCTGAACCCAATATTTTTCTCTCTACACTTTTTTTTCTTTATGTTACAAGTTTTCATTTACTTTTATTATAATTATATAATCAAGATACTGAAATAATATTATTTTTAATAAAGAACAAATTTTGTTTCTACTCGACTGGTAATATTTACCTTTCATGTCCATATTATTCATTTCAATGTTATAAGGAAAAGTTTTTTTATTATATAATTATTTATTAAATACATTTTTACACATTTTCAAAATTTTAAAAAATAGATTAAACTGAATTTTTTTGTTCTTTTCCAAACGTGGTAGTTTTGACCTCTTTTATAGTAGTGTGAAAGGAATGTTTTCTTTTTTAACTTATTAAACATGAACAGAATTTCTTACCATCATGACCACACAATTCTTTGAATATTTCTTTACAATTTTCATTGTTTCTGTTGAATTAATATTTTTTCCATAATATTTGTGATTTTTTTATTTTATATGAGTGATTTCAATATGAAAATGTTATTTTCCTAAAGAATTTATCTACTGATCCTTTTATGTTATTTTTAACTATGTACACATCCTTTGTTGAATCCTAAAATGTGTTGAGGATATAATCTAATGATACCATCAAATACGTTTCTCTGTATTTTTTATGATCAGTTTGACAATGTAAAGTATTGAAATTATCTATGTGAGTTATTGTAATGCAGATAATATTTTATTTTCAAGGAATGTTTATTATGTTTTATTCTTCATTTAAATGATGAATTAATTAGAAATGTTATGTAATAATTGGGGCCCATAATTACATATCCCCTTGAAACCTTAATAAGTATATTGAGAAAAAATTTATTAGGTATTTTAATAAGATATTACCCATTTACATAGACTTTTTATTAAGATGAATTGTAGACATTTTTAGATGTCTTGGAACCCGACCTAAAAGGTATGTTTCAGATGTCTGACATTATGAATTCGATAATTATGAAATTATTTATTAACATGCATGAGATTATTTGCACAGTTTTTATATCCATGGATACCTTTCAAGATCTTGTGATTATTTATATTAATTTATTTTGGCTATTATTTATTCCCGCCATATTATTCCATTCTTATTTAGTTCCTTCTGTATGAATACCCATACGCACAAGAGCCTCAGCCTAGCTAGTGAGGACTCGCTAGGTGGATCCAAGAGACCCTAGATCAAATCCGAGTGGAGGCATATTTCTGGGTACTGTAGCAGTGCTGTAGCAGACAGTATTTGGTACTGTAGCAGGCACTGTTCGTTACTGTAGCAGTTAGAACTATTCATCCATCTGGGCCTTTGGGCCACCGGCTTGGTCCTCGGGTCTTGCAAGGATTTCGGGCCACCCAAGGCCTTCGAGAAAGTTGATTCTCAAGGCCTTCAGGCCACCTTAAGGCCTTAGGGGCACCCCAAGGTTTTCGAGCCACATGAATGCAGGCCCCAGACATACTACAAAAAGGAGCAGCCCTAGAAGAGGATCAGA
The DNA here is from genome assembly GCA_963277665.1 of Viscum album. Classification (NCBI taxonomy): domain Eukaryota; kingdom Viridiplantae; phylum Streptophyta; class Magnoliopsida; order Santalales; family Viscaceae; genus Viscum; species Viscum album. The sequence goes on from OY728136.1 coordinate 1,649,861,188, forward strand.
GAAGGTGAACTCACCAGTGTAGAGACAAATGGATTATCAGAATGAGAGGGTATGGCTATGCCATCGGTACCAGACTGTGCTTGCACGGGAAGCCTAGCCAGACTATCATGCAAAGGTGGAGAGCTAGTATCAGGATGCAAATGCTGGGGAGGGGAAGTTCCTTGTAGATAGTCTGGTTGAATTACCTAAGACATCTGGGGCATGTTGTAACATCCCATGTAAGTAATGAATAATATATATTTTTATCTATGTCTATTAATGAATTAGATAGTGTTTTAGAGGCTTAAAATGAAAATAAATCCAATCTTAAGCATGGAATACATTAATATTCTTAAAATATTGTTTTACTGCCTTTTGAGGGAAAACCCTTTTTAAATCAAACTTTTGAAAATTTTATAATCTATATTTGTCAAAATAAGCATATTCATTATGATTGGGACATTGAAATTTACATTGGATAAATTTTTGGTATTTTTCTGACAATGTTCATTTTTTAATGAATAGTGAAAAATACTACATTTTACATCAAAACTGCTTTTTCATTTAATTTAATTATATGGTTAGATTATATTTTTAATTGTTCTTAAAGTATAATCTGAATATATTTTTACCATTTAATTCAATGGTGGTCATTAGGATTAATTTTACTTTGAAATTGGTCATAAACTAATGCAAAACTTTTCATAGATATTGTTTCAAAAAAACCCGCTATTTGTTTTGACAACGAGAATTATTTTTAAATCAATTATTGCAATTTATGTGTTTGGAATTTGGAAAAATGGATTACATATTTGGATTCAGAAGGTCCAAATTATGTAATTAAGACTCTTTTGTTTTTGGACATTATGAATAGTAACAACGGTAATTATCTTTAATTATCTTGATTAATGAGTAATCGGGTAGTTAAGGATAATAAAATAATATAATAATAATAACAAATAACACCAAAATGTGTCCTAAGTCTACTGGTTGTCTTATGGCCGACCATGGGATTCCTTGTGCCAAACTTGGGGGCCCCATGAAATCACTTTTGTGAGAAAGTGACTTTTTATCTTTTTATTTTTTAAAGAATGTTAAATGTAACAAAGAATGTATCACCTAAGTAAAATATTTTTAATTTTGTCTACATAAATGATATTTTGGACTATACATAGTAATTGGAAAGATAAAACGATTTTCTACATCATAGTATTTTTTTTATAATTTTTAGACAATAAATAAATTAAATTATTTATGACATCATAATGATGCAGTGATGACCTCATTATTTGACGATTTAAATAAAAAGGAAAGATAATTTATAATCTAAGACCTAAACATGTCCAAAACCTATTGGGTTGGTATATTTATAACCCTTATCACCTTATCCTCGAATTATATCAATGTGGGACCTATAAAATCCGAAACACATTTGAAAATAAAGTAACATTTCTTTACTTTCCAAGAGTGCCCCTCCTCTCCTCTTATAAAAGGCCCCCACCTCTACCTCCTTACCCAAACATCCAAAGCCTTTGGATCTGCCAAACCCTACCCATTTTGTCTCTCCACTTCCCTCTCTTACTCCTTGAAGCCTCACTTTGGGCAGAAGTCTTCCCAAGGAAGCCTTTGAGCTCAAACCAAAGGGATTTACCAGATTTTAAGGTAATGTCTTCACTTGAGTCCTTTTGTTTTACTTTGCTTCTCCAATCCCCTAAACTCTTTTTATTCATTTATTTTGTAAAAAATAATGTATCTTCAATATAATAGTATGTTTTTATAAGAAGGATTCGAGCAATACTTACACACACTTACATCAAATGGTTAAAGGACATACTGTTTCCGTGGATGGTGAATTTATGCCTCCCGAAACGATGATTGTTAAACATTCTTTTAACAACTCCAAAGGTGTCCATTAAGATGTCACTATATTTATATATGATATATAATATCTTTATGTTTTTCTTAAGCTTCTGTATTTTTCATTTTGGCCAAACCTTTATGGTTTCCATTATGGGTAAATGAGATATCTTCATTTAAGGAAGTGCGGACTACCGCCCCCTCAAAGTGATTTGATTTGTTAAATACCATATGTGGGACCTATAAAGGATGGAACTATGATATTATACTGTAATTATAATATACCTTTATATCATTATGATTCCATTCTATAAAATACGAAATAGAAATGAAAGTAGCGTTCATGCGTATGTACGGCTTACCATCTCCATGAACGGTGCATTTCATTTCTTACCTCTAAATGATTATGTAATATTATAAATGCATGTATATAATGGATATATATGATATATACATCATGATTATAATTCTGGATATAATGGATACATGAACAACTTGTAATTATAAAGGGTTTATTTTTTACTCAAGTACCAATGATCGTTAAAACGACCGTTATTAACTTAAATAATTACATAGTGTTCATGACATGGAAATAAGTGATATAAAAGTAATAATGAACTTAAAAAAGGTTCTTAAGAAAGTATAAATTAACTCAAGTTTATTATTTAGGACATTAAATAACGATCGAGTCAAGTCGGACCCGAGGTATGAGACTTCGTCTCAATCTCCTTTCATTGAGGCATATTTTGTTTTATACACAAACTTCTTTTATATGGTGTATAAACCCATTTGACTTTTACATTTATTCAAAAGGAATATTTTTTATAAGAAGCATTTACTAAACGAAAAAAGGGAATGTTTTGTCGTACGTATATGGCGACAACGACTTCTCCGCCGCTGTGACCATTATTTGAGTTTCGACTTCCTCTACATGCCATACCTTCTTTTTAAAAGAAAAATAAATACCATGTTTTACTTTTCTTTTATTTTGGTATTGAAAATGGTTTTCATAATGTTTTTATTATATCAATGTGTTTTATTGATATCTTGTGATTGAAATGTGGAAATGTTATGTTTCCTTTATGTATGTTTTATGCGATACGATTATGTTATGGTTCTTGGGAATTATTATGAAGACGGGTGGTTCCTTGATAAACTACGGGCGGGTGAGCCCGATATAGATCTCCAATTCATTGGGTAACGCGAAGGAGTGAAACGTTAAGGTCTATCCAAAGAGATTTAGGGAATATACTATGATGGGTATTTCAAACATAACCAAGAGGGTTACTCCCTACGTAAGAATGTCATGAATGCCTAAAGTTACCTTTATGTCTTATGATTTCTATGATTTATTCATGATTTAATGAGGTATGTTAAAGCGCTTATGTTTTATGGGTAAAGTATGATTTCATTATTATGTATATATGAACTCATGTTTACTTTCTATATTTTTATATCCCATACTGAGCTTTTTATGCTCATCCCAATTTTTTTTGAAATGTTTTTCACAGGTCAAGGGAAAGGTACATGATATGATGATAGTGTCAAGGAAGTGTCAAGAATGAATCCATGTTTTATTTTAAATACATTTCCATTAATGGGAAAAATTAATACTATCTTTATGTAACCACCTTGTTTATATGTGGAATGTAATGCATGTTTTATGATCTAATTCTCTAAAACTCTAAACCAGAAATGATCCTCAAAGTGTAATCTTGTAATAACTCAAGATTAAGTAAGGTTTAAGGCTAGGGCCTTATAGTTGGTATCAGAGGTCGGTTTAGATAACTTTTGGAGTTAAAATTCTATTAAATTATTATCCAAAAATATTTTTTTTATGGTCAAATTGAAGTGATATAGCATTTGAAGATTACCATATTGCTTCAACTAAGACATGTTTGTTCAGAATAGTTTTCTGCAGAGGAAACCGGGAAGCAGTGTTAGGAAGGCATACAGAAGGAAATAACCTTCCGAATCAGCATCCCGAGATGGTCGGAATTGGAACTGAACAGTTTGTTGCAGTAATGGTGCAGTTGACTCAAGCGATAAATGGCGATGGTATCCATGCATGAGATCAGCCAGATCAACCGTAGAGGAACATGTCAGTGGTGGAACATTTCATGAGGCAACATCCCCCATCATTTAGAGGATCATCTGACCCTGTGTTAGCTGAAGGGTGGATTAAAGCACTGGAGAATATTTTCGATGTCATGGGGTGTTCAGACAATCAAAAGGATATTCTTGCTATTTACCGTTTGGAGGGTGAGGCAGATCAGTGGTGGTCTATGGTTAAAAATATCAGGGATGCCGATGAGATTGATGCTCTTGACTGGGATGAATTCAAAGGTATGTTTCCTAAGAAGTATTTTCCTAAGGCTGTTCGACTTAGGATGGAAAATTAATTCTTGTAATTGAGGCAATAGGAAGACTCAGTGGTTTCCTATGAAGAAAGGTTCACTCGATTGGCAAGGTATGCTACAAATTTTATCCGAGACCTTGATAGTAAAATGAATCGTTTTTACTCAGGATTAAGGCAAAAATATCGAAGGGCATTATCTTCTCTTGAGATTAAAAGTTATGAAAAGCTTGTTCGATGTGCTGAGAAGGTGGAAATGGAGTTTGCCGATGATCAGTGTTCTATAACAACCAGCAGAAGAAGAGACCAAGGTGGCAGCAGAAAGGGAAGAATTCTTTAAAAAATTCTGATGGTAAGAAATCTAAGTTTCCAGTTTGTGAAAAAATGTGGAAAAAGGCATGCTGGGGAATGTCTTCTGAATTCTAGAAAGTGCTACCGATGTGGTAAGATAGGACATAAGGCTTGTGATTTCACTGAAAAAAATCAAGGTGAAGGTAAGACCAAATTTGATTTACAGTTAGTGAAATGTTTTAAGTGCAATGAGAAGGGTCACTATGAAAAAAAGTGTCCGACAAAGAGATTGAGTGATGAGAAGCAGTTAGACTACAAGCAGAAAGGGGTTGTGAAATCCTTTGCAACTACTTCAGCAGATGTCGGGCCATCAAATGAAGTTGTATCGGATACTTTTTTTTGTTTTTTCAGATTATTCCAGTGTATTGTTTGATTTGGGGTCTACACATTCATTCATCTCTGAAACCTTTTCTAGTAAAATGGGAATACCATCTCAAGAAATGACTCCTGAACTTGTGGTAAAAACACCTGGGGGAAATGTTGAGGCAAAAAGAATTTATAAGAATATTCCTATCCTTATCTGTGGAAAGAACCTACTTGCAAACCTTATTGTTCTACCTCTAGTAGAGTTTGATGTTATCCTGGGTATGGATTGGATCTCTATTTACCATGATAAGATTGATTGTAGAGCTAAAGAAGTTTCTTTTCAGAAAGACTTTCAGTTTGTGTACAAGAATAAACCCTTACTGTTGATAACTTATCAAAGGCCAAGAAACTTGTAAAAGATGGAAATGAATGTTACCTTGCACACATCGTTGAAAATAAAGGAACTGTTCAGATTAATGATGTGCCAGTGGTAAATGAGTATCCTGATGTTTTTCCTGATGAGTAGCCTGAAATAATACCAGATCGGGAAGTTGAGTTTACTGTTGACTTAGTTCCTGATGCTAAGACAATTTCAAAACCCTCTTATTGAATGTCTCAAATTTAACTTTTAGTGTTGAAGGATCAATTGCAATATTTATTAGAGAAAGGTTTCATTCGACCTAGCACATCACCATGGGGTGCTCCTCTTTTATTTGTTAAAAAGAAAGATGGTTCAATGAGACTTTGCATTGATTATAGAGCCTTGAATAACATCACTGTTAAGAAAAAATATCCTTTTCCTCATATCGATGATTTGTTTGATCAGCTCTAGGGAGCTCAGTATTTTTCAAAGATTGACATGAGATCGGGGTACCATCAGCTGAAGGTAAAGGAAGAAGATGTTCCGAAGACTGCGTTTTGTACAAGATATGGCCATTATGAATTTGTAGTAATGCCTTTTGGGCTAACCAATGCACCTGCTGTATTCATGGACTTAATGAATATAATTTTCCATGAGTTCTTGGATAAGTTTGTGGTAATTTTCATTGATGATATTTTGGTGTTTTCTAAAATTAAGGAGGATCATGAAAGACATTTAAGGGTTATCTTGAAAACCTTAAAAGAAAAGAAACTGTATGGAAAATTCAGCAAGTTCGAGTTTTGGTTGCAACAAATTTCTTTCCGTGGTCACATTGTTTCTAAAGATGGGATAACTGTTGATCCTGCAAAAACAAAAGTTGTGGAAGACTGGACAAGACCCACAAATGTAACAGAGATTTGTAGTTTCCTTGGTTTGGCAGGCTATTACCGAAGGTTTGTTACAAATTTTTCATGGTTATCAAGTCCAATGACTAAGCTAACTCGGAAGGGTGTTAAGTTTATCTGGAAAAAAGAATGTGATGATTGTTTTCAGGAATTGAAAAGAAGATTGGTGAATTCTCCAGTTTTGGAACTACCTTTTAGGAATGGTGAGTTTGTTATATACAGCGATGCTTCATTTAAAGGACTTGGTTGCATCCTAATGCAGAATGATCAGGTAATTTCTTATGCTTCACGACAGTTGAGAACTCATGAGGTAAATTACCCTACACATGATTTGGAATTAGCTGTTGTTGTTTTTGTTTTAAAAATTTGGAGGCATCATTTGTATGGAGTAAAGTGTGAAATATATACCGATCACAAAAGTTTGAAGTATATATTCACTCAGAAATAATTGAACACGAGACAAAGTAGATGGATAGAATTAATCAAGGATTATGATTGTACAATTCATTACCATCCGGGAAAAGCAAATAAAGTGGCTGATGCTTTGAGTCAAAAAAGTAATGATTGATTAGCAATGTTGCATTTGGAAAGTGATCCTTTGGTTAAGGATTTGATAAAATTTGGAATAGAAGTTGTTGGTGCAGGAAGTTATTCTGTTTTGTTTCAAGTATCAGTGAGATCATCTCTATCAGATAGAATCAAGCAAGCACAGAAGCAAGACAGTGAGCTGCAGAAAAAATGTAGAGCTGGTTCAGAAAGGTAACTTTCCTGAATTCAACATTGATAATGATTGCGTTTTGAGATTTGGGAAGAGATTGTGTGTGCCTTGTGATTCACAGTTGAAGAGATAGTTGTTATGGGAAGCTCATAGTTCTCCGTTTTCTGTTCATCTTGGAAGTACTAAGATGTACAGAGATCTGCAAGAGTATTACTGGTGGGATGGAATGAAAAGAGATATCGGTGATTTTACTTTGAAGTTTTTGACTTGTCAGCAGGTTAAAGCAGAGCGGCAGTTACCAAAAGGGATGCTTCAGCCTTTACCAGTGCCAAAGTGGAAATGGGAGAATATATCCATGGAATTTGTTGTGGGATTACCGAAGACATCTCGAGGTAATGATGCAATCTGGGTTATTGTTGATCGCTTCACTAAATATGCTCATTTCCTTGCTATATGAGATAATTTTTCCCTAGATCAACTTTCCCGTTTGTATCATAAAGAGATAGTCAGGTTACATGGAGTTCCTCTCTCCATTGTATCTGATCGTGATCCTAGGTTCACTTCTAACTTTTTGAAAGGCCTTCAGAAGTCGTTGGGTACTGAATTAAATTTTAGTACAGCTTTTCATCCTCAATCAGATGGGCAGTCAGAACGAACAATTCAGACCTTGGGGGATATGCTACGAGCTTGTTCGATGGATTATCAGGGAAGTTGGGACCAACATCTTTCTTTGGTTGAATTTTATTATAATAATAGTTTTCATTCAAGTATACATATGGAACCATTTCAGGCATTATATGGGAAGCAGTGTCGAACTCCAGCTTTCTGGGATGAAGTGGGTGAAAGGAAGTTGATGGGAATAGAATTGGTAGAAGAGTTGGCAGAAAAAGTTCAGCTGATACAGAAACACAAGAGAACAACTCAGAGTTGGCAGAAGTGTTATGCAGACAACAGGAGGAAGGATCTCTCTATTGAGGTAGGTGATCATGTTTTTCTCAAAGTATCACCATGGAAAAGTGTGATGCGATTTGGTAAGAAAGGAAAGATGAGTCCAAGGTTCATTGGACCATATGAAATTCTGGAGAGGGTTAGATCAGTTGCTTACCAAGTGGATTTACCTCCGATTTTTTCTCAGGTACACAATGTTTGTCATGTTTTGATGCTGAGAAAGTACATGCCAGATCCATCTCATGTTTTGAGTCCAGAGGCAGTTCAGCTGGAAGAGAACTTATCTTGTGAGGAACAACCAGTCCAGATTCTTGACCACAGGGAGCAAGTGTTACGGAATAAGGTGATTAATCAGGTAAAGGTTTTGTGGAAAAACCACACGATGAAAGAGGCAACATGGGAATCTGAAAATGTGATGAGGGATAAATACCCCCATTTATTCGATAAGTAAATAAATTGCGGGGACACAATTTTTTTAAAGGGGGGAAGGATGTAACATCCCAAGTAAGTAATGAATAATAGATATTTTTATCTATGTCTATTAATGAATTAGATAGTGTTTTAGAGGCTTAAAATGAAAATAAATCCAATCTTAAGCATGGAATACATTAATATTCTTAAAAGATTGTTTTACTGCCCTTTGACGGCAAACCCTTTTTAAATAAGACTTTGACAATTTTATAATCTATATTTTTTAAAATAAACATATTCATTATGATTGGGACATTGAAATTTACATTGGATAAATTTTTGGTATTTTTCTGACAATGTTCAATTTTTAATGAATAGTGAAAAATACTGCATTTTACATCAAAACTGATTTTTCATTTAATTTAATTATATGGTTAGATTATATTTTTAATTGGTCTTAAAGTATAATCTGAATATATTTTTACCATTTAATCCAATGTTGGTCATTAGGATTAATTTCACTTTGAAATTGGTCATAAACTAATGCCAAACTTTTCATAGATATTGTTTAAAAAAAAACCCGCTATTTGTTTTGACAACAGGAATTATTCTTAAACCAGTTATTGCAATTTATGTGTTTGGAATTTGGTAAAATGGATTAAATATTTTGAATCATAATGTCCAAATTATGTAATTAATACTCTTTTGTTTTTGGACATTATGAATAGTAACGACAGTAATTATCTTTAATTATCTTGATTAATGAGTAATCTGGTAGTTAAGGATAATAAAATAATATCATAATAATAAAAAATGACACCAAAATGTGTCCTAAGTATACTGGTTGTCTCATGGACTACCATGGGATACCTTGTGCCAAACTTGGGGGCCCCATGAAATCACTTTTGTGAGAAAGTGACTTTTTATCTTTTTATTTTTTAAAGAATGTTAAATGTAACAATGAATGTATCACCTAAGTAAAATATTTTTAATTTTGTCTATATAAATGATATTTTGGACTATAAATAGTAATTGGAAAGCTATAAAGATTTTATACATCATATTAATTTTTTTTATAATTTTTATACATTAAATAAATTAAATTATTTATGACATCATAATGATGTAGTGATGACCTCATTATTTGACGATTTAAATAAAATGGAAAGATAATGTAAAATATAATACCTAAACATGTCGAAAACCTATTAGGTGGGTATATTTAGAACTCTTATCACCTTAGCCTCGAATTATATCAATGTGGGACCTTTAAAATCCGAAACCCATTTGAAAATAAAGTAACATTTCTTTACTTTCCAAGAGTGCCTCTCCTCTCCTCTTATAAAAGGACCCCACCTCTACCTCCTTACCCACACTTCCAAATACTTTGGCTCAGCCAACCCCTGACCATTTTGTCTCTCCACTTACCTCTATTACTCCTTGAATCCTCACTTTGGGCACAAGTCTTCCCAAGGAAGCCTTTGAGCTCAAACCATAGGGAGTTACCCGATTTTAAGGTAATGTCTTCACTTGAGTCATTTTGTTTTACTTTGCTTCTCCATCCCCCTAAACTCTTTTTATTCATTTCTTTTGTAACAACTCCAGTATCTTCAATATACTAGGATGTTGTTATAAGAAGGATTCTAGCAACACTTACACACACCTACATGAAATGGTAAAAGGACATACTGTTTCCATGGATGGTGAATTTATGCCTCCCGAAACGATGATAGTTAAACATTATTTTAACACCTCCAAAGGTGGAAATTAAGATGTCACTATATTTATATATGATATATAATATGTTTATGTTTTCCTTAATCTTCTGTATTTTTCATTTTGTGAAAAACTTTATGGTTTCCATTATGGGTAAACGCGATATCTTCATTTAAGGAAGTGCGGACTACCGCCCCCTCAAAGTGATTTGATTCGTTAAATACCATATGTGGGGCGTATAAAGGATGGAACTATGATATTATATATGATATTATACTGGAATTATAATATAACTTTATATCATTATGATTCCATTCTATAAAATACCAAATAGAAATGAAGGTAGCGTTCATGCGTACGGACGGCTTACCGTCTCCATGAACGGTGCATTTCATTTCTTACCTCTAAATGATTATGTAATATTATAAATGCATGTATATACTGGATATATATGATATATAAATTATGATTATAATTCTGGATATAATTTATACATGAACAACTTGTAATTATAAAGGGTTTATTTTTGACTCAAGTACCAATGATCGCCAAAACGACCGTTATTAACTTAAATAATTACATTGTGTTCACGACATGGAAATAAGTGATATAAAAGGAATAATGAACTTAAAAAAAATTCTTAAGAAAGTAGAAATTAACTCAAGTTTATTATTCAGGACATTAAAGAACGATCGAGTCAAGTCGGACCCGAGGTATGGGACTTCGTCTCAATCTCCTTTCATTGAGGCATATTTTGTTTTATACACAACCTTATTTTATATGGTGTATAAACCCCTTTGACTTTTACGTTTATTCAAAAGGAATATTTTTTATACGAAGTGTTTACTAAACGACAAAAGGGAATGTTTTGTCGTACATATGCGGCGACAACGAATTCTCTGCCACCGTGACCATTATTTGAGTTTCGGCTTCCTCTACAAGCCATACCTTCTTTTTAAAAGAAAAATAAATACCATGTTTTACTTTTCTTTTATTTTGGTATTGAAAATGGTTTTCATAATGTTTTTATTATATCAATTTGTTTTAATTATATCTTGTGATTGAAATGTGGAAATGTTATGTTTTCTTTATGTATGTTTTATGCGATACGATTATGTTATGGTTCTTGGGAATTATTATGAGGACGGGTGGTTCCGTGATAAACTAAGGGCGGGTGAGCCCAATATAGCTCTCCAATGCATTGGTAACGTGAAGGAGTGAAAAATTAAGGTTTCTCCGAAGAAATTTAGGGAATATACTGTGATGGGTATTCCAAACATAACCAAGAGGGTTACTCCCTACGTAAGAATGTTATGAATTCCTCAAGTTACCTTTATGTCTTATGATTTCTATGATTTATTCATGATTTGATGAGGTATGTTAAAGCGCTTATGTTTTATGGGTAAAGTATGATTTCATTCTTATGTATATATGAACTTATGTTTCCTTTCCATATTTTTATATCCCATACTGAGCTTTTTAGGCTCATCCCAAGTTTTTTTGAAATGTTTTTCACAGGTCAAGGGAAAGGTAAATGATATGACGATAGTGTCAAGGAAGTGTCAAGAATGAATCCATGTTTTATTTTAAATATGTTTCCATTGATGGGAAAAATGAATACTATCTTTATGTAACCACTTTGATTATATGTGGAATGTAATCCATGTTTTATGATCTAATTTTCTAAAACTCAAAACCTGAAATGATCCTCAAGGTGTAATCTTGTAATAACTCAAGATTAAGTAAGGTTTAAGGCTGGGGTCTTATACATGTAATATTCTAAGCCTATGTTCCATTTAATCTTTGAGCCTACGGGCCTTTTAAGGGTTCCCCCTCATCCCTTGAAAGGGGGATTATCAAAAATCAGTAAAAAATGATGTATGAATACCCATACTGAGAATTGAATATATCCCATTTAACATGTTTATTTTTCCCAAGGATTAATGGATGTGTATTAGTAATGATATCTAGGGTCATTTTAGAGGTAATAATGGTGTTCCCAAAAAAAAATAATATGTTTTATTTTATGTTTTAAGTGTAATATAAAATTTTAATATGTATCTCGTATTCTAATAATAATAAAATTTTTATCCATTTGGGATGTGATATTTCATATATATTACCAATGAACTTAAGTGACCACAAAACCTAGGTAACTTGGGTGAGGGTATTTATACGGAATATATCTATTAATGACACTGAAGAATAAATAATCACATGGATATGAATAATTAGTTTCTTAATGGTGGAATTAATAATGTCTAAAATTATAATTATACTGTCATGGCCTTGTGATAAGACATCATATATAAACAAATAATACATACAGTAAATACCCATACTAGTTTTTCTCATGATACTTACCAATTCATTGAGGGGATATATTATAATCGGACCCACCCATATCATACTGTGTTTAATGTAATCATCATATAAACATAGTGAATAATCTACAGAATACGTAAGAAACATTCCTTAGTAATAAAAATCTATATATGAATAATAACATAAAATGTTTCAATATTTTATTCAGTAAATAAATATAAAAACATGATGATAATCTATCCATAAAAGCTATGTCAATGGAATAATTGAAGTATAAAATAATTTAAAGTCTGTTAACATCAGAAAAAACAACTTTATTAAAGAAATTATTTAGTTTCTTTGAAAACAAGATGAAATACCATTTTCATTTTTAATATTAAAGTCTTATTGGTTAAAATAAAAAGATACAACATACACACCTCTGGGCTAGAAAGGACATACCACACCCACCTCTAAGGGTTGACCCATTCCATAGATGTAACATTAGAATTTTATACCCCAATGAACCTATAAATTAAAATCCATTATATATCGCAAATTCCCAATGATTATGGCCCAAATTCCCTTAATTATATCATACGCTCCACCAAAATGTAATTGGTTATGCACTCCATTTTGCATTGTCACTGGCTTCAATTGCTCTGTCATTGACCATAAATAGTCTAGAAATCACCACGAATGGGGCTACTAGGTTTTAATCCCTAGGTATATGTATAATTATTTGGTGGATTTACCACTAAGGAAATCCCACAACTATAAAATGGGTATAGGTTACATGCCAATTGGTATGAGCCACTTGTGTCAACTACGCCCCTTTTTCACCAGCTAACAAGGATGTGGATGGTCCATGGTGGTCTATTTACCCATTGGTGTGAATAAATATTGGAGAAACATATAATTAAATCATAGGTGTGTTGATAAGGGCAATCAATCCTAGAACCCTGGTTAGTGACTCCAGTTCCACTATCACTCTATTTTATTTGGGTAACATTATTATAAAAATGATGTTTTAAATCACTTACATATCTCATTTCCTAAGGTGTTAAGAATAATTTTAAAAAATTTGTTGTAAAGTAATTTAAAATATTGTAATATTTAAAATAAACCACACTTAATAAGGAAAATTTTGAGAGGATGATAAAAATACACATATGTGAAATGGGACCCCTTAAATTTTTTTACCAAAATAATATCCTTTTATTTTATTAAAGAAAATGAAAAACTCCCAGAATAATGAGAATATATATCACATTATAAATACATAAAAACATGTAAATGATGATAATTAATGGGGAATTCTCATGGTTATGAAAAATTATATTCATATTTAAAACATTAAAAAAATATTCCTTTCACACTTTTGTAAATAAAGTAAATAATGACTTATACGGAAGATGTTAAGAAGATTCCACTAATTTTTTTAAAATAACGTCAAAGTTTATAAAACAATAAATGTTTTATGCCATTAAATTATAGAATAAATTACTCTTTAATAAAAATAAATAATATTTATGTAGTAATAAATGATTCATGAATAAAAAATAAATAAGATTAGCTACTATTAAAAACATTATTTAAGTAGTTTTGACTAAAATAGAGAGGTAAAATGGTTTAATAACTTCAAACTACATAAAACAACCATTTTAGTAAAATATTTATGTATTTTAATATAAATATAAAATATAATTCCCACAAATGATATTCAGGCATAAATAATCTCGATTAAATGTGAGATTGAAACATAAACCATTTCCTAGTATTCTACTTTCGTTGGAAAGATCCCAACAAAATATATAATAGATTTATGTTTATTAGTAGTATAAATTATATCCATATTTTTATATATCTATTTTAATATCATTTATCTATAACATATTTTAATCTATCTACCCATAATTCTGTATTATAATCAATTATTTAGGTGTCGACTAGTTTGTTTCTCATGAAAGTCTTGAATTGGTAGTTTTAGTCATTGTACCATTATCATCATCTCATCACCTTAAAAATATTAATATTTTCATATTAATCAAATTTCTATATAAAATATTATTTTATGAGCATCCAATTGATGTGTTTATGAAAAATGAATGACATCACTTCATGGTGGTGGTAGATGATACGTACAAACATGCAACATTTCCATTTCAAATGGATGGGAAGGAAAGAAAATAGTAAATATTTTATCATTAAAGAATCATAATTATATAATAAATACCATATGTATTTATTAAATCCTTCTATATAACCATCCATTATATTCGGTGATGAAAAATTATATGCATTTCTTTATGGAGGCGATAGTCTTCACACACACATGAGTGGTGTTTTTATTTTCCATTTGATCAGAAAATGATATAAAATGTTTATAACAATTGAATAATAACATTTCAGTATAGTTAAGATAATAATTTTTTTTTATTTTAAGATGGTTATCGAATATGTTTTGGAGTTTTAATAAGAAATAAACTTGAAAGTGTTTTATAAGAACATATACCTCTTCCTTGGAAAATCTCCGTTGAAAAACCACTTAAGGATTCTGTGATGGGTCTTTTAGTAATAACATAACATATATATCAGGGATATGTTCTCTGAGAATGTATTTGGTAATATATTGGTTGAGACATGGGGATCAAGTTGTTTGGAGAAGTGTGGATAGGAGATTCACTTTTATAAGTGATTGGAGTGACCGTGTTGTAAATATTATTATCTTTTAAAAATAATAAACATATTTACTGAAGATAGTGGCTCCAATTTAGTCCAATTTATAATATAGGCATGGTTATGGTCTATATACACTTAAAAATAATATTTAGACAAGTTTTATAGATATTTTAATCATTATCTCTTAGTTTAATGGCACTAACACTTTTAAACCTTACAATGGTGATAAATTTCTACCATGATATCTTATTTTTAGGAAACAAATACGATCAACTTATTAAAAAATATTATTAAAGATAATTAAAAATATGAAATATATTTTATAGGATTAAATTTATATATGTAGTAAAAATTAATCTTAATATAAGAATGCAAAATTCAATTGAATATTATTTTTTAAAAAAATGCCTATTTAAGAATAAAAAATAATTTATACGAAAATCATGTATAAAAGTTATTATCATGATATTTATTTTTTTATAAATAAAAAAATATATTTATTTTTTTGGAAGAACAATTCAAAACTGAATAGAACTATTTACATATTTATTCAAAGAAAAGGATGAAAAATTGATCTTTTATTATAGTAAAACTTCACTGAGGTTTTAAAATGTAAACCACAGGTTTGAAATTGTAGAATAATGTTTTTAAATGATTCATTTTAATTCTAAAATATAAATTTTTTTTACCAAGAATGTTTTAAAATTTTTAAGTAACTATTACTCCATAATTATTTTTTAAAAGTTACATTATACAAAAAATCAATATTTTTTTACTATTAACATAAAACTCACTTCAATAGAAAAATATAAAATATTAACTCTAAGATAATTTTGACATGATAAATTCAAAATATGAAGTTAATTTCATCAAATTAAAATTATAATGTGTATAAAGTTATATTTGAAACTAATGAATTAAATATAATAAAGAAACAACTTTTATAGAAAAATTATCATTTTAAACATTAGGTGTTCTCAATATTATTTCATATCTACTTATTATAAATATATTATTAATTTATTCACTAATTCATTTAATTATGTTTCAAAATATATCAATTTCTTAAAATAAATAACAATTTAAAAATAGTTCTTTGATAAAATACTCTAACATTTAATAATTTCAATCTTATCACATTAATTATTCATTTTTTAATCATTAAATTTCATCAATTAAAAAAAAATAAGAATATGAACGTATCATAATTTATTAATATATTTCTATTTACTAAAGGCGTATTCATATTGTTATTGTAACATATCAGGACTGAATTTATTTCGGTGTTTGATGTACTAAAATCTATTCAAAATCGTATTAATTTAAATGAAATTACATTCTAAAATATTTAGGTTTTATAATATTGAAACCTCGGTTTAATTAAAATTTATTTGTGATCAAGGATGATGATAAAAAATTACTGGAATCAGATAGTCTTCACAAAAAAATTATTTCATAAAAGATAAGGAAAATTGAAATGGGTCTGTTGAAAAGGTAATGTCTCTAGTGGTGGAATTTAGGATGTTGAAGAAGCATACCATCAAATCCATTTTTTTCATTTTCGAAATAAACCACTTTAGGGATGAGTGGGAACCATAACATATAGAAACCAAATTTTAAGAACCATAAACATCAACATCATAATGAATTAAAAAATCATCCCTAAACCTAAAAATCAAATTTCAAATATTAAATTCACGATAAATGACACATATCCATAAAGTCTTACCGAGATCCATCTCTATATAAGGCATCTGTAATGAAATCAATGCATCATCATCATCTCATCACCAGAGATCTAGAACCACTGGAATAGAATATCAATTCCTTTTTAGAAATTTAAAAACCTTAAAAATGGAAGGGGACCTTTGAATTGAACCAAATTACCATATCGAAACCTCTAAGAATCGCCTCACCATCGTCAACACCATCTACACCAGCATCCGAATCCACCTAAAAACAATCATTAATGACACCTGAAACCCAAAATGACTTCAATACTGAAAAATAATAAAAAAAAAATGAGATCACTTATAGAAACATGCCTAATCGTCATTGATTATGACTCAGGATGCATTTGGTGCATCAATGACTGCCAAAACACCAACACAAAAACATTATTGATTCCACCACTTCCAATCTAACATGGAGAGGTGATGATGAAATCCAGGTCAGAGAAAGGTTTAGCGACTGTGGAAACTAAATAATTCCATCAATTGAGGTGTAGAATACCAGTAGCAGGAATAACGAAAGAAGAAAAATGCTGTAAGTTGTTGGGAACCCGTCTACCACTAGAACAAATAACCCAAAACCACTTTGAAGTGATGCTCCATCCCCAAACTGGAGAGTTGTAGGGAAACATGAGGTCAGAGTGGGGTTTAAATAGATGGGGAAAATTGCAGCAAACCATCGATGCCCTGAAGGTCAAAGGATCAGTAGGGGAAACATCCTTGCAACATGAATTAGAACGAGGAATGGAAATGGACATTAAGAAAAGGGAAAGAATGAGAGAGAAGAAGAATGCCACAAGGAAGGTAGAAAGGGTGAAAATAAAGAAGAATGGTAGAAGAGCCATCACTGTGAGGGGGGCCACAAAAACCCTAGGAGTAGAAATGAGAACAAAGAGAGGGGACAAGTGAATGGGGAACCATATTATAAATTGAAGAAGCTTACCATAGAGAGTGATTAAAAATGGGAACTTTGTGAGGTTATCAAATTAATTTACACAAAATCTCGATAGGGTGAAAGTAAAGGTCAAGTGGAATATTCTACTCATGTGATTTTGATGTGGAAAGGTTGGGAACCTTGTACCAGATTTTGATAAGACATTTCAAGATGATTTTGGGGATGAAAAAGTTTTAAGAAATAAATATTAAAATAATTTGAATGGTAATTTGAGTGCTAATAAAAAATTCTTCAATAAAAAGAACCATCTACCATAAGAGAATAATATCTCTGAATATATGGAATCAAGATGAAATTGATGACTATAAATACCAAAAAGAATATATTCTTATTATTTTTTTTGAAAATTTTAAAACATGGGAAGACAATGAAGACAGAGAAAAATAAGTTGAAGGAAGAGTTGAACTTAGAGTAGAGTTATTGGATGAACTTTATGAGATAGATGTTTTGATATTCAAAATAAAAAAATCTAATGGAGTGGATCAGGATTAAAAACAATAAATTAACCAGTAGAAATAAGATAATTATGAGTTTAATAATGAAATTTAAAATCTCAAATACAAGAATATAAGAAGATCATATAATTTTGGCAAGTATACATATAAAGTTGATGAGAATAACTAGATTATTGATTATTTCAAAAACCCAATGAATGATTGAGTTAACTGTATCTATGATATTGAGGTAGAATAATTGTTCTATGGTGAAATATAGAATATATAGAGAGACTCTTGAATACTGATATGATATTGATAAATCATACTGAACTCGCCCCAAAATATGTGATAGAGAAACATGGAGGTCTAATAAAACAGTTATAGGGATAGTTTCATTTGTAAAAGATGTATTACAATGTCAAAGTTGGTATGGTACTTGATTGTGAATGGATTAAAACATTGGTTTATAACATGTTACAAGGACTCTCTCCAAAATTCAAGGTTGATTTGGGCATTAATTGGAATTAAAAAAACAAAATACACATATAGATACCTCATATACATAAAAAACAAAAAAGGGTACACCTCAAATGAGTATAATTTTATTAAAAGATGTGGAATATTTTAAGGATGAGTTTCCAACAAAATTGTTACTTGAGTTTTTAAGAAAAATGATGTTATCCAAGAAAATATAAACATCCCCATAATTATTTAAATGGATACTAATTCCGAAGTGGTGTATATGGACATATATCCATATATTTATCATTGATGATATAGAGTAATATGTCTACAGAGGACTAAAGGGTTCATGCTCATTATTCAAAGGAATGATAATGTGTATTAAAAATAATTTTTTTTTTGATTATTTTTAAGATGAGTTTTTTCAACTATATCTATTAATTGAGTAAGAATACCAATCATCATCATGTATGAATCCATAGGTATGGATCAAAAAGGACATATCTAATATGGCAGTGGTTGAAACAATTTCCTGGAATGAAATTGATTGAGATAAAGTTTAGATCCTTGATAGTGGTCACACTTCTCATATTAAAGAGAATACAAATCCTAAAAATATTATGAATTATGATAAGTAACGTGACATTATATTTTGAAATGAGGAAGGCTAAGATATTATTGGATTAGAAAAATACAAATTTTTTGTCAAATATATGAGATTTGTGGATATATTTGTTTTTTATGGTCTTGGACACAATATTATTTGAGTAAGTCAATTGGGTGACTTGGCAAGTTTAGTAATTTTCACAAAGAGGAATTGTATCATCAGTAGGAATGATGATATAATTTTAATTAAAGGGAATAAAACAAAGGGGAATCCTTACCACATGAGTGGAGAAAAACATATGTTCTTTCAATCCAAGGAGGAAGAAAATAAATTATGGAATAAAAGTATTGGTCACTTAAGACAATAATCCTTATAAGTTCTGGTGAAGAATGATGGAGATCACGATATCATTAGAACATCTTGTGATCATATTGACATGTGTTACATTTTTCAAAAAATGAATATTATTTGAAATTTATATTAGTCAAAAGAGAATAACTAGGCTGAGTTTATTGAATTGTTTCATGTTGATGTAAACAAATTGATATCACTTAGATCCACTGATGCGAATATGTGGAATGTATTATTAATTAATTCTTATAAAATAAAGGTATGATTTAATATCCTCACCCAAAAAATTGTGTATATGTTTTTTCCAATGGACCATCATGAATCATATATTTTGATGTGTAATGTCATATAATGAATAAGTCAACCAAAGGTTAACTTTATTTTAATAAATTCATTGATTACTCCACTCATATGATTAGTTTTCTCTGTAGAATTCACAAGTTAGAGACTCTTTAGGTTTCTAAAACTTGTAGAAGAAATGTTTGGAAAGAGTAGGTTGTTTATGTTAATACGGTGTGGTGAAATAATAGAAAATAGTACACAAAGAATTATTTATATATTTATATATAGAAAATGATGTACTCAATGATTAATATATAACACCATATGCTATAAAAAAAATAGGATAGCTGACTGAAAAAACAGGACCATTATGGACATATAATGACCAATTTTAGGTGAAAATATATTTTCTTCTTTCTTTTATAGAAAATATATGTACACATTTATGCATATTAAAAAGATATTTTATTGAGATATGAGACAAAAAAATCTCTATATGTAATATAGTACCATAATAATAAAACTGTAAAATTCTTCATGATATTTATAATCCATTGTTATATGAATATAAAGAATAGAAATGTGGTAAATTTTGAACAAAAAGTATAATAAGGAATTTTTTTGGGCAACCTTTTAATGGAGTGTCTCAAATTATTGGATAAAACATCAACAAATTTTTGTATAGTTTTCATATGTAAAAATTATTGAAAATACACAATGTGAAGTCGAATTGATGGTATTTTGAAACATGAAGATTTCATTAAAATTGTTTGTGGAATTGGTTGTAGGTGAGTACATTATAGTTTAAATTTACTAATATGTGACTTCTCATAAATAATCTATTAGGGATCAAGGTAGATACATATAATTTTGAAGAAACAAGTTTATTATGAGAATATTAATATCCAAAATGACACATATATCCAAAAAAGAATTAGGCTAATACTTGAGGGCCAAACTACCCTTCTATCTCAATATGTACCTATTTTTTTTGAGGTAGTAGTACATGATGGATGGATTTATCGTCTAAATGATGAGATTAATGAAATAGATAAAAACCCTACTTAAGAGATGGTTCCAAAACTGGAGAATAAAAAAATAATCTACTATAAGTGGGTTTTAATAAATAAAAAAAATGAAAAGGTAATGTTATATAAAATAATGAAATATTTATTCATAAGGGTTATTCATAGATTTGATGAGTTTAATTATTTCACCTATGGAAATACATGATACTATAGGGATGTTATTAACATTGGCAACCCGCAAGAATTATAATATTTATAAAATGAATATTAAATTAGCTTTCCGAAATGGTGATATTGAATAAGAGTATTTTATTAAACAAATATAGGGTATTGTTCTAGATAAATATTTTAGAATAATGTAAATTGTTATGAAAAATTCATATATATTCTATTCTAGGCCACCAGTGCCTGATATTCCATTCTAGATGGATCCATGAGGAGCATAGAATTTTGAAAATGAAAAATTGATAGTAATATATATTTTAAGGAGTTGTGAAAATAGAATATTATTCTCATAGTATATGTAGATGAAATAATTTTTTACAATAGGAAAAGAGAATAATTTTCAAGATATTACTAAGGAAACCAAGAGACATTTTGGGATGTATATACTAGGTTATATGTCATAGTTTCTTGGGTTATAAATCATACAAATATTTTATTATATTTTTCTATCTCAATAAAAACAATCTTTTGAATTATTGAAGAGGGTTGGAATGGGATAATTCAAGGGAATTTATACTCCAATATATGTTGGAACTAATCTAAAAAAATATGAGGTTTGAAAAAGTGTAAATCAAAGTTATTACATGTGGCCTAATGGCATCATTATATACCTACTAACTTCTAGATATGATATTGTTTTTTTGTGACAATATATGCTCAATTTTAATGTGATCCCAAATAATTTGATATGTTGAAATACAAGTGAATCCTAAGATACATAAATATCATAGTAGATTTTTTATTTTTGTAATGAAATAGTCCGAATTTCAATTTATATCATTTTATTGATGCTGATGAAGGAGAGGATCATGGGGAAAAGAATATCACTTCATGTGGAACATTATTCCTTGTTGAAAGATGTGTGGTATAGAATAAAAAATTCTTTGGAATTGAGACTAAATTAAGATAAACATATATTAATATCAAATTCTTATACTCAACCCATATAGATTTAGGTCCATCTAGATAACTTGAGATTTATGGTTGATAATCCACTCTAAATTACCCATGACTATTAATGTGTTATAGATATTTCCAATAATCAAGTTAAAATAAAAAAAGATTGATGTTATACATAATTTCCTTGAATATAAATTTATAGAAGGTGATGTGATACTTTATTTTATTGGTACTAAGATAAAATGAGAAGATATATTCACCGAAGAATTTTCAAAAGATAGGGTTACTAAATTAATTAAAAAATATTTAGGACTAGCATATCATCTAAAATTGTGTGAAAAAATCAAACAAGGATATGTATTATATTATCAAATGGGGAGAGTAAATTGGAGATAGTTGTTATTAATTTTTTAAAGTTGGTGAAGATTATTATAGAAGGATTATACCCTTATTTTGGTTATCTAGAGCTATGATTATTGAAAAAATGGTTATGGTTTATGACGAGTTTAAAGTGATCAAAATCTAAAATCATTTTATTCTCTTGGAAAAGTGTTTCTAGTCAACTAGGAATGGAATTATCTAAAAAACACCACACTATCCTCTACCGTGGGTTCAAGACGATTCTTGTTAATATTGACCAAGATTTAGAGATTATTGAATAATTTTAATAAAATAGAAAATGTGCCTCAGTAACTTAATGTAGAGTTAAAATTGTTTTGGAAACAAATCAAAAGGGTGTGATTGAAGTACAACTTGAAATTATTGATGGCTATTTTATTTTTTATAAATCAATTGGTCGAATAAATGGAAAATTATATGGAAATGTTTATGTGTGTTTTTAATAAGTTCATAGATGGAAGGACTTAAGTTTCAATAAGTTTTATGGTTTTATAAAGGAATTTTCAATTTTTAATTTTTCACTGAAATCTGGCTAACATATACTACATATGATTTATTATAAACTTTGTGTACACATCATTCTATTCTTATGTAAACATCATCTTGTACTAGGTAATCATGAATTTTGATCATTGTAAACCTCATTGTCCATGTAATAATGAATATTAAAGTGTGTAATGACCATCCTTCATATATATAATCATCATCTTCTTTAGAATCTTATGTGTAAGGATGAATTTCAAACGATATAAAAAAGTGGTCTATCTATATAAGAATGAATTCTTAGATCGTAATGATCATTTTCTAATAAGGATAATTCCCATAAGGGTTATTCGAGTTTAACTATAAAATTAATTCCATGAGGGTCCAGAATAAGTAATTCCACACAATCATGATTTCTATTATGTATAAAGGTATACATATCCATCATGCTATGAAAAACATTTGGATTTATGCTACTTAAAATAAAATATTTTTTTCAATTTGAACATTAAATATATTTAAACCATTAGATGTAATAGATTTTCATTAGTATTTAAAATACTACATTTATACTATGGCTCATGTTGGATAAAGAATCATTGATCATCATTCCATAGAGAAAAATATCAACCATGTGACTAAAAATATGAGAATAAATAAAATTTATATAAAGTCTATAGTCAAGAATAATGAATATGAGATTAGAATAATTCAATTTTTCCTTCAGTTCCTAAATCACATGATAATTAAGATTTGATGATTTTTTTTCAAATGTTTGAAATAATTTCTTAATATGGGTTTTGAGATGGGTTTCTCTATAAACAACAACTTTATACCGTGAGCAGGTGGAAGTAATTAATAAATGTAATTACATTGAACCGAAAGTGCTTCCTTCACAGTGAAAACAGGTTGAAGAATTGAGAATTGAGGATGGACCATTACAATTGAAAAAACTACTTCTAGTTATTGTGGTGTTTATATAGAGTCCCACACATATCATAAAAAGATATTATATCTTAATATTTTAATAATCATCATATCAAGTTATTATACATGCTAGAATCATATAGGTTTAGTATATTTGAAATTTGGGACACATAAAAAATTGTTTTATAAGTGAACTATATAATATAAGAATATTTTTTTCATAACTAAGACCCTTATTTAACATATGAAACTTAAAACTGTTCTTTAAATCTTAGAGAAATGATAGAAAATAAAGGTGATCTTTGAGGCTTGATAAGGGTAAATAAGGGAGATATAAATTATTATTGAACATAACATGATCATAAGGGAATGATAACAAGGTTATAACATTTAAAAACTATACCATGTTTATCATAGATCATAATCTTGAGTAATGGAATAAATCTTGGAAGTTTATTAGACTTTAATAATAAATTAATCTAAGATCATGAGACATGAAAGTTTAACATTAGCATTAGACAAAAGTTTTTGGCATGCATATATGTTTATTAAATATTTTACTTTAAAGTCATGGTTGATCATAAATACAATCATAATATATTAGGTTCACTTCCCATTCCATAATATTAGTTAAGGTTCACTCCCAAGACAATCAGAGTAGAAAAAGTACTTTACTAAATATGGATCTCTCCTAATTCCTATTCTTATTTTATCGTGAGATATTTATGTTTACCCAATACACTGGAGGGATATACAATTAAAGACCCACCCATAACATAATTAAAACTATACATATGTGTTCCAAATATTCATAAAACATTCATAATATCATAAGTGATGAAAAATAACTTGGTTGAATAACCATTTTATCATACCATAACTAGTGGAAAATAAATAGGTTTCATAAATGTTTTGTCCTAATAATCCTAAACCATATTGAGAATGAATTAAAAATATATAATTGGATCATTTTCTTATTAAATAATAAGTAAGATCAAAGGATGTTATTAGAAAATAAAATTTCCTTTAAAATATCACAATAATATTTCTTTAGGAAATTTCCTTTTCACACTAAAGACACTTGTTTTAAATCCAAGTATTTGAAAAATGTTAAGGGAAACATATTATTTGAATATAAAATTGTAAAATTTTAAATTAATATTCAAGGAATCATGTGTTGATATTGTTATTAACTTCCATTCATTCCTCATTTGTTAAAAAAATATACCTTTCACATTTTCAGTTAAAAATAAAAAGATCCTCATTCCGAAAATGTAAAAAATATACTATTTAAACCATTTTATAAAAAAATTATCACTGGTAAAAATGAATTTTAAAAATCATATGAGATTATTAAGAACACTTGTGTAATAATTTTTAGAAAACATGGATATGGAATAAAAATTATTTTTTTCTAAATAGAGAAACTAATTTTGTTTTCCTTTGAAACATTATTCCATTTCATGAGTTCCTAAAGTGAGGAAAATGGAAGGAAAACATTTAATCTCTAGAAATAACCATAGGAGAATAAAATTAATTATAATTCTTGAGTTTCTTATCTTGAAATTTCATTATAAGAAACTTAAATATAAACAATCCTAGTAATCAATGAGATCATAACATAAAACCCTTACCATTTTGATAATATTTGAATCATAAGAACCATGAATGAATTATCCCAACTAAGAATTTAAATATCATGAAAATAATTAAAACCATGATATAATGATTGATATTTTAGTACTTCCACATTAAAAAACAGTACAGGTGGATAACATAAAATTTTTATTAAACATATTTCTACAAGAAGACAATTTGAGATGATAAAACCTTATGTCAAGTTCGACTTTATTTAAAGGTTCTCCAACCACATGTATACTAAATTTTATTTTTAATAATTATTTAAAAGAGTAATTTACATAACTAAAATATTCATATATTATCCCTTTATAATATTTTATCACCCAATTATTAATAACACCTTATTAAAATTTTCTTTTTCAAGTGTTAAATGTTTTAATTTTCATGATATTTTCAGTTTGATGTTTTCGATCCTTGAACCTTGATTATGGTTACATCATATACACCATGTTGAAAACGATATAAATATAATATATTTTCATTATATATATATATATATGGATTCATACATAAAATATAGAGATTGAAAAATGAATTACACCATTCATAGAGACAGATGGCCATATATATGCATGAACACTATTTTTATTTTTGAACAGATGGGAAAAAATAAATATAAAAAAATAATTTCCATTAAAGAATAATAATTATATCATATATAGAATATATATTTTGTAAATATATAATTTATACAACTAGTGTGAAGTGGAAATTAAAAATGAATCACATCATTTCATGGAGGTGGTAGTCCACACATACACATGAGAGATAATATCATTTTCTAGTGGATGGGAAGAAAGTGAATAATAATTCAGTATAATGAAATTTTTGATTTAGTTATTTTATAATGAATTAAATTTACTTAGAAGAGGTATATAAATTAATTAAATTGAAAATTCTCAGTAAAGAGTTAAAACTCTTTGTTGAGAACCCCCTTTTGAATTTCACCTTAATCTTTGAAGGGATAGTCATTTGGAAAGACTAGAAGCTCTAGGATATGGGAATGATATCTAGGATAGTATTATGGTAGGTATTTCCTCAATTAAATGGATCTTTAAGTGTGGAGAGAAGAGGTTAGGGGGTACCCTTTTATAAGAGAGGTAAGGGAATTCATAAAATTGATTAATGTATTATATTAATATAAATTAATTTTCTTTTTCAAATGAATCCAAATTGATAACTTTATAATATGTGATGAGGATAAGTATACAAACACCCATATTATTAAATTTGGAAATGTTTAGGTTATTTTTTCTACCTTATCTTTTTGTTTTAACCCTCTGATAATCCTTAATAGAATTACCACAATAATAAATTTCTTGCCGTCATACCAAATTGGGGAATGGTCTTCAATAGGTCGCCAACATAGTTCTTGGTTTTCTGGTTATAGACACTTTCAATTAAAGCCCTTCGGGTCTAGACATGGATGTACATTTGGCACATGGCTTTGAAATAAAATCAAGTAACCGAACTACTAAGGATTCATGTAATATATTACTTAGTTTCCCTATGAACACACCTATCAAATATTTCATGATGAAACCTTCCAGTGAGATATTAAATGCCGATACAACTAATTTATCTATGGCTCCGACCAAAGATAACATAGAGAAAAAATTAATCTCTAATATAAAGAAAATTAAGAGGTCATCTTGACAAAAGGGGTTAAATAAAAAAAGGGAGTTATAAGTCCAAACATAAATATAAATGAAGATCCTATAATAGAATTGATTGGGTATTGCTAACCCTAACACCCTTATTATTCTAAAAATAATTATTAACATTCATCACCTTTTTTTTCTACATTTCTGAACATAAAACAAACATATCTAATAAGTTATTTTATTTATTTCTGATTGGGTATTCATTCAGAGGTGCTTGAAAAAATAGATCTAATTTTGAAACTATCTCTATTTTTGCACAATCTTTCCTACGTAATGTAAACATTCTCCATGTCTCTATGAAAGTAATTAATTTTGATTTTATGATTGATAATACACATCTGGTTTGTTCCTTTGTCTATAAAAAATAGATATCATGATAAAAGGCCTATTTGGTCTGCCTTATCTAATCTGAACGCTACCATGTAGAGTCCCTAGTTAATAATTGGAGAATTTAATTTTATTCTCGCTTAAGGAGAGAAAATGGGCCCATACCACTTTTCTATTTCTTTGAGATAATTTAAGACTGTAATTGTGAATAACAATCTCACTAAGAGTACTCTTACTGGTTCCAAATACACATGGTACATAAGACAATATCATAGAGTGGTTTCCAACAATCTTTATAGATCATTCACAAATGATATTGCCTTAAATATATGAGATACTATTTTTAGAATTATTTTACCCAAAAATTCAGTCCGATCGTCATCCGATTTTGGTTACCTTTTCCGATAACACCGTAAAAACTTTTTTGCCTTTTTGATTTAATAAATCTTGGTACATGAACCATGAATGGTGTAAACTAATTAAATAATTTAGGTAGTATTTGTCCTATAATAATGATCCCTTTTCTTTCCCTATTAAATTAAAACTCCTGAAACAAAAACTCAAATGATTGTGTAGCTCACAATTCATGAAAATTGATAGTGAAATCTTGATGCTTGAGAGTGAACTTCATCATATCCAAAATAATAGCACCAACTCAGACATTTCCAAAGATAAAAACTAGAAAATTAAAATTTTTATGAAACTAAACTCTCTTCTCTCCTATAAGGATAACATGCATTAATAATATTTCAAAATAAAATGGCTATCTGATTGTGATAGAAACCCTAAATTCTACAACTCTTTCCAACGTTTCAGAAAAGGTAGCAAACATTTAAACTCCCTTAAATATGGGGAAACCCTCTTGGATAATAAAAATGACATTTCTGGTCATGTTTAATTCTACTTTGAATCTATCTTTAATAGCCCAAATACGAACAAAGACCTCTATCTTTATATACATCTTGCTTCTGGTCACTGAAAATGATAACACTATGTTCTTAATCATCCCTATTGATCATGAAATCAAAAACACCATTTTTAGTCTTAATCTGGAAAGTGGCCCGAGTCCTGATGGGTTTTATAATGGGTTCTACCAACATTATTGGGATTTTATACAAGCTGATGTTTTTAAACTTGTCAAATATTTCTTTTCTAGTCACACTCTTCCGTATGGGTTGAACTCACAATTCATTTCTTTGATTCCAAAGGTAGATAATGCCGTTAAAATCCATCTTTTTAGAACCAATTCTCTTATCAACACTCTTTGAAAAATTATTTCCTAACTCATTTCTAATAGAAAAAATATGATTACTAAAAAATTTTTCCCTTGGAATCAATTTGGTTTCATTAAAGGAAGATCTATCTAGGACTGGATTTGTCTTATCTTGGAATGTGCTAATATGTTGAACAATAAAATCAGAGGTGGAAATATTGCCATAAATCTTGACATAAAGAAAGATTTTGATATTATTGATTGGATTCTCATCTTCAAAGTTCTTCATTCATTTTGATTTAATAAATCCTTTATTAATATAATTAAAACCCTATTCAATTTTGCTGTTGTCTCTATCTTGGTCAATGGTTCTCCTGAGGGCTACCTTAAATGCACTACGGGTGTCAGACAAGGGGATCCCCTATCTTCCACCCTTTTCTCCATCACATATTATTACTTAAGTAGATTAATCACTCAATGGGTGTATTGGAACATGATTAATCCCATAAATGTCTCTAGAAATATAAAATCCCCCACACATATTTTATATACTGATGACACTATCCTTTTCTTTTAAGGTGATTAAAGAATTTTCTGAAATTTCAAAAGTGATCTCTCTCACTATGAGGAGGTCTTGGGTCAGGTCAATAATTGGAACAAATCCCTTATCTTATTTTGGAAAAAATTCAATCCATTTGAAAATTTAGGATCATCGAAGAATTAGGTATCAAAGAAGGATCTTTTCCTTTAACATACCTTGGTGTTCCTATATTTTGAGTTTGGACTAAATCAAACTATTTCTATGATACTGTTGATCATATTCTTAAACAAATCTCTTCTTGGAAATGAAAAACACTTTCTATGGTGGGGGAGAATATGCCTTGTTAAGTCTATTATTTTTTCTAAGATGGTATACTCTATGATGGTTTATAAATGGCCAATTTGGTTCATAAAAAAAATGAAGAGCTATATAAAAAAAATTATTTGGACTGGAAGCACCTTGGATAAGAAAATAGTCACTATACCATGGTCTAACTGTTTCAAAACTTTGGATAAAGCCGATATTGGAATAAAAAACATATCTCTTTTTAACGAGGCATTTTAGGGAATATTTTTATGGAATCTAATTAATAATGAATATCCTTCTATTTTATTCATTAAAAATAGGTTCCTTGAGAAAATTATGACCAAATCCATCAAAAAAATGTACTTGAAAATTATGAAAAACTGCAGATGGATTGTCTCTAGGGAATCTTTTGTGATGTTTTGGTTGGATAATTGGAATTGAGCTCCCCTAATCTCGATTATCCCTCCTGATCAAACGGTAAAAAATAATTATAATTCTATTCTAGGGGTTATTCAATATCTTATTGATAGACTCTCTGAGAGTGTTGTACATGTCATAGAAAACTATCCTTTTTTTATCATAGATGATTTCATAATTTGGGAACCTTCACATAATGGCTTGTTATTTTCTAAAAACGTTTACAATAATAATTTTAATTGCTTTGAAAATTATTTTCTGGGGGTTAAAAACATTGAAAATCCAGGGATTAAACCCTAATGATTTATTCTGATTTTGTGTATTGATCACAAAAGGATTCCCCTTATACCTATTTACAATTATTTTTGATCCAAACCTACTCAAAATGTAATCTATGTAATCAACATAGAGAAGATACCAATAACTTATTTCTTTCTTGTGCCACTACCATAGCTATTTGGAATGATATTTTTGACAGTTTTGATTTCATATGGATGATTCTTGATTCATTTTATTCCCAAATAAAGAAATGTGCTGATATGAATAGTTCACATCCAATCAAGATTTTATTTCTTACGATGGTTGTTGAACATCATTTTGAGATCTGGTATGATAAAAATGAAATTCTTCACATCAATTTATCACTCAATATTAATGAAGGACGAATGTGGATCCTCATTTCCATACATAAAGATACTTTAATTCAGAAGGGTTACTGCAAAAACACAGTGAAAGACTTTGTGATTCTACAAAGACTCTAGGTTGATGGCATTTTCTGCCCTCAGAGAGGATCATTTGAAGTCAGAAACCACCGCTCTTAGGTTGGATCAAAATTAATGTGGATGGAGCTTCTAAAAAAACTCGTGCCCAGCGGGAAGTGGTTCCAATTCTAGGGATCATCTTGGTCAGATCATAGGGTGTATCTTCGGTAGCTACGACATTAACTCCTCCATTGAGGAAAAAATGATGAGTGTGATCCATGATATCCCCTTATCTATGAATGAGGGTTGGAACAACATATGGATTGAAAGCAACTCCACAATAGTTGTGCAGGCAATTAAGAATGGTGTGATTCATCTAGCCTGGTTGATTACTACACACTATATGAATAATATCCATTCTCTTCAAGACATCCACCATATTTCCACTCATACATATCATGAAGCAAATATGGTTACAGATGGATTTTCCAATAAAAGAGTAAATGAGGACATTATTTGGCTGGAGGACCTTCTTGAATATTTACTCCCCACTTCATGTGAAAGATTGTAATAAGATCCATTCTGTTGGACTCATGTATCCTTATTTTTAATAAAATCAATTGTGCATTGGACTTTTGTAAAATGCTCTACTTTCTTCAAAAAAAATTACCACAATAACATTATTTTTTTACTCTTTAGGGGAAATGAAAGTTACTATTAATACAAAATTTTCCTAGAAATATACCACGGTTGGTATTTTAAACACTATCTGATTAAATTGTATTAAGATAGTGTATTTGGGAATTTTAAATCAACCAATAAAATAATATTTAATATAAAATATTATTAATGTTATTTTTGGAAATATTTGAAATATTATAATATAATATGTGTCTAACTCATGTAAAATGGTTTACAAATGACATGGATTATAATATACGAATTAAATTGTCTTAATATATCCTCCAAATGAAATTTAAATAGGTTTATATATTATTTTAAACTTTATCTTTTGGTTTAACACCTTGGTTAACCAATTTTAACTTCATATATGGTAATACCTTTTTCAATATTAAGGGGTTATAATTTTACTTATAAAGTAAAAAATGGATTATATATGTACCGGGGATGAAAATTTAGACCATTTATAATGTTACTTATTCTAATTTAATATTTTCATAATATTTAAATAATTTGATAAAATTATTTTCTCATAAAATAAAAT
This sequence comes from Viscum album, assembly GCA_963277665.1. Classification (NCBI taxonomy): domain Eukaryota; kingdom Viridiplantae; phylum Streptophyta; class Magnoliopsida; order Santalales; family Viscaceae; genus Viscum; species Viscum album. The sequence goes on from OY728136.1 coordinate 1,649,892,903, forward strand.
TTATATTATTTAAACAACTATTCACATAATTTGACTTCAAAAACAACATTACAATAGTTTAATTTGAATATAAAGCTTTCACAGACACATAATTTGTTATATTTAACTAAAAAATTAGTGGGGCATTATAATTTTCCTAAATTATATTACTTTTTTAATTTTTAAAGTCATTTATTTTATTCTACTATTAATTGAATAAATAATGTTTCAACATTCTGTAACAATTATGTTAATTATTTAATCACTAAAAATAAAAAATAAATTACTATCATAAAAAAATAAAATTATATTTTAAATAAAGATTTTGAGTAGAAAATAACCACTTTTTATCCTCAGTTAAAATTTTTAGAGATACTAAAGTCAATAGACTAATATTTGGTATTTATCTTTTCCTAAATTATTATAAATGTCAAAATCAAAGAAAAATGAACACATGTTTCTATATATTCTAGAATTGGATCGATATGGATAAAATAAACAAATAAAATAGGATTAAGGCAAGTGTTATCGAAATTTTAATACCTTATCCCAATATTTTAACCTGCTTTTACCTATTTTATCCTTACTATGGTGGTAAATATTTCCCAAGGTAAAAAATATAAAACAAGGGTTCTCTCTATAATGAATACAATTAAAAGGGCCTTATTAAAAAAATTTACCTCATGATTTTAAATAAAGAATCCATTTTTTAAAAATCAATTTTTAGATGTGGGAGAAATAGATTTATGTTAAAAATAAAAAACCAAATGAAAAAAAAATTGAAAAATAGTTTTTCAAAAATTAATATATTTGTATTTATAATAATATTTCTCAATCAAATTTTACCATTAAATTGATTACAATGAACTTAATTGTATTTTTAGGTTGCGACGTAACTAATATCACTTTTAATAAATTATAAAAAAAAATTTAACTATTTAAATTAATGAATAGAAAACTATAGTTCTCAATAAAAATATATATTTTTCATTAATCATTGAAAAATCATGCATTTTAAAAAATTATCACAAATTAACCCTCATATAATTTTCACAAAATGAATATAAAAAAGATATATTTTTCAATTAAATAAATTTTATAATAATTCTACATATTAATAATAATATTAACTCTCCAAAATAAATAAATTGTTTTAGAATAAAACACATTTTTTTAAAGAAAATAATGACTTTAAAAAAAGTGGGTTCTTATTTACTAAGAATTAATCAATAAATTTTTAATGAGTACGAACTTTTTATATATTTCATAATTTTTTAATGTTATTTAAACCTATAAATTTATCTTTTTGTCCATAACAAATATATTTATATAATAGTATTTCATGGTTCATTTAAGCACGGTGTTGCATATATTCTTCACTATAAAACAGAGTGTTGTTTTAAAAATGTTAGGGTGGTTCATTCTCCCCCATTAATAAATTATACCCTCAAAATTTGAAGTTGTGATTGATAATAAATGGTTATATATATATATACTTTTAAAGCCCACATTAAAAAAGGGTTAATAAAACTTCCTCTTAAAAGGAGGACAAGAGAAATTTGAAGGCCATCTAGAATAGAACGTAACTAGGTTTCAAAATTGTTTATAACTGGTGGGAAGTGAAAATATAGATATGGAGGAAAATTAAATATCAAAATAATTTTTTTTATTGATAGAGAACACTGATCAAAATAATGTACATGATCTTGATAAGGTTAACAACCACAAAACCATGATTCAGTGAGTTGTGAAGAATTTACCTTTCGAGAGAGGAATGCTTCAAATGCGGGATTTTATATTGGTACCCCCTTTTTTAATGCTGATGGTTGATACAACAGTCCACCCCTAGTGGGGGAGGGACCTCTTCTATCTTTTAAGGGTGTGAATTTCTCTTTTTCCCCATTCAATAAATCCAATTTCCTCCCCTCTTTTCCTTAAATATCACTTATCCCTATAATCCAATATCTGTTCAAAAGTTTCCCTCAACTTTTGATTTCGACCATGGAGTTCAATGAGGCCTTGACACTTTTGAATCTGGAATTGATGGATTGGTTCAATCAGCATCATCCATTGGTGGAAACATTTGATAGGTTTTTTTGTGTTTTGGGGTTTACTAGACCGAGAAATGGTTAGTATGCTCGATAATAGAAATTTAATCATACGATTCTCTTCAAAGAAATACCTATCCAGGTCTTGGTCCGGTGCCCCCCCGTAACTGCAATAATTCCAAGTTTTATCTCTTTAAGTTGATATTTTACTTCCATATAAAGCAAAATACCCTAAATACGTTGATTTTTGATAGTTTTCCTGAACATCCATTTCCGTTTTAAAAACCCATGATTATAAAAATTATAGGGAAACTAGTTGGTTGATATTGTTTCTTTGAAAAAAGAAGTCGATCTATTTTCCACCCTTTTCCTCCCTGAATTTGTGTGGAATTAGTTGTCTCAATATTTCTAATTGTTTATATTTCGATTTTTTGGGGAAGGATTTATAATGAAGTAGGATGTGATTTTAAAATATGGGTAAGATTTATACTCTTATTTTAAGAAAATGGGTCACTCTTTGACAACCTGTAGGTACAAGATCAAGAATAATGATAAACAGAAAGTTAGAGACTCATGAGACAATGACAAGGGATTGGGGTCTGGTGTTGGGGAAGGTCGGATGGGGGCAATGATAGTTGGTTGTTTCTATATTCCCATTTGAGGAAAATTTTATGCAATAAAATACACAAGAGGAAAACCCATTGGTAGCTAACATTTTTTAGTCAATTAAGGAAGGATATAGGTGATCCCATGCCTTTTGTGATAGTCTCTTCGGGATTAGTGTGTATTGATGTGGTATAAGGAATCAGTGTTTTTGATACTTCTTCCTCCAAATCAATTGAGGCCTCCCATGGTGGGGAAGTGTGAGATGGTAATTGTATCATCCATGAAGTGGAGTATTAAGTGGATGTTGAGGGAGGTTCAAGGGATCCCAAGGAAAATCCTATGTGAATTATATGATTCCAGGTTATGACGCCACTAGAAGAGGGGGACACTAGGAGACCGAGACACTTAGAAAGGGATAGGAGTAGTACATAGGGGGTGGAAATTTGATCATTTCAATCCCAATAAATAAATTTCCAATTATTATTATTGTAAACCGCTTTGAAGTATTGGTGAGTGAAGGCCAGACCAGGGGTTTGAAGTAGACCCGGTAGAGAACTCCAGTGATGAGTACGAAGTCCTTGGGGATGAGGGCAATGATGAATCCCCTATTCAGTTCTTAAGAGAGAGTGATGAGGTTTTTAAGGTAGATATCTTCTTTCCTCAAGGAGGATGAAGAGACAAAACAGAAACTTGAAAAGTTGAAAGTAATATTCATATTTACCCCTTGAAATATATACTAGATCCCTAAAATGGTTTAAAACCAAGGCACTAGAAGGCTATCTTATGGTTTTTAGAATTTTGAATTGGGTATAGCTTGTAGATGACGGGTTTTTTCCCCTCAAGGTTGTTATATCTATATAGCATAGAGAGGTTGTCATGGTTTCTGAAAAATTATATATATTCTCATGCATTCAGATGAAGATATGGTGGAGGATATTCTTGTGACTAATTCCATGCAAGAGGAAGATAATAATATTATGGGAATATTTATATGTGTGGAAAATAATCAAAAGTAGAGTTCATAGATTGAAAATAAAGATCATACACAGATAAAAGGATTCAATGAAGCGAATATGAACTAAGAGGAGTACATGCAAGCTTCGGAAAAACTGGCGTATCACCTTAAAGAACTCATAATGTATGATCCAAATATATGGATGACTTCTATTTCATGTAATTTATTTTGGGAACACAATTTAATAGGTTGAAGTTATCCTTTAATGATTATTTCCCCTATTTTAGTGTTTGTTCCAGGTGAAAATTGTCATTTCCCACATTCCCTGTAATGTTTTTTGATAATAAAAAAGTTAATTTAGAGTCTATGAGTTGTGAAAAAGGCATTACATTCATTAAAAATTATCATAATAGAATAAAATTTTTGTTTCCAATTCCATTTCATAGTGTTGAGGAATTCCATTACCCTATAGACTGGGAACATAAGGAAATATACTTACTTTTAAAGTAGAATTTCATTCTTTAACCAATTTCCTAGATTATATCACATTTTATCAAAAAATTAGTATCCAAGATGAATTTATCAGGCAATAATTTTTAAAATAAACTTCTAACAGATCACCTATTTTATAATAGGATAAAAATATATTCCTCTTATCCTGAAATATTAACACAAAAACTGAATGGTTAAAACAAGATAAGTTAATACCCAATGTGTATAAACCCTCCAATTTAACTAAACAATTTCCATAGTAAGAATTTATTTTACACTTATATCATTTCCTAAATAACCCTACATCACAAGTAACCCCAATAACCTCAAAATTAAAGATTTTTTAACCTGAAAGGTGATATCATACCTTTCATCTTAAATCCCTAACAATTTAATTACATTCTCCCCACTTAAACTTTCATGTTAAATCATAGTTAATCCTAAGGGTTACTTATACCTCATCCCAATGAAATATCTCCAAAAATATCATTAATCTCTATGATACATATTATAATGAAGTAAACTTAACCAAAATATCATGAATCAATTTTAGACCCTAACCTAAAATCTAATCCTTAGCTTGATAAAAAATATCCCCAAAATATGCCCTTCTCAATAAATCACCTTCCAACCATAAATATTATCTATATCCCATTATAAAATATATTATAATTCATTTCACATTAAAACATATACCAAACAAAAGCGTTATTTAAACATCAATAGATTATTCTTCCTAAAACTTTCGAAAATTTTCAAATCAACCTAAAATCAATTCACTTAAAATATAAAAAGGGAAATATATGATCTTGAACTTTTAAACCCTAATGGTATCCATAAAAATTTAGATATCCTCATATTAAAACATATATGCTTTAAAAAAATTAACACAATCCTTATTCCTCTGAATAATTATATACTATTTACATAAATCTAAAATGCAATAAACTTCATAAAAGATGACGTGAATTAATTTTTCATTAAATAACTAACTAATTTCATGGTACCCAGCACTATCCCATTTACATCATAAATTTAAATAATCTATTTATGCCAACTAAACATTATTAACTCTACAATTGGCAAATATTGGGGGGTTATATTTTCTTTAATCACACATTATTTAAAAATATCACCTTTACACTAAATAACTTTTCTAGATTATTTGAACCATTAAAAATATTTTCACAAATACTTACATAAAAACAATCATTGGAAATTCTTATATGTTTTATGATTTTTATAACTATAATCTTAATCATATAGCACTTATACAAAAAAATGTATAAATCCCACTACATACACGCTTAAATAATTTCATTTAAAACATTTCAATAACATTTTTACTTCCTTAGTGTTTGAGTTTAGCCTTGGATTATAGCATTGACTCAGATAATTATAATGTTCCCCACAAATAAGGCCTTTAAATAATTATCAATTTGTTTCTCTATGACCTTTATTTCCTCATAGAAAACCTCATCCCCTTCTATTTAGATATTTTTCAAGGTTCTACTTCCCATATTCTTGACGTGAAGAAAATTTAAATTTCTTTCTTCAGTGGTCCTTAATATAAGAAATTTCTGAAGAGTTTATATTACTCTTATTTGAAGCTTTATGATAATCACCAAAGATTACATTTTTCATCATATATCATGATCGTTAAAAAGTAATAATCAAAATATTTCTCTTTCTAGTTCTTATTTCTTTCAGTTTCTTAGGTGGGAAGTTATTCCATTATCTATCACATCTTCCATTTACATGAATCCTCCCGATTCCATCCATTTTATAAAAAAATAATAGCGTTGGAACCAATAATCATAGATGGAAACCATATGATCATGAAAAACCATTTATTGGATATCAAAATCATGATACCTTCTTTTCAATATTTTATACTTTAGGTTTAACCTAGTCTATTCATTGTCCTAATCTATTCAAATACTTCATAATTGTTCATTAATAAAATTTGATTCACTTAAGAGTATCCCATCTAGTGTTAAACCATGTTCATAGTAAGGTGACACTCAATGTGAACCCTAAGTCGGGATGATATGTACTCAAAAAACTCTTTTGGGGTTATTTCTCATAAATGCATCTATTATAAAACCAAATCCACTTTTTGTATCTAGAAAGTGCTATTTCTCTAAGAATAAAAAACTCATTTCTTTAGGATAACATAGGAATTTTTCTAACAATTTGGATTTACCTATGGGTTCTCACTAAATTTTTCTCATCCTAACTTCCAAAGGTAACTAAAACTTAATCTAATACCATCTATAGTGACCCATAATTTTCATACATAGATATGACATGTTAATAGATGAATATTAATTACATATAATTATGATCCACACCAAAATCATATCAGTGAGTATCTTTCCAAACACTGAAACATAAACAAGTATTTCGTATGTGAAATGTATCATATCCTAATAAGTTATTCATAACTATCCACCTACTTAATAATATCAATATTAAAACCTTTCATCATATCCTTGGGAAAGGAAACATATAAATTGGTGATCTATGATGCCCTGTAAGGTTAAAAAGTTATATTTTAATGGTCACTTAATCATAATATTAACATAAGGGTGTGATGACCTGATAATTACTTTTAAAAACCATGCCCTACATATCTTAGATCATAATATTGAGTCATAGCATAAATCTTGGCATTTCATGAGATTAGAATCATAAAGGAATCAAAGAAAATGAGTTATGAAAGCATAATAATAGCACAATAAAAAATATTTTATAATAAATATAAGTATAGAAAACCATTTCCTTAGTAGTCAATCTTTACTTTCATGAATATCATAGTAGGTTAGTTTTACTCCGCATTCCATTATATTAGTCAAGGTTCACTCTCAAGACTATCATTCTATAAAAAGTCCCTTACTAATCTCTGTTCACTCCACATTGTAGTATGTATTATCTCATGAAATAACCATATTTTCACAATTTATTAGAGGCTATTTTAGTTTTTTACCACCCATCCCATTGTAAAATCCATATATATTTGGTCCACATAATGATAAAACCTTAATCATACCATAACCCAAGAAAAATAAATAGATTTTATAAAAATTTCATAATAGAATAATCTGTGGAAAATATATGGATTTCAAAAAAACATTTTTATAATAATAATAATAAATTTAGAGAAATCATAAAGGTGGTATCACTTATCACATCCCAATAAATCATAATTCATATAAATTAATGTTATCATAGATGAGATTTTCCTTGAGAATATCACTAGAATATATATCGAGGAATATACACTTTTCTATTTGAAATCAATTATTTATAATAAAAATATTTAAAACATATTAAAGTAAATTTTTTATTTGAATAGAAACTTGGAGGCCTGTAAAAGAATCTTCAAATTATTGAGAATTCAATATTGTGGGTAGACTCAGTTCATGTCTTAAAAGTTAAAACAATGATTCCATTCACATTTTTAGAAAAAACTAAAAATTACTTCATTTAGAAAATTATAATAAGATAACTTTTAAATAATTTTTTAAAAATTAAATCATGGGTAAAAATTAATTTTAAAAAGTATATTATAATAAAAAAAAATTAAAACATTTTTAGAAAACATCGATATGAAAGTAAAATGATTTTTTTACTGAAGAGAGAAATAATGTTCAGTTTTTTTAAAACATTTTTTCATTATATTGCATTTTTAAAGAGGGTAAATAAAAGGAAAAAATTTAATATATTAAAAAACTAGTGTGTCAGAAAATTATTATGAATTAATGAGAGGTAAATCATGAAATTTCATTATAAGAAACACAATCATAAACAATCCTAGTAATTAATGAGATTGAAACATAAAACTGTTACCGTATTGGTAACATTTGAATCATAAGACCCTTTAATTAATAAAACAAAATGAACCATTAAATATCTTAAAAATAAATAAATTCATGATATAACATGTCAAAGTTTAGTACCTATAGCTGATAAAATATGATAGGTGAAAAACATAACATTTTCATTAAAGAAAAAATTTCAAAAGACAAACCCTTACCTCATGTTCGATTTGTTTCAACGATGATATTATCTATTTTAAGATAAATTTAAATTTATTATAATTATATAATATATTCATTAAAATAATTGCAATATATTATATGATACACTTATTATAATGACCTGAACCTTTCTAGACCATTATTTTGTAGAAATATAGTGTTTGGGGTGTTCATGAGTGATATTAGTGATTCATTCCAAGAAATTTATCCAAAAGTCTAGTTTTTCTATCAGTGATTCATTTTTGAACTATCAGTGTCAATGAGCCATTTTTGAACCGTTGGTCTGGGTGAGTCATTTTTGAACTGTCGGTGTCGGTGAGTAATTTTTGAACTATCAGTGTCGGCAAGTCATTTTTGAATTGTCAGTGTCAGTGAGTTATTTTTGATCTGTCAGTTTTTGTGAGTCATTTTTGATATGTCAGTGTTGGTGAATCATTTTTGAACTATCAGTGTTGGTGAGTCATTCTTGAGATGTCGATGTTCGTGAGTCATTTTTGGACTACCGTAGTCGTCAAGTCATTTTTAAACTGTCGGTGTTGGAAAGTCATTTTTGAACTCTCGGTGCTGCAAAGTTATTTTTGAACTATTAGTTTTGGTGAGTCATTTTTTAATTGTTGGTGTCGATGAGAATTTTTTTGAACGGTTGGTTTCAGTGAGTTAGGGAATCAATGTTGGTGAGTTAGGGCACCAGTATTGGTGACTCAGGGAATCAGTGTCAGTGAGTCAGATCGTCAGTGTTGGTGAGCCCAGGCATGTCGGTGGCTCATCATTGGTGGCTCAACATCGGTGACACACCCATCAGTGACTCATTCATGTTTTTCCTAGTTTTTCCAATTTCACCCCTCTTACATTTTATTTGATCTAAATCAATTTTAAAGCCTTTTTAGGCATTTTTAATGGAATTTCAAAGGAATACAATTTTATATTCAATATTCTAACACTCAGGGACTTTGAAATAGTTGAAACATGTAATCTTGACCATAATACTATGTTAATTAATTTTTGAAACCATTTCCCATTCTGTTGATGTAGGATTTGGATTTATTTTTTTCTTATTCTAAACCTGAGGTCCAATCCTCTCTTTTCTCTTGGTGCATCCAAATCCCTCCTCTCTTGACAAGTCGTGCACCTATGCTAGATCCCTCTACTCTTTTGTTTTCCTTGGAATTTCTTGCTGCTCGTGTGACACCCTATTTTGGGTACAAGGATGAACTTTTATCATCTGTCATTCAAAGTAGAGATTTCACTTTATCTCTCTTAAATTATGTATCATGTGGGGTGGGTGTAGTAATTATTTTTACAAGAGAACAGATTAATTATTTCTTTAACAATATTAATAAATGAGGGGGGGGGGGAGGTGATGATAAAAAGATAACAGGACCTGTTATGATAATGGGAAAGGGATTAAAGATAAATGATTATTGAGTGCTATTTTATTTTATCATCCTTATTTTACTATTATAAATTGTTGGGGGCATAAGGCCGTCTAAAAATCATGGCCTTTTGTGGCCATTGATTGTGCACTGTTGATGTTCTTGTTATTACTATTTATACTCTGGGAATAATCTCATATATAAATCAATTTAATCAAATACACTTGGTTATATAAATTGATTCCCAAATATTGAAGCTGTTAAGTGATCACCCAAATTATTTAAACTAGAATTAAAGAACCCCTATTTCTAAATCTAAATATCATTGGATTAATGGTGTGGCTATGTGCTTTGTTTTTTTTGGGTTTTGTTCTTTTTGGGGGTTGAGTGAAGTTTTTAATAGTAGGGTTGTTACAAGTATGGGGGTGGACATATAGAAGGACTTTGTGTTTAGTCTATAGCCCGTTTGTATTGTAGGGATGTTGTTTGGTGGTGTTTTTCTGCAGGATTTGTGTATGGGGTTGTACAGGAGGTGTGACAGAATCTTAGGTTGAGAGATTGATTGATTTTGGAATGGATGAATGTGTAGCTAGTGGGACTTATTTTTTTTATGTTTTAGCCATCGAGCGATGTTATGCAGTGGGCCTACAATGTGTTTATGTGTGGTTTGTTAAATGGGACTACATCATTACTTACTCATTGTGTTGAGAATGGTTGATAATAGTGGTTTCCAGGGTAGTGCCTACAGAAATTCACTACTACAAATATGGCCTTTATCACCGCTAGAAAAGAGCATTAATAGAGCTAAAAAAGCACTATTAATCGAGGTGAAGATAAAAGGGTGTCCCTTTTAACAGTGCTCAGAAAAGTGCTGATAAAGGAACCTTTTATCAGTGCTAAAAAAGCACAGATAAATGACCCCCTTATCAGCGATTTTTTTAGCACTGATAAAAGGGTCTTTTATCAGTGCTTTTAAAAGCCCTGATAACAGTAAAAAAATTTAGAAAACATAAAAAAGATTTATATAATGCGGGGGGGGGGGGGGGCTTTTAATAGTGCTTGACCCCCACTTTATCAGTGCTAGGTAGACCCCCCCTAACACTCTCCTACACGGTGCCCTTCCTATGCATCCCCCACACGCGCACACCTCCTTGCTTCCACCCACAAACTCCCCCCTTGCACGCCTGCACCTTTACCACTAAGACATTTCATTTTTCTCTATTTAATGATATATCTATTTAGTTATATATATATAGTTATATTTATTCATATATTAATATAGATTCATATTAATATAAATATATTTATTTATATTAATACATATATATTTATTCATATATTAATATATATATTTATTCGTATATTAATATATATTAATATATATATAGTTATATTTATTCGTATATTAATATAGTTTCATATTAATATTAATATATTTAGTTATATTAATACATTTATATTTATTCACATATTAGTATATATATATTCATTCATATTCATATATATATATATGTATATATATATATTTTTAGTTATAATTTTTTATCCGTATATTTATTTGTATATTAATATATATTTATAATATTAGTTTTAAATACATTTATAAAATAATTTTTTATGTGTGTTTATAAATAAATAAATAAATACATACATACATATATACAAAAAAAACACACACACACACACACACACACATATATATTTATGAATAAATACACATATATGTGTACTTGAAAAGCCATAGAATGTCAAAGTGACCATAACTTATAATAAAGAAGCCTGTTTGAACTCCACAACTTGTCAAATCTAAGTAAATGAAACAATATTCGACATGATATGTGGTACAGGCCTGACGGACATCTAGATTAGAAGTTATACTTGTTTGAATGTTAACGAATATTGGTATCCCAACTAAAAACTAAATTTGGGAGTCATTATGAGCCTTTTGTTGCCTCAAAAAATTTGAAAAAAGGTTCCCTTTAATCATTAGTTCGTAGAGCTCGTCACATTCTTTGATTTGATGAACTGTAGAGCTCAAACGGACACCCTGATCAAAAGTTATGACCATTTGAAGTTTGAGTTACATTTTCAACTTTTTTTTTGATATTTTTTTTTTTTTTTAATTTTTGTGTCTTTAAATTGTTATTAAATAATTATTAGTTGATTATAATTAGGAAATTATTAATTAATAATATTTTTTAGAATATTTTAAATCCATTTTCACTAAATTTTATATATATTAAATGTAATAGTATATTTATACTTATCTAAAACATATTTAAAAAATATATATTGTATACATATCAATATAAATATAATTATATAACAATATATTATTTTTCATGATTTTTTTTGAAACATAAAATTTATCAGCGCCAGGAAAAAGCGCTGATAGGTCCCCCCTTTATCAGTGCTACTAAAAAAAGTGCTGATAAAGGCCCCCCTTCATCACTGCTTTTTTTAGCACTATTAAAGGGTGGCACTTCCCTTGCCCGTTATTGTAGTAGTGAAATTATAGTGAACTCGTTAACAAATAAGGACCATTTATTAAATGAAAAAGGTGTTGGATTTATTCTTTGGTTGTGGTTGTTGTGTGGTTGTACATATAGGGGTAGCAACAAATGTGGTTCTATATGGGCCGACTGTTTGTTTGAAACCCATAGATTCGACTGAGTGCTTGTTCACCTATATGTATAAATTGTAGTTCCTCGTGATTTTTAATATGCACCCCACACTTGTTGAGAAATTTGTTCCGAACACCATCATTTCATGGGGGAGGGTGTATTTTCCAACATCTCGGTGGGAGGATGGATGGATATTTATTGAATTTCTTCCTCACACCCCCTTCCAAATTCTTACCACTCGAGTGTATCTAGGAAGGCTATAATGGGTTGTGGTTTACTATTATCACATGATCCTTCAAGAAGGTTGTGTTGTAGATGAGGGGCCTAGGTGTCTGCGGTCCAAGTTATTTTTCAAGGAGTCTTTGGGATGAGGCCTAGGTGTTTTCAGGAGAGAGGTGTGGTAGGTGTGACCCTGGTGTCTATGGGTGAGGTATATTTGGTTTTTTTCCTTGGTGTGTATGGGAAGATGTGAAGTGGGACTGCATTTGGGGAATGTAGGTAGCATTAAGATATTATTTTTTAGGAATGAGAATTTAATCATTGGTAAAAGTGGTGTGGGGAACCCAAAAAATTGATGTGCTTATTTTATTATCTTACTTTACTTGCATTATTTAGCGTGTGTTCCTTAGTGAGGTTGGTCTTCTTTTTATTTTTCCCTGCAAGGTGTGGTTGGTTTTTTTTCACATGGAAATTAGTATACTTATCCCACATGTGCATGAGTGACTTTTGTCCCCCTTGATGAGTATACTTTTATGCTCTCCTAGTGTTATAAAACTATTTTATGGTTTCCAGGAGGACATTGAGGACCACACTGGACTTTACTACCTCAAGAATCATAAAAGTTGTTGTGATGCTACTTATTCTCTTTCTGTTGGTAATTTATTTGGTTCATTGGTTGTACTTTTTTTTAGTTTACATTTAAATCATGAATTGGATGTATTTTAGTTCTTGTTTTATAAATTGTTAGTGTTGTTTGGGATTTTTTGCTGTTTTATCTCTTGATCCTACTTTCATAAAAAAGGGTAATTCCTTCTATTTTGCGTGAGATTCTATACCGGTCATGCTAGTTGCCACTCTGGGGCCATTTGAAGGAGGGACTTGGGGGGTTATTATCTCTCCTTTATTTTGAAGAAGGAAGGGATTGGAACATTGTTATATGTTCCCTCTTCTTGAAGAAGGCAGGTCCTGACACTTCTAATATTTGAACACCCATTTATTAATAACTCAAAATTAAAATTATTATTTCTGTGTGTTAAATATTTTTCTTTTCATAAGATTTTCAGTTCATTAGTTTCACTTCTTAAACATTGATCTTTGTTCCCTAACATATATAATGTTATAAATGATAAAATATCATTTATTTTCAATATATATATATATATATAGATTCAACTATAAAATATTGACAAAGAAAAATTTATTACACCATTCATAGAGATGGTAATCCATATATACTAATGACTGATGTTTTTATTTTTTGAAGGATATAAAAAAATAAAGGTAAATAAAAATTACCCTTTTTTGAATCATTAAAATAATATATATATATATATATATATATATATAATATATTCATTAAATATCTCTGTTTTTACGATTCATGTAAAGAAAAAATAAAAATTGAATCTCATCACCTCTTGGAGGAGGTAGTCCAAACGTATTCATGAATGACATTATCATTTTCTAAAAGGTGGGAATTAGGTATATTATTGATGTTACATATTAAGAATAATAATTAAGAATATTTAAGATAATTATGTAATCAGTTTTAATGGATACCATGGATTTAGAAGAGGTATATGTAGAAATAAAACTAGAAATGCTAGGTTATGTGTTATACCCCTTCTTTGAGAAACCTCTTTTGGATTACACATTAAGAATTAAAGGGAAGGTATTTTTGTATGAATACAATCTCTAGGATGTGGGGAGGGAATATATGAAGGTATTGGTATAACTAAATGACACTTGATATTTGGATAGAAGAGGAGAGAGGGTGATCTTTTATAAGTGAGGGAAGTGAATTCAAGGATTTTCTTAAAGTATTAAATCAATAATAATCAATTTTGAGATTAAAATGGGTCTTAATTGATATATTCTAAATATAAGATGACTAATACAAGAAATACTATCATCTAATAAATTTGTTTTAATTTTAGGTGTTTTTTACCCTTATTTTTTGTTTTGACCCCTGCTAACCTTTTTGACAATTACCGGGATAAAATAATTTTTACTGTTTAAGTGTAAAGAATGTTATTATTAAATGACATGTGAGACCTAAATGGAACATGGATAATATTTTAAAATATAAACCATTTATTTGGACTATTATAGATTCTTAGAATTTTATATTAACTAATAATATATTATTTATTTTAAAATATAATAAAGGTCATTTTTAGAAGTACATGAAATATTATAATATTATATGTTTGTGACTCTTGTAAAGTGGTTCCTAAATGAAATTTATTAGATCATAATAATTAAATTATATTAATATAATTACCTAATAATAATTATATATTTATATATATCATTTTAAACTTTATATTTTTGTTTAACCCCTTGGTTAACCAATTTTAAATTTAACTATGGTAATTCCATTTTCAATTTTAAAGTTTAATAATTTTAGTTAAAGGTGAAAATTAGATCATAAATCGTAAAAGGGTAAAAATTTAGTCCATTTATAATCCTAAATGTATTATTTTTATATTTTTAGGATAATAAATTATTTAATAAAATGTTTTTGACATAAAATACTATTAATATCATTTTAAGAACTATTTGCCTAATTTGACTTTGAAAATAGCATGAAAACAATGTGATTAAAATATAAAACTTTCAAATATAACTAATATGTAATATTCATATGAGAAATTAGTTGAACATAAGAATTTTTCAAATTTTTTTTTCTTTAAATATTTTCAATATCCTTTATTTTTTCTAGTTAATTGAATAAATACAGTGTCAAAATTACATAGGAATTTAAGGAAATTATCCAATAAATAAAAATAAAAAATAAATTAAAATAATAAAAAAATTAGTTTAAATTTAAAATAAAAAAATTATAATCGAAAATTTCCCCTTTTACCATTATTTAAATTTTTTAAAGATATTAAAGTCAAGGGAGTGACATTTTAAATTTATTCTATTCTTTAATAAATATAAATGTAAATATCAATTCAAAATGGCACTAGGTGGAAATATATTTTATAATTGGAAAGAAATATCCAAAATACAGTTATAAAATAGTATAAAGGCATTTTTTGAAGAAATTTTAAAGCCTTATCCCAAATTTGTAACCATGTTTTACCCATTTGACCCTTAATAAGGTGACGAATATTTACCAAGGTTGATATTTATAATAAAACAATGAGACAATTTTTTTAAAAAATTCAACTCATAATTCCAAATAAAGAATACATTTACAACATTAAATTTATATATTTGAAAAAAAATTAATTTATGGAAAAAACACCAAACTCAACAAAAAATAGTTATTCAGATAAAATACACTTTTAATTATAAAAATTTTTTTATATCAAATTCCACACTAATGTTTTTTAAAATAAATTTAATTGGATTATTTATAATTTATGAGAACAATTGTTTTTAATTTTTTTTAAATTAATGTATCTTTATAAATTATTGAAATATAAAATCAAGTTTTCAATAAAAATCAATATTTTTCACAATTCATTAAAAACTAAATTATTTCAAAAAATTATAAACAATTCAATTTAAGATAATTTTAAAATGATATCCATTTTATCAAATATAATTTATATATGTTCCATAATTTAATTATAATATTCTCTCACAAAAAACTATAAAAACTATTTTTCAAGGAAATATATTTTTTAAAGAATTAATTTACTTTAAAAAAGATTGGGTACTTATTTACTAAATTATCAATCAATAAATTTATATTGAGTATTACCTTTTTATATATTTCATAATTTTGTTAATGTAAGAACCCATTTTTTCACTCAAGTATGAATCCTTTAAATTTTTGTCTAAATATTTACTTTGAAACAAATATGGATGCCTAATAAGTTATCAAAGGCATTAAGGGTGTCTCGGGAAAGTTCTGAGCCTAGAACCCATCTTTTTGGGAAAACTAGCCATGTCGTATGGTTAGTGCATGGTTGGAATACTTTTTTCCTAACAGTGAAAATGGTATATTTTTTGCACAGAACCATATCAAATTGTTTTGCGCATGACTGTGCAGTCTAAACAAGCATATACCCCTTCTGCCAAGGTAACCATGCACGGTTTACACACAATTTGTGAAACCGTATGGACAAACTGTGCACATAATTATTTTCTGGGTAAACTTTCCCTTTTTCACTTAATGATATATCAAGACACCTCTTCTTCCCAAATACGATTTTCAGTGGTATTTACCTCCATAGATCTCATTTTGGATCTTTTTGAAGGCCAATGCTAGGGATTGAAATATATCCTTTGAATGTCATGCATATGTCCATGATATATAGGTCAATTTCAGTGCATTTCATTGCTAGATATGCCTATGATTATTTAGTGATGTTGTGATTGTAATCTTATGATTTTATTACACTTGGTTGCGATTTGGTCATTTCCTTTCTCAATTCCTGAGGTGTATGGTCCTTAGTGGCTAGGATAAGTAATTTACCGAGTCGCTCCATAATGTCGTAAATAAATGGGTGTCAATTGTAGAGATAAGGTGTATGGGAATAGATTCACCATAAATTACTATCCATTATAAATTGAATCATGACATCTAGAATGAATTGGTGTACATCCTTACACCACCTTCTCATGTTTGTGAAAGGTAAAGAGTAAACCTTGTAATTAATTGTAAATTTAAATGGAACTTATACTTGACCACTTACTGAAACTTGGTCTTATATGTGGATAGTTGGGTAAGTTTTACTTGGGTAGAAAATTTTCTTTTGTTCATATTCCGCTGGTGACACTATCTTTCTCTTTAAGCTTGTTCTGAGGCATATGCTTGGTATTTGTAGACCAATGCTGCCATGAGGTCCTCTTATCGTATGACATGATAGTGGAAATGACCATGCTCCAGTTGTGGTGGTCCCTGAGTCGCCACTCTTAACTCCAAGAGTTCCAATTGAGACACTGCCTATTGTACCTGATTTTTGCACTAATGCCCATGTTCATGATAGTTTCCTACGTTTGATGCAGTCCATGCTTGGTTCTCCATTTGTTACACCTATAATGGCTGATCTAAATTTTGAGTTCCAGTAGTAGTGTCCTCCTACCTTTTCATGGTATAGAGGTTCAAAAGCTGTTGAGTCCTGGCTATATGCCACCCTATGTATCTTGGAGCATTTGGAGACACCACTAGAAGGGATGGTCAAACTTGCTACTTACATGCTTCAAGATTCATCCAAGCATTGGTGGGATGTGATTACCCAAATCGGTCTTCATTAGGGAATGTTACGGGTTGTGTAATGTCCCAAATTTTCTATGTATAATTTTCAAATATTACATGGAATTAATTTGAGACCAGGATTTGTGAAAAAGTGTGATTCTGAGACCCATATTGCCTAGAATAAATATTTGGAATAAATTAAACATTTAAATAGCGCGTGTGAGATGTTATTCTAGAAAAGTGGAATAAATTTTAAATGCATTCCCAGATCAAAAATACAAGGGCACTGTTGCATTTGTGGATCGACGTTACCTTAGGCAGTCCTAATATAAACTAGTATGAGTCAACAATAAAAGTTATTTTTTGGAAGTTTTAAAGTAAATAAAATAAATTAATAATTTATTATATTTTAAAAGTTTTAACGACGTAACTATGTCTTTTATGGGTTTAAATAACCAGTGTATCAAGGTAAGGCTAAAAACCCTGGAAACCTCCTTTGGATGCTCTAGCACTTTGGAGAGGAGCCACCCTTGGAGAACTCTCAATGAATGACGATGAAGGACAATGGGTGGATCATTGTGCAACAAGAACATATCTCACTGATGATGAAAAAAAATCCACCCTTCATCAATGATTGATGTAGGGGTTGTTATTTTTCGATATTGTTTTCACCGTTCTTGGATTTAAATGATTAACGTGGATCAACCCACGAACAAGTTGACCCACAATTCAATCATTCTTGCAGGAGAGTTTCATTTGCGAGTTGGTTTTGCAGGATTGATTCATATTGGATTTGTTTCTTTCTTCTTGATCCTTATAATGAGAAAAGATAAACACTATAATGAACAATAAATCAAGTTCTTTCCTTGATTTGTTATATGTACTTCTTCTCCACTTTGACCCCATGCATTTTTCACGTTTTTTGTGGGGTTATGAACAATGGATTGTTGTACATCTGTCCCATAATGAAGCGATGCGAAATCAATTATCCAACATCATGATGACCCAATGGAGGTGCGATGAAAATAACAATAGAAGAATTGACATGGTTATGAAGAAATATTTATTCAACCATTCTTCATTCTGATGATCTAAATGAGTTTCTAGAGCCGACCAGACACTCAAAACTTACCGAATCGGCAATTCTATGGCGGGAAAACCCTGTATATTCAATTTCAAGTTGATATAATGGCCTAATAAATAATTTAAAGATAACCAAAGCACTGGATGAAGAAAAAATGATTTTGGAAAATTTAAAAGCGCCTGACATATATACTGAAGAAGATGGCATGTGGGGCTGGATCAGTGGCAGATGGGGTTATGGGATAAAGAGGAGGATGACACAAAATGTGACCCCTGCAAAAAAAACATATGATTCCTTATGCAAGACTCAGTGTGTATCTAGAATGATACACTGACAATGGGTGGATTACAAGACATGTACTCCACCACAAGGCCAGACCAGGTCAGTTATGCGGCTTACCCAATGTATCGATACATGGGTCAGAAGAAACGGGTTAAAGTCATGTACGGGCACATGTCCAATGTACACAGAGCAGCCCCTGGTTAAGATAACATGGCGTGCCATGATCTTACACACCATGTATTTTCCTTTCTACATGGCATGCCCTTTTCAGCATGGTCCGTTGTAGATTGGAAGTACCTGGTGTTAGAGGACACGGTGTGTAACCCCTCTACACTCCATGTACTTTCTTGAACATGGATTGATCTCATTGTCCACTATAACTTAGACAAGTTTCATTTGGTTTAGTGCCTCTTTTCTTGTTCCCCTGATGTTAAGCTATTGTTTCCATCAACAAGAGTATGATCCCTTTAGAATGACTTTCTGTATAGAGCTGGATTCCCCCCGAGAGTCCTGAAGCGAGATCCTGTATCCATTATTGACCCTAGTTAGAGTTAGGTATCGGAATGAACAATCATGTGGGATGTCGATCCTTTATATTTCAGGTGAATATAAATGAGTTGTGTCATACTCGAAGCCCGATTAGCGATCCTCATCTATGTATCATGATCGTTTCCCACTCAAGAGTGTGTTCTGTCGGAATGAGTGTGTTTGATCTCTCTACAGATATATCAGTGCATATATATATATATATCACTATCTAGTGACACTACCTAATGAATAGAACTTCTAGGATGGATGTCATAATATTTATCATATTCATGGTGTGAGTTCTTCTGGATGAGTGCTTCATAGAATCTTTGGAACGAATCCTTAGCATGGGTTTTCCATCGTTGTGACTTACCTCAAGACTAGAGGTATGGGTTTCAAGTATATCTGAATATGTTTCTATTAGTATATGTTCTGTAGAAATATAATGTGTATAGATGACTATACCTTTACTTTGTGTGTTTATTTTTGGTTTTTAGGGCCTCCTACTGAGTGTTGTTACACTCACCCTTTTATGGGCTTTTCCCACATGTGTTGTGTAATGTGAAGACAAGCATCCCTTAGAAAGAGTCCAGGTTGTAGTAGGAATAGAACGAGATTTGTGAGCTTCCATATAGGTGTAGGTTTTCCTTCAGCGTCAATTAGTAGTCCCAATACCTTTCTTGTTTACTGGGTGGACTTTTTAGCTGCAGACTCTTTCTTTTTGTGGGATTATATTCTAGGCCAATTACTTTTCCGCACTTTACCTTCTGTTGTACTATGTTGGTTGGTTTTAGTTGTATGCATGCATTTTGTTCCTTAGCGGTATTTACATTTCATAATTTGTGGACTTGGATATCTTTGTGTGTGTACAGGAAGTTATGAAATGCTTCCCATGTTAGTGATATTCCTACTCGGTGCTAGTCAATAGTCCCTGGCCTATTAGAGGCCAGCATGGGGAGTCGCGGTACGGTCCCCAATGGGATGGGTCATGAATGAGTGGTATTAGAGGAGGTCAGTTCTACGTACAATTTAAATTTTGTGAGGTTGGTTTGGGGAAATAATGCTAAGTGTTTCAAGTTTGTATTTCAAGCCAAGGACTCCATTTTTGGTGTGGGTGGCCGATGTATCCAAACAACAGGATTCTGATAACCATCTTTTCGACTCGGCACATGAGAAAACAAGTTTTAGGTAAACAAAAAAATAGCACATACATCATATAATAATGGTTTTTTATTTCCATGTCCTTTTTGAGTCTGCTATCTATATATAGTCATTGGATATGGTAAATCTTGTTTCTTTACAGGATGCCTTCACAACACATACTAGCTAGGATTCAGTAGACTGATCATGAGGTTGACCCCCTTTGTGATGAGGCTTCAATACAGGGTCCAGTTACCCAAGCGTTACATCCAGGTGGTGCACCATCTATGAGACCACTAGTGGAGGAGGACATGGTATATACAATACCAACAGACGAGGAGTGCAGGTTGGGTGCTCTCTATGAGTTTCAGAGACAGAGACCCCTTAGGTTCTAAGGTAAGCCATAATCTTAGGAGGATGAGAACTATCTTGTGGTAGTGAACATCGTATTTAATCTAGTGAGGACAATAGTGGACCAGATGGTTTCTCTGGGAGTAAGCCTTCTTTAGGGTTCAGCCGAGCAATGGTGGAGTTTGGACAGAACAAATCATGATGAGATGACTCTTACATGGACAGAGTTCTGTCTACTCTTTAGGGAGGAGTTCTCTCCAGTTATGCTGAGATGAGTGTACATACAAGAGATTCTTCAGCTCCTGTCGGGAAATTTGATGGTGGATGACAATTCATTGAGGTTTACCAACCTTATTAGGTAATCGATGGACATAGACAGAGATCAGTAATTTAGATCTTAGATCCTTGAGCTCCTGATAGGGACACAGTGGATGGACCACTGAGGAAGAGGCAAAAAGTGGTGCAGGTAGACCCATTATTGAGAAGACATGATAGAGGAGTAGGGAGAGCTAGAGGAGGTGAAAGATGTTTTGACATACTTCCACCAACACCACCCCCAAGAGGTCTCCACCAGGCATAGGGATCCGGGGGACAAAGGTGCAGGAAAATACATACAGTCGAGGAATAAGACCCAGGCACTACATGGATGATTATATATACCATATCTATATTTTCTCCCTTAGATTATATACTTACAGACATATGTTATAGTCAATCTTTCCTTGCTATGTTTCTTGTGTGAATCCTTGAGATTCTAGAAGAACTTTTTACTTGACCATTATGATTGGATACACCTATAAGAGGAGAATATATGATCCATTATATTTTCAAAAAATGTGATATTACCTTTAGAGGTGAGAGTTTCGATTTAAACCTCTTGGTGGTAGCATCGAGGCCTTATGACGTCATTCTTGGTATAGATTTTCTATCTTCAGTACATTCCCAAATTGACTACTTTATGCAAAGTTTACGGTGTGTCTACAACGATGGTATGTGGTTTTCATTTTTAGGAGAAAGGACGACACAGATAACACAAGAGGGGATTATTCGATTTAGGGTGAGTCCGATCACTCATGCCTTGGATAGACTTACCCTCAGAGTAACAGATGTTATGAGATTTCAATTCCCAGTTGTAGTAGAGGAGTAAGAGGGAATCTTCTCAGAAGATGTTCCAGGGTTACCTCCCCACTGGGATATCAACATATTCATTGACTTACACCCTAATATGGCAATGATATCCTTAAAAAGATATTAGATGCATCCTACGAAGCTAAACATGATATGGGTGCAACTGGAGGATTTGTAGAGGAAGGGATTCATGAGACCTAATGTTTCACACTGGGTGGTCCCTATTTTATTTACCAAGAAGGCATATGAGAGTTTGAGGTTGTGCATGGATTAACGATGCCTAAAATAGGTGACAAAGAAGAAAAAGTATCCACTGCCAAGGATCGATGACCTCTTCGATTAGCCGAGAGGGGCATGGTGCTTCTCGAAAGTTGTCATTCGATTGGGTTATCATCAGCTTTGAGTGTGAGATGGGGATTTTCCAAAGATGGATTTCGGATGCCACTATAGTCACTACGAGTACTTGATGATTCCTTTTAGCATGAAAAAAACCCTCGCACTGTTCATGGGACTCATGAATGAGATCTTCCATCTGTACTTAGACTGGTTCTTAGTAGTCTTCATCGACGACATCTTGGTGTAATCAACATCACAGGAAGAGAAAATGAGACACCTATGAATGTTTCTAGATGTACATATAGAGAACTAGACATATTGGAAGCTCTTGAGGTTCCAGTTATGGATACATGAGGTCCACTTTCTGGGACATGTCATCTCACTAGATGGATTAGTGGTGGGATGATCCAAGGCTGAGGTAGTGTTAGCATGGGATCCACCTGAGAGCATGATGGAGGTACGAAGCTTCCTTGGGCTCGCAGGATATTAGTGAAGATTAATTCTTTACTTGTACATCATATTATCCTCAATGAAAACTTTAACCCAGAAGGGACAGCCATTTTTATGGATGGAGAAGTTCTAGCAGGCTTTCCAATAGTTGATGCATAGTTTGACAAGTGCAACAATTTTGAGATTTTGAGAAGAGGATGCCAATTACAATGTTTTCTATGATGCATCAGGGACCTGGATTTTTTTTTCTAATGTAGAGTCATGATGTTATTGCTCATTCTTTACGCTAGCTGAGGCCACATGACAAGAACTACATGACCCATGATGTCAAGTTGGCAGCAGTAGTCTTTTCATTGAAGATTGGGCAACACTAAATGATGGGAAAGTGGTTTATCATCTACTCTTACCACAAGGGTCTAAAGTAAATCTTCCCATAAAAGGATTTGAATATAAGGAAAAGAAGATTCCTAGAGTTCATTCAAGATTATGATTTAGAGATCATCTATACATTTAATTTGGGGAACTTGGTGGAAGATTCTATCAGCCAGAGATTGAGTTTTCAACAACTGAGTGAGGCATCAAAGCAGTTGGCCTCACTGTAGATATCTTTCATAGATGGAGACGATGAAACATACATTTAGTTGATGGGTGTCACCGCTCCAGTCTTACAGAAAGTCAGGGAGGCACAACTAGGGGATGCCAACTATGAGGCTTCACATTCTCAATTATCCATAGGACATGCTACTAATGGATATTATCTTGGTGTGGAGGACATTGTTCTTTTTAGAGGATGAAAAGTTTCTGTAGTGGAATTGTGGGAGGATGTTCTATGGAAGTTTCACACACCCCCTTTGGCAGTAGATCCTAGTGTGGAGAAAATGTACCAAGACCTATGATGCCAGTTTTGGTGGACCAGAATAAATAAGGTAGTGGTAATGTTCATTTCTCAATGCTTTACGTGCTAGTAGGTAAAGGCGGAGCACCTAGTTCCAGCAGAACTAGATCACCCTCAAGAGGTGCCGGAGTGTATGTGAGTGAAATATCAATGGAATTTGTGATGGTATTACCATGAAACTCCTAGGGACAGAATTCTATATCAGTTATCTTTGATCAACTCACCAAGTTGGACCACTTCCTAGATATCAAGGGGTAGAGCTTAGTAGGGATCTTGAGACACCTCTACATGAAGGAGATACTTTGTCTTCATGGATTCCTCTTGATAATATTTTTTGACCATGATACTGATATCACATCTCGGTTGTGTAAGGGATTTCAGAAGGCATTTGGAACTCACCTATGCTTGAGCAGAATGTTCCATCCTAAGATAGATGGTTAGATGAAGAGGATAATTCAAGTTATGGAGGATATGTTGTCAGCCTATTTCATGGACTTTGATCGCTGTTTAGAGAACCACCTACCATTGATAGAGTTTTCATAAAACAATAGTTACCAGTCCACCATCAGTATGGCACCGATTGAGGCTTTATATGGGCGACCCTTCTGGTCACCGCTTTGTTGGATTGACCTAGGAGACTCAACACTCATGGTTCTGGAGTTGGTGAGAGATACCACTGAGTAGGTACAAATCATCTAGAAGTATATGAAGACTACACATAGCTAAAAGAAGTCTTATGTTGACAGATGATGATGACCTTAGGTGTTTTAGGAGGGATTCCATGTCATCCTTTGGGTATCACCTCGACGCGGGTTGTAGAGATTTTTCTAGGGTGATAAGTTTTCTGTGAGGTTCATCGGTTCATTATATATATTGCGTAGATTTGGTGAGATGGAATACCACCTAGATCTACCACCAAAGTTGCATCGCATACATGATGTATTCCATATGTCTCAACTAAGGAGGTATGTGCAAGATCCATCACACGTCATCAAATGGGGTGATCTAGAAATTATCGATGTAGTGACCTTAATAGAGTGCCTTATGGAGATCAAGGATCAATAAGAGAGGATTTTTTGTGGGTGATCGATTCCCTTGGTTCCTATCCAGTTGCAGCACGAGAATTTCAAGAGTGCATGTGGGAGTGGGAGGCTTAGATTTTTGTAGAGTACCCACATCGTTTTTGGTAGCCTTTCATTTTGGCTGTTATGGGATGTAAATCCCTAAGGTGGGGAGAATGTAATGTCCTAGATTTTATATGTATTATTTTTAAATATTATATGTAATTAATTTGAGACCATAATTTATGAAGACATGTGATTCTAAGGCCTAGAATGCCCGGAAGAAATGTTTGAAATAAATTAATCTTTTAAATAGCACGAGAAATCAGCCTTCTGAGAAAAATGGAGTAACTTTTTAATGGGTTTCTTGATCTTAAATATGAGGGAATCGTTTCATTTAGAGTAGAGACTTTACCTTAGATGTATCCTAACATCGACCGACACAGGTCAGCTATAAAAGATAATTTTTGGAAATTTTAATGGAAATAAAATAATTTAATAATTTAATTTATATTAAATGTTTTATTAATTCATCAAAACATTTTATGGGTTTTAATAACTAGGAGACTAGGGTATGGATAATAACCCTAGAAACCTCCCCGGGATGCTCTAGATCTTTGGAGAGGATCCACCCTTGGATAACTCTCGACGAACAATGATGAAAGACAATACTTGGATCATTGCGTAGTAAGATCAGATATCACCGGAAATGGTATAAAATAAACCCTTTTTCAATGATTATGGTAGGGTTTGTTTTTCTAAATTGTGTATTTCCTATTCTTGGATTTAAATGACAAACATTGATCAACCCACGAACAAGTTGACCTATGGTTTGATTGTTCTTGTGGGAGGGTTTGATTTTCGGTTCTGTTTTATGGGATTGATTCATATTAGAATTTTTTCATTTTTCTTGAACATTATAATTGGTTCGGATCAAATCTATAAGGAACAAAGACGGAGGTTCATTCTAGAATTTTCATATGAATTTCTTCTCCCCTTTGACCCCGTGTTTTCTTCACGTTCTTAGTGGTGTTATGAACGATAGATTATGGCATATATGTATCACAATGCAACAATCCAAAATTAGAGATCTAAATTCATGAAAACCTAGTGGATGTGTGACGACGATGGTGGTAGATGAATAAACATGGTTCATAAGAAATCTTTCTTCAACCGTTCATCATGGGGATGAACGAAACAAGTTTATGGGGTTGATCAGACACACGAAACTTACTAAATTAGTGTTCCTATGAAGTGAATACCTAGGATATTTAGTTTTGAGGTGACCAAATAGTTAGATCGAGAATTGGAAGATCACTCAGTGTGCCTGACGAAGAACCTGTGATTCGAGAAAATCACATAGAACACAACATGTATCCCGAAGAACACAACATGTGGGGCCTACATACTTCTGGCTAGGGTTCCGAGCTATAGACGAGGATTACATGACATGTTCCACCTATCACACAACATGTGGGTCCTTATGCGAGACTCCACATGTATATTGTAAGATACACGGACACGGGGTGGGGTACATGACATGTACTCCATCACAGGCCCTGACCAGGTCGGTACGCAGGTAACCCCATGTACCGGTACACATGTTGGAAGACATGGGTTGAATACATGTACGGGAACATGGCCAACATACATTAAGGGACCCCCATTTTGGAGGACACAACATGTAACGCTCTTACACATCATGTTTTTTCATTTCTACATGACAAGCTCTTTTCGAAATGGGCCATTGTACACATGAAGTACCCAGGGTTAGAGGACATGGTATGTGACCATTATACACACCATGTACTTTTTTATAAATGGATTGATATCCTTATACATTGAATCTAGAAAAGTCTAATTTGAGTTAGTTCCCTTGAAGGTCAGGTATCATTTCAATCCACGTGAGTATGATCCCTTCAGCATAACTTTCTAGAGAGAGTTTGAGTCCTTATGAGAGGCCCAAAGCAATATCCTCTATCCATTATTGACCTTAGGTAGAGTCTGGTATCAGCCTGAAAAAATTGAATATGACATCTATCTTCTACTTAGTAGGTGAATCTAGATGAGTTGTGGTATACACAATGGCCCTTGTAGTGATCCTCATCCTTGTATCGTGATATTTTTCCACCCATGAGTGTTTTCTCTTAGAATGAGTGTATCTTCTCTCTCTTTAGATCTATCAGTCATCTATCTCTCTCTGGTGACACTTCTCGATCAATAGTATTTCTCAGAGGGACGCCATTAAAGCTATCGGACTCAGGGAGTGAGTTCTCCCAAATGTGCGCTTCATGGATTCTTTGGGCCGAATACTTAGCGTGGGTATGTGGTCATTTTGAATTAACTCAAGACTATGGTTTAGGGATTAGAGTATATCTAGATATTTTTCTATTCTTATATGTTATGTAGACATATA
The DNA here is from genome assembly GCA_963277665.1 of Viscum album. Lineage (NCBI taxonomy): Eukaryota > Viridiplantae > Streptophyta > Magnoliopsida > Santalales > Viscaceae > Viscum > Viscum album. The sequence goes on from OY728136.1 coordinate 1,649,920,071, forward strand.
CCGTTTAGATCTGTATATATCTTTAAATTGTGTATTTATTTGCGGTTTTCAGGGGCTATTACTGAGAATTTTTATAGTCACCACTACATGGGCTTTGCCCACATGTGTCATGTCCTATACATTAAAGCACCCCTTTGATGGAGTCCAAGTCAAAAAATTACCAGAGCGTGATTTTCAAGCTTCCCAACAAGCCTAGGCATTCCTTCGACATCCATATGTAGTCCCAATACCTTTCTGGTTTACATGTTTGACTTTGTATTTATAAACTCTTCATTTTGGTGGGATTGTATTCTGGCCCATTTACTTTTCTACACTTTACATTCTGTTGTACTCTATTGATTGGGGTTTAGTTGTATTCATGCATTTGGTTCCTCTGTGGTTTTAACATTTCATAATTTTTGGGCTTGGAGATGTGTGCATGTGTACATGTACGTAGGAAATGCCTCCCATGTTATTGATATACCTACTTAGTTCTATTCACCTTCCCTTGGCCTATTGGAGGTGGTTATGGGGGGTCACGACATGGTCCCCATTAGGACAGTTCATGAAAACAATATTTACATACTACCTTCTATGATCAGTTCTTTCCTCATGCATTGAGAGATGATAGAACTAGAGAGTTTATGCATCTCGAGAAGATTTCTATGTTAGTTATTTAATATTCTGTGCATTTCACTAAGTTGTATCACTTTTCACTACATCTAGACAGTTAAGAGATTTCATGTGCTAGATGCTTTGAGGATGGGCTCTATTACTTCATAAATACATAGAATAATGTATTTTTCCTGCCCACCTTTTCTGATATAGTCAACAAATCTCATATAACTGAGAACAACCTGAGGGACGAAAATAGTACCTGGTATTGAGGACCAATGCCACAACAATCCAGTAGTTCTTCTGGTGGTAGGAATTGTTCCCTTTAGGTTTCTATTTAGGGTATTGACAACCACAATGACCATTTTGATAGATCTAATATGTGTCATTAGTGTGAAGATGTGGGTATTCAAATCGTTAGTGTGATAGAGAACCACTAGAGTGTTGGGCTTACGGTCGTATGGGGCATCTCCAATGTTTCTTGTAGGACCTTTCCACCAACCTCGAGTGGAAAATGATCCACAACATATCCACATTCTGGATAAGGTTCTTTTAAAAAAATTTATGCGAGGATTTGGAATAGCACCAGTTGGTCTGGATGAGGAGGAGGTCCTGGCCATGGTTTTCATACCCTTGATCCCTAGCAGCACCATCATAACAGTTATGATTGTGGTAGTCCATCTGTTTCACAAGGCTATTGATTAGGTCAATGAAAGTACTAGAACTGATAACTAAGGATCAAGTTTCATGACCATCTATAGTGCAAGGTACTATTCATGTGGCATATACTATAATAGATTCTTTATTTGGTACAAGTAATTCAAAATTATTTATCTCTGTATCTATCTTAGAATGTCGCAGGCTGGATATACAATATTACTATAGTGTAATGACCCTATCTACTCCATCAGGGGTACGAACACAGGACATATGCTAGTGTAGGGACTACCCGTTGAGGTAGACAATTAACCTTTCTTAAGGAACCTCTTTGTTACTGAGATGATGAGATTTGATATCATACTTTGGATGGACTGGTTGGTTCACTATCATGTTTTTTATACTATTATCGCTGCATGGTTTCTTTTACATGTCCAGAGGGCAGCAGTTATCTACATATGGATGAGTGGGATTTCAAGGATGGTAGAGCTGGACTAAACCATTATGGGCTAGGTGGAGTGACCACCCAGATCAAAAATCTCTTCACAGATGATCAGAGTTTACATTAGGCTAATTTCCCTCTAGTAGTGGATAATTTTAGGGATGTCTTTCCTGATGATTTTTCTATCTTACCTCTAGGGATATAGGTATAGTTTACTATCGAGCTTATTCTAGGAGCATCTATAATGTCCATTACCCCATATAGTATAGAACAAGAAAATCTTCAGGAGATCAAGAAACAAATAGAGGAATTATAGGATAAAGGCCTTATACAACCCAATACACCCTCTTGGGGTTCTCTTGGACTTTCTTATGATCAAGAACTGATATCCACTAACACGAATAGATGATATCATTTACCAACTCTGAGGTGCAAAGGTATCCTCTAAGATCGACCTGAGATCTGGTTATCATTAGGTATGATTCATTCCATCAGACATACCTCATACATCTTTCCAAAGTAAGTACTTTATTTATGAGTTCCTTGTTATGCTATTCAGACTTATAAATGTGCCTATAGTTTTCATGGCTATGATGAATAGGGTTTTCCACCCATATTTGGACTATTATTTATAGTCTTTGTGGATAACATCTTGGTGTATTCTCACACTCACATCGACCATGACAAACATCTTGAGAATTTTTCTATGTACACTGAGAGAGCATCTTCTTTATACCAAGCATGCTAAGATCCACTTATGGATATAAAAATTTCACTTATTAGGTCATATAATTTCAAAATTAGAAGTATCTGTTAACCCAAAAAAGTTTAGTGTTGTATTATCTTGGGAGCATTCTGAGAACATGTTTGACATACATAGTGTCTTGGGATTGGATGGATATTAAAGGAATTTCATTCAAGAATTTTTCATCTTGTATTCACCTATTACTGGTTAGACAATTAAGGGTGTCAAGTTCATATGGTAATAAACATGTTGGAAATCCTTTTAGAATCTAAAAGAGAGGCTTTTATCGTCAAATATTCTAACTCTTCCGGAGCTAGGTATATGTTATACCATCTTCTTAGATGCATCAAGAATTAGTCTAGGAGCAGTGCTGATATAGGAGGATAGAGTCATTATGTACAGATATTGGTAGTTGAGGTCAATTAAGAGGAATTACTTGATTCATGAACTTGATCTAGTAGCATTTGTTCATGCCTTACCTTGTTGGAGAATATCTATTAGGTGAGAATTTTGTGGTGGACACATACCATATGAGACTCAAATATATCTTTTCTCAGTGTGACATGAACATTAGAAATTACATATGGCTATAATATATACAATCCATTAATCTTGAACTTTCCTATATTCTTAGGAAGAGAAATGTGGTTGTAAATGCACTGAGTCGAAGAACTCTGGAACATGCCATACATGAAGCTAGTGATTAATGGAAGTTAATAGACCTATTTTCTAAACTGTATCTGAAATATCATGATATTCACGAGCAGTATTATCTCTCATCTTTGACAGTCACCTCTTCCTTCCTTGAGAAGTTTAAGGGTGCACTATTTTAAAATCTTGAAGGCTTGGTTCTCCGTGAAAGTATATTAATAGATAACCCACCTCCAGATTGGTCTGTGGATGAAGACGACATCTTACATCTATGTAGACATATATAGGTTCATATATATATGATAGAGGAGTTGATGAAATAATACCATGCATCTCAGTAGAAAGTTCATCCAGGAATCTCAATGATGTATCGATACATGCGATGCTAGTTTTGGTGGCACGTGATGAAATGTCAGATAAAAGGCTTTATTAGTAGGTGTCCAACTTGTCAGCGTGTAAAAATGGAGCACCAGAGACCTCAAGGCTTTTTAAATCCACTTCCAGTCCCGAAACGGAAATGGAAAGTTGTTTATATGAATTTCAATGTTTCTTTACAAAGTTCTTCTAAGGGTAGTGATGATAAAAAGGTTCCCATTGACCAACTACTGAAATCATCCCACTTTATTCATATTCAAGAGACTTTCTCAATTGATTATCTTGGAAGACTGTATGTCTGTGAGATCATATGAATCCATGGGGTACTTCATACTATTGTTCTAGATAGGTATTCTCATTTTAAATCACAGTTATGGAGAGGATTGCTAAAGGATATGGTAACACAAGTTCTTCTAAGAAAATCTTTTCACCCTTAGATAGATGGAAAATTAGAACAGACAATATATGTTCTAGAGGATATTCTCCAAGCACTTTTCTTTGATTTAGGCAGTTCTTGGGAAAAGAATGTCCCTCTTGTTGAGCTTGACTATAATAATATCTTTACCACAACAATTTAGATGGATCTTTTTGAGGCCTTGTATGGTAGGCCATGTCATTCACCTCTATTTTGGCTACAGGTATGTGAGGTAGCCCTACAATGTCCTTATCGCATTCTGGAGACTTCAGAGTAGGTTCAGTTGATCATAAAGAGTACGATTACTACTCAATCCAGGCAAAAATCTAATGGTGATCACAATTGATGACCTCTAGATTTTGAGTTTGGGGATCATGTTTTTCTTTGGGAATCACCCAGGCTTGGTCCAAGAAGGTTACAGAAACAAATGAAGTTGTCACCTTGTTATAAAGGGCCTTTTGAAATTTTGAAGATAGTCAGGCTAGTAGAAAATTAGTTGCTACCACCTTAGAGGTACCATTACATTCACAACGTCTTCCATATATCATAGCTTCTCCAATATCATGCTTATCCATCTCATACTTTTGATCCCATGTAATTTGAGTTAGATGATGATTCTACCTTTGAGGAGTATCTAGTAAACATCGTTGAACAGAGAATGAAGGCTCTCCATGGCTGGTATCTCCCACTAATACTGCTGCTATGGTAGCACAACTGCATGTAAGATGTGGCTTGGGAGTGGGTGGCTAACATACATGACCAATGGTCATAGTTTTTCTAATATATTGTTACTACACCCTTGGAAGGCGAACTCGGGGACATGTTCTTTTATGGGGGGAAGATTTTAAGAACCCAGTTTTTCATTCAGGTATGGATCCTTTAAATTTTGGTCTAAATCATTACATTAGACCTAATATGGATTCATAATGAGTTATGAAATGTCTCATGGTTGTACGGGTAAAGTTCAAAGCCCAGAACCCATCATTTTGAGGAAACTGGAAATGTCGCATGGTTATCGCATGGTTAGAGCACGATTTGCCTATCTGTGAAGATTGCTTATTTTTAGATAGAACAATATCGCACGGTTTTTATACGATTGTGCAACCTACCCATGAAAGTTCCCCTTATTCCTAGGTAACCATGCATGATTTGTGAGTGGTTTTTCAAACTGTGTGGAAATATCCGGCACATGCCATTTTTCTGGGTAAATAGTCCTTTTTCCATTAATGATCTATTAAGCCACCTCTTCTTCCATAATACAGTTTCCAGTAGGATTTGACTCCATGGATCTCATTTTGGAGATTTTTGAAGTCCAAATCAAGTGATTAAAATATATCATTCATCTGGGATCCGATCATGCTTCCATTTATCACATTGGATGCGCAATGGAAAGTACTCGAGTCTGTTTAAGCCTTTCTTATTATCTCTTTCTCTTGAACTAGTTATCAATGTGTGAGATTTTTTTATCATTTTCTCATATCTACTCCATTTTAAGACAAATTAGAGTCCTAAATCAGAGGATACGGATTGTAAAACCATAATGTGGGTGGTATATAACTCATCCCTCATGTTTTTTGATTTTGGAATTATTGTTCGAGGCCCACCAATCTCATCAGCTGCCGTTTATAGAATATATACTATATTCCAATAATAATTAGAACCATATGGATATTATATTTAAATATATGTGATTAATTGTGGTTGTTTACTAACATAACTCCATCCATCCCATGTAGGATGTTATTCCATAATTGGGTTTTTAGTATTTGACATGTTTGAGCCACCATTCGGGTGTGACTTTTCTTGACCCTTCTAAGGGTAAGATTTTCTATATTAAATGGATTTATTTATATTCTGAATTTAATAATGAAAATTTCCATTTATTATCACCACTTTACCCTCCTAAGGTAAGTGCTTCCATGTATAATTAAATATGTAAAGTAAATGGGAAAGTATACCAAGTATATGACTTGACCAGATTAATTATGAATGATTAATAGGTTGCATGTCTGTAAAACCCCTTACCACATCAATAGAAGGTAGTGGAATGAACCTTAATTATAAAATTTTCTTTAAATAAAAATTAATAAAGGTTTTATGCTACACAGCATTACTACATTTATGAAAGGAAAGTCTTGGACCAAATGGACTTATGGATTAATAATGACTTGATTAAAAGGTTGAATGCTACATAACATTATCAAACTAATAAAAAGAAAGGATTGAACCAAATGAAATATTATATGAATTCAATTTTATATAAAAGTTCCTGACTTGAGATCGCCTTCTATTCATATCGGGAATTCCTTGAGCACTTTAGAACCCCATTCTAATTCAAGGATACCGCTTTCTTAGATTGAGACCTACCTAGATCCCGATCCTTGTCTACTATTTGGATGCTAGGTATGATACTATATGATACCTTCAATATTATTAGCGGATACATTGGAAACACTCCCTAAATACAACATTGACAAGTAGGTGCCTTTGTTAAAGACCATCATGCCCAATCATTTATTAGACCCATTTTTTCTTTGGAAGGACTCCTTGGACTCGGTAGGCCTCTCATTGTGGAATGACTTGGAATATGCTCCTTGTATTACACTCTTACCCATTTCCATTATACATTTATTACTGAGTTGGGGACCCTTGAGGTCTACGTTTTTGTGGGTATTACGCAAGTAAATCATTTTTAAATATCATTATAGGTTACCTTGTCATAACTTGGAACGTTCACTATTATTAACATGTGACTTATTTATAAACTAGAAATAATCAATTAATGGACTGGTTATATTCATACGCCATCTGAGGGTAGAAGAAGGTAATTGGTTATTAATTTACATTGTACTAATTTACTTTATATATTCATACTTTCACACAATTACATTTCCATTAATAGGGCCAGATGTTATTTACATCAATGGTGGTAGCCCACATAGATTTATCTCACACCCTTTCCAAGCCCCGTTTGGTACCTGGAGAAGATTGTTAGAATGTAGGAGTTGATAAATGGAAGTATACAACTTCTAACACTTGATTTCATACTATTTAGGATAGAGTTTGATAATAGATTACCGATTCCAAAGCTCAGGATTCTTGGGATAACCTTTTGATTTCCATTATACTTTTGGGGAACATGTTATGAATTTAGTATTCTATCCATGTTTTCTAGTTTTCTATTGAAATGACTTATCATCAATAGTTATTGTATACTTGTATGTTATTCCAGTTGTTTCAGTACTGTTTAATGTTGTCACTATTTTCTATTGTGCCTTATTTTTACTTGTATTTCTTCAGCTATTTACCTCTCTCTATATTCATCCGATATGCTACACTTTGGTAATGGGTGAATAGTCTCCCCACATACAAACCTTAGGCCCTTTCTTCTAGTTAGGAGCCATTATCATTCGTGGAGATGCGCCTGATTCTATGTGGCCCACTAAGCTTCTAGCACCCTTTAAGTGGAATCTGGGTGGGGACATTGTAGTTAATCCTATTTATACACATAAATTTGACAGTTAGTTTATAAGATTTATATTTAAATAATAATATTTTGTTGGTTTTTAAAGATCGATGTTATGTGACCTGTACGCTCTCGAACATGGTGTTATTTTAAAAATATCTAACTATTATAGTTTAAAAGTAAATTTTTTGATTATTTTTAGAAGGGTATTTTTGTTACTGCTTTTTTGAGTGCTTGTTTTTGTTTATTTATTGGGAAGAAAAAAAGGAATTTTTTAGAAAATCATATGATATTGTGGGAGAATAACCAAATTTTAATATTCTTTAGGATTTTCACAATGATTATGGTTGAAAAAAATGGATCTAATTTCTCGATTTTTTTTAAATAATCATGGAATATTTAATTTTACCAATTTGAGTATATGGAAAATAAGATAAGAAATTAATGAGTTGGATGTTCAATAAGAGTTATTTCTTATAGAGATATAATATTAAAACTTTGAAATATTGGGGTTCAAGAAACTGTGAGGGTTGAAAAATTATAAAATAAGATATCATTACTATACAAGAGAAGGGTATGAGATTGGGTGCTATTCCAAAAGAAGTTCCTAAAGCCAAGGATATGTTTTTTTTAAAAATAATCATACCCGAGCTTTCATAATTGATAAAATGATGGGTAAAGATGAAATATTATAAATGAGGAGGTAATCATCTAAAAATATGTTTTTTTCTGAGATTATAGTGGAGAGTGTTATATAAAAAGAAGAAGCAGATCCACAAAGGGTACTATATGCACTGAGTTGATCAGACTAAGTTGTTCAGAGTTTATTTATGAAGTATAATATGAAAAATCTATTCTTGAATATCCAAAGAAGTGAATTATATATATTTTAAATATTATATTTATTCATAAACTAGAAATTTATCTCATATTTTTCTGGAGTAGCATGTTTTAAAAAACATATGCCCCTGATATGGTGCTACTTTGTTTTCTTTGTATCCATCGGGAGAGGATATAACCTATGAAAGAAGTGCATGTACTAGGAATAATGGGTCTCAGGATAATAACCAATGCATCCAATTTTATAAATAAAAATATATTAGAGTAAAATATGAATTATGAGATAACACCCAGATAAAATAATGTGTAGACTCTCAAATTAAGGCAGAACCTCATCAAAACTTGTCTGTGCCATTTTCTTCTTTACTAATTGTTAAAATTGGGAAACGATGTGATTCATAATTGACATGGTCATGTATAAATTTACCATTGAGGTTTATTTAAAAGATTTTTTTTTTAAAATAATGATACACCGATTCAGCTACAGTCAATGTACCTATTTGAAATATTGATACTTTATAGATATTATTATATTTTTTGTTAATATAAAGTGAATCGAATTTAAAGTTGATAATATTTTTTTGAAGTTATTTTGATAAAACCAGATTTAAAACCTTATATCATAGTGTTAACATAATATTGGTCAATTCATATATAAGAATTTTTTGAAAATATTCAATATATTTACATATATGCATTGAATCTAGTTATAAATATTAAATACCATAGGACTCTAATATTATTTTTAGACTATTTTAAATGAATATCGGGATGTTTCAATTTTCATAGTGATTTAAAATATCTAAATATAACAATCATATCTTCATGAATTGTATCAAGCTGAATCTACTAACCCGTAGTCGATGGTTAACTTACTAAATTGGTATAAACTACAAGAGGTCACATCCAGGATTATAAAATAGTTTAGTAGTATTGAGAGAGTAGGTACGTACCAGATTATAACATTACATTGAAAAAATGAAATGAAACATTTAATTCTCATGATAAATTTATTATTTATTACTTTATATCCCAAAAGTCATTCAAAGTTCACTTCTTAGAAGCCCAGGGAAAGGAAAAAAATGGTAAGCTCAATTGATTAATAAAGGAAATCATACAGCAAAGGCCATCATAGAGAAGATTAAACAATAATAATATGTTAGAGACAAAAAAAATTAAACATTCAATATTAATATCACTAATAGAGAATATATCATGGGATAAAAAATAAATATAAATAATCACATGGATAATAAGAACTAGTTTCATAATGATAGAATGAATAATGCTAGATGTCATAGTGTTGTCCTCAAGGCCTTATACTTGGACATCGTATATAAATAGATAACGAATTCACTACGTACTAAATCTAGTTTTCCTTATGAGACATATCAATCATCAAGGGGTTATCAAATAGTTTTCCCACTTTCTCACTTTCTATAAAAAACACAATAATAAAATAAAATAAATGAATAACAATACAACATATAATTAACATAACCATTTGTATAGTAGAAAATGCATATTAAATTTCAATATTTTCATCATTAAGTAAATATAAAAACATGATCATAATAGATCCATTTAAATATAGTAGATGAAATCATTAGACTATATTCATGGTTAACTGGAATAATTTTTTAAGAATATTAACAAATACAATGAACATCTTAATAAAAACATTAAAACGTCTCTTTTGAAGAATAAATAATTTTCCTTTTCTGTTGGATTTTTAAAACAATTATTTAAATACTAAAAATAGAATTTTCGTTAGAAATATATCGAAAGTTGTTTAAAAATGTTGGTAACAAATAATATATATTGTTGAAATAAAATATTATCAAGTAGTAAATGTTAAAAACACTCTTTTTCCTATTTTTTTTAATAAGTAAAAAAATAGGCTTATTTTGAAAATGATAGGAATATTTTATTAAAACATTAATAGGGAAGGAAAATGAACATATAATAATAACTTTATCAATCATTTAATAGTTTATATAAACTTCCCGATTTTTTTGGAGAACATGGATATGGAGGAGAAATATTCTCATCCCAAAAATAAGAATTAAGATATGCTTTTCTTAAAAAAATTCTGGATCATTTTGAAATTTAAATAAAGGAAAATGAAAAGTAATATTTAAACCCACATAAATAACCATATGATTAAATATATACAGTTTTTAGTAGAAAAATTTATATATTTCCCCCAATAGAAACTTATATACAAAAAATTATTAAAAAAATGATATTGTGAAATAAACCATTACATCCAAATTCTACTTGGTCAAACACACTATAATATATAGGGTAATAAATATGGGATTATATTTAATATATATAAGAACCATATTTGGACTTATCTTACAATTCACTATTAATTAATAATTTCTTCTTACTTATTTATTGATAGTTTATTATTAAAATAATTATTTTTGTGATAATAATTTTTTTCCACACACATTTCAGTTTGATGGTTTAGTTTCTTACACCTTGTTAATGGTTTAATCATATATTGAATATAAAAAATGTTATAATTATCATTTTTATACATTCAATATAATTAGAAAACCATTCATTTAAATCATTCTTTAAAAATTAAATACACTGTTTCATAGAGATGGTAGTCTAAACATACACATGAGAGAAATTTTTATTTTTCTAATGGGTGGATAAAAATAAATAAGATGATATTTTAATTTAAAAAAATCATAAATATGTTATATGATTTATATTTACTCATTAGTTCCATCATTATGACTAACCATTTTTAACGTTTTTGGAAAATGAATCACATCACTTCGGGGAGGTTGTAGTCCACAAAAACTCATGAGTAATGCTATCATTTTTCAATATAGTTAAGGGTAAGACGGTAAATAATTAAAAATGTATAGAATAAAAAATATTTTTATAATAATATTATTTATTATTTAATTTCAATTTTTCAACTAGTCATGTGTGGTGCTGATTAAAAATGGAATACATCACTTCATGGAAGCGGTAATCCACACGTATGCACAAGTGATGTTTTCATTTACCATATGATGGAAAATGAGATAAAAAAGGGTTTATATATAAACATTATAAAATTTATGTATATTTAGGATACTAATGATATTATATATTCATATTCATAGTAGGACTAAAATAGTTAATAGAATAAATAAACATAAAATAACTCAATTTGGAGTTATACGTCTTATTTGTAAAACAACATTTGGATTTCCCCTTTACCTTTATTTGATTGTATTTTAATGATAAAATCACCTATAATATGATGGGAGGAATTTAATTTAAGTATTTAGCTAGGTCCTATTTAATATAGTGTGCTAATTATTTCTAAATAAGTGAGGATAGAAGGTCCCCTTTCAGAATTGAGGGGATTGTAACTGTTACAAATATTTTCTTAATTTTAAATATTATAAGTTTCTTACACATGGTAAAGTAACACTAAAATAATTGAATTAAAAGTATAAGTTAATAATTATATAAATACTATCATATAATTGGAATTAATATGATATTTTTTGAACTTTTGACAATGTTTTGACCTTTATTAAACTATTATACCACTTTAATGTGGGGAAACCATTTTTACCAAGGTTATTATTCATAATGACAAAAAATGAAATGAAATTAATATTTAAATTTTAACCCACTAATTCATAACATGAAATCCATTATTCAAGATTCAATTTTTATAAGTTTCATATATTAATTTTAATATATGTGGGGAAAACATGATGATTTTTTTTATAGAAAAATTCATTTTATTCATAAAAATGATCTTATACCAAAATAAAATATAATGCCGATTCTTATGGAATTGATCAGTTTTTTATATAAAATTGATATTATGTTAATTTATAACCAAATAAAAAATACAACAGGGATTTTAAATAAATTAAATTAGAGAAAATAAATTTCATATTTTAAAAAATAATTTTTTTACTATTCATATGGAAAACTACTATTTAAGAAAAATACCAAAAAATATCCATAATCTATTTTTGAATTTAAAAACTAAAAAATGATATCCATTTTATAAAATTAAAATTCCAAAATTTATGAATTTTACTTCTAAATATTTCCATGAACAACTTCTATTATAGTGATAAGATAATAGGATGCGAATTGGGAAATAGTCAGTGGATTTAGTCTTTAAGTTATATAGGAAGATCTCAGGTATTACATTATCCACCCATATAAAATTCCACCATTGAAATTATTATAAATTTAATTTATTAAAAAACTTAGTTAATCCTTTCTTAGGACATTTTACGCTCCGTTTTTCCCTCATATAGTTTGGGATTTCTCCAAAGAAACTTCACCATCCACGTTATCCAATTATAAATACACACTCTCTAGTGGAATGTTTTTTTATAATGTATTCATTATAATAAAATTTAGGTTCCAAATCTGTTCCATAATTAGTGAGTTCATGAGTTATATTTGAGATAGATTACCATAATGAAGAAACATGGAAGACATAACGTAATATAGAGATGTTGGATTGAAAAACAATCAATAGGATAAATCTCGAATTCTCTCTAAAACTTAATAAAGTCCAATGTTCATTGGGCTTAAATTTTCCTATTAATGAATATTATAATTCATTTCCTTGGAGTCATATTATATAAAACATGATCCCCCACTTGAAATTATTGATCTTTTCTTTAATTATCAGCATAGCTCTTTTCCTACATTATGCTTCCTTGAAATTATTTTGAATAACTCTCACTTTCACAGTTATATCCTCAACATTTTTTTGATCTATGAGATTTATTTCCCTAACATTTCATCAATAACTTTGAGTACACCGTCTCTTCCTATACAATGCTTTAGATGGGTCCATTTGGATGCTTGAATAAAAATCTATTATTTTATACTATTTATGGTCGAGGTAGATCTTGATCCCATACACCTTGAAAGTTAACAGATCTTAGTCACAACATGAATTTTTATTTCTAAACATTTCTTTTAAACTTCCAATCCATTTGGGTATGATATTTGGAGCCCAAATAAATATTATTATTGGTATCCCTTTAAAGACTCTTCTAGAATTTTGATGTGAATAAAAGGTCAAGACTAGATATAATTGATATAAGCACAACATAAAGTCTCAAAATTTAATTAATATATATTTGGGAAAGGAATTGAAGGCATAAATATTAAATATCTTTTAATAATTTTGTAGAATTTTCATTCTGATCAATAATTACCCATATAGTTCCATTCTTACAAGGTGTAATCTGTAGTCTAGTTAAAATGTGTATTATAACATTACCCAACTTTTATATTAGTATAGGAGAAGGCTTCATGAACCCATTAAGATGTTTTCCCTCAACCTTTACCTATCAACACACTAAGAATCATGAAACATAGTCCCCATTTTCCCACTTTATACCATCCCACTATAAATTTTTTCTTAAATCCCAATACATCTTTATGCTACTAGAGTGTATAGTGAAATTCGAGTTATGTGATTTATTTAGGATCTACCATTTCATATATTTTACAAATAAAGGATTTAACCTATACCAATTTATATTATTATATTCTCTATGAAATTAATCCATTTTTTGAACTACTATTGTATTAGTAATCTAATTACATTATGGATGTTGATGTCATATGAATTATTCCAACATTGTTTCACCTTGATGGAAATCAGAAGGTTTTTCCATACTGGTGTGATTATTGGTTATGAACTATGCCAACTGATCTAATATAGTTATAATACATTTATCTCCAACTCTATCCACATTGGCTTCATTCATTTCATTGACATGATTGTGAAGGAAATACCTACATTGGTTATGAGTGTTTGTATGATTTTTGTTCATTTCATTAAGTTCAATTTATAAATAATGGAATACACTATATTATCTTATGAAATCATGAATATTGAATCAAAATATATGTTTCCTATGTAAATTAAAATTTCTAGATGAGTTTCTTGGTTATTGTAATGATTTTTCATAATTCTCCTCTGATGATCTACAATGTTATTTTAGATATACTCCCCAAGGTTCTATCTAAAATTTCCTTGATACTAAACACTAACTTCAGTAACCTTGAGTTGGTGACTGACTTTCATCATTTGAAAAAAATAAAATACATTGCGTTCACTAGGATCAAATAGTTTATTATTCTAAAGAGACTAGATACATACACTATTTTCACATTACATTCCTAAAATGAATTAAAATATAAAATCCATATGAAAACATTATTATTATTTATATTATATCCCAAAAATAAATCTACGTTAAAATTATGATACCCCAAGGAAATGGATACATAATAAAGGGTGATATCATATTCTTAGTATTGTATATTGTACAATAGATTCTATAACATAATCAACAATACATGGATAATAAAAATATGTAAAAAATTATTAAACATTTTGTATAACTAATATCATGAAAGGGGAATATATATGTGGATGAAAATGTAACGTAAATAACCTCACAAATAAAAATAACTTGTTTTTTAATGACAATACTCATAATTGAAAACATCATAATCTTACCATTAAGGCATCATGTTGAGACATAATACATAAATAGGTAATAAATATTCCAAATACCCATTATAGTTTGTCTCTTGAGACTTAATGATGTTTTTAGAGAAAATATAATAGTATACCATCTCCCATTTATGTACTATGTCTAATGAATTCATAATATTAATTAATTTAATAACAATATAATACATAATTCACATAAAACTTTTCATTGAAAATTTTGCACATAAAATATCTATATTTCCCTAGTCACTAAATAAAATTACCCAATCATAATCCTCAAAGATAAATAAGTCGGATGGAATCATTAGAGTAAATCCATGTGGAATCATAAGACTCTTTAATAAATCTTAACATAGATTTAAAACCCCTTTATAAATACATTGGAAAAACATTTTTGCAATAACAATAAATATTATTTTATTTCAATTTTTTTTAAAAAACATAAAGAATAATGTGAATAGAGTTTTCTTTGAAAAACTATAGAAACTGGTAGGTAATAAAGATTTCTTACCCAAGGAATATATATTAGGGAGAATTTTATTAAAATAATTTTCTTGATTATTTTAAATTCCAAATAGAGTAGAATAGAAGGTAATAATTAAGGCCCCAAAAATAAAAATAGTAGAAGAATAGTAAAGGGGTTTAAGAGAGAAAGATCAAATAATTTCTCCAATGTAAACTTAAACATAAATAATCCTAAAAAAATGATATTGTAAAAAAATACTTACCACAAACTTCCTCTTGGTCAAACATGCTATAATATACAATTTAATTAATTTATACTTATAATAAATCCATATGAGATCCATATTTGTATTTATCTTACTATATACTATTCATTAATAATATATTTTTACCCATTTATATATAGTTTGTTGTTGAAATATATATTTGGTTTGTAGTGCCAGATCTATATGAGATCACTACAAGGGGGAAGGATGAATCAATGATCTCATTTTAGTTTTAATTTTTTTTTCAATTAATCCAATGTTTCTTGTTAAAGCATCAATCCATTCTTTTTGTATCTCTCAGCCTTGCCTCCAATGAAGATGTAAATACAAATTCACTAAAGACAATGATATACATGGTTTGGAATAAAGAAATACTCATTTTTCATCTTGGTTAATCCCAAAAAATATTATTTAACACTATAATATTTTTAATTAATACAATGGGTTAGATAGAAATATGTTATAAACCCTAGTAGTCATTCCTAAAGTTGTTACTGTATATACCTCCGACAATCCAACTCTTCTACCTCAGTTGGTTATACCCCCAACCATCTTTTTCTCCTTGAGCCGCTTTTCCAAGTGATTATTATCCATAGCATAGGATATTTTTTCTATTCATCCTTTATCCAATGTATAATGATCTCTCGATTAACATACAAGATATTTCTAGATCACACAATCTCATGTACACTCCAATAGCCTTTTTATCTTGCTATTCTTGTTCAATTATATCTGATCACCTATGTCTGATCAATTTCTTTAGTATAACTATATTTGAGATACTCTTTCTTCTTCTGTTGAATTTACAAAGATTATTTATGTGTGTATAAATTCCCAAAATATATAAAATAATATTTTATACTAGAAGGTCCTTTTATAATGTCAAATCACTCCATCTTTTATAATTCTCAAATTTATTCATGCATGCAGGAAATAATGCATAGTGCATGATCATTGTAAAAAACCATTAATAATTATCATTATTTTATTTGAAATATAAAATCAATTTATTTAATGACAAAATTTCTCATGTAACCTTTAAAAATCCTATTTTATTTCAATACCAAACTCAATAAATTTTTGAATCATTGTATATTTGGTTCATGGTATTCATGGGCTTCATGAAAATACGGTGTCTTTTCTCCTACTTGTTATTATGTTGAAGTTCACATGATATGTCCTCATTCAATCACAAAGACATCATGTAATCTAATTAAGGATTATGGGTTCTCCTCTTTCCTCTATGTGAAGATATCATACAGTTTTCTATAGTTCTTTGCAAAAGTTCTATGCAAGATCAAGGCACTATACCTGGGTTCCTTCTCAAGGAAAATGTTTTTCATTGGATACATCACATGAAAATAGGTGTGTACATAAGATCATATTATTTCATTTACATAAAAATGTATTATAGTTCTTTTTTAAGAAACTGAATGGTTCGTGAAACCTATATTCATGAGGTAGATAAAACTGGATCATAGGATCTCTTTCTATCCTTCGTGTGATCAAGAAATCCATATGCTATGGTTGAAATAGAAATGAAATATCTTTTTATATCCCAATTAATAACCACCCTCATCCCATGCTTTTATTTATATAGGTAAATATCCAATTTATGACTCTAATAAGAGCATCGTGTCTGATAAAACTAGTGATCCAAGGAAGATTTCCAACTCATGAAGACATCTATATCTCAATGAATACCGAAGCATTAATATTCTTCATATAATGTTGGAATGATCACATGATCATGTGATCAATTTGTATAATCACTTAGATGATCATGTGATGCCTTAGTATTTTTCACAATTACTCACTTGATCATATGACACTTACTGGATTGATATTTGATAACTATTGTATACTTTATGTGATAAAATATGTAATTTAAAAAAGTTTAACATGATAAAAGATAAATTTTTTTCTTCATGTGATGGATTCATAATTGTGGGATTTCTATCTTGTGATGTTTCTTGTTCTTTGATCACTATCTCACTACTATTTTATGATGCATAGAACATTAGTTGATTACATCATGTGATCACCTATCATGATCATTAGTGGACTTGGATTCATTCAATTCAAGAAAAAAGAAGTTTTATGAATGGATTTAGTAGTTCTTTCTTGTTATCTTCCCTTCTATATGATTAGTGGGCATGGATGAAGTGAAAATATTATTTTTCTCAGCCCTGTACCATCAAACCTACAGTATCTAGAAGGAAGAACTTGTATCAGAGGTTTATGATGATAATAATATGGTGTAGATCATTTAGATCAAATTAAAATCATTCTATTTGTATGTTTTAAAGAAGAATAAATAGTATGATGCATCCCTAGACCTGACATAAAACATGTGTTCTATTTTTCCATCTCCTTTATTTTGACTAATGTTGTTATCGATCGAAGATGGTGGTGGGGGATCAACACCCACACTACACTACTCAAACACGAGCTATGACCCATTGAGCCCCTTGCACTATTCAAATGCACACTCAGGCATGTTCTCTTATGGGACTATACACAACCCACTTCTTACTACCGTGTAGGTATCCTTGATCTAACTCTCCCTTAGGGCGGACCATCAGGTCCCCCATGTGTGGTTGATGGGAGGACTATGGTTTATTCATATTACATAGATTTTATATGTATAAAATATAATTCCAAACATTCTAAAATTCACTTCTCATAATAAAAAATATATGAATATAAATTTCATGAACACATTTAATTCCCTCCCGTAGAAACCATTTTTTGCAGGAATATCTTCAAATACTCATGTAAATATAAATTTTTATGGTCTTAATCAACTTTTATCCATGTTCATTGTGTTATAAACAATGTGAAAACTTATTTTTTTACATGTATTTTACATTCAATATCATCCAAAAAATCATCACATTTAATAAAAGTGGGATTTCTCAAGTATGACATCAAATTACATCAAGTAAGTCTATAAACATTCTTTAAGCATAACCACTTCATCCACCAACACATATTGACTTATTTAAAAAATAAAACCTGGGATAAATAATGTCTACTATTTTTATTTTCTTGTCAATATCAACACATATTATTTAAGTCAATATGTGGAAAAAACCACCCCCTATTTAAAATTAAATACAAATGATAAGCGGGGTCAACTAAAAAACATGTTATCCTCCTTTTTAAAAACATTTCTTAAGAACTTTTGATAGAGGGAGGATATCACATTATCCTATTGGCAAATAGCCTTTAGTTTATCTACTCTAAGTATACAAGGGAAAACCCTCTGTAGAAAATAAGAGAGATGTAAACATGAATGTAAAAGCAATCCATAAACTACCATAATATGGAAATATTCTTAGAAAGCCTCAAATATCATTTTTGGAGTTTCCAAAAACTAGATTTCTCAATGAAATGAAAATTTCTAAAAACTTTAATAAAATATTAGAAATCTATAGTGAAAATAATTAACTCCCACTATGTCTCATATTATCATCAACCAAGAAAATCCCATTAATATATGAAATTATGAAACAAGTATGAATGTGTGGTTGAAGTACCTAAACATCCAATTTTAAAAAGACCTTCAAAATTTTCAATTTCACTATTTATCAATGTTTTTACATCTTTATCTCCCTAATGACCCCCTTCAAGGAAAGAATCAATCTATTTTAATTCCATTCATGTTAGAGAAAATAAATATTTATTTTTGGGGAATAAAGAGTAACCTCTATGTTTCTTATAGGTATCATTCATATAGGGAGCTTCTTCTCAATCTGGAATTGTTCTACTTCTTAGATTTATCAGGACATGTGTCTACATACATTGTTTTGTCAAAGTTTGTGACTGATTTTTACTCATAGGATTTCACTTATTATGTGGTTGCATCTTCCTCTCTTTTAATAAAAAAATTTCTTTAATATTTAAAAATCTACTTCATGCTTTCATCTTGGCGTGGTAGAATTGTTATATGAGATTTTATATCTCACAGAATTTTATCACATATTTCACACTTAAAAATTTTCAAGTCATCATTTATTGAATAATTCTCAAAAAATTTAACTTCTTAAACTATCACCAGTTGATCTTTTATTTCCTCAGTAAGTTTCTATTATTTCTATATGTTTTATCCTTATCCAATTGGTCCGGCCAAATAACTTGACATTCATTCTTGATGTTCACAATTTTTTTGATATTCTCATATAATTCACTGGTGACTATAGATTTCTCTCTCAAAATCCTTATCTTTAAATTATTATTGTGAGAAATTTCACTTGTTGAGATAACACTACAATTATCTTCTTTGTGACCTTCCTAACCATATCTTTCATAAACCCTCTTATAGCATTGAAATTTGTTCAATGTTGAAAGTTTAAGTAATGTCTATTTTATAGGATTCCCTTTCTGATAATATTTCTTCATCCTTTTATCATTTATCCACTCAATCCATGCCTAATTCCTAGTAGTGTCATGTTTTACCAATATGAATAATATTAAAGAAGAAACACTCCACAGCAGTAGTAATATCCTTTGTACCTTGATCTTATAGAATGATAACAATCATACTCTTAAGAATTTTTTTGTTTCCTTTTCATAGATTATTTATGCTTATTTTTAAGAAGAAACATTATTGATAAAGTAATCTACTACTACTTTGTGGAAGATATTTTCTGATATGTTATTTGGGTTATAAAGATTCATTATTGCATACTAGGCCTTCATTTTCAAAAATGAAAAATTTATATTGAGATTCATTTTGTATAGAAAAAACTACTTTCTATGGAATCTTACTCTTAGAAGATTTTAATGATTCCCCATTAATCTTATAAACTTTGGTGAAGTCTTGTGTTATTTTACTTAATTAATTCTGAATAGTAAGATATGTTTATTGCATCCTAGATAATTCTTCATATTTTTCATAAATATTTTCACTTATATCACCCGCTCTATTCTAAAAATCATCCAACTTTAATCTAATTTTTTTATTTTTTTAAAGAAGTTATAATTTCTACTTTTTATGATTTTTCATTCCAGATGGGTTTTCTTCCAAAGTATTCAACTTTCCTTACAAATCAGCTATCTTCATATTATTTTCTATTATTTCATTAAGATTCATCTCTTATTTATTGAAATGTTTTTTATTATTAAAGGAAATATTATGAATTACCTTTTTTAGCCTTTTATTTTCTTTCTTAAGTTGCACAGTTCACACAAGTGAATCTTTTATATTTTATTTTAATATCTATTTAAGTTCAATTATATCCCCACAATCAATAACTTCAAATTAGTCTATAGATTTTATTACATAACATAGAGGACACAAATTATTCATAGAAGATCTTCAATCTACTGAATCACTACTTATTGATCTATAATTATCCATATCTCTTCTCATTATATGTTTCTTTATGGAAGTAGACCTTTTCATATATTTCTTACATTTGATATTCTAGTACTTCTTATCATATTCATCTAATTCCTTGTTAATGACCATTTTATATTGATATTTATTATAAAAACGAATCCTTACTCAAAAATTCCATCATTTGAGTTATCATTTTCTCTTTCGTCTCCACTTTCTCTATTTTAAAATTCTTGGGAATAAGGCCATAATTTTATTGAAGTCCTCTTCAACATCCTCATCCTTAGAAACACTTGATTACGGTTCTTCTTTAGCTATGTATTTTTATTTTGTTATAGCCTAAATATTCATATCATCATTTTAATTATTCTTAAATGTTGGTATTTTTATCATTTCATACTTTATGAGAATATTATGAAGTTCACCTAACGATAGATCATATCAGTCTTCTAGTATAGAAACTTTCATATTAAATATATCTGTAAATTTTCTCATTAGCTTCTTCACAATGGTTGTGTCCTACATGTTTTCACCAAGTCTAATAATGATAATAACAATTTCATTTACTCTAATAAAGTAGAAAAAAGGAATTTCATGATCACCCATTTGGATATGATCAAATTTTCTTCTCCATATTTTCAACTTAGATTATTTGACTTCAATATTACATTCATAACTATTTCTCAATTAATCAAATATATCCATGGTGGTTTCATTACCCACCACTTTTGTTTATTACTTTTCTCATTAATTCATAATGATTTCATTTTTACAATCAAACTATCTCCAAGTTACTTTTATCTTCCAAATAATAGTGTAATTATAATTATAGGTTGTAGATTCAACTATAGCTATATCTCCCACTTCCAATCCTATTGATAGGATGTATGAAATTATTTTATTTTTCCAGCCATGCTAGTTCTAAATATTGAAAATATGAACAAAACTTATATTTAGTGAATTATTATTCTCTATACTTTGTAGTATTTTGGATCTTTTATAAGTGACCTTAGCTTTGATAACACTTGTAGATACCATATTAGTGTAAGATCCCATAGAGTGGGAAGGGGAGAATCAATGAACCATTTTTCTTTTTAGATATTTTTTATTTAAAATTAATTATATATGATTGGTTAAGTCTTCAATCCATTCTTTTTTGTGTCTCCTAGGCTCACCTCAAATAATTCGGTAAATACAAAGTCACTGAAAAAAGGATTTAGAAGGTTTGTTATAAAGAACTTCTCCATGTTGTGTAGGTTGGTCCCCCCATCATGAATTATCCAGTATAATACTATTTATGATTATAATGGTTTTAGTATAATGAGGTTATACACCCCCCGTATTCATTCCTCTAGTTGGTATAGGCTAGACTCCCCAGTTATAAAGTCCTTATTATCATTAACCTTTATCAACTATAGCATGATCTTCTGATATTCATCCACAAGGTTACTGGATTACACCTTATTTTTTATATTTTAAGAGCCTTTATAACTTTCTGGTCTTTCTCAAGTATATCTAATTACCTGTGTCTGATTACTCACTTTAGTGAAACTATACTCGGGATTTTCATGATTCCTCTGATGAAGTCCCCACCTCAATTAATGTATGAATGTAATTCACACTACTTATTCAATAATATTTTATGTATGAATGACCTTTTAAAATTTCCACTCATTTTGTATTCTTGAATTAAAAACATTATTCATGTATGATACAATAATGGATAGTTCTTAAGCATAACACTGAAAAATTTATCATTATCATTATTTTATGTGAAATTTGTAATTGATTATTTTGTTCCCAAAATTTAACAGAAAATCCTTTAAAATTACTCCTTTATTTTATTCCAAACTCTTGAAGGGTAACAAAGATGGCATGCAAGGTGAATATAATTCATGGGTTGTATGCCATGTTTCTCTCCTTTATCTTTCACATGGTCATGTATAATTTATTGTGACATTTAGGAATTTAATCACACTACCTTCTAAAAATAAAAAATGGATTTTGGGTAATCCTCCTTCACTCACATCAATAGATCCTATGATTATCAAGTATTCTTCATGAAAGGCCTTATCAGGATCAAGGTACTATTTATGGGTTCCTTCACATGACATTATTTTTACATAGGATCCTTTGTGTGACAATAAGTGTGTTCAAAAGATACTATTATTTCCTTTGCATAAAAATCTAAGAGAGTTATTCTTCATGAAAATGAATGGTTCATGCAACTTGTCTTATCGAGATAGATAGATCTTCACATATATCCTTTTTGTTATGTAATCAAACATGATACTTTTATCCTTCACATTATCCAGGAAAATATATTATCTATTTCAAAGAGAACAAAGAACCATATTGAATACCTGAATAGAAACCACACTCTCCCCTTTCCTCTATTTTAATAGGCATATATCTATTGTGCACCTATAATGAAGGTGACATGTTTGATAAAACTGATGAGCTGAGGATGGTTTCAAACTCTTTAAAATATCAACATCTCAATGAATATCTAATATTTTAATTTCTTCATACAATTATTAAATTATTATTCAATTTCACGATCACTTCACATGATAACTTCATTGATCATGCGATGCCTCTGTGCTTCGTGTAATTGGTCACTTCATTATGTTACATTCTGGGGATAAATGTTCAACAACCTATGTTTCATTTATGTGATAAAAGTTGCAATTGAGTGAAGATTCACCTGATTAAAGACAAATTATTCTCCATGTCATGGCTTTATGATTTTTGGCATCCCATATTGTGACGTTTCTTATTCATGAATGGTTGTCGCCATGATACCATGTGATCTATAGGAAGTCATATTATGACATCATGCAACAACACATCATGATTGTTGTGGTTATTTGAGTCATGGAAAACATAACGAATGAATGTTTAGGAATACATTAATGATTTATTAAAAGTATTTTTCCTTATATATGATCCGAGGACATGTATGAAGTGAAATTGTTGTTTTTATCTAGCTCAAGAAATCAAGATAGTATCATTAGAAAGGCCAAATATGTACTCGAGGTTGAAGATGATGAATGAATGATGTAGATAATACAAATATAAAAATGATCATTATATCTGTTAGTCTTAAGAGATAATGAATAGTATGCCACATCCCTGCATTACACATCAGACTTCCCTTTGGTTGGGATCTCCCTTTTATTACAATGACTACCACTATTAACCTAAGATAATAGTAGGAGATCAGCACCCGAATTACACTTCACACACACAGGACATGACCTAACCGACCTACTAGACCATCTACAAATTTTGTCCATCATATTCTCTTAAAGGTTTATACATGACCTACTCATTGCCACCACGATGGACTCCTTAATTGGGATATCCCATGAGGTTGATCCTCAAGTCCCCCATTGTGGTTGATAGGCTTTCTTTATTATATTTATATTACAAATAATTTATATGTATAAAATAGAATAATAACCATTTTCAAATAAACTATTCATAATGAAAATTATATGAATATAATTCTATATGGAAAATATTAATTAATTCATTAAATTTATTTCATTTTGCATTAAAAGCATTAAATAAACTTGAAAATAAACATTTTTATGGCCTTCTTTTATTTATCTTCATCTTCATTATGTTGTAAACATTGTGAGCACCCCTTTGAAATTTTATTTTCCATTTAAGATCATATTCTATAGACATCACATTGAATATATTTTGAATTTATCAATAATTGTATCCAATTCAAACAAGGAAGTCTATAAAAATTATCTCAACAAGACCACTTTATCCATAAACACATATTGACTTATTGATAATAAATTCTACCTTAAATCAAGATGAGTGTTAACCATTTCATTTTTCATACAAGTTTTTGTTCCATGGTTCTGGTCCTTGAACCTCATCCATGGTTTCATTTTATCAAGAATGTTAAGAATTTTATAAATAAAATTTTTATACATTTAATATTATTTTTGAAACTTCCATTAAAAATGGTAATGAAAAATGAAATACCTCATTTCATGAAGATTATAGTCTATACAAAGACATGATAAAAATTTCAATTTTTTTATTGGATGGAAAATAAATAATATCAATAATATTTTATTTTCCAGGAATCACGAATAAATTCTCAATTTCATATGTATTCTTTAGTTCCATAGTTATGACCATCGATGCATGGATGTAATGAAAAATGAATCCCATCACTTCATAGAGGAGGAAGTCCACACATACTCATAAAGGACCATATCATTTTGAAAATAATGGTAGGGTAATAAGATAGATAACATCTTATCTATATAGAATAATAATAAGGTCTAAAAAATATTGTATATTAATTAATTAAATATTTATGACTAACCATGTGAGACAACGATGAAAAATTATACACACCACTTCATGTAAGTGGTTTTCCAAACGTACAACCATGAGATGTTCTAATTTATGATAGGATAAAAAAATATGAAAATAGTTTTTGAGTAAAAATAATAATATTTTAGTACATTTTATATGCTGATGTTATTATAGAATCGATGTGATGATAGATTTTATGCAGGTAGTATAATAAATGAGCACAAAATATCATGGTTAAGATTTATTCCCCTTCTTTAGAAAACTTGCATTGGATTACACTTTAAGACTTTTTAGGTTGGTATTTTGGTGAGGCCAGGACCTCTAATACAAGAATGTGGAAGTTGGGAAGGGATTTGGGTAGTTATTAGATGACCTATATTTCTAATTTTTTTGAATAGTCTAGAATAATATGTTCCCTTTTATAAGTGAGGGAAATGACCCATTTGTAATTTTTCATAAATTTTAAATTTTATAAATGTCTTACTCGTGGTCTTGTGGTAGGAAAACTAATAAATTTACGATATTAGTTGATAATGGTATAAATACACTCATCCAATATAAATTAAATGACATTTTTAAACCTTATCCCAATGTTTTATCCTTTATTAAACCGTTTTATCCCTTCCCCATGGTGACAACCTTTTATTTATGTTCCAATTTACAATAACCAAAAATGAAATTAAACTAATTAATAAATATTAACCACATAATTAAAAATATGAAATAAAATTTCCAATATTCAATTGATATATGTGTAAGAAGTTAATTTTAATATAAGTGAGATAAATGAAATGAAGAAGGGTTTTTTAGAAAAATTCATTTTTAAGCAAAAAAATGAAATTATACAAAAATAAAATATAACAATGTTTATAATTTAATTAATTATATAATATTTCATAATAGGGATATTATGTTACTTTAAAAAAAATCCAAAATAGAATGACACTTTTGAATAACATGATTCTAATAAAAGTATTGGTAGTTTTTCAAAATTCAATATTATTTAAAATTAAATAAAAAAATATTTCTAAAAAGTAAATTTTTTTATCCTACTAAAAATAAAACTTTATAAACACAAAAAATAATATAAACTTTAAAATTAGACTTTAAATTTCATAAATTTATTTTTTAAATAAAACCATGTACTATTTCAATTATAATGAAAAACAAATTAGAAGTGTATTGAAGAATTATCTTGGGATATAGTGTTTACATGCTATAATAAAATCATGGATATTACATTAATTTTCTACGAATTTAAGAAAAAATAAAAAAAATTAAATTATAAGAGGTTATTAAGTAGGAAAGATGATCTGAAGAATGTAATTGATATGAAGACCAATGATATGTTACTACTACTATATATTTTGGACATCATACTTCTTGAAGATGAAAAAAATAAATTCATAGTTAAAATTATAAAGGATTAAAAATAATATCTTTATATTGGTTATAAATCATTCAAAACATATTTTTTATGAAATTATTGGTTTTGGTTTAAACACTAATTTTAAACTTGAGGGATTCAATGTAAAGAATAGTCAAGAGACTTTACTATTGGGAAATAACATCATGTAAAGGGTGACACCTTTAATTATTGTGTTACATTTTTGATATATTTAATATATTTCTATCTCAAACATGACCAAAACACAAAAAATACATAGTACCCACACTGAAGAAAAAACTGTAACAATTAAAATTTATTTTGTGTGAGTGTTTATTTCTATTGTATAAGGGTGATGTTGATATTTAAAGAATTTAAATATATTAATTCTAAAAAATAATAGAGTTTTGTTTATTTGAAAATAAATTATAAATTTGAAACAATGATTCATCACCCCTTTCCCATTGTTTCACCTTTAAGAAGATTATCACTTCAAGTGGTATTGTAGTAATTACAAACCTCTGTTAAAGTACTTATATTTATTACTAAACTAATGGACAAAATTAATTTTACTAACATAATTGGAACAACCAATTTTGATGGAAAAATTATCATGGATAGAAAAATATAATTATCCCCAATTTTATCCAACATGGTGTGGAGGTTATTCATATAAACACTATTGGTATAATATCATTTTAGAAAGATTATAGCATTGAACAATATGATAAGATAAATTTTTACTTTTATTTAATGTCAGGGAATAAAATATTAAAGTCAATGTTTGACAAGGTTCATAAAAATTCATGGGACTCAAATCTTCCAAAATGATTTGAGATAATCTTGAAAATATTTTTGAATGGAATGTGAAAGTGAAGTAATTAAATTAAAATATCTATAGAGAGATATTTATTGATGTATGCTTAGTTAATGATGAAACTATAGGTGAATTTTTAAATAGAGTGAATGATACTGTTAGTAATATCATTTTTTTAGAGATATACGATAAATATGACCATTATATTGAAATTAATTAAAACATTTCATTATATATTTAATTAGAAAATTGATCCCTAAAAATAAAAATATGAAATGTCTATTAATGAGTGAGAAAGTATTATTGGGGCTTATGAATTGAGAAGAACACTTATTTTCAAGAATAAGATCAAGAATTAGAAGGAGATAACATTCCAAGAAATGAAAAAAAGGGTAAAATGAAGGAAGGGAAAGAATTTTAGTCAGATAAATTAGAATATTCCAAGGAAAAGGATGTTAAGCATGAGAGAATAATGTCTCTTATTTCCAATAATTTAATAAAATGAAATAGTAATTTTTTTTATTAAACTCCACCCTTAATATTTAAAGTGTAGTACATTTTTTTACATTATAAATAGATATCCAAAAAAATGGTGGTGCAATTTATGATACATAAAAAGAAGATTTTTTTTGAAAAAGGAAATGGAGTAAAAGATCATGAGAAGTTAAGATCCCAATTTAGTGAAAGAAAAGGTTCAGAAGGATAAAATGATGAATGACATTGTGTATAGAAGAGGACAACTTCACCACAAAATGTAG
This sequence comes from Viscum album, assembly GCA_963277665.1. Classification (NCBI taxonomy): domain Eukaryota; kingdom Viridiplantae; phylum Streptophyta; class Magnoliopsida; order Santalales; family Viscaceae; genus Viscum; species Viscum album. The sequence goes on from OY728136.1 coordinate 1,649,948,175, forward strand.
TAAATTAAAACAAGGCACTTCTAAAAGTTTTATAAATTTTATGGCTCTTAATAAAAATATAAAGAAACTTCAATAAGTTAGGAATATGGTGAAGATACCTACAATGAGCATAAATTGAAAACTAAGATAGAACCTTATCAAGAGCAAAAATATCTAATTTAATAAAGAGACCATGTTTCTTGAAAATATGTCCATAGTTAAAAGGGAATGTGGTGATATGTTATTCAAATGATATTCTATCTTTATTCAAGAACTCAAGCATCTCAAGGTATGATATATTAAAAAAGACTCAAAGTTAAAATATTTTGAAGAGAAATATGGTACTAATTTGGAGGGGTTATGCAAAGCACAATCACAGCGTTTTAATGATAAAATAACTTTAAATATGTTGATATATGAATATAATAAATCTATTAAAATGAAAACTAAATCATCTCAAATTTTATAAAATGTTAACCCAAAAATACTGGTAAAATTTATTTCTATGAAATGAGAATATATTATGTTTATTGGGATTAAGCTGTATGAGTTTCATTTTTTATCTTAGGAAAATAAGACCTCTAAAAAGAGAAAATATGGTGGCCCATTTTTAATGAATATATTTTTCTAATAGAATAAAAATGATTGGAAGTTATTTTAGTGTATTTCATAGATTTTATGACAGTCAAATGGTGCTGCAAAAAGTCAACCCGTCGAATGGTGGTCCACCAAAAGATGAGATAGGTGTGACATTTTATGAGTTCATTTGAAATGAAATATTTCCACTGACAGTGAAGATTGAGAAAATGGATGACCATGACAAAATTTGTGGAGCTTATTTGAAATGCAGAGCTGGTGTACTTTAAATCATGAATATAGGATGGGGGTGGAAATCAGAAGAACAATATTGTTTTTACTATTTATATAGGGTATAATCAGATTGTTTGAAATTGTATATCTTTATAGTCACTCTATGGAATGAGGTTTATTAATGATATCCAACACCATCCCAACGATGTTTTAGGGGTGATGTTTCTGGTGTTTTCCCGGATATTGGTTATGGACCCAAAAATTTGATTTAGTGACCAATTTTTTAGTGTTTACAAATGACCAAACCATGATGAAGGTGTTTAATAGCTCAATTCAGTAGTATCATTCAACGTTTCATCTTATAGGAGAACAATAATATGAAAGTCTGTATGTCTCTTATGTTAGTTAGGATTAGCAAGACTTTATAATATTTACATGTATGGAATTAGAGGAGTATAAGATCAAGGTTAGAATGTTTCAAGGAATATATTTCATGTTCTTGAAAATGTCGATTGAGGATTTCCTACCGCCTAAGTGCCTTGATCATGCATTTATTTGATCCAATCTTGAAATAATGAAAATAAAATAATGAGAGAGGTTGGATATGAAATCCATGGATTTTGCAAATTTCTCTTTCCTATAATGTTTCAAATAATATCTAATATGTAAACAAAACATTCTGACTTATAAAAACAGATAAATACATGTATAATAATCCAAATATGATGAACATGGTAGTGCTTTTAAGGGGATTATTTGGAATGAGAATATTGGATGGAAGCACTAATTCAAATCATATAAATGACTTAAATTTATTTATAAGTTATATTGATTCAATGAAGGAGAAATTTAGAGACCAGTTTGGTTAATTTTTATAACCCTTGTAATGACTCACATCATTATGGGTGAGAAACTACCCAATGAATTGAAATATTTATCTTTTGTACAATGTTTTTGATAATTGATACTCAAAATGATATTTTGAGGGTTATATAATCTCAGGGAGGTGTTTTTTGATGTGTTTGAGGTTATTTTTTTGTTGTATTGGATCAGGTGGTGTATCAGATTAGGTCTATGTAATCCCTGATTTTGAATATTAGTAGTTGGAAACTATCGACTAGCCAGGGGTTTGGCACCAATTAGCCAGTGGATTAGGTCAAAACATAGATCCAACAAAAATCTAGTGGGATTCAACCGACTTGCTGGTGAGTGTCTACTATTGAACATGGATGGCTATTTTTGGATTTTTTTAATTTCAGGAAGAATGTGTTTTTTTACTTGGGGGATTTGAAATTTTAGTTGGTTTGAAGTTCGAGAAGAGGATATTTCTACTATAACTCGTTCCCCTCTTAATCCCTTTAAATCCCCATGATGGGAGATTAATATTTCAGTCTTATGATGAAGGATTCATGGAACTATATCAATTTTCCACTCAATTGTTTCTTATATTTGAAGAAACATGATATTCATTTATTTTAGTTAAGGATTTGGTGATGATTCCATGGAAGTATATTGGAATAAATTGAAAATGATGGATATTTTGTAATTGGATCATAGTAGAAGTCTCAAGACACACTAAAAAGCCTCCATTTTCTATTTTCTTTTAGTTATTTATCATTATTTATCTATTAAGATATTATAGTGATTTCGGGGAAATTTTCATGCAATTAAAGTTCTAAATTTGGGGATTTTGTGTTACCTTTGTTTGAGTGTGGGTTTGGATTGTATCACAGATGGTTTCTCATGACTCCAACATTAATGGACTTTTGATGAGTTTGGATCAAATTATTCCCCATTTTATTTTTTGTTATAATAAATATATAAATTTAATAATTTAATAATTTTGGTGTTTGAGATAGGTTCTCATGGATGTGTTGGAGGTAGATATGAGACCAAAATAAATTATCAAAACATTGGTTGAGGTGGATTCCTTGACATTATTTGACTCTCTCAATTATTTGGTACTTCTATTCTTTTGTGAATCCATTAGAATATCGGACTACATGTTTCTAGATTAGTGTGAGTTTTCATAAGGCTGGGATGAGCTCCAATCAACCTAATAGTCAATATTGATGAATATATTTATAAATGTTTCGATTGTGGTTACCTAGTTTAATTAGTATTGTTGTATCTCATTATGGGCTCTCCTTGTGTTTTATACTAGGTTTCAAAGGGATAAAGGTTTTTTATAATAAAATATTAAACAAATAATTTGGATAGATTCAAAAATTTTAGGGAATTGGGTGATTTTCATAATGAGTTTTGAAATGGTATTTAAAAATTGAATATGAATTTTCTAAAGAATTATTTAGGGGTTTGGGACAAGGTCTTAAAATGGGTAAATTATCATATGTTTCCTTTAGAAATAGTTTCTAGAAAATGATATTATCCTTATTTTTAAATGATGTTAAAAAGAATTGGCTTATGGTTTTCTGATATTTTTTTCCTTATGAGGTTGATGCATTATTTTTCAAATCTTGAGTGCTTATTATGATTCCTATTTATGAGTGCTTCTAGTTTGTGTATTTTTATGGGAAATGATACATACATGTTATGTAGGTAGCCTTTTGTGATTTTTTTTTTGATTATTAAATATATTGTTGGCCTTGATGGATGTGAAATACACATTGGAAGTTCATAATGGGTGCTGAATTTGTTTGATATGTGGAATTGAGTCTTGAGGGGCTAGTCCTAGGACTTGGATTGATGATTTTTGAGATAGGACTTGTGGCCTATATTAAATTTACAATGTCTGCTTTCTGTTAACCCCAAGACTTTGTAAGAATGGGATATTTTTCTTTAAGATTTCATCCACATAGTGTATATTGATGGGCTACTTTTAAGGCCATTCCTTGATGAGGGTATTAGGTCACGGACAAATCCAGTAGAGGTTGGGTTCTCTATGTATGAATTGGACCTCCTTCTATAGGATGGTTTGAGGACCACCTTGAGGGTAGAGTAATGGAATGACATGACACATTGATGATGGACATCACTTAAGTAAAAAGTGGTGGGCTAGGGCTCTTGGCTCTATGACCATGCCTTGATCCATTATGTAGGTGGTTGAGGTTTGGTGGATTCTCTATCCTAAGTCTTCAGGTCTGGGTTATATATTATTTTAGTTAAACCTCCCCTATGACTTCATGTATGGGTTTTATTATGGTCTGAGGTGACATATTCCTTTTTAATAGTTACAAAGAATGTTTTTTTATTTGTTATGTTCTGAAATAGATTTAGACATAGTGTTAATGAAATTATTGTATGAGATGATGAATGAGGAGGATCACGACATGGTACCAAGTAGGTATACTTGTATGTGAATTTCATGTTATGTTTCAGGTTTGCGTATTTCAAAAATACGAGTACACCTATTATATGTATTTCATGAACATGCACCTAATAAAAATAACACTCATTATTATTGAGGCATTGGGGATACCTACTATTCCATTGGACTCACCCCTACCCACATACACAATACAATATTTGATGTACATGGTTAGTTATTTTGGTTTTTACAAATGAAAAAGGTATTATGGGATTAGGAAATGGTATCTTCCTAGAAGGTCTTAGAGGCCATGGATTTGATAGGACGGTATGTGAGTTGGGATGGAGGATGGGAATTTATTTTCATTTTATGTTCAATATATTAATTTACCAGTTTTTCATTTTAATTATATGATTTTATGTATCTTCTTCTTACCTATTTTGTTTTATTTCATATTATATATATTTTTACTTCATTATATTCTATAATAACAGTGCCCAGTGAGATATTTGTCTAATTTTTATAAGGTTTTTTGGATATTATTTATACAAATAGTTCATGTTGATTTTTATTATATTTAAGAATGAAACTCATGCTTGAATTTAGAGGGGCTAGTCTCACCATGGTTGTGTTAGGACCTTGACACAAGTTATAAGATCGTGGCATATGGGGAGGCATGCCTGAGGTAATGTGGCACTCCTGATCTGGGTTCCATTTAATAACTTGTGTTAGGGGCTTAGAAAATGGTATTAAAGCACGAACAATGATAATATATTTTAGATCAGGGTGGAGTTAGGTTTTCCAAACTTGGGTGGTAGGTAGAGAACATGCCTGACCTACATGGCATTGGTTGGAAACCAAGTTTTCAAGGGGTATTTAGTTTTCAAAAAAGGAACAATAGGATGGGAAAGGTTTTGTATTTGATTAATAACTACATATGGTATCGATGAAACTAGGTATTATTCAAAGGTATTGGATGAGAATCAGTGAGTTGTTTATGCTTCTTGATAGTAGAATGCAAGAGCCATGACAAACAAGCTCATGGAAATGTTTTTTGATAGGAAACTTCATTAAAGTACTTGTTAATTGGATTAAATTGTAATATAAACGATGTTATATCACATATATTGGAAGTATTTATTATAATAATATGGATACGAATAAATTATTTGATTAACTATGATGTGATTGTGGTTGTGGTTGTGGCCTCCATAGGGAAATAGTTTTAGAGATTTCGGAATTTTGAGAAAAAAATAGTTTAAAAATAAAACTTAATTGGTGGTGTGAGGTGTGTGTAAAATGGGTTAAAATGTTGTATTTATTCAAAATGTCTTAGGGATATGATCATTTTTAAATGTATTGGGTTTTCTTGATTCTGTGAAAATACGAGGAAAGTGGTTATTGAAATTAGATTTCAAGTTCGTATTCGATTTTTTTTTCAAAATGGATTTTTGTAAATGGGATTAACTTTGTAAATCTAATTTGTTTGGTATAATATTTTAGTGATTTTTTTGATGAAAATCTTGAGTTTTCAGAGTTGTTTTGGAAATTTGGGTGATTTTTGGGGTGTATAAAATGTTTTGGAATGATTTTTGAAAATAATCGACCAGTGCCTATATAAACAGGTATTTTCTTTTCTTTGTGTGTTTTATTATTATTTCCCAGATGATTAAAATTTGTGTTTGCATTATATTTCATGTTTTTTTGGATACCACGAGTTGTGGCTGGTAGGTTTCTGTGCTTTTCTTGTTGTGATGTGTAGAGAGAAACCAGTTCTTGTATTGGAAAATTTACTAGATCTTTGATGGTTGGTAGGAAGATACCCAATGGTCACATTACATGTTCAGTGGGTATGTCATATATGTTTCAATGTATCAACTTATTGTGGGACCATGGGTTTTTAATATAAGATAGAGTGGATTGAAATTTTTTGGTAGGTTCATGGATTTTATCCCTTGATGTGTATTTTCATGATTTCACTAGTGGGACTATGAGGTGTGCTTTTGATGGGTCCATAGTTTGGATTTCTTAAATTTTGTTTTTGAGGGGTGTTTCAAAGTCTGGGGAGAACCCCTATTTGGAATCGTCCATTATTATAGGAACCTTATAGAGGGGATGACTATAAAAAACAAGGGGAGTCAGTTGTTGATAATTTGGTGTTTTTGGATTAACCTGTGTGGTTGAGAACCACTTTGGGGTTATAAATCAGGGTCATGGTTTTGCACTAAGTTATGAGAGAGTTGATCACATCCCAATATTACATGTGGTAATGGATATAATAGGGGAAGTGGACATCAAGTGTTGGCTAAATGAAGATAAAAAGATTATACTCTTATAGTGTGGTGAATCAAAATAGTCATGGGGTATATGAACATCATTTAAGGTCATGGGCGTAGTGAAACTTGTCAGTGAATGGTTGAAATTGTAGTTAGATTATATTGAGTAGATTGAACTATTTTTAGGATTCATGAGAGGTGTTGGATGGAGTCTATGTCTGGAAATGGAATAAGGCATTGCGGTTGGATTCAATACCCTAGAATCAGTCTCATCGTTGGAGTAGATGTGATCTCAGGCTAGGTCAGATTAATAATGGGTCCATTATTGGGGTGGAGTTTGTTTCTTTATGTAGTTGTTTAGAATCCAACCAAGGAATTGCATCAAGTGTTAGGGACAAACATTGGTGTGTATGGTTAATGATGTGGAAATTCTATTGGGTGTAAGGTGTTATGGCCAAATAAAGTTCAGGTGCATCAGTGGTGAGACTAAGCGATTTTCAGGAAGATTGGTTAGGGGTGAACCAGATGGTGATATTGTATAAAAATGGAAAAATGAGTTGGAAAATGCATTGGTAATATCTTCCACAATGCTTTTGATGTAGTTTAGATATCTGACTAGAAGTTTTAGTGGAAAACTGCTATATATGGGCTTGGTATGAGAGTTCCACAATGAAATCATGTTGGACATTTTGATATGAAATTATGGGAGTTTGTTCGGGTTTGATGATCATGGTTTGTCATGGATCATGTTCGGATATCTACAAAGGTTTCTGAAGAATAAGAAAAGTTATGGTGAGAGTTTGTAACAACCCAAAACATTAAGAGTCTTAAATTCCATTGGGAATTTGATATTTTCATACGGTGGGTGGGTTTCTTTTATAATTGAAACTTAAAAATAGTTTATGTGAGTTGGAACATATCAAGGAGGTGTTTTGGGTGTGGTTTGAGTCTAATTTGGTGCTTAAGAGGCTCTAGTAGAGTGTTAAAATATTTCTAGGGTAGACCTACTTCTGAATTTGGGTAGTAGTCTTCATAAAGCTAGCTAGTGGTAGTGAAACTATTTTTTTGTGGGTTGTTTTGTGGCCTAGTCGATTTATTTGTTCCATAGGCCACCCAGTGGGCTTTAACTAGCTGGCTGGTGAGCCATTATTTATCATGTGAGGCAATACCAACTATCCGGTGGGGTTGTTCTGGGGTGATTTTAATGGGGGCCTAATGGTTATTTCTTGGAAAACACTCTTAATTATTATTTTTTGTTTTTGGGGATAAAATAAGCCCATTTTATCTAGAATTCCATCCCCTCTTCATTCATTTGAATCCCCATGATGGGTGATTTATATTGGTGCATCTTGATTATAGATTCATTTTATATTATCTATTTTTAAATCCTTTCTTGTTTTTATCATATCCTTATGATTTTGGGTGAATTTAATTAGGTATTTTTGTATTGATTTCAAAAGTGCATGGTGGAATCCATAAAAAATGATAGAGATTTTGTATTAGGATTATAGAGGATTTCCAAAGACACCATAAATATGCCTCTATTTTCCTTTTCTTGTAAGGTACAACAACATATTTATTTTTAGGTTTTTTGGTGATTTTGGGTGAAACTGTCCTTTGATTATAGTTTTAATTTTTTTAATTTTATATTTCCAAGGTTTGGGGGTATATTGGGAATGTATTCACCCGGTTTCTCATTATTTTTGCATAATTGGACCACCAAGTGATTTTAGTGTTTGTTTCTCCAAATTTATTTATTTTTTAAATTAATAAATTACTTAACATAATGATTTTAGTTTCTATGATTGGTTCTTATGGACTTGGTTGGGGTTATTACATGCCTCAGATAGATTATCAAAGCATTAGTTGTGTTTGGGGGACTTGACTTTATTAGAGTCTCTTGGTTATTTGGTTATTTTATGTTTTCATGACTTTATTTTTATGTCTTTCATCTTTTTAGATGACTAGTGTGGTTTTCAATAAGGTTTTGATTATCTCACATTGATCTCACGGTCAATATATATATATATATATATATATATATATATATATATATATTTCAAAATGGTCTTATAGTGGAATCCTTGTCAAATGAGTGGCAGTGGCCCTCTTTATGGGTTCACTTTGATGCATTTTTGGTTATCATTTAGAAAATTATTTCTATTTAATATTTTTTTTATCAATTTTCAATGGTTTCCAAGATATTTTTTTAACTTAATAACCATGATTTTGAATGTTTTTATTAATTTTTTCTCAATTTAAAATTTATAATGAAAATATATTCATACGAATAAAATATTTATTATTATGAATATTAAATCATACATATTTTTTATGAATATTTTGATATGTGATTTAAAATTTTTCAACCTTCTTAGGTGTTAAAAAATTATCCAAACCTAGAATTCCCATCAATAAAGGAATTACCTCCATAAATCGTGTTCATAATGGGGGTAGATGGCCTGAATAACTTTGAGAGGGATTCTCTAGTTTTTGGGTGCATGGGGGGTATTGATCCCTTGATGAGGTGGCCCATGGGGAATCAATCCCATGGGGGAGAAGCATAGTGCACCTATTGGCCCATGTGACCCATATATGATGGGGATCACATATAATGTGTGTGTAGTGTCTTCTGGGAGCCCATACCCACTGTAAGTGGTTTGAATTCTCATCCTCTAACTTTTATTCTTTATTGATACATATTTTTTTTATTTTATTATTTTTTGTGTTCAAGTTCTCTCTATCTCTGTCTTCTATTCTTTATTTTATATTCATTCTTCTAATTTTCTTCTCTTAAATAATCATCTTACCACCACAAACCTCTTGACCAAAAAAATGAGGGTCTAACCTAAGGCTTGGCCCATGGGAGGTAAGTCATGTTTCCATTTCACACTATATTTAAATCCATATGTTTGATTATGTTTGTGGTGAGAAAGAGGGAAGTTCACGAGTGTGGCGATTTCCCACCATGACACTAAACTTAGACTCATGTCTATAATTTTATTAATTCTTTTCCGTAGCTTATAGAGGATTTAAGTTCATTATATGACTTATTTTAGCCATTCAGGGGAAGAAATGGCATACGATGGAGCCATGTATTGGGAGATATCACACTCTTGACTGAGACGTTCCATCAACCTTGATTTCATGAAGATGTGGAATTAAGATTACTAAATGAACCCATAAACCAAACCACATGGGCCAAACTATTTATTTTATAATTAAGTTCAATTATTTCAAGTTTTTATAACTTTTAAAATATCATTTTTCTAATATTTTTATATATTAATCAAATAACAAATATAATTTTTTAAGTGATTTAAAATAAGTGAAAAATGTAGAAATCTTCTACAGGGAGATGAAACTAGGCATCCAGTGCACTGCATTAAGAAAATAAGTTTTCATTTTTCCATTCCCTATGTCAGGCGTGCTATCAAAACTGGCCCCATTTCTAGGGATCTAATTGCTATTTTCCTTTTTTGTTCACATTTTAGATTGTTTTCATAATTTTTATAAACCATAAAAAAGTTCTTTTTCCATGATGTTTTTGATTTTTTTATTTCATTTAAAAAACTACTCACTAGTGAAAAAGGAAAAAAGAAAAAGAAACTGGTTATGATAAACCTACAGTATAATAACATTGAAAATACATTGAGAAATTAGTGAGAAAATAGAGGGAAAATTTTAATATATATTGATATATTGATGAAGCAATAAGAACCCGAGCTACATATGGGATATTAAAAAGATTTGATTGAATTATGGATTAGGCGTAAAAAACATATTGATCTCCCTAAATAAGAAGAGTTGTAACCATTTAATGAAGACTCAACCCAAGTTCTAGAATTTGAAGAAAATATAGAGCAACCCAACTACCAATCTCTATCATCTAAGATCCACCTTCAAGAGGCACTCACCATTGAGGAGGTTATTGAACAAAAAAACTCAAGGGGATGATATTATTTTGAATTATTTATTTCAAATTTTATTCAATATGATATGAGTGTCATCCCTTATGGTTTTTAATTTTCATATTTTTTCAATCCTTTCTTTTCTTTAAAGTAATGTGATGAAATTGAACTTGAACATGTTGGGGGACACACAAAGCTCCTAGACTTCAATGAACTTGGATTTGAGGAAGCCAATGAAGAATTACAAGTTGTATGACCTAAAGAAATATAGATATAGAAATCTCACAGTTAAATGGAGAATTTTGATTTACTTTATTATTTAAATTCCATCGAATTAAAAATACATTATAACACTACTTTTGATATTAATATTCTTTCATCACACATTAATCCATCGCTATAAAATGAATAAATGGTTTCACAAGTAGAAACTGAAGAATATGGTGATTCTTACTTCATCCTACAACCACAATGAATGTTTTAACTAATTATGATGGGGGTGGATATGGTGTACTCTATCCATGAATCATTCCTCAATGTCGACCAAGAATCAAAATCGGGGAGAATCCATATGTGGTGTTTAAATTCAAAGAAGACCAACCCACTATAAAATTGTGGATAATAGACCGTACTACACTCTAGAGGCAGTAAAAATTCATGGACCACATGGGCGATCATACCAAAACGTATACCTTTATTTTATTTCAAGGAATTTACCTTTCAATTTTAGACTTAGGATTATTCTAGCTTGTAACCCCACTCCATATTATCTTTTTGGGCTTAAATGATATGCTCCTTGTGTTTAGTTGATTAATTTTCTTTCATTAGTTCATATTGGATGACAACAACACTCAAATAGAAAATAATGAAAGAGGTCTAATATTTATAGTAAAGTGATTTCAATTTCAATTTGCATCTTTCAAACTACCTACATTTTTTTCAAATAACATTTTTTGAGGTTTCAATAGGAAATCAGATGCCCATGCTTGAATTTATGCATTACTTGACTTTTCTAAGAGAAATGAGTTTCTTAGGAAACCTATGATTCCATTTTTTAGATTCCAATATTGATGAAATTGATTGAGTAAAATGGATAATTAATGTATTGAAGTGATGTATGGATATTAAAATGGGGACTCATTATATGAGGGAATTAATTGATTCATATAAAAAAAATTCCCATACATTTTTCATGATTTGAATATCTAAAATAGATATTAATTGATTGGTTATCATTATTCCTTACTTGTGTGATTTCACCAAATCAAATTTCCAATTTCCATGAATATTTATAGACCATGTAATTTCTATTTTAACCTTATCATATTTATAGAGTTATCTCCAGACATGCCACTTTTTAGAACATTCATTTGAACTTGTCAAAAATTTAACTATGAAAAAACTTATATATAATGATTTAGGAATCAATTTAAAATCCATTATCGTTGAAAAAATCCATTACATTAATCATTTTTAACTATATAAACCATGAATGTAACACCCCAGGTAAATAAAGAATAGAAATATTCATATTTATCCATATTTGTGAATAAATTATTAATATGACTTTAAAGGGGATGCAATGCTCGATGGCGTACCCAACACGCAACACCGAGTTTCTTGGGAATCTTATGTTGCACTCTAATAATAAAATAATATTATTTTAAATGGTAGTTAACATGTAGCCGTTGTATTGGCGGGAATGGATAGAAATAACTAAAATATGATTATATATGTTTTTTAATGTTTTTTTACATTTATCCAATAAAAGCTAAAGGCTTAAAATACGGAAAGAAATCAATTCTAGGCTGTTATACCCTAATTTTCACTAAAGGTTCACTTATCACCTTTTGATGGAGAACTGTCATTAAATATAGTTTTGATCACTCTTATACATTATTTTGGACCAAATAAAACTCTTCTTTAGAATTTGGACATCAAAATTTACTTTGTGTAAATTTTTGGTATCTTTCTGATAAAGTTCATTTTTTAATGAATAGTGTAAAATGTTGTATTTTAATTCAAAACCTCTTTTTAATCTAATTTATTTATATGATTAGATTATCTTTTGAATTGGTTTTAAAGTGAAATTAGAATATATTTTTACCATTTAATCCAATGGTGGTCATTGGAATTAATTTCACTTTGAAATTAGACTTAAACTGGTGTCAATCTTTTGATACTTATTGTTTTATAAAAACACGCTCTTTTCTCTAACAGCGGAAATTAATTATTAAATTAATTAATGTGACTTATATGTTTTGAATTTTGTAAAATAGAATTCATTTTTGAATTCGGAATATCAAAAATATCTTAGGGTGAATTTTTGGTAATTTTCTGAAAAACTTCAATTTTTGATGAATAGTGAAACCACTAAGTGGTAATTATAAAAGCTGATTTTTCGTTTAAATGAAATTTTACCACTTATGTATTTTGAATTTAAAAAATCCGACATACATGGTTGTCATTAAGAAGTAAAATGTGGTTCAATGGGATAAAAATAATTTTTTGGTGAATAGTAACTTATTATGTTTTTAATCGCGTTTAGTGGTAATTAGTGTAGTTTAAGGTAAAAATAATGATTTAATAAAATGAAATGAACTTGACACATGTCCCAACCTCATTGGTTGTGTCATGGCCGACCATGAAAAGCCATGGGTCAACTTGGGGACCCCATGGATTCACTTTTGTTGGGAAATGACATAAATTACTTTTTATTTAATGTTAAAGTGAAAATGACACAAACATAATATGTTTTACGAAAACAATTTTTAAGTGGGGTTATACAAGTCCAAATTTTGATTATAAATAGTCATTGGAAAGATAAAAATCTTTCCTATATCATAGTAATTTTTTTATAATTTTTAGATATTAAATAAATTAAATTATTTATGACATCATAATGATGCAGTGATGACATCATTATTTAACGATTAAAATAAAATGGAATGATAATGTAAAATCTATGCACTACACATGTCCAAAACCAATTGGATGAGTGTATTTCGATTCCTTATCACCTTATCCAAGAATTATATCAATGTGGGACCTTTTGAAACCGAAACACATTTTCAAATAAAGTAATATTTCTTACTTTCCAAAAGTGCCCCTCCTCTCCTCTTATAAAAGGCCCCCACCTCTACCTCTTTTCCCACACTCCTCAAGCCTTTGGCTCGGCCAACCCCTGCCCATTTACTCTCCCCACATCCCTCTACTCATCCTAGAGGATGACCTTTGGTCAGAATCCTTTCAAAGGAAGCCTTTAGGCTCAAATCAAAAGGAGTTACACTTTTAAAGGTAATTCATTCTCTCATGTTCATTTGTTTTATTTTGCTTCTCCAACCCCCTAAACTCTTTTTATTTATTTCTTTTGTAACAACACCAGTATCTTCAATATACTAGTATGTTTTTATAATATTTATTCGAGCTACACTCCCACACAACTACATAAAATTGTTAAAGAACATACGGTTTCTGTGGATGGCGAAATTCTTCCTCCCGAAACGATGATTGTTCAATACACATTTAACACCTTCAAAGGTGGCCATTATGATGTCACTATTTTTATATATGATATATAATATGTTTATTTTTTCCTTAATCTTATGTTTTTTTTCATTTTGGTCATACCTCTATGGTTTCCATTATGGGTAAACGCGATATCTTCATTTAAGGAAGTGCGGACTACCGCCCCCTCAAAGTGATTTGATTCGTTAAATACCATATGTGGGACGTATAAAGGATGGAAGTATGATATTATATATCATATTATACTGGAATTATAATATACCTTTATATAATTATTATTCAATTTTATATAATATGAAATAGAAATGAAAGTAGCGTTCATGCGTACGTACGTCTTACCGTCTCCATGAACGGTGCATTTAATTTCTTACCTCTAAATGATTATATAATGTTATAAATTCATGAATTTACTGGATATATATGACATATATTATATCTAAATCATGAATACAATTATGGATATAATAAACATTTGACCACACGAACAACATGTAATTGTAAGAAGTCCACTTTCGACTTAAGAACCAAATATCGGCAAAACAAATATTATTAACTTAAATGATTACATAATGTTTATGACATGGTAATAAGTGATATAAAAGGAATAATGAACTTGAAAAATGTTCTTAAGGAAGTAGAAATTAACTCAAGTTTATTATTCAGGAGATTAAAGAACGATCGAGTCAAGTCGGACCCGAGGTAAGAGATCCTACAACTCTCTTTCTTTTTAAGTACATTCTTTTATGTAATTTCTTTTAAGCTCATCTTTCTTATGATTGGGATGTTATTTTATATTAATCCTACTGTAATTTTTATGTTCATGTGATGAGAGACCCTATTCTCTCTAATCAATCCTTTTGGAAGTTTTATGTGGCGCCGTTAGGCTGCCGAGTTTTCGTAAGGGATTTTTCATCTCACTTTTATCCCCGTGAGATTTATGCTACATTTGCCACAATTTCCTTTGAGTGGTGTATGTACTGCCCATTATTCTACTATTTGTGTAATATACTTTCGTTTATGAGTTTTTACATCAATGATTTATTTCCCTTCTTTCATGGGGTGTATGTTTTGAAAGATACCCAAGTCGGTAAGGGAACCTTTCACCCTCCTCTTTTTAAAAGACTTCTTTTATTGGGTCTTTTAATTTACATATTGTTATGTTGCGATATGTTCTAATATATCCTTAATGATGTAAATTTTGTGTCCAAGTGATGAGATACTCTTTTTATCTCTCATCAACTCATTTTTATGTGACGTCGTTAGGCTGTCAATGGAACTTCTTAACCCAATTTCGATTTCTTTGGGTTCAACATGTAGTTATTGAATATGTCATCCTTTGAATATGTGTGAATGAACTTTTATTGTTTTACACTTAATATCCAATTATATTGGGTGTATTTATATTTTTCACACATAACTTTGATATTGATTTATCCTTAATTTAAGGATACCTTCTTTATAAGGGATTTCATCACATTTTACATCCTTATTGAGACTTCATTGTTGTTATGCACCAATTCACTCTTATATGATGTATATACTGTCCTTTGGAATATTATATCATGAATCCATTTATTCTCATGATATTATAAAGTTCTTATTAAATGTTATTCCTCAATTATTGTATTCAAGTGTCTCTAATTTTGGTAAAAACCCTTTTGACCAAAATATCGCTTCAAATGTTTTAATGATTTGTTCTTATTAATATCCATGTTTTAAAAATGGTTTTAAGGATTTATTTATATGGATATTAATGGTTTAAAATGTTAAAAGCTTCAAGGTGGTATGGGACACTTTGATTCAAAATTCTCCTTATTAAATGTTTTAAATGGTTTTGAAAATGGTTTTTAATAGATTCATTATTTCAATATCCTAAAATGTTATATTGTGATTGAAATGTGGAAATGTTATGTTTCCTTTATTCATGTTTTATGTGATACGATTATGTTATGGTTCTTGGGAATTGTTATGAAGAACGGGTGGTTCCGTGATAAACTAAGGGCGGGTGAGCCCGATATAGCTCTCCAATGCATTGGGTAACGCGAAGGAGTGAAACGTTAAGGTTTCTCCGAAGAGATTTTAGGGAATATACTGTGATGGGTATTCCAAACGTAACCAAGAGGGTTACTCCCTACGTAAGAATGTTATGAATTCCTCAAGTTACCTTTATGTCTTATGATTTCTATGATTTATTCATGATTTTATGAGGTAGGTTAAAGTGCCTATGTTTTATGGGTAAATTATGATTTCATTCTTATGTATATATGAAATCATGTTTCCTTTCCATATTTTTATATCCCTTACTGAGATTTTTATGCTCATCCCAAGTTTTTGAAATGTTTTTCAGGTCAAGGGAAAGGTACATGATAAGATGATAGAGTCAAGGATGTGTTAAGAAAGAATCCATGTTTTATTTTCAATATGTTTCTGTTGATGGGAAGAATGAATACTGTCTTTTATGTAACCACTTTGTTTAAATGTGGAATGTAATGAATGTTTCATGATCTAATTCTCTAAAACTCTAAACCTGAAAAGATCCTCAATGTGTAATCTTGTAATAACTCAAGATTAAGTAAGGTTTAAGGCTGGGGCCTTATAGTTGGTATCAAAGGTCGGTTTAGATAACTTTAGAGGTTAGGGTATTCTCTAAGCACAAGTGACATTACCATAATGGTTAGGATTTCAGAAAGAGTACTAGTTTTTGATAAAGTGAATGAGAAAGTATATATTAGTTTTTATCTTACTCATTAGTACATGATGGTTATGTTGATATACTCACACTGACCTTTTTGGTTTTAGTAAATGGCTGGATCTAGCAGGCACCAATGTGACAATGGGTTTGAAGGAAACTGTGGTGGTTCTCTGATTAAGAGACTGGATGAGATGGGGGATTCAATGAGGAATCTCATGGTTGTTTTAAACCAACTATCAAGGAGTCATGATCAACCACTTCAACCTTGGTGAGTTCTCTAATGCATCATGTACGAGATGGCCAACTCGATGTGGAAATTCAGGTAATAATTATTAAGGTAACCATTAGGGTTTATATGATCCTTACTTTTGAGGTAATTATGGGTTATTATATGTTATGATGGAAAATGAAAGGCATGAGATAAACTTGAGGTTAAAATATGTTATGATCATCTTTGAAGATTTTATCTCATTTCGGGGATTGTTTTAAGAATTATATAGTTTTGGAAAAAGGACAACACGCAGACCGTGTGACATCCCGTCACGTCAGATAAAGCTGCGGGAATCGATCCCACAACCAAAGTGCGACTGGTATTTATTGCCTACCACTGGACTACGTGAAGTCCCTGGTTAGTTTGACTGATTCTTTTTGGTTATATGATTTTATGAATTAAGAGTAAGTTTATTTTGGGTTATTTATGAAAATGATTAACCTATCATTGAGGATATGTGATTAGGTTAATTACCTTTCAATACGAGACTTTAGGAGCAACTGATGTTGTTTGGAGATAAATGTTACGATTTAACTTGGAAGACTATGTGACTAAATCCTTCAAATATTTGGGTTTCAATCTTAGATTGGATTACTTTGAAGAATTTTATGGACAAATTGTTTATCGGATGGTCCTCGTTGAACTTTGGGTTTTGTTGGAAAAATTTTGGAGATTAAGCATGGATTTTCTTTTTAATGGGTTATCCTTTTCTGGATTATCTGACCTTGTACTAACCTTTTTGGTTTTGCTTCTGGTTAAAGCCTAAATACATAGGATGTACATAGTTATCTTCTGTGGATTAGGTGATTCTCTAGAAGTTGATTATAGTAATCTTAGTGCGAACAAGTCTCCCAAAATACTCGTCTTTTGGAAAAAAAATATGAGTTTGATTAAGGAATCTAGTAAAAGTTGAAAGTCAACATGATAAGTGATTATGTTTCCTTATGAATAAATTCCTCAATACAAAGTAACTTAAAACAAAAATGTTGTCTATTAACTTTTTCTACTGGGGAATCGAATACCGTTTAACCCATCACAAGTTTGTGATTTTCTCATGGTTAACTTTCTCCTAAACGTGTTTTCTATCACTCTCCATCAGAACATGACCCTTTGTTTTTTCCTCCATATCCATATTTTCATACTTGGAATCCTATTATGGGTTAACTCGGGTGACCTCTGTGCTTATCTTTCTTTATTTTAAAGTGGTTGTTTTACCGACTCTTCTTCCGATGCGGGACTTTCAAGGATGTTTTCAAGCGCAATTTTAAAATTGCGAGGATGCAATTCCCAAAAGGGGGGAAGGATGTAACACCCCAGGTAAATAAAGAATATACATTTTCATATTTATCCATATTTTTGAATAAAATATTAATATGACTTTAAAGGGGATGCAATGCTTGATGGCGTACCCAACACGCAACAACGAGTTTCTTGGGAATCTTATGTTGCACTCTAATAATAAAATAATATTATTTTAAATGGTAGTTAACATGTAGCCGTTGTATTGGTGGGAATGGATAGAAATAACTAAAATATGATTATATATGTTTTTTTAATGTTTTTTACATTTATCCAATAAAAGCTAAAGGCTTAAAATACGGAAAGAAATCAATTCTAGGCTTTTATACCCTAATTTTCACTAAAGGTTCACTTATCACCTTTTGAGGGAGAACTGTCATTAAATATAGTTTTGATCACTCTTATACATTATTTTGGACCAAATAAAACTCTTCTTTAGAATTTGGACATCAAAATTTACTTTGTGTAAATTTTTGGTATCTTTCTGATAAAGTTCATTTTTTAATAAATAGTGTAAAATGTTGTATTTTAATTCAAAACCTCTTTTTAATCTAATTTATTTATATGATTAGATTATCTTTTGAATTGGTTTTAAAGTGAAATTAGAATATATTTTTACCATTTAATCCAATGGTGGTCATTGGAATTAATTTCACTTTGAAATTAGACTTAAACTGGTGTCAATCTTTTGATACTTATTGTTTTATAAAAACACGCTCTTTGCTCTGACAGCGGGAATTAATTATAAATTAATTAATGTGAATTATATGTTTTGAATTTTTTAAAATAGTATTCATTTTTGAATTCGGAATATCAAAAATATCTTAGGGTGAATTTTTGGTAGTTTTCTGAAAA
Organism: Viscum album; assembly: GCA_963277665.1. NCBI lineage: Eukaryota > Viridiplantae > Streptophyta > Magnoliopsida > Santalales > Viscaceae > Viscum > Viscum album. The sequence continues at coordinate 1,649,967,064 of OY728136.1, forward strand.
ACTTCAATTTTTGATGAATAGTGAAACTACTAAGTGGTAATTATAAAAGCTGATTTTTCGTTTAAATGAAATTTTACCACTTATGTGTTTTGAATTTCAAAAAATCCGACATACATGGTTGTCATTAAGAAGTAAAATGTGGTTCAATGGGATAAAAATAATTTTTTGGTGAATAGTAACTTATTATGTTTGTAATCGCGTTTAGTGGTAATTAGTGTAGTTTAAGGTAAAAATAATGCTTTAATAAAATGAAATGAACTTGACACATGTCCCAAACTCATTGGTTGTGTCATGGACGACCAGGAAAAGCCATGGGTCAACTTGGGGACCCCATGGATTCACTTTTGTTGGGAAATGACATAAATTACTTTTTATTTAATGTTAAAGTGAAAATGACACAATCATAATATGTTTTACGAAAACAATTTTTAAGTGGGGTTATACAAGTCCAAATTTTGATTATAAATATTCATTGGAAATATAAAAAGCTTTCCTACATCATAGTAATTTTTTTATAATTTTTAGACATTAAATAAATTAAATTATTTATGAAATAATAATGATGCAGTGATGACATCATTATTTAACGATTAAAATAAAATGGAAAGATAATGTAAAATATATGAACTACACATGTCCAAAACCAATTGGATGAGTTTATTTAGATTCCTTATCACCTTATCCAAGAATTATATCAATGTGGGACCTTTTGAAACCGAAACACATTTTCAAATAAAGTAATATTTCTTACTTTCCAAAAGTGCCCCTCCTCTCCTCTTATAAAAGGCCCCCACCTCTACCTCTTTTCCCACACTTTTCAAGACTTTGGCTCGGCCAAACCCTGCCCATTTACTCTACCCACATCCCTCTCCTAATCCTAGAGGATTCCCTTTGGTCAGAATCCTTTCAAAGGAAGCCTTTATTCTCAAATCAAAAGGAGTTACACTTTTAAAGGTAATTCATTCTCTCATGTTCATTTGTTTTATTTTGCTTCTCCAACCCCCTAAACTCTTTTTATTTATTTCTTTTGTAACAACACCAGTATCTTCAATATACTAGGATGTTGTTATAATATTTATTCGAGCTACACTCCCACACAACTACATAAAATGGTTAAAGAACATACGGTTTCTGTGGATGGCGAAATTCTGCCTCCCGAAACGATGATTGTTCAATACACATTTAAAACCTTCAAAGGTGGCCATTATGATGTCACTATTTTTATATATGATATATAATATGTTTATGTTTTCCTTAAGCTTCTGTTTTTTTCATTTTGGTCATACCTTTATGGTTTCCATTATGGGTAAACGCGATATCTTCATTTAAGGAAGTGCAGACTACCGCCCCCTCAAAGTGATTTGATTCGTTAAATACCATATATGGGACGTATAAAGGATGGAACTATGATATTATATATGATATTATACTAGAATTATAATATACCTTTATATCATTATTATTCAATTTTATAAAATACGAAATAGAAATGAAAGTAGCGTTCATGCGTACGTACGGCTTACCGTCTCCATGAACGGTGCATTTCATTTCTTACCTCTAAATGATTATGTAATGTTATAAATGCATGAATGTACTGGATATATATGACATATATTATATCTAAATCATGAATACAATTCTGGATATAATAAACATTTGACCACACAAACAACATGTAATTGTAAGAAGTCCACTTTCGACTTAAGAACCAAATATCGACAAAACAAATATTATTAACTTAAATGATTACATAATGTTTATGACATGGTAATAAGTGATATAAAAGGAATAATAAACTTGAAAAATGTTCTTAAGGAAGTAGAAATTAACTCAAGTTTATTATTCAGGAGATTAAACAACGATCGAGTCAAGTCGGACCCGAGGTAAGGGATCCTACAACTCTCTTTCTTTTTAAGTACATTCTTTTATGTAATTTATTTTAAGCTCATCCTTCTTTTGATTGGGATTGTAAAGCCCCGACCCCAGTTACCCAGAGTCGGTGCGTTATTACATAACATTGGCATGATCACAAGAAAGATGAAATCTCAAAAGACCGATTGGTTTAGTAGCCTTGGAAACAATAGATATATTCATAAGTTTTACATTACATCATAAAATGAAAAACTACTACAACAACATAATGTTTCCACAGTCCACACTATAATCCCCTCATAATATCCCTGCAGGTCATTCATAACTTACATCTTCACATCCTGGGAAAAATAAAACATAGAAAAGGGGTGAGCTCAAATGCCCAGTAAGGATAACAATATAGCAGAACATTCAAAAATAAGCATAAACATTTAAGGCAATGAATTACTAAAACAAAATCCTTTTAAACTTGAACTTCAACATAGTATGGCAAAAGTAAAATGAAATAATTCCATTTACTTATTCACATGGATATTCTACTAATCGAATAATCACATGAAAAAATCAATAACCACTTTCATAATGTTGGAATGTATAATGCCAGACTATCATAACCACATAGCCAAGGCCTCGTGCCAAGACTACAAATAAGATTTTGCCAAGGCCTTGTTCCAAGACACTATTTTGTATCATGAGACCTACCGATGCATCGAGGAGCTATAGCGGGCTCCACCCGTCACTTACTAAGTCCAATGCATTCCTATATGAAAAGGTTTAAACATAACATAAACATTCGTATTAAAACTAGCATACGAAATGTTAATAATTTCACCATAAACTATGAATGGTATAAAAATAGCACATCCACAGTCAAACATATCACAAAACCTTCAATACAATATAGAAGTTTTGTATCATAATAAATCAACTTCAAATAAGCGTAAAATCCATCAAAGGATGTTGACATAGATGAAATCAAAAACACTTTTTAGAGAAATATCTCTTTCTATTTTTGAAATCATTTAAGAGCCATATAAAATAAAAAATTTTCTTTAAAATATTCTTATAAGCTTTTAAGGGAAGCTTTGACGATTTTATAACGGCAGAAAATAACTGCACCCGCCGTATAAGTTAAAAAAACATTCTTATCTTAATTCTGTCGAAAAGGTTAAAAATGACCTTGTTTTAAAAACGACGGAAAGATTCCTTTATAAAACTCTTATAAAAATCCAAACAAGGTTATAAATTACTTTAACCCATATTCTTGTAAATAATAAATATTTTTTGAAATAAATTTTTAAGAAAACATGGATGTGGATGATAAAGGGATCCCAGTAGATTATTACGTATAAACAACCTCGGATAATGAAGAGATTGTGAAATAACCCTTACCTTGTACTTTTCCTTGGTTGGGGTAGGTTAACCTCCTATATAATGGTGAAATAATTTTTATTAAATTATACAAGAATCATATGCATTAATATGATATCATATATGATATTTTAACATTGCTTTATTAATAATATCTCAGTATTATCGTCGTTTCGGGTGATAATCGATTCGTTCTTCTTAAATGTTTGGTTACGTAAGATAGATTATATCTTATTCATAATCAGAATGATATTAACATTATTTTTAACCCTAAAATGAGAATAATACTTGAATGGATACGATGGAGAATGAATCTCATCGCGTTCGTGGAGGCGGTAGTCCGTACGTACGCACAAACGCTACTTCCATTTAATTTTTATTTTAAAAGAATCGAATCCAAATGATACATAGGTATATTACTATTCCAGTATAATATAATATTTTATATATGTTACTTAAGTTCATTAACACCATCCTTTATACGTTCCATGTGTGGTATGAACGAGTCATATCATTTTAAGGGGGCGGTAGTCCGCACTTCCTGAAATTAAATTATCGTATGTATATACAACATGAAACGAATAATGGTATGAAATAAAATGGAATTACATAAGCTTATATATAAAATATATATCATTAATATCATATTTAATTACAGTGCCATCATAATGGCCACCATGAGAGGCGGTAAGATGTATTTGAACAATCATCGTTTCGTGAGGCGTTAGTTTGCCATCCACAGAAACATTATGTTCATCATCCATTAGATGGAGTTGTGTGTATGTGTAGTTTGAATACTTCTTATAAAAACATACTAGTATATTGTGGATACTTTTTTTGTTACAAAAGAAAGTAAATAAAAAGAGTTTGGGGGTTGGAGAAGCAAAATAAATGAAAATAATTTAAGAGAAATCGTTACCTTTAATTTAGGTAACTCACTTTGGTTGGAACCAAAGGACTTCTTGAAATGCTTTATGCCTAAGGGGAAGCTTCAAGGAGGAGGAGAGAGATGTGGGGAGCTTATTTGGGCAGGGTTTGGACGAGTCAAGTGGCTTTAGAGGTGTGAGGAATGAGTAGAAGTGGTCTCCTTTTATAAGGGAGAGGAGGGGATCTTTAGGAAAGAGTGAAAGTATTACTTTATAATATAATTATATTCGATTTATAATGGTCCAAAAATCATTGAGGTCAAAGATAAGATGACTCATATTCTAAATAACATCAACCAATAAGAATTGGACAGGTTTTAGATAATATTTTAATCATTATAATCTTATTTATTTAAATGATTTATTAATGAGGTAAACATTGCATCATTATTTTGTCATTAATAATTTAAATTATTCGATTTCTAAAAATTATAAATAAAATATAATTATGTAGGAAATCTTTTTATCTTTCTAATGAATATTTATAATCTAAAATCCAACATGTATAACCCTATGTAAAAATTGTTCTTCTAAAAGATGTAAGCTTATGCCATTTTTATTTTTATTTTAACTTTATTAATATAATGTGTCCCTACCACATACAAGTGGCTCTAAGGGGTCCCCAAATCGACCCAAGGATGCTCATGGTCGGGTATGTGTCCACCAATAAGGTTAGGACACGTTTTAGGGTAATTTTGTATTATTATAAAATTATTTTTTAACCCTTATTTACCGGATTTACCCTTAACCATGGTAAATAAAATATTTACCACAGTAATTATTCAAAATGTCTAAAAATAAAAGTTACCTATTTACACAATTTGGACATCCTGATTCCAAATATGGAATCCATCTTTCTAAATTCAAAACACAGAAGTGGCAGAAATTAATTTAAAATTAATTCCCGCTGTCAAAACAAAAAGCGTGTTTTTAAGAGGTAATAACTATCAAAAGATTGACACTTGTTTATGTTCGGATTAATTGTAAAATTATGTTCAATGACCAACATTATATTAAATGGTAAAAATATATTCTAAATATACTTTAAAACTACTAAAATTCATAATTTATCACTCTTAATTATTTTGATTAAAAAAGTTGTTTTTAATTAAAATTTAGTAATTTTCACTATTCATCAAAATATGAAAGTTATCCGAAAAGTACCAAAATTTCACCCGAGGATAATTTCAATATTCCGAATCCAAAAATGAAGTCCATTTTGAAATATAAAATATGTATGATTTCAAAAAGTAGGTATTACTATTCACAACGGCTGGTTTAATTAGTTGTGGTGTGTGTTAGAACTCGAGGTTGCGTACAACACACGCTATCGCATTATTCGAAGGGAAGCGTACCGTGGAAGCTTGGGGTGTTACATTCTCCCCTCCTTCAAATAATTGCATCTTCGCAATTTCTAGGGTATTACTGCATAAAAAGACTCGGGTGGTTCTTCATCATAAGTTCCTCGGGTTCCCACGTTGCCTCTTCCATCTTATGATTTCTCCACAAAACTTTTACCAGATGCGTCGTCCGGTTTCTCAGTACTTGTTCTCCTGTATCAAGAATCCTGACAGGCTCTTCACAATAAGACAGATCGGGTTCCAGTTCTAATTCTTCATAGGTGAGTACATGCGTTGGGTCAGGCATGTATTTCCTCAACAGAGATACGTAGAACACATCGTGAACTTTAGAGAGACTTGGCGACATTGCCAATCGGTAAGCTACAACCCCAATTCGTTCTAGAATTTCGAAGGGTCCGATGTACCTGGGACTCAATTTACCTTTCTTACCAAAACGTATGACTCCCTTCCATGGAGATACCTTTAGGAAAACATGATCACCGACTTGAAATTCCAAATCCTTCCTTCAATTATCGGCGTAGCTCTTCTGCCTACTTTGAGCTGCTTTGATGTGATTTTGGATTACCTTCACCATTTCCACCTTTTCCTCCACCAGTTCTGGGCGTACAAGTTTTCTTTCACAAACGTCATACCAACAGGTTGGTGTACGACATCTCTTTCCGTATAACGCTTCATATGGTGCCATCTGAATACTACAATGGAAGCTATTGTTATAGGAAAATTCTACCAGAGGTAAATATTGATCCCACATACCCTGAAAGTCAAGTGAGCAAGATCTCAACATGTCTTCTAAGGTTTGAATAGTCCATTCTGATTGTCCGTCTGTCTGAGGGTGGTAAGCAGTGCTCAAATGAAGTTCAGTATCCAGGGATTTCTGAAGACTTTTCCAAAATCTTGAAGTAAAACGGGGATCACGATCAGAAACACACGATAGGGGTACTCCATGAAGTCTCAAAACTTTATTAATGTATAGTCTTGCTAGACGTTCCAGGGGTAGATCTTCTCTTATAGCAAGAAAATTTGCTGACTTGGTAAGACGATCAACAATAACCCATATTGCATGGTTCCTTCTAGGAGTCTTTGGTAGCCCCATGAAAAAGTCCATCGTAATATTGTCCCATTTCCACTCCGGTATGGGAAGAGGTTTCATGACTCCTCCAGGCTGTTGCCTTCCAGCTTTCACTTGTTGACAAACCATACATCTTGACACAAAATCAGCAATCTCCCTCTTCATGTTGTCCCACCAAAAATGTTCCTTCAAATCTTTATACATTTTGGTGCTCCCAGGGTGTATATAGAAATTGGAACTATGAGAATCATCCAGCAATTCACTTTTTAGATCAGGTATATCGAGAACACAAAGTCTCTTCCCGAATTTCAAAATTCCATCTTCAAACACAAAGTCTCTCAATCTCCCATCATTCACAGCTTTAATCTTCTTTTGGAATTCTTCATCATCGGTCTGAGAACTCTTAATCCTTTCTATTAAAGATGGTTTGGCAACCATTTGAAAAAGAAATGATGTTTCGCCTTCCCTGGTTATTCCCATGTCCATCTTCACTAGATCCATGAAAATTGGATCCCTTTAAATTCTCATATTGTTCAAAACACCATGGTCTTTTCTGCTCAAAGCATCTTCCACCTTGTTTGCTTTCCCCGGGTGGTAGTGTATCGTGCAATAATAATCCTTGAGTAATTCAAGCCATCTCATTTGCCTCATGTTGAGTTCTTTTTGTGAGAAAATATACTTCAAACTCTTGTGATCAGTATAAATCTCACATTTTTCACCATAGAGGTAGTGCCTCCATATCTTCAAAGCAAAGATCACAGCTGCTAACTCGAGATCATGAGTAGGATAGTTTTGTTCATGAATTTTCAACTGTCGTGATGCATAGGCAATTACTCTATCATTCTGCATAAGGACACAACCAAGTCCTTTCTTCGATGCATCACTATAAATAACGAACCCATCATTCCCTGATGGTAGAGTCAATATAGGAGAATTGAATAATCTTTTCTTCAGTTCTTCAAAACATTCTTCACACTCTTTTCTCCAAATAAATTTAACCCCTTTACGTGTAATCTTCGTTAATGGGTTAGCCAATCAGGCAAAATTCTGGACGAAATGTCGATAATAACCTGCCAAACCAATAAAACTGCGTACCTCAGTTATACTCATAGGTGCTGGCCATTCTTGGATTGCCTTGGTCTTAGAAGGATCAACAGAGATTCCATCTTTAGAGACAATATGGCCAAGAAAAGAAATCTCCTGAAGCCAGAATTCACACTTGCTAAACTTCCCATATAATTCATGCCTCCTCAGAGTCTTCAAGATAATGCGCAAGTGATTTTCATGATCTTCGTAGGTTTTGGAGTATACCAATATATCATCAATAAATACCACCACAAATTCATCAAGATACTCCTTGAAAACTCTATTCATCAGATCCATGAATACAAAGGGTGCATTAGTCAATCCAAACGGCATTACAGTAAACTTGTAATGCCCGTACCTGGTTCGAAATGCTATCTTCGGAATGTCTGCCTTCTTCACACACAACTGATGGTATCCAGATCGAAGGTCAATCTTTGAAAAGTATTGAGCTCCATGCAGTTGGTCAAATAAATCATCAATACAAGGTAGGGGATACTTGTTCTTTATCGTTATAGCACTGATCTCCCTGTAGTCGATACATAACCTCATAGATCCATCTTTCTTTTTAACAAAAAGAACAGGGGCTCCCCATGGAGAAACACTAGGGCGAATAAATACCTTATTACTCAATTACTCTAGTTGTTTCTTTAGTTCGACTAATTCTACAGTGGCCATTCTATAAGGGGTCTTCGATATAGGCCTTGATCCAGGAATCAAATCAATGGAAAACTCAACTTCTCGTTCTGGAGGATGTCCAGGTAAATCTTCCAGAAATACATCTACAAATTCTTTCACAACAGGTACATCCTCTATTTGAAAATTCCTTTCCTCACCGACAGTTATTTCATTCTCTTCCTCCCCAATAATTGAATTAAGTTGAGATACTGGGGGTGGATCTAAATAAGAATTTAGTGGTGACGATTCTGCTCTAAAAATAAGGTGTTCCTTATCATTAACATCAAGAATCGTAACCTCTTTCTTCTTACAATAAATCTTTGCATCATAGTCCGAAAGCCAGTCCATACCGATGATTATATCAAACTCAATCATAGGTATGGCGATGAGATCAGCAGTTAAAAAAAATTTATGTGCTCTAATGGGGACTGATTCACAAAACTTTGTTGCAATGATACTTCCCTTAGGAGTTTTAACTGACAACTCCCTTATTAAATCAAATTGGAAATATCTAATTTTCTTAGAAAACTGTGAAGATATGAAACAATGCGATGATCCAGAATCAAATAATGCATTTGCTAAACTTGAGGAGACCATTAAATTACCTGCCACCACGTCCTTCAGAGCTTCTACCTCAGCAGTAGTGATAGCATAAGCTTGGCCTTGATCCCTTGGCCTTTTCTGAGGTAAGTTCTCCTGACGCTTAGGACATGTATTTTCATAATGCCCCATCTCCCTGCAATTGTAGCACTGAACGTTGGTAGCTTCCTTCTTCCCCTTGCAATCACGATCTTGGTGGCCTTTTTCACCACACTTGTAACAGACTCCCATTCCTTTCAAGCAAGTACCAGGATGTTTCTTCCCGCATTTACCACAAGATGGATATTCAACCTTTCCCTTCTTCCCCTTATTTCCATTCCCAGATTGATCATCAGGTCTCTTCTTCTCTTGCTTTGCTTGAAAGTCATAAGACTTAGAGAATTCCTTTTCAGTCTTGATAGCACATGAGACAATGTCTTCATACGATGAAAAGGATTGTGAGACTAATGCTCGATGAAGAAATGGTTTTAACCCATCAAAGAAACGATCAATCTTACTTCTTGGGTTGCGAATATAATCTCCAGTATACCTCGCTAACCTTGTAATGTTAGCCTCATACTTTGTGACATTCTCATCCTCCTTTTGTCTCAGACTCAAAAACTGCCTTTCCATATCCGCTCGATGGTCATGAGGAAAGTATTTTTCTAAAAACAGATCTTTGAACTCCCTCCATTCCATATTTGATACTTCATCATCTTCCTTCATGTTTTGAATCAATGACCACCATTGATCAGCATCTCCAGTGAGGTGGTAAACTGCCATGATAACTTTTTCCCTTTCACTGCTCCCCAAAGCCTAAAATATTTTCTCTAGGGAATTTATCCACTGCTCGGCTACTAAGGGATTTGTATTCCCATTGAACGTTGGTGGTTGTTGCCTCATGAATCGATCTAACATTGATCCTCCACGCTGCGGATCAGGGTGCTCCATACGGGTAAGGTTATTATTCATAACCTGAGTAAGTTGTCCCAGTATGGTGATTAGCTGATCGGAACCAGTTCAATCACCAGCCCCACTATAATTATCTTGACCAGGAGGGAAATCCCTACATGGAGTGCGTGCATTGATAAGGTTTCCATTTCATCCACTAGGCGCCATTTCTAAACAATGGCATAAACTAGATCAGTTTATGAATCAAAATACATAATCCCATACTTATAAAACACTTAACATAAATTGAACTATTTATGGATATAATCCATAATCAGAAAAATGTTTTCTTTGAGGAAGTATATACACATAAACCCTTCATAATGATTTGTAAAGAAAATGAGAGTTATCCTAAGCATATCCCCCGGGAGTGTCGTAACCAAGAGTGCAGCAAGGCCCGTTGTCGTGCACCAGTTCTCATTCGAGTCTAGCTCAAAGCGGTGTTTTCGGGTTTTACCCCTAGGTACATCTGTTCCAGAGCCGCCTCTACCTGCTCGTATCCAGACAGGGATGTATTGCTCGGAAAACTCACAAAATCTCTACAATACCAAAATTCTAGGAAGTTCTTCTATACTAATCCTCAAAGTTCATCTTAGGTCTACGTGCTCTAATCAGAGTTTATCTAAATCTAGTTTCCAAGGTTTGTACTAAACTTCCTCTGATACCAACTGTAACACCCCGACCCCAGTTACCCAGAGTCGGTGCGTTATTACATAACATTGGCATGATCACAAGAAAGATCAAATCTCTAAAGACCGATTGGTTTAGTAGCCTTGGAAACACTAGATATATTCATAAGTTTTACATTACATCATAAAATGAAAAACTACTACAACAACATAATGTTTCCACAGTCCACACTATAATCCCCTCATAATATCCCTGCAGGTCATTCATAACTTACATCTTCACATCCTGGGAAAAATAAAACATAGAAAAGGGGTGAGCTCAAATTCCCAGTAAGGATAACAATATAGCGGAACATTCAAAAATAAACATAAACATTTAAGGCAATGAATTACTAAAACAAAAACCTTTTAAACTTGAACTTCAACATAGTATGGCAAAAGTAAAATGAAATAATGCCATTTACTTATTCACATGGATATTCTACTAATCGAATAATCACATGCAAAAATCAATAACCACTTTCATAATGTTGGAATGCATAATGCCAGACTATCATAACCACATAGCCAAGGCCTCGTGCCAAGACTACAAATAATATTTTTCCAAGGCCTTGTGCCAAGACACTAGTTTGTCTCATGAGACCTACCGATGCATCGAGGAGCTATAGCGGGCTCCACCCGTCACTTACTAAGTCCAATGCATTCCCATATGAAATGGTTTAAACATAACATAAACATTCGTATTAAAAATAGCATACGAAATGTCAATAATTTCACCATAAACTATGAATTGTATAAAAATAGAACATCCACAGTCAAACATATCACAAAACCTTCAATACAATATAGAAGTTTTGTATCATAATAAATCAACTTCAAATAAGCGTAAAATCCATCAAAGGATGTTGACATAGATGAAATCAAAAACACTTTTTAGAGAAATATCTCTTTCTATTTTTGAAATAATTTAAGAGCCATATAAAATAAAACATTTTCTTGAAAATATTATTATAATCTTGTAAGGGAAGCTTTGACGATTTTATAACGGCGGAAAATAACCACACACGTCGTATAAGTTAAAAAAACATTCTTATCTTAATTCTGTCGAAAAGGTTAAAAAGGACCTTGTTTTGAAAATGACGGAAAGATTCCTTTATAAACCTCTTATAAAAAGTCAAACACGGGTATAAATGACTTTAACCCATATTCTTGTAAATAATAAATATGTTTTGAAATACATTTTGAAGAAAACATGGATGTGGATGATAAAGGGATCCCAGTAGATTATTACGTATAAACAACCTCGGATAATGAAGAGATTGTGAAATAACCCTTACCTTGTACTTTTCCTTGGTTGGGGTAGGTTAACCTCCTGTATAATGGTGAAATAATTGTTATTAAATTATACAAGAATCATATACATTAATATGATATCATATATGATCTTTTAACATTGCTTTATTAATAATATCTTAGTATTATCGTCGTTTCAGGTGATAATCGATTCGTTCTTCTTAAATGTTTGGTTATTTAAGATAGATTATATCTTATTCATAATCAGAATGATATTAACATTATTTTTAACCCTAAAATGAGAATAAGACTTGAATGGATACGATGGAGAATGAATCTCATCGCGTTCGTGGAGACGGTAGTCCGTACGTACGCACGAACTCTACTTCCATTTAATTTTTATTTTAAAAGAATCGAATCCAAATGATACATAGGTATATTACTATTCCAGTATAACATAATATTTTATATATGTTACTTAAGTTCATTAACACCATCCTTTATACGTTCCATGTGTGGTATGAACGATTCATATCATTTTAAGGGGGCGGTAGTCCGCACTTCCTCAAATGAAATTATCGTATGTATATACAACATGAAACGAATAATGGTATGAAATAAAATGTAATTACAGAAGCTTATATATAAAATATATATCATTAATATCATATTTAATTACAGTTCCATCATAATGGCCACCATGAGAGGCGGTAAGATGTATTTGAACAATCATCGTTTCGTGAGGCGTTAGTTTGCCATCCACAGAATCATTATGTTCATCATCCATTAGATGGAGTTGTGTGTATGTGTAGTTTGAATACTTCTTATAACAACATCCTAGTATATTGTGGATACTTTTGTTGTTACAAAAGAAAGGAAATAAAAAGATTTTGGGGTTTGGAGAAGCAAAATAAATGAAAATAATTTAAGAGAAATCGTTACCTTTAATTTAGGTAACTCACTTTGGTTGGAACCAAAGGTCTTCTTGAAATGATTTCTGCCTAAGGGGAAGCTTCAAGGAGGAGGAGAGGGATGTGGGGAGCTTATTTGGGCAGGGTTTGGATGAGACAAGTGGCTTGAGAGGTGTGAGGAATGAGTAGAAGTGGTCTCCTTTTATAAGGGAGAGGAGGGGCTCTTTAGGAAAGAGTGAAAGTATTACTATATAATATAATTATATTCAGTTTATAATGGTCCAAAAATCATTGAGGTCGAAGATAAGATGACTCATATTCTAAATAACATCAACCAATAAGAATTGGATAGGTTTTAGATAATATTTTAATCATTATAATCTTATTTATTTAAATGATTTATTAATGAGGTAAACATTGCATCATTATTGTGTCATTAATAATTTAAATTATTTGATGTCTAAAAATTATAAATAAAAAATCATTATGTAGTAAAGCTTTTTATCTTTCTAATGAATATTTATAATCGAGAATCCAACATGTATAACCCTATGTAAAAATTGTTCTTCTAAAAGATGTAAGCTTATGCCATTTTTATTTTTATTTTAACTTTATTAATATAATGTGTCCCTACCACATACAAGTGGCTCTAAGGGGTCCCCAAATCGACCCAAGGATGCTCATGGTCTGGTATGTGTCCACCAATAAGGTTAGGACACGTTTTAGGGTAATTTTTTATTATTATAATATTATTTTTTAACCCTTATTTACCGGATTTACCCTTAACCATGGTAAACAAAATATTTACCACAGTTATTATTCAAAATGTCTAAAAATAAAAGTTAACTATTTACACAATTTGGACATCCTGATTCCAAATATGGAATCCATTTTTCTAAATTCAAAACACAGAAGTGGCAGAAATTAATTTAAAATTAATTCCCGCTGTCAAAACAAAAAGCGTGTTTTTAAGAGGTAATAACTATCAAAAGATTGACACTTGTTTATGTTCGGCTTAATTGTAAAATTATGTCCAATGACCAACATTATATTAAATGGTAAAAATATATTCTAAATATACTTTAAAACTACTAAAATTCATAATTTATCACTATTAATTATTTTGATTAAAAAAATTGTTTTTAATTAAAATTTAGTAATTTTCACTATTCATCAAAATATGAAAGTTATCCGAAAAGTACCAAAATTTCACCCTAGGCTAATTTCAATATTCCGAATCCAAAAATGAAGTCCATTTTGAAATATAAAATATATATGATTTCAAAAAGTAGGTATTACTATTCACAACGGCTAGTTTAATTAGTTGTGGTGTGTGTTAGAACTCGAGGTTGCGTACAACACACGCTATCACATTATTCGAAGGGAAGCGTACCGTGGAAGCTTGGGGTGTTACAGGGATGTTATTTTATATTAATCCTACTATAATTTTTATGTTCATGTGATGAGATACCCTATTCTCTCTCATCAATCCTTTTGGATGTTTTATGTGGCGCCGTTAGGCTGCCGAGTTTTCGTAAGGGATTTTTCATCTCACTTTTATCCCCTTGAGATTTATGCTACATTTGCCACAATTTCCTCTGAGTGGTGTATGTACTGCCCATTATTCTACTCTTTGTGTAATATACTTTCGTTTATGAGTATTTACATCAATGATTTATTGCCCTTCTTTCATGGGGTGTATGTTTTGAAAGATACCCAAGTCGGTAAGGGAACCTTTCACCCTCCTCTTTTTAAAAGACTTCTTTTATTGGGTCTTTTAATTTACATATTTTTATGTTGGGATATGTTCTAATATATCCTTAATGATGTAAATTTTGTGTCCAAGTGATGAGATACTCTTTTTATCTCTCATCAACTCATTTGGATGTGACGCCGTTAGGCTGTCAAGGGAACTTCTTAACCCAATTTCAATTTCTTTGGGTTCAACATGTAGTTATTGAATATGTCATCCTTTGAATATGTGTGAATGACATTTTATTGTTTTACACTTAATATCCAATTATATTGGGCGTATTTATATTTTTCACACCTAACTTTGATATTGATTTATCCTTAATTTAAGGATACGTTCTTTATAAGGGATTTCATCACATTTTACATCCTTATTGAGACTTAATTGTTGTTATGCACCAATTCACTCTTATATGGTGTATATACTGTCCTTTGGAATATTATATCATGAATCCATTTATTCTCATGATATTATAAAGTTCTTATTAAATGTTATTCCTCAATTATTGTATTCAAGTGTCTCTAATTTTGGTAAAAACCCTTTTGACCAAAATATCGCTTCAAATGTTTTAATGATTTGTTCTTATTAATATCCATATTTTAAAAATGGTTTTAAGGATTTATTTATATGGATATTAATGGTTTAAAATGTTAAAAGCTTCAAGGTGGTACGGGACACTTTGATTCAAAATTCTCCTTATTAAATGTCTTAAATGGTTTTGAAAATGGTTTTTAATGGATTCATTATTTCAATATCCTAAAATGTTATATTGTGATTGAAATGTGGAAATGTTATGTTTCCTTTATTCATGTTTTATGTGATACGATTATGTTATGGTTCTTGGGCATTGTAATGAAGAACAGGTGGTTCCGTGATAAACTAAGGGCGGGTGAGCCCGATATAGCTCTCCAATGCATTGGGTAACGCGAAGGAGTGAAACGTTAAGGTTTCTCCGAAGAGATTTTAGGTAATATACTGTGATGGGTATTCCAAACATAACCAAGAGGGTTACTCCCTACGTAAGAATGTTATGAATGCCTCAAGTTACCTTTATGTCTTATGATTTCTATGATTTATTCATGATTTGATGAGGTAGGTTAAAGTGCCTATGTTTTATGGGTAAATTATGATTTCATTCTTATGTATATATGAACTCATGTTTCCTTTCCATATTTTTATATCCCTTACTGAGCTTTTCATGCTCATCCCAAGTTTTTGAAATGTTTTTCAGGTCAAGGGAAAGGTACATGATAAGATGATAGAGTCAAGGATGTGTTAAGAAAGAATCTATGTTTTATTTTCAATATGTTTCTGTTGATGGGAAGAATGAATACGGTCTTTTATGTAACCACTTTGTTTAAATGTGGAATGTAATGCAAGTTTCATGATCTAATTCTCTAAAACTCTAAACCTGAAAAGATCCTCAATGTGTAATCTTGTAATAACTCAAGATTAAGTAAGGTTTAAGGCTGGGGCCTTATAATGAATGACCATGTTAGTTTTTAGTTACGTTTCAACCCATTTTTATCTACTCCTACCCTCCTCATAGTATTTTACAAGATTTTTTAATGTTAAAGTATTGGGGTTATGGGAGTCATGAACAATGGGATGAAATGAATTATTAGGGAAAAGTGTGAGGGTGATACTTTGGGTAAGATGAATATTATTTATTCATACATTTCACATTCACTATCATCCCATCTTGAAAAAAAGGAAAATGAGAAAAATAAAAGTATGGGTTATAACATAGAAGAATAGAAAATCACCATTACTAGATCAATGATTTTTATCATATGTGGTTATGGGGTGGATATGAGGATTATTCTAAACATATCATTCTATAATGAAAAAAATTTAAAAGTAATTGAAAAAAAGTATACAAATAGATTAAAATTTCAAAAAGGTGTACATCATTCATTATGATCTATTTATGATGATCGTACTTTGAGTTATTTTAATGTAGTAGTTGTTATTATTTGAATGGGATAATGTAATTACTCTTTTACTTATCATATCATGCTTTTTTACTTTAGGATATGAACCTCCTCTTTAAGACATAATTTTTATAACATCAATTCCTACCAACATTAAGAATGAGAGTCATTAGAACATGAATTGAAAGCCCTCATATAATTATGATCTTTTTATCCTTAAAATGTGATGAAATTAGTTCCTTTACAAGGTTATAGATAAATAGAATGTTCTAATGATATGAACATAACTCCACTTTAATTAATATAATGAGTTTTAAGAGAAAAGATTCAAATTGAGTTAAGTTATGATTTGGGATGATTAATAATAATGAATTGAGAAACTTTAAGGAATAAGAAGATAAGTTCCACCATTTTCAAATGGGAAAATTAAAATATTTAATTTGATTTTTTCTTTGAATATTGAGAAATTTAATTCAAATTTTATATGTATTTTTGGATGTTTGATTTATCAATAAAAATAATATTATTTTATTTATTTGAAATTTGAATAATGGTAATGTTGGTTCCCTTGGATATTCAATGTTGAGATTTTATGATTGAGGAAAATAATGGTTGATGTGTGGGGATATTTGATACACACAAATTTCATACATAATTTTAAAAAAATTTCACTGGGTTTAAATAGACTTCTGATTTCAATACCCATTATTTCTAATGTTTTTACTAAATGATTGTCAATTTTCAATATGGAATAAAAATAGTTTTAGGTAAATAAAATAATATTTATATTGGATTTGAAATCTTTGATATTGTTTTTATGAACATTTCCCCAAGTGATTTAAATTTTCTCTAAATTTTTAGGTGTTAAAAAAACTAGCCAGAACATATCCATCCCCTCAATAAAGGCCATCTCTCTAATTATTTAGTCCACAAGTGAGAAGTGATCAGGCCAGAACCAAGAGGGATTTCTTTAGTTAATGGGTCCATAGGGGAATTTGTACCATCTAGAGGTAGACATATTATGATCAGTCACATGGGGGAGGAGCATAGAGGGATCAAGAGATCACATGGTCTATGTGTGATATGGACTGCCTATCATGTTTGTGAAGTGTTTTGTGGGAGCCTATCCCCATTTTAGGGTATTTTGATTGTTATCCTGTAACTTGATTTTTATGAAATCACACACCCACAACCATTTTCGATGTGGGGTTCAAGATATTTTGGATACAATTCATCATTTTTTAATTCTTAGTTACCCATGCTTGTTTATAACACTCTACCACTCACCTCCTCTCTCCGCCCTCAAGATTTTTGGTTTCCCTAAAAAACACTCTGGGAAACTCCATCTCCACACCTTGGAAAGGCTGTACTCGAGCTATCATCCCTTCAACTAATATGAAATTCATGGATGATCTTCTGACCCTCTATTGACACTCTTGAATCCCATTTCTATGTTTCATCTGACAATGCAAAGGAAGGATGATAGGGAAAATGTCCATGAACACATCTATTCTCCGTGATGCTTTACTAATTTCAACTAGTACATCATCCAAGCTAGAACTTCTATGAAAACTCATGGACGAATACCTAGACAGATCTCGTCTTCACTGCAATTTAGAATCACCCGAGTTATCCGCAGCGAAGCTTCAAACTCATAGGTCTTAGGGGTTTAATTTTGAATGAATATGTGGGGTGATATTTAATTGTAGAGGTTACCGCTAATGTGTGGATGAGGCTTTCCCTAGATCTATTATAAGGTACCTTTTTTCCACTGCCAAAAGGGAGTCGACACCTAGAGGGTGATCTTACTATGCTAAATCTATGATGCACTTATTATTATTTTATTTTTTTCCCATTCATTTTATTTTATTTATGTTTTTTAATTTAAATCTTATTAATAAAAATAATTCATTCATGTTAATAAAATTTTATTTATTCCACCCATTTTCACATTTTATTATTCCATTCTCTTCTTCTTTTCTTCTTCATTTATTTTTATTTTATTATTTTATTAATCTAACTTCTCTATATTTCTCTCTATTATAATTTTTTTTCATTATACTTATTTTCTTATATTATTTTATCATCATGAAATCATTGTCACTTACCCAAAAAAATTAGGGGCTAACATGAGGCTAGTTCCAGGGGAGGTAAGTGGTGTTTCAATTTTACTTTTTGTGTAAATTAATAAGTTTGATAAATTTTGTGGTGAGAAATATTCAAATGTGTGAGTGTGGAAATTTCCCACTAATACAATAAAAAAAATTCATTTATATAATTTTATTAAATCATTTCCATCCCTTCCATTGGATATAATATCTTTATATGATAGAGTTGAGCCATTCAATGGATGAAATGGAATATGGTAGAGCCTATTCTTGGGGGATATCAAACTCCAGATTGAGGTGTCAAACAAAAAATTATTATACTTGGAGATGGAATTATGATTTTTAAAGGCATTCAACAATTCACGCCAACAAATAAAATAATGGTAATTCATGCATGAGGTCTTAGAATTCAATTATCAAACTAAATTTAAACACAAACAAGGAGAATGAAGGAACCCATGAACCAAACCAAGCATGCCAAGTTCATTATTTTCTAATAACCTTTATTTAATTTCATGTTATTAAAAACTTAATCATTTCATTTTTCCATGTCTTTAATAGAATAAATAAAAAAAGTAGTTTATGTGAATTAAACTACATACGTGAACATCTGAGAAATATTATCAAGTGAGAAGACCCAGGTCATCTACTATAATGAATTAAGAAAATAATTTTTCATTTTCCATGTCATATTATGGGAATTAAATCAATTTTAAAATGAAAAATGTTTTCTTAATGAATGTTAATGGGGTTTAGGGTAATGTGTTGGCATGATAAAAGCTAAACATGATTCCTTTTGATATTCTTTTAAAAAGAAAATATTGAACTGGATTTCAATGGAAATGATAAATGAACAGTTGAAAGTTTATTGTTCCATTCTAACACATGTGTGTGATTCCATTTTTAAAAATCATGAGTGATTGTTGTACTACTTGTTTGTGATAGTTTATGGTTTGTGTCTGTCAATGCATGATGATGTTTGTGTATTTTTTATGTAGACCGTTGATAATTGTACTTGTAGTATCATAGAGATGGTTGGTGCTTATGGAAGTGAAGGAACCCTCTGAGGGTCGAGATGGGTATCAAATGTCTTTGACATGTGTGACTAATTCCCTAGGTTCTAGTTTCTTGTTTGGAACCAATGATCTATGAGATTAGATGAATTTCCTATTTTCTATTTCTTGTGTGCTCTTTTTATAACCTCCCATGATTCTGCATGGTTGGGATAGTGTCATTTTATCCTTACCAAAATATGCAAGGTTGGGGAAGTTTGATGACCATTTTATACTATGGGTATTGGGTTGAGGACCTTTATAGACATGGCATGGGTTGGTGTAAATGAATTAAAACTTACCTTAGTAGGCTTGATTCAAGGAATGCCTAGGGGAATAGGTTGTGGGATGACATGAAACACAAATGGTGTCCTTCCTTCAATTGATGGGGGGTGGCTCTTATATGAATGATCGTGTGAAGATTCATTGTGTAGTTGGTTGAGGTTTGAGCTATGCTTCACCCAAAGTCTTAAAATGTTGGTATGATATCTCTTTGGTGTTAAGATAACTTGAATCCTTTGGTTCTGGTGATCAAATTAGGCGACCTATTCATTTAGGCATGGTTTTGAAGTAGGTATTGTATGGGTTATCATAGAACACATATTTCCATATGGTTTCTAGTATGTATTTTATGGGTTGTGGTACAAGTTAGACCCCATCATGGTGTTGAAGCATGTATGATCATATGTCAATTACATGTTATATTATGGTTAACTGTGTTATATAAACATGATGAAACCTATTAAATTTGTTTTATATATATCCACTTGATCATAATAACACTTACTACAATTGAGGAATTGAGATACTTACATGGTCATTGAACCCCCCCCCCAAACCATTTATATATCATGGGTTTCAATGTCTATGGGTGGTCTTCATAATTTCTATGAGGACGCATGTATCAATAAAGAAATTTTTTTGTAGGTTGAGAAAGTCATTAAATCAAAGAATTAATTTGAATATTATGTGAGTTGGTTTATGGTATAAGTTTTTATTTTCAATTTATGTTCAACATGTGTATTGTCCAGTTGTTACTTTTTATTTATATGATGAAATTTATTTTCAACTACGCTATTTTTTTGACATCATATGGTGTTAGATCCCTACAGAATATAACACACTTATTTTGGCGGGGGGGGGGGGGGGATTCAGGTAAGGTTGTCTTAATCTTTTTTTATTATGAGTTGATCTTGTTCTCTCTCATTTAAGAACACTAAAATTATCCTCTATCTTTCCTCTAAATAGATATGGAAGAAATACATGACCGAATGTATTTTCACTTGGTGCACATATATTGGGATTGTCCATGGATCATGCACAACGATGTGTCTGTGAAATAGATTACTAATTTTTATTACTTTAAAATTTGGATGGATCTCACTAATCCCCTTTTCACTAACATAACCTATTTATGAACTCAACACTCTTCTTCAGTAAGGAAATTATTTCTCCATCTGTTGAAACTTTCTTTATTTATAAAAAAATTGATGTGGACATAAACCAATAGTGGTATTTCTATTTGACACATGAAATGTGAATATCTAGGAATAATGAGACTATTTTAGTGAATCCTTTAATGACCTTAATCATTAAAATTCTAATATGGAGAATATTTTATGAACCATTTATCTTTGGAAAGTTCCTCTAGTTTTTTATTTGTATTGTGTACAACATAATTGTATCACTTTTTATATCAATCCAATGTGTTCAATTAATTATTATATATGCATGATTGTGGAATGTTTATCCTATTTTTAATGGGTCTATTATGCACCATAAAAAAGAATTAAACATTTGGTGTTTCAACCCAAACCAACACTAATCAGGAAATGTTAGTAGACGGAACATGTCCTGGTAGTGGTGTGGACAAATGTTCTATTAAATAGTATTACTCATTTTACATATAATATGGTGTGACCATCCTTATAAAGGAACAACCATTTCTTCCTTTGAAAATTATATTTCCTGGTCATGAATTTTGTGTCGTGGAGTCCGGTGGTTTCTATATGCACTTCTTCTAGTGAAATCAATCCTCTTTAACTACAACTTTTAACTGGTTTTCAGCTTCTGGACTATGTAATGAAGTAAAGTTGTACTACATAGCCAAAATTGTTATGAAATGGAGTCTTATAAGAATTCAATAATCCCAAAACTTTACTTTTACCAATTTCATATCCTCCACATCATATAATGTAGATGCGACATGGATTACTTCAAAACTAAAGGGGTTTCAATGTATCAATATTCATTAGGGTATGGGTACATTTAAATATTTAGTGTCACTGATATACCTATATATTTCATCTATGCTAGGGTTGTTCTTACTACAATGTAGAATTATTATGTAGGGTAAATTTACAACGTATTCATCATGATTATAATACGGTCCCATGCAACAAAGTCCACCATGATATCAAGGATGAGTTGTGGTGTAACCTCTATCACAAAAAACCACTATTTAATTATTCACTTTTTTTTATAATAAAATTACATGAAAACCACCAAGGTATTTGGACAAACATATAGACTATATTAATAATTTTCATTTTGGAATACAAGGGCCTAGTGGTCTTCCGATTTTATGTATATAAGATTTTTTTTGTTATCCATTATATAGATGGGGCACACTAAATTTTGGTTAGATTCAGTGATGACGATCAGTATTTAATTTATATGGTATAGTCTACCTATGACCATGTTATGCCATCAACACTAGTTGGTAGCCTTGGGTGTATGGTGTGGAATTTCTGAGGACACATGGTTTTCCACACTCTGGTGTCATTTGGTCAAATCAGGCTAGGTAATTAAAACTCTATTCTCCCCTAGATTAATGGTATCAGATGATTACTATTGTGAGTAAATTTATTAAAAATTTAGGATTTAGGTTTATATAAATTCACTATTTGATCTTGAAAGAGGTGGTTTATTAGAAGTTCTTAGAATCATTTATAAATTAATAAAATATATAATGATGAGGATGTTCAACTCTGTAGAAAAGTCACAATAAAGGGAAAATAATAAGGATATAGAGCTAGAGTAACTTGGTGGATGGTTCTCCACTTTGTGGGAATAATGGGAGAAAATGTTCCCCAAATAAATATTTTAATGAGTAAACCAAATAATATGGAAGGTAAACTTCTAGTAGTAGGTTCGTGAGTCCTATATCAAAATATATGACAAAATTTATCCTATGTGCTTCTTGTTCATTGGGGACTTCGATGATAGACTTATGATATTCATCCCAATCAACAAATGGTAAAGGAAGTACGAGGAATTATACTTTCATAAGGTATGGAAAGTTACATATTTTACATTCCAAATATCCCAATATAGTTTTAAAATTTTATGTATTGATTTAGAAATGGAATATGAGGAAACTGTAGTATAAGGATGAGTGAAAGATAATAGTGGTTATATTATAGAGGTGATTATGAAAGTAGGTAGTTCTAGAGGTCATGATAATGGAAGGGGATTAATTTAGAGAATACCATTGCAAGGACTTCATAACATAAATAAGTATAGAGATTATGAATTTAAAATTGGTGGAGGAGTATGTGATTATAAAGATTCATGTGTGGTTTTATAAATTTTTTTGGGGGAAACGGTGAACTATGTGATGTATTTATTCAATTCTTGTTTACATTCTTCATGTGGATAACAACTTTTGGAATTAAATTTGTATGAAATAAGGATTGATTTATACCAACATAAAATATTTACAAAACTCACCTATATCTATGTTGATGTGATGTAATGAGATAAGAAAAGGTAAAGTCTTAAGCATGTATCTTTATTGGATATGGTAATGAAGTGTCTGGATTTTAACACTAGGATAATTATTCTCATAATGTCATCAGAAGTGGGAATGTGGTCTTTAATGAAGGGTTTATATGTATGTATTAGTACCTAAAATACATTACCAATGGAATTTAGGTGTCATGGGAATATAAGGCTAAGCTGGATGGGTATCCAAAAGAAATGGATGTCATAGAAAATCCTGTTAGAATATTAATATCATAATATATAGTCCATTCAATGGACGTACCTGAATATAGTCAAATTATGATGGTGTTTCCCAGTCTAGATATACTAGAGTTTTTATGGTATATAAAATCATGAGAACCATAGGTGAAAACAATATAAGATGTAGTAATAAAAGGATCTCAACCATGAATATTCCATAGAGATCTACCAGAGTGAGTTTCCCAATGAAGTGATACAAAGGTATCTTTCACCATTTTCCACCAATATAGGATATGAATCCATAGAACCTAGAAGAGGAAAATATTTTAAATTTCTCTAAATATTCTAAGTGATAAATGAGGGATTAACATAAATTCATCTTTAGTTCTAGACCATAAGACCTAATGGAAAGATCCATTGGAAAAAAAATTCCTAAAAATACATGGGTTCATTATCTTAAAGAGAAGGAATATTGTAAGCAGTTGTATAATTACACTCTAGTCATGAATGTTTTTTATAAAATGGAATTTTTGGATTTATTATATATAATTTCATGAATAGATAAGAATATAACTCTTTAGAGGGTATTAAAAAATTTTCTAATGGAATTCAGCTTGAACTACTGAATATGTTGAAATAATATATTTATAGTGTATCAGATAGAGAAATTTAAATGGAATAATTAGTTGGTTTCATAGATCATTGGAATTAGGGATTATGTAACAAATCCAAAAAATAATTTATTATTTAAATCAATAACAATGAAATTGGAAATAAAATCTTAATAATACTATTAAAGGGAAAAAGGTCATCCAATGAAATGTTTTTCATTATTAATTTCAAATGTAGTTTAGTGATGATAGTATTTTGAACCCACTTCTATATGTTAATGAAATTTTGGTTATAAAAATGTCTAAGGAAAAAATAAATGAGTTTAAATATAAGTTACATAGAATGTTTTAGATGATGGACCTCGATATAGAGAAATTTCATTTTGGGATGACAATTTAAAGATGACTATTTTTTTATAAATTCTTAGTGACTTAGACTGATTAGATTAAAAAAAATAGTGGATTGTTTTAATATTATTCTAGTGAATGTAATGACCATACCAATGGAAAATAAATTTGACCATATCAATGATAAGTAACCATGAATAGAAACCAAAGTTGAGTTTATGGAAAAGGTTTTGTATACATAACTAAAAATATGTTTTATATACACCATGGTTTATATTCATCCAAATATTGTAAAAATTATGGTAGTTGTCATTTTTTATGTTGAACTGAAAAATAGAGCATTGGGTGGACATGAAGTGGATTATTTTGTATGTTAAGGGTTATGAAATCCTGAAAATTTCCTCTAGAACTGATGATCCATTGATTTTTTTGAAACATCAATTTTTTTGATATTATAAAACATAGAAGATAACTTTTAGATATGTTTCTACTTTTAGTGGAAACAAAATGATTTATATATGAAAAAAATCAACTTGTAGTTGTACTCTCAATAATTAAAGTAGAATATAATTCCTTAAAGGGAGATGAGAGCTATTTGGTCTAGCCGAAGGGGTATCTAAGAGATCTTATAAAGAGATGGAAAGATAGAATGTCATTATCTGATTTCTTGATCATGATTAACTTTTCTAAAAATCTAATATTTCATAACTGTATGACTCACATTAATTAGAAATATCTCTACATCCAATAGTTATTAGAACATCAAGTGGTGGATATATATAAAATTTAATGTATTAAAAACAAGATAATCATGTTGAAAAAGATTGTATCCCATGATATACCACGTCAGTGCTACACCTAGGTAAGTCTGGGATGTATAGAATAAATCTAAGGAACTACGTACATTCTTAAAAGAAATTTCAATGTAAAGAATTTGGTATGTGTGGAAAATAGAGGATAAGTTAGTCAAAAAACATGAAAATAAATTTCAAGTAGATAATTTTTGAGATCAACATATGAATGAATCATTTTAATAACAAGAAAACTCAGACTACAGGGTAGAAAAAATTTTATGGAATAATTTCTAATGACTAGATGATGGTGATGGATAAATAGTGGACAAAAGTCAGTTTACTAAAAGTTATAATTATTATGTGTAATGAGTGGTGCTTCATAAGTCTATCTTATTGGAAGACGGTTCTATGTAAGATTAGGATAGAGTCACATCCTATGAGTTTGTTCAATGTGTGAAAATACCACTAAATGAGAAATTTAAGGTGGGGAATAGCCTTAATTGAATGGAAGGATCTTCAGTGAAACTCAGTGTTGGTGGACTCGAGCTAGTGAATATAGGATAGTAAAGTCAACTAGAAGTAATGATTGGGTTTTACTATTTAATTATATTGTAATCATAATGTTTCAAATAGTCAATCTTTGTAATCACTATATATAATCCATTAACTCAATGTAAAGAGACCTTCCCACATATGAGGTTATATAATTCTAAGCCATGTAATACTGTTTTTTAATTGTTCCTTTTGTTTTTAAATAAGTTATATTCAAATTAACAATTAATTTAATTTCAAAAAGTGTCGGTATCATGCGATGTCTCCCCTTATCATGTGAAGAATCATTCCGTCATTTAAGAATTTTGACCTTTAATATGACCATTAAAAGATTCATAATAAAATATTTTATTTCAAACTAAGTACCAAAACCATTCACATGTGATTAACTATTTCATTCAAAATTTGAGTCACTCATATGTTATGCATAAGACTTTTGTATATGATGAAAACAAATTTCATGTGAGAACAAAAATCTTTCATATGAAATTTGAATTCTTTAATAACGTATTCAAAATTTTTAACATGAACTCAACATATAGAAATATTATACCAACAAATCATAGATATTTCATATGAATTCATGATTATCCTTTATATATTAGACTCATAAATTTAATACTTCATCGATTAAATTTATAATTTGTTCATAACACCTCATCATGTTCAAAATCATTGTGAATCACAAAAAAATACATCAAGAACCAAAAATATTATTCCAATAAATCCAAAAATCCATGGGCTTCATTAATCTCCTCCATGTTTATTTATTAGTCCCATTTAATATGTTGTCTACCACTTTCAAACCACATTAACTACCTTTTAAAACTCATCAAAATCATCATTTATTTCAGTTGTAACAATATTAACTCACCCAAGAATTATTAAATCAAATCCTATCTCATATAATATGAATATTAAAACTACAACACTTGATAATTTAGTGTTTTTGAGACAATTCCATACCTCAATGACAAGAAATATTATGTTAATTATTTCAAATGGATTTCCCTCCAACTCATCAGGAATTCACCCCCTTTCTCAATAACTAAAGCTTTTTTTACTAAGTAACTTTGTATAACATTTCTCACTACCTTTTAAACAAGGATTATACATTTCTAACAAGAAGTATTTTACTTTAAAAAATAAGATAAAGAGTTTTACACTATCTTTTCACCCTTAGGATATGTAATCTAAAGCCTTGGGGGGGGGTTTATTGATTTGGAGAGAGGATTAGGAAAACAATTAATCTTTATCCTCAAATCACATAACCTCTCCTACAACATTACTATGGTAAAAAATATATTCAATTTTATTTGTAGTAATTATTTTTTCAATATTTAAATTAGTAATAATTTTTTTATATATAAAATTATATCTAATGTTAATTTTATTTGATATTGAGTTATAAACTATATTTTTTGAGAGATCTATAACAATTTTATTATCATAATAAATATATAGTATCTTTTTAACCATGACTCTCAAGTCTTCCGATTTCAATTTTATCCATGACATCTATAAGGAAGCATGTGTGGCTACGGAGTATCAAGATTTAGTAACAATAAATGTTACTAAATTATACTTATTATAATTCTATTTTTCTTAATTATCCCCAAGAAATAATTCTCCAATTAATGTATATTTTTAATCAATGAAATATCCAACCCAATTCACATCTAGAAAACCCAAAAATAAAAAATTAGATTATGTTTTATGGAGTATGCTAATGTATAATGTAATTTTAACACATCTCAAGATTCTTTTGGATGAAAACATGTGAGACAATTTTGGATAACTTTGAAATATTGATCTTATAGCCAAAAATAAAATAAAATATATGATATGGAATGTGTAAAATAATGAAGACCACCACTGATTTTTTGAATTATATTTGATTAAAACTGTAAAAAATTAATCTTTAGAAAATTAAGTTCAATAAATTATTACTATGGAGAGTTCATGGAAATTATTCATTCCAAATATATTCATGAATTCCTTGTAAAATTTATCTAGGGATTAGAAAAAAATATAATCATCCAATTGATCAATTTTTTATCCCAGATAGTGTGTGATTACACCCCATATATACATATCATAATTTCGTTTCATATCATAATACAATTTTTGACAAGGATACTTATTTTCCCCTATAAAAACAATTTAATCAATATATACAATGAAAATTAAAGTACCTATAGAAAACCATTTCACATAAACATTACTATAAAATTTTCCATTTAAGAGGACCATGTTTCCCATGAAGTTATCTTACTTGGAATATTAGGATTTAAGGGACTATTTTAATCCATATAATTCATTATTGGGATTTCATATGAAGAAACCATCCACATTCAGAATAAATCCTCAGGTTTTAAATGAATATATCTCTTTCATGGTCATTTTTTAAGAATATATATTCCACATCCATTTAGTATGTTTTGTTAATTTTATGCACTTACAATACCCATAACAACTTAATGGACATAAGTTTTACTACTGGTGAAATTTTTTCTTTTAGGTTAACTCCTTCCATCAATGATTATAATTTTCCACTAGGATTACCTTGGTCCTTTTTTATTTCTCCCTATTTATTTTTTTAATTAGAAAATTCGAATTGGTTCCAATCTAATTTTTTGTTTAGGTCATGAAACAAGAACCAAAGTGATGTTATTTTCAATATGACTAAGTTATTCTTCCATAAAACCAATCCGTACCCCATTAATAGCAATCTTTGAAATAGTCTTTGGTCCATCCTATGAAATAAGTGTAGTTTGGATCTCAGGAGTCAAAATACTTCTTTTTTGGACAAGTGCATATTGATTACGAATAATTTTAGTAGAATAAACATGTTTATTTAATATATAAGTCCCTGAAATATTATTTTCAACACTATCACTATCACTGGTTTGATATGAATTAATATCAATCATAATATAATCATTTTTATATTGCACATTAATCTATTTTTTTGAAATATTTATGCTTTATGTTTCATTAGTTTTATCTTACACCTTAATTATATCATTTTTTTATAATTTTAATTATTTTAATATATAGTAATTATTCCATCTTGTGTTGTAACTTTATCCAATATTTTCACCAATTACATTTCATATATATCCCATGAAAAATCATTCATTACCATTTCCAACAATATTTCTCTAATTGTTTTATCTTCATATAAAAGTGATTCCAAACACATTAAATTATATGAAATATTGATATATGTTATACCACATATCATTGAGAGTATTTTTGTTTCATGCTTCAAGAAACATTTTATTAATATTGGGAGAAGTGAAAAAATATTCTCTCCAAAATAATTGTGATTTGTTTTTCATCCAACATGGTTCTCCCCATTAATTTAATGCTACTATTTTTTAATTTTAGCTATACCATTTTCTTGTGGGAGAGGGGGCATAGTGTTTTATATTTATTTTTTGTCGTATAATTTTATATATAGCTTTAAAAAACATTTGATGAGTGTTTTTATCCACTATCAGACATTATGTTCTTGATGGAGACCTCAAGATCCTTTTCAACCTAGCATTTTTCTTAAAAATATGATTTAATTCTGATTTGTTCTTTATATAATGAATAGTTTTCATATGTGAGGATTAAATAATGAATATAAGGAAATAAATATAACTATTGGTTAAAATAATACTTATTGTAATAAATACATCTGAATATATGATTTAAAATGGTCTAGTGGACTATATATACACTTTATTTTGAGTCGTACATACTATCTTCTCCTTTCAAAATGTTTCAAGAATAAATTCTTCTTCCTATTTGTGTTTCCAATGTCTTATAACCACATAATGTTTAGAAATATTTATAATGTTCTTTTATGGTAGATGAAAATTTATTCTATAAAATATATTATTGACATCTATACCACTCATATAACATGAATTAGATGGAAAAACAATTTTTAAAAAGTTTCCACTTGTTCTTTCACAACATTTAATGGCCCATATATATTTGGAATTATTGGGGATTCATGAGATCATTAAAAAGTAAAATTAATTCCCATAATTGAGAAGATTACTTAAACATAATAAATAATGTTTTATCCCTTCAATAAATAAATCATATTTGTATTTGAGTACATTAGACACAATTTTAGATGCTTTAACACCTATGATATTCAAGGGACTACTATTTTTGAATGACACATATTCTCCAACATGTTAATATATATGTTTTAAGATCATTTTTTCTCTATTAATTCATGCGGAAGAACCACTATAGAGTCCATGTATTTTCTATATTTTTATTCATCAATGAAACTTAAATTATAAATTTATTTTCTTATGAAATTTTCATATAAAATCCTTTCCCACTTTTTTAGAAGAATTATCTAGGGATATATTTTATATAATTCTCATCACAATGACTACGATGATCATATATCCCATATATTTATTCCAAGAATTTAAATCATTTTTGAACATCTAGGATGAAACATTTTATGTTCACAACATTCTTCTATGGAAACTGACCATTTTTATATTCATGAATCCCCTTGATTCAAACATTCTTTAAAGAAAAACATGTTTTACTAGTAATTTTATGATTTATTAATAAATATCCCATATAAATATTGTGAAAGTTGATGAAATTGGCTTCTTGAAGGTGAATTTCAGTATGAAAGGGGAAAAATAAAATTTGTTCATATTAGAATCAAAATAAGTGCAAGTATTTTATTCCCAGATCCAATAAACAAGAATTGGTCAATTTTACTTTTGGTAACTATTTTTTTATATCAGATGAAAATTAAATCAAGGATGACCCTTTCAATGATAGATCACTATTAGCTCATTCCTATCCCAAATTAGAAAATATCTTGAACAATTTATGGGGATAAAAAGAGTGTATTTATATTCTCGATAAAGGAACAAAATCCATAAATCCTTTAAAAAACACGAGTTCAATGTGAAGGTAAAATTGTTTTTAATATATTATGTTTTCCTCATTATATTATATATCCACTGTTGAATTAACATAATATAAATTAAATTTTTTACTCCTCATGTATACAATTTCTTCTACAAATGATGATGTTACTCATCCCATGTAAGAACATACTATAATGCAGGAAAACCTATGGGTAGATTTAAAGGTAATGTTATAATATACATTATCTATTTTAAGGAAAGATTATATAATGAAATGTTGATATAATTTTTAATATTTCTAGTTGTTTTTTTATTTTATAGGATTTATATCCATCTTTCTTGCCTTACATCACCCAAACTCAGATATAAGTTTTCTGCATCTATACATTTTCACACTTGCAGTGTCAGAAATTATTACATCCCCTTAATTTATCTTCACTATGTTTAGGGGAATAGAATCTATGCTTCATCTACTCAATCATAGAGGTAATATTAATGTCTTCACTATATAATCATAATCCATTTTTTTCATATTTATGTTGAATTTTTTATAATTACTGTCATAAGAATTGTTTTCTTAAATAATTGAATTATTTTATTCGAGTAGGGGTGGTTTTTTTGAAGCTGGTCATGCTCATGAGAGATTTGAGTTACAATCTAATATTGAGATAATGAAAATAATGAATTGGGTCCAGAATGTATACAAACATCAAGAATAAATGAATTCACATCACTAATTTAATTAATTTTTTCATTATTTTATCAACTAATTGTATGTTAATTTCCATATAATTTTTATCCAATACTAATTTATTTTTCTTCATAGATATACTGGGAAGTAATATTTTGAATGTCCATTTATTTTAGAATATTTATATCCATATTTTATTCCTTTATTCACCAAAACTTCAACAGACTTATTCTCCCCCAAACCCTTTTATCCCCTTTATTGTTGGAATCAATATATTCCCTTCAAGTTCCCTTAGATGAATTTTTATTAAGAGAAACAATACTGTCTCTATTAAATTATAGAGGTAATGTTTATGTTTTCATACTAAAATAATTTTCCATAAAATTAATTTAATTTTTAATATTAATGCATATTTTTTCTTTTTAGTATTACTCAAAAAATAATTTTTTTCTCATACATGAGGATTTTCTTCAAGTTGGGGTGGTCAGTTTGATGTAGCTTATGCTCATGAGGGATTGGACTTCATGAGTAAAATTGATATTTTAAAAAAATGTAAATGGGTCATGAATGTATAAATACATAATGAAAATTTAAATTCCTACTACTCATTTAATTAATGTTTTTATTACTTTATCTATTATTTTTATGTTAATTTATATAGAATTTTTATCTAATAATTATTTACATTTTCATGGATCTTTTAGGAAGTAATTTTTTTTATTTTTACTATCTGTAATAGGACAAAAATTATATAACATGATTCTTTCTACTGATGTTACCTTGTATTCTATTTCATTTCTTTTTTGTATTGCTAACACTGTATATTGATTCACTGTTCTTAAGTAAAAACAATTTAGCATCTAAGAAAATTTACTTAGTATGTAGTGTAGTAATTTTGATGAATAGTCCAAATGAAAATAATTGTAACATTGTAATTTGGGATTGTTTTAAGACATTGGGACATGTTGGAATTAGGCACACCCCAAACAGACACACATTATGATGAGTATGATTCCAATTTCTTCTTTTTGATTTTAAATTGTCATTAATTGTAGTAAAATAGAAAAATGATACACTAAAAATAATAAAACACATTAATATTATTTTTATTATTTAGTAAAATTACCTATAAGTAATTCTTATGTGTATGAATCATCCACAGCTCAATATGATACATGATGTACTTGGTATGACTCAAGGTGTTTGTTAACAGTTTAAAATTGACATTTGAATTCAGAAAGTATTAGTCAATAAAAATGGAACCAACAATGTTGGATTGTATTAAAAATTTATGAAATTGATCACATGTCATTTGTGATGTGTACGAATGAGTCTGAAGTCAAACTGGTAGACGATTTAACTGATATGACTCAATTTGGGTGTTTCCAGTTTAAACAGACAATTATTTAAAAAGGACTAGTGACATACTAAAGAATACGAAAAAACATTCTAATTATTTATAAGAATTATAAAAATAATCCCCATGTCATTTTTGATTTGTAAGAATTATCTTTACCTCAATCCAATGCATGGTGTGACCGATATGACTCTTGGTTCTTATTTTTATTTTAAATTTACATTATGTTTAGTAAAAAAGAAAACTGACATAATCAAAACCAAAAAAACATATTCATATTATTTTAATACTTTATAAAAATGATTTCTAATTCATTTTAACATATATTAATTAGCGGAACCGCAATCTGATATATGATGTTCCCAGTATTACTCAAAGTGTCCATTATCAAATTAAAATTTATATTTCTATTGAAAAAAGTCACTCAATGAAAGTTACAAAAACTTTCTCATATTATATTGATTTCTTATCGAAATTATTTATAAGTCATTTTGGAATTGTAAGAATTAGACTCAAATTAAAATGATTCATTATGTGACTGTTATGACTCAAGGTGTGTGTTTCCATTTTAAAATGACATTTTTGTGAAAATGAAAAGTAACATTTTCAAAAAATATAAAACCCATTCATATTGTTTAGATACTTTATGAATACGATCCATATGTCATTTTGGGTGTCTAAGAATCATAATCACCTTAACATGACACACGTTGTGACTGGCATGACTCAAAGTGTGTATTTTTAATTCAAATTGAGATTAATTTTATTAAAAAAGAAACCGAAATACTCAACACCATGAAAAATAATTTGGATTGTTTTGATAGTTTATAAATATAATTCATAAGTCATTTTTAATGTTTGGGAATCATACTCACCTCAATTCGATACATTATGTGCTCAATATGAGTTAAAGTGTTTGTTATGAGTGTAAAATTGACATTTATTACAAAAAGTGCTGGTCACTGAAATCTAGGAAAATATTATTACATTATATTTATAATTTATGAAAATTATTCAAATGAAATTTTTTACATGTAGGAATTAGTCTCTTGTTAAATTGATACACGATGTGATTGATATGACTCAATGTGCATTTTTCTAGTTTAAAAGTACATTTTTGTAAAAGGGAAAACTGATGTAAGAAAAGACATTTTTATTGTTTTGATAATTTTGGATAATTATCCATATGTTATTTGGGATCTATAAGAATCGTCTGTAAGTTAATATGAAACATGCTGTGACTGGTATTACTCATAGTGGTTGTTTTTATTTAAAATTGAAATTAATTTTAGTAAAAAAATGCAACTGACAAACTCCAATCTGGGAAAAATATTTCATATTGTTTTAATAATTCAAGAGAATTATCAATAAATAATTTTTGATATATAAGAATCATCTGAACCTCAATATGATACATGTTATGTTTAGTATGACTCAAAGTGTTTGTTATTTGATTAAAAATGACATTTCAGTTCACAGAGTATCACTCACTGAGAATAACAAAAACACAATCAAATTGTATTGATAATTTAGGAAAAGTAGTTTAAAGTCATCTTGAGACATGTTGGAATCACTCTCCCAAAAATGAAACACACAATGTAATTGGTACGACTCAAAGTTCCTTTTTCCAATTTAACATGACAATTTAGTAAAAAAGACATGTGACTTACTCAATATTGACAAAACACATTCGTATTATTTTAATACTTTATGAAAATGATCTATATGTGATATGAGACATGTAGGAATCATACACACCTTAATCTGAGGCATGGTGTGAATCGTATGACAAATTTGACTCCACATGTGTATTTACAATATATACGTGTTAGTTTAGTTTAAATTACACCTCATAAAACCAAAACCATGAAAAAAATCTTGTATTGGTTTCTTTTCATTATATCTACTATTAATTAATTTGTTTACTAATATTTTTTTCTTATAATATTTAATTATTTTTTATAGAGATAATTCTTGAAGATGAACAAGAAATTGTTTAACGTGCAAGAATCAACCACAACTAAATCTTATAAAAAAGTTCTTGAGTATGATTCAAAGTTTAGTTTAAAATTGACACTTCCTATTGATTTACTTATTTATATTATTACTAACATGATAATTTTTTCATATGCGGGTATGTTCTTTTACTTGACCTGTGATTGTTTGTTTGGAAATAGAATTAGTCTATGTAAAGATCAAGTGGTAGAAGAACATTGGTGTATTTAAATGTATATAAAATTTCTACTGATATATTTGTACAAAACAATTTTTTAAATGTCTATAATATAGTGTTTATTATTGTATTTATGTTTTAAATTTTATTTGATTGAAAATCACTATTGGTACATGATGTTTCTGATTTCTATTGGTGTTTCTATTACTGAAGTTTTCTATTGGAGAAAACTACACTGGTGCTGAAGTGTGCGGCTACAACACACATCAGTAAGCCCCATTATCAGTTCTAAATAAAATCATTGATAAATGTTTTCCTTTATTATCTCTTTTATAAGTGGTGATAAAGTACCCCTTTATATGTGTTTTTAGCGCTGATAAATACTAAGGGCTTTTAATATCATGACGGTAGTCAAAACATCCCTAATGTTAATAAAGAAAATTTTAAGCATTGTTAAATGCCAATTTTTAGTAGTGATTGTTATGGAAGAATATTTTTTGATGGATTATACATCATCATCCATTGAAATTAAAAATTCTACATTATATTACAAAAAGAATATAATAAGATTTCGTAATGTTAAATCAAGGAATGAAAATAAAAAAGTAAAGAAATTATTTTTGTCAAACAAGTGTATTTTAGAAATGAAATATGGAAACATGTGATTTTATTATGGGATTTTTTATTGTATAGAAATTATATTTAAATATACTATTGGGTTTATTTAATATTGTGATTGGAATTTAAAATCAATGTCATTTATATCAATTGAGAGAAGGTACTACTCTTATATTTATGATTATCATTTTTTAAATATGGTGTTAATTACTTGAAAAAAAATTAAAAATCATTAAGAATGTTTATTACTAGAAATATTTATTCATTCTATACATTAAAATGTATTTTATTTATTTTAAAAAACAAGTTCACTTGAATAATTAGTATATAATGTTGTTTTTGGGTCAGAATAGATAAATGAGAAGAAAAATTATTGATAATTACAGAGGGAGATGTTATGAATGGGATGAAAATGAAAATATTCAAGATATTAAAATATGAGAAGAATGGAGGAATGATGTAGAAGAGCAATAATCCTCTGAATATTAGAAATCAAGATGCTTTTAATGAAAATATGTTGTATTGATGAATATTTTCACATACATGGAGTAATATACAACATACTATCAAAGAAAAGTATATCTGGAATCAAAGGTTGTTATAGTATAATATACTATATTATAAGAAAATAAGTAATTATGGAAAAATAAGATGGGATAAGGAACTAATTTCAAATCTATCAAAGAATAAGTAAAGATAAATTTATTTATCAATGTGAATAAATTGAATAAGATGTCGTGAATTATAGAACCAATGGTGGATGTATTTTTATGAAATTAAAGGAATCATTCATAGGAAGAATCACAAAAAAAGATCACTATATAGGTAATATAAATAATGTCAAAGGAAAATAAGAGTGTGAATGAAAATAATATTAAGGAGAATTGAATTTTTGGTATCATTGAAATAAATACCACTAAAATATATTACAAGAAAGAATAATGAAATTGGATGGTACAACATGACCAACAACAACCCTCAACTTGAAGATTTTGGTAAATACTCCTCTTACCTAGCATTTTAATGCCTATAATTGTTGATGATATGGAACAATATTGAGTGTTGATAAGATCCTTGGGTGTATTCATTGAAAGGAGATAAATTCATGGT
This sequence comes from Viscum album, assembly GCA_963277665.1. NCBI lineage: Eukaryota > Viridiplantae > Streptophyta > Magnoliopsida > Santalales > Viscaceae > Viscum > Viscum album. The sequence continues at coordinate 1,650,003,761 of OY728136.1, forward strand.
AGGTGTTTGAATGAATTATGTTGGGTTAATTATATTAAGATTAGATAAAATAAGAAAAGTGGTGTTGGAGGTGGATAATATTTATTTCAATGAATAATTTGTGATAATAAGTGGTGAATGAGATTTTTAATGTTGAAATTTAAAAAATTATAAGATATAATCAGTGATGAAGAATTTAAAGTTATATCAATTGGTTAAACATTTGGTATCTCTCATTCACTTTGTATTTCATTTCTTGTTTACCGAGAGTTATGTGTATGTGTGATTGAGACATCAAGATGTTTTGAAGGTCCATAATTTTTCACATTTGTTAAGCTCCTGGTAGGAAGTGAGTGTCATGGATCGAATTAATGTTATTTAATTAGAATCTTTTTTCTAACATCGAGTTCTAACTAATTATTTGTAGAGGATATGATGTTGACTCCTGGACAAGTGATAAATTCACTCAGAATATTTTATTGAGAATAATATAGTTAAAAATAAAATTTATTTGAAAGTAAAGTTAAAATTAAGGATTCTTGAAAGAATCTCAAAGGTTCATATAATAACAAAGAAGAAGTTTAATTAACATAATGTTTTTAAGGTAATATCCTCTAGATTAAAGATACAAAGGTATAAGTTATAAAAGGGAAGAGTTGAAACTTTTTGAATATAGATTTTCTACTCTAGTAAAAAAATGGTCTTGTGGTTAATTGATATAAAATTTTATTTATATTTTTTATAAATTGGGGGGGGGGGTGGATAATCAATATAAATCTAGATAATGAAAACCATTTAAAAATGGGGATTAAATATTATTATGATATCCTATTACCATTTATGTATAAAATAGAAAACATCTAATGAATTTGATGGTGAACATATTCCCTTTTCATTTTTTTGAAAAAGGGGGAAGAAAGAAGATAATAAAATACTTTTCATTTGGAGGATACTAGATTTAATTATATTGGAGAAGTTATTATCTTCATATATTGATGGTTGATATATTTTATAGATTGTTTTTGAGAAAATATAAATGGATTAGAATTTTACAACCAGGAGGTTATAAATTGAATTTGTTGGCAATCAATGATGGTTAAGGATTATGGATGGCGACGTGATATTATTGTTATGAAAAATATTTTTTTTGTATTTAAAATAGTTATTGATAATTATTTTTTTTCTAATATATGAATTATATATTTTTATGAATACATGGATATTGTATGAGATTAAATTAAAAACATAGTGATGTGATGAAGTTTGACACACACAAGAATCATACATGTTGGTGAAACAATAATGCCTAATGTTGAGATATATGGGTTTGAGTTTCATTGTTCTTGATGATTTATATTGAGATTATTAATGTTAATTTTTCATTTTTAGTGTGGAGTCCATTAGGTATTAATTCCTTGAGAGGATTTTTGGAATTCAAGATTAAGCTACAATGGTTTGATACTTAAGAGGAATATGAGATGTTTGAAGTGGATATGTTTAATTTATTGGACATGGTTTTCAATTCATAAATCATATCCAATGTCAGTTAATTTTTCTATTTCATTTAATGTGTAGTATAATCCATGGTTTTGTAAAAAATTTCGTTATTTTAAGAGCTTTGGAGATGTGCGGTATTGTTTGAATGTTTTTTTAAAGAGGAGAAATATTGTTCTAAAATATTCCTAATTACCTATAACATCCTAAGATTCAATTTTCCTCCAGAATAATGAATTGGAAATGTTTTTCTTACTTCATAAGAGTCATTCACGAATATATATATATTATCAATTTATCTGATATTAAAAACATCATATTGGGATGACTTCATAGGATTCATAATGAACTTCATAAGGATCAATTTTCTAACTGCGTAAGGATGACTATGAACATTATAAGGATGATTTACAACCCCATAATGATGATCCAATGGCTCAATAAGGATCACAAATGACTATGTAAGGTCCATTAATGATTTTATAATGACCAAAACATATATTTTATTGATGATTTTGAGTTCCTAAGGATAATTTGTAACTTTATAAGGAAGATAAATTTTTTTAAGGACCATTATCCAGTTCAAAAGAATATATTTCACTTTATAAGGTTGGATTACACTCAATAAGAATCATTTATAATTGTTAAAGTAAGGATTTAGTGAATATTTTTTAAAGGAATGGATAAAATGACTACTTCAAAATGAATATTGATCCTTATAGAAAAACCTATTTTTGATTGAAAGTCACACAAAGTCTAAGAATTAATATGATGTTTATAATTTTTCATTGTATAATTCCCATCGTTAATCCTATGTGAAACAATTAGCAAAATTCTTTTACTTAATAATAACAGAAATATAAGAATTATAGAATGAAATTTTATGAAAAATAAATAAAACTAGGGAATGATTTTTGAACTGATCTTTATCTAAAAACATTACAATAAGAAATTTTAATCCCTTTTGGTGTTCAATAATTAAATTTTACAAAAAGGAGTTATATTTTATAGTGTTTCATGTTATTAATAATATATAGAGGTTGAATTAGATGAATTAAATGTGATAGTTTTCATGGATTTTTAAAAGATAAAAAGATACTGCGGTTTTTGGGAGATTTAAAAGAGAATATAACTGTGTACTATTATTGGGAATTTCATATTAAGTATTTGAAATTAAAATTTGTGAGAAAGATATAGATTTTTTTGAACATTTGACCTGATTTATAAAGATAATCGAATGTTGTGGGAATTTCAATAAATTCTTTTTGGAAAAAATATTAATGAATTATAGTGAATATAAAAGTTGAAAAAGAGTATATTAGTGAGAGAACCAAAAAATAGGAATAAAATATTCATATACATTACCATATTGAAGTACATTTCTATTAAAGAGATGGATAAAAAAGGTAGATAAAAAAGTTGATAAGTTCTCATTGGTGTGTAAGTAGTGGGAATATAATAGTAACAATTAGCACATTGACAATTTCGTTGAAGCAAAAATATGGTAAATGAATCTATTATTATGAAAACACTTTTTTTATATCATTTTTGACTATGATGTATTAATATAAAAATCTTAAACACTTATAACCCAAGATTAAAAGACAATGTTAGTTTCTTTAATCTGGAAGTTGATTTTAGTTAATCATGTTTTCTCTGGTGATTTTAGACCACAAAAAGGACTAACTAGCCTTTATTTATAGAGAAAATTCAATAATTTTGGTGCCTTTTATATGTGTGTGAGTACATTTATTAAAGAGGTGAACTGAATTACACTAAAAATAGTGAAGGTTATTTTGAAATAAAATTATTTAAAATAATTATAAATAATTAATTTACCCCCTCTAAATAATTTCACTAATCCTATGGGTGGATATTCATGTGGTATCATAACCTGGTATACATTCTTGAATCCCAAATATTTTAAAGTTAGAATAAAATTCAATTTTCCTTTTTTTGTTATTCACTCACTGAATTAAATTTTATGGATTATGTATAGGTAAAAACTAGTGAATAGAAAGGAAATTCCATTTTTTGTTGGTAAATGATACTATATTTTAATGTTTCAAATATTTCATTATTTTATAAATCAATTTGAATTTTTAGAGGCTTAACCTGACTAATTTACTATACATTTTAAAGATATTTTCATGAATAAAAATGATTAAAATTATCTTAATAATAATGGATATAATAATAATGAAATGTTGTCAACATTATTAGAGAAAGAGTTTCTATAAGTTAAAGTTAATAAGAAAATATAATTTATATTGGATAAACTAGAAAATATCTATGAATATAATTTTAATGTGAAGAAAAAAATAATGATATTGATATTTAAATATAATGAAATAAATATTACAAGTGAAAAATATGTACATTGCTTATTTCAAAAGTTTTAATGATGTTTTTAGCATAGTTACAATATCTAGTGAATGTTTAATATGTTCAACTATTTGTGATAATATTCTACAAATTTCCTTGAATAGGTCTTATTATAAAGGATTGAAACTTGTGGATAGACATCTTGAAAAATTACTTTTGATGATTTAAATGGTATTATATTATCATTTGAGTTGATGTCGGAAAATTATAGAAAATGAAGAGTGAGGAGGAAAAGAATTTAAGGAATTAAATAAAGGAAATGGTAAGAAGGAAGTTGATCATAATGATGGATGTTCTAATAAATAAGGATATACAGTTAAATATTTTGATTTTATTTCATCATTAATCTTTATAAGTTTGATAAGTGTCGTTTTAAATTTCAAAGGAAAGTTCACACTAAAAATATGCATGTTTTGAGAATATAGGTAATTTTCAATAAGTATCCCAAACTTTAACGAAGTAGAATCTAACAATGATGAAGATGAAAAAGTAAAAATATTAAAAAATAAGAAAGGATAAAAATCAATGTTTTATTTTATAGTAATGGGTATGAATTTCTACAAGTATAAAAAAATATTTCATATCAAAGTGTGAAGATTGGGAAATAAGTTGCGAGTAAGAGGATATCAAGGCTTCCATTGAAGTTTTTTTGAAGCATCCAATTGAAAAGGGAATGAGAAACAAGGAACTAGGTATGAATTTTGAGAGGTATTTAGTAATGAATAATGTGGAATAGAGTTTATGGTAAAGGGGAAATTGAAGGATCATCTTTTAATGATCTCCTTGTTAGATAATTATTTCATAAATTTGGTGAAGAAAAATATATCGTATTGAATAAAAAATTTATTAACATAGATTAAAAAATAATGTTTCTAAAATTTATTTATTATTTAAATAAATTTATTGATAATGAGAAGAATTTAAATGTTAACATAGATGAAAGAGTGAAGGAAAAGTAGAAGGATCTTTACCTTGTTCATCTGAAACTGGTCAATACAAAAAAGGATAGATACCGGCTCAGATTCAAATTCTAGAATTAATCTCAAGAGGTTATAAAGAACAATAAGAGGAATGATTTAAGAAAATACCAACAAGAATCAAACCCTAAAAATTAAAAAGATAATTAATGTAATTTTGGTATGTTTTAATTGAAGAAACATTTAAGGATAACCATGCTATGGAAAAACAATCAAAATATTATAAATTTGAACATTATATAAAAAATGAGAAAATTTTTGATTTATAATAGTTTGGAAAGATTTAGATAATACAAAATATTATTTTAAGAGCTCAAAATAAATTTTTTTCTCAAAAAATATTTAATATTATTAGTTAAAATGAGTTGGAAGTACTTATGTCTATTTTTTGACCTGATACTAGTTGTAGGTGAAATTATATATTTTATGGATATTATTGACACAATAGATACCTTGGGAATACAAAAAGGCTTTTTTGGCTCATCCATCAATATTTCAATGTATCTATACATTTTGGGAGGAAGAGTTTTAGGTGTATTCATCCCACTAGAGAATGAATGTTTATAATAATGCATAAAATTGGGAACTAAATGTTCATAATAAAGTTTAATATTTAGAATAAGTTAATGTAATGTGTGACCATCCTAGTCACCATTATTATAATTTTTTTACCCTAATATGAACCTAATTATGTATGAATAAAAGTTTTATAAAGTTTCAAAAAGATAAGGATATTGGTTAAGAAAAATTAATTTTTTTATAAGTAAGACTTAAATCATCAAAGATAGAATGTCCATTGATTATATATAGTGTATTGTCATCATAAAATATAGAAGAATTAAAACTTTTTATGACCATTAATGACTAATAATAAGTATTGGTGAACTTTGGAATTGATGGGACAATTTGAATCAATGGTTTTAGTCTAAATATTATTGGAAATGATAAGATGATGTCCAATATCACACTATATATTGATGGTTTTAAACACAATATGTTACGAGTTTCTTAGATTTTTGATGATGGAAATGGTTTGATATTTAGAAAGTATTATTTCTTGGTTAATAGTCTTGAATATTGTAGTTTTTTGAAAGGATGACAATAATATTTGTCTGATATTTTTATGTGTATGATTATAAAAAACCCATGATACTTATGTTTTAAAGAACAAAGTCGATTATGGTATATAAGGAGTGATAATCAAAGGGAAAGTAATATTGGAAATCATACTAGATGGTAAATTTTCATTATTGACCTTTAATAAATAGAGAAAGGAAGTGGACATGCTCTGCATTCCAAAAAGGTAGAATTATAAATTCTGTATATATGAGTGTTGAGATTCATACATCTTATCCCTTGTAACCTATTCATTTTGATATTTGTGGGTCCATGAGAAAGTAATCCACAATTAGAGTTAATTAATTTATTTTAATTGTTATTGAGTTTAATCACAAAAATTTTATTATATTTAAGAAACACAAATATAAGGCTCTAAATATATTCAAGTGTCATAGAAGAAGTGATAAAAATAAGTGTGGTTACCCCTTAAATAAGATCCATAAAGATAATAATAAAGAATATACTTATTGTATTTTTGAATATTATATTTATTTGATTGGTATTAACTATGAACTCAATATTCCATTCACACTACAGAACAATTATGTAGCTAAATTGAAGAATGGAAGCCCGTTGACTTGGCTAAGACTATGTAAAAATATAATAAAAAAATTTAATATTCTGAGAGGCATTGATTATATGAATAAAATGGATCTTGTGAAAAAAATAAAGTCATGTATGAAAAGGATATTACTACGTTGAATGAACTAACTTTTTAAAGAACTAATAAAAACTCATTAACTATAAATCATTAGGATATATCTTTTTGTTATAGAAAAAACATAAGAAATGGATTTCCAAATAGTTATCATATTTTCTTTTTTAAATAGAGAGATATATAAATTGGTTTATATTGAATATCAATGTGGATTTGTTCTTGGTAAATATAATTACTAATGTATTCAATTTATCAAAGTATACATATGTGTTTAAATAATCTTAAAGTGACTAGTATTCAATATTAGATACCAATTCGAATAAATTGAAATTCATAAAAGTAAGTGTGAGGAAAAATCTATAAATTAATGATAAAACACAATATCTCACTTTTTCATTGATTTTATATGTGATTTAATTTTTACCTGAAATGATTAATTTTTTTCTGAAACATTTTCTATGGAGATGAAGTGGTTATTTTAAAGTTCCATGCTTAATGAAATGATATATTTTATGTTTTTACAAATTTTTCAAGGACCAAATTTTATTTATTAAGAGAGGTATACTCAAGAATATCTAATGAAGGTTCAAATAGATTATTAATAGCTTGTTTCTAAACCTATATCAGTGGGAAATACATTTTAAAAAGTTGTGAAAGTAAAAAAAGTTAACCCTAATGAATTATAGAATTTAATTGGGAGATTTTTATACCTGATAGCTTTTAGACAAGACATTAACTATACTGCCACCCTTTTTCATCTGATTTCAATGTGCATTAAAAATGACTCATTAGATGGATAGGAAAATAATTCATAGGTATATAAAGTTTATTGTTTATTTTTGGTTTTATATGATATAAAGAGAAGGATTGTTATATTTGGTTCCATAAATACAGATTGGGAATGCGATGTGGTTGAAAAGAGATCTACATATAGAGATGTTTTGTTTCAAGAAGAGAGATGTGTTTGTTGAAAAAAAAAATTAATTTTTAGTTACCATGAGTATCATTGAAGAAATTTGTTTGGTTGAAACTCAAGACACTACCAAATTTATGTGGATGAGAACTGAGTTGAATGAAATAAACATCGAAGTGAAGTAGCCTCTTTATTTCACTTATGATAACCAAAGTGTTTTTTAATTTTCAAGGAATACTATTTAAAAATTATCTATAAATATATATTGATATAAAATTTCATATCATTAAATGTAACACTTAGAGAAATGAGATAAATATGATGTTTTTCCTATATTTGAGAAAATAAAAAAGATGTTTTGAAAACCACTTCCCAAGGAAGTATTTCAAAAAATGAGGCTGAAGATAAGAGTTTAACCTCTTTCCTATAAAGGATAAGGGTTGGTGTCACTATCCCCTATCTCTTATTATTATTTTTCATATTTTTATCAATAGAGGATAAAAATATGACTTAATTTATTTCACATTTAATTTCATGATTTATTCAAAATAGAAGAAGAGAACTATATGGGGGATTATCCATAGGTATGTGTTTCTTATATTTTAGTGGATCATATATTTATAAGGTGTTATTAATAGGGATGAGAAATGAAATTAACATGTTGGGTGTGTTTTTGATGTGTTTAGAAGACACTATAGTAGTTTTGGGAGCATGAATATATAAATTTTTTTGCATGAGTTTAATGAAAAAATTGGAGAAATAGAATAAGTGGAAGAAGATATTCTCTGACGTAAATTTAGGAGTGATTTATAAGGGTGATTTTATTTAATATTTTTCAAGATGTATCAAGTGGAATTGGAAACTGTTAATAGTTATCTATAAATAAAAATTTGAATGGACACCATGATATTTTTGTTCAATGTTCATGTTTCCTACATTAAGTTTTCTCAGGAAGGATTAGAATTTTTAAATGGTGGTTTATTTCAAAGATAAATGATTTTAGAATTTATTTATAATCATTTTTAATAAATAAAATTAAATAGGGAGAATATCAAACCCATGATCTGTTGAGCCCTTGAGAAGAATGGTGTGATTCAAGATCATGCAGCATGGTTTGATGTTGAATTAGAATTGGAGATGTTTGAAATAGATATTTTTGAGTTCTTTCCTTGTTTTTTCAATACAAAAAAATATTAAAAATAATTTGATATATTTGAGGTGAATTATATTCCTTAGTTCTAGATTATTTTATATTTATTATAGGATCTTTGAATATTTTTTATAAAGTATGTATTTTTTATGTGGTATAGTTATAGATTGAAATGTAACTAAGTCCTTAGAACTATTTAAAAGTCATTTTAGATCTAGAATAGTGAATCTGGAATATGAAGACGACATCAAAAGAATTATCCATTACATGTTATGAGTCATCACTATAGTGGATATTGAAAACCTGAAAAGGGATGACTTTGTAAGAGTCATATAGAACACCCTAAGGATCAATTCTATGATGATTAAGGACGAATGTCAAATTCTTAAATGCATTTTCCAACTTTATAATAATTGTTTTATAACTTTATAACTTTCGTCCATGGTTGTGTGGGGATCATTTACAAGTTTTTATAGGTTAATGTAGAATATTTATGGGTGATTATAAATTTTTAAGAATGATTAATGAATTCATAAGGATACTGAACAATTTATTATAGATAATATAGTTTTAAGGATCCCTTGTGACTTCATATGTATTTATTTCACTTTATAATTATCATTCATAATTATGAAATAATTTACGAAGTAAAAAATTAGAAAATGTATGAAATTATGGATAACATCAGAAGAATCATTTATATATACAAAAAATACTTGGTATATGAAAATAATAAAACGTTATTGAATCATTATGAAGTATATAAGGATGAATTGTGTACTTCATCAGGTTCATACTGGGTCTAAAACTTAAGAAAATTATAAGACATCAAAATAATAAAAATTAATGATTACCGGATTAAAATATTTTAATGAGGGAAATAAAATTTTTAAATTCCTTGTAAAATGTTTATTATAAGAAAATATATTAATAATAGATTATTATTCAATACAGTGTTCATGTAGTCTATCTTGTGAATAAGAGTTCCAAAATTTAGTGATTCATATTTTTTTCACCAATGAAGGAAGAATTAAATGAATTGGTTTTAATTTTTTTGGAAAAAAATATGTTGATATTTGTAGAATATTTTAAGGAGAATATCATTTTTTAAAATATTTGGTAATTTAAAATTAAATATTTTATGTTCAATATTTTTTGAAGGATATTTAATAATTAGAGAACAGTTTACCCAAGTAATAAATTTATATGAATGTTTTTGGAATATCCCATAGTAGTCTATAGAAATAATTTTTATACAATGTAATAAATATAAATGTTTAAAAATAAGATATTGATGAGAAAAAATTTAAAGAAAATTTCAGAATACTTTGAAGCATTGAAAAAAAATATGCATGAAAGGGAGAGAGAACAAAAAAGGAAGAAAAACAAGATTGTCACCCCCTACAATGCATGTGGAAGTAAAATAAGATAAGTCATAAGAACTATGATAATGTGATTTATGCATTAAAGGGTTTGAAGGCACTCATGTTGTTGTATTATCTATAAAATTGTGATATTAAAAAAAATAGTTTCTAGTATTATAACAAGAGTAAAATGGATAAATCCTACTTTGTATTATCTATGGGAATATTTTATTCCGTAGTTTTACTTTTTGTGAATCCAAATCATTCCAAGGACATGATATTGTTGTTGAGTAGTAAAATATATCAATATGTTGGTAATTTTTCATTGGGTGCTTGAATATGTTTTAAATTGGTGAAGTTAGAAAAACTAATAATTATATAATGTTTGTTTAAAGTGAGAAACATAAAATAAATTCAAAAACAAATTATGACACCTCTAAATGATTTTATTGATCGAATTGGTATATTTTATATTTTAAAAAGTGTGAATGGGTATGAAGAAGTATGTATTAGAGATGATAAGTATAAGATAAAATTTTAAGGATTCTAGGGTTTTAGATTTTAGGGAAAATGATAATGTATTTGATATAGATGGGTTTCTATGGGGATGATCATACTAGGTCATAAAAGTTGGTAAATTCCATGAACATATGGTTTGATATATATGATAGGTTTGGGTAACCAATGGGGTTAATATTGGGTAAAAATTTGGAAAAGTCCCTATACATTAAGGTGACCCCTTATAATTCAAATAATGTGTAAGGGTATTTAAGTGTTATTATGGAAGAAAATGACACCTTAGAGAGGATGTTTTCATTATTAACAAGTTTAGGACGATTTTAGTAGTTCTTCCTCTTTGGTGATTCCTATTTCGTGGAAGAATGTTACATTATAAGGATTCCAGGATCAAAGGATTCACACCATGATAGATTTTTTTACACCATATTATGTTTGAAGATCAAGAATATTTAGAGGATCCCACCATGATATTTTGAGGTGAAAAATATGTAATATTTTACTAGATTTTATATATTTGGATGTTGGTAAAGTTTAATGATATTTAATGAGAGAAAGTCACAGAGAATGAAATGTTCTGTGATTTAATGGTATTAAAATTGAATATATGAGATAACATAAATGTGATATTCTTATTATAATAAAAATAATTATGTTTGTAATAATATAGTGGTGAAAAATTGAATATATAGATAACTCAAGGAGCACATGAATTATATAATTGGTTGTCAAAGAATAAGATATAGAATCACATGAATATATTGAAATATCCAATATAGAGGAATAATAATTGTGGTGTTATTTATTTCTATATCTAGATCATAAATAAAATAACGGAAAAATATCTCCAGTATTTTGATTTAATTTAAGACATAAAACCAACCTTTTCATGAAGGAGTTAATGTCATCCATAATTTAAGGATAGTGGGACAAATAAGAGAATAATGTATTACTTATATAGAGATGAGTATGGATAGTTTTTTAATAACATATTATGAATTAGAATATTCTATATGATACAAAAAATATTTAAGTGACTGGTATGTCTATATTATATATTTTCCTTTACTGATGTAGTGCACATATGACATGAAAAATGTAGTGATTATAGTATAAAAAGTAATTTTTTTCACAAGAATTAGAATCAAATATAGTGATTGTTTTAATATCATGGTACATTGACACATCATTGGCGTATGTTCCTCGTATTACTTCTTTATGGTGTTCCAAATAAAATAAAAATTTCCAATTCATTTATTAAATTTCTATATGACCATTGAATGATTTGGTCAGGCAACCATTTAGAGTTTAGGGGATTGAACAAAATACTTACAATAAGTTAAAAAAGATCCATACATCTTAGGAGATTAAATATGGTAAATTTTTTTAATTAATGTCAAACCTTATTAACCCCCACCCACTTTGGATCCTAAATTTTATCTTGGTTTATAAACCAAACCATGATCAGAGCCTAGATTCTACACCAATTATGAAGAGGGAAAATATCTTTTATAATAGAAGGAGGTCACCAATTAGTAGGAGGATATTACGAGTAGTCTAAGTATACTGTATAAGTTATATCTTTAGTCTATGACACACCTTTTACATGATGGTACAAAATAATTTTTTATGTTTTTCTTTGTGAATCACATTAACTTAACATGGTCATCTTTCTTTAAGAGCCTTTATATGATAATTCCAAACAAATTATCAAATAAATTATTTTACCTTTGTATTTTTATACTTATAATTTCATAATAAATAAATGGGTGTTTGAGAATTTAATTTAAAAATAGAATAATAAAATTTCAATACAAATGGATTGAATGAATTTAGAATAAAAGAATTAATATGAAGAGAATCATCATAAGTGAAAGTTGATTACCTCATGCTCTGCGTCATACCCACTTAATGAAAACACTCTATTATATAAGTGGTAATAATATTCTACCACAATTTTGAGTATAAAATATACCTAACACACTCCAAGTACACTGCACATTCACCAACTCCATTATTAGTAAGATAATGGGTTTTTAAATTTAGAGAATCCTAAAACCCACATTACATGTATGAAAACACACCACTCATTACTAAATCATCATTGTCTTATTAAATTGCCTAATGGTTATTATAAGTTGGGAGAATTGTGAAAAATAAGAAGTTAAAATTAAGAAAACCACTGTGTGGAAACATCATAACCATTACCACTACTAATTATCCTTATAATAACCTTAACAAATTATGAAATTGTAACCATGAATTCATAATGGCTTGCGTTAAACACTATATTCATCCATTGGGAAATAACTTGTGTTAGTCACTCACAATAGTGAGTATTGGAGATCACATTGAAAATGAAATATAGAATATATCTAGAGAGAAGAGAGAGAGAATTAAAAATATATTAAAAATATAAATAATGTGTTTACAAAATGTCGAAAATATAGTAGACAATAAAATATTAAATCCAATAATAAATCACAACTCCCTAACGATTTGAGATAGAGATATTTTGAGTATCCCATTTAGTGGAATGGAATATAGTTTAAATATTTGTAAGTAAGAAAATGTCATGGAATCCATTGGAAGTATTTTTTGTGAATGTATTATCCTAGTAGAAAACTTTCAAGAGGAAGTAGGATATTCTACATCTCTAGATTTTAATTCATTTTTTCTTTTCGCCATGATATTTATACTTTCCTTTTTTAACATTTAATCATATGTGGTCAGCCTTGATTTTAGAAATTATTTTTGATGGTTGAGAATGTAAAAATATATATCACCACTATAGAGCACTTATAATACTACAAATTCCCAAAACAATTATACCACATGACTTCCACTATGAAAGAATACTATAAAAATATGAAATTATACATTTAATGGGATATATATGATTCATGAATTCACCAAAATTTGAGTTTGAGGGGATATATATACTGTTCAGAACAACAAATAAAATTCTCTTTCTTATTTAATATGTTTCTAGACAAATAATATATAATATTAATTTTCAATGTTGTCAATTATGTTCAAAAATATTCTTTTCATGTCAAAAACCTAATGTTTTATCCAAAAATATCATATGTAACATGTATTCTATTTAAAAATATTCTTAGTATCCTTTTGGGGTTGAAATAATATGTTAGTTATAAATCAAACTATACTAATTGAGATAATTTTCTTAAAAATAGGTTTTACATAAATTTAAAACTGAAAAATATATTGTATATCTATAAAATGTTTGCACCCTTTCCCAAAACGATATTATGCAAGAAAATTATTCTAAATTTGAGAATTCATATTTTTTACGTGACATCAAATAAATGTTACTCACCACCAGTAATGTCGAGACATTCAAATTTTTAATGCATTTTTAAAATTTTATGTATGGACTATGTTAATCTAAAAAAATATTTCTCATTGAAGTACATAAAAAAAACTGTTGACAACTCTTGAAAAATTACTTCTAAAAAAATTATGGATTTGAATTAATTTTATAAATTTCATAAAAAATTAAAACTCAAGATTTAAACCATTTTCATAACAACAATAAATTTATTCCTAAAACATATAAATTTTGCAATTACCGATAAAATTATAATCGTTTAGGATATTAATAATTAAAATATAGAGTTAAAATAACAAATACATTAGCTCCATCAACTCCCTCACATAGAAAATGTATACTCTAGTGAAATTATCTAATTCAAAGGTTAATTTATGTTTCTAAATATTTTAATGAAAACACTTTACAATTCAAACAACCTAGGTTATATCATTACTCATAAGTAGATCTATATCCTATAATTCCAAATTGAATATAAAAATCCAACCAATATTAGGGTATTTCTATTTTCATGTTTTACAGACCACCCAAGAAATACATACCTTTTCACATAATATTTTTAAAAGGGTCATTTATCATTCTCAACTACATTCATGATTTATATTGGGATGACTCCTTATAATCTCCAATTTAAAATGCTATAAATGTGTATCAATCATGTGGTCTTTTTCAAGGGTCATTCTGTTTCATATGGTGGGATGGTTTTAAATGTTAAATACTTATAGTTGGATTGTGGAGTGTTTTGGATCTCTAGGGAAGTATGTTTCATGGAAATAGTTTATACTCTAGAATTTATCCTCACTAAACTTCAAAAAAAACCTTTAAACACATTAGTTTTTTGGGGTATCCAAACTAAAATAATTTTAGTATATATTATTTTATCCCACCTTCCCCCATTTTTAGTGATTTATTATAGTTTATACAAATTGAAAATTTGAAACACAAATTTATTTTTTGCGGATTGGGTGGTATCATTTAATCTTAAAGTAGTAGAGAATTACTCACCCATATTTTAATTATATCTTTGAGTTACACACATATTTATATCTTCTCTATTCTCGAAAAATTAAAACAAAAAAATATATTTTTTTTTCATTTTAGCTGAACCAAATTCTTTAGGATAATTGAATGAAACTCATCTTTCCCCACCCTACACTTAAGTTCATCCAAAATAATGTAATAAAAAACTAGATATGTTTGTAAAGGTTTAAATTTCAGGTATTTTTGTTTCATAACAATGTATTTCATTAACACTAGGTGACCTATAAAAATAATTGACTTAAAGCAAAGGCTTCAAATATAATTTTAATCAGAAAATATAAAATGGTACATAAATTATCTTTTCTTCACTCTAAAAAGTATAACACCTTTAAATAAAAGAATTTTTTTTTATATCACTGAATGGATTAATACTATAAAGGAAAATACTAATGAAAATATGTGTAAAACCTCTTTTCAAAACTCTTAAACCAATAAAATTTTTAAATTTTGGACATAAATAGAGAAAATGATTTTTTTTTTCAATCAAACATTATTAATTGAGAACATTGTAAATTGGGTAAGAAGAAAAAAATTTAAAATCACAATATACATTACAAATTCAATCATAATGATTTCTAAAAAATTAAAAAAGGGTAAATATTTAATAACCTATTTAGTGGAGCTTACAGGATCCTAGAAAATATTCAAAATAATCAAAAATAGAATACCAAGAAAAGAAAACCTTAATATATTGGTAACACTACCAAATAAATATATTAATTTTTTTCATTTATTGGTTTAAAAATGATGATAAAATCTTTACAAAAATAATTTTATTATAAAATAAACAAAATATGGTAGAAACGAGTAATATAACTTGACTTATTGGATGTGAAAAATTTGAGTTAAGATATTAGATGATACCCACACAAAATCTATTATAAAATTAAAGAATGAAAACTTGAAAATTATATTGAAAGAAAAAAATAAACTCAATATATTATAATTAATTGAAAACTTTATAAATATTGATTTTAATTTTAAGTGCGTACTAGGATTTTACTACTCATAGAATGGTGGTTCCAATGGTTATCCAAAATTTTATGTTGGGTGGGATTTCATTAACATAAAAAAGAAAAAATATTTTCTTCCAGGGTGTATTAATTTTCAGTAGTTATAGATGATCACATATATATTATATTACTATTACATCCTCACACCTATTAGTTATAAATTGCATGGTTTTGGTGGTGGGGGTGGGGTAGAAATAAAAATGGGTTCTTCAAATTTCCTACTACATGTATAACTTCTTCTTAAATATCCACATATTTCTCTTGGTATGCTATACTAATTTTTTTTTTCTCGAAAAGGTGAATCCAATGAAACTTTAAAATTGAATAAAATTGAAATAGATAAAATCAATGTTAAATTCTTCCCCCACCAAATAGAAATCTTGTAAAAAACATTTCATTAGGAAGAACCATTGGTAATTCCTCTTTAACTACCTTCAATAAATTTTCAATGCATATAGGGAACATGATTTATTCCTCTTTAAGGGTATCTTATTATTTATCATCATCCTCCTTGGTAATCCATGTCTTGAAGAGATAAAAAAATCTCAATAGTGGGAGGTAATCCTCAATTAATTTTTAGTAAAATTAGAAACAAATAAGTTTAATGAAGCATTATCTCCCGGTATTGGATCGACTAATAAATATTTTTCAATGGAATGTTCTTCTTCGAAATATGTTTTTAGGGATGGAGGTAAGTAAGGACAATTATTTATTTCCTATCAAATTTCAACAAATTAATCGTTTCTTATTCAAAATCTAGATGGATATATAACGGTGTTATTTTTTGTTAGTTATAAATAGCAGAATCTTGTTTCAATTTTTCATCTATAAAATATCCACATATCGAATCCAAAAATTTATTAATCTCATAGATGTGTATCAACTAGTTTTTTTCTTTAGGAATATCCTTTTATAATTATTGAGGTGTGATTAATGATATAAAACATTGAAATAATTCATTCTCATCATATTTATGATATTTAATTAAAAAATGATTGGGGAAATATTCTCCATATCTACCTCTTATTTATATTTATTTGGTTTTTGTTCATTTAATATAAGAATATATTAAGTTAATAATTTAATATTATTCCTTACATACTCTATTTATTCTGTAATATTTTTCAATTCATGTGATGGTGTATAAAAAATTCCTTTCTATTTTTTAAGATCATGAGAAAGGTAAATCTATGCTAAATAATCTTAATTATAATACTACATATATAGTCTTTTTAGTTTATTTTTTGAAAAGAATATAATAATTTACAAAATATGATAGAAAAAATTAGTAATTGATTAGAGTGGATCCCAATAAAGAGATTCATATTTTGACACACCAAGGTGTTATAAAATATTTTTTGTATTTTCCCAGTGTAATATAGTGGAAGATTAAGTTCATATATCTTAAAGAGACCTTATATTACAAGATAATCCCCAACCATCTAATAACTTACTTTATATT
This sequence comes from Viscum album, assembly GCA_963277665.1. Lineage (NCBI taxonomy): Eukaryota > Viridiplantae > Streptophyta > Magnoliopsida > Santalales > Viscaceae > Viscum > Viscum album. The sequence goes on from OY728136.1 coordinate 1,650,021,184, forward strand.
TGTTTTTAATATTTTGGATAAAATAATGATTAAATGAGTGTTTTTTAATTAAATTATAATATATAAAAGTAAATATACAGTATAGACAGATTGAATGAGGTTATAAGAAATGAAAAACTCCAAATAGAACAATCCCAAGTGAACCTTCATTTCATTATAGATAGTCTCATACTAACTTAATTAATATACTACTTTATATGTGGGATTATCGTATTTTGACTTGGATTTGAATGTATACTATACCTAATAGTTTATATGTAAACTCAACATTTATCTTATCCATGGTTAGAAATCCAAAGGGCTTCTCAAATTAGAGCACCCTCTAAGTCACACTCCTGGTAGAAAATTTCCCCCTTAAAAACTAAATCATCAAGACTCCACAAAATTCCATAATAATAATTGAATGGATGGGAAAATGTGTGGAATAAAATGATAAATATATTAAAAATACATTGAGGAGACACTAGTACCTTTACTCACTAGTTATAATCCTCTAAATAGAACCAAGTAGATAGGAAACATTAAACATGATTTTTCATAGATTTTGGCTCAACATTGGATTCATACCCTGAGTGGTCCCTTGGTCTAGTCAGTTACTATAATTAGTGTTGGAGATCAAAATTAAAATGAAAAATGATAGAAAAGGATAGACATAGAGAGAAAAAATTATTATAAACATACTAAATGTAATTATAGAATGAATAAAATATATTTTAAAATGTAAAATAAAATCCTAGATTAAATTGATACTCCCTTCCACTAAGAGAGAGAGTTCAAATCTCAATTTTATAGGAGGGAAATATTATTTTTAAATAAAAGAAGAAGGTGTATTATGAATATTGGTTTTGTGTATATATAAACCTAGGTTCACAATTCCATTATCATCATCTTATTATTCACATGTAGCTTTTAAATCATATGTTGAATTCTTCCCATGATATTTAGAAATACCTCATTTACCATTGAATTCTTCATGGTCGACCTTATATTAGGAAATAATTTTTAATGGTTGAGAATGGTATAGCATGAATCACCAAAACCCATAAATTTTAATCTATAAACATATAGAATTTATAAATATATTATATGCAATCCACTTTGAAATAACACTCAAACGTATGATATTTTACATCTAATGTGATATATATGATGAATTAACTCTATTGAATTCAAGATTGAAATGGTATTTATGTCATTTAAACTAAATCATACGGTTTTTACTCTAGCATAAGATGTTTTTTTGGAATGAAAAGAATATTAAACTTTTCCATATTTTAATTCAGATCAAAATATGTTCCACATCAAAAAACCTTACATTTCATCGATAAAAATAATATGCATATTTTATTCCATTAAATAAATATGTTATATATCCTTTGAGGATATAATGAATATGTTATATATGAATCAGAATATATTATGCATAATCATTTTCTTGAAAGTATGTTATGAATGACTTTAGCAATGAAAACTATGTTACTTTTTTTTGGAAACTTACATTTTATATGGATAGAAATATGTTTCATATAGAAATTTTTCTCAATTGACATATTAAAATAAGTTATGTGACCTCTGAGGTGGCCAAGGATTGGCTAGATTCCACTATGGGTGAGTTAGTGGATTATAGTTTTTACAAAATATTTTACTTTTGATTCATCCTCTATGACTAATTAATGTTTAGATCCCTCATATATAATACTCACCCTCTTCCTACAAGAAATAAAAAAACAAATAAAACAAAACACCTAGGTATTTACGAGGTCTAGTAAATATTTATACTCCATTCCATGTAGGTTGGACCCCCTAACATGGATTCTCCACAACAATAGAAGGTGATTACAATAATATTTTTAGCCCCCAAATTAGAAACTAGTTATAACCCCCAATTTGAACCATCATTAAAAAGTTGGTTAGAACCCCAACTACACCTTCTTAACCGTGATCAATTAGACCCCCCAATCCCAAAATTAAACAACTGGTTAGACCCCCCGAGATGTAGCCTTTAACATAAGATGATTGATCCACTGTGGAATGATCAATTAAAGATCATTACCTACAAGCTAGTTGGATCACAATGGCTTATGTACAATTCAAGTACCTTTGTAATGATGATAGACTTGCTCAAATAATATCTGGTCACTATATAATATTATATGAATCAATACAACACTTCTTGGATAATAATTATTTGTTTTCCTAAGAAACCAAACTCACTAAACACTAGAAAATATGAAATAATAAATTCTTCTGAAAAAATGATGATAAAACTTTTGAAAATTCGGTCTCAAAAATTATAGCTCGCTTTTAAATGTATATTTTAGATGAATTTCTAAAAACCCGAATCATGTATTTGAAACACTATATCCTCTTCTCAAAAAATTAATGTTTTAATTCATATGTATGAAAATTTTATTGTATTAATGACATTTCATGTGCATGTAATTTTTTTTCATGCACACCCTAACACACATAATCTTCAAATGCACAATTTGTTCACACTATGTCAAATATTATTCTTCATACACATAGGGTTCAATATTTGATACTCAATGAATTCATATTAATGTAGACCTGCAAATACTGAATACTATTTTCTCAATGTGTGTGACGTTTCTTATTACCTTCGTACAAAAGATTTTCAATCACACTATTACACTTCTTGTGCACTCCCTATCTCACACACACTGTACACTTTTATCATTATTTTCATGAACACTATCAATTTTAATCTTCTTTTACATGTAAAAAATATTGAATTGAAACATAAACCGTTTCGATAATTCTTATGTGAAAATAAATATCATAATAAGCTCTTGATGTTCTCAAATCAAATGAAAACACAATACAAGGTGTTTCTTTATCCTTCTGAAAATAGTAGGAAAAAAGTAGTTCACATAATTTTTTTAATAGAGGCATGTTTCATCGAAATGAAATTCTGAGAGTCTGAGATACTTATTGAATTCCTGAGAAATCCTCTCCAAATATTTTAAAATTTCAATTGCATATAATCGTTCATGAAACACTTCAATATTTCTATGCACTTTTCCAAGGCATTTGAAATCTTATCTTCTTTGATAAAATATAATCCGCATGGAAACCTTCATGAACTAGAGAGATTCACAATAAAACCCTTCTATATAAAATGATATATTTTTAGAAAACTCATAGCAACTAAAACTGAATTCCTCAGATAGTACTTATAAGAATTCTACCAATAACCGGCCTCTCTTAAATAATGAAAACCATCTCCTTCATACCAACAAAATTTTCCTTCTTGGAAATTATAATAAAAAAAATCCTTAGTTTGGTTATCACAATATTATGAAAATGAAATTTCATAATTATGTTAGTCACCAAAAAATCATTAGAACATAAAATAGAGCTCAGAATCTTGAGATCAAACATATATCAACACTTCTGCCTGGAGAACCCTCTAAAAAGAACCCTCGAGTGCAGAATATGTTGAAGATGACTAATCTCACATAGTTGTAAAGTTCAGTAAATGAGATCTGATGACCAGGATGTAGGATAATATTGAAAAAATGACTTTTCCATGGAGATCCTATTGTGAAAAATTCTCGAATGAGATCCGTTAACTGCTTTCTAGAGAAGATCAAGTGGAGATATTGATTGAATTAATTTTATAAATAGATGAAGTAGATCATATAGTTGAGGAGTTTTAAAAGAGGATTAGATAGAAAGAATAAATCCTCTGACAGATATAATGATTTAGATTCATTTCGGCACAACGGTACGTGATCCCACAACAAAATGAGATGATCCATGGTACCCCTTTATAATTTGTTCCATGACGTAACCCAATCAGATATCAGTTACCAAGCTATCCTCTCCTCTCACTTCTAGCATCATGTCACCCAACATAGTGGATCTACAATGCATATGCACTCATATTGGAGTGCTCGTTTCACTAGCTCTCTACTAGGATCCTTAGCTTAGTTATAGAATAACATTTTTATTAAGGCCACATACAAATATTCTAACATAAATCATAATAACCAAAGCCCAAAATTCATCAACCTTATTAAGATTTTATAAATACTCATCATACAAGAAAAATAATATTTTTCATGGTTATTCTTGAAATCAAATAATTTATTCCAAATAAAAGATACTCAAACAACATTTTGAAATAATATTATTTTCATTACTGAATAATCTTTGTTTTAAAATAATGTTCCAATTCACATCTGCTAATGAAATTTTTGTTTTATAACATAAGTTCAGTTCTACATTCTTTGCATTTATAAATCATAAAACAGATCAAAATATCTCATCAAAGAGTTACAAAACACTGATTGAGAACAATTTTAATTAACTAGATATATTAATCAACCCTTTTGTATTTGTTTTCAAGAATCAAATGATATCAATTTTTTTATCTCTCTCCTTTATTGTAAATGAATAAAAAGTTGAGTTTAAGTGTCTATACTTCATAAAAATTAATCTCCACTTTAGTTTTTTATAAAAATAATAAAAGCTCACTCAAATAATGAAACGATATTTCAGTTTATCAACACTTATACTTCGTGGGAAAACCAGATGTAGAAAAAAAAGAGAGATGTGACCAAAGTATGAAATCAATTCAAATCCTATAATGTGATTCATTTTTCAAACATGTTTCAAAATTTCAAATAACAAGAAAACCTTTTAGATTTCCTAACCATGTCTAAAAAAATGAATCATAATGTTCCAGTGCCAAAAATATCGGTTCCCATTTAAAATCTAGACTAGAAAATTGAGAGTAATCATTTTTTTAAGAATATTGTGAAAATTTGAAAGCTTAAAATCATCTATTTTCCTTGTAAATGGAGTCATCCATCTCCTTAAATTCCCTGAATATTAGTACAAAAGCATTTATATATGGGAATAAAGAGAAACCTTCTTGTTCCTTATACATAAATCTTAGCCTAATATTTTATTCTCTACCTTGATTTTCTCTTCATTATTTTTAAATTTGATTTAAAAGTGTTATCCATCATCTCTTGGGATGTTAGAAGTACCATGAAATGTTCAATGTCAGGTGAAATTTAACGGTCCCATTCACTCTTCATAACTTTTTTAGATATCATTTGTAGATAACTCCTCACTATCACTAAACTCTTTATATTTCACCTCTGGATTTTCTCTTTATCTAACAAGGATATGATATTTTTCAATTTTTTTAGATTCTCCCAAAATTAACTTATGACTATAACTTTCTTCATTGTCTATATTCTATTCTCATATTCCTTACAAAGAATATCAGTGGATAAGAGGACTATGCATTTATCAGCTTTGTGACCTTCTTGACCCCATCTAACATGGAATTTATTCAAACATTCATATAAGTTATATGATGAACGTTTAGATGATGTCTCGATCAAAAGATTCTATTTATGATACTCTGATATATTTTACTCAGTATTTCCCCCCTTGATTCATGCCTCCTCCTTGGTAGTGAAATGCTATACCAGAATGAATATTCCATATGAAAAAACACTCCACAACACCAATAGTAGCATCTAAACCTTGATCTTCTAGAAAAATAAAAATTTCTTTATGCAGATTGTAGTTGTTTCTTTTTCAAAGACTATGGATGCATCAACTTAAGAGGAAATATTCTCATTGAATTAATACACTCTTACATTTGGGAAATTATATTCTCATTTTTCATATTAGTCTAGTCAGATTCAGTCTTTCCTTTCTATCCTAAATCATTTGAAACTCTAAATGTACATTGAGATTTATTTGGTTTAGAATCACTATTTTTCTCTAAACCCTTATTCTCAGTAACTTCAGAAGATTCTCCCTTAATTTTAAAAGATTTAGATAAGTATTATTTCAACAACTTCAACTCACTTTGATATTCAGGATAGATAGATTATATCTCAGATAATTCTTCCACTTTCTAAAAAATTCTCTCTTTATATTCATTCACCATGTTTTCGAATTCAAATAATTTCAAATCGTTTTGTTTATTTTCTTCAACAAATGCTAAATCTTATTTGTCAAGATCTTCCTTATGAATATTATTATTCTTTTTTTTTTCTAATTCAATCATCATCTTCTTATTTTTTATTATTTCAATAAGATAAATCTCCCCTATCTTGACATGTTCATTGTTCTCAATGGAGATATTTTCATTTCTTTTCTTCAGTATTTTCTTTTCTTTATTGAGTTTCATATGTTCCACAAGAGTAGTTTCCATATTTTCTCCATTCCCAATCAGTTATCTTTTCAGCTTCATCACCTTCAAATGAGTCTCTAGACTTTTTGGATTTACTTATAAAGCAAATTTTATTATATGAATATCTTCCATATTCTCACTCACAACATGATGATGTAAATCCATTTTTTTCTCTTCTAATCATATGTAACACCCTGATGTTTTTGTGAAATATTTTTCTTTAAATATTATTAATTTTTCAATAGCTTCCACTACACATAATCATGAGTATAAATAAATTTCAAGATGCCCTTAGTATAAAATGACCATTTTAACCTAGATGTTAGGTAAGTGGGAATAAATATAATAACTTATGAAAATTTGTGGAGAAGTAATTAAATTCCAATTATTTATGAAAATTATAAATCAATTATATTTTTTTCATTTTTTTGAATTTCTATTAGTAAAAGTGTAAGAACTTGGTTCTTACTTTGAGGTATAGATAATTATTTTTCCATTTATACTTATGAAAATAAGGGAATATTAGAAAAGGGATGGCATTAGTTCTGTTACATGACCTTATGGGGAACTACATGCCATGTACTTATAGTTACGTGCCATGTATGTATGGATACACACCATGTAATCCTGGTACATGACCATGTAATGGTTTTCCCAAAAACTATACGGACACAGTGTGTATTCTCAAGAACATTTTCTGTTCCTTTTTTATTGATTAAATTGATCAGTAACATTGTTTTTGTAAAAATGGACATGGGATCATTCAGATTCACGGGAAACAACACCGAGGGACGATTTTCTTCCCAATTGATCATATGGACCTCCAGTCCTTCACCATTGGTTGCATTTTAACCCGATCAGTAAGGTCTCGATTACTCTTGAGTCATTCTTCATGATTTTTAATTTCGAAAACATTATTTAAGGTTGAGTGTTTATTGTATTTGTGTATATTTGCATCATTTTAGCTTGAATTGGACATTAAGGATGTACGGGGAGGGTTGTCATATGATGAGGTAGGTGGTCTTCTGCCTCTCATTAATTTTCAAGTTATTTATATGTGTCTTAGTTCCATTCAACCATGTTTTTTGTGTAGCCTGAAATGTAAATTGACCCTTTTTCCTAATGATGATTAGGTCATGAAATCAATTAATTTAGGCATGACAGATCTTTTTGGTTTGATTAAGGGCCACCCCATGGGTGAGTTTTCCTCGAATGAATTTTTATGGCCATTTTTACAAGGTTGTTTATGATGCCTACTGTGTTTTCCTTTACTGGGTTGCTAAATATGAATTTCATTTAAAATGGAATTTCAATTGTGGAAATTATTTGTTTAATTTGATTAAGGGTATGTGATTAGTAATTTCCCCTTTACCGCATGATATTCCAATTATCATTTAAGACTTTTGATTATTTAATTCACTTGTTGTTTGATATGTAAGGTGACCAAGTGAGTTTTTATTATTATAACCATGTTATAGTTTAGTTTACATGTGTTATCTTTTATGATGAAATACTGATATACCAGGGTCGACCATGTTGATAGCTATGCCTACAGGTGAGAATTTTGTTATGCATGAGGGGGAAATTTTGTTATGCCTGCGAGCGAGGATTTGTTAAGCATGTGGGTGAGTATTGGTTATGCCTGTGGGTGACGATTGGTTATGAATATGGGAAAGATTTTGTTTGAATATTAAAATGGAATGACTTATGATGCATCTAACAAACCAAAGCACAAGCTTCGATTCAGTATTGATTTTACTTATTTAGATAGTCTATTGAGGTATATGTCTAGTATCCTTTATACGGGGGATTGACCGGCTTAGGACAGATATCAAGACTTATGTAAGTCAATGAAATTTATTGGTTGTATTGAACATCATGAATTAAAATGGACAACTAGACTTGTAAGACTGTTTACTTATGAGTACCTCCTAGTTTATTTGATTTCCTTTTTGTGCACTACTTATTGCGTATACTAACTGATATATATACACAGACCTTGGGTGGTTTCCTACTAGGATTATTTATCACACCTAGTTTGGGTCATGCTTTCAGGCCTAAATAATTATATTGATGGTGGTTTCGATAAGGGAAAGTTCCCATCTACAAGTACTTGAGATTCTATTTAAGAGTAGGAGAGCATGAGACCGAGATGAGGCTTGTGGTGCTTCTTAGTTACCATTGTTTATTTTTCATTTGGAAAATATATTGTGTATTACTATAGTGTACTTATTTTGGATACTATCTTTGATCTCATGAAATGATGCTTCATCTTTTTTATGGAATGATTCTTGGTCATTTGTCTTATCAGTATTCTACTAGTTATTTCGGTTGTATTATGTTTTCTACTTATTCTATTGTATTTTATTATTTCTCTTTGTTACACTATTCTAATGTGGGCTAGTTTCCCCACTATCTCACCCTAGTCCTTCACTCTTAGTCAGAAGCCTTTGGTGTTTGGGAAAATGCGCTTGAGGCCATGTGGCCAACCAGTTATTGGGAACCACTCGAGTGGCAACCAGATTAGTGAAATTAAAAAGTGTTATAAGAGGAGTTTTTTCTGGTTTTTCTGACTATTTGGGGACATTAGAAAGGGATAGGATAGAAATTGAGTTTGGTAATTAGTTAAACCTGGGAGTAGCTACCCCATGCAGATGGAAAATCCAAATTACCTCGAAATGAAAATGTTTTTTTGGATTTTGAGCTACTATAGTTGATTCGATTTCACCTTTGGGTGACACACTAGTTTTGTTCTATTATTGTTGATATCATTGTGCATCTATTTTTTTCAACTAGATTATATGAGGGTATGCCATCTCCTGCATCATATAGGAGCTTGTTAAAAATATCATTCCATCCATTCCTTCCATGCTATTTTAGAACATTACTCAGTATATGCTATCGTTATAGATGTCATTCAAGATATTTATTCTATTTTGATAGGTACTGAGATATATATGCGTACTTTTTTGATTGGTGTATTGGTAATTGTGGGGGTTGAATTGGATGGACGCAAAACATTGGTCCAGGAAGAGTATGTACCCTCTTGGATCCGAATTTGGTGGATCATGTTTCAACCATGAGATATAAATTGTTTTGTTATGTACTATATATGGATTCCAAGATTTGATTTGCAGGGAGTATGGACTCCCACAATTCCAAATTTGGCACATCATTGCTTTATTTTTAAAAAACAGGGGTTTCAGGGATTTTTTTGAGTGTTATTGTGTAGAAACCCAGAAAACACGGCTTATGGTCCTATGAAGACACTCCATGTTTTCTTATGTTTGGGAAGAGAGAACTTTTCATATGTATATGAAATGTACTCAGTGTACACACCATGTGGTATATGAACATGTCACCGACCGTATGAGCGGAAGCATGGGTTGTTGATTTTTAATAAAAACATGCCATGTAACTTATGTACTCCATGTGTAGTTTTATATTGGAAGACTCGTTTAGCTCAAGCGATGTAAAATTTCATGGCGAAGAGAGAAGACTTGTATTCATGCCCAGGATGATTGGAGTACATGACCATGTATGGGATTAAGTCTATATGCCATTTATGGGTCCTACACACCGTGTACTCATATTTTTTGAACTTTTGATGTTTTTATTCTAATATCTAGTTCTCATACTCTTGAACAAGATACCCTGATAAAAAATCTTATACTGAGGTGTATGTGTTGGAATTTACAGATCAATTCCACCATGAAGATATTCAGTAGTATGACAGATGGGTGGTGATGATCGTACCCTGGAGGTGGTAGGCCATGGGATAACAATGGATCTTATAATCATGTGGATTGTGTCACCAGCTATTATACCAGATGTAGGTGAGGGAGCACAATAATATTAAGGCTTCATGAGGTTTATATTGACCTTCCAAGGAGTACCTCAACATGCCATGTCTATTGCAGAACTGAAGTGAGTATTCCTGCAGTAGTGTCCTCCTATATTGTTAGGGGATGGTAGACCATAGGGTGAAAAGTCATGGATGGAGCCCATATTTATGATCTTTAAGCATATGGAGATTCCTCTGGATAGGAGGGTCAAGTTCTCAGCTTATATATTGTATGATTCAGTAAAGCGATGCTGAGAGGTGCGGGGCTATTATCACTAAAACATAGTGTCATCGGGACGTGGCATGTGGAGTTTTTCAAATTTACTTCAATGATTACTATTTTCCTATGACTCTAATGACAGATAGACTAGGAGTTCATGAATCTATAATAGGGTTCTGTGTTAGTGATGAACTACACTTCCAATATCACCGAGCTTTAAAGATTTTCACTTATTCTAATGGGTGATGAGACATCAGGGCTAGGAGAGTCGAGAATGGTCTACGGTTTTAAATCTAATTGAAATTTAATGTTTTTAAGGTTCGTTATTTATATGACATCATGAATCAGACACTAATTACTGAGCTCAATCTGTGGGAAAATGGAGGTGTGAACAAGTATAGTTTGACACTATGATTTGGTGCTATATCGACCAGGAGAAAGAAGCGTTGTATATAAATTTATTACGGGGATACAATAAGTCAGAATGTTTATTCCAATATCCAGTTGAGGTGTTACCAATGTGGAAGAGCTGGGCATATGAGACCGTAGTTTCCAATGGACCCAGTTGAGTTCTGATCTTAGATTATGATGGTCCATCAACATTGCTACCGCCATGCATTCTCACCGGCATCTAGTGAGAGAGGATCTGCACCAAATCTATGTTCAAGAGAAGGATAAAAAACTTCCCTGAAATTAGTGAATTGGAATATGCCAGTTTGTTCATGTAGAGGTGGTGGTTGGGGTCATGGTAGCCCAGCCCCATGATCTCAGCGACTGTAGGGCGGGTCAGCTCAGGGTAGCCAGAAAGTGTCACAAGGCCACCGTACATGTAAGAGTTATGCAGTTCAACAATCCCAACATGAGCTGGATCCTAGACCTTTTTCTGTTAGAGTTACTATTTTAGTCACCTCTATTTTATCTCATGCACTCTTTGATATAGGGGCTTCACATAGTTTCATATCTATTCCAATTGAGGAGAGCCTTGGGCTCTGTGTTGTTACATATGATGATTTTATGGAGCTATAAACTCCATTAAAAATTAGAACGGAAATTGTGTGTCAGTTCTAGGAGTGAATACTTGAGGTTGGTGGATTCAACTTCTTATGGTACCTCTATGTCTTAGAGATGACTGGCTTTGATTTCATTCTTGGAATGGACTGGTTGGCCTATTTTCAAGACATTGTCGATTGCAATCACTGCATGCTGAGTTTTACATCACAAAAGGGTGAATATTTTCTACACAAGGGTGAATGGAATGTTCCGGAAATCCGAGATGGACCCGAGCATTGTGGGTTGGGCTCTATGAAATCGTAGATTGTGAGTTTGTATCTGGATGGCTAGGGAACATGTCAGATAGATTTCCCTCAAGTGGTTGATAAATTCATTGATGTTTTCCCTAATGTTTTTTCAAGGTTACCTCTAGTAAGAGAGGTGCAGTTCATGATTTTGCTAGTTCTAAGAGCTGCATCGGTATACACTCATCCTTATAGGATGGCTACGATGAAGCTTCAAGAGCTCAAGAGGCAACTACAGGATTTAGTGGTAAAGGCGTTTATCTAACCTAGCACTTCTCTATGGTGTTCATTGGTCCTTTTTGTGAAAAAATGAGGATGGTACCCTCAAGATATGTGTGGAAAATCAGAAACTGAACCCACTAATTGTTAAAAACTGATACCCCTTTTTATAGATAGATGGCCTATTTGATCAGATTCAAGGATCCAAGGTGTTCTAAAAAACCGAACTAAGGTCAATATATCACTAGGTACATGTTCGACCTTCAAACATAATGTGTACCGCATTTCATAGTAGTGGTGGTTTATATTATTATCTAGTTATTTCATTTGGTCTCACAAATGTGACAGAAGTTTTCAGGGAACTGATGAACCCAGTTTTCCATCCTTATAAGGATTATTTTGTGGTGGTTTTTGTGGATGATAACTTGGTGTATTCTCATAATCGACAAGACAATTCTACACATCTTGATATTGTTTTGAGTACAATGAGAGAGCAATAGTTATATGCTAAGCTCTCAAAATTCCACTTCTGGATGGATCAAATTCACTTCCTAGGCCATGTCATCTTAGAAACGAGAGTATCAACGGACCTAGAGAAGGCGAGAGTAGTAGTTACTTGGAAGCAGCCTAAGAAAATATTTGAGGTGAGGAGTTTTATAGGGCCAGTTGGTTACTACATACATTTCATATAGGACTTCTCAAGCATATAAATTCCAATGATGTGATTGACAGAGAAGGGTGTGAAGTATATATGGTCATATTCTTGTGATATATGCTATTAGTAGCAGAAAGATTACCATCAGCACCGTTCCGATATTTTCTAGAGCTAGATAGGAGTTAAACTATGTACTATGAAGCATCAGGTATCCATCTAGGATTAATACTTATGTAGGGGGATAGACTCATTGTGTACAGGTCTCTGCATCTGAGGCCACATGAGAGGAACTGCCCGACACACTCTCTCGAGTTAGTTGTGGTTGTTCATGACTTATGCTTTACAGACATTACTTATTGGGATAGAAATTAATGGCATACACTAACTAAAAAAGTGTCAAGTACATCTTTACTCAGTGGGATTTGAATATGAGGTAGTGAAGGTGGGTGGAGTACCTCCAGTCTTTTGACATTGAGGTTTCCTACACTCTTGGAAAACACAATTCATTGGCTGATTCATAGAGCAGGAGGACTCATATTCAAGCAGTGTAAAAGGTTGGTAGCGAGTGGTAGCTCATGGAGTTGTTCTTTGAGATGCACTTAGAGGTGAATGAATATCAGGGACAAACTTTCCTTTCTTCTTTAGCTATGAATTTTACCCTACTGGACTGAGTGAGGATGAGATATTTATCATCTTCTAAGGAACTAGTCCTATAAGAGAGTGTTGTAGGTGATGATCCACCTCCTGGTTGTATGCTGGGTGATGATGAGATCTTACAGATCCAAGGATGTGTCTGGGTTCCATTGGACATATGTAAGGAGGTGATACTGTAGTGTCATGCTTCATCTTGGGCCATACATCCTAGAGTTATCAGGATGTACCGTGACTTGTTCCATCAGTACTACTGACCAGATATAAAGAGAGAGTTGGCTAGATTTATAACGAGGTGTTCCACTTGTCAGTAGGTAAAGGTGGAACATTAGCAACCAATTGGTTTTTTAAAACAATTACCTATTCTAGATATGTCATGATGGATGTGATCACATGTTTTCTGAGGTATCCCCAAGGTAATGATGTAGTGTGGGTGGTGGTTGATAGACTTATGAATGTTTCTAACATCTTTCGGATCAAGGAGACCTTCAGTGTTGATGATATTGGGAATATGTATATTTTTGAGGTGGTACAACTTCATAGGGTTGTTTGTTCTATTGTTTCAGATAGGGATTCTTGCTTTATGTGTCATTTATGATAGAGTTTTAAAAGGTTGATGGGTATATAGGTGCTTCTGAGAACAGTATACCACCCTCAAACTAATGGCCAGTAAGAGAGCACGATATAGGTGTTGGAGGACATCTTGCAAGAATGCATCCATGAATTTGGGGTATATTGGGAGAAGAATATTACCCTGGATGAATTTTACTACAAAAATAGTTTCCAGGAGACTATTGAGATGACACATTATAAGGATTTGTAAGGTAGGCCATGCCAATAACCCTTAAGTGGGTTGGAGGGGGTGAGGCTACCTTACTAGGACCACATATCAAGTAGGAGACTTTTGAATAGGTCTAGTTGATTTAAAAGTAGATGGCTACTTTGCAGTCTCTTCAAAAATCTTATGCCAGTCGTCGTAGAGGACCTCTAGAGTATAAGGCTGTGGATCGAGTATTCTTGCATGATGCATCGAGGATAGGATACAAGATAATCATGAGACAAGGTAAGCTTCCACCAAGATACATTGATCTGTTTTATATTCTGTAGAAGGTTGGTCTGGTTGCCTTTCAATTCATGTTATCTCAGAGGTTCAAGACTATGCCCCACATCTCCCATTTTTCTCAGTTGCGACTTTACTTTACAGAACTTTCTCACACGTCTTAGGCATGAAGATATTGAATTGTAGGAAGATGCATACTTTGAGGAGAATCCCATTCGTATTGTGGATTCTAGAACAGAGGTTCTCTGTGGATGGTTTGTTCCTTTGGTATGGGTGGTATGGCAGTACGGTTGAGTATAGGGAGAGACTTGGGAGATGGAGCTTGATGTGCAATCACAATGGCTGAATTTATTCTCGGATGTTCCATCACCACCCTAGGGAAGGGTAATTTGGGGAAGAATTGTTTTAAGAGGGGAAATTTATAAGAACTCTGTTCTGTCTATAAGTTATTGATCTTTTTCCTTTAGTTTATTATTAAAAAAATGGGGGAAAAGAGGTCAAGGGATGGCTTCAAGCCTGTTACATGACGTGACTGGAAACTGTACACCATGTACATATAGTTATACACTATGTATGTTTGTCTACATTCCAGTAATCCCAGTATATGACCATGTAATGGTTTTCCCATAAACTATATTAACACAGCTTATTGTCTCAAGTACACACAATGTAATTTTTTTTAATTATTAAATAAGAAAGTAGCATAATTTTTGTGAAAATTAATAGGGGCTCATCTTGGATCATGATAAAAAACATTTAGGGTTATTGTTTTCCCAAATAATCATCCAGAACCCAGTTCCTTCACAGCTGGTTGTGTTTGAACCCAATCGTTAACCTCTCGATTCCTCTTGAGCTATTCTTTATGTTTTTTTTCTTTCTCAAAAGTTATTTAAGGTTTAGAGTTTATAATTTTTTTGTAGATCTTCATTTTTATAGCTTGAAATAGAGGTTAAGGCTAAATGAGGAGAGTCATACTATGATGAGGTCGATGGTCTTGTGCATTTCGTTAATTATCGAGTTGTTTTTATATTCGGTAGTTCCATTAACCCATGGTTAGGGTGTATCATTGAATAAAAATTGACCATTTTTTTGCCTAATAATGATTAGGTCATGAATTAAATTAATTTAAGAATGTTTGAACATGTTGGGTTGGTTAAGGGAAACCTTGTGGGTGCATTTACCTTGAATGACTATTTATGACCATTTGGATAAGGTTTCCTATGAAGCGTATCTTGTTTTCCCTTATTGTGTTTCTGAGTATGAATTAAATTTATAATGGAAATTAAATTGGGATAAATCAAGATTTATTTGATTAAGGGTTTGGGATTAGTAGTTTCCTATTTTCTTAATGATATTCTAATTATCATTTAATCCTTTATATAGTTTAATTCACTTGTTTCTTGGTATGTATTTTGATCACGTGGGTTGTTATTATGACAACCATGTAATAGTGTAATTTACACATGTTTTCTTTTATACTGAAATGCTAATATACCAGGCTCGAACCTGTTGAATTCTATGCTTGTGGTTGACATTATGTTATGCATACAAGTGAGGATTTATTATGCATGTGGTCGAGGATTGGTTATGCCTATGGGTAGGGATTGGTTATACCTGTGGGAAAGATTTTGTTTGAATATTGAAATGGAATGACTTATGAAACTACTGGCAAGACAAAGAATAACCTTGGATTAGATCTTCATATTACTTTTTCAGATAGCCTTCTGAGTTATCTGTTGAGAATCCTTTATACGGTGGATTGACAGGCTTAGGTCTGATCTCAAGACCTATGTAACTCAATGTAATTGAATGGCCAAACTAAACATCATTATTGAAAATGGAACACTGGACTTGTAGAATTATTTACTTCTCAGTTCCTCCTAGTTTACTCTTTTTTCTTTTTGTGAACTACTTGTTGCATATACTCACTGATAGTTACGCACAAAACTTGGGTGGTTTCCTACTGGTATTATTTCTCACATGCTATTTGGGTCTTGATTTTTGGCCAAAATAGATTATATTGTTATAGGTGTTGATAAGGGAAGCACCCTTATACTAGTACTAGAGATGCTGGTTAGGTGCTGGAGAGAAAGGTTCCGAGCCGCGGCTTGTGATGCTTCTTAGTTTCCCGTGATTATTTTTTACTTTGGAACATATATTTTATATCACTATAGTATACTTTTTTTGGCTGCTCTCTTAGAACATGTGACATGCTGCATGATATTTTGTATAAACTGATGCTTGGTTAATTATCTTATGAGTCTTTCAATTTTTATTTTAGTTTTATCATGTTCACTGTTTACACTATTTTATATTATTATTCTTCTGTGCTACACTCTTCCAATAATAACATAGTTTCCCAACTATTACACCCTAGTCCTCACTGATAGTTGGTAGCCTCTGACATTTGGGGAAATGCGGTTGAGGCCATATAGCCAACCAGGTACAAGGAACCAATTGAGTGGAACATAGATCTGTTATGTTAAAATGTGAAATTATTAAAATATAAATGTAATATAGTTAATAAAATATTTTTTATATTCATACGATGGATATTTCTATCACATGGTATGAATAAACCCCATTGGATGTATAAAAATCTATATTTTTCAAAAGGGTAATTTTGGGCCTTTTAATGGAGAACCCCTTATAAATTTGGATTTTGACACATTAATAATTTTTATATGAAAAAATCAACATTTTCTTTTTAAGTGGGATATAATTTTTTTCGATGAATTTCTCATATTTTTCTGATAACGTTCAGGTTTTGGTGAATTATAAAGATACACTAAATTTAAAGTGAAACAAAATTTTTTCAACAAAAAAATATATATAGTTAAATTATAATATTGAATGGTTTTAATGTGTAAATAGAATATATTTTTATCATTAAAAATAATTTATGTCACTAGCATTAATTTTATATCGTATTTAGATGTAAAAATATTTCAATCTTCTGTAATGATTTGTCTTTTAAAGGCCTTTCACTTTTTCCAATGATGGGAATAATTTTAAATTAATTACTGAAACATATGTGTTTTGAATTTTATAAAAATGATTCCATATTTGGAATCATTACATCCAAATTATGTTAATAACTTTATTTTATTTTTGTTCATTATAAATAAAATATTCGGTAATTTTTATTGTTAGAGTAAAAGGATAAATCAGGTAATTAAGGATAAGAATACAATTATACAATTACCCTAACACTTGTCTCAATGTTATGTGAAGAGTTTTTTTCAACCTAAATCATCTTTGGTTCTAAATGCTATCCATTTAATTCACATTGACTAGATTATGAACTTTAATTTATTTTATTTAATGAAAAGTTAAATATGTCTCACTCAAATTTTAATAAATAAATAATTTTTTATATAAAGATATAAAATAGATAAATTCGACTATAAACAATCATTAAGAATCTAATATGTTTTTCTTTATCATGGTAATTTATTAGTAATTTTAAAATAAATAAATAATTACCCGAATAGCTTATACACTAATGATACCGAAATTATTTAATTGTTGAAAAACAAAAAATATAGTTGTCATTAAAATAATAATACCAATTAAAAGACCCAAACACTTGAGAAAATATTATTGTTAGAGTATATCTCAACCATAATCATTGAAGGGTTGATTTATTGACTATTTTAAGCCTTATATAAGGGACTGTGAAACTTATTCTATTTTATTTAATTTGATGTCAAATTTGTCACATACAAAAGTTAATAAGTATAAGATTTTAAATATTATATTTTCTATAAGATAAATTCAACTAAATGAGCCAATTTTCTATTATGGGCCACGTATCATACCTCAAAGGTGATCATCCCTAGACTCTAACTAATTTACATTCGCATAGTGCTCATTGTATGAATTTCTCGGATTAGAAGATGAAACCAATAAGCAAAGGGGATTACCACATTTTGTTAAGAACACAAGAAGGCCTAGATAAAGTGTGAAAGACTGGTAATATAAATCTAAAACCAGGATTCATCAAATTATCTGATTGTGACTTTTCCTTCAATCCACTTAAATATAAGAAATAATGGCTATAGTGGGGATTAGACTTCATGGGCTGCATTGGTTTTTTCACATCCTAAAATTTTAAATTAAATTGTATCATGTATAAGAACCCTGCTAAAAATAGACAATAGAACATTAAATTCTAAATTATGGTTTTTTTCAAGGGTGATGGTTGAAATTAATCTTGATTCAAAGCCGCCAAAACACTATCAGCTTTAATGATAACAATTATAAAACTATAATCAGATTTGAATATGATAGAAATCACCCATTTTGTGATATCAGTAAGATTATTGGTCACACCATATCCAATTACAGGGTGGTTAGGAAGAAAGTTAACCCAGTAATAGAAAATTAATGGAATAAAATGATGCAAAAAAAGAACGATAAATTCCCCATTATAGATTTACCAGCAAAAAAATAGAAAACTCAAGTTTGTGTCAAAAAATAACATAACTTGACACATTTAGGTTACTCCACAGGTGCCACTTGGGCTGATGTGGCTGAAAGGGAATACATTTTCAATATAGAGGAAAATATCCTAGATGAAATAGAGACTTTGGTTCATGATACAATAAAACCCTCTAACCAAGAAATGGAGAAGGTTGATATTGATGCTTGTTCATTGGAGCAAACATCAAGATCCAAACTCATCATTAATGATGTCAATAACTTGGGTAGAAGGGATAGCTTGTCTCCACCTATTCAAAGAAAATTTGTCAATGAATTGACCCCTGACATCCCCTACTTGACAATATATACTTCTCTAGATAAGGAAAATAAAAACAGTAGAAATATTATTGGTCATCCTTTTTCTAATTCTCAAAATAAAATTGAAACTTGTAACTTAATCAACAATGGGACTCTACCTATGGACCAGACTGATGTGTATTTGGGAAGACAATCCAATTCTGATTGCATATTTCTTACAGATGATAATTTCATAAATGCAATAAAACCTATTAATTATATAGATGAAACATCTATCTCAATGCAGGATACTTTGCATGGCTGTTGTGACCTAGATGTTATTGTTTTGAACATTATACATTCCCCTGATGTGATGTCCTAGGACTCAGTCTCCATTGATAGTTCTGTTAGTGAATATTCTATTGCCCTACAATAGGTCCAAGATGACACAAAGAACCATGTTATTCCCATAGGGGATTCGGGTCTTGACTCCAATGTTTGCAGATAGGATATACAGGTTAGTCTGTTGGTTGATTCTCATACCGACTGCGTTGTACAGATGGAACAACATAATGGATCTTTTGGCTTGACTGCAAAAAATGCAGTCCACTACTCTTTCTGATAAACATGATGGTACCCATGATCTGAGCACCCTCTCATATTACTGCTGCTCTGATGTTAAGCACGTTACTATTAGTAATTACAGTTTTGAAGCTGTTAAAAATAAGGCTATTGGAAAAATTGTTAAATCATCTACAAATAATTATGTCCATGATACTACTATATAATCTTTGACTATAGTTGATAATACCATTCCCTTGGTGTCCACTAAAGGTAATAAAGGGTCTAATTCAAGCCCTAATAATGCTAAAAATCATAGAAGATTAGTTAGACACAAAGGCTAAGATAGTAATAAAAAAGGGAGTTCTAACTCCAAATGTAAGTTTAAATGAAGATATTATTTTGGAACTGTCGAGGTATTGTAGACATTAAAAACTTCATTATCTTAAAATAAATAGTAAAAATTTATAAAACATTATTCATTTCCATTTATGAACCTAAAATAATCTTCTCCACTGATTTAGTTCATTTTTTTTTGTTTTGGATACACCTTAATAAGTGAATGTAAAAAAAACACCATTCTTGAATATCTTTCAATTTTTTCTCACTCATCCTTGTCGAATGATAATGTTTCTATATTGCGGATAAAATTATCACCCATGAATTTATTATTAAAATACACACCTCTTTTGATCATTTATCTATTCCAAGAATAAATAAAAATATAGGTGGACCTTTGGAATGACCTCTACTACTTGAGCTCTAATATTCATTTTCCCTGGATGGTTTTTGGAGATTTAAATGAAATTTCTTCTTCAAGTGAGAAAATAGGACCTCTCTACTCCACTTTATCATTGAGGGATTTCGAGGATTCTATAGATAATTACAATCAAATCAAAAAATTTCTCCTTAGTTCAATGTATACCTGGTACAAGAATAATCACAATACAGTGGTTGCTAAAAACCTGGATAGAGCATTCACTAATGATCATGCTTTGGATAAATGGGGCATGATTTCCAGCACCACCATCCCAAAATTCAATATGACCATCATCTTATCATGGACACTAACACCCTAAAAAAATATAAAACTTGTTATTCCCTTTAGATTCAACAATGCTTGGTTCCTGGATCTTGAATGTTGTAATCTCATAAAACATTTTTAGACCTTTATGTCTCACTCTGATGAAGCCTTTTCTTGAACTCTTAAACTAAAATATCTCAAATAAATGATTAAGAATTGGTGTAGAATTAAAACTAATCAAATTTATAAGGACATCTTACTTCTTGAGAATGAGCTTCATTAAATCCAAAACAACAACACAGAAACAGATTTTTCTTCAGATCAAAATCAAGAAATTAACATTACTATGAAAATAAATTCTCTTCTCTCTTTCAAAGAAAACATTCAAAAGAAAACTTAAAAAATAAAAAAGTTGATGGATGGTGAAAGAAATAAAAAATTCAATAATTCTTTAGAAAGTGTTCGAAAATATTGTAGACCTCTCACCTCTCTCAAAGTTGGAGACAACCTCTTTGATAATGAATATGAAATAACTAATCTTGTGGTCTCATGATTTGAATATTTTTTCAATGGCCCTGATTTGATCAAGGAGCTCATTCATGAGATCATTCCGACAATTATCACTGTTGTTGAAAACACTTTCCTCATTGGTGCTCCCTTTGATCATGATATTAGAGACACTATCTTCATCTTAAATTTCGACAGTTACCCAGGTCCTGATAACTTTAATAATTGTTTCAATAAAAAATATTGGGATATAATCCAAACTAATGTTTGCAAACATGTTGAAATATTTTTTTCTAGTGGCATCATATCACATCGGTTGAATGCACAATTCCTTGATTTGATCCCTAATATAAACAATGCCTCTAAAATTCATCTCTTTTAACCCATTACTCTTATCAACACTCTTTATAAAATTATCACCAAACTGATTGTGAATATACTTTCCAGTATCATAGAAAAATTATCTCATAGAATCAACGTGGTTTTTTCAAATAAAGGTCCATCCAAGAATGTATTTTTCTCACCTTGGAATGCACTAACATGATGAACAATGAGAATAAACGTGGTAAAATTTCTATACAACATAATATTAGGAAGGTCTTTGACACTATGGATTAAAATTTCATCTTCAAAGTTTTACAAAGCTTTGGATTCAAAACTATCTTTATCTCTAGAATTATAATCCTCTTCAACTATTTGCATATTTCTATCTTGATCAATAGATCTTATAGAGGATACTTTAATTATTCCAAAGGTTTCAAACAAGATGTCCCCTAATCTTCAATGTTTTTTTTCTATTGTAGAGGACTATTTAATTCATCTGGTCACTCGTCTGGATGATCAAAACAAGCTCTAACCTATTATTGCATATAGGAATTTCAATTCTACCACTAACCTTCTTTCTGATTATGAAATAATTATTTTATTAAAGGGGTTTAAAAGGAACATCAAAAATCTCAAAAAAACTCTTGCTCTTTATGAGGAAGTCTCAGGTTAATTCTTTGGTTGGAAAAAATCCTTCATCTACATTGGAAAAAACATCCATTCTTTTAGAAAAAATAGTATCATCAATGAGCATGGCATTAAATAAGGAACTATTCTCTTAAAATACATCGGGGTTCCCATATTTTAGGGCATACCCAAAGAAAGATACTTCTCTAACATTGTTGATCAAATTATTAATCAGCTCTATACATGGAAAAGAAAATCTATTTCCATGGTAGGGAGAGTTTGTCTTGTCAAATCTGTCACTATCTTCAAATTGGTCGACTATATGATGGTCTAAAAATGGCCGACTAGTCTTATAAAAAAAGAATTCATACATCACAAATTTTGTTTGGACTGGAAGAACCTTGGATAAGAATCTTGTGACTATTACTTGGACTACTTATTGTAAACATTTAGACAAGGGTGGTATGGGAATAAAAAACATAAATTTTTTTAATGATCCCCTAAAAGCCAGATTAACTAGGAACCTGATTCAGAATGACTCCAATTCGATTGTGCTTATCAAAAATAGGTTTTTGTACTGTTTGAAATGCAGTAACAATTATTTCCTTATTTCTTCCACTTAGACCTCTGTTAAAAACATGTACGAAAACATTATGAACAGTTCTAGATGGATGGTTTCTAGAAAATCCTCTATGAGATGATGGTTGGACAACTGGACTGGTGATCCTCTAATCTTTTTGATTCCTTCTAATTATTCTCCTAAATATGTAAACATAAGTATAAGAAATGTTCTTTATTCTCATATTGAAAATCTTACTGTTAATGTTGTTCAAATAATTTATAATTACCCATTTTATATCTCGGAGGACCTTTTGATTTGTGAACCTATTAACAATGGGTTACTGAATTCTAAAGATTTTTATAACC
This sequence comes from Viscum album, assembly GCA_963277665.1. Classification (NCBI taxonomy): domain Eukaryota; kingdom Viridiplantae; phylum Streptophyta; class Magnoliopsida; order Santalales; family Viscaceae; genus Viscum; species Viscum album. The sequence goes on from OY728136.1 coordinate 1,650,044,007, forward strand.
ACTCCTTCCATAACTCCATCAATGACTTCAAATGGATTAAATATTTTGGTATATCCTAGATAAGGCCTTCATGACTCACTCTTATTTGGAGTCTTTCCTATAATAGTGTTCCTACTGATGCATGTTTGAAACTTTTTAGGGTCCACCTTTTCTCTAAATTGAATCTTTGTAATCATCATAGAGAAGATGCTAATCATTTAGTTATATCTTGTACTACTACCACTACTCTTTGGAACTATCTATTTAACAACATTGATTGCAGATAGATTATCCTTGACACTATCAATGACAGGATAAAATGTTTCATAGCTATGGATAACTCCCAAAAAATAAAGAACTTGTTTCTTGTTGGGGTTACAGAGATTATTCATGTGATCTAGTATGATATAAATTCAATTCTTTACAATAATTGGTCACTTAAAATTAATGCAGGTAAAATGAGGATTATCATTGCTATTCGGGAATCTGCGTTGATTCAGAGAGGGCGTGGTAACAACTCTGTGGTAGATTAAATGACCCTGAGATTGATTCAGTTTGGTGCCATATTTTTTCAGCCAAGAAGCATGTTTGAGGATTTTTGGGGACTTCCAATCCCAGGATGGATATATATCAACATGGATGGGGAGTCTAAAGGAAATCAGAAGCCCGAAGGATGTGGCGCAGTCTTCATAAACCATGTTGGTCAGATTGTTGGATGATTTTTTGGAGGCTACAGTATTGAAACCTCTCTGGAATCCGAAATTCTTGGTGTGATCCATGCCATCTCTTTCGCCAAGCAAAAAGGTTGGAACAACTTATGGATTGGAAGTGATTCTACTACTATAGTGCATTCCATTTCGAATGGGGTGATTCATCTAGCTTGGCCAATTAATAAGTGCGGGGTGAATTTGTTTTGTACTCTCCCTGACATAAACTACATTGCAACCCACCCCTATCATTAGGCGAATATGGTTGATGATGGAATCACCAATAAAGGGGTTGCACAAGACATAACCTGGACCGAGGATCTTTCCAATAATTTTCTTCCACTTCATGTTAAATATTGTAATATGATTTCGTCTTTTAGAATCATGTAATCTCTCATTTTTTAATAAAATTTCCTTGGTAATTTGACCAAAGAACTACCTTCTTAAAAAATGTATATTAAATAATTACACAATATTGATGTAGTAATTATTTTATTTATAAGGTAACAAGTAAATGTTATTAAAAATATTAAAGTAAATATAATTTGGGATAATTAATATGTATAATAAATTTTTTATATTTCATTTACCTCTATGTAATATTATAAAAAATTTGTTTCTAAGTTAACTTGTTATCTAAATATTTTTGAAATTCAAAGAATTGAATAGTGTCAAAATTGACACTATTGATTATTTATTCAAATAATGTTTTATTAAATTATTTAAAATTCATAAAATATTTTTAAAAGATATATTATAAATATTTTATGGTTTAATTTTGTTAAATTTGTTTATTTATTTTATATTTTAGATCAAATAAGTAAATATTGAACCCTTTTAATATTAAATTATTTGTTACCCTAGTTAAAAAATAAATAGAATAACTAAGTGTTAAATTAAGAGAAAATGTTTAAATTGATATAAATCTTTTCAAAAAATTATTGGTTGATGATATTACAACTCTATATCATCTCATCTTTAAAATTTGGACATTTTGGAGGTTTTTTAATGGGGTTTTATTTTTTTATAAATTAATATTTCTAAGGATTCCAAATGATCCCATGACATTAATTATAAAAGGAAACCCCTTCCTCAACCTATTTACCCCAATTTGAGACATCAAGCATGGCCATCGCCTTCCCTTTTACATTATCAACATCCATTGGAGCATTTTAGAGGGATTTTTCTTCTTCAAAGTCCAAATATAGTTCTCTAATCGACGATTTAGAGGAAGCTCGTTGTTGAAGAGACAATCTCCTCTATAGATTCTTTCAAACTTTTTTCTCGCACTTTCTCTTCATGAGTTATTTAAATATAAAGTAATAACTACAATATCAATTATATACTTATATGTTTTTATAGTTATGAAACTACCATATTCTACCTTCGATACATCATATGAAAAATGAATTCACCATGTGTGTATACGTACAAATCACCGTCTTAATGCCGTGGTATCATCTGTTTTTCAGCACCACCATACTTGGATGGGTATAATGATGAAAATAATAACTATATTTGATTAGTATAACATGAAAGTAATTCTTAAATATTATACATCACCCAATTCAATAACATTCAATATTTTTGAGAATGATATCATCGCTCGTGCGTATGTATGACCTAGTGTCTCGACGATGCGATGTGATTCATTCTAAATGATCTTTATTAAAGAATGATTATATATATGTAAATAATTGAAAAATATGTTATATATTATGTTAATATAATTTTTAATGATATAACTATGACCTAATAATGATAACTATAACATATTCGACAAAACATGCATAAGAACATAAATCAGTTAATATGCAAATAACGAGTAATAATGAAATGTTCCTAAAAAACAGATGATAATAGGATCATATATGATATCATAAAATTTACTTTGATTGTAGAATAAGTGAATAAAATTATTAAAATCATTATACAGGTTTTTCAACTATATACGTAAGTATTTTATGGGCTATATTTGTCATCCACGTCAATGTTTCCTAAATATGTAATTTGTTTATTCTTCTAAAAATTTTTAAATTAAATTTTACCAATTGTTTAATTTTTATTAAATGGTATGAAATGAATCTTTTGTTGATATTTGATATAATGCACTTTTTTAATTTTCCATCAAATGTATAAGGAGAAAGTTTTTTAACTTATACGGAATGAACTAATTTTTACATATTCATAGTGACTTATTTACATGAATCTTCCTCTAAAATATTTTAAGTTTCTTTTCAAATAATTCATTTTTATTTAATATTTCATGTAATTTGGGGAATGGAATACATTTTTGAAGTATAAAGTATATTTTCCTTAAGAATTAATTTCATGTGTTCAGTCAAAATAATTTTCCACCAAAGATGGAATTATTTAATATGGTTATGTTTCACGTATAACATCCTTACTGGTCCTCTGATTTTATTTTTTTTATAAAGGAATTATATTTATGAAATCCATTTATTTTACATTGATTATGTTAAGGTGGAATGATGTTTAAAAAAACCATTTTATTTCTTGGGTTATGATGAATGATTTATGTTATTGTGGAACATTTGAGAATGATTTTGTTATGAGACGGTTGGGACCTATAAATCCTTACAATGAATTGGTTAAAGATTTATATCTCATGAGATATACATAGATAGCTGGGAAATGATCTCAGTTCTGTAATATAGGGCTGGAATGAGGAGTGAACTCCATTAAGTTTTGGACATTATCCACTACAATGTGATTGGAAGTGAGCGTTGTCCAATATGAAATGATTTTAAATGGTTATGTGTATTTCAAAAAACATCATGTCTTATGTTATGACTTTTTTTATTATGTTAATTTATTTTCATATGTTTTATGAACCATTTGTTTTTGTTTCTTGGTTTCTAAAGACACTATACCTATACCGTTCTACCAAGAATTTGTTATAGTTTGTAATGAATATTCATAAATTTGGAAGTAATATCAATTTATTTCAATTATATTTCATTATACATAGTTTCATAGGAAATTTATAATTTACCTTTGGAATCTTTGATGATAAATCCTTAGTAAGAACCCAAAGGATATTTCGAAGCACGGGTTACAATCGTAGTGTTTTATAAATGATCATGAATAACCTAGGATAAAACCTAAAGTGTCTTAAACTGAAAGTTTATTATTGATTTTATTTTTTTCCCATTATGATTAGTGTTTCTCACACTATGTTTCTTTGTTTTATTCATTTTCTATACCTCGAAGGAACACCTTTAATGATAAATGCAACAGGAAATGTAATAATTGTCCTCCTGAGAAACTAAATGTTATGGGAGATGGAATGAAAAATATTGAAGCTATGGTAACACAACCTTCTGAAGCTATAAATTATACAAGACTTAGAAATGAGAAAAATAGGTAACTACATTATATGGAGTCCTTCATGACGAATCATCGACCTTATTTTAGAGAGTCTTATGATCTTTTAGTGGTTGAATAATGGATTAGTACCAGTGAAAAGATATTTTTAGTTCTCCAATGTTTAAAACAACTTAAATTCATCTTAGTAGTCTATGATTTGGTAGGTGAAGATGATAAATGGTGTAATATTATAATGAATATGAGGCAAAGAGATAAAATTGAGTCCATTTAATGGGATGAGTTCAAGAACATATTCCTCAGTACATACTTACCTTATATTCTTCAAAAAAAATATAGAGAAGGTGTTCCTTTATCTTAAGAAAAACTACGATGAATCTGTTAGTAAGTATGGATTAAAATTTAATGGACTTTAGATGTAGTATTATGGAATTATTATCCAACCTGAGAGTAAAATTAATCAATTATTAAGTGGCTTAAAACCAAGTCTCCAAAATGAACTTTCTATAAAGGACTTCAATAGCTATGAATAAATCTTTCAATGTGATCTCAAGTTTGAGATGAATATTGGAGTAACCCATTTTTCCTATGGGGTAGATAATAAGTGAAAAATGAAATTTAAATGAAAATATAGAAATAATTATTAAAATAAAAAGAGTTTTCCCTTATTCTCAATGTTTGGAAAGAAACAAGGGTGAAATTTTCTTAAAGATATTTAAAAGTTTAATGTGTGTAAGAGAAGGTCATCAGGTAGTTGAATACCAAATAGATGGAAAAAAGATTTCTAATTAAGCAAATAGATAAAATGCCCCAAAAAATGAATTTCTTACACTTCAATGTTACAAGTACAAGAAAATGGGGAATTATGCTGATAAATGCCTTAATCTAAGGGTTATTGATGGCGATCAATGTCAGAAAACTCTCTAAGACAAAGACAAAGGAAAGTCACATGAGACCACTATCAGAGATGTGGAGCATGACAATGAAGTGGTGACAGGTACACATACTATCTTGTATAAAGTAGAAATTTTTTATTTGATTCTAGATCCACCCACTATTTTATTTATGATGAAATTTTTAATGGTATCTCCATATTTTCTCTACAATTAGATGTTGAGTTAGCTATAACAACATATAATGGAACAATAGTCGCATATTTTTTTAACTCTTATTTGATTGATGTTTGTGGGAATGTGGTTCTTAAAAATTGTATGATCCTTCCTATATTGGAATTTTTTTTGATTATTATCATGGATTGACATTCTCTATATGGAGATTATATAAATTTCTAAGGAAGGGAAATCACATTTCATATTCTAGAATAATCTATGATTATCTATCAATGCAAGGATGAGAATGAAATTCTAGTGAAAATTTCATCAATATTATGGGTCTTGATTCCTATAAATTATGGTTATCTATTTCAAATGGTTTGGGTGAAACTCACAATTAAGGATACCGCATTGTACTAGAGATTGATGATGTGTTTCTGAAAGAATTTTTGGGACTTCCACCAAATAGTGTGGTTGAGTTTTCAATAGAAATCATACTGGGTGCTATTCATATTTAAAAGAAACCTTATCGAATGACCCTAATTGAGTCATAATAATTAAAGAAACCACTCCAGGATAATATTTATAAGGGATTCATATGCCCTAGTGAATCACCTTGGGGTGAACCTATTCTATTTGTTACAAAGAAAGATGGATCAATGAGACTCTCCCTGAATTATCGAGAACATAACAAGATCACTATCAAGATAAAAATATCATCTTCACTTTATTGATGACTTATTCGACCAACTATGTGGAGGAAAATACTTTTCCAATATTGATATCTATTTAGGATATCATCAATTAAGTGTTACAAAAGAAGATATAAAAAATACAAAATTATGTACAAGATACGGACAATATGAATTTATAGTGATATCTTTTGGTCTTACTAATTCCTCTACAATCTTTGTGGATCTAATGAATAGAGTCGATATAGACTATCTTGATCAGTTTGTGGCAGTATTTATAGACGATATTCTTGTATATTAAAAAATAAAGGAAGAATATAAAATCACTTGATAATTTTATTAAAGACCCTGAGAAATATAAGCTTCATGAAAAATTTACCAAGTGAGAATTTTTTCTTCATTAAGTTTATTTTTTTTCTCCCATAATCTCAAGAGAAGGGATATCAATGGATCCAACTAAAAAATAAGTTATTGAATGTTGTCTGAGACTAAAAACAGTAACTCAGATTCAATGTTTTCTTGGGTTGGTAAGATATTGTCATGTTTTTGTGAAATATTTTTTGGTGATTATCTAATCCACTCCCCAATTTGACTCATAAAAAGTTACATTCATGTGGATGGTGGATGGTAAAGATAATTTAAAAGAGCTAAAAATAAGGGTAGGCATTACACCTATGCTCACACTACCTTATTTTGGATAAAGTCCTGTAATCTATAGGGATGCATCCAAGAAGGGGCTTAGTTGTGTTATCAGGAATAATTATATATTGATAGTTTATGCCCCGCAAAAATTGAAAATTCATGAGACAAATTACCCCACTCATGATTTGGAGTTAGTTTTAGTAATATTTGCACAAAATATATAGTGGTATTATCTTTATGGAAAAATGTGTGGTATTTATACAGATCATAAAATTTTATAGTATATTTTCACACAAAAGGATATAAATATGCTTCAAATAATATGGTTGGAGTTGACTAAAGATTATGACTGATCAATACTTTACCACCATGGTAATGTGAACATGGAGGTAATTTTTTTGAGTCAATAGGACCATGCCAACCTATCCATACTGAGGATCACAAAAGATCTAAAATATATGGATTTGTAAAGGATGGATTATGAAATTTTAATGGAAGGGGATAAATATTATGTTTCTAAAATGAATATTAAACCAACTATATAAGTGAAGACTAAGGAGGAGCAGAAGGAACATGTAGATCCAGAAAATAACATGAGAAATTTTCCTAAACTCAACCTTGATTGTGATAGAATAATAAGCTTTAATAATTTGGTTTGTATTCCTTCATTAATAGAAAAATTGAAACTGCTATTGGATGTCTCTCATAGTTCTTAATTCTCTATTCACTATGTTTGAAAAAAATATGTACATGAACCTAAAATAGTATTTCTAGTGGTATGAAATGAAAAGATATGTTTCCAGATATGTCTCTCGGTTCTTGGTTTGTCAGCAAGTTGACGCTAAGAGATATAAGTCTAAGGGAATGTTATGACAATTACCCATAACAGAATGTAAATTAGAAAAATTCACTATGGAATTTTTCATCGGACTTCCAAAAACATCCAAAGTCCATAATTCAACATGGGTTATCATAGGTCACCTCATACAGTTGGTACACTTTATTACTGTTTGAGAGGATTTCTCTCTTGATAATCATTCCGTGATATATGTAAAAGAAGTTATAATATTGAATGTAGTACCACATTCAACTATTTCTGATTGGGATCATAGGTTTACTTAGATATTCCGGATAAGTGATCAGTGGCATCTAGATAAAGAGTTATGTTTCATCACTTCTTATCATCCTCAAGAAGATGGTAAGTTTGAGAATACAATTCAAACTCAATAAGACTTTCTGAGTTCTTTCTCTATGGATTTGAAAGTTGTTTGGTATAAACACCTAACATTTGTGTAATTTTAATACAATAATATCTTTCACTCCAGCATTCATATGGACCTATATGAATCCCTCTATTAAAAAATTTCAGAACTCCATCCGTTTGGGATGAAGTTGGGGAAAAAAGCTATTAGGGCAAGATCTTGTTGATGAAATGGTAGAAAATTCATATCTATTCAACAAAACATAAGAGATTACCAGAGTCGGAAAAAAATTAATGATGAAAACAAAAGAAAAGACCAAGAGTTTGAAGTGGGTGATAAAGTGCTTCTATGATTATCTCCATTTAAGAGATTAATGATATTTGGAAATAAGGGAAAGATGATCCCTAGGTATATCAGTCCTTTTGAAATTCTAAATCATGTTAGGAAGGTTGATTACCGATTGGTCCTTCCACTGAATCTATCAAAAGTTCATGATTTATTCCATGTATCTCTCTTTAGAAAGCACCTACCTAATCCTTCACATGTACTGAACTCGTAAGTCATTCTGCTAATGCAATATCTCTCCTATGAAGAACAACCTATAGAGATTCTGGATTGTAGAAAAAAAGTTCTATGAAATAAGACCACTCGTTTGGTGAATGTTTTATAAAGGAAATAAAAATTTAAGGAAGCTATATGAGAGCCTATGAATTATATGAGGGAGATATATCCTCATCTGTTTGTATCCAAGTGATTAATTTTGAGGTTGAAATTCATTTTTAAGGGGCGTAGATTGTAACACCAAAATTTTTTTTATGAGTTATTTTCTGTAAATTATTTTAATACTTCAGCAGATTTCATTGCACGAAACCATGAGTTTAAATTAATTTCAACAATCCCTTAGTATAAATGACCATTTTAACCAATCCATTAGGTTATCAAGAATAATTATAACTAACTTATGAAAATTTACGGTGTAGTCATTCGCTACCAATTATTTCTGATAAATATAAATAAATTATATTTTTGTATTTTTTTGTGAATTACTATTAGTAAATGAAAGTAATTAAATATATATGTTTTATACATAATAAAATATTTTTTATATTCATGCTATGGATATTTTAGTTATTGGGTTTGAATAAACCCTATTGGATGTACAAAAACCTATATTTTTTAAAAGGGTAATTTTCCACCTTTTAATGGAGGACCCATTTTAAATTAATATTTTTACAAATTAATAATTTTTATATGAAAAAATTAAACATTTTCTTTTGAATATGGATATAATAATTTACATTGGATTGATTTCTGATAACTTTCATGTGTTGATGAACAAGAAAAATACACTAAATTTTAAGTGATAACAAATTATTTCATAAAAATAATTTATATCAATAAATTATAATATTTGAATGGTTTTAAGGTATAAAAATAATATATTTTTATCATTTAATATCATTTAATTCATTAGAATTAATTTTACATTGAATTCAGATATAAAAATATTTAAATGTTTTGCAATGTTTTAACATTTATAACATGTTCCTTCTTTCCGAAAATAGAAATAATTTTAAAGTAATTAATTTAAATTCCATGTTTTTAATTTTGAAAAATTTATTCCATATTTAGAATCATTTGGTCTTAATTATGTAAAAACATTATTTTATTTTTGGGCATTATGAATAGTAACTTCTGTAATTTTTATTATTATTGGAAAAGGGTAAATCTGGTAATTAAATGTAAGAATACTATTATAAAATCACCCTAAAAGTTATTTTAATATCATTTTATGAGTGAATTTCAACCTAAGTAATACTTGGTTTTAAATGGTATCCATTTGAATCCACTTGGATGAGATCATGACTTTTAATTTATTTTATTTAAAGAAAAGATAAATATTTCTCACTCAAATGTTAATAACTAGATAATTTTTAATATAAGGTCATAAAATATTTATATTTGACTATAAATAATAATTTTAAATAAAATATTTATTTATTTATCATGTAATTTATTTATAATTTTTAGGAAATAAATAATTACCTTTATATCTTATACATTATTGATGCAGAAATTATTTAACTGATGAACAATTAATAATATAGTTTTTATTAAAATAATAATAACCATTAAAAGACAAAAAATATTAAAAAGCCTTATTTATCATGTATATCTCGAACATAACCATACAAGGGTTGAGTTATTGGGCATTTGGATCCTATATAAGGGATGATGACACTTATATTTGTTTTATTTAATGTGATATAAAAGTTGTCACATTCATAATTAAATATGTTTAATATTTTAAATATTTTATTTTCCAAAAGATAAATTCTACTAAATATATTTTTATGTAGGCTAACATATTTATCATCATTATGGAATTTTAATTTTAATTTGTATTTAAAAATAATTATATTAAGTAATTACATAAAATTAACGTAGTCATTATTTTATTAATAGATATAACAAATTAATATAATTAAAAATATTAAAATAAATATAATTTTGGGTATTTAATATGTCTAATGATTTTTTTAGAAGAACTATACCTATTTTTAATATAATAAAATAAATGTTTATATGTTAACTTGTTATCTCAATATTTTTACAAATCAATGAATTGAATAGTGTCAAAATTGACACTAATGATTATTTATCAAAATAATATTTTATTAAATTTTTTAAAAACCATAAAACATTTTAGAAATATATATAATAACTATTATATCATATAAAATGTCTTAATATATTTATTTAGGGTGTATTTTTCTTCAAATAAGTAAATATTTTATCCTTTTAATATTGAAATATTTGTTACCCTAGTTAAAAATTAAATAGAATAACTCTGTGTCAATTAAACATATAAGGTTTAAATTGATAGAAACCATGTCAAAAATTTATTCCATAATAATATTAAAACTTTATCTCTTCTCATATTCAAAATTTGGACTTTTGGGAGGTCTTTTCTATGTGTTTTGATTTTATTATAAATTAATATTTGTGATTTTTCCAAAAGTTCGCCTCATCTCAATTATAAAAAGGAACCTCCTCCACCACATCTACACTTCACTTTGAGCCTTAGATATCAGCCATACCCTACTATTTTCCTTTATCAACTTTCCTATTAACATAATACAGGTTATTGTCAACTTCAGATACCATCGCTAGTGCTATAAGAGGAGATTTAATGGAAGCACGTCGAAGACATGGTAATCTTCTATACTGATTCTTTCAAACATCATTATTCTTATTATTCATTTTCATCAATTTTTTCATTATAAATAAATAAATAAAGTATAAATTATATACTTAAATTTTATTATAATTATGAGATAACCATATTCCACCTTTTATCCATCCTATGAAAAATGAATTCAACATGCATGCGTACGTAAGATTTACAGTCTCCACGTCATGGTGTAATCTATTTTTGAGAACCACCTTACATGAATGGGAATAATGATGGAAATAATAACTATATATTATTATGATAAAATTATATTAATTCATAAATTTTATATACCATCCAATTCAATAACATTCATTAATTATGGGAATGATATCATCACCTATGTGTAAGTACAACCTACCATCTCCATGATGCGATGCAATTCATTCTATATGATTCTCATTAAATAATATTTATATAAATTTAAATAAGGAATAAATATGGTATATATTATGTTAATATCATTTTTAATGTTATTACTATGACCAAATAAGTATAAAAAATGTATTTTACAAAACATGCATTAGGATATAAAGTAGTTATTATATGAATAATGAGTAACAATGAAATGATACTAAAAATAGAATGATAATATGATCATATATGATATCATAAAAATGAATATGATTCTATAATAAATTAATGTAATTATTTAAATCATTATATAAGTGGTTCATATACATATAAAGGATACAGATATAAGGTAAGAGACAATTTCACAATCTTATTATTATCTGAGATTGTTTGTACCTAAGTATTTACTGGGGTATAATTATCATCCACACCCATGTTTCCTAAATATGTAGTATTATTTTTATTAAACTAAAATTTTTTAAATTCAATTTTACCCATTGGATAATTTTTTTAAATGGTATGAAATTAATCTTTTTTCATTATTTGATACGAGGTTAATTTTGACTTTTCCAGCAAAAGTACGGGTAGAATGTTTTTTATAATACATGGAATTAATATATTTTTACATATTTTTAGAACCTTATTTCCATGAAAAATACTCTACATAATTTCAAGTCTATTTTCAGATAAATTATTTTTGTTTTAAAATTTCACATCATTTTGAGAGAAAAACATATTTGAAGAATAAAAGATATTTTCAACAAGAATTAATTTCAAGTGTTCAATCAAAATTATTTTCCACCTAAGATGGAATAATTTAATAGGGTTATTCTTCAAGTATAATTTTATTATTGTACATATGATTTTTTTATTTATAATGGAAATCTATTTATGAAATCCATTTGTTTTACCTGGATTATGTTAAGGGGGAATGCTGTTTAATGAAACCCATTTTATTAATTTGGTTATGATGAATGATTAATGTTACTGTTTATTTAATTATGAGATGGGTGGGAATTATAACTACCTATAATTCATTGGGAAAATATTTATATCTTATGATATATACATAGATGGAATAGGAAATTATATTGGTTCCCTAATACGGGGCACAAATGAGGAGTGAACTGGGTTCATTAATGGATTTTTTCCGATAAAGTGGTTAGGAAAAAGAGCCTTTAAAAATATGAAATTTGTTTCTATGCTTATGTATATACCAAAAAACATCATGTCTTATATTATTACTTATTTTATTATGCTCATTGATTTTTATAAACATTCATGATTTATCCCATGGCATGATATTATGATCTTTCATATGTAGGATACGATTTTCAAATTTTATGTTCTTATATCTTATGATTATGATATGATTAATATATCATTTTTTACCCTTTATGAGCATCTGAGCTCAGCCTTTCATCTATTTTTTCCCTAGGTCATAAATAAGGGTATTAAATAAGATATGTAAAAAATAAGTCTAGTTATGATGAAATAAGTGGGAGAAAATATAGATGTTTTATGAACAAGTTGTTTACGCTTCCAAGTTTCTAATAAAATTATACCTATACATTCCTATCGTGGATTTATTATATTTTGTAGTGAATTTTTTTCAATTTTTAAGTAAAATAAATGTATGTAATGTATGATTCGTTATATCTTATTTATATTCATGGAAGTAAACCTATTCATATTTTTCTTTCACTTACTTTTATAATACTCCTTTTCCTATTCATCTGATTTAGTATCATCAGCCTTCTTCATTGGAAAGTTCCCAGAAAAATAACCACTATTATGATAAGTACAACACTTTTTTTATTGTATTATATTTACTTTTTATTGGTCAAAAAAATTGAAGGCTCCCTATTGGTGTTTTTTAGGTGTTATTGTGTTGGAAGACTACTAAGGGAGTACACATACTACAAAAGAATTTTAGAAAATGAAGATTTTTTCATAGTTGAGCTATATAGACCACCAAACGCGGTATGTGGAATATGTAGGGAAAATGGTTTGAAGGATGGCCTGTGTTTCACAGAAAGTTTTTTTACATGAATGGATTGAAATACATGAGATGGATTATTGTTTGCAAAAAGTAGGCGGTGATTTGTGGAACCACAAAGGGATTGTTTCATAGAAGTGATCGACCGCCTCGTCGGGAAAACATTTCATGGGAGGAGAAGTTTGTGGTGAAGGATATATTTCATCAAATGTTTGGGTAGATTGGATTAGAAATTTTTTGAATCAATTGGCCTATATTATCACGGAAAATTACATCATTACCAATAACACTGTTTATTTGAAAATATCATTTCTCTGGGAAGATTTTATCTAATTCCAAAATAATTTGATGAAGAATCCCATGAAAGAGAAGAGTTAACATGGGGGGATTCCAAGAAAAAAAATTTAGAGCTCTGTAGATCACAAAAGAAAAATATACAAAGAGGAGAAATGGTCCGTATAATTGTAGGTGGTTGTAGAAGAAACATCCACCCATGAATTAGGGATGGTTTGGGGAGGAGAAGTGGTCTATAGAGGAGAAGTTTTCCACAGATGAGATGTGGGATGTAGGTGACATTCAGTACATGTAATATAAGTGGCCCGTGAAGCATACATGCTATGTAGTTAAGTGAAGTTCACAAAGAAAGTGGAATATTCGTGAATGTACTTAAATAGTTTGTGAAAGAAATTTCCACTAACTATCAATATGTAGAAAATCTGATTTTATCTATGGGTGAAAAAGTTACTTCAATAGATAATCTATCTATAGTTAATTATTCATGCTTTCATGCAATTAAGGGGACCAAAATGTCTATAAAATATGATTTGATGTGTTCCAAGAGCAGCGAGCAAAAAAAGAGTAAGACAATGACCCTTTCCATTGGAAATGAGCCAGAGAAAGAGACATAGGGAGTTACCCTTGGGAATGTTGTGAGCAGACCTTAAATATTGTAATGATAGTGATTATGGGTATATAAGTGATCTATCTTCAACATTGTAATATGGTAGTGAGCCTTAGTTGATCTGGTACATCAGCACATCACCATTTTATGCTCTTTGGATGTAGCCCAGTGATTGAACCAAGTAAAATCATGGTGTGCTATGCAAGATTTATTTTATATTCATATATTTCTATAGGTGAAACGGAGAAATTTGTTTTTTTTAATAAAGAAACAATATTTGAAGCGGATCTAGTTTTAATCTGTCATACCATTATTCATCCCCCCAATTAGGGTATTTGACCTATTAATCCAAACACTTTCCATATTCCCCTGTTGATCATTTTCATAACCAATTCCATCAATTATTTGAAGTCCTATTCACCATATTCATCCTCAGAATCACTTGATTTTAGTTCATTGAGTATAGTTTTACATTTTATAATGGATTCAATGGCTATCTCATCTCTTTACTTCCTTGAATAATGGAACCTTTCTTATTTCATATGATAGGAGAGTATTGTTAAGTTCATCCAAAGATATATCTTCTCTATCTTCTAGTACATAAATCTTTGTGTAAAATCTATCTTGGAAATATCTCATAAGTTTCTTCACAAAAATAGAATCATCCGGCTTCTCCCTAAAAACTTTAATATTGCTGATAATTTCATTCACTCTTGTAAATTATCCATTAACACTATCATCATCAGTCATTTTTATATATTCAAATAAACTTCTCCAAATTTACATATTATATTCTCTAACATTAATATTTTTTTTATAACCATTTCTCAGTTTATCCCAGATATCTTTGGTAGTGCAGAGACACATCACTTTGGTGTATTGTTTTTTTGATAAATCCATCAGCATTGATTTTTGATTCCTTCCATCAAAAACCATATTTCTCGTGTCAACTTGAGTTATATAAAAATATTCATTAATAGGAGGAAACCCAACTATTACTGCATCTTTCTATTCTCGGACAAGAGATATAGGGTAAAGAAGCATCCTATTTCTAAAATTGTGGTAGTTCAGGCCAACAAAATAAACAATTCGTTTGATATTCACTGAATTCAAATTCTTCATTTTCAAAACATTATTATTGATCAAAAAAGGGTACCATGTGCACTGATACCAATCTATATCTCCAAGGATCATTTATATACTAGTGACAGGTGGGGGGGGGGGGCGTGAATTAGTGTATAATATTTTTCCAAAAAATTCTCCTGATTTAACTTTGTGATTGATTTATATCTCAATCCCTCATCTTAAATAATTAGTCTGGCCTTATAAGATATAAAAAAACAGAAAAACACACCATACATGGATTTACAATCTTCATTACAAACTAATACTCTTTTCCATGTGGGTTAGATCCCCCGTCATGGATTATTCACTACAAGAGAAGGTTATTGTAACATGAATTGGCTAGACACCAATTAAAACTTATAATAACTCATAGTTCTAATCAGCCTTAAATAATTTTTCAGACCCCCCAACTACACCTTCTTCACTGTTATTGGTTAGACACCCCATTCAAAAACTTTAGAAACTGATTAGACCCCCCAGCTGCAGCCTTCAACATTAGTTGATTGGTCTACTATAAAAAGATAAATAAAATATATCTCTCCACAAGATAGTTTGATCATAATGGATTGTTTAAAATTCTAGAACCTGTGTACTAATTCATTATTTTCTCAAATAATATCTCACCACTATATAAATTCATCTGACTTAGTGAAACACTTCTCAAGAAAAAATTATTTCTTCTAATGAAGTCCCAACCTCACTAAACCCTAAAAACTCTGAAACAAAAAATTCTTCTGAAACACTGATGATAAAACTATCCCAACTTCAATCTAAAAAGTCATTTCTCTATGTGAAATGTATATTGAACATGAATTTACTCAAAAATCATGAATTTTTTTGAAACACTGAATTATCTTCTCAAAAAATGCATGATTTTAATTCATGTGTATAGAAATTGAACATTATGAATGACATTTAATGTGTATATAAATGTTTTTTAATTCACACCCTAATACACACAATGCTCGTTTGAAAAAATTCTTCACCATGTCTCTAATTATATTCTTCATATACACACTCTTAAAAATTTCATATCCAATGCATGTGCATGCATGGAGACTTGCATATAATGAATATTATTTTCTCAATGTGTAAATAATTTTTCAATACCTTCATACAACTAATATTAACACACACTAGCACCCTTCAAGTGCACACACCTTTTCAGACACACTATACACTTTTCTCATTATTTTATTGTACAATGTCACTTTTAATTTTGTTTTACTTGTGAAAAAGAATGAATTTAAACATTAATCATTTCTCTAATCCTTTCATGAAAATATATATGAATATAATATTTTGATGCATGCAATTCAAATAAAAACACAATGTGAAGAGTTTCCTTATCCTTTCCAAAATATTATGAAAAACATTCAGTTCACTTCATGAAAGAGAATTCTCTTCAGAAAAAAGTATATTCCCAAAGAAAATATGATAATATAAGATACTTATCAAAGAACCGTGGAAGCCTATGAAACTTTTTAAAAATAATAATTACACAAAATCCCTCACAAAAATACTTTGTGACAATTATGAACTTATTGAAGGCTTGCGTCATCTTTTATTCTTAATGAAAATAGAATTAGCGTGGAAACCTTCACAAAACAAAGAGATTCATGGTACAACATTTCTTTAGAAAATGAATGGTTCTCTAATAACTCGCAGCTACAAAAATAGAATTCTTTAAATTATATTCATAGGTAATATATCATCGAACTACCTCTCTTCTAGCATGAAAATACTATGAATCATGACAATATAAATTACTATCATAGAAATTATAATCTTATTACAAAAAAACTCAGTATGATTTTAAATCTTCAGAAATGCAATCAGTTAGCCAGGATGCCAGGTCAAATAGATTAGATGACATGGCATTTGAGATCCTACTCTACAGAAGTCGTGAGCGACCTCTTTCAATGGATTCCTAGATAAGATGACATGGAGAGATTGATCAAATGAATTATATAAATTTATTAAGAATATCACATGGTTGATGAGGTTGGAATGAATATCAAATAGGTATAATAAATCATTTAATATATCAAACAATTGTGATTCATTTTAGATCAACAGTACCTGATCCCACATTGATATGAGAAAATTATCAACACTACTTTATAATTGATTCTACAATGTGACAAGATCAGAAATTAGTTTCCAAGATCTCCTATATTCTAACTTCAACTACCGTGCCACCCCACATGGTGGCTCTCCACTATATATTCACTCCTATTAGTGTGCTCCTTAAACTACCTATCTACTAGGTTAGTTGCCTTGGTTGTAGATTATAATTTTTATATTAAGGATACATAAAATTATTATGAAATAAAACTTAATAACCATATCCAAAAATTCATAATACTTATTAATATTCACCAAATAATCATTAGGAAAAAATAATATTTTTCATTGTTCTTCTTAAAATAAAATTATAGATTCCAAATAAACCACACTCAAATCAGATTTTGCAATATTCTTCTTCTTCATCTTTGAATCCTCAATGTTTTAAAACAATGTGCATATTCCCATCATCCAATGACACATGTATTTTAGAACATAAGTTCAGTTCTGAAATCATCACATTTAAAAATATTATTGAATATTGAAATCTTTAACCAAACACCCATAAAACACTCCTTGACAACATGTGCAATTCACTAGACACTTCAACATCCATTTTTTTCACTTCATTGGATTTGTATGTGGTTTCAAATTTTTACAATAATTACTAAAAATGATATATATTGTTTATTCCATTCTATAAAAAAACATACACATTAGAAAAATTGGTGAAAACACTTCACAACTCTTAAAAAATATCATCTAAAAAAATAAATTTAATTAATTTTAAAAGGTAACGAAAAAATCGTAAACTAAATATTTAAGATACCTTGAAAATAAAATATAATTTAATCCTAAATCCAAAAAATACGAGAATTACTCATAATATGATGAATTATTCGGATTTAAATTATTAAAATACAAAGTAAAAACGATGAAAATATTCACTATTTTAGTGGCCACGAAGTTTTTGAAGTGATCAAATTTCTTATGAGATAGAGGATTTGATATATTTAGTAAAACATATATACAACTTGGTTTGAATAACTAAGGAAAAATTATTATCCTAGCATCGGGTCCCTTCATCGCATGGTGAGATATTGATTACTTATATTCAAGGTGAGGATATGATATCCCAATTGGATTTTTAGTTCCTTTCCATAAATGAGTTATAGCCTTTAAAACTATGTAAGTTTCAATTTTAGGAGATATTGAATCATCACCAACAAAACATGATGGAGAACAAGTACAAATAAAGGTTTTAAACCTCATAATCTACTCTCTAAAAATGGGCCACATTGTATTTTTGTGATAAAATAACATTGAGTGAGGCCTATAAAGAGCATCAGATATTAAGAGATTCCAGGTAGGTATTTCCACTCATATTGAATAATGCCAAGGTTTTCCTAGGGTGGATTCATTATTAGTAACTAGATATGACTGTTGTTGTGAACCCAACATAGGGGCATGAAAATTCATGATTATTTTATAGGGGAATGGAATTGGATAAAACTTTATGAGGGTCTAATAAGTATAGAGATAAGAATTATTATGCTTATATAAGTAGCGGACATATGGCAGATGATTGTTTAGAAATTATAGTAGTTGATAGAAACCATTGTTGTATCATGAATTGAACTACTTTTAAAATTAAAAATCAGAAAAAATATATTACCCATGTTGGATATGGTTTCTCTATAGGATGATTTTTTTTATTAATAAACTAGAAGTGGAATAGGGGTAGAAAATGTAGATTTTTTGATCATTTTCCACTACCACTGCTAGTTGGACCTCATTTGGATTAGGTATTGGAGACTAGGGTTGTGATAAAATAAAAATCATAGATAGATTAATTTAGGTTATAAAAAAAATATTTTACTATATGATACATTTATTTTCAGTTATGAAGAAATACATCTTAACACCAGAGGAAGCAATCATTTTGTTGACACCTTTCTAGTCTGTGTGTTTGAGATTTTAATGGGTCCTCTATCCTAACTAGATCGATTAGTGATCATTAATCCTATGAACACCATGTAATGTATGTGAATTCATTATTTTTGAATAGATATATTTTCTTAGGATATAAAAATAATAGAGATGAATCCATATGATTTTGTCTTTGTGTTGGGTTGTTATTGTTATTGTTGAAAAAAATACCCAAAGGTGAATTTTTAGAGAATTATTGTTTTGTTTGTATAAAATAACAATGAAAATTCATTTTTTTTCATAATATAATTGAGTATTCATGAAGGAATTATATTTAGTGTTTTGAATTTTGTTCAATAAGATGCATAGAGGATTGAATAAAAGGAAATATTTTTATGTGTGTCTGGATGAATATTACAAAATGAAGGCAGTCTCATGGATGGGAGTTGTAAAAACACAGTGGCATTCATGATGGATGGTGACCCATCTTCTAAAATCACAAATACATACATGATTGTAACGCTCCGACCCCAGCTACCCAGAGTCGGTGCATTACTTCGTAACATTGGCATGATCACAAAAGATCAAGTCTCGAAAGACCGATTAGTTTAGTAGCCTTGGAAACACTAGATACATTCATAAGTCTTTCATTACATCAAAATTAAACAAACTACAATAACATGGTCTTCATAGTCCACACTCATATCTTCACTGACTATCCTTGCAAGTCAGTCATAATACACTTCTTCACATCCTGGAAAATATTTAAACATTGAAAGGGGTGAGCTCCGATGCTCAGTAAGGATAACAATATTGCGGAAGCTTTCATAAATAAACATAAAAATTTAAGGCAATGTATAACTAAAACAAAAGCCTTTTAAACTTGAACATCAACATAATATGGCAAAAGTAACATGAGATAATGCCATTCAATTCTTCACATGGATATTCTACTGGTCGAATAATCAAATGAAATATCAATAACCACTTTCATAATGAGGGAATGTATAATGCCGGACATTCTGAAACATTTTGTCAAGGCCTCGGCCAAGACGTCTAAAATGATTAAGGCCTCGGCCAAAACCATAAATCAAATTGGGAAAGGGCCTCGGCCAATTCCACGTCTAGTTGTCTCATGAGACCTACCGATGCATCGAGGAGCTATAGCGGGCTCCACCCGTCACTTATTAAGTCCAATACATTCCTCATATGAATAGGTTTAAACATATCATAAACCATAACATAATCGTATCACGTAAAACATGCATAAAGGAAACATAACATTTCCACATTTCAATCACAAGATATCAATACAACACATTGTTATAATAAAAATGCTTTCAAAACCATTTTCAATACCAAAATAAAAGAAAGTTAACACTTTGTATTTATTTTTCATTAAAAAAAAGATGGCTTATAGAGGAAGCCGAAACTCAAATAATGGTCACGGCGGCGGAGAAGTCGTTGTCGCCGCATAAGTACGGAAAGAAAAACATTCCCTTTTGTCATTTAGCAAAACGCTTTGTATAAAAAGAATCCTTTTGAATAACCGTAAAAGTCAAAGGGGTTTATACACCGTATAAAAGAAAATTGTGTATAAAACCAAATATGCCTCAATGAAAGGGGATTGAGACGAAGTCCTTAAAAAGATCATTTTTAAAAAAAAAAATAGATCTGTTATGTGTATTCACTATAGGTACACATGAAGAAAGTAAAAATACAAGATAGGACATAATAATATCATGACATAATTTGAAAGTAGTAGAATAACCCAAATAATGGAAATTGGGTTAAGAAGTTCCCTTACCTTGTGTCCGACTTGACTCAACCGTTCTTTAACCTCCTCAAAATCGGGTAACTCTTTTTGATTTGAGCCAAAGGCTTCCTTGGGAAGAGTTCTGCTCAAAGTGAGTCTTCTAGGAGTAAGAGGGGGAAGTTGGGAGAGTATTTGGGCAGAGGTTGGCCGAGCCAAATGGCTTGAAGGTGTGAATAAGGTGGGAGAGGTGGGGGCCTTTTATAAGTGGAGAGGAAGGGCTCTTTTGGAAAGATTGAAATGTTACATTATTACACAATGATTTTCGGATTCTAAAGGTCCCACACTTATATAATTAGTGGCTAAGGTGATAAGGGTTCGAAATCTCTTCATCCAATAGGCTTTGGACAAGTGTAAGCCTTGGATTTTGCATTATCTTCTCATTTTATTTAAATTGTTAAATAATGAGGTCATCGCCGCATCATAATGATGTCATAAATAATTTAATTTATTTAATGTCTAAAAATTATAAAAAAAATACTATGATGTAGGAAATATTTTTATCTTTCTAATGAATATTTATAATCAAAATTTGGACTTGTGTAACCCCACTTAAAAACTGTTTTAGTAAAACAACTCATGTTTGTGTCAATTTAATTTTAACATTAAATAAATATATATTAATGTCATTTTCCAACTAAAGTGGCTCCATGGGGTCCCCATGTTGACCCATGGGTTTTCTTGGTCGGCCATGACTAATACAATAGGAGTAGGACAAGTGTCAAGCTCATATCATATTATTAAAACATTATTTGTACCTTAAACTACATTAATTACCTCTAATCGCGATTAAGAACTTAAAAGTTACTATTCACCAAAAAATTATTTTAATCTCATTGAACCAAATTTAACTTCTTAATGAAAGCCATGTATGTTGGATTTTTTAAAATCAAATCACAGAAGTGGTAATATTTCATTTTAACGAAAAATCAGTTTTTAACAACCACTTAGTGGTTTCACTATTCATCAAAAATTGAAGTTTTTCAGAATAAGGCCAAAATTTCACCCTAAGCTATAATTGATATTCCGAATTCAAAAATGATGACTATTTTACAAAATTCCAAACATATAAGTTTTATTAATTAATTTTATAATTAATTCCCGCTGTCACAACAAATAGCGTGTTTTTAAGAAACAATTTATATCAAAAGATTGACAATTGTTTATGTCCAATTTCAATGCTAAATTAATTCTAATGACCACCATTGGATAAAATGGTAAAAGTATATTCTAATTATACTTTAAAACCACTAAATAGTATAATTTATCACAATAAATTATTTTGATTAAAAAAGTTGTTTTAAGTATTTTTCACTATTCATAAAAAAATTTGGAAGATCTCAGAAAGTTACAAAAAAATCAACTTTGGATAATTTCGATATTACGAATACAAAAATGAAGTCCATTTTGAATTATAAAATTTCTATAAATTTAAAAAGTGGTTATTACTATTCATAACGACTACTTTGATTAGTTGCGGTGTGTTAGAACTCAAAGTTGCATACAATGCAAGCTATTGCATTATTGAATGAGATGCGTATCGTGGAAGCTCGGGGTGTTACATTCTCCCCTCCTTCAATAAATTGCGTCTTCGCAATTTGAAATTTTTCTTTGAAAATAAAAGGTTGAAAAGAGAACATACCTTTGAGGAAAACCCACATCGGAAATAAGGTTAATAAATATATAACATTAAGAGAAAGCAAGATAAGTACAAAGGTCACCCGATATAGCCCATTCTAGGATTATATGAAAATATGGATATGGAGGAGAAACAAACCATCAAGGTCTGATGGAGAGTTATAGAAAACAGGATTAGGAGAAAGTTTAACCACAAGAAAATCACAAACTTGTGATTGGTTAAACGGTCATTGAATCCCCAGTTTGAAAAGTTGACCGACAACATTTTTGTTTTAAGTTACCTTTTATAATGTTGAGAAATTTATTTAGGATATTTACTAAGAATATAAGGGAATATACATACTTGTTATGTATACTTTCATTCGTTAATAAATTTTTACCACAAACCCAACTTTTACTCCAAATGGTAACGGAACTCAAAAATATTCTATTTATCCTAATTTTATAAGGTTCCAAATGTTAACACATGCCATTTAGATTAGTAAAATTATTTTGTAATAACCAGGGACTTCCTGTGGGCTAGTGGTAGGAAATAAAGGCCTGTCGCACTATGATTGTGGGTTCGATTCCTGCAGCTTTGTCCGACGCGATGGGTTATGCCCACCCTACAGGTTGTCCTTTTCCTAAAACTATATTATTATAATATTCCAAAAATAATCTTCAGAAATGCTTTAACCTTAAACAATACTATCCATGGTTCAACTTAATCCATTCCAACCTTAATAGTTATCCAAAATACTTCTGTCCAACTCACAGTCCAAATTTTACAAGGAAGGTAAACATAATGAAGATCCTTTTTCCCATGTAATAACATGTGAACACCTTCATCATGTATTCTTTTTAAACATACTGAATTACCATGATCCCTTATTCCTTATAGAATACTAGATATACTCCTTCTATCCGAAAATGTATACAAAACATCAATCAGTTTCAAGGAAGTTAAGTATATCCAATATAATTTATCCAAATCAATCACGTCTTATTCCAAAATCACAATCTCAGTATCAAAACCATATTATGGTCTATCTTTCTCTCAACCATATATTTTCCAAAAATTTAACCTACTGTGGAGTCACTTTTCTTGGTTCCACACAATCTCATGTCCTTGATGAAATAGTACTGCAGTACAATCCTTATATACTCCATAATTATTATAACCAGTACATCATTGATACAACACTCAAATTACAAAATTATTTAATAACAACATAAGAACTCTAATCATTACTCCTCATCTGTGGTAGTATCATAACTTGATTATTATCCAATAACATCATTTGGGGCATACTCTGATGATTTGGACATTGGTTTGCGTAGTGTCCCCAATCCTTGCAGAAGAAGCATCGTACATTTGAAACCATTTTCTTACCCTTGCAGTCACGCACTTTGTGTCCTTTTTCTCTACACTTATAACAAACTCCCATTCCCTTTAGGAAAGTTCCATGATGTTTCTTCCCACAATTACCGTATATTGGAAAATTATTCTTTCCCCTCGTCCCTTTATCCATCATTCTCTCTTCCATCCTTTTCTTCTCTTTCATCCCTTCAAATCCATAAGACTCAGATAATTCTCTACTTATCTTATTAACACATGATACTATTTCTTCATATGTTGATAACACATGGGAGAATATTTCCCTTCTAAATGTTGGCTTAATACCGTGAAAGATATGATCCTTCTTACTCTTTGGATCATACGTACTGTTGGAGTTCACATTCCTTCTACTGGGCGCCATTTATATACAATGGCATAAACTAGATCAGTTAATGAATCAAAAAACATAATCCCATACTTATAAAACACTTAACATAAATTGAACTATTTATGGATATAATCTATAATCATAAAAAGGTTTTCTTTGGGGAAGTATATACTCATAACCATTCATAGTGGTTTGTAAAGAAAACGAGAATTATCCTAAGCATATCCCCCGGGAGTGCCGTAACCAAGAGTGCAGCAAGGCCCGTTGTCGTGCACCAGTTCCCGTACGAGTCTAACTCAAAGCGGTGTTTTCGGGTTTTACCCCTAGGTACATCTGTGCCAGAGCCGCCTCTACCTGTTCGTATCCAGACAGAGATGTATTGCTCGGAAAACTCATAACATCTCTACAATACCAAAATTCTAGGAAGTTCTTATATACTAATCCTCAATGTCCATCTTAGGTCTACGTGCTCTAATCAGAGTTTATCTAAATCTAGCTTCCAAGGTTTGTACTAAACTTCCTCTGATACCAACTGTAACGCCCCGACCCCAGCTACCCAAAGTCGGTGCATTACTTCGTAACATTGGCATGATCACAAAAGATCAAGTCTCAAAAGACCGATTAGTTTAGTATCCTTGGAAACACTAGATACATTCATAAGTCTTTCATTACATCAAAATTAAACAAACTACAATAACATGGTCTTCATAGTCCACACTCATATCTTCACTGACTATCCTTGCAAGTCAGTCATAATACACTTCTTCACATCCTGGAAAATATTTAAACATTGAAAGGGGTGAGCTCAGATGCTCAGTAAGGATAACAATATTGCGGAAGCTTTCATAAATAAACATAAAAATTTAAGGCAATGTATAACTAAAACAAAAGCCTTTTAAACTTGAGCATCAACATAATATGGCAAAAGTAAAATGAGATAATGCCATTCACTTCTTCACATGGATATTCTACTGGTCGAATAATCACATGAAATATCAATAACCACTTTCATAATGAGGGAATGTATAATGCCGGACATTCTGCAACATTTTTTCAAGGCCTCGGCCAAGACGTCTAAAATGATTAAGGCCTCGGCCAAAACCATAAATCAAATTGGGAAAGGGCCTCGGCCAATTCCACATCTAGTTGTCTCATGAGACCTACCGATGCATCGAGGAGCTATAGCGGGCTCCACCCGTCACTTATTAAGTCCAATACATTCCTCATATGAATAGGTTTAAACATATCATAAACCATAACATAATCGTATCACGTAAAACATGCATAAAGGAAACATAACATTTCCACATTTCAATCACAAGATATCAATACAACACATTGTTATAATAAAAACGCTTTCAAAACCATTTTCAATACCAAAATAAAAGAAAGTTAAAACTTTGTATTTATTTTTCATTAAAAAAAAGATGGCTTATAGAGGAAGCCGAAACTCAAATAATGGTCACGGCGGCGGAGAAGTCGTTGTCGCCGCATAAGTACGGAAAGAAAAACATTCCATTTTGTCGTTTAGCAAAACGCTTTGTATAAAAAGATTCCTTTTTAATAACCGTAAAAGTCAAAGGGGTTTATACACCGTATAAAAGAAAATTGTGTATAAAACCAAATATGCCTCAATGAAAGGGGATTGAGACGAAGTCCATAAAAAGATAATTTTTAAAATAAAATAGATCTATTATGTGTATTCACTATAGGTACACATGAAGAAATTAAAAATACAATATAGGAAATAATAATATCATGACATAATTTGAAAGTAGGAGATTAACCCAAAGAATGGAAATTGGGTTAAGTAGTTCCCTTACCTTGTGTCCGACTTGACTCAACCGTTCTTTAACCTCCTCAAAATCGGGTAACTCTGTTTGATTTGAGCCAAAGGCTTCCTTGGGAAGAGTTCTTCTCAAAGTGAGGATTCTAGGAGTAAGAGGGGGAAGTTGGGAGAGTATTTGGGCAGAGGTTGGCCGAGCCAAATGGCTTGAAGGTGTGAATAAGGTGGGAGAGGTGGGGGCCTTTTATAAGTGGAGAGGAAGGGCTCTTTTGGAAAGATTGAAATGTTACATTATTACACAATGCTTTTCGGATTCTAAAGGTCCCAAACTTATATAATTCGTGGATATGGTGATAAGGGTTGAAATCTCTTCATCCAATAGGCTTTGGACAAGTGTAAGCCTTGGATTTTGCATTATCTTCTCATTTTATTTAAATTGTTAAATAATGAGGTCATCGCCGCATCATAATGATGACATAAATAATTTAATTTATTTAATGTCTAAAAATTATAAAAAAAATACTATGATGTAGGAAATCTTTTTAGATTTCCAATGAATATTTATAATCAAAATTTGGACTTGTGTAACCCCACTTAAAAACTGTTTTAGTAAAACAATTCATGTTTGTGTCAATTTAATTTTAACATTAAATAAATATATATTAATGTCATTTTCCAACTAAAGTGGCTCCATGGGGTCCCCAAGTTGAACCATGGGTTGTATTGGTCGGCCATGACTCATCCAATAGGAGTAGGACAAGTTTCAAGCTCATATCATATTATTAAAACATTATTTGTACCTTAAACTACATTAATTACCTCTAATCGCGATTAAGAACTTAAAAGTTACTATTCACCAAAAAATTATTTTAATCTCATTGAACCACATTTTACTTCATAATGACAGCCATGTATGTCGGATTTTTGAAAATCAAATCACAGAAGTGGTAATATTTTATTTTAACGAAAAATCAGTTTTTAACAACCACTTAGTGGTTTCACTATTCATCAAAAATTGAAGTTTTTCAGAATAAGGCCAAAATTTCACCCTAAGCTATAATTGATATTCCGAATTCAAAAATGATGTCTATTTTACAAAATTCCAAACATATAAGTTGTATTAATTAATTTTATAATTAATTCCCGTTGTCACA
Source organism: Viscum album (assembly GCA_963277665.1). Classification (NCBI taxonomy): domain Eukaryota; kingdom Viridiplantae; phylum Streptophyta; class Magnoliopsida; order Santalales; family Viscaceae; genus Viscum; species Viscum album. The sequence continues at coordinate 1,650,071,336 of OY728136.1, forward strand.
ACAAATAGCGTGTTTTTAAGAAACAATTTATATCAAAAGATTGACAATTGTTTATGTTCAATTTCAATGCTAAATTAATTCTAATGACCACCATTGGATAAAATGGTAAAAATATATTCTAATTATACTTTAAAACCACTAAATAGTATAATTTATCACAATAAATTATTTTGATTAAAAAAGTTGTTTTAAGTATTTTTCACTATTCATAAAAAAATTTGGAAGATCTCAGAAAGTTACAAAAAATTCAACTTAGGATAATTTCGATATTACGAATACAAAAATGAAGTCCATTTTGAAATATAAAATTTCTATAAATTTAAAAAGTGGTTATTACTATTCATAACGACTACTTTGATTAGTTGCGGTGTGTTAGAACTCAAAGTTGCGTACAATGCAAGCTATCGCATTATTGAATGAGATGCGTATCGTGGAAGCTCGGGGTGTTACATGATAGGTTAGTTTTTAATTTATATAGGGCATATATAATGTTATAAAAGAGAAAGGGAGACAAATCTAACATCTTGGAGTTTTTTTTCATGTAAGTCTTATGTGAATATATTTATTATGTGAAGTCATTAATATAAGAAATTATTGTAGAGATAAATGATTTCATACCAATACGATTTGTAACAGCCCAAAATCCAAAAAGATCAAGTAGATATTTTATATTATTGATCTCATAGAAAATATTTCTCTAAGTATTCAATAGTTTAGTAGTATTGAAAGACTACATATATACATACAATACATTGGAAACATAAGACACATACTGAAGACATTAATAGAAAATTATTATCCCTTACATAATATCCTTGAAAAGAAGATATAGTTCTCCTCTATATGATCTATGTATACAAAAAATTGTGGGTTATCTTAGATTCTCATTAAGGGGTATCATACAATGAAATAAATCATAACATAAAATCGAAAAAAGTGATTTTGAATGAATAAACCAAAAAAATGAAGAATTATAAGCTAAAACTGAAAGAATAATATATCCATAGGAAAAATTGAAAATAAATTTATCACAGGGATAACATTTTATAGATTCCTTATAGGTGAAATACATTTAATGGGTAGGTAATTCAACAACATAAGGAGAAACATCATGATCTTAGACATCATGATCTTACTTTAAAGGAAACATCCTGTTCTGGATAGGCATGCACTAAATTTTTCAAATCATCTTTTTTCATGAGACATACCAAGGCATTGAGGGGTTATTCAATTTTAGGGCTGACTCATCACAAGCTTATGTATAATGAATTCATAATATGATAAAATTAATACAAAATTCATAATCAACTTTTCCAATAATCACCCATATTAGAATAACAACATATGGAACACCAATACATTCCATCATGTAAATAAAAGGGATAACATGATCATAAACCGTATGAATAAAGAAGGTGAATAATTAAATAATAAAAATATGAATTCATCATAATCATCTTTATTGAATTAAAAATGTATTGAACACCAATAACTTCCTCAATTATAAAAAAAAGGTATCACATGATCATAACCAACCTTGTGAAAAAAAGTGGATGGTTAAGAAATACGTAGTAAACTTTCCAATAATCATCTATATTAGAATAGTGACATATGGAAGGCCAATATATATCCTCATTTTTATTAAAGGGATAATATGATCATATCCCTTACAAAGAAAGTAGTTGGATAATTAACCAATATAAAGCCTACTTTTTAATAATCATCTGTGTAGGAATAATGACATACAAAATTAAGATACTTTTCTCCATGTTAATAAAAGGGATATCATGATGATAACACATCTTTATAAATAAGATCAATGATTAAAAATATAAATAATGAACATAGAAATAATTGTCCATTCCCATTGTAATAGTAAGTATGGTTATCAAATTAACAATTATAAGGTAATGTCAAAGGGTACTTTAAATGTGTAGGGTTATCAATAAAATATGACAATTGAGTTTAATAGTTTTATCTAATAGAATACCATAAAAATGGTAGGAATAATCCTTTATTATGTTTTATAATGAGAATATGAATATTCAAAAGGATATCCTATATGAGTGTCTGACAAAGTTTGTAGTCTTAGTCCCAATAATCATGATTCATGGTGATGGTTGAGTCAATTCTTCAAACAACCTTTTTTTGTGTGATTTCCCCAAGGTTCATTTATTAAACCACTACATCCACTTGATTGTATCCAGAAAGAGATATCATTTCCAAGAAAACTATACATTATACAAAAACTAAAAATTTTGTCTGTTTAGTAATTATGGTGGATAAGGAATTTGATTTAATTAGAGGAGAAATAATTATATATATATATATATATATATAAAATGGGTGATAATTTCATTGAATTTAAGTCTGATTGCATTAAAATAATGGTTTGTATTGGAAAATAAAAGTACCGAAATGAGAATCCTTATATTAGTGTAATTATTATATAGTAAAAACATTATAATAATAAGGGATAGTTTTTATAATAATAAAATAATATGAAATTGGAAATAATACCATGAAATTAATATTAGTTATATATGAGAAAATGGTATTATAAAAAAATAATTTCAATTAAAACGGAAAGAGAATGATTGGAAATCCCTAACTTACAATGTATATTATTAATTTCAAGGATCACTCTTTTAAAAACATAACAACTATTTATGAAGGATTTAGAGAGGGAGAGTTAAGGGAAAATCATTATCAATTATTATAGGGTGGAGTGGTATGATAGAATGGGTGGGAGTGAGCTCATATAAATGGTGAAAAGAGTGGATTTTTCATGAAAAGAAATGCTAGGAAAGGGATAATATTTTAATAACATTGGTGTTTGGTGTAACGTCCCGGCCCCGGGTTCCACTCAATGGGTGCCCCGAACCCGGTTCGCCACGTGACCTCAAGAGTATTTCCCCAAACGGCAGAGGCTGTCGACTAGCAGTGAGGTCCCATGCCAGATAGTGGGGAAACTATGCCCCCATTTGTCAAAGTGTAGCACAGCGGAATAAAATAAAAAGCATACAAAAACAGTGAAAGAAATAAACCATACACTTTTATAATAATCAACTGCAGAAAAGATAACCAGCAAGTTATATAAATATGATTCAACATGTCTCAAGTTCTAAGAAAATAGCTAGAACATGTTACATAGTAGTACAATACGATACATGGTACAACAAAGAAAAAAAAATAGTCAGTAATTTCACAAGCCTAAGACCGGTCCCATGATCCTCTACTCCTCAACAGTAATCAAGCAGTTGTATAAGGGCCCTTTCCCTTATCTACACCTGCAGAAACGTAATCTGTTTGGGTTGAAAAGCATGACCCAAATAGGGTTTGAGAAATAAATTCCCAGTAGGCACGCACGAAAGGCTAGTGCTCAACGTTGTGTAAAACATGCAACAATAGTGTGAAAAATTAAAATGAAATAAACTAATTAGTAATCAAAAGTAACCAACTTAATAGTTATATTGACAATTTATTATTCATTTATTCATTTAATATTAAGAAATCGTCACGGTGAATTTCTACGAAACCAGTCCGTGTCCCCAGACACGCAACCCTTACCCTCAGGTAATCTGAATCCGACCCGCGGGTATTTCCCTCCGGTGTAACTGAAGTTTCCCTCAGGCGTATGAAGTGTCTCCCTCAGGCACAGAGTCTATTTCCCATAGGAACGGAAGAAGTTTCCCTCAGGCTAGGATAACAACTACCCTCAGGCTAAGCAAGCAATGCCCACAGGCTAAGTAAAACACTTCCCTCAGGCGCATGTAACTGGGACACGCCCAACATGTAAATAAACATTCATAAGAAAATTCCTCTTAAGGCAATTCTATAATCATTACTTTAAAGGCATACCCTCAGGTATCCTGGCCAAACGGCTAAACAGAGGAACACACCCCCGGGGTGGTCCTGGATCAAAGAAGCGACCCCAAACAACATTTTTACAACTTTATTTAATTACCTATACAGTTCTAGGTAGTTAAATTATCCATGGCCTCAGCCTCACGACACCCCAACATGGGTTCATAGCTCAAAAAATCACTAAACGCATAATAGTTGGAAAAATAAACACCAAGCCACCTACCTTATATGCCCCTGATCAGTATACTCGAACAACGTTCCACGAATTATCCTAGAACAAGGTAGATCTGAGGTAAAAGACAAAACCTTCAAACTTAAATAACATACATATGAGAAATAATTGTTCAGAACTACTCCAGGAGAAGGGAGAACCCACCCGTGTGGTTCCAATGAGAACGTCCGAGGCGGAAACAGATTCCCGACGCGCGCCCGGTGGATCTTCGAAGCTCCAGCCTCCTCTTTTTGGCTCCAGAACTGCTCAAATGACTCATATGACAAATGGGGAGGATACTGCCTGTTTTAAGCCAAAAAAAGTACACGACATGTATTTCCAAGTACACATCTTGTACTTATCATTTTTAAACTGTTCATTTGGTGGCTTCCTGCTAGCGTGGCACTGTTCACCTGCCGACATGACTACACGGTGTGTCTTTATGAGTACACGGAATGTGTTGTTGCACAGCTGGCCACCACCTTACTATTTGCCTGCAGACTGACTACACGGCGTGTAAAGGACCACTACACAGTGTGTAGTCAGTTCCTAGACCCTTCATCACCGACATGACCACACGTCCCGTGTACTCATTACACATGTCCTGAAGTACACGGCGTGTACTTCCAAAATTTAGGACTTTTCCCCATTTCCCTTATTTTCTCAAAAACACTTAAGGAAAAGAGAAAAGAATAAACTCGTACCTCAAAGATAAAAACCGGGTTCTTACAAACTTCCCCCCCTTAAAGAAATTAGTCCCTAAATTTACCTTCCAAGGGTGGTGAAGATATAGCCGTGAAAAACTCCGGTCACTGAGAACGTACATCGGTCTCCCACTCCCAGGTTTCATCCTGCACTCGGCCATGCTTCCATAGCACCCGTACGAGAGGAACTGACCGGCCTCGGAGAACCTTCGTGCTCCTTTAAACGATTCGAATCTGATGCTCCTCAAAGGACACATTTATCTAAAGATCAACCTCCTCGGGCTGAAGGATGTGAGATGGGTCTGAATGATAGCGGCAGAACTGAGATACATGGAAGACGTCGTGTATGGCCAGGTACCTCTGTGGTAACTGCAACCAGTAGGAAACCAGTCAGACTCTCTCCAGAATCTCAAATGAACCCACATACCTCGGTGAAAGTTTAACATGTCTCCTAATCCGCCTGTGTCCCAGCCTCGTCGAAACATTCAAGAAAACCTGATCCCCAACCACGAACTCTAAAGGTCATCTGCAGAGATCAACATAAGATTTCTGATGAGACTGTGTGGTATCCATCCGCTTCTGAATCAACTGGACCTGTTATGAAGTCTCCTTCATGATACGTGGTCTCAGTAAAGCTGCCTCACCTACCTCTAACCAGCACAAAGGTGATTGGCATGGCCTACCATATAATTCCTCGTATGGTTCCATCTTAATAGTTTCTTAAAAACTATTTTTTGTAGGAAAAATTGACTATGGGTATATGATTCTCCCAAGAGCCCCCAATGTCCAGGACGCATACATGTAGCATGTCCCCAAGAACCTGATTCGTACACCCTGAATGGACATCGGTCTGAGGGTGGTATGTTGTGCTCAGAAGCACCTGTGTACCCAGTTCCCTCTGAAAACTCTGCCAGAAATGAGATGTAAAGAGGGTGTCCCTATCTGAAATGATAGAACGAGGGACCCTATGAAGACGTACAACCTCTCAGATATACATCTTTCTGAGTTCGTCAACACCTAAGGTCTCCTTGATCAGCAAAAAGTGAGCTACCTTTGTGAGTCTATCCACAACAACCCACACGACATCATTGCCTCGAGGTGACCTCGACAATCCCATCAGGAAATCCATCATGACATCATCCCATTTCCACTCTGGGATGGGTAGCTACTGTAACATCCCGACTGGCCTCTGAAAAACCGCCTTCACCTGCTGACAGGCGGAACACCTTGTAACAATACGAACTATATCTCTCTTCATACCTGACAACTAGTACTGACGTTTCAAGTCACGGTATATCATGGTAACTCTAGGATGAACTTCCTAGGATAAACCATGAAACTCCCACATCAGCTCCTCACGTATATCCCTTGGAACCCACACTCGTCCATGGAAATGCATGAACCTCATCATCAGTTATCTTCCAACCAGAAAGAGGGTCCTCGCTTGCTACCGACTCCCGTAGAACTAGGACTTCTGAATCAGATAGATATCTCATCATCACTCTATTCAGGAGGGTAGAAATCACAGGTAAAGATGAAAGATAAGTTTCCCTCTGACTGTCTTGCATCTCCAAATGCATCTCAGAGAACAAAGCCATAAGCTGCCACTCATCACTGGCCTCCTTCACAGCCTGCGTCTGAGTCTTCTTTCTCAGTGCATCAGCTATTGTGTTACCTTTACCAGGTGCATAGGCAAGCTCAAAATCGAAAGACTACAGGTACTCGACCCACCTTCTCTACCTCAAATTCAGTTCACTCTGATTGAAGATATAATTGAGGCTTTTGTGGTCGGTGAAAACCACAAAATGCTCTCTCAAAAGATAATGCCTCCAACAGCGCAATGCATGCACCACTGCAGCCAACTCGAGATCATGCACAGGATAATTTCTCTCATGTGGCCTCAACTGCCGAGACCCGTACACAAATACTCGATCGCCCTACATCAACATTTCTCTCATCCCAATACCTGATGCATCACAGTAAACTATATAGCTCTTCCCATGCTTGGGAAGTATCAGGACTGGTGCTGATGTCATCCTTCCTTTCAGATCCTGAAAGGCTATTTCGCAAGCTTCCAACCAAACGAACATCACACCCTTCTTAGTCAAACCTGTCAATGGCGCTTCTATGTGGGAGAAGTCCTGTATGAGGCGTCTGTAGTTACCATCCAGCCCTAAGAAACTCTGTATCTCAAACACACTCTTGGGATGCACCCAGGAACTACTGCTCTTACCTTCTCTGGGTCCACTGCAACTCCGGCCTCTGAGATAATGTGACCCAGGAAGTGAATATAGTCCATCCAAAAGTGGCACTTTGAGAGCTTAGCAGACAGAAGATGCTCTCTCAGTGTACTCAATACGATCTCAAGATGGGTGGCATGGTCGTGTCGAGTGTGAGAATACACCAAGATGTTATCCACGAATACTACCACAAAAGAATCAAGAAAAGGATAGAAGACATGATTCATCAGATCCATGAAAACTGCTAGCACTTTCATGAGTCCGAACGGCATAACCAAGTACACGTACAAACCATATCTACTCTGAAATGCTGTAAGTGGTATATCTGATGGTCTCACGCATAGCTGATGATATCCTGACCTCAAGTCAATCTTCGAGAATACTAGTGCTCCATGAAGTTGATAAAAAGATCATCAATCCTTGGAAAAGGATGTCGGTTCTTAACCGTCAACTGGTTCAACTTCCGAAAAACCACACAGAGTTTGAGGGTATCGCCAGCCGTCTTCGCAAAAAGGACCAGAGAACCCCACGGAGAAGTACTAGGTCAAATAAAAACCTTTTCCTGTAACACCACTAACTGCCTCTTGAGCTCCTAAAACTCATGCGTGGCCATTCTAAAAGGAGGAATGGACACCAGTGCTGCTCCTGGAACAAGCTCAATAGAGAAATCCACATCACACTCTAGAGGAAGACCTGAAAAGTTGTCCGGGATTACATCCCTGAAACGATCAACCACTGGTGGGAAATCCATCTGATTAGTCCCATGATCATCCAGATATAAGCTCACAATCTGGGTAGTGACACCACCTCGCCCATGATGCTCTGGTCCAGCTCGACTCGCCTGAACATCCCACTCGCCCTTGTATAGAAACTCTCCGCCCTCTGGTGACATGAAATAGTCCCTCCCACGATAGCAGTCTAAAAAGGCTTGAAAGGGAACCAACCAGTCCATCCAGAGAATGACATCATAAGTTTTCATCTCTAAGACATAGAGGTCCCAAAAGAAGTGACACCCACCAACCTCAAGGGGGCACTCTTTGCTCTGACGCACACCAGTCGTTCCAGTCCCCAATGGAGTGTCTAGCATCATAACAGCAGAAGAAGAAGAAGAAACACAGAGCCCAAGGCTCTCCACAATGGGAACAAATATGAAACTATGTGTAGCACCCGTATTGAAAAGTACTGGAGATAAGACAAAAGCTACTAAAATAGTACCTCTGAAAGTAGAAGGTCCTGGATCTTGCTCCTGTTGGGTCTGTTGCACTGCATATGTCTGCCCAGTGTTGTGGCCCTGTGACATAGCCTGGCTACCCTGAGCTATCCTGCACTACTGCCTCTCAGATCCTGGTGTCTGGCTACCACATCCACGACCACCATCCCTGCCTGCACGCCCTGACGTATTCCAGTTCCCTGGCTGGTAAGAGGCTGCTGGTCCTGTTCCCACTCACGGAGTCTGCACAGAACCCCTCTCACTAGCCACTGATAGAAACACCCTACAAAAGCACTGTAGAAGACCCATCTTGCCCCAAGCTCGGCACTCCACTGGGTCTCGTGGACACTGTGGCCTCTTGTGCCCCTCTCTACCACACTGGTAGCAGCTGACCGATCCACCTGAAGAAACTGGCTGGCTGGTACTGCCACCCTGAGAGAAGTCCATTTGTCTCCTCCTCTTACCCATAGAAATAGTACTACTAACTGGTGCTGAACTGCTCTGGCCCACACCACAAGATTCCCACAGGTTCCTCTCTGTAATCAGCGCCTAGTTCATAATAGTATGTACAATAGGCAACCTGAAAACATTCATCAGTTCTCAGATGTCATAATGAAGACCATCCTCAAAGCGTTTGGCTCTCAACGTCTCATCACCCACCAGCAAGGGTGCAAAGCACTAAAGCTCTATAAAACGAGTAGAATAGTCCATCACCGACATAGATCCCTGCTGTAGATTCATGAACTCTTGAGCTCTATCTGCCCATAGCATCTTTGGAAAGAAGAAGTCAAAGAAGATTGCCTAAAAATCTTCCCACGCCATGTCTCTGTGATGATCTGAATGGGTGGTAACTTCCCACCACCTCTTGGTGGAATCATGCAGTATATAAGTCGCGAGCTTGACCCCCCGCCCTGTAGGCATCTCAAGAAGCTCAAAAATATTCTTCATCGACCCCAGCCAAGACTTAGCAGACTATGGTCTGCCATCCCCTGAAAACGTAGGTGGATGCTGCTGCTGGAAGATACCTATTAGCTCGGCCATAGATGTAGCAGCCTGCGGTGCTCCCTGAAAGGTCTGCATAAACTGCATAAATCCCTCACGGAACTGCGCCTTCGTGCCTGTGTCCAGTATAACAGCTGGCTCCGCCTCTGGATATGATGGAGGATCCACTGGTATCCCATGGCCCACCATCTCTGGAGTATAATCTTCACCTTTCTCTTGGAGAACAACACGTGGTTGTCTAGGCGGAAGCTGCTACAAGGTCAAAAACACGCCTTAGATTCAAGATTAACAAGACTGAAAATGAATTAACCAAGAAGGTAACAAGAGGAAGAAGGCATTTCAAAATTTGTAAAACAGGACTACACAGCGTGTATAATGACTACACGGAGTGTACTTGACTTTCCTTCCCTGCCCGGGTCCTTCTACACGGCTAAGCCACACGGTTCTCGTTGAACAAAACTACACGGCATCTATAACTTATACACGGTGTGTATGGTAAAATTTTACAACTGCACGTGTCGTTTGTGACACGACTGACTACTCGTCATGACACCACACAGCGTGTTACACCATCCCTTTTCTCAATCCACACGGCTAAACCCACACGGTCTGTCCTCGGACAAGACTACACGGCCTATCCCACGGGAACACGACGTGTACTGGACGAGCTATACTGACCTGTGTTATTAGCTACACGGCTGGGAACACACTCACACAACACGACGTGTTTTATATATACACGGCGTGTATCCAAAAGGATTAAACCGTCTCATGTTGTTAGTTACACGGCCGGGTCCCCAGGTCAGACTACACGGCGTGTTCCATAGTGGACATGGCGTGTATGTATCAAGGTCTCCTCCATCCATGTTGTTTGTCACATGGGCGGACTCTGGGTCAACACTACACGGCGTGTAAAAAAGCTACACGACGTGTTTTCCCAATGCGTTTCCCTTCCCCGTGTCCCGACCCACACGGTCTATGACACGGGAAGAAACTACACGGAGTGTACTTAGGGTAGACGGCATGTACTCAAAAAGTTTATTTTTATTCCTGAATAGAAGAACGTACATGGCGTGTTTAATACTACACGGTGTGTATACAGGGTTTCCAGATAGTATGCCTTAGAAACTTCTTCAGAACCCATAAAATACTAAAAAACAACACCTAAGTGTCAAATTATGACCATTGAGGGCCCATAGTCCCCAAAAATCAATGTTTGACAATTTATCTGTGTTATACAACATACACAATCAATGATCTACCAAATTCCGGTAAATGGGGGCCCACACTCCCCTAAAACCAAAGTTTGGTGTCCATTCAATAAACATGCTCAAATAAAATTACCCTATCACGCAGTAGGTATTTTATCAGAGCAGCTATCACTATAGAATGCTTCTCTAGCACAAAAACTATCATAACAACATGCAATTTCTAATTCACCTACATGGCATGGAAACTATGCATGGCATGTGATTTCTAGCATGTTCCTAAATGAATCATGAGACGGAATACCCTTATCCCATCAGGTTGCAACTAAATAGAACCCATAGATAAAACATAAACAGCACAATCACAAGTGCGTCACCCAATGGTGAAATCAAATCCACTGTAAAATTTGCAAAATCAAAAGAATTGAAAAAATACAACGTAGACTGGATTTTCCATGTACACGGGTTAGCTACGCCCGAGCATAGCTTATTACCAACTACCGTTCGTCCTATCCCTAACTATGGCTCTAAGTACTAAGTCAAATAAAAGAACCCCTCTGATACCACTTTGTAACGTCCCGGCCCCGGGTGCCACTCAACGGGTGCCCCGAACCCCATTCTCCACGTGACCTCAAGTGCATTTCTCCAAACACCAGAGGCTGCCGACTTGCAGCGAGTGCCCATATCTGATAGTGGGGAAACTATGCCCTGATTTGTCAAAGTGTAGCGTAGCAGAATAAAATAAAAAGCATATAAAAATAGCGAAATCAATAAACCATACACTTTTATAATAATTAATTGCAGTAAAGATAACCACCCAGTTATATAAATATGATGCAACATGTCTCAATTTCTAAGAAAATATCTAGAAACTGTAACATAGTAGCGCAATACGATACAGGGTACAACAAAGCAAAAAAAATAGTCGGTAGCATCGCGAGCCTAAGCCTGGTCCCATGCTCCCCTACTCCGCAGCAGCAATCAAGTACCTGTATAAGGGCCCATGCCCTTATCTACACCTGCAGAAACGTAATATGTTTGGGCCAAAAGGCATGACCCAAACAGGGTGTGAGAAATAAATTCCCAGTAGGCACCCACCAAAGGCCTGTGCTCAACTTTGTGTAAAACATGCAACCATAGTGTGCAAAAGTAAAATGCAATAAACTATGCAGTACTCAAAAGTAACCAAATTACCAGTTATATTGCCAATTTATTATTCATTTAATTATTTAATATTAAGAAATCACCACGGTGAATTTCTACGTAACCAGTCCATGTCCCTAGACACACAACCCTTACCCTCAGGTAATTTGAATCCAACCTGCATGTATTTCCCTCAGGCGTAAATGAAGTTTCCCTTAGGCGTACGAACTGTCGCCCTCATGCACATAGTGTATTTTCCATAGGAACGGAAGAGGTTGCCCTCAGGATAGGATAAAAACTACCCTCAGGATAAGAAAACAACACCCACGGGGTAAGTAAAACACTTCCCTTGGGCGCAAGTAACCGGGCCATGCCAAACATGTAAATATAAATTCACAAAAAAATCCTCTCAAGGAAATTTTATAATCATTACTTTACAGGCATACCCTCGAATATCCTGGCCAAACGGCTAAACAGAGGAACACACCCCTGGGGTGGTTCTTGATCCAAACAGCGATCCGAAACAACATTTTTACAACTTTATTTAATTACCTATACAGTTCTAGGTAGTTAAATTAGCCATGACCTCAGCCTCACGACACCCCAACAAGGGTTCGTAGCTCAAAAACTCACAAAATGCACAGTAGTTGGAAAAATAAATGCCAAGAAACCAACCTTATATACCCCTAATCAGTATACTCGAACGACATTCCACGAATCGTCCCATAATGAGGTAGATTTGAGGTAAAAGACAAAATGTTCAAATGTAAATAACTTACATACGAGAAAGAATTAGTGAGAACTACTCCAGGAGAAGGGAGAACCCACCCGTGCGGTTCCAACGAGATCTTCTGAGGCGGAAACGGATTCCCGATGTGCACCCGGCGGATCTACGAAGTTCCGGCCTCATCCTTTGGCTCCAAAATAGCTCAAATTACTCCTCTGCCAAATGTGGAGGCTACTGCATGTTTTAAGCCGAAAAAACAAAGTACACGACATGTACTTCTCATTTTTAAACTTTTCATTTGGTGGCTTCCCACAAGCATAGCACTGTTCACCTGCCGACATGACTACCCGACGTGTCTTTATGAGTACACGGCATGTGCTGTCGCATTGTTGGCCACCGCCTTACTATTCACATGTCGAATGACTACACGGCGTGTAAAGGACCACTACACGGTGTGTAGTCGGTTCCAACACCCTTCATCGCCGACATGGACACACGCCCCGTGTACTCATTCCACACGGCCAGAAGTACATGGCGTGTGGAAAAGTACATGGCGTGTACTTCCAAAATTTAGGACTTTTACCCATTTTCTTTATTTTCTCAAAAACACTTAAGGAAAAGAGAAAAAAAGAAACCCGTACCTCAAAGATATGAACTGGGTTCTTACATTTGGTGGGTTGGGTGATTAAAGTAGAGAAATGGTAGGTGAGACCTGAGGGTATGAATTTCATAACTAAAAGTATTTCTATATTATATAAGTGTCCTTATAGTTATTAAAAACACAAGATATGTTATTTAACCATTTTACCCTTATTAATTTAAATTAAAAACAAACAATCGAAATTATTTTACAACTAAAAATATTATATAGACCCTATTCTCAAATTTTGAAATTATGATTATGAATTTTTAATCTCTTTAATATTAATCAACTTTTAAATGTTTGAAAATAAAATTTTAATATAAAATATAAGATATTTAATTTTTTTCATAGAAAAATGTATATTTTACATACAGATTTTTTTTCTTATTTTCTATTTAATATTAATAGAATGACTGTTTATATATTGTTTTATATGTTTTACCATAATACTATTGTTATAATTTAAAATATATCAATCTTACTTATTTAGGTGAAGTTTATATAACTCTTATAAAATGAATTATTTGAAATAAACCATTTCACTTTAGCTATGGTAATAAATATTTAATCAAAGAAATATATTTTCAATGACTAAAAAAATTTCTTAATTTTTTAAAAAATTATACCTAATAATTAGGAATATTAATTTAATTTCATTAAATAAAATTAATTTTTGGAGGGTAATTTAATTTTACATTTTCTTTTATAAAAATAGTTTTATAAAAAGTAGGTTTTTAAGTATAAAGATTATTTGGATGAAAAATAATCAATAATTTTGATTTTCATGATATTATATTTTAATAAAAAATAGGGTTTTTTCTTTTAAATATATGAAAAACTGAATATTAATAAGATAATATTTAATTAATAGATAAGAGCAAAAATATTTCATTTATTGGAAAATATTTCTTATGTTTATTAAATTTTAAACATAGGATTTATATGTTCTTAATAGTAATTAAAAAATTTATAATGTTACTCCTTAAACACAGTTTTAGCGTTTTGAAATATTTTATAAACAGATTTTTCATAATTATATAATTATGCGGTCATAAAAGTTACAATTTTAGTAAAAACTGTATTTTTTCACCATTCATTTAAAAAAATATATTTGGAAAAAACATCATAAAATTTCATTTTAAGAAAATATATGTTTTATGAGTTACTATATTAAATTTTTTCTCTTAAAATATAATTCTAATTTTGTTAAATTAAACTTTTAAAAATATTCATGAATACATGACCATTATATTTCACATTACGTGACAGTTTTGGGATATAATGTATAACTTCTATAGTGAGGTATCAGGTGTTAGGTGGTTTTTGGAAACACAATTTATGGGAATATCATTTTCAAACAAAGGTGATAAATGAACTATTTTGTTATTATAAAAAAAGTGAATGTAAAAGTGGAATTAAACATTTTTTATGAAATAAGAGCTTCATGAAACACCAATTGTGGTGTAAATGGAATTGATTTAGTACAACTAGGGAATATTTGAAATAAATAGTGAGTAAAATTCTATTTATATAGCAATGAATACTTAAAATGTGATTTTTGGAAAATTGGGGGGGATAATCATTCCACATTGAAGAGTATAAAGAATATTTTTTTCGTTATTGAAAGAGAATTGTTCTTGATTGGGAGAGTATGGAGTTATATAGATGAGATTGGTACTTAACTTGGGGGAACAATGAGTCTAATATAAACCTTTTTAATAATAGTTATTCTTAGTGATTATCTTAAATCAACACATAGTGAATTTATTCAACTGGTATTAACCCAGTGTATGTGAATAGAGTATAGTTTCTCATGTCAGACTTTACATTCATTCTCCCTTCATATCTACTATGTGGGAGAAAATTTTTCTTACTTATCGAGGAAGAATATTTTTTTGGAAGGTTACTTCTGGAGAAATTATTATACCCTACACCACCCCCCTTATGGAATTTACCTTTTATGAGGCCAATAAGTGGTGTCAAATCCAAAATTGTAAGTCAGTGGATGTCAAAGAAGTATTAAATAATAAAGGGATTCCAATGTTCAGTGGAATCAATATTCAATTTTTCATGAAAAAGTTGAAACAATATTTTTAATATTTAGGCATGGATGTTAAAAAAATGTCTATTTTGGGTGTCTTAGACAATATAGATTATTGGGATGAATCACAAAAAGAATAGTAAGATTTGGATTTACATGCCAATGGAATCAATGTATATGTGGGTGATTTGGGTAAAAAATATTCAAAAATAAAATTTTATAAACTACACAAAAACCATATTGTTAATGCTAATTATTGTATATTAAGGTTACTAATTTTTTTTGAAAATATAGTTTTTTGATTATATGGGAAAAATACAATTACATGAGGTTGCTCCTAAATGAATTTATTAAAATATTATTTTATCAAGTAAATGTGATTACAGAGGATATGCATGGACTCATAGAGACCCTTAATTATGTAAATATTTTCATGTGTATATACAGAAGATATAGAACATATTTTAATCCATAAGTCACTTTTCTCGAGGATATTGTTCAAAAATACTAAATATTGAATAGGATTCAGAACATAATTGTTTCATTAAATACGAGGAATAATGATAATGAGGCTATTGAAAATTATAAATCATGGGAATTGTAATTTAGTGTGTTGAATAAGCTTTATTTATATAATAATCAAGATTAAAAGGTGGGTTATGGGGTTTTAAATTACTTTTCTCAAATCTAAAAAGTGTAAAATTAAATTTCAACGGGAATATTAAACTAGTGTTTTTTAGCATGTAATGGCTGGCCACCATACAAAAAAGATAACAATGAATTTTCAAGATAATGATGAGGATGGTGAATTTCCAATAAATAAATCTTGAAATTATGTGTTAGGTGAGAGGTGTAATAAGAAAAATTCCTTTCAGGATAAAAATGTACTTTCATTAGCGGAAAATAACTTAAAAGAGATAGAATCAGAAGAAATTAAGGACTGAAGATAACAAAAAAATATTGTTGTTATTATTGTAGAAATTTCACAAACATGGGGAAACAATGACGACAGTGAATTAGAATTATAATTAGGATTTGTTATCAAATAAAATTTTGATGTTATACTTGATGTGATATATTTTTAGGGAGATAAAAAGATGAAATCCAATGGAGTGGCTTAAGATTTTAAAATATACATTCACCAGTATAATTAATATAATTATATGTTTTAATTTTAAATAAAAATATCAGATATGTGAATCCATAAATATCATATAAGTTTTATGGGTATAAGATCAAAATTAGAGAGAAGACCTAGATTGTTTTTGGTTTGATCAACATTGTGAAAGATCAAGTTAACGATATCAACAATCCGGAGGGATAAGTCATCGATGTACCTTCCAAAATAGAATATTTGAAGAAATTATTGAATCTGTGTATAAAATCATAAAATCAAAATAAATGAGATATTGAAAAGGTATAGTAGAAGCTTGGAGGTCCAATGAAATAGTTAGAGGGTTCCATATATAAGAAAATTCCACATTATAATGAAAAATACATCATATGGATTGATCGAAATAAAAAGTTATTTTTGGTTCATGCCAAGTCACAAACACCCAATCTATGTTTGAAAAAAATTGGTTATGACTTTAAATTAGAACACACAATATACATATATTTCTAGAAGACATACATTGAAGAAAATATTCCTCATTATAGAAAAGGTAATGTAGAATCATGGAGGTCCTTTGAAATAGTTAGAGGGTTCTCTTTAGAAGAAAATGCCACATTATAATGAGAAATACAATTTAGGGATTGATCATAAGAAAGAGATATTTCTGGTTCATGGAAAGTCACAAAGACCAACTCTAAAATTGAAGGAAACATTGTGTGTGACATTGAATTAAAACACACAATATACATATATATCTATAATAGGTATATTGGAAGAATATTAAACC
This sequence comes from Viscum album, assembly GCA_963277665.1. Classification (NCBI taxonomy): domain Eukaryota; kingdom Viridiplantae; phylum Streptophyta; class Magnoliopsida; order Santalales; family Viscaceae; genus Viscum; species Viscum album. The sequence goes on from OY728136.1 coordinate 1,650,088,233, forward strand.
TCAAATTGGGTGTTATTATTCATAAAAGATATTGAATAATCAATGTTTGAGTTTCAAACTAAACAGGAACTAGACACAATAATATAAATGAAGGTTGGAAAGAAATTTTTAATATCCATGGTATTATTTCTATGGATATCACCTATGGTGTAGTGGATACCAATATATGGAACGGTATTTCTTATCAATGATATAGAGGGATGTGTCTCTAAAGAAACAGATGAGACATGACTAGAAGTTCAAGGTATTATCATTTCAGATTAAAATAAAAAATTAATTTTTATTCTTTTTTGAAGAAGATTATCCACCATACTTAAAGGATGTGTAAACATACCAATCATAACCATTCATGATTCCAAATATAGGGATCAAAAAGAAAATTACTAAGATGTTATTGGTTACTAAGATTATTATAAAAGTAATAGATCAATATGAATTGTGGAAACATGAATGTGGATAAATTTCTCATATAATGGAAATGATTAAATTTTAAAATTATCTAGTATGATTTTTATAGTGTCATAATATTTAGAGAAAATGATGACTTAATGATCATTGGATTTGAAAAATCTAATTTTGGGGCAAAGGAGATTCACGGATATCCTGGTTATAGAATGTCTTGGTAACAATATTCTAATTGTATGTCATTTTTCTGACGTAAGACATTTAGTAAATTTCACCACGAATAAACGCATCTTAAATAAGAATAATAATAATATTATAATAAAATAGAAGAACACATAGAGAAATCAGTACACATTAGTAGATAGGAATATATATTCTTTCTATCTAAATATGAAGAAAATATATAATTTCATGAAATGCATAGCCACTTTGTTCCAAAATACTTACAATATCTGGTGAAAAATAATGGAGCTCATAATATCCCTAGACTATCATGTGATTATACTCACACATAAATTTTATATAAAAAGGTAATATTATTCAAAATACATATATGTCTAAAGAAAATAAGTTAATGATATTTATTTATTTGGTTCATTTTAATTTATATATACCAATATCACAATAATCCATTTATGGGAATAAGTACTATGTATTATTAATTGATTATTACAAAATGGATGTATGGTTTATGGAAATCAACCCCAAATCCAAGGTGTTTAGTTACATTACACTATATCAGAAGAAGGATGAAATTATACATGTGTATATGATTCTAATATTATAAAATAAAACTTACATGATGATTAAAAATATCTAGTAGTAGGATTATCTAATGAATAATAGTATACAAAACAAAGTTTTAGTTTTGAAAAAACCTCAAAAAATAATTTTGTTTATAGGAGAATCTGAATCCAAAAAAACATGTTTTAACCGTGATTTTTGGGAAATTACCAGGTGAAATAATATCTCAAGAATCTAGGATAAAAAAAAATGTTTCATAAATGAAAACTTTTGAATAATATTGTACAGTTCATAGAGACGTCTGTATCATAAAAAACATGGGTAGAATGATGGTTATTGAGAAAGACCTAATTGAGTTATGTTGGAGTGATAAAATCATGAGATCATTTTAAAAATAAAACAAATATTTGTTTTTTTTTGAGTGAAGAAAAATATCGATATGAGATATGGCATGAAAAATAGCCAATGTTGGAATAATTTTGAATATTAAATAGTATGTTATTTATTCTGAATAAGAAGAAACCTATAAATTTGGAGTCTTAGTGAGATAATGGGATTTTACATGGACAATCATCCACGAGAAATGAATTCAAGTGTTTTTAAAAATGTCTTAGTATGATTATTGAATTCAAATATTCCATTATAGTGGAAATTGAGAAAAATATTCACAATAATGGTGAGTTTTTTATAGAAGAATATATTGTGGTTTTGAGAAGCCCAATGGTAGAAAACTATGCTAATGGGGATTCAATTGAAGACACATGTTATGAGTAGGATGAATTTAAACTAACAGATACATAGAGGTAGAACAATATATCTAAAATTGATGAGTAGAATATCATCTTTTACATGAGAACACCAATTTAAATGATTACAATTACGTCACTAAAATATAATTCGAATATAGATAAAAGTATTTTAATATAACATATAATTATTAGTATTGGGTCTTAAGGATATATGAAATGATTCACTAAATTGAGAATAACCATACATGAGAGTTATTTTTTAGGCTGGATGATAAGAATTTCATCAAGACTATATACATATATTTTGACTAACTAAATAGAAAGAACATGGTGTTTAAAACCTGTAATGATTGTTGTTCCGATGATAATTTATAAAAAAATGTATTAATATAGATGATTCATTTTATCCAATTCACATGTAAGAGAGAATTTCAACCTCCTTTGATATATTAGTGTATATGAGTATAAATGATTTCTTGATTAATGTAAATTATGTATTTCAAATTAAAAAAGATGTTTAAATAGAACAAATAAATGTTTTTTAACATTAATGTATATGATTAAAATATTTTCGAGATAAATAATTCACTTTATTGGATAAATGAATAAATAATAGATTAGTTTTCTTAACGTGAATTGTGCTGAGGATGTTCAATTTTTAGTGTGATGAAGTTGACCATAATCTCTAAATTAAAAATTAGAGTGTGTAAAGAATGATGATGGAGTTATATTTTAATGAAATATGATTTGGAAGATCAAAAAATTAATAATGTAAATAGTTTATGGAATTTAAGAGTTGAAATTTTGAATTATCAATGATTTGATAGTTTACCTTTTTCCCTTAGTTTTAAGGATCTATAGTGAAGAAATGTAACATCCCTATCAATATGTACATATGAAAAGAGGTTATGAAATTATTTTTAATTAAGGAATCTAAGTTAATGAATGTGTTGGTAATTAGTCTAATGTTGTAGACAAATAATGAATATGGAAAAGAGGTAAATATCATGGAGTATAAATAAATAACTAGGATATTCTTATACTTATTAATAAAATACAAAATTTTGTATTTGCTACATTTCAAGAAAAAATGTACTAGAGTAATCCCATTGAATTCAAATTGTTTTTGGGAGAGGTAATATAGAGGTATATCAAAACCATGATAAAATTAAAATTTCTCTAAAATGATATATCATATCAAAATATCTTGAGATATACATAAACATATTTGATTGGATCCCTAGATAGTAGAAATTACAAATCAGGTGGTGAATTATATCTTGGAAGGATATTTTTTTTTATCATTAATCAAGATATAACATATTATTCACAATTGAATCTGAATATTTTAAGGGAACTCAAGTAAATATGATACTATTTTGGTTGAAGTAGTAGCTTAAAGAGAAAAAATTTGATGTAAAGACTCATATCCAAATCAATTGTATAATATAAAGTGCTTTTAACCATAGAAAAAAAATCCTATCCATAAATCAAGGATAATGCATTTGGGAGCCAATACCAATTTCATCGAAGAAAAATTTGAGCATGGGTTAGTGAGTATGGAGTAAGTTCAAAATGAATTTGAAGTTGTTGGTCTCATAAAAAATGATTTTCTAAAGGAGGTTGAAGATCCAAAGCGAATGTCTGGAAAATGAAAGTTTATTTTTTTATTAATGCATCAAAACTTCAATTTATATAGAGTGTTTAAATGCAGAGATTATTCTTATTTAAATGATTTTATATATTGATGAGTTTTTATTAGATGTCATTCTTGATACTTCAATCAATCCCACAAGTTTCCAATAAGTTTCATGTGGTTAATTTATTGAAAGTTTTTTTGTTTTATATATTCAAGAAAAAGTTTCATTGAATTTCATTGTTGAGAATAAATATATGTTCTATTTAGATGATTGATAAATATCCATTAATAATTAAAACATTTCCTAATGATGTTTTGAAAGAGTCAATTTCTCATAGTATACTAATGGTTAATTTGGAGAAGTTTATTGAAGAAATTATATTGAGTAATGTGAAAAATAATAATTTTTATTGTCCTATATGATGAAGTGGATAATATAAATAATGTGAAATTTTAAATGAATTTTGAGTTTTTATATTGAATATATTGTTTTAGTTGAGTATTAATGTGGTGAGTTTTTGGAAAAATATTTTTATGATACTATATAATTTTTTTCCAAGTCTCCAGCCTATGCACCCAAGCCATCCATTCAGAATGAAAGGCTAGCCTTACAATATATCAACTATTAAAGGGAAAATGGTTGACACAATTCTTGTTCATAGGAATGTATATATGAGCTGGTGAAAAAAACTAGACGTGTTGTAAGGGTGAGTGAATGGATGTGTCACTTATGAGCTAGGTGGGGGATGTGTACAAAGAGACAAATCTCATTTCCAAGTTGATTATTGTTTTAGATGAAGATCCTTATTAAGGATCCTTGAATTATATTAAAAATGATATGTGGAATTAATTCTTTTAAGGACACTATTCACTCAACTAAAAAATATATGTACAAATTAACTATTATTTGATCAGATCTATCATGTTTATTTGATTAATGCTGGGGTCCTCGTTTACCTTGATCCATATCAAGGGATTTTTATACATTGGATTTTGTTTTTTGAGTGAGAATTATCACCATGTTATATCATCAAAAGATCGATGGATCATTACAAATTAGTTAAGTAAATAATTCTAAAAAACATGAACATATTTATGCAGGGACACATTGTGAAGAGATAACAGTATGTAAACCTATCCAACCCCCACATATTTTGTGGGATAGTGACATTATTTTCTTACAACCATGTTTTTTATGTGATGATATTATGTGAAATTATGTGAATATCAACTGAAGGAGGAGAATAGTTATGTATTAAATTCTGTATTCCACTTAAATTGTAAAAATTTAATTTTAGGATGAGTTTGAAAAATTCCATGTAAGATAATATAAAAATATTATTTTTGAACATGTATACTATGAGAATGAACATTTCTACTATATAGATGATAAAATTATTTGTAGGGCATAATGTTTTTGAGGATCATGTGGTATTTCGATAGAGGATATGTAATTTTTGTTGTCACCTACAAATGATTGGTTAAGCATAATTTTTGGTATTATCATTTGTTAATCACCAATAATATAGCATATAAATACTACTTAGTATATATTTTATGGGTGTTCTCAATACAGAAGATGAAATTATCATGAGTTAAAGAATTTATTGTCAAGTTAATTCTTAAAAATTATAAGATCTCCTATGTGAATTTTTATTTGAAAAAAGTGAAACAAATAGTGAGGAAAAAGGATTTTTGGAATTTTTATTTGATATTAATTCATTAGAATGGACTCTATATTATTGAGATTACAATTTATGTACATGTTAAATAGAGTTTTCTATGAGGTTTTAGTGCTATGTGAAGTGTTTTATATTTGATTTTCACAATTGTTGTGTATTGTGTCATCTATTACTTTAGAAGAATAAAATACGTTGAATTTGATCATGAATTAATAGTATATGAAGAACCAATTAAATTAATAAATAGAACATGTTGAGACACATATTACTTGAAATGAAAATTATATCTTCATGGGAATAATTTCAAATACTATATGTCAATCATGTCGTTGAGAAGTAAAATATGTTTCAAAAAGTACATAACTATGAATTACAAGAAATTATTTTTATTTCAGGAAGAATCAATGTTTTGATAATTTAATGACAATGTGTAAACCAATACCCCAATTTATCATTGAGGGATAGATTATGCTGAAGTTGGAAGATATTTATTATATAAGACTTCATTGTTTGAGCATTCTATAAGCAAAGAAGATCCGCATCATCTAGAAATTGAGGTGATGTTCGATACCAAGTGGCATGTTCATGCTACTATCTGGAATCTTGAGGATTATTTATAACAAAGACATATTGATATAGAAAAATTCAATAAGAAGATAAATTTACAAGAGGCGATGAATAAACACCATATAGATAAATATATGTATTTTATCAGGTCAAAGATAAAGTGGGATATTGTAATTGGGGTTTGAAAATAGTCACTAAAGAGGCGATTTTATAGTGGGTTTATAGAAAATTTCTAGGGGATTGTAGTTAGGGTGTCTAACCCACTATGTTGTAATCACTTGTGGATATAAGAATGAATCTATTGTGGGTTTCCTAACTAATAGGGAAAGGATTAGGATTTTATGTGAATCTTTTAAAATACCACGTGTTGTGCTCTTTCCTACTATTTTTGAAGGTTCCAGGAATAGTGTAAGCGTGTGATGGGTCATGAGCAACATTTATTTCTTTCAGGATCGATGATAAATCAGAGATTTAATTGATTATGAACGTTGTTCTCAATAGAACAAAATCAGAGAAAAAAGAAAAGGGATAGGATTCCAGAACCAATCACAGGATCATCACATTTTATTTATAATTAATTTAATCAATTAAATAATTAACTTATGTGAACTCATTCTTATTTGATAAATCTAACAAAAAATATTCACTATACGATTGTCGAATTCTAGGAATAAATTGAAGATTCCCTATATCATTGATCCACACATGTTTCACAAATCTCTATATGTCTTAGTAGTATTCATTGCATGCGATCACATCAAATCCAAATGCTTTCATCATTCGACTTTGATCTTTATGAGAATATATTCCAAATAATTATCCTTTATCTCTCTAGACATGAAGGTTGTAGGTGGAGGAATATCTCTCTCAATTATTTGGGGTGTTCTTGGAGAGGGAGATCTCTAGGGCTTCGGAGGTTTTAATCCATATGTCATTGTGCACATCAAAAAATAAAATGGATCTATTGAGAAATAATATAATTAGGTTTAAATACCACAAGGGTTTAGAAAGAAATATTTTCATAGGTTCCCTTTAATATTTAATTTATCTCTTATGGAACCCCATGTCTAAAATAATAATGATATTATTTATTTTCATTCCATGCGCTTAACCTGCTAATTAAATTAAATATTATATAACCAAATAATATTTAATATATTTTATTTATCACCAGACTTAGAAACCATGGTATGCCATTCCCCCATAATGTTTTTGGGACATGATCAATGAATATTTATTTAATAAATAAATATCTATTTATTATTATCCAATATATAAATAATAATTATATTCACTAAATAGAAAATAAATATTTATTAAATATTCAACTTACAGAAACATATTTCAAATAAATAGTGACAGAAAATATGTGATAAAAAATGCATGAATAACTATTATACCACATTTTGGAATAATAATTATTCAAAATATTAAATAATAAATATTAACATATTATTTAACAAATATTCTTGGTTAAATTAGTGTGTGAACCATTATTCCTCTTTCTAAGTTACATTAGGTGAATCAACCAAAATTCCAAGGAAACATTTAGAGATATGAAAAGGAACCCATAAAGAATTAAGCTAATTCAAAAATGATGTAAAAACTCATCCAGATTCTTATTGTGTAATAAAATCATTTTATCATGATATCTATAATCTGGAAGGTTTCATGCTGGTGTATTCTACATAACTGCTCAATTTTTCTTTCTTTGTCTTTTAGAAAATAGAAATTGCCTATAAAACACCATGGACATTGATATATTTTGGCCACATCATTTCAATAAATGTTTCTAAGATATTAACATCCAGTAAATAATAAAAGGGAATAATCTTATCCGACATTATATATTAAAGAAATATTAGTCATGACACACCCATTATATCCTACCCAACTATAATCAAATATCAACATGATTTTCATCAATACAAAAAGATAAGAAAATAATAATTCTCATTAATTATAATATTAAAGTATAAGTATCAATACACATTTCCATAGAAAGGAACATCCAATGACATATATAAATGTTGATTTCTTACTGGTGGGTCTCACTTTCATAATATCCTACATTGGGTGTTTCAAAGGGAAACACAATAAATAGGTGCCTCAACATCCTATGATTCTACACCAATGATATGCTATTTCATCTGTGAGGCTTAACTAAAATCATTAATATATAGAACATATATTTTAGAAAAGTGTAATAATACTTCTGGCTTTTCATCAAAATAGGGAACTACTATGACATTTTAGTGTGATAACAACTCTTAGGAAATTATCACATACATTGTTTCACATAAAAATTATCATGATGTGACAAGATGTTTACTAATATTCTATACTATAAATATTGGTAATATTAAAGTACATTGAATTTCGTTTTAGACTTCCAACTCCAACAGACTCTCACTTGCACTTGAGAAAATTTCTAACAACCTTCAGTCTTCTATCTCTCACGTGATACCCATGCTTCTACTAAGATAGGGATTTAGTGAATGGGTCCACCATGGTCTCTTATATGGGTACACTTATTAGGTCAACATTATGCATTTCATAAAAATCCTTCAATAGATGATATTTAAAGAGTATATGATTTCTCTGTTGATGTGACCATGGCCATTTTACAAGAGCCTTAACTCTAGTATTGTGACGATATAATGGGATATGATCTTCACTACTTGGTACCAAATCATGAAACTAGAAAAAGATTCATATCTTATAGGTTTACATGGCTAGATAATAATCTCCATATAATATGAAATTTATCTAGAATTAGCATAAACTAGTTACTTTAAACTCTTCCATCTCACATATCATCTGTTGAGATAGAAAACATATCCTGACTATGAAATTAGATAATTCTTATTGGTTTGAAGACTTGAATTCGTATAAACCTTTATGAGAATTTTGTTATCTCCTCCGTACACCAGGAATATATCCTTAGTTGTTCTCAAAGGCATGGGGATTGCATAAATAGTTGACCAATTTTGTTCTCTTTGACAAGTTTGATATCTAACTACTTAGATCAATACATAGGAAACATCATATCTAGTACAAAACATGACATACATTATTGATACTATCAATGAAGTGTATGGGATATTACTAATTATCTCTTCTCTTATCATCTCTGAGGATAGAATTTTTTAGAATGATTTAAACCATATGACACTAGAACCAATCCCATCTTGGATTATTCTATACTTAATCTCTTTATTATCTTGTAAATGTATGTACTTTTACATTGTCGGTGTAGCCACTTGGATCTTACATTAATTGACTTAATCCCTAGAATATAGGTTTCTTCACATATGTCATTCATGGAAAATAACTTATTTAACATGTCCTTGATAGAATGTAAGACTGGAATTTCATTTCCAATAAGTAATATGTCATAAATATATAATTATAGTATAATGACTCCATTCTCACTAAACCTATTGTAAACATATTGATCATTTAATTTCTTAATGAAACAAAATTATTTTATATGTTCATCAAATCGAATATTCCAAGAATTAGATGCCTACATAAATACTAATATGGAACTTCACAACTTTAAAATCCTTTTGGAGTCATATAGAGTCAATAACCCTTATGGTTGTGTCATATAGATATCTTATTAATGTTTCCCATTAATAAATGAAGTTTTAACATCCATATTTCAAATTTCATAGTCTCTTTAATCTACTACAGAAAGTGGAATTAAGATAGATTTAATCATAGAAATGGTGAAAAGGTTTAATTGTTGTCTATTCCATGATGTTGTTGAAACCCTTCATATTCTATCCATGCTTTATAGGTATTTACCTTACCTTTCATGTCTAGTTTTCTCTTTAATACCCATTTTGAACCTATGGGTTTTACATCACTAGAACTTCGAACAGAACCCAACCATGGTTCTCATACATGGATTCCATTTCCAAATTCATGAATTCATTCCTTCCTGATACTTATGATCTCTCTACTTCCTCTTTTTAAAATAGAGGATTATCATTTTTAACCAATAATGAGTCACCATCCTCAGTGACTAGAAAACCATATCCCTCTGGTTCTCTTAGCCCTCTTATGCTCATATGAAGTACTTGTGTTTCTTGGAATACTTCATCCATGAGGAAATGTGGAATTAATTCTTATAACAACTCGTTTTTATATTGAGAATCTACTTTATTGAATTCAATCCTTCTCCCACTATACTTTTTGTGGATGTGATCCCTCTAAAAAAATATGGTTTGTATGGAAAAAATACCTTTATTTTCTGATTTGTTGTACAGTTGGTATGCCATTATTTTCATGAGATACCCTATTAAGATAACCTTCATGCCCCATGGAGGTAGTTTCTCGAGAATTCCTTAACAAATTCTTCACAACCTCGTACACATTAATAAGAAAAAATAGTTTTGTATATACTACATAACTCATAGTGTATTATTTTTTCTTCTATTTTTGGAACATTGTTTTTTGTGTATGTTGTAGTTTGTAATGCATATCCCAAAAATGATAATTGAAGATCTAATTGGCTCATCCATGAACTTACCTTGTCCATTAATGTAGAGTTCCTCATTTCACTAACACTATTCCACTATAGTGTATAAGGTGGAGTGAGTTGAGATAGAATCCCAAACTTCAGTACAAAGTAGATAAACACTTGGTTAAGATGCTGACCACCTCAATACGATAAAAGAATCATTATCTTCTTTCGAAGATGATTATCTAATTGTTTATTGAATTCTGTGAATTTCTAAAAAGAGTGTAACTTATAACTCATCAAGTAGACATAAAAATTTATACACATGTTACCAGTAAAAGCTAGAAAATAAGAATACCCTCCTATAACTTCTACAAGAAGTGGTCTACAAAAATCAATGTGTACCGACCCTAAATGCTCTATGGACCATTCACCCGATCCACTAAATGTTGGTTTGGTCATTTTTCATAATAAACAAGAATATAATATTTCGTGTAGTTTTTTAAAGAAGAGTGTAAATATATTTCTTTATAGATCATTTTTAAATTATTCTTATATACATTACCAAGATGATGATTCCATAACTAGGTGTTCTATGAATCTTGTAAACATGATTATTTATCAATTTCCAATAATTGGTTTTCATAATTTAATCCATAAATAATTTTATTTAAATATGACATACCATAACATTTGTTGACATTATATAACAAAATATTTTATTTCCAGAAATGAAAATAAAACCATACAAAAGTATGAATGATACAAAATTCTATTCATTTGAAACAGTTGGGTTATAATGATAATCTATTAAAACCAAAATCATTACCATTATAAATGAAAGGTGGTAGTCACCAATGTCTAGAGAATCAGGTATCTCACATTGGATTCTTTCGGATCCACCTCTGCCCTAGTAATATTTCATAATCTACTTGGATAATATATTTGGATATAGTGTAGAGCACCAAAAGATATATCTAATGTTGAATGTGTATATATTTAAAGATTACACTCAATAAAAAAATAACATTTATCTTTCTCTTTGATCTCTGTGAAACTATACTTCTTGTGGCCTTTCATGAAACATAAAAAACATACTTCCTCCTTTTCAAGACCTTACCTTTGGATCTTCCTCTTCTTGGAAGGATGGTCCTTAGGAGTTTTTGACTTGTTGTGAGTTTTGGGCCCCTTTTCCTCATAATTCATTTCCTTATTCACCATATGTACCGAAGTTTTTTCATCCCCCATGTCATTATCCAATGGTAGAATCAAAGAATTATGTTTCTAAAGACACTTCTCATTATTTCTCATATTTTAAATAACAATAAAACTATTGAATGTCATAAAATGTTTGAAAATTATGAGATCTTTGTGAAACTCAACTAGTAATATAATCCCTAATATGTATAAGCATTAAATTTAGCTAATAAGATTAAATACATGTGGCCTAACATACAAAACGTCTTCAAGAAAAGTTGTAAACAATGCGTTGGAGATCTTATTTATCTCTTGTCTTGACTACTATTATTAGAGATATCGATGGTGAGACATCATGCTATTTTCATCCGTGTCCTCAAGTTTCTTGAAAATCTCACTGGTCATGGAAGATAGAATGAAATTATACATATCTGTAGCTTTATCAAAATGTTTCTTGTAGAGAGAAAACTATTACTCACTTTCCTCATTTCCATGTATTTAGAAATAGGTCCTTAAAACACATGAAATTTCCATTCATGGTGAAGGACAACACATAATTTATTTTTCCATTATTTGAAATTTGTGGTGGTGATAAGGTTATCCTTCTCATATATGGATCAAAATGATTTTTTTGAAGTATTTTTGTTAATTTTTCTGAAAATAATATGAGAATAGTATTTGGAGTTTATCTGAATATTTTTGACAAATAAATAAATATTATATTTATTAATCTAACACTATTTTATTTAACACCAATAACCCTCACCTTTGGAATCAAGATACGCCATTTATTAAATATTATAGTGTCAAGGATCAATATGCCTCATCTAATTTCCCCACCCTTGGTTGGTCATGAAACTTGAATGGTTTTAGCTGGGTATTAAAAATTATAATTGTATTAACACATAGTTCCTCGATCCATTTTGTGGACTCCCCAATCCATTTTTTAAACTGGATTTTCTCAAACCGTACTCATCAGTTACAAAATTTCATGCTTTGGAAGTCAACTCTTGATGTGATCTAGGTTATGATAACCTAAAAACTCATATTTGAATTCCCCAATAATTGAATGAACCACAACATTGGATGGTGATGTACTTTGAACAATGGTTTGATTTTAACTGAAGTAGTGGAAGGCTGTGACATAAAAATATATATTATGGCATCATTTTATCCTTTTATGTATAAATTTACAATTATTATATTCATTACATGTTTGTAAATATTAAGTGGATTTACATAAGTGATTAAAAATTTATCAGATAATAGTCAAGCATTATCCATTTTTTTTCTATAATGAAAACTTTTTAATTAATGTGATAATGACAAAATATCCCAAATAAATAACCATAAAACATGACATAAATAAAATAATAAAGATGTATTTTCATGATATTTTACTAAAGTTTAGTTTATTTTGAGATGACAAACTAACTGTTGACCTATGAGAAAACACATTGATCTGATTAAGGTTTGTGTTGAAACTCTCCACATAGCTACCTATATATCTATCGTGGGTTGGTTTCACCTCAACTCAAAACATGAACTGCCACCTCCAGTTTGGGATATCCCTCTATTACATGTACATTTACTAAAACACAGGTTAGGGTAAACGTTTTTACATTATATAATCCATGGCCACACAACCCCTTACATAATGAAATTAGAGATGATCCAAAAGAAACAAATTTTATTTAATAATAAATTAAATGTAAGAAATCAAAAAAATTCAATTGTATATTCTCATGAATATCAAAAATAAATTATGAATTTAATAAAACCAACATTCAATTACTAATATTTGTTATTTAAGATGAATCATGCATGAATAAATTAATTATATTCTTCAATTAATCAACTCTTTTATCGTAATTCTCATCCGAATATCATTGATGTTCTCATCCATCGTAATTTTAAAAATTTTAAATAAATTTATTTAAAATTAACTGTGTACATTAATATTCCCTTGAGGAAACATGGTGAATACCCATTCAAATGAATCCAACATGTGTTATAGTTCAATATTGTTTACTCTTGTGACATATGGAATACATGAGTTTTCATGAACATTCTTGATGTGAACTATCAACTTAATGATTACATAAATTACATGATTCTTCTGTAACATGTTATGCTTTAATACATGTAGAGTAATATATATAATATGACTCATACATGATATTAAGAACAAAAAATCACAAAAAAATTAATTAAACATCATATATATATTAAAACCCATCACATGGTGTTCCCTATCAAATTAACAAACACACACTGAAACATATTGATAATGTTAACAGAGTATAACAAATTAATTTTAATACTGAATAATTTGGTACATATACACGATATGTTAAAGTGAGCTACACACTATGTTTGTCTATCACCATCTATCCAAGGCACATAGATAGGGACCCATCATGTAAATGTGTCTCAGAAAAACTGGAGTTCACAATCTGTACAAGTGCTACGCAGTGTGTGATTTCCATGTTACATGGTCTCCAGTTAGGTAGGATGTGTTTGAAAATGCATGTCCCATCAATGACTTAAAGGACTACACGCAGCATACATGAGATACACAACATGTATCTCTGCTGAACATGCACCAGGATGGCCCAATCAATATGTATAGTAAGAAATTAAATGAACCACATGCATTCAAATCACACGGTTTAAATTATTTATAAATTAATTCAAAGTTCTTTGAACACCAGTACATGACATGTAACTCTAGTTATATAGAGTGTAATCCTGTGTTATCCGACCAGGATACCCGAAACCTACAAATGTGGTCATCAGTTTTATTTTATTTATAAAATTAATAGATTTGATTAGTTATATGATAAATAAAATTAGAAAAAGAAGATCTCATAATTCAGTTTAAATAATGATTAAACATGATTACAAAACTTAATTACAAATGCAGAAATCAATCAATGATTATTAAATAGTTATAAATAATTATATGACTGCTTTCATACCACTTAACGGTTTTGGGCAAAGAATAATTGTGTGATGGGTCATTCCCCAATTTTTTTGTCATGGTCAATTATCAATATGATATTTAAATGATGATGAATGTTATGAGCAATGGAATTGAATCCAATAAAATATACATGGAGTAGAACACTGGAACCAAGATCAATATCATCACATATTTTTTATAATTAATTTAATCAATTAAATAATTACATTTCATGAATTAATTCTTCATTGATGGAGAAAAAATAAATCAACTTTTTATCATAGTTTATTTGTAGGAATCAAGAATAAATTCCATCTAGTGGTGGTCTAGATGTGCTCCATTAATATATTAATGTTTATGTTGGAATATTTGAGGTCTATAATGGTAGATGAAAATGCTTGTGTAAATAACCTTTAATCCCCAAGAGAATAATTTAAAAATAATTCTCCTTGATCTCTCTATAGATGAGATTAGAAGGTGGATGGATATATCTCTCTATTAATGGGGTGTTCATGGAATGTGAGGTTTATAGGTCTCAAGTGAATTCTCTCCAACTATCATTGTATATAACAAAAAATTAATTGGCTCCCCTGAAAAATAATATAATTGGTTTTAGATACCTATGGGGTTTCAAAATAAATATTCTCATAAGTGACCTTTAATATTTATTTATTCCATTACAAGACGTCATGTCTAAAAAATTAATAATAATATTATATCCTTGACTTTAACTTATCTTTAAAATTAAATTAAATATTATTTAATAAAATATTATTAAATATATATTATTTCTCACAAGAATTAGAAAAAATGTTCTTCTATTCTTATATAATATTTATCAGGTCCTGAATAATGAATATTTATTTAATAAATCAATATCACTCCCATATTCACCAGTAAATAAAAAATTATTTTATTTACTAAATAGAAAGTAAATATTTATTAAATATCAAACTCACATAATATCTCTTGAATAAATGGTGATGGAATATATGTGATCAGTAATATATGAATAATTACTAAACTATATGTGGCCAAATTATTTATTCATCTTTTTAATTAATAAATAATAATAATATAATTTTTAACTGATATCTTGTTTACATAGAGTGTGTGACACTCTAGGGATCTTTCTTAGTGGAATTAGAAGAATCATCCTACAGTAAAAGGATAGAATCTAGAAACACTCTAAGGAAAACATACAGAAATATTTTAATTACAAAACAACATAATATCTCATACGGATGCTTACTATATAATATAATATTTTTATCATTGCATATCTAATCAATCATGTTGCATACTGGTGTTGTGAACCTATAGGCTTGATGTCTCTTTCTATGAATTTACAAAAATCAAGCTTGCCTATAGAACATTGAGGACATTTATTTATTAAGGTTATATCATTTCTATCTAAAGGCGTGAGAAATAAAATTCAGTTAAATAATCCAAGGGAAAAATCTTTTCATGAATTATTCATTACACTAGTATTAGTTGTTATGCATCCAATGTCTACTACCTCACCAAAAACATATTCTATTAAGGTTTTAATCAATACATAAAAGTACATTATTCATAATACTCATTAATTATAATATTAATGCCTAAGGATAAATACACACGTCAAAAAATAGGACCATCAACTGAGACATATAAATGTGGATTTTCTAATAGGGGGTATCATTCAAATAATATACTTTACTAGATATTACCAAGGCATTAAACCATGAGAATGTAACTCAAAGTATTATCAGCATCCAACCCTATCATACTATATCATTTTTGTCCCTAAAATGATATAATCTGGCTATATAAAAAATATTTAGAAATAGTTTCCAAACCATTATAAGTTATCATAATATAGGGAAACTAACACAAAGTTTTAGTTACAACTACTCTTAAGATGTTGTCGCATACTGCGTTATGTATTAGGAAAATTATGCTTTTTATGAAGTTAGTTAATATTCAAAACTAGAATAATGGTCATCCAAAAGTAAAAAAACTTTCATTCTTGGGAACCAAATCCAACAATTTATATATATGATAAGAGACATTAAGATATCATTGAGTGGATTTATAAACTTAAAAATTTCAATCGGTTTAAATAAATGGAATGTATTTGCAAAATTAAGTAACTAATTCACCCCTGATTAGTTTTGAATCTATTATAGGGATTTATATGTGGTAATAGAGGACATGTCCCATCTAACTATTTGAGAGTGTTTTGAGACTTGGATAATCTTAACTCATTTAATAGTTGAGTTGTTCTAGTATTCAATGGGAAGAATAAGCACTTCTGATGGATTATGATTCCACCATACCTCATGTAGCATGTCTTTGAAGTGAGAGATATTGCAATATTGGCCTTACCTCGATTACTAATGATTCTACAATGACTTAAGATTATTAGAAAAACATGGAGTTAAATTGGGAGGATCATAATACAATATTTATGCTTTTATTAGTGAGGTTATAATCATCGGTTATGGGTGTCTAGTGTAATACTCAATAATTCAAAAGTAATAACATTCCATTCGATATCTTGTATGACACACAACACTAATCAAGAAATGGAATATAATATCCCAACACTTTATAATAAGATTACTAAATTAAAAAAATTCAATATATATATATATATTTAATTACACACAATACAGAGTTATCTTTCATTACATGCAACAAATACTTCATTCTATAGCTTGAGTTACATTCAACAATGAGTTTTACTGTGAAAAATAAAATATTAATAAAGTATTAATATTTAATATAATAAGATATAAAAGAGTGATAATGTTAGAGGTTGTTAATTTTATTCATTAAATTGTGAAAATTTATTATCTACGCAAATAAAATATTAATTCATTGGTTAAAAAAAAATTAGAAATGAAAATATAAACTGATTAAATATAAATGAAATGTTTTGATCCAACAAAGGTATTATATAATATGAAATTAAATTAATTAAAATTAGTGAGTGATATGAAAATAATATATATATATATATATATATATTATTCAATAAATTATTTTTTAAATTCATTTAGTATATTTGATATGTATAAAATAAGTATGAACTCATGTTTATGCGTAAAATTGTATTTTTCTAAAAAAGAAAATTTCCACCTTTTAATAGATAAACTATTTTAATTACAATTTTTGGAAACTTTATAAATTATATATTTAAAAAAAGATAACTTTTTAATTGAAAGGAATATAATTAAATTAGGTTTATTTTTGTGGTTTTGTTTGTGAAATTTTATTTTTTTGATGAATAGTAAAAAATACTAATTTTTAATTCAAAACAAAATTTTCATATAATTTATATATAAATTTAAAATATATTATTGGTTCATTTTAAATATTAATTATATAAATTATAAATCAATTAATTCAGTTTATTTCATTTAAATAAATTATAAATTGAAATTGTATATAAATTTTTTTAAACTTTTGAACACTTTTACATTAAAACCCACTTTATCATTTAGACTATATGATTAAATTTTAATAAATTTATTCCAATTTTGTGATTTTAATTTGAAAAAATGGTTGATGTATTTTTAAGAATAATAGTTTATAATTTCTAATAATTTAAACCTATTATTTTTATAGAAAATGATTAGTGAAAGTGAATAAAATTAATTATAGCGATTAAGAGAAAAATTATCATAAAATGGGACAAAAAAATAAACATATTGGACAAAAAAACTATAAATTTGGAAAAAAATATATTTTATGGTCATATAGATAAACTATATTACCTTTTATTTAATTTTTAAGATTATGGGAGCCAGTTACCATAAGGAAAATGTGGGTGGAATTCCTTTTTAAAAAATTTACGTGAATTCCAGTCCTCTTCCACTATAAAAGAACTCAAACATCTCACTTATTCACACATATAAGACCAATTTTATCAAAACAATATATACTAAAATATGCTCCCTAAATATCGAACAAAAACCTAGAATCATAACTTTGGGAATCAATCCAACCAAAGAAGTATTTTGGTATAGATCAAAAGGAGTTATCTGAAAATGAGGTAACATTTTTCCACGATCACCATCATTTTATTTCATTATCCACCCCAAAACTCTTATTATTCCATGATTATATAATATTATAAGTATCATAAATATAATTATATTTTTTAAATATATGTTTTTTAACTAAACATACACACACTTCATTCTAATTGGTAAAAAGCTTACCGTTTTTGTGTATAGTGAACCAGTGCCCCACAAAACGACATCCCCAATTTTTCCATCACAACCTCCCATAGTTGGGCAGTATTATAAAATAATTATTTATATATGATATATATGTAACATGTGATATTAATTTTCTCATTATTATTCTTTAATTTTTATATTTTATATAACTATATGCTTTTTATTTTGCGGGAACATGATAACATTTTTTTGTGGAAGTGAGGACAACTTCCACCTCAAACCGTTGTGACTCGTTCACACTATATGTTGAATTCATAAATAATATTTTCAATAAACTTCTGTGAAAAATACGAAATAAAAATTATACACAATTTTTAATATACAAAAATATATCATTTACTTTTCACTCTTTTATTATGGAAAGGAAATAAAAGTTGCAATCGTGCATCTCTATGATCTTCCATCTCCATGAACTATACATTTAATTTTCTATCCATAAATATTATGGGAAAAAAATAAATATATAATTAATATATATAAAATTTAAATCCTAATTTTAATTTTGGAGATGATTAAATCATGATCGACTTAATAAGAACAAAAATAAAGAGTCAAAACATACTCGAAAATACTAGGCAATTACTTCCTAAAAAATGAAAATAATGAATGATTATGAAAAAATAGGTAATATTATATTATAAGAAGATAATATATGATATTATAAATAATATTATAGTTACTTTATAATTCATTAAGAAATTTAAAACCATTATATATGATTTTAATGTATTTTCAACTGAAAGTAAGTTCAAGGTAAGGGATTCTAGTCTCACTTTTCTTTTCGTGAGGCATACACCATTTTCACCACTTATTTATTCGATGTAGTGTATATAATTTAAATTTTGATATAATATATTATTATTTTATTTTATATTCTTGGTATTTAAATATTGAATTTGACGATTATTACCTTTGAGGTCTTCCATTTCAAAATTTTCGAAGTATTTAGGGACTTCATCTGAATTTCCATTCTTTGACACATATTTTATTCTTATGACCATAATTTGATATATATGGATTATATACTACCACTTTGACATATAATATAATTATTAATTCATTAATAATGTTATTTTTAGTTTCAAATTGAATTATATCATCATAGTTGATTTTAATTTAGCATTACCAAGTCGAATAGAATTTCATATCCCAATTTATTTTCATTGGTTTATATTATTTATTCATTATCATTAATATTATAAGATTATGTGTGTAATAAAATTTTAAAATACATTTATGTATTTACTATTGTTTTATTTAAATTTTCATTTGACACACATAAAATATTTAAATATTTATTCTCACATCAATATTATTCTATTTTCAAGGGTTTACTTTCCAATCTCATTTTGTTCGGGATTATTTATATAGGAATTTCTATCAGAGAAATTTTTTGAATCATTGTGCAATAAAAACTTTCATTCTTTTATCCTATATTTATTTATGTCCATATTCACATAATAGTACCATTTTTTACTCTTTGGTAATTAATTTTGAAAAATGGTTTTTAAGAAAACCCGTGTTCATTTATCTCTTTGGTTAGAGAATATATTTTCATAAAAAAATGTTTTATTAAAATGTGTTGAAAAATATTTTTTACCTTTTCAAAATGATTTATTAGTCAAAATTGTACTCATTTTTGTATTTTTTAAATGTCTTCAAAAGAATATCTTAATCTCTTTTCGAGAAAGTAATTTTTCAATATTTTTTACCAAGAAAAAAGTTATTTTTTTACATTATACAATATGTATAAATTTAACAACTATAATTTGATCAAATATTTCAATGAAAGTTTAAAAGAATAATTTTTTTAAAAAAAATGTCATTATAGTGATTTTCAAGTAAAATTATTTTTAAAACGTTTTTAAAAATAAAAAGGATATTTTTCCTAAGATGGTTATTGAATGTTATTTTTATAACATTTATATTCATCAATGATAAAAAACATTATATTTACTCAATTTTTGATATGTTGTATAGATACCATCCTTATTTTTTTATAAAAGGTTTATGATTTATTTGGACAATGACTGTACTGATGTTAAATTCCTTGATTCTTATTAGTTTCCTTGATATATTAAATTTTCTACGGTGATTGAGCTTTTAATTTACCCAAAAGTTTCATATCATTTATCATGGATATGTTTATTGTGAATATCATAAATAATTTTTACATATTGTGTTCACTTTGAAATATATTTGATTATCTAGGGAAATATTGATAAATAATTACGAATTATTCAATAGAAATGTTTCATAAGGTTTATTTTCTATTAATTAAATATTTTACATGAAATAAATAATTTTTTGGAAATACAGTAAAGGGTGGGACATTGACTTTATACTACTGCTTGATGCATTGAAAAAAATTCTCAAGCGACAATTGTTTTTACAAATTAAATAGGTTTCTTCCATTATGATTTAACTGTCTTGAGGACTAATCTTGGGAATGGAGGGTTTCATGTGCCTGAGACAAGATATCAAATAATTAAGCACCTCATTTTAAATTATATAATTATTATCGATAATATTTTCACTACGAAAAATTCGATAGATATATTTCATTCTATATTTATTGAAAAAATTAAATGTGTTTTTAGTATCATACCATTACATATTGATGATGACTTATCCTATTTATTAAATGGCATGTGTTTTCAGTCATTTAGCTAACCATATTGTTTACACACCTCTTTCTTAGTTTATTGATAACAAGGATTGTGTCTTCAGTTATTACCTTTCTATATTGACTATTCTCAATGATTCATTATTGTTTCTGGTATAGTTGACCCTTACTGAGCATTTTAGGTTACCATTATTTTGGTTTTTTCCTTAGGATTTTATGTTATGAAATGAAATATATATTCAAGGATCTCATAGATGTAATAAATTTATGCTCTAAAGGAAAAAATTATATTGTAATTAGTGCATTCATTTGTAATACAAGACTTATATATGTATCTACTTTACTAAGACTACTAAATTGATCAGTCATTTGAGAGGCATTTCCTTGTAATCATAATGTAATTATAGTAGACACTAGATTTGAAAATAATAGGGTCGTTAAGCTATAGTTGGTTTCAGTGGAAATTTAGTAGCATCCTTGGGAACTAGATTTAGGGGAAAAAATATTAGATAACATAACACTAGAGTAGAATTTGAGGATAAGTATAGAAGAATATCCTAGAATTTTGGTAAGGTAGAGATTATTTGGGTCTTCCGAGAAATATATCTATGTCTGGGTACTAAACATGGACGTGGTTCTAGCACAAATATACATAGGGGTAATAAATTAGAAAGGGTGTGGCAGGCCTGACTCGACCATGACCTTGTACAAAACTACATGCCTTACTAAGCACATGGTTTGACACTCCTTCTGTAGTTTCTTAGGATAATTTACATTTTCGTTAAAAATCATTATGATGGATTAGAATTAGTAATGGAAATGAATGACCTAGGTTAAACCTTATACTAAGAAAGGACCTATGTTAAAATAAAACAGATGAAGTAATTATGTATTGAGGTTGTATTGAAAACCATAGTCTAAAGGATTTTTGGAGATTAACCTTATTTCAAGAATTTCTGTCAAATTTTTGGGAACTTCAGAAGAATTATATTAATATGTATTTAGAGTAGTACCAATTGTATGCTGGAAAACAACTGATCACATCCAGTAAGGCCAATAGAGATGAACCCATGACCAAAGGAAGACAAGGGCTTAATGCCAACCACTCACTTAACAAATATTCGGGATAAAATGTCATTGTATATAATTAAAAAATTTGATGAATAAATATTGGAGATAAACATGTGTTTTAACATTTTAGGTTAATATAATAATGTATTAACTGTATTAAATTTGTAGAATAGTTAGAGACAATAGAAATATATTTCACTCTTTAATAAACCTTACCATCCGTTAAAAAATGCGTACTTAAAAAGGGGGTTAATTCAAGGATATCCACTTCATGGATTAAGGGATGAATGATGATTGGTTTGAAAAATAACCAAAGGATGGAATTTCTCAGAAGAAATTGAAACATATCATGTAAGTATATTTAATTACATTCATATCCAATAAAATAATTATTCAATAGTAGGAAAATGATTAAAAAATGTTTTCCTAATAACTTATTTTTTGTTGTACCAATGGTATTTCAATCAACATAAATTTTTGGCTATGAGGCTCTCACATTTACATTGATCATTAAATTGTTTTTTATCAATGATATCAATCACACTCTAAAAATAATTATGCTTTTCACCCATGTATGAATCAACACATTCTACTTATGTTATCCTACCTAGAGAATTTCTTATACATTAGTCTACATGACCATTGTAATTATCATTCTCTCTTATTAAGAGAATATTTTGTAAACTCTTATAACAAAGTGGGATACCGACATAGGAAATATCAAAACATATTTTACCAATATCATGTTTAAATTGGGAGGATGGAATTTTTTTAATATGGGGGGAATGTAACAACCCATGATTTGAATGTAAGTACACTATATTCGATAACCTGTATAACATGAAACACCAAGCACGTAAGGGGATACAATATCCTGAAATTTTAAAATATGTTTAATATTTTAAATATATTCAATATGTGGCTTGAAATAAATGTAATAACAAGATATCTTGCATTACATGAAACAAATACTTCCTCTGATAGCTTATGTTACTCACATGGTTGAGTTTTACCAAACAATAATATATTATTAAAATATTATTATATAATAAGATAATATCTAAAATAAACATTAAATTAGTGGTTATGAATATTATTAACTAACATATGAGAAGACATGGTATATAAAAATATAATATGAATTCATTGGTTACCAATTAATTAGAACGTAAAATATAAACCGATTAAATATAAACGAAGTGATCTTATGAAAACAACTGTGGTTTATCCTAATAAATCAAATTAATTAAAATTAGTGATTGATATTAATTTAATATATATTAATATATATAATATATTAAATAAAATATTTTTTAAATTTATATGATATATTGATAGGTATAAGATAATAATAAATCTAGTTTTACACTTAGAAATTATATTTTTCTAATAAAAAACACTTTACCACCTTTTAATGAAGAACCTATTTAAAATATTTTTTTTGAAATTTTATAAATTTTATATGTATAAATAAATTTCCATTTTAAAATAGGGCCATAAAAAATATATTAAGGTGAATTTTTTCAATTTTTCTAGGAATATTTATTTTTTGCACGAATAGTAAGAAAAATTGAATTTTAATTCAAACCTGTTTTTTTCATCTATTTTTGTTGTGGTTAAACAATTTTTTGGATTAGTTTTAAAGATTAATTATATTAATTGTCAATAAACTAATTCAATTTAGTTTATTGTAATTATTTTCATATTATAATTAGATATAAAAATGTTTTAAACTTGTTAACATTTTTACTTTTAAAAATAGATTTGTTGTCCCATATTCATGATTAAATTTAAATTAATTTCATCCATTATTTTATTTTAATATGGTAAAATGTAATAAATATTTGGAATAAAAATTATTTATAATTTATAATATGTTGTACTTAATTTTTTTAAAAAATTATTTGTAAAATTTATTAAAATTAATTGCTGTAATTTAGAGAAATATTAACAAAATAAGGGACCAACCCTAAAACTTAATTTCAACAATAACCTTTAAAAATTTAAATAATATATTGGATGGATAAATTTAGACCCTGTATTCTATATTCTATAATTTTTTCCATTATTTTATCCTATTTTCATAGAAAAAACATCGCTGTCATTCCTTTTGTTTTAAATTTCAATAATGCCACTCCTCCAAAACAAAAAGGGACCTACCACTTCCACATATTCCAACCACTCAGGTCCTTTGAATCACCCAAAATATTCTCAAAGAATATATAAAAATCCAACCTCTCAACCTATAAGCCATATCTTGGGAATAATTTCAACCAAGGATGACTTTTATTATAAACTAGTAGAGTTGCCCGAAAACAAGGTAACATTCTTTAATAATAATTTTCAATTTATTTCCACATCTAGACCAAAATATTTTTATTACATGATTATATAATAAAAAAAGTATACTAAATATATTTATATGTTTTAATTTAAATATTTTTAGCTAAAATTACACACAATTACATTGAATGGGTAAGGAACATATCATTTATTTGTAAGGCGAACTACAACCTCGAAAAAATGACGTTGTCCGCTTTTCCTTTACCACATTTATTGGTTCGTAATTATGAAGAAAAAATTATTTATATATAATATATATGATATTTATTTTGTATTTATTCTTATAATATTTTTATATGATACATTCCTCTATGCTTTCCATTTTGTGGGAATACAATAACATCATCTGTGGATGTGTGGACTACCACCTTCTCAAAGCAATGTGACTCATTCACACTATTGATGAAATGCATAATGGACGGTTTTAGTTATACTATGTGGAATATATGAAATAAAAATTACAATGAAATTTTAATACAAATATATATCATTTAATTTTTATTCATTTAATATGACAATAAAATAAAAATATCATTCATGTGTTCATACGACCAACAGTCTTCATAAAGGGTGAATTTCACTTACTATATCCAAATAATACAGAATAATCATGATAAATATATAATGAATATATATAAAATTTTAATAATGGTTTAAATTATTGATCAGTTTAAATCATGATTTACATAAGAAGGAAAAAATTACAAGTTAGAACATAATCGAAAAACTAGTCAATTGACAAATGAAATAGTTAAAATAATGAAATATTGTTAACAAATGGGAAATAAGATATTATAACAATATAATATAAGATATTATAAATATTATTTTCGTTATTTTATAAGTTTTTTAATTTTTCAAAACTATTATACTGTAGGTAAAAGAAAATTCACATGAAAGGAAACATAAGGTAAGAGATTCTTCTCTTAGTTTTCTTTTCATCAGGCACACACCATTTCACCACTTATTTTGTGTGTTTGGTGTATATAATACTCATTTTTCTATAATATATAATTATTTATTGTATCTTAATAGTATTTAGTTGTTTAATTTTATGATTTTTAATTTTGGGTCTTCCAATTCATAAGTTACAAGTAATTAAGGACTTTTTCTCAATTTCATTTTTTGAGAAATGTTTTATTTTTGTGCACTTAATTTCATATATATGATGAAAATACTACCAAATTGAAATATAATATCCTGAATCATTCAATATTCATGATATTTTCTATTTCAAATTTAATTATTTCATCAAATGGGATTTTAATTAAGTAATAGCAAGTGGAAAATAATTTTATTACTCAATTTCTTTTCTCTAGGTTATATTACTTCTTCGTTGTCATTAATATTCTAAAACTACATGTGTAATAAATTTTAACAATATATTATTGTATTTTTATGTTGTTTTATGTGGAGTTAAATTTCACAAAATTAATATATTTATTTATTAGTTCTCACTTCAACATTATGGGGTTTTCGAGGTTTTACTTCATAATATCATTTATTAGAGATTGTTTATACTTGAATTTCCATTTAAGGAAATTATTGAAATATTGTTCAATAAAAAATTTATTCTCTTATCATATAGTTATTCAGGAACCCTTTCAACTAATCTTATCATTATCTACTCTTTTTTAGTTAAAATATTTTAGAAAATATTTTTAAGAAATCCTGACATCATTTCTCTCTTTCGTCAGAGAAACAGCTTTCTTCTAAAAAATAGGTTTTATTGAAATGTCTTTAAAATATTTTTTCACCATTTAAAAATGAATTATTAAAGATATTTATAACAATTTTTTTCTTTTAAAATTTTTGTCAATGGAATCTTTTTTTCTATTTCCAAAAAAATGATTTTTCATCCTCTTTACCATGAAAAAGGAATATTCTTTTTACCTTGTATGATAAATAAGAATTTTCACAACATAATTTATATGAATCTTAATTTTCTACTTTCAAGTGTTACATAATTAATTTAAAAAAAATATTTTCAAATATAATTATTTTTTAAATATTTTTCAAAACGAACAAATATTTTCATAAAAATGTTTCTAAAATAAATTTTTACAATATTTGATGTCATCAACAATAACAACCGTTTATATTTACCTATATTCATATATATTTTATTGACACCGACAACATTATTCATCTCAATGGTTTATGATTAATTTTTTGAAGGATATTATTGACATTAACTTCCTTGATTCCTTTTACTCCCGTTGAAATTTTCATTTTCCAATGATAATTGAACATTAAATTTACTATATATGTCAGTATTATTTAACATGGATATATTTATTAATTAAACCATATATAATTTTCACATATGGTTTTCACTTTGATAGTTATTTTATTATTTGGGGAAATATTGATAAATTTATATTCTTTATTGAATAAGGATATTTGATGAGGCATATTTCATATTAATTTAATCTGTCACTCAATATAAAGAATGCTTTAGACATTAAGTGATTGGTGGGGATCAAACTTTATATAGCACTTTGATGAATCAACACGTCCTCATGAGAAAAATTATTTTCACACATTAAATTGGATTCCACATTTATTATTAAAATTTCCATAGGGTAGATATTGATAGTTTATGGTTTTTTATTCCTAAGACATGCCATCAAATAATTAAGAATTACCTTAATTATGATTCAATAATTATTATCCTTGATATATTCACTATCAAAATGTCTATGTATGAATTTATTTCTCATTTAATTGATTTAGTGAAATATATTTTCAGTTTCATACATTTCCATATTGATTATGGATTATCCAATTATCTAAATGGAATGTATTTTCAGTCATTTACATTGGGATATTATTTACACACTTAATTCTATTTTATTAATTACATGGAATGTATATTAAATTATTTCCTTCACATATTGACTATTCCCATTAATTCATTATTGTTTCTACTATACATGACCCTTATAGAGAATTTATGTCCACTGTTATATTATTTATTTCGATAGTATTCCATGAATTTTTCTAAGAAATATAATAAATGATATCATAGTTTGAATAAAGTTATCCTTTATAGAATAAAATTACGTTGTACTTAGTGTATTCATTTGATATACAAGAATTATGTAAGTATTTGGTCAATATAGTCTACAAAACTGTTTAGTATTTTTGGATTTACATTCTTTTAATCATGCAAATGTAATGGTAGTGGATATTGAATCATGGATTAGTGGGGTTGGGTCAATACATCTATACTTCCAAGAAGATCTAGTGAACAATTATGAAATAACTATAAATTTAATATCAAAATCAATAAAGTTAAACTAAAAGTTTAAAGGATTCAGTTTGGTACATCAATTTGA
Source organism: Viscum album (assembly GCA_963277665.1). NCBI lineage: Eukaryota > Viridiplantae > Streptophyta > Magnoliopsida > Santalales > Viscaceae > Viscum > Viscum album. The sequence continues at coordinate 1,650,116,265 of OY728136.1, forward strand.
TTTATGATGAAAATATTGAAGACTAATTCACCTGAGTGAACATGATAGAAAAAAACATTCACGTATTTGGTGAAAAGCTTAATGATTCTATCATTACCAAAAATAAAATGATGAAATTCCATGATCAGTTTGATCCAAAAATATTAGTCATAGATGAATGTGAATATTTGATAGCAGATATGTCGCATAATTTGATGGGTTTTTATGACATGATAAAGGAACAAGTATTCTTGAATATGGAAAAAATATGAAAATTCCATTGAAACCGTGAGAAAAGGGAAAGTGAATGAAGTAAAGGTTAAATAACCAAGTGATTCAAACACTGAAAGAGATGAATATCTTCTGGAAATAATTTTATTTATATTAAGTGGATTCAAAATGGGTAAATGGTTATTATAATTCCATTTCAACCTAAAGTGTTGGAATTGTGAAGGCAATGAATTTTTTTGGAAGGTTCAAAAAATTATTCTGAATCTAAATCAAATGAAGAAGATGAGAAAATTCTAAAAAAAACATGAAAAGAATAATATGTAAAAGAAGTATTACTCTAGAAAATGTGAATTTTTATGAGAAATCTTATGAAATATGATTCATCATCATGTTTTGTTTTAGATTATGAGGTTATGTTTGTTGATATTTTTGGAAATGAATTTGATTCATTAAGAAGTGATGATGTTAGAGAATAATGTAAAAATATGGAATGAAAAATTAAATGTGAGTTAGATTTATATATTTAGGAGACTAAAATGTACAAAAAATAAAATGATTCATTAACAAAGTCGTATAATAGTGTTTCAAAATAAAAGGAAGAACATATATACAAAGAAGAAGCCTATATTGATAAGATAAAGAAGTACAATCTTAGTGAAGAAAAATAAGAGATTCTTACCAGTGATCTTGGGAGAATATAGTTAAAAATGGAAGAAGAACTGTCTAAGACACAATTTATTTATGTAGAATCTCAAAATGAACTAAAGAACAATAAGTACAATTTAAATTTTTTATTTGAACTTAATTGTGAATCTTCCAATTATGGTGAGATGGAGAGTGTAAAAATTAAATCTAAATTTTAACCTAATTCGACATAACGGAAAATAATTATTTTTACCTGTGTAGGTGAAAAAATATGTTTGGACACTCTTAAAACCAGAATTCAGGTGGACGATTATATTTTATGTAAAAAATATAGATAAATATTTTATAAAAAACAATTATTCTTAGGAAAATGAATTCTTGGTTTGAATAGGTAAAATAACCATAAGTGTTTGGATAGAATAATTATCAAGGCATATGATCTATGTTTACAGTTTTTTTTTTCAGTTGTTTGGAAGGAATGACCAGAAATCCTACTTTTTTTAGTATAACATGTCATTATAAAAGATAAGTAATGAATCAAGGGGGCTATATGGTGATCATATAAGAACAATTCCTCAATGAAATTAATTCATGGACTATAATTCTTATAATATTCCAACACACAATAGGTGTGAATACTAAGAGAATACTTTTGTAGTATGTGAATAATACAGTAGAAATGTTGAGGAATACAAGACTATACTACTATGAGAGATTCCGTAGGGTGTGAAATAGATAAAAAATCCAAATAATGAGCATGTAAGGAATTAATTCTAAGAGATATTCATGAATTAGTTCAGGATATCTAGGTGAGTAGAGAAAGAAGAGATGGATTTTGTAGAAAAATGAAAAAAATGTCACACATGAAGAGGTATATATTCCGAATAACATTTACTCAAATAATTATATATAAAAACATTATGAATCTGTAATAAGTTGTTATATGGTGATTCAAAAGAATCCACGTAAGAGGTTTAATCAAAGTCGACATAGGAAACTAATTTTACATAAATCCTACCATCAATAGAAGAGAAAATTAAATATACGATGTATGAAAAAAGAAATTAAATTGTGTTTTATTTTGTGGTGAAGAAAATTTATTAACCTGAAGAAGATGTTCCATGGGAGAATATGAAAATGAAACAGTTCTATACTATTCATAGAAAAATAACTGATTCATTTAGAAGAAATAAAAGTATTGGTAGAGATACAACACTCAAGAATAATTAAACTTAGTAATAATGTAAAATTTCTATAATGATTCCATTATTTATATGTTTTTGTGCTATCATATATGGAATTTAAGGAGACAGATTCATCCTTTTCGATACACCATAGATGATTTGAAGCTTTTAAATATTCACTATATAATGAATATGAAATTTCTGAATAGTTTTGTTAAAATTTAATGATGATGTATTAAAATAACTTCTATATACCTATTATAAATTATTTGATTATAATTATCACTGGTTAGTGAATATTATGATAAGAATTTGGAGCTATGTGTTTTAAACAAAAAATGTATGATGTTCTTGTTCAAATGATTGTAGGATAAATATATTTAAGGATTTAATTTTGTTAGCAGCTATAAAATTTAATTAATTTAGTTATTGAGTATTTTATAACATTATGTTTTGTGTATAGACAACATTGAAAACCTTGGTTAATATATCTTGTCTCCTATATTGGGGTTTGGAAAGTAAACTTAATGTGGACTAACTGAAGGTTCTTTTCTAAGGTACATCATGTGACATCATTCTTCACTCAGAAGCTTCTATAAATATGATTCAATAATGAATAAAGGATTAGTGGTTTCCATAATATATTATGAAAGAAATTAATGAGTGATATTTCCCCTATTGACCCTATAAATTTATTTTTAAAATTGAGAGAATAACATTGACCATATAAAGTGTAGTATTAAAATTACTCACATTAAATTCCAAGGGGGGTATAGAAGATACCATGAGAATGGTTGAATAATTAATGTTTTATCTTTTATAGTTTACTAGTATGCGAATGTATAAAGATGAATTAAATGTGGTGTAGATGATGCTTGGAGGTTAGTTTTGGATTTATGAGTTAGCATCAGATGTCTTTCAAGATAATTCATCATAGTACATAAATTACCCATAATTTTATTGAGGTTACTAGATTGATGTGTTATTTTATTTGGAATATTCAATAAAATGTTGAATTTGATTTCATGATTGATAAGGCCTCATGTTTTATTCAGATAATTAGAATGATGGTTAAAATATTTGAAAAATTTTCTAATGATGATTTGATAGAATGAATTAGTTACAAGATGAAAGGTATAATGTGGTTATTTTTATTTATGAACATATATTGAATATTGTGAAAAAATCATTATTTTGATGTTACTGTGTGAAAAAATAGAGAATATAATTAAAATAGAGTTTGATAAGGATTTAGATTACTTATATGGAAGAAATCATGTCACGTAGGTAGTTTTATGATGATATTTTTGATAATTATTTTTGTAACGCCCCAAGATTTCATAGGACGTTATTTCTTCAAATTAAATCAATAACATGCACTACACGCAACACTGAGTTCAAGGGCACCATGACTTACCAATATAGACGTTCAAAAGAGGTTATGAATAGTATTAACTGAATGTTGAACTTTATATAATCCTTATAATTTTAGAATACATATTATTAGTTTCTTAGACATAATGTAAGAACAAATTCATTTATTCAGATAAAAGAAGTATTTATCAAAAAATGAAATTTTACCACCTTTTAATGGAGAAACCTTTTTAAATCCAACATTTGAAACATTTATATAATCAATTTGACAGAATAAAAATATTCTTTAGAATCATGACATAAGAATTTAGTTTCAAGAAATTTTTGGTGTTTTACTGATAACTTTCATATTTGGGTGAATAGAGAAAAATACAAAATTTTAAATGAAAACAACTTTTTTAATAAAAATAATTTATAGTGTTGAATTATACATTTTAATGGTTTAAAAGTATAATTATATTATATTTTTACCATTTCATCCAATGATGGTCGTTGTAAGTAATTTAAACTGAAATTGGACATAAAAAATTGTCAATCTTTTGATAGTTATTATTTCCTAAAAATACGATTTTTTGTTTTGACAACAAAAAATATTTTTAAATTAATAAATTAAAATTCTATGTTTCGAATTTGGTAAAATGGACTTCATTTTTGGATTTGTAATATCGAAATTTTCTTAAGGTGAATTTTTGGTATTTTTATGAAAAAATTCAATTTTTGAGGAATAGTGAAAAACACTATGTTATAGTTTAAAACCAAACATTTATTTAAACAATTATTTATTTTATTTAAATTTATTTTATGTCAAAGTGGACACACAATACCTATATTAGTTCAATGAAATCCATTAGAGTTAATTTATAATAATTTTAGATATATGAAAATGTATAGGACTTTTCACTGTCTTTTACCCACCTCCTAGGAGAATTTACAAATTCACATAAAACTTAATTTTACCACTTGTGTGAGTGAAATTTTAAAAATATGTGAGAAATGGTTAATATCAAGGAGAAAAATTTGGTTTAAACAGATAAAAATAATTTTTGTTGAATAGTAAATTTTAACTTTTATTTACCACTGTTAAAAGTAAATAGGTTAATTAAGGGTAAAAATGATATTATTATTACCCTAACACATGTAATAATTCTATTGGATAAGTATATTTCAACCAAAAACAACCTTAGGAATAAAATATGAACCTCTTTGGTCAACATGGATTAGATTAGGACATTTATTATTATTTAATTCAAAGAAGAGTTAAAAAAGTTAAAATCAATGTGTAATAAATAAAACATTTTTAATATAGGGTTACCCATAAGATAATTTAGACAATAAATATTCATTAGAAATATAAAACATTTTCATACATAATGGTATTTTATTTATATTTTTTATACATTAATTAGTATAAATTATTTATGACACAATGATGATGTAGTAATTACCTAATTAATGAAATATTGAAATAATTGATATTATAAATTTTTAAATAAATGTAATTTGATACTTATTATGAATTAAAATAATTTTATAGATTAATAAGACATATTAGGGTTAGTTATTTGAATTTTTTCCTAAGTAATAATGCTTTTATAAATTTATAAAAAACAAAATAGCAAATAGTGTCAAAATTGACTAAAAAGAGTTTTAAAAATATAAATTATATTATTAATTGATATTCTATTCCTAAAAATCTAAGGATCGGCCAAAATACTTATATAATGATAGGTGTATCATTAATTAACCACTTGGGGTTCTCTTGGAAGTATATTGTAATTTTAATAAACATATAATATAAATATACAAAGAGACATGGTAAATGAGAAATAATTTAACTAAGAGTTAAATATAAAGGTTAAGGTTAGTATAGTGACCCAAACCTATCTAAAACCTATTTTTTGAGTTTTTTTAGAACCAAACCTAACTTAGATTTTAAATAATCTATTTTTTAGCCATTAGAAACCGAAAATGATTTTATTATAAAATAATATTTATAGCTTTTCCTAAGGTTCTCCTCACCCCTCTTGTAAAAGGGAACTCCCCCTTCTCTCTAATTTACACCATCAATGAAATTTGGATCATCCAACCGCTACCCAAATACCCTCTCAAATATCCTCCCTTAATCCCAAAGTCCCTCCTTTAGTCATAAATCCAACCTAATGAGCCATTTTGATCAAATCAAAAGGAAGAACCTAAAGAAGAGGTAAACATTTCATCACCTCTTTCAAGTTTCTTTCTTCTTACACTTCCTTTTTCTTTTTTGTTTCCATTCTAAAATAATAACTCGAGTATCTTCTATAAACTATTATGTTATTATAAATATGGTACAACCATATTCATTATTCTATCCATCCTTTGAATGATGTGTCACCATACGTGCGTACGTACGACTTACTATCTCCTCGTCATGGTGTAATTGTTATTTAATACATTATTTTTTTTGGATGAGTATAATAATGATGTGTAATTGATGTAAATAATAAATATAACATGATAATTATTCATTATATATGATATACCATCCAATTATATATTATTTTAATAACAAATAATGATATTGTCGCTCGTGTGTACGTACGGATTACCGTCTCCATGAACGCGAAGAGATTCATTCCCCATTGTATCCATTCAAGACTAATTTTTATTTGATGATTAAAAATTATGTTTAAAGACATGATATAATTCAGGATATGAATAATATACATCCCATCGATAACATATATGATTCAAAAAACAAAAAAATATAAAGGAAAACGAATCTGTTAACTCCTGAAACTACGATAATACTAAGATATTATTAACGAAGCAATGTTAAAAGAAAATATATAATATCATATTAATGTATATGATTCTTGTATAATGTAATAAAAATTATTAGACCATTATATAGGAGTTAACCTACCCTTTACCAAGGTAAATTACATTTTAAGGGTTAATTCTACAATCTCTTCATTATCCGAGGTTGTTTATACATAATTATCTACTGGGATCTCTTTATCATCCACATCCATGTTTCTTAAAAATGTATTTATAAACATTCTTAATATTTTATAGACTATGATTTAAAGTCATTTATACCCTTTTTTTTTCTTTTTATAAGATGTTTATAAAGGAATCTTTCCGTTGTTTTCCAAACAAGGACCTTTTTAATGTTTTCGACAAAATTAAAGTAAGAATGTTTTTTTAACTTATACGGTGGGTGCGGATATTTCCCACCATTATAAAATAGTCAAATCATCCCATAAAATCTTATAAGAATATTTTCAAATTAAATGTTTTCTTTTATAATTATGTGACTTTTAAATGATTTCAAAAAATTGATATTTCTTTCAAATAGTTTTGATTTCATCTATGTCAACATCCTTTGATGGATTTTAAGCTTATTTGAAGTTTATTTATTATGATACGGAACATTCATTTTGTATTGAAGGTTTTGTGATATGTTTGACTGTGGATGTGTTATTTTTATACCATTCATGGTTTATGGAGAAAGCATTGACATTTTTATGCTAGTTTTAATACGAATGTTTATGTTAATTTTAAACCTGTTCATATGAGGAATGCATTGGACTTAGTATGTGACGGGTGGAGCCCAATATAGCTCATCGATGCATCGATAAGTCTCATGAGTCAAACTAGTGTCTTGGTACAAGTCCTTGACAGAATCTTATTTTTAGTCTTGGCACAAGGCCTTGAATATGTGGTTATGATAGTCTGGAATTATGCATTCCATCCTTATGAAAGTGGTTATTGATATTGCATGGTGATTATTTGACTAGTAGAATATCCATGTGAATAAGTAAATGGAATTATTTAATTTTATTTTATCCATGTTATTCTGATGTTCAAGTTTAAAAGGATTTTATTTTAGTTATACATTCTCTTAAATGTTTATGATTATGTATGAATATTTCCACAATATTGTTATCCTTACTAAGCATATAAGGTTACCCCTTTCCATGTATTATTTTACCCCGGATATGATGAAGTATTTTATGACTGACCTGCATGGATTGTCTAAGGGGATATGTGTGTGGACTATGGAGACAATGTTGTTGTAGATTTTCACTTTATTATGTAATGTAATATTTATGAATGTATAAAGTGTTTCCAATGCTAGTAAACTAATTGGTCTTTTGAGACTTGATCAATTGTGATCATGAAAATGTTATGTAATAATGCACCAACTCTGGGTAACTGGGGTCGGGGCGTTACAGTTGGTATCAGAAAAAGTTTAGTACAAACATTGGAATCCTGATTTAGATAAACTCTAATTAGATCACATAGCTCTAAGATAGACTTTGAGGATTATTATAAAAGAACATCCTAGAATTTTGGTATTGTAGAGATTTTGTGAGGTTTATAAGCAATACATTCCTGTCTGAATGTGAGAAGGTAGAGGTGGCTTTGGAACATATGTTCCTACGGTAAAAACCTGAAACACCGTTTTGAGCTAGACTCGAACAGAAACTGGTGCACGACAACGGGCCTTGCTGCACTCTTGGTTACAACAGTCTCATGGGATATGCTTAGGATAACTCTCATTTTCTTTAAAAATCATTATGAAGGATTTACTAGTATATACGGTCTTAAAGAAAATATTTTTATGATTATGAATTATATCCATAAATTTTTCAATTTATGTTAGGTATTTTTAAGTTTGGAATTATTCATTGCAATTCATAAACTGACCTAGTGTATTCCATCTTATAGAAATGGCGCACTGTAGAAGGAATGTGAACTCCAACAGTACGTATGATATAAAGAGTAAGAACAATCATATATTTCACAGTATTAAGCCAACATTTAGAAAGAAAATACTCCCCCATGTATTCACAACATTTAAAGAAATAATATCATGTGTTAATAAGATAAGTAAAAAATTCTTTGAGTCTTATGGAATTGAAGGGAATCAAGAGAAGAAAATGATGGAAGAGAGAAATATGGATAAAGGAAAGAGGGAAATGAAGAATTTTCCCATGTGTGATAACTATGGGAAGAGACACACTAGAACTTTCCTGAATGGAATGAGAGTTTGTTATAAGTGTGTAGAAAAAGGACACCAAGTACGTGACTCCAAGGGTAATAAAAAGGTTTCTAATGTACAATGCTTCATCTGCAAAGAGTTGGGACACTACGCGACCCAATGTCTAAATAATCATAGTATTCCCAAAATGATGCTATTAGATAATAATCAAGTTATGATACTACCACAGATGAGGAGGATTGATTAGAGTTCTTGTGTTGTTATTAAAGAATTACGTCATTTGAGTGTTGTATCAACGATGTAATGGTTATATTAATTATGAAGTATATAAGGATTGTACATCAGTACTATTTCATTAAGGACTTGAGATTGCGTGGAACCAAGAAAAGTGACTCAATAGTAGGTTAAATTTTTTGGAAAATATATGGTTGAAAGAAAGATAAACCATAATATGGTTCTGATACTGAGGTAGTGATTTTTGAATAATATATCTTTGATTTGGATAAATTATATAGGATATTCTTGAATACCTTGAAACTGATTAATGATTTTTATATTTTGTCATTGTTGGAGTTTAAAACTATTTTGGATGCAAGAAGTATATCCAGTATTCTATAAGTAATAAGAGAGCATGAATGAAATCAATGAGGTTTGATGGTAATTTAGGATGTTTTAGTGTTTTAAAAGAATACATGATGAATGTGTTCACAAGTTATTACGTGGGAAAAAGGATCTTTTTTGTGTTTACCTTCCTTATAAATTATGGACTGTGAGTTAGGAGAGAGGTATTTTTGATAAGCCTAGCGTGAGATTATTTTTGGATTCCCAAAAAAGGGTAACCTGGAGGTCGGGAAGCAACCCATCGCGTCTGGCAAGGCCGCAAGACTTGAACCCGCAACCGAAGTGCGACAAGGGTGTATCACCTAACACAGGCCCACGTGATGTCCTAGATTGAATAATGTAGTTTTTTAAAAAGGTCTAGTAGATGAATTATAAATTCCTTTTTTTGGAACCCTATATGAATATGATAAAAAGAATATTTTTAATAAAGTTCTATTATACTTTAGATTGAAATATGAGTTTGTGGTAGAAATTAGTTAAAGGATGGAACTGTACTTGTCAAGTATATGTTTTTTTCTTCCCTTATTCTATGATGAAATTAATTCTTAAACTTTAGGTAAAGGATCTTAGACCTAAAAATTAGTTATCCTAATACTGTATGTTTTGTTGAACCGATGATAATTTAAATCATCATAGATTGATGGCTTGGAGGCCCTCAATTCTACAATTGTTTGTGATTGATGACCTCGATCACTCCCTCTAAATATTACCATTTTTCCTCCAATTATGTGTCTCTAATTTCCAATAATTTTCTCCTAATCGAGATCGTAATTTGGTGGTGACTTTTTCACTTCCATTTTCCTCTTATTATGACTAAATTTTATTAACCCAATTTTCGATGTGGGTTTTCCCACAATGATATTTTCTAATTTAAACCATTTATTTTCGAAGAAAAATTTCAAATTGCAAGGATGGAATTTTTTGAAGGAGGGATGAATGTAACACCCCATGATTTCATGGTATATTATTTCTTCAAAGTAATTCAATAACATGCAATACACGTAAAACTTAGTTCAAGCGCACCACGACATACCAAACTAGTCGTTCAAAAGAGGTTATGAATAGTATTAACTATATTTTAAACTTTATATAATCCTTATAATCTTATAATACATATTATGAGTTTCTTAGACATAATGTAAGAACAAATTCATTTTTTGAAATAAAATAAGTATTTTTCAAAAAATGAAAATTTACCACCTTTTAATGGAGAACCCTTTTTAAATCCAATATTTGAAACTTTTATATATTCAATCTAAAAAATAAACTTCTTATTTATAATTGGGACATAAGAATTTAGTTTCAATAAAATTATTTTGTTTTTCTAATAACTTTGATATTTGGGGTGAATAGTGAAAAATAATATATTTTAACTGAAAACAAATTTTTTAATCAAAATAATTTAGAGTGTTGAATTATAAATTTTAATGGTTTAGAAGTTTAATTAGATTATATTTTTACCATTTAATCCAATTATGGTCATTGTAAGTAATTTCCCTTTGAAATTGGAAATAAATAAGTGTCAATCTTTAGATAGTTGTTATTTCCTAAAAATATGTTTTTTGGTTTTGACAACAAGGAATTAATTTTAAATTAATAAATGAAAATTATATGTCTGAATTTGGTAAAATGGACTTCATTTTTGGATTATAAATATCAAAATTATCTTAGGGTGAATTTTTGGTATTTTTTTGAAAACATTCAATTTTTGATGAATAGTGAAAAACACTGAGTTATAGTTTAAAACGAAATTTCTATTTAGATAAATATTTATTTTATTGAAATTTATTTTAGGAAAAAATAGAAACATAATACCTATATAATTTCAATGTAATTAATTAGAGTCAATTTATAATAATTTTAGATATATAAGAATTTTATAGAACTTTTCACCATCTTCTACCCACTTTCTAGAAGAATTTAAAAATTCACATAGAACTTAATTTTACCGCTCCTGTGAGTGGAATTTCAAGAATATGAGAGACATGGTCAATATCAAGGAGTAAAATGTGGTTCAATAAGATAAAAATATTTTTTTGGTGAATAGTAAATATTTACTTTTATTTACCACGGTTAAAAGTAAATAGGTTAATTACGGGTAAAAATGATATAATTATTACCCTAACACATGTCATAATTCTATTGGATATGTATATTTCGACCAAAAAAAACCTTAGGAATAAAATATGAACCTCTTTGGTCCACTTGGATTAGATTAGGACATTTATTATTATTTAATTCAAAGAAGAGTTAAAATAGTTAAAATCAACGTTTAATAACTAAAACATTATTAATATTAGGAAACACATAAGATAAATTCGACTAATAATATTTATTAGAAATCTAAAGAGATTTCCTAAATAATGGAATTTTATTTATATTTTTTAAACATTAAATAATTTAATTTATTTATGACACAATTATGATGAAGTAATTACCTAATTAATGAAATATTGAAATAATTGATATTATAAATTTCCAAATAAATGTAATTTGAGACTTTTTTATGAATTACACAAATTTTCTTGGTTAATATTAGATACTAGGGTTTTTTGGATTATTTTTTTTGGAAGTAATAATGTTGTTATGAATTTAACAAAAACAAAATAGCAAATAGTGTCAAAATTGACATAAAGGAGTTTTTCAAACAAATATTATATTATTAATTGATATTCTATTCTAAAAAATATAAGGTTCTGAAAAAAGACATATATAATGATAGGTTTATCATTAATGAACCACTTTATGTTCTCTTGAAAGTATATTGTATGTTTATTAACCATATAATATAAAAATACAAAGAGACATGGTAAATGTCAAACTATTTAAATAAGAGTTAAATTTAAATGTTAAGGTTAATATAGTGACCCAAACTGGTCTAAAACCTATTGTTTGAGTGGTTTTTAACCCATCATCTTCTTATCCTTTACATAGTCTATTTTCGAGTCATTATAAACCGAAAATGATTTTATTATAAAATAATATTTCTATCTTTTCCTAAGGTGGCCCTCACCCCTCTTATAAAAGGGCACTCCCCCTTCTCTCTAATTCACAACTTAAAATCCATTTGGATCGGCCAAAACCTGACCAAATACCATCTAAAATATCCTACCTTCATCCTAGAGTCCCTACTTTAGTCATAAATCCAACCTAAGGAGTTCTTTTGATCAAATCAAAAGAAAGATCCCGAAGAAGAGGTAAATATTTCATCACCTCTTTCAAGTTTCTTTATTCTTCCACTTCCTTTTTCTTTGTTGTTTACATTATAAAATAATACCTCTAGTATCTTCTATATATTGTGATGTTATTATAAATATGCTTCAACCATATTCATTATTCTATTCATCCTTTGAATGACATGTCACCATACATGCGTACGTACGGCTTACCGTCTCCACGTCGTGGTGTAATTGTTATTTAATACATTATTATTTGGATGGGTATAATAATGATGTGTAATTGATGTAAATAATTAATATAACAAGATAATGAGTCTGTACATATGATATAACATCTTATTATATATTATTTTAATAATAAAAAATGATATTGTCGCTCGTGCGTATGTACGAATTACCGTCTCCACGAACGTGATTTGATTAATTCCCCATCGTATCAATTCAAGAATATTTTTCATTATCTGATTAAAAATAATGTATAAATACTTGATATCATTCTGGATATGAATAATATACATCCCATCAATAAGAAATATGATTCAAAAAACAAAAAAAAACATCAAGGAAAACGAATCCGTTAACACCGGAGACAACAATAATACTAAGATATTATTAACAAAGCAATGTTAAAAGATCATATATGATATCATATTAATGTATATGATTCTCATATAATTTGATAACAATTATATCACCATTTTACAGGTAGTTAACCTACCCTCGACCAAGGAAATGTACAAGTTACAGGTTAATTCAATAATCTCTTCATTATCTGAGGTTGTTTATACGTAATTATCTACTAGGGTCTCTTTATCATCCACATCCATGTTTCTTAAAAATGTATTACCAAACATTGTTACAATTTTATAGACTATGGGTTATAGTAATTTATAACCATGTTTTAATTTTTATAATATGTTTATAAAGGAATCTTTCTGTCATTTTTCAAATAAGGTCCTTTTTAACCTTTTCGACAAAATTAAGGTACGAATGTCTTTTTTAACTTATACGGTGGGTGCGGCTATTTTCCACCATTTTAAAATCATCGAAGATTCCATTACAATATTATAAGATTATTTTCAAATTAAATGTTTTCTTTTATAAATATTTGACTTTTAAATGATTTCAAAAAAGAGATATTTCTCTCAAATAGTTATGATTTCATCTATGTCAACATCATTTTATAGATTTTAAGATTATTTGAAGTTAATTTATTATTATACAAAAATTACATATTATATTGAAGGTTTTTGGATATGTTTGACTGTGGATGTGTTATTTTTATTCCATTCATGGTTTATAGAGAAATTATTGACATTTTGTATACTAGTTTTAATACGAATGTTTATGTTATGTTTAAACCTGTTCATATAAGGAATGCATTGGAATTAGTAAGTGATGAGTGGAGCCCGCTATAGCTCCTCGATTCATCGGTAGATATCAAGAGACAAACTAGTGACTTGGAACAAGGCCTTGAAAAAATATTATTTGTAGTATCAGCACAAGGCCTTGACTATGTGGTTATTGTAGTCTGGCATTACGAATACCATCATTATGAAAGTGGTTATTGATATTGCATGTGATTATTCAACTAGTAAGATATCCATGTGAATAAATAAATGGAAATAATTTATTTTATTTTTTTTCCATTTTATGCTGAAGTTCAAGTTTAAAAGGTTTTTTAGTAATACATTGCGTTAAATGTTTATGTTTATTTATGAATGTTTTTTCTATATTGTTATCCTTACTAAGAATCTGAGATCACCCCTTTCCACATTTTATTTTTCCTAGAATGTGAAGAAGTATATTATGAATGACCTGCAGATATTGTCTAAGGGGATATGAGTGTGGACTATGGAGACTATGTTGTTGTAATATTTTAATTTATGATGTAATGCAAGACTTATGAATGCATCTAGTGTTTCCAAGGCTACTAAACTAATCTGTCTTTCGAGACTTGATTATTTGTGATCATTCCAATGTTATGTAATAATGCACAGACTCTGGGTAACCAGGGTCGGGGTGTTACAATTTTTATAAGACATTATAAACTTTTTCCATATTTTCTATCCTAACCCACCCTATCCATAAATATGGTCTAAAAGGAAATACAAGTTGAAGAAAGACCACATAAAAGCACAATAGTGATACATTTCCAATGTAGTATTAGGTAGGTGTGCAAAGTTGAGCATGCACGATGGAGTGGAATGGGTTTGTAAGGGGAGGAAAGTCCTTTGATCCTTGTGATGGAAGTGAGATGGAAGAAAAACTAGGTTTCCTAGTTGGGGGGTGTTTATTAGGGACCCTCATATTAAGGATAACCAAAAAAAAGAAAAAAATTCAATGTGGAATAGTTTCTCTGTAGAATTCTTTTTATCCACTTAAAAAATATATGCATTGAATGATTGTTGTTTTTCAGATTAATAATGACTATCTGATCAATATTAGAGTCATATTCTACTGTGATTATCTATAAAGGTTGTCTGTACATAGATTGTTGCATGCTTTTTAACCACATATGAAAATTATTTCCATGTGAAATCATCTAAAACTCAACGGATCATTTAAAATAAAATAATTAATGAAATTTTCTAACCATTAATAGTAGTTCATGAGGTCAATTTGTAAAGGGGGAATAATATAGAAACTTTTGTATACCCCATGTCATTTAACGGTTGGTGATGTACTTTTTTTATATCCACAATGCTAATATGAGATGACCCTATGAAAAATAATGTGAAGCTCGGCATAATGAAGAAAATGGATATCTACATAATTTCACATACATTTTAAATAAGGTTATGAACATTCATTGTGAAGTTGAGTGTTAAAAATTCCATGTGAAGAATGTAGACAGAAAATTCATTAAAAATATGAAATATTTTCCGATTATCATCCATTCTATGAAAACAATCAAATGTTATGTGGTGGATACAGTCTGTGTGGTGCATTAATTTTAGGAACAATGGTTAATATTTTTTCATCATTACTTACAGATGATGGGTTAACCTTAATTTTATAGATTATAATGTGTTAATCAAGTATATTATGGCCTATAAATTTCATGAAATCCCAATATTATGGTGTTTTTCAATCCAAGAGATGATAATATCATAAGGTAAATATGATTTTCTCTTGTTTATTCACACAATGTACATGAGATCCAATGTAATGTATCATTAGAGAAAAGTTCATGAATAGTGAACATAATTTAATTTTAGACTTCATATGTGATTTTAATACATGTTAATAGAGGTTATGAAGTTAAGATACTATGGGATGTTCATGTGTGAGAGAATGCGTTATACGATTGTGAATCTATGTTATGTTCATTATGTAGTGTTTTCATGAAGGTAATATCACTTAATATTTTTTACTTTCAGAAGAAAAAAACACTTTAGATTTTTTATAATAAAACTATACAAGAATAATAGAGTAATTAAATTAATATTAAATGGATTTGGCATGTTTTCCATAATAGGGTCCCCACTGATGTGTGCCTTCAGTCCGTTGGGACTCTTCTTTTCTCTATATGTCATCTATGCAATCAACACTGTGGGGATGCTAATCATTTTTTCTTGTCTTGTGCTACAATTGCAGCTCTTTGGAATTACACTCTTGACATTTTTGGTTGCAGATGGTCACTTCATACTACTATCAGCTTTCAATCACAACACTGTGTTAATTGGGATTCTTCTAAGCAAATCAATAATCTTTTTCTGACTGCGGTGGCAGAACTCCTACACGTGATCTGGTATGATAGAAATAATTTTACTTATAATAATTTCTCATTCAGTCTCAATGCAGGTAAAACAGGTATTCTCATTCCATCTAGGATGCTGCCTCTCTTCAGAAAAATCATTGTGACAACTCTGTTGGTGATTTTTAGATCCTCCTCCATCTTCAGATTTCAGGATCTTATATGCAACCTCGGTGCACCTTTGAGGTCTTCTGACAAGCTCTACTTCCAGGATGGATCAATGTGAATGTCGATGGTGTATCTAGAGGAATCCTCGGTCCGACAGGTTGTGGTGCCATCATTAGAGCCTTTCTTTACAGATGCCTTGGCTGCTTCTTTAGTTGATGTGGTACGACCTCGGCTTTGGAAGCGGAAATGTTGGGAGTGATTCATGCAGTGGACTTTTCGAAATAAAAGGGTTGGAAGAAGCTGTGGATTAAATTTGATTCAACCACTATTGTTCAAGCTATCTGTAAGGGGGTGGTGAGCCTTGCATGGCCGCTTACCTCTCGATGGATGAAATGTCTTTCTTCACTCATGGATCTCAACTACATTGTCACACATGTGTTCTGTGAAGCGAACGTGGTTGCTGATAGTATTTCGAACAAGGGGTCAATCAGGATATTACCTAGCTGGTGATTTTCCTGATTATTCACTCCCTTTTTATGATAAGGATTGTAATAAGATTCCGTCTTTCAGACTTTTGTAACTCCCTTTCTTTTTTGAGTAATAAATTGTTCTATGGTCTTTGACTGAGGCACCACCACTTAAAAACACACACATTATATTTGATGACCATGATATGTGAATTATAAGAATTTGGTATCTTATAAATGGAACATATAAATGATAATTAAAATAAGTTTCACAAAGGATATGGTTGATAAGTCCATTAATGACTTATAATCTCATAAATATTCTGAGTTTTAAGAACTAAGTAACACTAAGGAAACAGATACACTACTATATAAAGGATATAGAGAATACTAAATCGATAAGATCGTTATATGAGATAACATGCAAGTAAAAGTTTACCATAATCTTATAAGAACTTTATAAAATATAAACTAGAGTGTGTTTTGAGATCAACATTCATGATTAAGAAAATTTTGAACTTCATGATGATTTTACATGAGAAATACCTTTTAATCTAGCTATATAATGGAAGAAATTAATTTTAAAATAGGTACTAATAAAACTGGTGCATATAAATTTCATTGTATCATTGGATCAAAGTTGAAGATGGATCTTTTGATCAGTGTTTCTAACTTGTCGCTGAAGAGGATATTTCATTTGGGGGGTATAAATTATTTTTGGGGAATTTATTTTTTGGGTATCTGGCCAATTGTTATGGTAATCACTTATGTATAATGTTGAGAATCCATTTTGTGTGGACTAACCAACCTGGAAATGACTAGGAATTTATAATGAACCTTATGAATAGAATTTACAGTGCTATTTTTTATTATTTCTTCATATGAATTGTGATTATGATATATCATTGAGTTAATTGAGAAGCTCAAAAAACTCATGATGTTTAATTGAAATGAATTAATTTTGAAAATGTAAACCATCGAATCACCTCCCACCCTCTTAGTGGTTAATCTTGCATTAGGATATACTATGGTGTTTTAGTAGCATCATCTAACATTCGGAGTCCTATCAGTCCTTTAAAATTGAATAGGATGGAAGTGACTCCCCCAATCACTATGGTATATTGTGGTTTTTTATGTACTTATAATTATTAATTATCATGTATATAATAGAGTAGTGTCCATTGGTACCATTGAAAAAGTAAAAGAGATATAGTTCCATGAATGGGGAAGTGTAAATTTGATAGTGAGGTAGTGTTATTAAAAGATAAAATTCTTGGAGAAATGATATAAGTCAAGAAAATAGTGATGTGGTAAAGTGTTTTCAAGCATCTAGTGGTAATTGAGAGAATAATGAAATTATTTATCAATAATTTTTTTATTTTTCTATTGTTTCACATGATGATCACAACACATGTGTATTATGATTACCTGTTAATTGAATCTTTAAACTATATCTAGAGTTGAAGCTAGTGAATGATATTTGATACAGAAAAAGATAATTATTTTTCAATATGATTTCCAAGGAGTTGGGATTGATTCTAAAAAACCCAAATAGGTATTTTTTAGTAAATGCAATATACCTATTTTTTTCTGAGTAAGACATTGGAATATTTGTTCTGGAATATTTTTGGAGCTAGATGCTGATACTATGTGAGTTTCTATGACCTGATGAACATGGAATTAATTTTGGAAATATATTAATCATATTAATACCATTTCCATGTAGTTTTCCTGAAAAGGTGAATAACTCCCAAATAGAGTCTCACATTAGAAATCTACGACTATCCCTAAGTTCATAATCTAGTGCTTAACCTAGGCATAAATTAATATTTCTTAGCATCTGACATTTTGGTAAAACTCTACAATAGGTTAAAATAATTAAAATAATAAAACTAAATTTATTAAATTAACTAATTAATAAATTTCATTGTTGCAATGACCTATATTCTCTTATTTAAATATTCTATTATACCCAATTTTAAGGTTTTTCTTCATATCTATGAGATGTAAGAGGAGGGCATGGGGAACAATTTGTGGACATTGAGATTGTGGATCGATTATCATAGTACTGTAAGGATCAGCTGTGAAAATGAATCTTGTAGATCACATATATGAAAACAATATTTGATTGTTATTTATCAACGATTGATACAAATTTAGGTAGGATGTCTTTATGTTGATTTATCCATATTTATTTATTCCAATGATTAAAACGAGTCAAAAAAATAATGAATTGATTTCTGGATCAATCATATTGCTTGAACAAGTTTGATTTATCTAGAATTGGTGGATTTCAATTATTTATTATGTTATATCTCTTCATTCATCATTCTAACAGCAAAAAATCATAGTAATAATGAATATTATTTAATGTTCATTCCTTTAATTTTTGTGTTGGGCCTTTTAACCTCAATTCTTTATTCATCACGATTAATTCATATAGTCCATGGTTCAAAGAGTACACTAAAATTAATAACTTAACTCCAATTTAATTTTGAAATGTATTAATATCTATATCTAGTTTTGGATTGATTATGGGATCTAGATATGATGATAGATAAGGAGTCTAGAATCATGTTTTGGGAATACAGAAACAACAAGTTACAATGGTGGGTGTTTCATAAGAACCAAAAATGGCTTGAATATCGACAACAATGGAAACCAATTCAAATGGATCGAGATACATGTTATTTACCTTATTTTGATATATTCGTGATAATCAGTAGGTGTGATGAAAGATTTGTGAAGAAATCTCATGGGTTATGTGAAATAAAATTCTACATGGTGTGTAGTCATATGAACACATAATCTATACTACCTTTTACATGGATCTATGATTTTGGGAAAATATATAATAATGACACACCATGTGACTAGAGTCACAAGTTGTGTGACCCTTAGCCTACCAGAACAATGTGTAAAATTTATATATTGTCAAGACACTATGTAGTGTTTCACATAGTGTGTGCCATGTCACATTCCATGTAACAAATGGAAGATGTGTGACTATATTCTGGGAGTACAAAACTACGAGCCCATGTGTCCCCACAAACCGTGTTCTAGGAAAGTACATGGGAAAGACATTGTAAATGGGTAGAGTTGTATACTCAGACAGAACCAAGTACATAGATTTTTTCCAGTGTAGTCAAGAATGGAAAGACTGGATCCCTGAGAAAAAGGATGATATATACACACTGTGTACTTCATTGGACATGTCGTATATTGAGGAAAAGTGGATGATATGTGAGTAGGATACATATTACGTTCCAAGATTATTGAGACACTCCATGTTTCCATAGGGACACAATGTGTACTTCATTGACAAAAAGTTCGGATCTTCTTTATTCTTATCTCAACATCATTGTGATCTTGTGATAGTTTCATGGACATAATTAGTTGGGTGTGTTCCCATGGTATATTTCTTACGATGCTCCAATATAGTACCATGTTCCCATCATAAAGGGTGACCCATTTGTAGCTTCGTGGTGATCTGTGTAGTATGGGAGAGTTCCCTTATTCTAGAGTGGGTTGTCTCATTCCTCTTTAACTATTGACTCAAAGGATCAGAGCATGTATTCCTCTGAGAGGCCTAAAACAACCCTCATTTCCTTCTTGTTTCCTAAGAAAATATTTTTTTATATTGGAATGACCTATATTAACATGGTCATCAATACCCAATGAAGGATTGTATTTTTAGTAGGGTATTGTGTCCCCCCAGTGAGTCATGGGTATTGAACCCCTATCTTTGTATCAAGATATGATCATTCTAATGAGGTGTAGTCTTATCAATCATGTTCCTTGGATCATCCCTCTTCGTATCCTTATGTTTCTTCTAGGATAGAAACGATGATCATGACCTTTGGTATGACTGTGGACTTTGGCAGTATATCTTACTATGTGCATTCTTCTATAGAAGTGTTGTATGAGCCTTTGAGCAGGAATCCTTGGATGGATTTATAGTTACGAACATTCCCTAAGATTATGTGTCTACATAACGAAAATATAGATGATTTATTTTATGTATCACATTATAATGGATATATCCAGTGATGAAATGAGTACTCTAGATGCTTTATTCATAGTGATTTCTAGGTTCCCTACTGGGTATTCTTATACTCACCGCTACATGGGATCTTCCCACACATGTCATGTCTTATATAGACAAAGGAAATATATATGGACTATTTGGATGACTAGGTTAAGGTGTATATTAGGCAGGATATAAATACTGATGTGTATAACACATTTGAATTTGATAGCAGTCCCCTTCTTCTAAGCTAGTTCGACATGATTTCCAGTTTTTGGTGGGCATGTATTTTTCCCCTTTTTATGATTTTGATTACTTTATATAGTATTATGAATGTTGGATTATATATGTATGAGTTAATTTTTATCAGTTGTATTATATTTTAGCATTTTATTGTCTTGGATATTTTGGAATGCATATAGGTACTCTAGGTTAAATTTTCCTATATGTGCAAAAAACCTTCTTGGAGATAATCCCTTTCCCAAGACAATTGGAGGAAGTCCTGGATAGTTGCATATCGAACCCTGAATGGACTTTTCTTGGGGGAATGGTAGTAGAGGTGGATACCAAGAATGAAGTGTAATGATATTTCTAGGGTTTAGGTCAAGATTTTTGAATTTATTTTTTATAACTCTAAGGGTTGGTTTTTGGAACTAAAGAAACAATTTTAAATGATTTGGAGTTTGGCTCTCAGGACCAGGTTCTCAGTGTTTGTGTGAAGACCAATGTATCCATTAAACAGGACCCAGATAAACTACATGTTGACTCAGTATATATATAGGCATGGGTTTTAGGGGAAACTTTTGTGCATGAAGTATATAAGAATGTGTTCTTACTTATAAGTCCTTCATGAGTCATCTGCCTAATTATACTAATTGATTGTAGGAAATTTTGATATTATTAAAGATAGATATAAAATGGCAAAGAAATATGGTTTGGATATAGTTTTGGTATGGTGACCAATTGAGTGATGAGGTCCCAATTCATGAATTCACAAATGCGGTGTTTTCTCCAAGAAGGCACTGAGTAGTGCTACCACCTATTGAGGATCGCAGGAAACCTTTTATTGATCGGGGAAATGATCATACACATGTTGATTAGTTGATATATCTAATTTGATAAAGACAATTATATGAAAAATATTAGAAAAATATGCATGTACTAACAATAGATAACACCGAGGTTCTGTGATGATTCATACCCTCAGGCAGTAGATGTTCCACTTGTGGTGATGGTCTGAAATTTCTAGCTTGGGTAGACCCTCGATCGATCAGATGGATGAAATCACAACCCATTTTATTTGTGGAGTTGAAATTGGATCAATTGGTATCATTATATGAGACAAGTATGATGTGTTTTCATCATGAATTCTATAGTTTGTGATCTCATATGTTACAAAGTGAGATAGGCACCATTCTCAAGAGGTGGATGACTAATATGCGCTTGTGCTGATATTTTCCGGCCTGGATATGACCCCTTACCAATGGTGGTTCTAGTTATGAGACTTATTTATCAAGACAAGAGGAGTTGGTAGAAGTCAATTTTGGGGATTTTTGACTTGAATTTGGAAATGAAAGGGAGAGGAATAATTCCCCCACTGAGACATTTCCTTGAGATATGATCGAAAACCGTGAAAGGGATTCTGTTAAGCCCAAAGAGGATAGTATTTTGATGTATTGGAAGTGTTTTATTGAATCATGAGTTTGTGGGTGTTGATGTACTAAGGTGTTGGAGAAATCATTGGTTGTGGTAAAAATTATTGGATGGAAATAGATGATTTCTAAGAATTAGAAGATCATATAGGCTTCACGTGTTGTTTGAGGTACCATGTGTGTCTCTAGTAGCTAGTTTTAGTTTAAATACATATTCATGAGACACTATTCCCTGAGAGTATACCCTATCTAGGACCCAGTGATACTAGTGGATCAATGTTTTGTTGACCAATAAGTTAGATTCTCATATATGGAGGATTAGTGGTTACACACTTCTACCTACAGTGTGACCAGACTCTTAGAGGAGAGAGAGGCTCACATGGAATCTTTTTATAGTGAAAGTGAGATCCTATTATTCCTTCCATAGTATAGAGTAGTTCTCAACAATCCATAATAATATGTTTTCCCCTGATGATAGTGATATTCCTTTCATTTTGTTGGGATTTATTTTACACCATTTATAATGGGTGACACTTGAGAATGGTAGGATGAGGTCATTCACAGGAAGTTGTAATATCTTTATTTTCATTTGGATAATATTACCCTCAGAACAATGGATTCTATGATATTTCAGTTCTGTGATGGTGGTGTAGAAATTTTATGTCCTTCTGGAGTTAGTTCTGGGTTTATTTTTTATCGAGAGGTTTCTTTCTATAGGGACTGCCACTAGGGATGGCCTGATATTTATGGTAGTATATTATATGAACATAGGTATCTAGAAGATATAGTTGAATAGTAATAGGAGTCTATAGAAAATGGTCTTTGTAAGACTCAACATGTTTCATTATAAATCCATGTGTTGTTTTCCTAGAGGTGGATGAGTGCTTGAGGTTGAGTGTGGATTAGTTTCACTTTGACTGGATTTCATGAGGGAAAGTATCCACTCTTGAGAATTGTTTTATTCTTCCCCTAGAGTTTTAGGGTGAAGTGATTGCCAGAGTTTGACCTAGATAATGTTTATCACCACCTCTATTTTTGTAGAAGAATATAACATAAGTGTATTTCCATAACCATTATGGGTTTTTTAGTTAGTGGTTATACAATTTAGAGAGTTGTATTGAAAAATAGAATCATGAGTCTTATGGAATGGATCTATAAACCTTCTTGGATTATTTTATAGTAGTCATCTTTAATGGCATCCATGTATACTCGAAGACATGTTGGATCATTAAAGGCTAGTGATGTTGGAGCATATTATCTCTAGTAGATATTTTTTACCCTCCACTTCATCTTAGACTCAGGGAACCAAAACTCAAGGGTATTGATTGTGAGGTAGGGTGAACAGATATCAACATGTTGAATTACTTAATAGAAGGAATTATTTCCTCCTGTTCCATGAGAAATTGGTTATTGCAATTATGATGAGAGTGGAGGTGATGAAGAGGTAGTTTTCCCTTAGTAGTACATCTTTTGGAGTTGAGGATGTACCGGGATATCATGGAATTGGATAGGTAGAGAAGGTATTTGAATTAAGTTTTAAATCTAAAATCTTGTTAACTTATCTATTTGAAAATGATGACCAACATATCCTGGTGAAGAGTTCAGGACACTTGTGCTTGCATGAGGTAGTATGGCTTAATGTAACTCCCTGTACAATCACTGTAGTCTGTTAGGAATACTTCACAACATGATCAAGGTGACCATAAAAGAGGTGATGAGGAGTCATTTTTAGTTGGATGGACTATTTTAATAATACAATATGTCCAATTAAAATTTTATTGTTAAATTTCTAGTGATCATTCTTTCGGTATTCATGTGAAATTTTTGATCCATAGTTGGGAGGATCATTTACCATTAGTGGGGTTTACGTATCATAATGATTAAAAATACACCATCAGAGTAGTAAATTTTTAGGCCATGTATGATAGAGCTTTCAAGGAAATTTTATACTAATCATAGAAAATTATTAATAGCACTTGGGTCCTATTTTTTGTGTTAGTGACAATTTCAAGGGTTTCAGTTAGTTCAAGGGAGGATGTTGGATACCCGGTAAATTTTAGGAGTCTCCAGTAGAATGATGAAAAGTGCCTTTAGAGTTGTAAAGTTATAAAGCCTTATATATGGTGGTGGGATATCAATATATATTAGGACCTTTATTTTCATATTTTTGTATTAGGTTATTGAGGTGGTGTGCCGCATAACTCTGTGACCATGTTATTTTTTGTTCCTTAGTCTCCAGCACAAGTCGTAGCGAGGGAGGTATTTGTATGACTCATGGTAGGATATCCACCTATTTAAGTTATCCCATTAGAATGGAGTTTCATTTTTGAGGGTAACTATAGAGTTTCTATATTGGAGGAGAAATACCCTTCATGGGATATGATTTTCTTGGGATTTATGTTTTTTGATAGCAGAAAAACTGTCATGATTTTTTCCATGTAAGGCATGGAAATATTTCTAGAATACTTTGTGAGCCATGCATTGAGATGATGTGATATTCTAAGGAATGATGAGACTAAAAGTAGTTTTTAAAATATATTAAATATATTAATATCATGCATATGTATTTTTCAAGAAAAAGTGGAATTAGTACAAAAATGATTCTATGATGTAAAATCTGAGACTGAAATTTAGATTAGAATGTAGATTTTACCCTAGGCATGACATAATATTTTTTGGCCACTTGCATTTCAGTAAAATGATATTCCATGAACATATAATTAGAATTACTAAATTATATTAATTTATTTCTAGAATTGATTTATGGGGATACCTAGTGTTTTCTATTAAAACATACCATTATAACAAATTTTCTGGGTTATCCTAAGAAACATTTCAATTGTGAGTTGAGAAACAAGGGGATTTAGAGAATGTCATGATCATGGAACAATGATCATAGTACTGTATAGATTAACCATGACAACACACCTTGTGGATCTCAACTATGGAAATGAAATGCAATTGTTTTTCATCAACAAAAAATCCAAATTGGGTTATGACAATTTTATGTTGATTTATTCCAATTTTATTAAGTCTATGATGAAAAAAATCAATCAACGAAAAATATTATTCGTGGATTGTATCTGTTGTGGGTATTATTTTTAATTATCTGGATTTATGGGAATTCTAATTTTGATTATATTACATCTCTTCATTCTTCTTTCTAATAGAAATGAGTTGAGTCCAACAAAAATGTCATCAAGGTTACATTCCTCTAGTTTATGTTTTGTGTTCTTATTCCCCCATTCATTATTCATTGTGGGAAATTCATTTGGCTAGTGGATCATTAAATAACTAGAAAATAATCTTTGCACAATCATATCTTTGGAAAATGGATTCTTATAAAAGATATGGATTTGTATTGATGATGGGATCAGACTAAAAAAACGGACCAGAAGTATATGACCAAGGTTAGGGTGTGTGAAAAAAATGAGGCAAGAGAAATGATATTTCTCAAGCACTATATATTGTATAATTTTGGCCAAAAGTGGCAACAAAATCACATAGATCAGGTGTTTTATTTTTCAGTGTGTTTGGTAGTAGATCTATGAGAATCAAGATTTGTACATGAATACATGAATTGAAGTCATATGGGTTATGTG
This sequence comes from Viscum album, assembly GCA_963277665.1. NCBI lineage: Eukaryota > Viridiplantae > Streptophyta > Magnoliopsida > Santalales > Viscaceae > Viscum > Viscum album. Next base: position 1,650,142,081 of record OY728136.1, read on the forward strand.
AAATGCTAGACAATATTTATTGTAGTAATATGAACGCAATCCATCTAATAAATATTTATCCAGTTCTAGGGTTTTGATGCCAAGATAAGTATCACACACCATGTGACTTGAGTCACATGTTGGGTTACACTTAGTTGATTGGATCAGCATGTGCAGGGGGTACATGGACATGAGTCCATATAGTGAATAGTACATGTGTCCCAAGTCCCATTTTTTGTAACACATTTTAGATTACTTGAAATTTAAAGGGAGTATATGTCTAGGTGTCTATGTTTCCCCACATGCTGTGTAGTTGGGAAGTTCATAGGAAATAATGAGTAATTGAATGGAGCCATATACTTGGAGACAAAAAAGTACACATGCATGACCCGATGTACATGCGACTGATCTGGTGTACACAGAAATGGGTAGAATGACATGTTAAGTTCTATGGTGACATCTATACACCGTGTACTTAAACTTACATTCCATGTATTGAGGAAAAGTACATGAAATGTGATTGAGAGAAACATGTAGTTCTAGGATTAGTGATGTACACTGTGTAATCCTAGGGATAGACTGTGTGCTACTTTGAGGATAGGTTGGAATTCACTTTCTTCTCATATTAGATTTTTGTAAGCATGTGAAAGTTTCCTTAGACTAGTATAGGTTAGGGGATTTCCCTTGGCCTATTTATTATTATGGTTTGGTGAAGTACCTTGTTATCATCATTGAAGATGACCCGTAGGAATCATCCTGATAATATGTACAATATTGGTGAGTTATCTTATTCTTGAGTGAGTCGTATCAGTTTGATTTGACTTCTAAATAATTTTAATAGAGCACACATTCTTCCAGGAGGCCTCAATCGATCCTAATTTCCTTCGTGTTTCTTTAGAATGGGATTTTTTGTATTGGAATGAGGTATATTTTCATATATGTTGACATCCTATCGAGGAAGAAGTTTCCCATAGATTTTGGTATCCCCCTAAAGATAGATAGACATTAAACCCTTAACCATGTATCAAGATCTTATCTTTATGGTGATATGTAGTCTAATCAATTGTGCTTCTCAGATGAACCCTCTCATTATTGTATTTCTTCTTCTTAGATTGAATAAATGAATGTGACATCTGGTATAAGTTTTAAAAATAGCATTATAGATTATGGAGTTTGTTCTCATGGATGAGTGTTGTATGAGAATTTAGATCATGAATAATATTATGGATTTATGGTTGTGACCATGCCCAAAGAGTTAGTTTCTAATACAAGTATATCTTGTTGTTTTATTTTTCATACCACATAATGGTTGAGTTATTTTTTATGATATGACTACTCTTAATGTTCAATGATTAGTGAGTATGGGGTGTCTTATATTGAATTGTTATAATCACCCATACATGGTCTCTTCACACTAATGTCATTTCTTATATAGACAATGGGGAATTATGAAGAGTAATTAGAGGACTACGAGAAGGTGGAACATATTTGGACTAGATAGAAAAAGGTGTATTTTGGTGTTTAATTTGAAAATAGTCCCCTCCTTCTGAGCAGGTTGAACTTGATTTCAAGTTTTGTGTGGGCTTGTATTTTCCCCTTGTTTATGCTCAATTGTAATTTATATCATACTCTGATTTTGGTATTATAGATTAATTAATGCATTGTTATCATTTATATTACATTTAATCATTTTATGGCCTTTGATTTGTGTGCATGAGTACTTGTACTTTAGGTTAATTCCATCCATGTGTTTTATGTTCCTTATTGGTGGTAGCCACGAACCACTGACCTATCAGTTATGGGAATGGGGAAGTTAAAAAGTTCTCCATGTTTGGTCATGTTGTGATAGAATGGTGTTAGAGTTGGATACTAATCCTGAAGTGTTATGACAATACTTGGGTTTAGAACCAGAGTTTGGAATTTATTTTTTCTAGTTTTGAGGATTGGTTTGGAAATTAATAAAACCATGTTATAGTGTTTCATATTTGGATCTTAGGATAGGGTTCCCAGTGATGGTGTATTAGGTGATTATCCATTCACCAGGACCCTGCTAGACTTTTTTTGACTTGATATATTATATAGAAACTGGTCACCAGGAAAACATTAGTACATGCATCATATATTATTTTTTTGTGGTTTCTATTCCATTCTTAAGTTATCTCTATAGATATATTCATTGACAGTGCTACTTCTTGATATTATTCAGGATTCCAATTAAATTATATCAAAATACGATTCTATGACAGTGTCGTGATGATGAAAAATTGATTGCTGAGACCTCAGTTCAATGACCTTATCATGCTTTTTTCTCTCTAGGTGGGAACTAAGTAGTGCTACCACCTATTAGGATAAGAAAGGGTCCTTCAATAGACTTGGAAGGTGACCATCCTTTTATTGAGAAGTCGACCGATCTAGTAGGAAAGTATGATGGTACAAGAAATATTATTTCATTACATGAGTTAAAAAAAAGAACATAACTTTGATTTTGTGACTAGATATATCATCATGTAGTATAGGTTTGGAGCAAGGTGATGGTTAAGGTTTTCGAGCTGGTGTGGACCCTTGACTGATTAGATGGATGCACTCGTGACCCGTATTCTTTATAAAATAGAATTTAGCTCTAGTGGTACTAAAATGTTACACACCTATGCTTAGTGTTCACTACAAGTTTCAGATTTATTGATCACCCAGGTTATATGGTGGTCCAGAACCCCTTCTCAAGAGTTGGAGGATTGGTATATGCCTTTTGTGTGACTGTACTACTTAGATGAGACCCGATCCAGATGGTGGTCCTGAATGAGAGACTTTACTAGAGTGACATGGGGTGTTGTAATACCCTTGTTTTGGTGATGTTTGACATGAATTATCACATGAATGGGACAGGTAAAATCCCCCCATCAGTACATGTTATTGATACATAATCCAGAGCTGTGTGGAAGAGTCATCATTTCCTACATTTGATGGATTCACGGTGTTGTGGATGATTTTATTTGACTCATGTGGTTTAAGTTGTTGATTTATTAAGGTCTTTGAGTATTCCTTGGCTATGGTGAGAAGGTGGGAAATGAAATTGATTAGTTCTAATCAGTAGAAGCTTATAGATTCTTAAGGTGTAGATCATGGTATAACATGTATCTTCACTACCTAGTTATAGTTTATATACATTGTAATGATCAACTATTCCCTTTTTGAATCCCCTCTATAGGTACCAATGATACAAGTTGATTCTGTTTACATGATCTTTTTGTTGGAGACCCCTATGGAGTGGATTAATAACTACACACTTATATTAACAGTGTGACCTGACTTTAGGAAGAGTGAGAGACTGACATGGAATCTTCTTGTAGTGATGGTGAGACCATATGTTGATTTCCATAGTATGGACTAGTTCCATACCATCCATGATTAGAAGATTTCCACTAGTGGTAATGAAAGTTCTTCATGTTTTGGGGGATGAATTTTCATCCATTGATTAGGAGTGAACCCCAGGCAGGATAGGATGAGCTTGTTTATAGAAGGTGATGAGCTCTTACTTATGAGTTGGCAAGTATTACTATTCGGGCATCAGTTTATATGAGCTTCAAATTTTTTTATGGAGTAGGAGTATGTGGAAATCCTTCTTGAGGATGTTTTAGATTAACCTTTCTTCTTGTGGTTACTTTCTACATGGACTTTCACCACAAAAATCATGATATTTATGATAGTATATCTAGTGAAATTTGGTAGCTTCAAGAGTTAGTGTTATAGTTATAGGATTCTTTATAAGAGAGGATTCATAGGACCCAGTCTATTTCTCTGGGAACACCTATGTAGCTCACTGAGAGGAAGATGAGTTATTGAGGTCGAGTGTGGATTGGTTTCACATAGACTGTATAACATGATGGGAAGTATCCACACACAATAATCATTGGCTTCTTCAATCAGTGATTTTTGGTGAAGTTATTGTCAGAGTTTAACCCTAATACTTGTTATCATAGATTATATTTTTGGAGAAGGATATAATAGAAGTTTATTTCCAAATCTAGAACATTTGTTTCAAGTTAGTAGTGAAACTCTTTAGAGATTGGTACACTGCACAAATGTCATTAGACATTTGGATTGGATCCTTAACCCTTATTGGATCAGTTAATGGTAGTATTTTTATATAGAATCCATGTTTACTTAGTGTGGAGTTGGATCATTTGAGACACCTGATAATAGTTAGGAATACATTTAGTTGATAGTTTTTACTCCGCACTTATTCTAAGATCGTGGGAGATACGACTATATAATATTCATTTTTCAGTGTTGTGTGACCAGATATAAAAAGGATACATCCTTACAAGATTCATCTGAAGAGGAAATCACATCATCGATAACTTGGGATGGATGGTGGTTTATGTCACGAGGAGAGAGGATGTGATGAGAGAGTTGTTTTCACTTATTATTACATTTGGTGAAGGTGAGGATGTAATATGAAATCTTGGAATCATTAAGGAATCCAAGTGATTTGGATATTGTTCTATAGCTAAACTCTGGTTGACTTTCTTATATGAGAGAGATAATTGAAATATCCTCGTGGACAGTTCAAGACACATTTGTATGCATGATTTAGTCCAGAATCAGGGAATTACTTAAAGATAATTATAGGCGGTTATTCTTACTTCATAGAATGATTAGGGAGGGTATGTGGGATGAATTTTAGGGACACCGTTACAGTAGGGTAACAATTACTGGTTGAATTTCCTTTTCAAATCCATGTGTGAGGCACCTTATAAGATACTTGTTACTAATAAAATGTTGTGGGTAACAGTTCTTGGTTCAGATTTTTTGATTTAGTGATGTTTGAAAGGGGGGAAGTTCAAACAAAGGATGATAAGGACTCCCTAGTAAATGTGATAAGTATTAAGCTGAGTGATGATAGAAACCTCTTGATTTAGAATGTTAGAGAGTCCTAAAAAGGGTGGAGGGATAAATTTTGGTATTTGAGGCCTATTTTTTCAGAATACTATGTCTGGATAGGAAGGTGTTTTTCTACATACTATAGTGACCACTCTAGTTTCTATCACTTTGTTTTCTCCCCATTCCATAGATAAGGTGGCATGTTCATGAATTTTGGTATGATGTCGACCAAGGTAATTTTAATTTCAGAGAAGAGTTACCATTTTCATTGATTCATTGGTGTTGAGGACTGAAGGGGAAAATATTTCATATGGGAATGTGTTTTCCTTATATGTGTGTCTGTTGGTAGTATAAGAAACCGCTAATTGAGCTCATAAGAGTGGGGGAACCAATTTATATCTTAGTATCCCCACATTTTTCCTAGGTTTTTCTTTTCATGGATGAAAGGCCTTAATAGTGGGAAAATTTTAATGTCTCGGTTTTTATTGTGTGACACATTGAAATGTTTTCAGAGCCAGGAACGAAGAGGAAAATTATATTCTACTACTAAGGGATCCAGACTTATTATTTTTAATATATTAAATATATTAATATCCTGTACATGTAGTTTTCTTGAAAAATCATAATAATACCAAAAAAAGCATGTCAGATTGGAAATCTATGAGCGACATTGAATTTAAGAGATTACGAATACCCTATGAATGACATAATCCTTTTCAGAATCTTTTTTTTTGAAAAAATACGATCACATTCAAAATTTATTTAATGAAATAAATTATATTAATATATTTATTTATTTTGTTGACGCAACTACCTAGATTTTCTCTCTAAATAAGATTCTAAAATTGATTCGTATGATTTTCTTTATATCTCAATGAATTTAGAGGATAACATGGATGATAATTTTTTGGCATCAAGATTGTTCATCAGATTTTTGATAAAAGTAAGGATTACTAATGGAAGTGACCATTTTGAAACTTGTATATGACAATTTCATGTGATCATGTACATGAATGACCCCATGAACAAAGGCATGTGCAGAACAGCATGCTGAGAGCCAGGTTAAAACTTACATGTCGTGTACCTCAAGGGACATGTTCTCTTTTGGAAAAATGTGCTTGAAATGTGAGAGAGAGATATGGGTAGTCCTAATCTTAGTGATGCACACCATATTCCTCTATTCACTCACTATTTACTCATTTTGTAGATAGGATAGATTCCCTGTTCTTCTTTGGATAGCTTTATTTGTGGATTTTGAGTGATTCCTTGAATCAATATCAGTTGGGTGTGTTCCCTAGGTTGATTTCATATAATGGTTTGGTTCAATATCCCATTCTCTATATAAAGGGTTACTCCATTGTAGTTTCTTAATGATTTGTGTAGTATTGGTGAGTTCCCTTATTCTAGAGTGAGTTTTATTTATTATCAAAAATGTCAAATTAGTAGCTTGGATCATGTATCCCTCCAAAAGGCCTAAAGAAATCCTAATTTAATTAGTTTTTCTTTATATATTTTTTTCAGATTTTTGTGAATTCTATTTACATGATAACTGATCCCCAATCTAGTAGGACATTTCCTACATGGTCTGGTGTCCACCGAATTATCCATGGGAATTGACCCCGTATTTTAGAATTGAGATCTGATCATTACAATGATGTGTAATCAGATTGAGTGTGTTTCTTGGATGAACCCTATAAATATACTTTTGTATCTTCCTATCTATTCCTGACATTCATGAAATATGGGATGAGTGTCAATAAGAGAGTTATAGATTACGGACTGTGTTACACTTAATTAGTGTTGTATGGAACCTTCAAACCAGAATCCTAGGATGGATTTATAGTTTCACCCTTTTCCTAAGACCATGTGTCTACTATGAGTATATTTTGATGTTTTATTATTTGTATCAAAGTATTATTGACACATCATGTGATGAGGTGACTACTATTGATGCTTTATGCTTAGTGATTTTGTGGTGTCATACTAGGTATTTTTGTACTCACCCCTGCATGGGATTGATCTGAACATGTCATGTATTATGAATATGAAGGACCATTATATGGATTTTATAGAGGAAAAGGATAATTTCCATCATATCTAAGAGGGATAGAATGAATTATATACCAATCCTTCATTTGATATATAACCCCTTCATATAAGTTGGTTGGATTTGATTTCCAGGTTTTGGTGTGATTGTATTCTGAAATTTTTTATTTTTGTAAGTACTTAATTTCATACTTTTATCATGGATTTATTGACTTGTTCATGAATATATATTAGTTGTTCAATATTTCATCATTGTATAGGCTTGTGTATGTGTGTGTGCATACAAGTACATTAGGATAACAACTCTTATGTGTGTGATATGCCTTCTTGGTGCTAATCGCCTACCCTAAGGCTACTGGACGAGGGATTGGGTTAGTTGAAGCATAGGGTCCGTTGGGCCAGGTCATGACCTAATAGTATAAATGTTATATACCAATACTAATGTTTTATGACACGATATTGGTCTCAGATTTATGTAAATAATTTATTTGATCTAGCTGTGACCACTGGTTTTGAAACATGGGAAACCATATTTAGAAGTTTTAATTTTGGATCATGTGATATGGAACCCAATGTTAGTACAATTACTGATGTATCCATCCTCCAAGACCCTGATAACCTATTTTTTGGCTTGGAATATATATTTAAATTGGTTGAAAGGAATTCTTTGGTGCGTGAATCTTATATAAATGGGTTTTGGTTTCTTATTATTTCTTGTGTCGGCTCCTTATATATAATCATTGGTCATGGTATTTTATGATAATATTCAATGTTCCTCTAAAATTTTAGCCAACTAGAATTTTGAGATAGTTTCATGAAGACAACCAGTTGAGTGGTGAGGCCCTTATTTAGGGACACACTTATGAGGTGTTTTTTTTCAAGAGGACACAAAACATTGTTCCCACCTATTAATCTACACATGGACCCTTCTTTGGACTAGTAATATATTCATCTATGTAATGAGTACATAATATCTTCCAAAGGAAAGATTATTATTTGGGAAACCTTATCTAATTAGAGGAGTCACATCTATAGAGATCAATAAGGTTCCATGATGTGATAGACTCTCTGGTAGTAGAGGCTTGTCTTCACTAGTGCAGAAAACGTTTTTTACGTCACCATTTTTTACGTCGGTTATATAAAACCGATGTCATAATATGTAAAACGAGGTTCTTTACATCGGTTATTTAATAACCAACGTAAAACCCTGTGTTTAGTACACCTTTAACGTCGGTTATTTTGATAACCGACGTTATTAATCGCGCGGCTTCGTTTTTTACGTCGGTTATACATTAACCGCCGTAAAAAACAGAAGCGGGGGGCGTTTGTTACGTCGGTTATTGAATAACCGACGTAACAAACGCGGTTTTTGAAGGCCTTTTTACATCGGTTATAAAATAACCGACGTAAAAAAAGAATCCGCAGATGTTTTCGACGTCGGTTATGGAATAACCGACGTAATAAAACGCGGATTTTGAGCCCTTTATAACGTCGGTTATAGAATAACCGACGTAAAAAAAGAATCAGAGGAAGGTTTTTACGTCGGTTATTGAATAACCGACGTTATAAATGTTTTTAAAACAATTATAACGTCGGTTATTGAATAACCGACGTGATAACTCATTTAAAAATTTATCCAGACCCGTGGATTGTCATTCGCGAGTTTACCTTCGACAGTCGCGACTCGTCTCTCTCGCGCGTAAACCCGAATCGGCTCGTCCATTTCGTTGGTTTAGATTCGTTTTGCGATCATCGTTTCTCATATTTAATCTCCTGGGATCAATCATCTAAACTCGCAGCACTCAGGTAATCCTCCCACTCATTTGTTTTTTTTCGCGGATAGTATATATATATGTGTTGTGATTTTTTTGTTGAAACTAGCTAAGATTCTTCGATTGCGAACCCTTTTAACTCGTTTTGGCACCATAATCTTATTTATCATCCTTATATCTATTAGTTCGACTTGCAATATTGACTAATTTTATGATTTCACTAATTTTTCATCGTTTTCTATAAATCCCCGAGAGGGTTGGGGCGTGTCCATTTGGATGGGTTGCCCTTTTACAGTTGTTACTACTTTATTCAGTGATTCCAGGGGGGTGGGAGGGCTATCAAGAGGGTTGGGGTGTCCAGGGGGGTGTCCAAGGGGGTAGGGTGTGGGGGGGGGTGGTGTCCAGGAGGGGTGGGGGGCTGTCCAGAGGGGTCAGGGGGTGTCCAGGGGGGTTTACAAGGGGGTGGGTGGGTGTGGGGGGCTGTCCAAGGGTGTGGGTGGGTGTTGGGGGGGGGGGGTGTCCAGGGGGGTGTCCAAGGGGGTAGGGGGTGGGGGTGGTGTTTAGGAGGGGTGGGGGGGCTGTCCAGAGGGTTGGGGGGTGTCCAGGGGGGTGTCCAAGCAGGTCGGGGGTGGGGGGTTGTGTCCAGGAGGGGTGGGGGTGCTTTCTAGAGGGGTCGGGGGCTGTCCAGAGGGGTCGGGGGGTGTCCAGGGTGGTGTCCAAGGGGATGGGTGGGTGGGGGGGCTGTCCAGAGGGTTGGGGGATGTCCAGGGGGGTGTCCAAGGGGGTAGGGGTGGGGGTGGTGTCCAGGAGGGGCGGGGGGCTGTCCAGAGGGGTCGGGGGGTGTCCAGGGGGGTTTACAAGGGGGTGGGTGGGTGTGGGGGGCTGTCCAAGGGTGTGGGTGGGTGTTGGGGGGTGTCCAGGGGGGTGTCCAAGGGGGTAGGGGGTGGGGTGGTGTTTAGGAGGGGTGGGGGGGCTGTCCAGAGGGTTGGGGGGTGTCCAAGCAGGTCGGGGGTGGGGGGTTGTGTCCAGGAGGGGTGGGGGTGCTTTCTAGAGGGGTCGGGGGCTGTCCAGAGGGGTCGGGGGGTGTCCAGGGTGGTGTCCAAGGGGATGGGTGGGTGTGGGGGGCTGTCCAAGGGGGTGGCGGCCTGTCCAGAGGGGTTGGTGGGGTGTCCAGGGGGGTGTCCAAGGGGTTGGATGGGTGTGGGGGGCTGTCCAAGTGGGTGGCGGCCTCTCCAGAGGGTATTTGGGGTTGTCCGGGTGGGTGGGGGGGCTGTCCAGAGGGTTGGGGGATGTTCAGGGGTGTGTCCAAGGGGGTAGGGGTGGGGGTGGTGTCCAGGAGGGGAGGGGGGCTGTCCAGAGGGGTCGGGGGTGTCCAGGGGGGTTTACAAGGGGGTGGGTGGGTGTGGGGGGCTGTCCAAGGGTGTGGGTGGGTGTTGGGGGGTGTCCAGGGGGGTGTCCAGGGGGTAGGGTGTGGTGTTTAGGAGGGGTGGGGGGGCTGTCCAGAGGGTTGGGGGTGTCCAGGGGGGTGTCCAAGCAGGTCGGGGGTGGAGGGTTGTGTCCAGGAGGGGTGGGGGTTCTTTCAAGAGGGGTCGGGGGCTGTCCAGAGGGGTCGGGGGGTGTCCAAGGGGATGGGTTGGTGTGGGGGGCTGTCCAAGGGGGTGGAGGCCTGTCCAGAGGGGTCAGTGGGGTGTCTAGGGGGGTGCCCAAGGGGTTGGATGGGTGTGGGGGGCTGTCCAAGTGGGTGGCGGCCTCTCCAGAGGGTATTTGGGGTTGTCCGGGTGGGTGGGGGGGCTGTCCAGAGGGTTGGGGGATGTCCAGGGGGTGTCCAAGGGGGTAGGGGGTGGGGGGTGGTGTCCAGGAGGGGCGGGGGGCTGTCCAGAGGGGTCGAGGGGTGTCCAGGGGGGGTTATATCTTACTATATTTTGTTTAAAAAATAATATTCAAGCATATTTTTTTAAATACACATCGATTTGTTTTATATTTCAAAACTGTTTACATTCAAATTATGATTTTTTTCATATAAACATTTATTTGTCTTATCTAAAAAATATATATATTTTTGCTATTTGTTACAGGTAATAATGAGTCGAAGTTGGATTACGGCACATCGATTGAGCAATGAATAAGAGGAAGGTGTTGATGCCTTTTTGGAATTTGCTAAATGAAATGTTCCAAGTAGTGACATTTTTTTCTGTCCATGCCTGAAATGTCTGAATATGAAGAAGTTGAAAAGTAGAGAGATAAAAGATCATCTGATTTGTCATGGTTTCAATCCGAGTTACAACCCGTGGATTTGGCATGGCGAAACTGGACAGAATTTCACTGATGATAATGAATCGCAAGATGGTAACTCCGATGGAATTGAAGAAATGATTCGCGATATTGTAGCAGAACAAATTGAGATAGAACCGACAGTTGCACGTCTATATGGTGATGCCGAAAAACCATTATATCATGGTTGTACAGATTTTACGGTTTTGTCGGCGGTGTTAAGATTGATTAACCTGAAGGCGAAACATGGATGGAGTGACAGAAGTTTCACAGAGCTGCTACAATTGATGAAAGACATTCTTCCAAAAGATAACGATCTTCCAGATTCACATTATGAGGCCAAAAAAATATTATGCCCAATGGGATTGGGATATAGGAAAATACATGCCTGTCCGAATGACTGCATTATATATAGGAAGGAATATGAATTTCTGAAAGAGTGTCCTAAATGTGGGACATCACGGTATAAGGTGAAAGAAAAATCACAAGCTGATGTAGAGATTAAAAAGCTCCCTTCAAAGGTATTTTGGTATCTTTCTATAATTCCTCGTTTCAAACGTTTATTTTCTAATTCACATGATGCAAAAAGGTTAAGATGGCATGCTGATGAGCGGGTATGTGATGGAAAAATACGTCATCCAGCTGATTGTCCACAATGGAAGAAAATTGATGCCCAGTACCCTACATTTGGAAATGAAATTAGAAATCTGAGACTAGGCTTGTGCACAGATGGAATGAATCCATACCGAACCCTTAGTAGCACACATAGTTCATGGCCTGTTTTATTGGTAATTTACAACCTCTCTCCTGAAGTTTGTATGAAGCGCAAATATGTCATGTTGAGTATCATGATCTCTGGTCCAAAGCAACCCGGCAATGATATTTATGTATACTTGTCACCGCTGATTGATGATTTGAAACTGTTATGGGCTGATGGTATTAGGGTGTATGATTCTTATAAAATGGAATATTTTCAACTGCATGCAGTGCTTCTATTCACTATAAATGACTTCCCAGCATATGGAAATTTGTCTGGATATAGTGTTAAAGGGCATAAAGCATGTCCAATTTGCGAACAACAGACGTCATATTGTCAATTGCATCATGGGAGGAAAACAGTGTACATGGGTCATCGAAAGTTTTTGCCTATGGATCACCCTTATAGAAGACTAAAAAAGGCATTCAATGGCTCACAAGAATTTGATGCTGCTCCAAAACCATTATCCCCAGATTTGTATTTTGAGAGGGTGAAAAACCTTGATGTGACATTGGGAAAGACACAGAAATCTGGTAATGATAGACATATTTGGAAGAAAAGATCAATATTTTTTGAGCTACCATATTGGAGGTATCATGAAGTCAAACATAATATTGATGTCATGCACGTGGAGAAGAATATCTGTGATTCTTTGATCGGAACATTGCTAGAAATTAAAGGAAAGACAAAAGATGGGTTCAATGAAAGGTTAGACCTACTATCAATGGGAATACGTTTGGAGTTAGCTCCCACTCCTAAAGGAAGACGAACATTTCTTCCCCCGGCTTGTCATACATTATCAAAGAGGGAGAAAAGTAGCTTCTGTCAGTGTCTTCATGATATCAAAGTGCCTCAAGGTTATTCTTCAAATGTAAAATTTTTTGTCTCATTGAAAGACTTGAAGTTGATAGGTATGAAATCACATGATTGTCACGTCATGATTCAACAAATTCTACCAGTTGCACTGCATGGAATATTGCCCATCCGTGTTAGAAAGACTATAATGAGGTTGTGTTATTTTTTCAATTCAATTTGTAACAAGGCGATTGATGTGAATGCTTTGAACATTTTGGAAAAGGATGCAGTTTTTATACTTTTTCATTTGGAAATGTATTTTCCTCCAACTTTTTTTGATATGATGGTGCATTTAATGATTCATCTGGTTAGAGAAATAAAGCTTGGTGGACCTGTATATCTTCGTTGGATGTATCCTTTTGAAAGGTATATGAAAATATTAAAGGGATATGTTAAAAATCCATATCGAACTGAAGCCTCCATTATTGAAAAGTATATTTCTGAGGAGGTAGCAGAGTTTTGTACGAGCTACTTGGCTACGGCGCAACACATAGGTTTGCCTCCATCTCGCCATGAACGGGTTAATAATGAGGGAAAGGGGATTCGTGGCTTGAAAGTAAAATCACTGTCAGCTGAACATATGAAGAAGTTAGAATCATACATCTTGAATAACATAGCTGATGTTCAACCGTATATCACATTGCATATTAATGAGTTGAAACAATGTCATACAAAGAAGAAAGAATTGTGGATTTTGAATGAGCACAACAAAACTTTTTTGCCATGGTTTAAAAAAACCTTGCTTGGTAGATCAGATGTATCAGAGACATTAAAATGGATAGTGGGTGGTCCATCTTTAAATGTGATAACATGGTCCGCTTATGACATTAATGGCTATAAATTTCATACGAAAGCTCAGGACAACAGAAGTGCAGTTCAGAATAGTGGTGTATTGGTGTTTGCAGAAGCAATGCATTTTTCGAGTGTTAAGGACAGAAACCCAATTTCGGCATCAAGTGCATATTATGGAGTGATTGAAGACATATGGGAGGCTGATTACTTTAAAATTAAAGTTCCTGTTTTTAACTGTAAATGGTTTATCGGTAACAACAGTGTCAGACACGATGAATTTGGAATGAAACTTATTAATCGGAATAGATTGGAAGACACAGCTGATTCTTTTATAATGGCAACACATGCCAAACAAATTTTCTATGTAGTAGATCAATCAGATATGCAGTGGGCTGTTGTTTTACAAGGGAAAAAACAATATTTTGGTGAGGATGAATTTGATGAAGATGCTGATTTATGTGAGATCCCTACTTCCATGGAAAGATTAACAGAACATAATGATGAGTATGTTGAAGACATGGTTTGTGCCATAAGGAACGATCACGACGAAGGAATTTGGGAAAACAATCCAACTGTACATTCCTAAAATTACAGGTAACACATGTTTATTTATTGTTTACATTTAGTTTTTTCATATAATGTTAGATATTGTAAATTTTTTACTTATTAAAACACGTATCAAACTAAAACGATAAAACAATAAAAACCGTAAAGAGGAGAAGTCCTGGGCGCACCGGCTGGCCGGTGGTGGATCAACGGTTGGCCGGTGGTGAGCCAGCGGCCGTCCGGTGGTCCAGACAGAGAGGAAGGCTCTCTGTCTGGTCCACCAGCCGACCGGTGGTGATCCAGCGGCCGGCCGGTGGTGATCCAGTGGCCAGCCGGTGGTCCAGACAGAGAGGAAGGCTCTCTGTCTGGTCCACCGGCCGACCGGTGGTGATCCAGCGGCCGGCCGGTGGTCCAGACAGAGAGGAAGGCTCTCTATCTGGTCCACCGGCCGGCTGGTGTTGATCCAGCGGCCGACCGGTGGTCCAGACAGAGCAAGGCTCTGGTCCACCGGCCGGCCGGTGGTCCAGACAGGAAGGCTCTGTCTGGTCCACCGGTCGGCCGGTGGTGAGCCAGCGGCCGGCCGGTGGCACCAGGTAGTGGGCAAGTCTACTGCCTGGGTCCTCCGGTAGGCCGGTGAGCTCACACCGGCTGACCGGTGGACTCAGTGAGTCCACTTTTCAGCTTTCTTGGGCCAACTCCTTGGCAAACTTTTGCTTGTGTTTACCATGATTATCATTGTTTAACATGCTTACCATATTACCAATGTTTACTATTATGTAATTTAGTACACTTTTCTATATTCTGATTAAGTAGTACTACAATATTTGAATTTGTATATTTGTGAACTAATGTTTGTTTTTTAGATTTGAAGGAAAATGACAGATCAATCACTTGATCAGCCACATGATTCTGGAGATGAGCATATTGGTCATACATCTGGGGAGGAACATTCAAATGCTCCTATTACGAAAAAGAGTTCAAAGGTTGGTAAGCGTGGGTGCACACGTTTACCAAAATTATCACTTGCTTGTACAAAGGAGGAGAGGATAGTCGTGGAGTTTGATGATGATGATCTTCCTAGAGGTCCAAATGCTAAAGATTTTAAGGGTTTTGTAGCAACTCAGGCTAAGAGAAAAGTAAGCATTCTCTATGATGATTGGAGAAGTGTGGATAAGGCGATAATTTCTCAGCTGTGGGAGACCATTTTGGTAAGATCTTTTGCTATTGTTTGACTGTTCTTTAAATGTTTCTAGTATATATAATATTTTTAACCTCTTTTTTATCAGATGACATTTGATATTCCTGACACTGGAGGAGTCAGGAAGAAATGCTTATCGTTGGCTGCTAGGAGATGGAGGGATTTCAAATCAACCCTCTCATCTGATTTCATTTATGGTCATAGGAGTCGTGAGAATCCATGTCGTATATATCCTTTTATATATGAAGACACATGGAGACAATTTTTTGAAAGTAGAAGAAAAGAATCATTTTTTGTAAGGGCAATGTAAACTTTTATAAGCTTTCTCATATGAATGATCTTATTATTGTTTTGTTAATGATTACTTATTCTTAATTTACAGCAAACAAGGAAAGCTCATCAAGAAATCCAAATCTAAAAATGTATACCCTCATAGTTTATCTCGGGGAGGATATGCATTATTGGAAGAAAAAATGATGGCAGAAAAATTTCAACAACTAAGAGTTGAGTCTTCAAGCTCTGGAGAGGTGGCCCCTCCATCCCCTCCATCTAGACATGAGAAATGGAAAAGAGCTCGGAAGGGCAAAAAAGGACAATATCTTTCGGAAGAATCGAGACTCGTAGTTGAGAGGATTGTAAGATATCTATTTTATTTATTTAAGTTTACTATTCTAGTCATATATTTCCAATCATTATAGAAATGTTCAATTAATTATTACAGGACTCTCTTGAGGAGCAGAGTTCACAGGGGACATTTACACCATCTGGGAGGGAAGATATTTTATCTGTGGCATTGGGAAAGCCCGAACATCCTGGCCATGTAAGAGGATATCCGGCAGGTGTATCGGTAAGAAAAGTGTTTCCACGTTCCTCAACTTCTAACTTTGAGGGAGTTTATAAAAAAAATAGAATCCTTGGAGGCTGAAGTCCATAATATTAATGCGAAAATGGAGGACAAGATTAGAGCATCGGTGCAGTTTATGTTTGCAGACTTGCAAAGACAATTTCAGGGTGCAGCTCCCACTCCACCTCTCCCAGTAGCTCCCACTCCCCCACCTCAGCCTGCGGACCCCATTTTTGATCCTCCTCCTCCGCCGCAGCTACCTACTTATTGTGAGTTGTATGTTGATGATCCTCAACATCATATAGTTGCATATGGGATGGTATATTGTATAGGAGATACAGTTCATCATCAACAGTTAGAGGTAGAGAATCAGAGGGTCACTGTATAGGATATTATAGATAGGTCAGCTCGGATACCATTACCTACAGATGAGGTGACGACAGTTGGACATAGTATCGGCCATTTTTTACTTTGGCCATCCAGACTTCTTCGACTCATTACCATAGAGGTATGGATGTTATATCTTTTATTTTATATTTTTATTAATGTTTTATCATTTGGAAACTAATATATTTTTCAATTTATTTTTACAGGAATACTTCAAAGGTAAAGAAATACTGTATAGACAACAACAAAGACAGATAGCTATGACATCAGATGAAGATACTAGCAGTCTTGACAAATTGTCAAGATATTCAAATTTTTTGTTGGATCATTATGACTTTACAATGGAAGCTCATGTCTGTGGACGTGAACTAAGTGTGGGGATTATGAAAACTGATATCATGGAGTTTGTCACTAGAGATAAGTTGGGCATCAACGTGGTGCAAATTTTTATCATGTAAGTCTTAACACCTTTTCCTTGCGTTATATTTATTAAAAATGTATACTTATGTCTGCTTTGTATTAGGTATCTGTATAAAATTTGTGAGAGGAATGAGCTGACAGATGTATATGGATTCATGGACCCACAATTGATTTCCCCTGAAGGATGTGCATTGGATGAGGAACAAAGAATGCTTTATATTGCTGATAGATTTGAAAAGAATGTAATCACACAGTGTTGGATGATGCCTTTTTGTGAGAGGTATGAAACACATCCCTCTCAAAGAGTTAATTATCTTTTAACATAAAAAACCACTAACGTTAAATTTCCTTTTATCAGGGATCATTGGATGTTAGGGGTTTTTTTCCCTAGGGAGAAAACACTTTATTGGATATGCTCTCTCCATGATGATGTGCGAGAAAGTTTTAAGAATATATTGGAAACGTAAGTTTCAATTTCACAATAGTTTTATATATTATAATGAATTTTAAATTTACCCCATTCGTATTATTTTCTAACAGGGCATGGGTCCACTTTCGAAAAAGCGCAAAGAAAAGGAATTTCAAGATCAAATATGTACATGCGAAGGTAAATATCCATTTATAATTTGTACATTTTGATTTATTACATAAAAATAATATATTGAATTTACACTCATTCAAACAGAAATTTCATGAGCAACAAGGCATCATCGAATGTGGATATTACATGTTAAGATTTATGTATGAAATAATAACAACTGGGACAGTTCTGAGTTTTGACCTGGTAAGATTTCCTCTTTCTCATAATATTTCAATTTGATTTATTCATTATACACGTTGACTACTATCCTTTTCCTTTGTAGCTTTTTGATGACCCTCAACCCTTTACTGCTGAAGATATCAAACACTTACAAGTGGAGTGGTCAAATTATTTTACAGGTTTGATTGACTTTTAGTTGTTTGTAATGTAAAATGTAATTTTGAATATTGTCAATGTAATTGTGTATTTCGTAGTCGTTTAGGTTGGATTTATTTTTTTTTTGAAGTTGAGAGTGTAAGTTTTGAATTTTATATAAGTGAATGTTTAATTTTTCTCTACTTCTTGTTTTGTTCTACTGTTGATGGTTTTTCTGGTCTGGATTTTGGTATGGGGGGAGAGGTTCCAAGGGGGTGGGTGGGTGTTTGGGGGGGTGTCCAAGGGGTATGGGAGGGGTGTCCAAGGTGTGTTTGGGGCTGTCCTAGGGTTCGGGGGGGGGGGGGGGTGTAAATGAGGGTGGGGGGTTTCCAAGGGGTAGGGGGTGTCCAAGGGATATGGGAGGGGTGTCCAAGGTGTGTTTGGGGCTGTCCAAGGAGTCGGTTGGGTGTAAATGAGGGTGGGGGGGGGGGGCTGTCCAAGGGGTGGGGGGTGTCCAAGTGGTGGGGGGTGTCCAAGGGATATAGGAGGGGTGTCCAATGGGTGTTTGGGGCTGTCCAAGGGGATGGGGGGGTTTCCAAGGGGTCCGGGGGGGGGGGGGTTCCAAGGGGTCGGGGGGGTGTCCAGGGGGTGGGGGGGGGGGGGGGTTGTCCAAGGGGTGGGGGGGTGTCCAAGGGGTGGGGGGGGGGGTCCAAGGGATATGGGAGGGGTGTCCAAGGGGTGTTTGGGGCTGTCCTAGTGTTCAGGGGGTGTAAATGAGGGTGGGGGCTGTCGAAGGGGTGGGGGTGTCCAAGGGGTGGGGGTGTCCAAGGGATATGGGAGTGGTGTCCAAGGTGTCTGGGAGTTCTGTCCAAGGGGTCGGTTGGGTGTAAATGAGGGTGGGGGCTGTCCAAGGGGTGGGGGGGTGTCCAAGGGGTGGGCGGTTTCCAAGGGATATGGGAGGGGTGTCCAAGGTGTGTTTAGGGCTGTCCTAGGGGTCGGGGGGGGGGGGGGTGTCCAGGGGTCGGGGGGGTGTCCAAGGGGTCTGGGAGGGCTGTCAAGGTGTGGGGGGGTGTCCAATGGGTGTTTGAGGCTGTACTAGGGGTCTTGGGGGTGTAAATGAGGGTGGGGGGGCTGTCCAAGGGGTGGGGGTGTCCAAGGGGTGGGGGTGTCCAAGGGAGATGGGAGGGGTGTCCAATGGGTGTTTGAGGCTGTACTAGGGGTCGTGGGGGTGTAAATGAGGGTGGGGGGCTGTCCAAGGGTTGTGGTGGGGCTCCAATGTGGTGGGGGAGGGCTGGCCAGGTTGTTAGGTGGGTATAGATGAGGGTGGGGTTCATTTGGGGCTTGGGGGAGGGCTGGCATGGTTATTTTTGTTTGGTTTCTGGTTGCTTTTTGGTGAGAGCAGTGCAATTATTTTAAAAAAAATATCGCTTTCACATCGGTTATTTTATAACCGACGTGGTAAATAAATCGGTAGGGGTTTATCACGTTGGTTTTTTCGAGAACCGACGTGATAAACCATTCTCGGGCCTTTTATCACGTCAGTTCTTAATATAACCGATGTGCTAAAAGGCCTGGGAATCAATTTACCATGTCGGTTATTGGATAACCGACGTGCTAAAACGTTTCCCAGGCCTTTTTATCACGTCGGTTATTTAAGAAACCGACGTGATAATAGGCCCGGGGAAGGGTTAATCACGTCGGTTATGTCATAACCGACGTGATAAATGATATCCCAGGCGTTTTATCACGTCGGTTTAGAAAATAACCGACGTGATAACCCCCCCCCCCCACGCATATTTATCACGTCGGTTATTAATGAACCGATGTTATAAACACTGTGATGTTAGGGATGTTACGTCGGGTTTTAAATAACCGACGTAAAAACGTTATTTATAACATCGTCCGTATTAACGTCGCCTAAAAACCGACGTAAATAATGAAAAATAACCGACGTAAAAAATGTTTTCTGCACTAGTGCTTGATGAGATGATCTAGGTTTTCTAGCTTGTGCAGACCCTCTATCGATTACATTGTTCTGCCTCATAAAGAAACTATTGGATATAGTGTTACAAGAAAATTAAAAAGCTATCTTGAATGTGCTTCATGAGTTCTCGAGTTAGATGTCACTTAGGTAACTTGGTTTTCCATAAACCCTTCCCCAGAGGTGGGAGACTAGTATGAGTTTGTCATTTGAATGTCCATCTTGAATGAGACACCTTCGAAATGGTGTTCATAATTGTGAGAATCATCTACGTTTATGTGAGGTTTCAGAAGAGACCTATGTTAGTGATGTTTAATGTGAATCTGGATGTGCAATGGAAAGAAACAATATCCGTACTGAGTATTGATGTCAAGACGTGATCCCAAAAAATGCATGTGAATCAGTGATGCCTGAAGAGGATAGTATTGAGGTGTGGTGGATGAGTTTCTATAACTCATTTTGTTGTGGTTTTTGATTTACTAATGTACCAACGAAATCCAGGGTAATGGTGAATTTTTGGAAATGGGAAATAATGGGTTCCAAACTGTATGATCTCATATTGACTTCGAGTGTGTTTCGAGGTATGACATGTGTCTTCATATAACAATTTAATTTTACACACATAGTATTGAGACACTATTCTTAGAGTGTATTCCATATTTGAGATCCAATGATACTAGTGTATAATTTCATCTTAGCCCCTGTGTTGGTGGATCCTACAAAGAAGATCAGTTATTACACTCTTCGACCAATAGTGCGACCTCATATTTTGAGGGGATAGAGCCTCACATAGAATATTTTCGTAGTGGAAGTGAGACCCTATAATGATTTCCCCATTATGTAATTTTTCCCTACCATCCATAGTTAGAGGATTTTTATGGGTACGAGTGATAGTCCATCTAGTTTTTTGGGATGTTGTTTTCCTCCTTTGATATTAAGTGATCCCCAGGCAGTGCAGGGTTCGATCGTTCATAGGAGGTTAAAACTTTTTTTTATCTACTATCTTAAATAAAAGATGAGTAAAAGATGCTATGATATTTCAGTTCTCTGATGTTGTATGATTAGGTGTATTTCCTTATTTAGGATTTTATAAGTTGGCCTTCAATCGATAGGATAATGTTTTCATGGAATTGTATCAATGATGGAAATATATTTATGCTTGTATATTGGATGACCCCTAGTAGATGCAAGAGATAATGGTAATGTTGGAGGAGTTTTCAAATAGGGGAATCACATGACCCAATGTTTTTCCTTATCAATACTTGTGTTAATTTCCCAGAGGAAGACGATTTATTTAGGTTGAGTGTGGATTGAAGTCACCTACACTAGATGGAATGAGAAAAATTGTCCACTCTTGAGAAGCAATTACCTATTCAACCAGCTTTTTTGGGAAAAGTGATTCTCAAATTTTTACCTTGAGACATCGAATCACTTTCTCTAGTTTTCTATTAAGATATAACAGAAGTGGATTTCCAAAGCCACTAATACTGATTTGAGTTAGTATTTATAACATTTGGAATGTTGTATGCCATATAATAATTTTGAGGCTTATGGACTGGAATGTTAACCCTTCTTGGTTTAGTGAATGATTGTCTTTATCGATGGAATCCATGTGTGCTTATTTTTGAGTTGTAACATGTGCAACACATGAGGATGATTTAGTTTACCTCCAGTAAATTGTGGGTACCCCATGATTCTTCTTAGATCTAGGGAGGTACAACTTTCGGATATATATTGTTAGGTGTAACATTATAAAATATCCACTGGATACATTCCTAATATATTCCCTAAATGAGGGAATCAAATAATCATTTTTTAGGGATGGTGGTTTTTCTAGTCATGATCTGAGAGGAGGTATAAAGGGTGTTATTTTCTATTAGGTGGACATTTGGTGTAGTTGAGAATGTATTATGAAAACTTTGAATTAGTTAGGCATCCAAGGAAGTTGAAAAAATTATTCAACCTAAACTCTTGTTGACTCACCTATTTGATGATGATGATCAATATAGATTTGTGGAGAGTTCTTAAAACTTCTGGGTGTAGGAGGTAATTTAGATTCAGGTAATTACCTTATCGATCATTAAATATTGTGATTATTAATTCATGGAATGATCAAATGGAGGACAAATAAATCATTTGAGGACTAATATTTAGTTATAAATAGTGTTTCACCCTAGAAAAATGCCTAGGTGAAAGTGGACCTTTGATAGTCTGTAGAACATGCTTCAGGTTTTCATGTTAGATTTTGAGCCCCAACTGGGATGATCATCTACTATTAGAGGGGTTTGTGTATCATGATGATTACCAATCCACCAATTGAGTATCACATTTTTAAGGCCGTGAAAGAGGAGCCTTCTAGGAAACATTTATATTGATCATCAACAATGGATAACAGGGCTTGGGTACTAGTTTTATAGTTAGTGAAGATTGCAAGGGGTGTAGTTTATATCGGGGAGGACGAGGACTGCCCGGTAAACAACAGATGTCTTCACTGGGCTGATAATGGAGGCCTATGTAATGGAAAATTTAGAGAGTATTATCCTGGTAAATGGGATATAAATGGGTATCTTAAGACATTTATTTTCATAATGCTATATTAGGTTTGTGAGGTGGGGTTCGATATAACCGCATGAACACAATAATTTTTGTTTCATTTGGTTATTCACATATCATAGCTGAGGAGGTATGTGGATGAATTGTGGTATGAGATCGACCAAGTTTAGATGGGATAATAGAGTGGTGTTTTCTTTTTAAAGGATTTAGTGGTGTTGAATATTGGTGGGGAAAAAAGTTCATCGAGAAATGTTTTCCTTAGGTGCATTTTTGTTGAAAGCACATGAAACTATATGGAGAGCTCAAGGGAGTGTGAGACCCAATTTTGGTGTTGATTATCTAATTACTTTCATAGTTTATACGTTTTAGGGATGAAAATCCTTGAATGAGGCACAAATTTACTGTCTTAGGATTTTCTCTATAGTAATATGTAATATTTCTAGGTATATTTCTAGAACTAAGTGCTGAGATTTTATCAGAATACGAGGCCTAGTGAGTCCAATATTAATTTTTAAAAATATTAATACCATAAAAATGTAGTTTTCAGTAAACTCTAAAAAATTATAATTCTTGTATTATATTAGAAATCTAATACCACCATGGAGTTCATAATTCTCGTTTTAAACTAGTCATGATATAATCTTTTTGGGTGTCATACGTTTGGGAAAAATGTTATCTCAAATGAAAAAAATTAAAATAAATAAATTGTACTAAGTTATATCTTTATTTAATTAACATAATGAACATTATTTTACCTTTAAATATTCCATTATAACCCACTCACTGAGTTGGCCACATAAATTTGATAATTGAGAGGAGAGTGTGGAGGTGTGTTGGCAGACATTGAGATCATTGATTGGTGATTGGAGTACTATAAGGATAACCAATGATTACACATCATGGGGATTTTGTTTATGATTGTGATGTATCATCATTATTCAAAATATCTTGTTCCAAGTTGATATAGAATGTTTTTATGTGTATTTATCCACATTTTATTATTCCTATGATGAACCTGAATCAATCATCTAATTAATTGATTCACAGATCTAGCGTATTGCAAGAACATGTAAGATTTATTTGAATTTGGGGGATTTATATTATTGATTATTATTTGTATCTTCATTAAACATTGTAAAAGAAACTAATTATGTCTAAAATAAAAATTGAAAAAGGATTATTATTCATGTTTTTATTTTTTTCATTTCTTCCCATATTATTCGTGCATTTCATGCAATTCCTTTGGCCTATGGCAAGATGAATAGCTGGAAATTAACCACTAGACAATGATTTATTGGCATAATGTATTTATTGCATATATCTAGGATTTAATTAATGAATATATTGTGCAATAATGAGGGATAAGGTGTCTACGATCATGGTTTAGGCAAGTGGCATAGATGAGGCATAACATCGAGTTTTTTTAGTACACCAGATATGGCCAAAATCTATCCCGCAATTGATCCAGACTCGCATGGATCAAGATTTTTGTTCATCAACATGCCTATAACTAGATCAATTATAACTAATAGGTGCAGAGGAATATATATGATGAAATACAATAGGTTCTATGAACAAAAATTCCAATGAGAGTGTAGTCCTACGAACCCACACCATGTACTAATTTTTTCTGTTATGTTTGGGTTTCCGTGCAGAGATAAGTATCACATGCCATTTGACTTGGTTCACAATCTATATGACCCTTAGATGACCAAATTAGCATCTTATGGGTGTACATGCTCTAGTGGCCATGTGGTTCTACACACCGTGTGTTCCAAGTCACACAACTTGTAACACATAGTGGACATATCAGTGTGTACATGGATTATATGCCAAGGTGACCATGTTAACTCAAAAATCATGTAATTGAGAAGTACTCGGGAAGATACATAATCTTAAACACAATGAAGTACATGGGTGTGGCCATGTTTACACAAGAATGGGCAGAACTACACAATGATTATCAGGATGACATGTACACACCGTGTAATTCAAGTGACACTCATTATATTGAGGAAAAGTGAAGTTTTTGTGATAAAGAGACATGGGTAGTGAAAAAATTAGCGAGTCACAACCTGTACTCCTAGAGACTCACCAAGCTAAACTTGGAGGACATACATGAACCCTATTTCTTATCAGATTGGACTTTTTTTGAGATTGAGCAAGCTTCCATGGACCATTTTCAGTTGGGGGTGTTCCCATAGACATTTTTATATTAGGGTTTTTTTGTAATATGCTATTATTGTCATAGAGGTTGATCCATATTTATATTCAAAATGACCAATTTTGTATGAGTGAGTTCACTTATTTTGAAGTGAGTTGTCTTAGTTTACATCTACTACTAACTCAAAAACTTGGAGAATGTATCCTTCCAAGGGGCCTGAATCCATCCTCATTTCCATCATGTTTCTTTAGATTGGATTTTTTGTATTGCAATTGCCTATATTTAAATGTGAGTTGATCCCCTATCTTGGGGGATGTTTCCAATAGGGAATGGTGTCCCCAGTGAGTCATGAGTTTTGACCCCCAACTTGTGTACTGAGATCTGATCATTCCTAAGAGGAGTTTTATGATTTAGTGTGTTTCTTGAATAAACCCTGTCAATATTCTTTTTCTTTATGTTTACTATTACTGTCATGCATGAAATATGTGATGAGTGTCGAAAGTGGAGGTATAGATTATAGAGTGTGTTTTAGTAGATGTGTGTTGTATGGAACCTTTGAGTCAAAATCCTAGGATTTCTTTGTTGATGCGACGTTTCCCTAAGATAGCCTGGCTACAACAATTATATATGGAGGTTTTATTATATATCTCCCATTTTGATTGAAATATCATATAATGATATGAATACTATGATGATTGATGTTTATTGATTTTGGTGTATCCTACTCTAAATTTTTTTAGTTACCCTTGAATGGGATATGACCAAACATTTATTTTCTTATGAAGTTGAAATGCTTTTAAACAGTTTCATTGTAGAACAAGGAGTAGGTGGAGCTTAGTTGTTCTATACAGACTGTGGTGTAAACGAGTGTTTCATTTGATTTCATCCCCCATCTTTTGAGTAAGGAAGACATGATTTCCAGTTTTTGGTGGGATTATATTTATCCCCTTTTTATTATTTTTAGTAGTTTATTTAATACTATTATTTTTGTATTATAGATTAATGCATGATTTTTTATCATTTATTTTACATTTCAGTATTTTATGTTATTGGAGATGTGTGCATGTATTCAATTACTTGAGGAAAATGAATCCCATGTGTGTGATATGAATTCTTGGAACTAGTATCCTACCCCTAGACAATTTAAGGTGAGATTGGGGTTGTTATGTATTGGGACCTGTTATGTGGGTTCATGACAATATATATCCATTAAGGTGGATTTTTAGATATTTTGGAATTTGTTAATTAAAAAATTTAAAACGTTATAGAGTAGAAAAACTGTGTGGTATTCATAAAGTAAGGCTTTGGTAGAGTTTAAAGATTACTTGAGAAGAATTTATATATAATTGGAGTAAATGAAGGATTATCATGCATTTCAAATACAATCTTGTAGAAATAATATTGTCTCATTGAAGGGATTTTTTCTTACTCAATGATTTTCATGAACATAGGTGATATTTTTCCTAGATATAAAAGGGTTGCACCATGTATTGGTTTTCCCCATGAATTGGACACCAATTTCATCAATAAGGAGTAAGTAATATATTTAGAAGATATAAGGTTTTTTTCATATAATACATACTTGAACATATTTATTACATGAAGGAACTAATGATTCAAATTATTTCATGAAAAACATATTTTATATAAGTAGGGTTTATGTGAATAAGCTTTATATGATCATAATTTTCTACTAATAGAGATACATAGACCTTAATATTATTACCCCAAACCTCTTTCATAAAGTAGAATTCATCATTTTAGATAGATGAAATGATTCCCAATAAACTAATTATGGTGTAAGTAGTATTAATTTGGTACATACGAGGAATCTTTTGAATGTACAATGAGTAAAATTCTATTAAGATATTATTGTCTTCATAAAATGTGATTGATTGTGAACCATGGGGGATAGTGAATCTTCATTGAGAATTGAAAAATATAATTGAAATTGACTGAGGTAGTGATTAGTTATCCAAATGAGACTTATAGTGAACCGTGAGGTGCATTGAACCTTCTCCGAACATTGTAAACAATAATTGAACTTGGTGATTATAGTACATGGACATATCATTGTTTTATGATTATTTTAATAACACAATATGTGAGAACCTTGTAATCATTTCTTGTGTCCTGATTTAATTTCCTTATAACATCTTTTTTATTATTTGTGAGATATGTGTTGCTTCTAAAAAATGGAAAAATATCATTGGAAGGTATCATTTTGTGGAATTAATATACCATAATTCACATCATATAAGAGAATTTATTTTTGTTGGGGATATTAGTTCTCCAACGTGTTTTGTGTTTTGATTCCAACAAAAGATTTTTTTATTTATTTTACCAAGGAATATAATTAAACTGAGTGACATGTCATTAAATTATTATATTAGAGTTAATCAATGCTTTTTTATATTTATTTCACAATTCATAGTGGTTTTCAAAAATATTACAAGTGAAAAATCATAAATTAATGTTAAGTTATTCCTGTATAAGCAGGAAAATTCATATATTACTCTTACATGGAAGATTTTTCATAGATATATATCTTATATAGATACTGGTTAAGTATTAATAAGTTATATAATGTATAGCTTATTTATGTTTATAATAAACTATCAAATTGAAATATTTTATGTAGCATGAGTATATCCAATTATGCTCTATTTAGGAGTCAATATATTCTTATTTTATTAATTTTATTCAGTGTATATTATCTTACACAACTAGTTGTGTTCAAATATTAATTTTATATAAAGTATTTAACTATAATTTTGTGAGAAAGAAAACTCATATATTCATACATAGAATTATGAATTATGAATTTATTCTCACATGAATTATTTAATTTAAGTATTACATTAGATGAAAAATTGAACTATGACTCTTTATACACGAATTTATTATAATTGTATTTGGATATTTCAGTTATTCATTTAAATGATCATTATTTAGTCCACTTTGAAATGGTTTGTTAACAAATAGCATTTTAAGATAATCTTGAACATGTTTATGTTGGGTCATATATATATAATACTAAAGCTATATGTATGTGAACAAAAGTTACTTATTTTCAAAATAATATTTATTGTTTTTTTACCTAGTTATATATTAATAATTTATTAAATAATCCATCACTACAATGAAGAAAAAATACATTCCTTTGAATAATTATACAAAATTCATCCCCACATTGCTTATATTCAAAGATTAGTGATATTAATTACTAATGGTATTCATCGAATTTATATTATATTTATTTTTCATGAATTATGAATGAACGGAGGAAATAAAGATGTTGGAGTAAATTATTTTTCTCCAATGTGTTCTTGAAGGTTGTTATATAAGTTTGGATATCCTTATAGGTGAAACACTATGAAAATAAAGTTTCATATAGGTGATTCATATTCAATAAATTATTGTTCAATTAATTTTTTATCAAGATAGTTCCAGACATAATCTTATTTCAATATTTTTTATGTTTTCACTTCTTGTATTAAGTGTTGTTATAACGATAATGTTGAGGTCCTATTTTGAAAATCAAAATAAAATATCCTATTGTTTTAATGACTATGTTCCGGTTTCTTGAACTCAAATGTGATGTTACCTAGGGAACATATCATAATAAAATCACAAAACCAATATTGGGTGTTGATTGAGGGGAGTATGATATCATGTTTGAGACCCCAAACCACTGTAAAAATCATGGTGTGTTGTATCATTTATTTATCTTTATATAATGCTATAAACTTATTTTAAAAGTGGTTCATATCAAAATAAATATTTACAAATGAATTTAATTTTGTAATTTGTGATATTAAAAAAATATAATCTGACCCCCCAATTCAGAGTCATTATAGTTAATATAACATGGATAAAACATTTTATCAGATAATTGTTTTTAATTTCTTTATATTGGTTGGTTAATGTTTAAATATTTGTGTTTTGGTTTTATAGTTTAATCTCATAGAAGGCGTCTATGTGAGGAGAAAATATTATATCAATAGTGAAACATAAGGTTACTGTAAAAAAATGATCATAAAATATCTTAAAATTTTAGGTTTATGTTTCTAAATGAAGGTAGTAAAACCATACTAATTTTTTACTAATGCACATAAGATCAAGAGTGTTAAACAAGATGCTGAATATGATTTAAATTCATGAGATGTGAATTAATATTTTTATTTGATCCAAATTAATTTAGTAGATTTTATTAATTTTTTACAACATATAAAATTATTTAGATCATTTAAGATGGTTAAGAATGAAAACAATTCCATAAATATGACGTAAACACATACAAACTAAAATTTGGTAATTTTATAATGCTTAAAAAAGAGACTATTACCAAAATTAATGGTAGAATTACTAAAATTATTAATAATTTATTTTTATTGGGAGATTCTACACTATAAATTAGTTGATATTTTATTGGATTCATGGGGTTTATGGGTAGATAAAGTGTCACATGAGTTGTAAAAATTTTATTTACTCTTATAAAATATTTTAAAAATAAAAACTAAATTGGTGCAATAATGGTGTATAAGGTCAAAATTAAGGTCAATGTATATTATTACAAATTAATCAGAAACACTAGTGTTTCTCTTAAAACTACTATTTCAATGGATTAAAACATTAATCTTTTTTTAATTCAACTAATGATCGATATTTTAGTAGTTCAAATTATGAAAATGAGCCAGCACAAATTGTATTGAGATTAAATAAGTTTAATTTTAAATACAATGATTTCAATATATCCTTCAAGGACCAGAAAAATATTGTTGTAAATTTAAAATACATAATTTTTTATGTGTGAAAAAATTTATGAAATATTTGATTTTGTTTCTATAAATGTATTGAGGGAATGAAACCACATTGAATATCAGACTATATAATTAAAGTTAAAATGAAATGAAATAATCACAGAGTTCTTCAAAAGAATATCTTAATATTTTTAATCCAGGATCTATGTTTTTTAACCAAATAATCTATATAATATGAATTTTAAGGGTTATAATGAAGCAGGGAGTAATTTTTTCACATATTACATGATATTATTATTTTTCTTTTGATGTAATTAATGAATTTTTACCCTAAATTAGGTTAGGTATTATTATTTAACAAAGGTAAATAAATTTATTATAAAATATTACGACTGTGTTGTTATTGAAATGAATACATTTTCTAATAAAATTTTAGTTTTTAAATATAAATTTAATAAATATGAATTATCTTATGTTATGCATCATAGTTCAAAAAATGATTTATTATATAAGATTTCAACTTTAAATATAGTTGTTATTATGTTTACTCATTGGGAAGAGTACCACAAAAAATTATTTGGTAGTAAAGTTATGATAAAAATAAAAAATTTGATTTGAAGAAATAGTCAAAATCCAAAGCATCTTAGGAATTATGTTTTTCTTACTTTTAGAAGTAAAAAATTCCATTGTTATTTTTTCAATGAAAAATCACTCCCATTTTATCTAATAATTATAGTTTAATAAATCCTAAATTATTTGATGTTATGCATTCATTCATTTTTAAAGGCATATCTTATTTTAGTCCTATATTTCTTTCTATGGGAAACATATTTGGTTTTAAAAATATCTAATTAATAATATAGATATAACCAAAATTAAATGATAAATGAATAACATGTTTATAATTTATATAGGGAACGAATTATTAAAAAAACTGTGGAATGTGGAATATGGAAAATGACTATTTATGACATATTAGTATAGGTTTTTTGAATTTATAGTCTTTATTAAATATTGATGGTGGTCATGTCACTTTTATAGATTATTGAAATAGAAAAATAATTGGTGATGTATTATATATAAATCAATAATATGTTCTCCTAAATGAGGTTTTAAACGTTCAGGTTTAAATAAAAATTCTATAAGTATTTATAAACTCAATGATGATGTGTTTTTTGATTTTCTAATAAGGTTTTATATATTTATAAATAAAAATCCCTTAGATTCTAATCACATAGAATTGGAAATATCTAAAACATATATATTTATTATTTTTTAGATAGAACACAATTTTTGTAATACTAACATCAGTGAATCCTTCATTTAGAATAGAAACTATATAAATTGTAATGTATATTCTTTGTGGGAGTTATTTAATAATAATTTGATTTCAGATTTTCATAAATTCATATTTTATGAAAAGTGGTAACATAATGTATATAAAATAACAATGTATTATAAATATATTATAAAATCAGTATAAAAGGTTTTCACTTCTATACCATTATATGATTATCTTTTTTTGGGGCTTCTAGAACAGCATTTATAGGTGGATAGTTTTTTTGGGTTCTTGGTTTTCACGATTTACTTGGGTTTCATTTTTTTTCATAAAAGTCAATATTATATGTTTTTATATATTTCTAGATTTTTTTACTCATAATTGTATAAAATTTTTATCATTAATAATTAACCATATAATAGTGTTTGGGAATAATTATTTTAACTAATTTTTATTAAATGCCTCCATCAATTTTTTTTACCAATAGAACACATTAACATAATAGTTTTTTTGAAATGATAAATGAGACTTTATAATAATATTTTGGAATAATGTATTAAAAATATATCTTACCTAATAACATTTGTGGAGAAAATATTAGCACAACTTTCTATATCGTAAACCTAGTTAATAAAATAATAATTTTATATAAAACACTTTATGGGTTGGGAAATGGGAGAAACCAAAAAAATATAGATACTTTTTTTGGAAGAAAGGTTCATATCATATATATTAAGGATAATCTTTGTAAATTTGATCCAATTACTAATGAAGGAATATTTCTTGATTATTCTACTTCTTTTAAGGATTAAAGAGAATCTAATACAGTTAATAGACTGTTAAAAAATAAATTATTGTGATGTTTAATGAAATTTATTATTTATCTTAGAATAGAACTTGTGTTGATATATTTGATGAATATTTAAATAAATTTAGACTTAATACTAGTTAAAGTAAAAAAAATTATGATAATTAAGAAAATATTCATATATAACCAAGTCTTGAGGAGATAAAAAATGGAAATCATGAGATAATACTACCAAATTTTTTAAAATTAAATCATTTAGATTTTATTATAGGATTTTTGGATAAATATTTTAGGACACTAGTAAGTTTTGGTAACATACTATGTTTTTTTCCTTAATCTCATAGCTTAAAACTGAAGCCTCAGAGGTATAATTGGGGCGGTGAATGTTTGGTTTTAGCTAGGTAATAAGAGTTGAATTTGATTAAGATAATTAAAGTGTGGGAGTTGGTAGAGATACCATACAACTATATTTCTATAAAAACTATTGGGTGTTTAGAAATAAGAGTGATAACGATTATCCAAGTATTAGGGATAAGGATAGTGTAGCCCATAAATATTATAATCAATATACTGAAATATATTATGATGAAACATTTACATATTTTTTAAGTTAGAATAGATTATATTCCTCCATGATTATGTATATCTTATAAATTTTAATAATTCTAAATTTATTTTAGAATATATTCTTTTGGAGAAATATTATATTTAAAAACCTATTGGTTTTCAAAAAAACCACTTTCTAAATTTTGTTTTCAAACTTACTAAATATTTATATGGTCTTAAAAAGGTATAAAGATCTTGGTATGGGTGTATTTTTTCATTTATTTTGTCTAATGACTTTCTTATAGGGATAAAAAATTGAACATTGTTTAATAAAAGTTTATATATATATATATATATATATTTTCAGTTAAAAAATATGTTTATAGTGTTTATTTTGGTTTAATAAATAAGAATTTTTGAAATTAAGTTTCCAAATTTATAGGACAATAGTTTCAAATAATCAAGATGGGTAAGAGTGATTTTTTTACTTGATATTAAAATTTTATCAAAATAATTTTAGAATGTATTTAATAATTTAACATATATACATGATTTCTTGAAAAATTTAATAATGTAAAACATTAAAACATATGGTTTTATAATTAGTTATTATAATTTTATTTTTATAGAAAAATATCTGAAACCTTGAGAGAACATTTTTATATTTAGGAATAATTTGGATATTGTTATATCCTTTTGAATCTAGAGAATATTGCATGTTTGTTTTGGGTCTTTATTCTATGTTAGAATCTATTCCTAATAATCTCATAAGAAATCTACCAAAATAAATTTTAATGAATCTTAACACCTTTATTAATCGTAGTATTTTATTTCCTAAAATTTATGGATTTGATTTGACATCATATTCTTATAACAACTTTAGAGGATATGACTTCATAAAAGGTACCTTATAAGATATTAATTTATTTGGAAAGAAATTATATTATGTTCATGTAAGAAAAAAATCTTTATACATGATCTACAACTATAGAATATGATATATCTAGGTGTTTTTTATTTCAAGTCTTGGAGATGAAACAAACATTGAAGGATTCTATTTTTAATGTTGAACATCTCCCTATCAAATTTGATAAAACTTGTTTTATAAATATTTCTAAAAATTCAATAATACATTATCCAACCACTATCATTGATATCAAGCATCATTTCTTGGGAGATCATACTCAAAAAGTTGATATTTCTCATGACTTTATTTCCATTGAAAATTAGTCAATTGATATATTCAAAATTTCCATTCTATTGGATATGTTTTATTTTATTAAAAGTGAGTTGGTATTTTGGGATAAAGAAAATATATTTACTTCAAGTTATATTATTAAAAAATTTAATATGTTTTTTATGTTTTTGCGATTTTGTATTTTGTCATACATACCCATTTCTATTTTCTGTTTAATCTTACATTAATTTTTATATTTTTTATCTTACTCTTATGCAATGATATTTTTAATCCTGAATATCCATTTTTATCAGATTAATATTAAATGGGTTACTAAATTTTAATATTTATGATGCTTTGTGATATTAACAAAGGCTTTATGCTACATACCCAATATTATCCCTTTTTCACATATGATTAATTATTTTTATTTTAATCTCTTTCACTTTATCAATCCAAATCATCCACATATATATATATATATATATTATTTAGTGAAAATTAATCATTTTTGGTTTGAATGTTTTTATATATATGTATCCATCAGATAAATTTATAAATTCATGTATCAAATTAATATATATTTAAATAAATTTATATATTAGTAAATATATATATAGTCATAATTATATGTATATATATAGAGTTCATATTTATAATTATAAAATATAAATACAAATAATAATGTAGAAATATAAATATTAATAAAAACATATATTTAGATTTATATAATTTTAATATTCATTTTTAAAGAATAAAAATATCTAAACATCTATGCACACAAAAATATAAATTTATTAAATTCATATTAAAAAATTATATTAATATTATGTTTAAAAATAAAAATAAAAATACACACATACCCTTCCATGGGGTCTTCTCTATAGAATCTAGGTTAATTCATCAATAGGGTCAACACATTTCATTATTTATTTTCCTCAAATACAGAGTTAATAAAGAAAAACCATCATTATGACTCCAATAAGTTGTATATTCCTTGGTACCTGTAAATCACCCATTCTGATATAATGATGAGCCAAAAATATTATTTTCAAATTAAGTGGTTAACATTTTTTCCACCTCATTTTACACTACTTGGATTCTTTCAAGTTTCCTACATAATTTGGATTTGATCTGAATGACAATATAGGTTACTTGATTTTCTAGGTTAGAAATAAGTTCCATCGATGATATATGTGTTACTTTTCAAATTAATGATTTCAAATAATATTATCATTATTGGTATCATGAATCATGAAATATTTATTGTAATGGAATAGCTATCTTCATGTGGTACTTATTCATTTTAGGCCATCTGTTTCTTATTTTTTCATAGATGATGATATTTCATCATATCTCTCAAAAGGTATTTTGTATTATGAATGTATCTGAATAATTCTTATAGTGTGCTTTTTGAGTATGTACCTACTTGTTTCTCACTTTTTTGTCATCATAATCATCTACCTTCATGTTGGGTATATCATCAAGTGTCATGTATATTAAAGTTATGTTCCACTCATGTGGGGTTCGGGGGTCCTCAAAATTCCACTAAGCGATTAAGGGGGAAGGATCCTTCCTTAATTTTTGATAAAGCGAAATGGGATGATTAGTCTATTGCTTATAATATTGAGGGGATTATGAGGTTATTTGGATATCTAGGAATTCAGGTTTCATGATGTATCACACAAGGTTTGGGTGCCATATTGATGTTAGATAGGGTGATTTATACATTGGTGATGAAGGACTCATAAATTTTTATAGGTTTTTTCTTGAATGAAAAAATAAAATATGAGAATGATATGTCTGTATTAAGTAATGAAACCTATGGCCTTTCTCATGTTGATGATTATGAACTCCTAGATTCAATGTGTAAGTCTACAGGACCCTCAATCTATTTATTTATGAAACAATCTATAAATTGATGTTTTTTATTGTGTTTTCAGTGATGATATTGGTTTAGATGATACAATTTATGACCCAGATGGTCATGTTCATGTTTGAGTACCTTATAGGTATGATTATTGTAAGAAACTTACAGGAGTCCTTGTGACTTCTTCAATGCTGAATAAGTGATGAGTTTATGTATAAAAATCTAGTAGTATTGGATTTATGCCTATAAACTGGATGCTCATTCCCCCCACCATGTCATAGTTGCTAATTATTATCATATGATTAATCAAAAATGGAAGATTCCAATCATTAATAATAATGAATTTATTATAGTTCACTAAAAGTGTCTAGAACATGAAGAAATTACTCAAGGATATAGTTTTTGGTGATTACATATTCATTTAGTATGTAAGTATATGGTTATACCTTAGGAAAAAATAATGTTGATTGTTTTTCATTGATGTTTCTCAACATCAAAATTATTTTGTTTTTTCACTCATCAAATTGATTTTTTTTTGTTTTTATTGATTCAAAAAAGGAATTCATGGATAATTTTCATTTCAAAGGAGGTAAAGTGGCTATATAGAAAAGGTAAAAATATAAATTCATATTAATGAATCATTATAACATAAAATTTTCATGTATTTAAAAGTAAATAAATCTTAAAAATGAATTCATCAACATCAGTTTTGTAAGCAAGTATCCAGGCTTATGGAGCTGAAAAAAAATCTTGTAACACTATAAAATCCATCTCTTGATATTATCATATTTTAATATCGTAGATTTTTTTTTAATTTCAATGAGATCCAAGTTTCAATATTTTTTTTGAGTAATGGATCTAAGGTTTAAAATGGGTTTTCCCTCTGTTGAACTTTTTTTTGAACATTGTGTACAAATTTATTGTTATCCCAAAAGTGAGTATTTTAGGAATTTTTTATTATAATATAAAATAGGAAGAAACTTATATTAAAAAATATTTATATATACCTAAACACACACACATATATATATATTTTAGATTGTGATGTAAATAAAAGTCATCTGAATCTATTCACTAGATGTTTGGGATTCAATTTATCTGAAGTTGGATGGGGTCATAAAGGCCAAAAATCATTGGAAGGAATATCAAGGAGATGTTATGATGAGTTCATTATAATTTTTTACACATATTTAAGCAAGGTTTAGAACTTTGTTTTTGATATATTGGGTCTACAAAAGGTAGCTTTTTATTTTTCAAACCAATGTAGGAGTTCGAGAATAGCTTTTGAGAATAGATAACATCCCATGAATATTGGTGGTTATTGAAACTCGATGAAAGAATGGAGCGCAATTTAAATACAAGGTGGGGTCACCTATTGATGTTGGATATTTAGTTGTAACGTGATTAACTGATCATAAATATGAGGTGGGGTCACCTATTGACGATTAAAACTTAGTGGTTTAAAACATACACTTGTTTTATCTCCCATCACGTGGTAATAGATATTAGTCCTTTATAAGGGATTATAGATAGAATTATATAGTATCTGAATTTAGGTTTATTTCATGAAACTATTAGATACAATTTATGCTGCAGAATTAGAATAATTGAATTAAAAAATTGGAAGGACATGGTTAATATATTTTGAAGAATGGATATTAGCTTCTAGAGGGAAAAGATGGATAATTATATTATCCAAATAGACCTGTGTGTTTGGTTAACTGAAAAAAAAACTAGTGAAGATGGTGAAAGATGAGTTAGAATATTTGTATTATAGGTAACTTAGAATGGTGAGAATGATGTAAGTGAGAAATTTCGTTTTAAACATCCTAGTGAAGAAACTAATAGTGGATCTTAAACCTTACTTGATAGAATTGAATAAAAAACCCTAGATTTAAATAAGGTGTTTATGATGGGAAGGTTTTTTTGGAATGATATTTTGAAAGGAAAACTGATGTCAGACCATGTAAATATCTTTAACATGGTACATAGCCAGCAAGAAAAATTAAATTCTATTTCATGGATGGTGTATGGGTATTTTTTTATTGTCTTGACCTCATTGCTATACATATTTTTATTGTAAAATTAAACATATTCTTTGAAAATGTAGGAAATTATATATTGAACAATGAACTCATGAGGAGGGTAGTCTGAAAACCTACTATAAATAATTTTAATTTATAATGTAGATGATTGTCATCAAACAAGAGGATGAGATAAAATAAAGATAACATGAATATAGATGAGAGTAGAGGAAATTATACCAAAATACGACATACTTTATAGAATATTAGTTAATGAGGAAATCCCAATATATTTTTCAAGGATAAAAAACTCTAGTAAATTATATTATTTTTTATTTACATTTTTGAATGACTTTATGTCGATTCTTCATGATATGGTATAGTCATGGGTTTTTGATTCTGGAGTTTCATTTCATTCCACATCAGAACCCGGGGTTTATGGAGAATTATTTTTCTATAAGATTCAACAAGGCACCCTTGGAAGATGGTGCGGCTCATGGAGATTTCAGTATGGCTGCTGGAAATCATTTTTTTTTCTTTTTGTCAAAGCCGGTTTATGGGTTACCCATAACCATACAAAAATTGATCCAAATTACAAAGAAACGCCCCAACCACATATTCAACCATCCAAATTCAAACTTCAAAAACCATGCCACCATTTAAAACACGAGTACCAAGGTGTTTCGGGCAGAATGCCACCCTGAGCCATACCTATGCCAACGTAAGCCGTACCGCCGGCGAACAACCACCATCACCGCTGCAGCCCAGGACGTCGGTGAAAACCCATCAACCAGTGCCATCATACCTTCAACAACGCAACAACACCTCTACTGATTTCAATGATGGAGGAACCCTCAGCAAAAATCAACATCATCACCGGCGTATCACCAAAAAACTGCAGGACCATCGAAAAAACCAGAAACAAAAAAAGAAACACAGAACCACAAATTCATCTCACCCAGCAATCAAAAGCATCCACACCTCATCGGAAAACCCCGTCGACAGAATTCATCAAGCGTATTCAGTTCATCCTCGGCCGACAGCGGCGTGAAAAACACTTCAATAAAAAACAAAAAACCTGCAAAAAATATACCCAAGATGCCTGAAACCATAGCAAAGAACCCCCCCCCTTCATCCCACTTACCGGGCCAGGGCCTCGCTTCGCCTAGGGAGTCTTTCCTGGAACACGCCCGCCGGCGAACTGGAAGAAACCACATGCTATAGCCTCACTCAAGGCTAGATCTACACCAACGCCGGGCCAACACACCAGCTAGATCCACGCCTGACCATTCAGGAGGAGACGAAGCCAGAACTACCATCACCGAGCCGACACGCCAAGATGTCGAACCATACCTTCTCTGGAGCCGTCTCAAAGAAGATGTGTCGATGAGATCATCACCGGGACACGACAACGCCAAGATGAAGACACCAACCCCAAGCCACATTGGGATGCACCGGAGGAGGGAAATAAAGATGGACCGAAGCGAAACACTATCTCAAGAAAGGAGAGCTCCACCGACGCCGCTCAGAGGCCCCCCAATTTTTTATTTTATGATTTTAGTATGGGGGATGTGAATATATTTATATATATGTGTTTAATATATTCATACTAAAAATGAATTAATTCCAAAATATTCATGGATTATGGGGAAATAATTTTTATGTTGGATAAATATATGGGGAAAGATATGGTATAAATTTTTATAATGGTGTATTAAAAGTCACTCAATGATGAATGGTTATGGAAATATGGGTTAATGATGTGACATTGTATCTGACTAGAGGAATAGATAAATTTTTAATGGATTGGACCACAACTAGAATATTTTTAGATTCATGGAACAATTTTTCGGTTCTTCTCTATGAGAAGACCATAAAGGTAACCATTAAAAATGGTTTACTAAATCTCTATCATACATACATTAATATTTTTGAGAAAACTATACATGATATAAAAATGAATGGTTAATTTAATTTGAATAAAATGAATCATCATATATTGAATCTTTAAATAAATTATTTATATGTATGGGGAGATTTCTTAATGTGATGTAATATAGATTCCTTACATTTTTTTCACATTTAATGACTATAATATAAGGAAAGTGTGGATTTATTTGATTAATAAAAGGATAATTTTTTTAATAATTCAATGTAAATCCATGGTTTAATGTTTAATTTCATAAATATGTAATTCCTTAAGATTTATAATAATATTGAATATATAATAAGGGGCTTTAAAAAATATTTCTAAAAGAAGGGAATCATACACAAGAAAACATTTCCCAATACACCAGAACATAAAATCTGAAAAAAAACACAGACTAATAATTTATAAGGCATGGGGTTTCATTCTGTAATGTTTTAATGAATTTAGATATAAGAAATAAATTTAATTTTGTACTTAGTAGATAGAATTCATTCCACCCAAGTGAAGAATGATATTTTAGAGTAGTTATGGTTTGATAAAAAAAATGGAAACTTCATCATTAAAAGGTTTTAAAAAGTCTAAAATATTATCAAATATATTCTATGTTGATGGAAAATCTCAAGGTTAACTCATAATTTTTTTTATTAATGGTACATAGAGATATGAACTTTCACTATCAACTCTAGGATGACTATTTTTAGGGGATCTTTAAAGCTTGAAATGTACACATTAACAATAGGGGTTTTTATAATGATTAGAACACTTAAATATTTATATTCAAAATTTTTGGTTGATATATATGGGTAAATTTGAAGTAATTGTTTTTAGTGAAATAAAATATTAGATTATGAAGTATGAAAAATATTCTTGAAAACTGTATACTTGAATGCTCAAGAGGAATAGAGGCATAGATAATACATTTGGAAGTTCAAATTTCAGATGTTCAGGAAACAAAATATGTAGCATTATAAGGATAATATTTATAAATTGAATTATGAGGGTATTCTAGAGTAAGAAGAATTATAGAATGATAGAGT
The DNA here is from genome assembly GCA_963277665.1 of Viscum album. Taxonomy (NCBI): domain Eukaryota; kingdom Viridiplantae; phylum Streptophyta; class Magnoliopsida; order Santalales; family Viscaceae; genus Viscum; species Viscum album. The sequence goes on from OY728136.1 coordinate 1,650,181,856, forward strand.
CATGTATTTCATTAAAAAATTTTAATAGATGGGGGAGAAGAGGATAGCATGGAAGTGAAATTATTACATAGTAATTCTAATTTGTATAGGTTAGATATGGAAGAATAAATTGATTCATTATATTCAAATGAATCCTAGGATCTAATAAAACAACAATGAGGTATGTGTTAGAGAATAAACGAGTCTCATGTTTGAAAGAAGACACAAACGTAATATACAAGTATAAATCAAATATACCAGTGGAAGGATTTAAATATAATGTGAGTGTAGACATCTCCCTGACATTTTCCCTAGTAGTAAAATAAACTACCATCCATACAGTCTTGAGTATGATTACTACAAATGAATTATTATTATAATAAATATATTTTAATAATGTGATTCACCATAATGATTTGAAATAATATATTAAAATAAATAAACCTACTATTTTCTTGGTTAATCAGAAAGAGGACTGATTTTATAAGATTAATCTTACACTATACATATTATAATAAAAACTTTACCGATATAACATAAAATTACAAAGTTTTATGGTTGGAAATATTTTTTTGCTTAGAATATTAGACCATTATTTCTATCATATAGTGTGGAACGATGGTTTCTCTTCCACTTTATCTATATGGTTATTATATTCATCTAATGGCACTATGAAATCAACTAATCATTTATTCTAACTATGAGAGGTCTAGAACCTTTTTAATGATGTATTATTGTTTTTCATATATGTTTCATAGAATAAGTAGTAAAAGTGATAGAAAAACAAAGAGTTTTGTGTTGTCTAAATCATAGAACATTTCAAAGATCATAAATGAGTTTTCAATGGCCATATGAAATTTATTTTATACACCTATTCCCAATGAATTAAAATTTCAAAAGGGGTGAACACCTAAAAAAAGTGGAGGCCAGATATGTGGATAATGTTGAATATTCTTTATTAGTTATAAGAATAACATATAAAATAGTTTTCACTTTCCTTACCATTTAATTTACAATACAAGGTGTTATCTAATATATGTTGAATCCATTAAAACGAAATTGTGAATCTTGGAAACAATAAATAGTTATTACAAATCAATAGAACAAAAAAAACTTATGTTGAAATAAATATTAACCATTTCAAGGGTTTGTAGATAAAAAATGGAGGATGATTATGATACTGAAAAATGTACAGTGAGATTTGTGTTTATATTTTTCATAAGAAATATCGATGGAATATCCGAGTTGTAATTATTAGTTACTCTCTTGATAACATAGGTTGATTATGTAGCCATAAAAGTAGTAGAAAAAGTAATAGTTTGGTTGAGGCATCTTCTATTAGAACATTGAAAGGGATAGCCATGTGGGATACTCTAAAGTGATATTTAAAGTGATATATATGATATAATAGTCCTTCTTCTCATTCAAGGACTAAACATATTGATATAAAGTACCGTTACATTCAATGGGTCCTATAATAATTTGAGTTAGAGCTTATTGAAAAATTTTAATTTTCAATTCTAGTGGATATGTGATCTAATGAGATGATGAAGGAAAGTATGATGCCACATAATGACTTAATAAGATTGGGGTGACTATTAATAGTATAGAGTGAAATTCATGAATATGAATGAAATGATGAGAACATAATATATTTATTATTGAGGATATTTTCCTAAAGATGATCCTTGAAGCAGTATTCAAGTGACTATTTTTTATAATTTTAAAGACTCTTTATGCCAACACAATTTATTCACTCGATGTTTTTGGATCATTTTTTTTCTGAATTTGGTAAGTGAAATACTGAAGTGAACTCTATGGTAGGCCTATCGGGATGAAGTTCTAATGACTTTAGGAAAAGGCATGTCACAGATTAAGGTCAGGTATCCATTATTTTTTATTATGCTAAGACTATTATATGTGGATAGTAACTTTGAGAACTACTATAGGAGATTATAAGTCACCATTGTAAATGGATGGTAGCCCATGAAAAATGAAGGTCAGTGGAACCATATGACTGGATGAAACCCAATAAAAATATGAGGTGGGAACACAAGATAATGTAGGATCTTATGTTTTAATTTGATTACTTAATTGGATCAATCCATATGATTAAAAATTAATAGTAAAATATTCTTAATTTTGTATAAATAAATCATTTTACTATACTCTCATAGTTATAGGATGAAAATTTAAACCAAATAAATTAAAAGGAGTTCCACAATTTTTTTTATAATGGACTGAATTTTAGTGGTTTTACTATTACACATAGTTTATCTCCCAACATGTATGTGACACAATATGTTCAAAATTTTATAAAGGTACACATGTTTGATAGAGATCACAAAAAATAATCTTTTAGCATGTGAAACACTAATGGTTTAATAGAGGATGGTCTTTAGCAACATTTATAGATATGAGAATTCATATTTGATTTCAGTTATTTAAAGGTTAGTGGGGACCAAATTTTGGGTTGAATAAATAAAGAATTATTTTTAAAAAACATAGTGATATTCACTTAATTTTTTATAGTTTACCCATAAATTTTTTTGAATAGATATTTTAATGTTATTTCAAATGATGTTATACAATAGAAATTGATAATAGCTTTCCAAATGTGTTTGCAAACTATCCAAAAATAATTTGTTATATGGTTTCGAAATTTGATGGGCATGATATAATATATGATGAGATAATACAAAGTTTATTTCTCTTTAGAGAAAGTGGTAGACTGATTGAGATATACTCTAATGTCAATATAAAGTATATGATGTATTTGGAAATATCTTATTGTATTGTGTGATTATGTCATATGGAATGGAATACCTGTTGTAAATGGTATATTAAAAAACATTGGTTATATCATTTTATATGATATAGAGATATCAAAATTGATATTTTTAGGCTATGTACAAGTATACACCCTGAGAGTTTCACAAGGAGATTTTAATAAAGGAGTTGTATTCTAGGATTATCATAACTTCTTATTATTGAGAAATTATAGTTAAACATTAAGTTATAATTTTCAATTATATTTTATATTTGTTATAATTAAAAAAAATATTCATAAGACAGAACATATAAGAGAATCAATAATTAATATTAAAAAAAGAATGATTGGTTATGATATTACTCATAAATTATTCAATGTATGGGTAAATGCTTGAGAATGTTAGGGAATGCCCTAAAGCCAATATGAAGAGGAAATATCAATTACATTTTTTTTGTAAAATTGTTCTATTATTTATGTAGACTATTCCGAGCATGCATTCCCATATTTCGATACCTCTAGATATATATTCTCATATTTTACCTACAATGAGGATCTCACCAAGGTTTTTGATTATTCAATAACTATGTGTATCCACCCTATAAGGAAGAGTAGTTTTCCAGTTCCATAATGATCTTGGTCAAATCAATATAATTAATGTTAAGAGTATTATTCGTTGTTAGTAAACATTATGTGTTCTTTATTTATAATCCCATTGTTTATGTTTCAATTTCATGATGGTATTAGTAATTGGGTTGTTAATTAATTTCACTACGTTGAAAAACTATTATTCAATTTTTTAGTTTTCACATGTTCCTTGTTTGTGATGACCTGTATGGTGTTTATGATGTTATACATGGTGTGTGATACTTAAGGGTGTAATGGACATGTACCTACATAGCCTGAGTCATGTTGGATCCAAACTACATGGAATTTATAAAGTTAGGTACACAAAAATGTATGTCCATGTGTATCACTGGACTTATGCCACCGACATTATGGGTTGGGTGAGTTTCAATTACATGGTGTGTGTGATGGCCTAAATTGTAAGTGAGGCCAAGAAGACACTTGGATGTGTACCTCCTATTCATTTTGAGTCTAATGAACTAGGGGAACAGATAAAATACATTGAATGTATACCACTTTTGATATTTAATTGAATAAAAACCCCATCCTTTACTTACAATGTGATACATAGGTAGAGATCAGAACTATATGCCATTTGATTGTTTCTTCAAGATCTAGATCTATAGTACCTCAAGATAACTAAAACCCACTACTATTATCACCTTCATTCATGACCAAATGTTTTCTAATTATCTCCTATATCACTAATACCCTTCTAAAGACCCTATTCTAACCATTCACCACTAAAAATTCAACTCAAAATCCATTCACACAGGACCCCAACACCTTTCTTCACTACGACCCTTCAGAAACCCATGATGTCATAATTTTGGTGACCCACTATCACTCATTGCACAACCAATAATTAATCTTTCTCTAAATTAATAATATAATATCCCCTTCACAATAATGGTATATGATCATTCATTGACCCGTGTCATTTTCATGGAGATACTCACCATTGCAAATGTCGTTGAATAATTAAAGAATAGAAAGGGGATGAATGGGGAATAAAAACCCATTTCATTTAATTTGATGTTGGTTAGTTTAAAAGTTAAATGATTTATCACCAACCATATATACATTAAAAACGATGAACTAGGGGAAGATTCATATTTTTCAAAAAATAATGAATAGATGAATATTCATCAATTTTCACTATTCATGTAATTCATGACCGATAAATGGAAACATGAAATTGACATAGGGAAAAAAATAAACTATAGAAAAATCCCCAACTCAATTTTGGATAATCTATTAATGTTGATCATTTATTAATTTGGATCCATTTGGGATCTCTCCATAAAGGACTTTCTTGTGGATTGTAGATCTAGAGTTCATCCCAAGATCTCTCCCCATTTTATTGATTAGAGAATATATAAACAATGGATAACCATAGTCAAGAGAGTTATATATATTTTCATATAAGAATTTATTTTTGGTGGTTAAATTTAGTTAGTTATCTAATTAATTAACTAATTTAATAACACACCCTTGAGGACCCGTCCATCAGGGTCCGAATAGAGAACAATAGTTACACCCCACCTAGGGGGAACCCCTTATTCTAAACGAAACCAAAACATTAATTTTTCAATTTAGGGAACCATTTAACAGTTAATGACATGTTACCATGACCATATGCATGGAATGAAAAATAAATATTATAATCAGTATAATATATCTCAGCATCTATGATTCTAATTTGGGAAAAAATGGATCATTTATTCATTTGAAAAATATTATTTAAAATATTCTAATTGTTATGAATGTTAAAGTTTGAGTTACTATATCCTCCCTATCATTAATGATTAAAATAAGAAATAAATAAACTACTCCAAAATTCAAGGGAACTTTTACCACATTCAATTATCACACTCCAATGAAGAATTTTGATGGTTCTTATACTAGAAAAAAATTTGTACTATTGGTTTAACTTATCCTGAATGGGAAATCTCCTAGAAATTCATGATAACCAATGGGTAAAACAAGAAGGAAATATCATCCTCAACCTCTAGCTCACCTCAGTCAATGATGTGTGAAGGGACACACTCATGTCTCTTTGGTTATGTTATATAGCAGACATTGTGCCCCTTACCTAACACTGGGGTCACCACTAGTTGATTTTAAACCTTTCAGATTTGGAAAATAATCTATACGGATTTGATGAAAATATCGGATAAATTTATCCCCTTATCATACCTTTATGAAGAACATTATGGGGATACCTTTATGAACACATGAACTCCATTTGTGGAACCAAAGTCCCTCTATCATCTATTTGTGTATGAATTATAATGACTCTGAGATTACCTCAAATACACATTGAACACATTTTCCTTACATTTATCCAATTTTAGTAACTTAATCCCTATCTAGGATGGCTCTCCAAAATTCATCCAACATATGGGGTGACATGTATGTTATCTTATATAGGAATTCAAATTGTTCTATGCAAATAGTGGAGTTATATATATTGTTTCATGTTAACTCGACCAAATACTATTGATCCCCCTATCTCTGGATTTTTTTTATACAAGAATAAAAGATATTCTCATAAAAATTGATACTCATCTGTGTTTGGATAACTTTATAAGTGAAGATACTTTACTCAACCATAACTGAGTACCAAATACCTCCTGTAATTTCATCCATATATATGTCTTGAATGAAATGTCTTGATCATATTTGATCATTGATGGTATCCCCTGAAATAGAATAATCACATCTATATAAAAGCATCCCTATCTATCTATCAAATTTTACTCATTAATAGTATGAAATTATGCTAATTTGTTCCACTGTACAATTTTTACCTAAATATTGTTAGGAATATTTGGTTAACATGGATTTCCCATCATGAAATCTATTGATATGTAATACCACGTCCACTTCAAAACCTAAATGGGTTAAGAATAATATGCTTGGATGTGGTTCTCTTCATTAACTTGTTGAAAGGTATGATGTTGTGAGATGAAATTAGTATTATTTTCCCACATATGTAACCAAAAATATTGAATCTTTTGATTTTGGAACCTCTTCCTCATACCTAGATTCATTTTGAAGAGGGGTGTGTGAAACTCAAAAAGAAACTTCTCATTCAGTGAGTCCTGTTACATACTCTTCCCTTGATATGGGATGATTTGATCCTTATCATTAGAGAATCTGTCATGTGGATCACATGATTATATAAGGATTTAAAGGACCCCAAGGTAATGTACCACAACCGAGCCTCCCATACATTCTAAACATGTAAAGGGGCACCTTAATATTTATTAATAATGGAATAATAAACCACATTTCCCTTTATATAATTATAGATAGTCTCAAAATCATATTACTTTTTGAATTCCAATTAACACCACTACCTTAGATTGAAATTTCATTGGTTGAATATGTATATGTGTCAATTTTGGTTCATGTACACTATAAATTTCACACAGATAAGAAAATGTATCATTGAATTGTAGTATAATAACCATACATATAGTTTTAAACCATTTTTAATATAGTTATTCTCATGATGTTTCGACTATCCAAACCTATAAACATTCCCTTCCTACCTCTGCATTAGTGCCTAACCAATCGCAGTCCGATATTAATCATAGAACACAGTGTAATCAAATCCATATTTCAAAAACATCAAAATATGATCACTCAAAAAACTGACCCTCAACATTAAAAAATGGTCTATGAGGCCACTCAAATCGAACAAAAGGATTATTTTTTAGTTAAGGTAGTCATAGTAATTATAATCTAGGAGAATTCATCTTTGAATCTTCGATAGCAACACACCATCCCAAGGGAGATCTAAACCTCAAATACAATCTTGGAAAACTTCTAACAATTCACACCTCAATATTTGATAGGTATAAATTTATTATTACCCATTTGAATAATGTATTATTAAGTGAAACATTCAAATCCAAAATGAAGACTTTGATAGTTTTACATAGAGATAATCTTATCTGTGAATGTCTTGTAAAATCTTTAGATTCTCAATATGCTCATCCATCGATACACAATAAATGTGGAAATCATCGATGATTTCAACCATGAATGGGTCCAAGAAATTATAAAAGATCCAATTTGGAGACCTAATGTTTTTTTAAAATTTGTTCATTCTTAAGGGTATCACAAGAAGCACATAATTTCTATAGGTACCCCAACACAATATATTTAGGATATCCTCCTTGAAAATATTAATTTGGTGTTAAATTGTCTAGATATTACACTTTTAGAACCACTACACACATTTTAGCTATTTGATGAGGTCTTTGTTTCTTTATATATATTAATTTTCTTGATTTTCAACTAATTTAGGAGGAAAAACTCAGTATAAAGCACCAACACCACATAAAACTTCTTAAAAAACAACACTGATGCTACCTATGGGGACACATAGGTTCTAAGGAAGCTTTTCACCATAAAGTCCCATATCCATGCCTTTAGATCTCTGAGCTTGATAAGGATTATCCAATATGAAATATAAGATATAATAAGAGCACTATGGTGTAGTTCAATATAGACTTTAATATCCTGACGATGAAGAAAATTTCTAATATGCAAAAAAAATTAATTCATATACACATAAAAAATTATAGGAACCTAATCATCTCAATCACACACTTTGAACAAAGAAAGTGCTTCTAACTGATAGTTTCTTGGTTACAACTTTTCAAGTACATTACATGATTGTGTTGATGAGATGTCCCAATAATCACTAAATTAAAACACTATTATATCACCACACAATAATATAACTATCTATTTGTAGTATACTATCATGACATGGACTAAATATTGTGCCTCCATAAAAAATATTATGTCTTTGGGATCAATTTCAGTAGCAAAAAAGTTATAAAAATCCACTCTTCACTAAACAGAATCTCATATCAACAGTAAATATTGGTGATATAGTGATCACTTTTAATAAGAGTCAATAACATTATAGATTGTTCAATAGATCCATTTTTATAAATATAAATTAGAATATAGATGAATAACACTGTAAAGACCCGTAGATTTCAAGGAAATTTTTTCTTAATTTTCTTTGGAATTTTACAAGAACGCAGTTTCTGACGGCATCTGATTCCGAGGCCCGGTGTGCCCGGAATCATTTTCCGAAGTTTGGCTCAGGTACGTTTAGTGAACGGACGAGCGAGTTTTTCTAACTTTTGAACCGGTGCCCGGAATCTAATTCTGAGGGCACCGATGAAATCGCAGCGCTGGTATTTGCTTAGAAATGCCTCTTTCGGAGTTGCGTTTGCTCGGGTGTGGTTTTTAATTTTTGGGCTTAAAGTTCAAAAATAAAATAATTTGTTCAACAAACTTTATTTTATTTCACTTAAGCCACTTGAAGCCACTTGAAAGCCACTTAAACTGAGTTAAAACAGATAGGGTGCTATCTAGAAATATCCTACCCCCTTGGTAGGATATTTGTGAGGTGGGGCCCGCACGAGCCCTGCCGTTTCTTTCGGCTAAGTAACGCACCCGCGAAAACCCATCATTATGAAAGTCAACTGACGCGTTTTCTTAAATCCTTAACGCACCATTTAATTGGGCGTTTTATTTCATGAATTAAATGGACGGTTTCTTTCGTTGAATTAATTCAACGAATTGATGGGTCGTTACTTACCTTTTTTGTTTGTTGGCGTAATAATAAAATAAGACCAACAAGTCTTTTTGGAGGATTACTCGTTGAGAGGTTTTGTATGAGTTCTTGAGCCTTCATCCTCCTTCGTGAAGAACGCGAAGAACGCGAAGAATGCAAAGAGCGCCGACCTCTGACGAAGAACGCCGATCCCACGGAAGTCAACGACGCGACGCCATGTTCCGCGACACCGACGTTCCCTTCCTGCAACGTTCTTCTGCGACGTCTCTTCCTCCACAACGAAATCTTTGATCAGCTGTTTTAGGTAAGAGGCTTCGGGATTCTCTTAAATCTCCCTTGTGTTTTTTTTAACAAAACACGGATTTAATTTTATAAAATTAAATTAAATCTGTTATTTCTTGGTCCATTGAGTTCGTCGACGCGAGGCCCTTCTGCGACGATGCGACGATCCCCTCCTTCCGCGACGAGCAAATCTGCGAAGAATGAGCGTACGACGACGACTACGAGGTAGGGATTTATTTTGGAAATACCCCTTTTGTATTTTATTCCCATAGAAGTTTCTTTAAAATTAAAGAACCGGTTGCAAACGAACAATTTTAATTTATTAAAATTGTTGTATCATGTGTTGAATTATTTTCTCCCGTTGTTTTTATTTAACGCGGAGGGTGCGGGCCAAACGAACACGGCCCGACAACCCTCCGCCGTTCTTCGTGTTCTGCGGATTTGACGGGCGACAACGGAACATGCCGCAACGGAAGTTTAATGATCCCGCAGTGAAGAACGGAACCCGGGAGGAACAACGGTGCAGACGAGAAGGAAAACGGACCACCGGAGCGACTCCAGTGGCCCGCGGAAGCCGGCGGCGCCTCGGCGCGCCGTCGGAAGAACCGTCGCGGCTTCAGCCGCGGCGGCGACGCCCGCTGCCCCACGACCGCGTGGGTCTGGCGCGCGCGGGATGCGGCTGAAGCCGCGTTCGGCTGATCAGGGCAACACCCCGCGGGTGCCACGGGGTTGTCACACGGGGGCGGCGGATCCCCCCCGCGTCGCTCGGGTCGTCCAGGGTGACACCCCGCGGGTGCCGCGGGGGTGTCACGCGGGGGTGGCGGCTCCCCCCCGCGTCGCTCGGCCGCTCGGCCGAGCTGGCCGAGCCAGGCCGGTCTGACCGGGTCGGACCGGGTCGGGTCGACCTGGTTCGGCCGACCCAGGGGGGGGGGGGGGTCGGCCCGGGCCCGGACCCCCCGTCTTCGGACCATTTTTTGGTCAAATGACCGTATATTGATCTACGCGCCTCCGAACGACGCGTCGTTAGCGGAAAAGCGATCCTTGGATCGAGACGGTCGTTTCGGTATATCGCACTCAAGGTTTCGGAATACTTTGGGTTCGGCCGGGTTGGTTCGTACACGAAACCAACCGGGCCCTCGGAGCGGAAACACTCATATATTGAGCTACGGACGTCCGATTAACGTGCCGTCAGCTTTGGTGGATTTCTCTAAGTGATATGGATATTTGGGAATACTTCGCCCGAGGTTTGGACGCAGGTGGAGTACGGTCGGGTTGGTTTTTCCTTAAAAACCAACCGGGCCCCTGGGACGAAAAAGCCAATAACTCTCAGACCGGGCGTCCGATTGACGCGCCGTCTGCGACGTTGAGTTTCTGTTGGCGATACGGAACTTTTGGATACATAAACTTCGGACTTTGTGTCAGTTGACGTATCACCCTCTCGGCTCGTGGAGCGGACCCTCCCGAACGAGCTTGCTGTGTGCGGGAACCCTAGAGTTGGCTGCGACTACTACTTCGACAGCGACGACTGTGCAGAGATCCTCAGTGGACTGCGACGACAACAGTGCAGAGATCCTCAGTGGACTGCGACGACTACAACACTCAGCGATCCTACGTGGATCAGTGCTACAAGTCCTGTGTGGGCCCGATCCTGTGTGGGTCCGATCCTGTGTGGGTCAGCGCTCAGCGGTTCTGTGTGAGCCAGCGCCTACAGGTCCTGTGTGGGCCCGATCCTGTGTGGGTAATTGCGGGGGTTAGTTACCTATCGATCCTTTGTGGGTCCGTCAACTTAGATGGATCAGTGATCATATTTATCGTCATACAAGAAGTATACATGTGTGAGCTGAATCCTGTTTACTCTCCTTTGTGGATTGTGTTGAGCTATCCTATGTGGAATACTGTTTACTCTCCTTTGTGGATTGTGTTGAGCTATCCTACGGGGATTACTGTTTACTCTCCCTTGTGGATTGTGTTGATCTATCTTATGTGGATTACTGTTTACTCTCCTTTGTGGATTGTGTTCTGCCATCCTGTGTGGGTATACGTTTTTCTTTCCTATGTGGACTGGGTTGTGGTTGGGCTCGGACGTTGGAGCCGGACGGGAATTGATGACTTAGGTATATGTATGGGCATATACCTAAGCAGTGTCGGTTGTTACTTCGTGATTGTAACTTTCCTTTGTGGATTATCCTTTGTGGATTTCGGGAGACCTTTGGGGGTCTCGGGGTCCCTACTGAGTAGCTTATACTCACCCCTGCACGGGCTTTGCCCGCAATTCATTGTGTTGGTTGCAGACGACTGACAGCGCTGATCGTGCCAGAGGCGTGCAGAGCAGGACGGTACTTGGAGGTGGACCACTGGGCGGGACGTACTCGGAGCGGTCAGGTGGACCCGAGGAGCAGTGGAGGCTATCTATACCCACCCTTCAGGTGGGACTTCCAGAGGATGGCTCGACGCTGCGGCTTTTCCTTTCAGTTGCTGTTTTCCCCTTTTCAGTTGTACTTTACAGTTGGGCTTGTATTTCCGGATCCTTTTACTTTCAGCACAGCTTGTTACAGTTTTACTTAGTGTTTGATTTTCCGCTTGCTTACTCTGTGGTGCTTGTTTACTTTTCAAAGGCAATGACTTCCCTTTTGTTGGGATTTACGCCTTGGTGCTAGTCGCCAGCCCCTGGCCTATGGAAGGCGGGCTTGGGGTAGTCACGGCACGGGCCCCGAGGATGGGTCGTGACAAATTGGTATCAGAGGTGGTTGATTCTACCGCAGACTCTGATCTTCTTCTATTTGAAGCAATAGTGTTTTGCGTATTGGGTGTGGTTATCAGTCTAGGGAGCCCAGTGTTGGTGCGGCGGCTGACGTATCCGTACACCAGGACCCTGACTTCTGATTTCCAACTTAATGCACGAAAACATTGATTGCATGTGTGTTTCAAGTTTTCTTTGTGATTACATGTGTCAGCTCACCAGGTATACTGTTCTGACCGTGGCGCACTTGTTTCCTTTTCAATATGGCTCGACGACAGCAGCCAACTAAGGTTCCAAGAGTAGAGCGCGACGACAGCCCGCCGAGCGACAAGGCCTCGGTACATGGCCCGTTGACAGCAGAGGCACCGGCGATACCTTTACCCGCCGAGCCCCCGATGCTTCCAGTGCCGACCGCTGACGATGCATGATGCCTCGGAGCTCTGCACAAGTTCCAGCGCCAGCGACCACCCAGGTTTTGTGGGGAGACGGACCCCTAGGCAGCCGAGGACTGGCTGGAGGCGGTCGTACGAGTTTTCAGGCTAGTGAGGACACCAGCAGACCTCATGGTGATTCTCGCGGCGAGCCTACTGGACACAACAGCGGGACGATGGTGGAGCCTGATGATCCAGGTGCACGATGAGGCCTTTCTCATCTGGATGGACTTCTAGAGCCTCTTCCGCTCAGAGTTCGTCTCGGACACCCTCCGTGCGGTGCGCATTCAGGAGCTTCTTCAGATGCGGCAGAGCAGCTTGACGGTCGCCCAGTACGCGGTGAGGTTCACCGATCTTTCTCGCTACTCGACCGACATGGTACGGGACCCCTTCTTCCGGGCCCGGACCTTTGAGAAGGGATTGAGACACTAGATCAGGGCATCACAGGTCTCCCTCAGCATTCCGACCCAGGCAGGAGTGCTGGAGCGAGCCCTTCTAATCGAGAGCTTTCTGGTCGAGTCCACAGCGAGACCTACCGTAGGGCGGCAGGTGGCAGAGTCTTCGGCAGCAGGTAGCCGACGGATGACTCAGGGTTCCAGAAAGACCAAACCTTCCAGCAGACGACCTCGGGACACTGGCTCAGCAGTGCGGGGCACACAGCGCGGAGCCAGTCTTCCGAGAGGCAGGCAGTGCAATGCGTGCGGCGGGCTGGGCCACATGGCTCGTGACTGCCCGACCTGCCGTACCGAGGAGCAGCAGACGGTGGAGGGGCCACCCAGGCAGAGGAAGAGGGTTGACCGTGGCGGTCCGCAGGGAGGAGGCGGACGAGCCAGAGGATCTGGCCGAGCAGCAGGTGGTGGGTGACGCTTTGAGGCTCTGCCACCACCACCACCAGGAGGTCCGCCCCGACCACAGGGAGCTGGCGGGCAGAGACAGGCACAACTCCAGGCAGTGGAGGCCTACGACCAAGGCGCGCCAGAGGTGATTCGAGGTACGATCTGTGTCTATTCCACCCTTGCTGCAGTTCTTATAGACACAGGAGCGAGTCACTCTTTCATAGCCGCTGCCCTTGTTCGGAGCTTGGAGATTCCGACAGAGTTGTTGGCTCGATCCTTACGGCTAGAGACTCCTACGGGAGTAGACTCGACAATTACGCACTGGTGCGGGCAGAGTGAGCTTACTCTAGGAGGCGAGAGCTTCGTCTAGGATATTCTTGTAGCGGCGTAGAGGCCTTACGACGTCATCTTGGGCATGGATTGGTTATCTACAGTCCATGCTCAGATTGACTGTTTTAGGCGCAAGGTGCGATGTGTGTGCACCGACGGGAGCAGGTTCACCTTCACCGGCGAGAAGGGAGCCTTAGCAGCATAGGATGGACTCCCACAGAGGAGAGTACAACCCATCACTCATCAGTTGGCTAGCCTCATCCTTGGAGAAGTGGACGTGCGGAGTCCTAGTTTTCCTGTAGTGGTGGATCAGTATGTGGATGTCTTCCCCGAGGACGTTCCAGGGCTACCTCCTCGCAGTTAGGTAGAATTTTATATTGATCTGTACCCCGGGACAGCCCCGATATCCACTCTATCGTATCGGATAGCCCCCGCTGAGCTTCGAGAGCTACGGGTATAGTTGGAGGACTTGCAGGGCCAGGGGTTCATCCGACCCAGCATTTCACCCTGGGCTTCGCCGATTTTGTTTGCCAAGAAGACAGACGGGAGCTTGCGACTGTGTGTCGACTATCATCGCCTGAACCAGGTGACAGTGAGGAACAAGTATCCGCTACCGAGAATTGATGACCTCTTCGATCAGCTCAAGGGAGCACAGTGGTTCTCGAAGATAGATCTCAGGTCAGGCTATCATCAGCTCAGAGTTCGAGACGAGGACGTGCAGAAGACGACCTTCAGGTGTCGGTATGGCCACTATGAGTTCTTGGTTATGACTTTCGGCGTAACCAATGCTCCAGCAGTGTTCATGAGCCTCATGAACAGGATCTTCTAGCCGTACCTCGATCGATTTTTTGTGGTCTTCATCAACGACATTTTGGTGTACTCGACCACGGAGGAGGAGCACGACTACCACTTGCGGGTTGTACTAGACACACTCCGAGAGCACCAGCTTTATGGAAAGCTCTCGAAGTGCCAGTTCTGGTTACGTGAGGTCCACTTCTTGGGGCATGTCATTTCTGAGGCGAGATTTGCAGTGGATCCTGCGAAGATCGAGGCAGTGCTAGCTTGGGAGCCACCCAGGAGCGTGACGGAGGTGCGGTGTTTCTTGGGTCTAGCCGGATACTATCGGAGATTTGTGCCAGACATCTCCAGAGTTTCGGTTCCACTCTCAGCTTTGACGAAGAATGGGAAACCCTTCGTGTGGTCAGACAGATGTCAGCAAAGCTTCCAGGAGCTGAGACAGAGATTGACCAGCGTACCTATCTTGAGGTTGCCTGAGGAGGGAGTTGGATACGTAGTCTACTGCGATGCATCCGGGACCGGACCTGGGTGTGTCCTGATGTAGGAGAAGGCTGTGACTGCCTATGGATCACGTCAATTGAGGCCGCATGAGAAGAACTACGCTACCCATGACCTGGAGTTAGCAGCAGTGGTTTTCGCTCTGAAGACATGGTGGCACTATCTGATGGGCGAGCGCTTTACAGTCTTTTCTGACCACCAGAGTATCAGGTACATCTTCTCGCAGAAGGACCTAAACCTGAGACAGCGGCGATGGCTCGAGTTCCTCCAGGACTATGACTTTGAGATAGTCTATACTCTTGGGAAGGGGAACGTGGTAGTTGATGCCCTCAGCAGGAGGACGGGCATCCAGCTACTTGAGGAGGCGACAGAGCAGCTAGCTGCTTTGCAGATATCCTTCGTGGATAGAGACGGATCCTCCTTCATTCAGTCTCTCACAGTCTCTCCTCCACTTCTACAGTGGGTCAGAGAGGCACAACGTGGGGATGCTGACTGTGAGACACGGCGTGCACAGATATCCTCGGGACAAGCACCTGATGGTTTCTCCCTTGGAGCAGATCACGACGTCCTTTTCAGAGGACGTACCTTGGTACCAGTCGCTTTATGAGAGGAGGTGCTAAGAGAGTTTCAAACTTCTCCTTTGGCGGTACATCCTAGAGTGGCGAAGATGTACCAGGACCTCAGACGATAGCACTGGTGGCTGGGCATGAAAAAGGTTGTGGCAGAGTTCGTTTCTCGATGCCTCACCTGCCAGTAGGTGAAAGCAGAGCACCAGGAACCAGCAGGCTTGGTACAACCCTTGGAGGTCCCGGAGTGGAAGTGGGACGGGATATCTATGGACTTCGTGACTGGGCTTCCACGCACTTCCAAAGGTCACGACTCCATTTGGGTGATTGTTGATCGACTCACCAAGTCGGCACACTTCTTATCAATCCGAGAGCAGGGCTCAGTGGAGAGCTTGGGGCGTCTCTACGTTAAGGAGATTGTAAGGCTTCACGGTGTCCCATCGACTATCGTCTCCGATCGGGACGCTCGTTTTACTTCCCGGCTTTGGAAGGGGTTGCAGGTGGCATTCGGGACGCGGCTACGTCTGAGCACCGCCTTTCACCCTTAGATGGATGGTCAGACGAAGAGGACCATTCAGACTCTCGAGGACATGGTCCGCGCATGTTTCCTCGACTTTGGTCGCAGCTGGGAAGACCATATACCCTTGGTGGAGTTCGCGTACAAAAACAGCTAACACTCCACCATCGGGATGGCACCATACAAGGCGTTGTACGACAGACCTTGCAGATCTCCTTTGTGCTGGACAGACCCTAGGGAGTCAGCACTTGTGGGACCAGAGATGGTCCGGGCTACGATAGAGAAGGTCCAGGTCATCCAGGAGCGGATGAGGACAGCTCAGAGCCGACATAAGTCATATGCTAACAGGAGGCGGAGGCCACTAGAGTTTGAGGATGGCCACCACGTTTTCTTGCGTGTCTCACCTCGACATGGTTTACAGAGATTTGGACGAGGCGGCAAGTTGTCTCCACGCTTCATCGGACCTTTCCAGGTCCTCAGAAGGGTTGGCGAGGTGGCTTATCGCCTGGCACTACCACCACAGTTTCACCTGGTGCACGACGTCTTCCACGTATCATAGCTGAGGAGATACGTGCATGACCCGATACACATCATTGACTATGGGGAGCTAGACGTGGATGATGGGGCGACTTTTGCAGAGGTCCCGGTGGAGATAGAGGATCGATAGGAGCGGGTCCTACGTGGGCGATCGATTCCTCTTGTTCGCATCAGATGGCAGCACGAGAACCTCCAGGAGAGCACTTGGGAGCGGGAGGCTCAGATGCGTGCTCAGTACCCACTTTTGTTTCCCTAGTTTTTGATGTATCTTTACGGGGACGTAAAGACCTGAGGTGTGAGTAATGTAAACACCCGTAAATTTCAAGGAAATTTTTTTCTTAATTTTCATTGGAATTTTACAAGAACGCAGTTTCTGACGGCATCTGATTCCGTGGCCCGGTGTGCCCGTAATCATTTTCCGAAGTTTGGCTCGGGTACGTTCAGTGAAAGGACGAGCGGGTTTTTCTAACTTTTGAACCGGTGCCCGGAATCGAATTCTGAGGGCACCGATGAAATTGCAACGCCAATATTTTCTTAGAAATGCCTCTTCCAGAGTTGCGTTTGCTCGGGTGTGGTTTTTAATTTTTGGGCTTAAAGTTTAAAAATAAAATAATTTGTTCGACAAACTTTATTTTATATCACTTAAGCCACTTGAAGCCACTTGAAAGCCACTTAAACTAAGTTAAAACGGATAGGGTGCTATCCAGAAATATCCTACCCTCTTGGTAGGATATTTGTGAGGTGGGGCCCGCACGAGCCCCGCCGTTTCTTTCCGCTAAGTAACACACCCGCGAAAACCCTTCATTATGAAAGTCAACTGACGCGTTTTCTTAAATCCTTAACGCACCATTTAATTGGGTGGTTTATTTCATAAACTAAATGGACGGTTTCTTTCGTTGAATTAATTCAACGAATTGATGGGTCGTTACTTACCTTTTTCGTTTGTTGGCGTAATAATAAAATAAGACAAACAAGTCTTTTTGGAGGATTAATCGTTGAGAGGTTTTGTCTGAGTTCTTGAGCCTTCATCCTCCTTCGCGAAGAACGCGAAGAATGCGAAGAACGCGAAGAGCGCCGGCCTCCGACAACGAATGCCGAACCCGCGGATGTCGACGATGTGACACCGTGTTCCTCGATGCCAACGTTCCCTTCCTGCAACGTTCTTTTGCAACGTCTCTTCCTCCGCAATGAAATCTTCGATCAGCTGTTTGAGGTAAGAGACTTCGGGATTCTCTTAAATCTCCCTTGTGTTTTTTTAACAAAACACAGATTTAATTTTATAAAATTAAATTAAATCTGTTGTTTCTTGGTCCGTTGAGTTCGTCGACGCGATGCCCTTCCGCGACGACGCGACGATCCCCTCCTTCCGCGACGAGCAAATCCGCGAAGAACGTGCGTACGACGACGACTACGAGGTATGGATTTATTTTGGAAATACCCCTTTTGTATTTTATTCCCGTGGAAGTTTCTTTAAAATTAAAGAACCGGTTGGAAACGAACAATTTTAATTTATTAAAATTGTTGTATCATGTGTTGATTTATTTTCTCCCGTTGTTTTTATCTAACGCGGAGGGTGTGGGCCAAACGAACACGGCCCGACAACCCTCTGTCGTTCTTCGTGTTGTGCGGATTTGACGGGCGATGACGGAATGTGCCACAACAGAAGTTTGATGATCCCGCAGTGAAGAACGGAACACGGGAGGAACAACAGTGCAGACGGGAAGGAAAACGGACCACCGGAGCGACTCCGGTGGCCCGCGGAAGCCGGCGGCGGTGCCCCGGCATGCCGCCGGAAGAACTGCCGCGACTTCATCCGCGGCGGCGGCGCCCGCTGACCCGCGGCCGCGCGGTTCCGGTGCGCGTGGGACGCGGCTGAAGTCGCATCCGTCTGACCAGGGTGACACCCCGCGGGTGCCGCGGGGGCGGCGGCTCCCCCCCGCGTCGCTCGGGTCGTCCAGGGCGACACCCCGCGGGTGCCGCGGGGTGTCATGCGGGGGTGGTGGCTCCCCCCCGCGTCGCTCGGCCGCTCGGCTGAGCCAGGCCGGGGTGGCCGAGCCAGGCCGGTCCGACCGGGTCGGACCGGTTCGGGGCGACCCGGTTCGGCCGACCCAGGGGGGGGTCGGGCCGGGTCGGCCCGGGCCCAGACCCCCCGTCTACGGACCATTTTCGTTCAAATGCCCGTATCTTGAGCTACGGGCCTCCGAACGATGCGCCGTCAGTGGGAACACAATACTTCGATCGAGGCGGTCATTTCGATATATTGCACTCAAGGTTTCGGAATACTTTGGGTTCGGCCGGGTTGGTTCGTACACGAAACCAACCGGGCCCTCGGAGCGGAAACGCTCATATCATGAGCTACGGACGTCCGATTGACGTGCCGTCAGTATTGGTGGATTTCTCTAAGTGAGACGGATCTTTTGGCATACTCCTCCCAAGGTTTGGACGCTGGTGGAGTACGGTCAGGTTGGTTTTTCCTTAAAAACCAACCGGGCCCCTGGGACGAAAAATCTAATAACTCTCAGACCGGGCGTCCGATTGACGCGCCGTCTGCGACGTTGAGTTCCTGTTGGCGATATGGAACTTTTGGATACATCAACTTCAGACTTTGTGTCAGTTGATGTATCAGCCTCTCGACTCGTGGAGCGGACCCTCCCGAACGAGCTTGCTGTGTGCGGGAACCCTAGAGCTGGCTGCGACTGCTACTTCGACAGCGACGATTGTGCAGAGATCCTCAGTGGACTGCGACGACGACAGTGCAGAGATCCTCAGTGGACTGCGACGACTACAGCACTCAGCGATCCTACGTGGATTAGTGCTACAGGTCTTGTGTGGGCCCAATCCTGTGTGGGTCCGATCCTATGTGGGTCAGCACTCAGCGGTTCAATGTGAGCCAGCGCCTACAGGTCCTGTGTGGGCCCGATCCTGTGTTGGTCATTGCGGGGGTTAGTTACCTATCGATCATTTGTGGGTCCGACGACTTATATGGATCAGGGATCATATTTATCGTCATACAAGAAGTATACCTTTGTGAGCTGAATCCTGTTTACTCTACTTTGTGGATTGTGTTGAGCTATCCTATGTGGATTACTGTTTACTCTACTTTGAGGATTGTGTTGAGTTATCCTATGGGGATTACTGTTTACTCTCCCTTGTGGATTGTGTTGAGCTATCCTGTGTGGATTACTGTTTACTCTCCTTTGTGGATTGTGTCGTGCCTTCCTGTGTGGGTATACGTTTTGCTTTCCTGTGTGGACTGGGTTGTGCTTGGGCTCGGACGTTGGAGTCGAACAGGAATTGATGACTTAGGTATATGTATGGGCATATACCTAAGCAGTGTCGGTTGTTACTTCGTGATTGTAACTTTCCTTTGTGGATTATCCTTTGTGGATTTCGGGAGACCTTCGGGGGTCTCGGGGTCCGTACTGAGTAGCTTATACTCACCCCTGCACGGGCTTTTCCCGCACTTCGTTGTGTTGGTTGCAAACGACTGACAGCGCTGATCGTGGCAGAGGCGTGCGGAGCACGACGGTACCTGGAGGTGGACCACTGGACGGGACGTACTCGGAGCGGTCAGGTGGACCCGAGGAGAAGTGGAGGCTATCTGTATCCACCCTTCAGGTGGGACTTCCAGAGGATGGCTCGACGCTGCGGCTTTTTCTTTTCAGTTGCGTTTTCCCCCTTGTCAGTTGTACTTTACAGTGGGGCTTGTATTTCCAGCCCATTTTACTTTCAGCACAGCTTGTTACAGTTTTACTTAGTTTTTTCATTTCTGCTAGCTTACTCTGTGGTGCTTGTTTACTTTTCAAAGGCAATGCATTCCCTTTTGTTGGGATTTACACCTTGGTGCTAGTCTCCAGCCCCTGGCCTATGGAAGGCGGGCTTGGGGTAGTCACGGCACGGGCCCCGAGGACGGGTCATGACAAACGCTGTAATTTATCCCCCTAACATCTTGATTTGTAGGTGCTAGTTTAAAAAAATACCAAGACTAGACTATAAATCTTATCCTAAATTACTAGTTTATAGGCTTCTAGTTTATACGTCAGACCAAGACCTTGGATTATGAATATTTGAGGATAATATAGACTACCTATGAGTGGTTTTAGTATATGAATGTCAGAGAAACACACACTTTATGTCATCCTGTGAGTGTAATACAACATTTTCTACCATGAACACCATATATAGGATAAACTTATCTTCCTCATGAAGATACATAATCTCATACCAAACTTTCAACCAGTGATCCATATACTATACCAATGTTACTTCCCTCTAATACGAATTAGGTTTGGAAGTAAAAATCCATTTGACCCCACCCTTACTAGAAAACAAATCTTGTGTTCAGAATGGATTGATCCTCTACATGACTCCTTGAATACATATCCTTCATAGTGAGATTATGAATGCATTTTATTCTATTGTAGATACCGTATAACCCGGCATCAATGAACCAAAATTGAAAATGTTTCCTTTAGATAACCACCACAAACTTCTAAAAACAACTTCATGTCCATTAATGAGATCTAAATCACCACATCCCACTCAAAAACTCTATCACATGTTGGGGTGAATATGGGAATTACAATAGATATAGTATCTTAATGGTAACATGTATTGAATATGCACACTTAGATGAATCCAAAAAGAATCATATTTAGAGAGTACCTTTTGAAGTCATTGATCCTAAATGAATTCTATGAGAAAAAGATTATATAATGATATAAGTCTAAAAACTCCATGATACACACCATATTCAATATATATAGGTAATAATCCCAATAAAAAAAGTTCTGAATCCATGACCATGGTAGATTCACATAATTTTTGGTTAAGAAGAATAAATTTTACCAAATAATCAATACATTATAAATTAGGAATGATGCTAGCACCACAATCTGGTCAGTTGGTGTTTGAAATTGGAAAACACCCTGCTAACGACCTCCAGTAAATCCCCCCATACATGATGGTTGTGATCTCTTTAGAAACTAGGTGTTATCTACCACTCAAAATTATGAAGTAAAAAAAATTATGGTGACCCTAATCCTATCCTACTGAAGTGATCTACTACCCAATAGATGGGAGACTATTAACTTGTTCTACAAATGGCAGGTATTCCTAATACACTATAAGGAAAGAAAATATTCTCTACTCACATGGTGGGTATGCCTCAATTCTGAGGCCTTGGATGAATTCTTATACACTCATTTGGTTGATTAATGGAGGATTAATTATTGAGACTATAATATCATGACTCTACCTTAGGATCCTCACTAGATATTTATGTGGCATAATATTTTCATTTACAAGATAAAACAAGGTAACTAAATCATATATAGGTGGGAAAATCATGAAGGGTATGGAATCCCTTGACCCAATATTAAATGATTCATGTAACATTTAATTATTATACAAAGTCAATGCCATAAAGGTCCATGTTGATCTAATAATTATTAGTATTGGTGAATGGATAGATAGGTGGATACAATAATACTAGAGTCTCTATCATGGATGGAAAATATGTGACATCTTGAAACCATTTCCATCACATCCTAGACTAACCTTAGGCAAATAATAACTATAAACTAAATCCCTTTGAGTCGCCAGATTTGATACCACATTAAAATGATCTAACCTACTAGTACCCAGCTAGTCTGGTTGTAAGCTGAGTGTGTCACCCTATTCATTCCTCTAATGGATTAGGGGATGGTGAGGAGCACTGATTAGGAAAGTCACACCCGATGGAAGGATGAAGCCTAATATAAGTCTACAAAACCAACAATATCCACAAATGATATAATAATGATGAAACAAAACATAAATCCAACTAGTTTATAAATTAATGCATGCAACACACACTTTTCATCCACATAGACTATTACAACGTGATAAAACATAAGAAAATTTAGAAAAAGGTCATAATATATGAATATTAAACTAAAATAGATTATCTAGAATGGATAATGAATTCAAAATGCACAAACCCATAACACAAAAACCTCTTGAATCTATTACCTTTTGGAATCACAATTCATTCACCCCATTGATAATGTGAATAATAATTTCCCCATAAAATATCTATAATATATATAATACATAATACCTATTGGTGAAACACCCATATTGTGGTGAGTATACACATACAGAGTAGGACACCCCAAAACCAAAAAAACAATAGATAAAAAAGACCAACTAGATGATAACAATATTGTAAATAATGACAATATTGATATTATTTAATCATTGGGAACAAAAGACATATAAACAAGACTCACTCTTTAACCCAAATTTATAGAAATAATGATGGATAAGGAAAACCAATAATAAAAACTACCCAAAATTGTAACACCTATGACCTCTCATAAATAGTAGTGGAAGACCCTAATTTCTCTAAAGGGTGAGTGTCACGACCTCCTCTACTAAAATATACCACAATGATGGGAGAGAGAAAATGAAACCTAAATCCTGCATCTAGTACACCCCATGTTATACATAAGTACTAATGGAATAATGATCTCATATCATAGGAGGATGCACCCTCAATAAATGAAACATGATCTAGGGATAGGATAAAAAACCACCAAATAACTCCATCTGATAATATAACATAAAATGAAAAAACATCCCACAATTAATGAATAAAGTAAAAATGATATATATAAATGTATCCAATGAAAATTAAAATAGGCAGGTATTTGATAGAGACCCAATAGATACTAAAACCCAATAAGTAATATCCATCTTGATCCCCAAAGTCAGCATGGAAACCTAAAAATGTTTATATAGGGTGAGGAACGAGTTGGGACATAACCATGGACTTGATTGAAAATGTGGGAAGATCATTATAATGAACCAGTGAAAAAAATAGAACCAACAAGAACCTGTATAGATCATATAACAAAACCAAGGCACACTATGGCTCACTCACTAAACCACACATCTAATGTAATATTATAGCATTGAGATCATAACAAAGACATGTTCCCCACTACAGCTTCCCCGCTGTTTTCTTCTCTTACACCCCAATGCTGATTTTTCTATGATCTTATCCCTTCCACACATATCACATCACATCACATCCCACCCACATACACCTATACGAAACATCACATGACATCACATCCTACTCATACACACTTGGGTCAAACATCACATCAAATCAAAATGAGAACTAGAGTAATTGGGTATCCTAAAAATAAAGGTTATAATCCTCATTCCCTCCTCCCATCACTTGTGATACCCACAAAATATCACGTCAAACCATATAATGTATCTCCCATAGACACATAGACCAACACATTACATCACATCACATCCCACCCAAATATAAACCTATTCCATCACATGACATCTTTCTCCTAGACACTTTGGAAAATACATCAATACTAAAGTAATAGAAGGGGAGAGGGAATGACCAAACATATATATCATCATCATCCTGGATGTTAGGTAAAAAACCTAAAACTCTGCACATATGATCATTGTTAGTGTTATACAGGTAGGTTGGGGAACATATAAAACACCATAAACATTCATTATATGTCGATACAACGCAATACTCAAACAACAAGTTCACATAAAAAATAATAGCACACACCACATCACTACCATGTACCACCCATCAATTGTAACAATTCTTACCACCACTATGTACAACACACCACACAACCACCACACATGCCACACAACATTTCATTTTCCACATACAAGTTTCACCACTTTTATATCTTGTCCATTTCATTTTAGCATACACTACTCATTATTTCATTCCATTAAGTTATGAAATTATTAAAAATTAGTTTTTGGTCCACCTGGTTTATCTACCATCCTATTTTTTTTTCATTTTCATCATAGTTCATCTAATGACAAACTAGGAAACTTGCATAACAATCCAAAAAACAACTATCCCAAATCACACAACCACTAACACAACACCACAAATCTAAATTTGTTGTCACATCGCATCACTCAATTTCATACCTGATTTTCCATGTTTTGGTTCATGTTCATGTTTTAGGGGAATTTGAGTCTTTTCCCTGGTTTTGGGTGTGACAGGTATTTGGTTTTGAAGTGTTTTTTGAATACTCTTTCTTATATGGTTTTTATTTTGTTAGTATTTGGAGAAATTGAAACGATGGATAGTTTGTAACACCCATAGTGTCTCTATATTGTGTTTATATAATTAAAGGATCATTGGGTGGGTTTTCCCTAGTGTTTGGGGTGTCATTTGAAAGTTTTGTCCATTTTTTGGGGTCTCACAGTTTCAACACATTTTTTACCAAAACGTTCCACCAAACCTTGATGGAGAAGAATTTTTATAGTATCCCTTACATAGTTTTCACACGATTTACAAAATCGTGCCACAAAACCATATACCACTTAAGAGCTTAATAAATTTTAACCTAATAGTCCAATTAAGGTGATTCTACCTCCAAAATAGAGTCATAACTATTGTCTATTGAACCGAGGTGAATAAACAATCATTATCCACTGTTTTTGGTCAATTTTGGGTGCTTTTTCACCAATGGTTAGTTATTCTTCAATGTTTCTTCAAAAAAATCCTTCCCTTTCTTCTTCCCCTCAATTACCCCTTCATTTTTCTTCTATTTATTCATTAATTTCTCTTCTCCAGTGGAAATTGAAAACTAGGGTTTGGTTTTTCCCTTATTTTTGTTGTGGGGGTTGTTATTTTAGGGTCCACATTGGTAGATATAGGGTTTTGGAACCCTTGTGGATCACTTTCGGTGGTGCGTTGTTGTTGCATAGGGGATCTAAATTAGGTTTCATATGCACTCACCCTTTTTAATTGAATAATCACTTGTTTAAATCTTTTCACACCTTTCTTAGTTAATTAATATAAATGCTCGATCCCTGGTTTAAATCTATTAGTGTGGAAATGGTGTGTTGTGCCTTGTTTTATGAGAAATGGAATTGTTATAGTAAATAGCACACACCATGTGTTCGATGCAAAGCCTGGTTGGATTTTTTGAGTAAAATAGGATATGTAAAGTGTGGTTTGGATTTTTTTATCAAATATGTAGCATGCGAAATGATGATTTGGGGTTTACAAAAATATATTTCAAAGGGTTTTAAGTTAAATTAAGTGTGTATTTTTATTTTGAAATTTGTTTCACAGGTGATGATGAATGGTGTAATGGATGAAATTTTCAAAGAAAATGGTTTCGGTTTTAAAGTGATATGGAAATTATTTGAAGGAGTTTTATAATTTTTTTTACATGGTAATTGTGTGATTGATGACTCTTTTGAAATATGGGTTTCATTTTTGTTAAAGTATTGTTTTGTGAGAAATTTTTAATCTACCCCTTGGCCTCTTTGTAAAAATGATGAAAAATGTTTATTATAAAACCTCTATTTGGATGTTTCTCATGCCTTATTGATATGGAATGCTTAGAAGGTCCTTGTTTTGGAATACTCAGGTTCCATTATATGTATTCCTCTATTGGAACCCTTTGTGATCTATTTATTTAAAGGCATGAGAGAAATTGTTTGGGAGACTCAGGTTGAGGCCTATTTTGGATTGTTATATATATATATATATTGAAATTGGATTCTCGGTTGGAATCAGTTGGATCACCCCATTAAATAATTGAGACATTGGAACCTATAAAATTGAGAATATTGTCTCTATATGATTTATGGACTGGTAGGTTATGGTACTAACTAGTGTCCCACAATAGGTGGAAATATACGGTTTATTACTATAGGATTTTCCCTAGGCCTGCCCTCAGAGTGGATGATAGAGCATATTGAGAGTTTTTATTTAATCATGTGTGGAATGCTACCATAGATGGGGTCTCATGTATTGTTGTCTTATAGATTATTCTTTATCACCTAGGTCCCTCCATGTATATCAGCTTTTAGTTGCTTTCAGTATTGATTGAAATTGTTGTATGTATATTTACATTTCCCTTACTGTTGGATTACTATTGTTCCTTCTTGTGCATTGTTTTTCTTAGAAAGTGATGTTGTAGTTCGGATATGATTTATGAAAATAGTTTTGAAATAAAATTGTTTTACTCTCTTTGTGAAAATTGAAACTTTAAACATCACTTTCCCCTTTAAAATGATAATGTCTCCCTAATAAAATGACTTGGGTTTTGGAAATGAATATGGGAAATGAGTTTTAATTTTTTTTAGTAAATGTGTAGAAAAAATTATTTTTAAATATTGTAATTCAAAAAAGAAATTAAAGTTTCTTTTATTTTAAGCAAATTGAATTAGGAATAGATTATTGGGATATCCCACTGAGTTTTAATACTCACACCTATAATTTTTTCATATTTTGAGCACTTGTGCAGTATTCAGTATGATTTTTATTGTCTTAAGAAACAGGTGATCATTGTGTTTGAGAGTGACCATAGGGATCACATGGAGTTAGTTGGTCATCATGTTCTTTATGTTTAGGTTTATTATTCAGTTCTACTTTTAGTTTATTTTATAAATTATGTTGAGTTCAATTTTATATATGTATATTGAGTTGTCCTATTATTTCCACTGTTTAGTTTAATGTTTGTTTATTGGGAGATATAATTCTTTTGTGTACTCTATTGATGCCCAAAATGAGTTTCCAGTTGATGGGGATCCGGAACACACTTTAGGCTATGGTGCAGACTGATACAGGTGACCGGTTCATGGTTGACTCAGGTTGGTTTTTGAAAAAATGGTATCATAGGTGGTCGGATCTTATCAGACCTTACTTTTTAGAGCACCCTTTGTTATTTGGGGATGTCCTTGTATACAGAGTAGGATTTTTGGGACTTTATGGGTAGGTGAAGGAAGATAATTGTGAGATCTTGATCGTTACAATACTCATTTTCCATGGGAAGTACTATTTTGTTAGATTCTTGGTCTTTTGGGGTTGTTTGGTGATTGGGATATGACAAGCGGAGTTGAAAAAATGGTCACATGAGCTCATAGGGCATGGAAATCCATGTGGATATGTATAATGGTACAAGAAATCTCTCCATATTGGTGGTTTATTTAGCATATGGCCTCTGACCATATAGTCAAGTCACCCACAAACATTAGTTCCATTTTGTTAGTTTTTTTGGGTTTTCTATTAATTCTGAATGATTTTTTTAAAAAACCATTATGTTGGATTTTTTAAAGTTTTATTTTAGTGGTTATAGTTGGATTTAGAAATGTGGGAGAATGTATATTCATAATTTAATTCATGTAAGTCCTTATAAAATGAGTTTTTATAAAATGACCCTTTAAGTTTTATGGAAAGTGAATTATTTTTTTGGAAGTTGTTTTAAATGAAAAATGAGTGAGTTTTTTATCAGGTGGTTCAATGAAATGAGGGTTTTTGAGATTATAGGAAATGTTTTTAGAGAATTGAAATGGGTTTTTGAAGTAAATATATGGAGTTTCATTTTCAATTATGGTAAAATGTTTTGTTGCGTGAATCTGAAAATGAACTTTTATCTTGGTGGTTAGTGAGGCTTTAGAAGATTCATGTTTTTAACGGGTTAAATGAATTGGTTTGGGATATAAGTTTGTTTGGTTTTAGCCTTGTATTTTCCCATGAGTTCTCACTTTCAAGGTTTTATAAGGAAATGTGGATGGATGCCCTGTATGTCATGGTGGATAGGTGCCCTGGGTGACATGAAAATATGCATGTGAGTGTGACTCAATTAAACACCATTAGTGAGTGTGAAAATCCACCAAGATTGATTTTTTCTATTTTTAAAACTATTTTAAGCTATAAATTTTGGTGTTTTTATAAAAAATGGTTGTTTGTCTTGGTTTTATATTTCATTTTATTATCGTTAATTCGGTATGATTACTCGTGATCCAGAAGTGATACTCCTATTGTGTCATGAGATTGGATCTTATTGGTGGCTCAGTTTTGAGAACTATTTAGTGGGTCTCAAATGGTTTGTTAGATGTTGTGATGTGGCTATGGATAGTTCTCCATTGGAGGAATTTCGAGTTGATCAACCTAAGGATTCATTTCCAATGCGAAATTCACCACTTCGAATGATGCCTCAACCCGTTCATTAGTGTAAAGAGATATTTGGATTCTATTTAAAGTGTTTATCTGTTTTGGTGATTATCTCAGTTTTAGTAGTAGTGCTCTGAGATGTTGATGCATTACACCATGTTCATTTTCCATTCTTCTCCTCATTTTCTGTGTGGGAAAATGGTGGTGTGTATCCTTAGTCATTGTTTGGGTAAAAGTGTGTTGTTTGAGGAAGTGAGTTTCATGGTGTGTCTTGGTCCTTTGTTTTATCTAGGAGTGTTATGAGGATTATTGTGGCACTAGAATAAGGGGTTTTAGTTAGAGATTAGTAGCTCCTAATTGTGAGGTAGTAGATGCTTCACACATTAGAGCTCCATCTAGAGGTCTTGGAGTGAATTTGATACATAATCAATAACACTAGATGTTTAAAGAGTTTGGATATGTTTGTGCCTCTACCATTTCAGTGAGGAAGCTTGAGGATGTCTATTGTGGTTACTCGTCATTGTGTTTTTTTTCTTGTCACAAAAAGCATGGTGGACTTATCTCTCACGTAGTGTCTATGGTTATGTCTTCTTGTATGTTATCTTTCGGTCTGTGTTCTTCTATGGAGCACCCTTATCAATTGGGCATGGTCATAGTTTTTATACCTTCTCTAGTGAAGACTATTAGGTAGTTTTATATTGTGGTTTCAGTGGTCCAATGATTGGGTACCCTTCCCTCCCCGCCCCTAGTGGTGGGGTTTTTTGATCTGTGTAGAAAGCATTGATCTAGTCTTGTCCCCTCCATTTAGGAGTGGGAATCTTAAATGCTCATGTTGTGTTCCTATTAGCATGGGGTAAAATTTTGTTGTGGGAGTGTTTTAGTGGTACTATGTGGGATTGTTCTAATTGTAGTTCATGTTGAATTTTCTTTTGGTCGTTTCTAGTTTTTTATAATGGTGGGGAAACCTACCATGGGTCTCATAGAACTTTCTTCAAAGGGGTTTTTTGAGTGCTGGTTTTTCTCAAATGGCGGGGAGTCTATTTCAGACTCTCTTGGAATCATTGGATTTCATGATTGATATTCGGTTCAGGTGATAGTTGGGATCTTGGGGGAAGGTCCCACAATTTTTTCCTTAGTGTGTTTGTAGTTGTTCCACGATTCTTCAATTTATTCTCAGAAAGTGGATGTCAGTTGTTGTCTTCTTCAGGGAAAGCGGTTTAGGATCAATTTTTAGTGAGAGAATTTTTCATGGATTATGTAGTTGGATTGTTTTGATAAGGAATAATTCAGAGTTGATCATTCAACTAAAAATGTTCGTGGCCTTGTAAGGACGGAAATATTTAATGGTGTAGAGAATTGTTAGACTTGGGTTTTTTATGTTTTGGTTCATGTATGAGTTTAATGGGAATCCTGATCTTTTCTTGGGTATTGGGTTTGATGGGTGTTGGGATTTTAAGTGTTTTCTTTATCTAGTCTTTCCCCAATGGTTGATATTTGGTTCGTGTTAGGTTGAAGTGGCATGGTGGAGAGTTTGTGATAGCCACGATGTCCCGATATTGTGTTTAAATTATTAAAGGATCATTAGGTGGGTTTTACCTAGGGTTTGGGGGGTCATTTGAGGGTTTTGAACCAATTTTGGGGTCACACAATTTGAGTATGGATTTTCCAAAACTATACAACATAAACCTACTTGTTTTAGAATATTTCCAGTATCCCTCACACCATTTGCGCATGGATTTCAAAATCATGCCCCAAAACTATGAAACCACTTACACGATTAATAAGTTTTAACCTAAAAGTAAAATTAAGTAGATTCCACCTTCAAAAAGGATCCATAACTATTGGATATTCACTGGAGGCAACCCCTTCTTTCCCCATTTACTTTGGTTATTTTTCGGTTGATGTTTCAGAAATGTTTTGTTATTCTTCATAGCTCATCAAATCCTTCCCTTTCCTCTTCCCATCTATTCCATATTTCTTCTTGTTCCATTTATTAATGTGTTCATCTTTACAAATGGTCATGTATTCTTAAGGTATACTTTTCTCCTTGTTTATTTTTTGGGGTTTTGTTCTTCTCAGGTTCACCATGGTAGATATAGGGTTTTGGAACCCTTGAGGAGTGCTTTCAGTGGTGCGTTGTTGTTGCACAGTGGATATGTGGTCGGTTTCCCCATTTACTTGCCCATTTTAATTTAACAATCATTAAATTCATACTTTTCACACCATTTTTAGTTGATAAATATAAACGTATCATCCTTGGTTTAAATTTATTGATGTGAAAATGGAGTGTTATTCCATGTATTATGAGAAATGGATTTTTTTGATTAAAAGTGAACACCAAGTGTTTGATAAAATGCCTGGATGGATTTTGGGAGTAGATCATGTTATGTAAAGTTTACTTTGGATTTGTAACTAAATATGTAGCATGTAGAATAATGAGTTGGGGTTTATGGATAGAGATTTAAAAGGATTTTAAGTAAAAAGAAGTGTGTATTTGTGTTTTGAAATCGGTTTTAAAGGTGATGATGAATGATGTCCCTATTAGAATTTTATAGAAAGTTGTTATTGTTTTAAAGAGAGATGGAAATGTTTTGAAGGAGTTTTATAAAAATTTTACATTTTAATTTTCTGATTGATACACATTTTGAATGATTGGTTTAATTTTTGTTAAAGGTTAGTTTTGTGAGAAATATTTAATGGCCTATCTGGACACTTATTGAAAATGCTGAAAAGTGTTTGTTATAATAAATATGTTGGATGTTTCTCATGCCGTTTTAAATTGAATGGTTGTGAGGTCCTTATTTTGGAATCCCAGAATTCCATTATAAGGGTTCCTTAGTTGGAACCCATTGTGATTTATTTATTTTAAAGAGTGGGAGAAATACTTGGGTCTAATCAGGGTGAGGCCTTTGTGGATTGTTATTTATATATGTTGTTATTGCATGCTGATATCGCATTGGCTAGAACACCCCAATTAACTACATGAGACATGAGAACTTGTCATATTAAGAGAATTATCTAGGAATGATATCTGAACAATTAGGTTATGGAATTGACCATTGGCCCATAGTAGGTGGATATAAAGGGTAGATTACAATGTGATTTTACCTCATACTTCCCTAAGAATGGATGGTCAAGTGTATTGATAATTTTCCTTTCATAGTGTGTGGCATGCTATCATAGATGGGGTCTCAGTTATTAGTGTATTTTGGATTATTCTTAATCTCAAAGGTTTAATCTTATCTATAGTATTTTATTTTCTTACAGTCTTGATGAAAATGATTCTGGGTATATTTACATTTCCCTTATTGTGAGATTACTATTGTGCCTTCTTGTTCATTGTCAAGTGATGTGAATCTCTTACAAAAAATCAGCCTAATAACAGGTTCACATAAGGGTTCATTATAGGAATAAATGATCATTAAAGGGAATCTCACCATTTATAAATAAAATGGGATGTAAGTAGGATATTTAATAACATATACCTATATAGAAACAAATGATATTAAAAGACATGACATGAATGTAATGCTTAACAGAAGAGGAGGGTGTAGGATCACTTACTTGGATGTGTGATCCCAAAGGCATGAGATATGATTATTAAGAGATTAGAGAAACATAGTTGGATTATAGAGAGTATGAGGAAAAGGATGGTAGAGCTCCAAATGGTTTTAGTGAAGACAAATGATAGATTTTGTGAGTTGATATTGGAAATTAGAGTTAAATCTTTATTTTTTAGGTTTTGGACACTACACATTAAAATAACAAAAACCAAAAACCATACCAATTTTCCCCATATATTTTATAAAATGGGAGTGGTATAAAATATATTATAATTAAATGGGCCTAAAATATTAAAATATTAGGCTTGCTTATGTGGAGGTGAGTCACACTCTCAAGGAAATCATTTTAAAATGTTAAAATATTTTATAAGTCTTGAAGGGTTCACTAAGGAATTATAAAATTAATAAAAAAATCTAAAATAACAATTTTTTAAAGGTAAAACATATATTGGAAGAATATACCTTTTATAATATTTTATCAAATCTCTATTTGGTCATTGTGTTGACAAAAAAACATATTACATATTTGTACGATATTTAATTTTTACCCAAAAATTCGATTATCTCAGAAAATTATGAAATAGTAACTCCTGGATAATTTTGATCTCATGATTCAAAAAATAATATTCATTTTTTCTAAATAAATTTCTAAATATTTGAAATTTAATTTTTGAAATAAAAATCTACAATTATATAATATTCAAGGGTTGTTGACAAAAACAGTTTTTAAAACATAATAAAAATAAAATTTGACTTCATAAAAATTATATACTCATTTATTATTCGTAAATTTATATTTATATTAATAGTTTATTAAAATATTAATTATTTAAAAAATTCAATATTTCCTTAAAATAAAATATTTAAAAATACAATATCAATTTTATCATATAAAAATTACAATTCTTATCAAAATGATTACCTAATCATTTATAGATAAAGAAATGATATAATCATAATTTATAATAATTTGTTTATAATATTATTAATTAAATTATTAGTTTAATATAATATTGTGTATATTTCCCAAAATTAACCTTTTTACCCGAAGAATAAATTTATCAAATTCATCATTTTTTTAAGAAAGAGTATTCTCATAACAAAATAATTGGAATAAAAATTTTATTTATAAAATGGAATACACAATAAGTAATTAATACCTTGTTACATAACCCATTATAAAACCTACATAAGACCTAAGGGTATGGTGTGTGATGGTGAAAAACTCTTGGGGAGGCTTAGATAACATCACTCTAGTGGTAATCTTTATTAAGTTGAAATTCTCCCATAAGCGATTCTGTTCAAGCTTAATGTGTTGATGCTCAGATTGAGTTTGGTCATGAGCGAAACACATTGATTCTACCTATTTTACAAGCTCTGATAAATGAGCTTCGTATGGCCTGAATCTAATAGATGAGTCCATCCACCCCTTTGTCTGTGTTGAAAGTGTTCTTTCTTTTTAACTATATATTTATATCTGCTCTGTGATCATTGTTCAATTACTATATTTTCAAAGGTAATGATACTTAGTAGTATTTTAAAACCAATAATAATAAAAATAAAAATAAAAATATTTCATGTGTTTTCTATATCTACAAGATATTAAAATAATGAGAATGTTATTCAGAAATGTTTGGGTTGTTACAACATTCACCATATTAATAAATTTTTCCACCGAAATTTTATTTTCCCATACTAAAAAATATAAGGGTAACTCTACCTCTTCCCTTCCTCTGATTCCTATGTTTCTTCTTCAAACTTGTGGTTTTGCCACAACACCTAGATGGACGAAATCAACTTATTTAAAAGAATTTTATCTCTAAGATCAAAGATCTTCACTGTCTTCTCTTCATAGGAGAGGAAATTCTCTAATGGTACCACTTCTAGATTGATTACATATAATGGGTTGGGTAGGTACTTTCTCAAGAGTGATACATGGAATACATCATGTACTTGAGACATGTTTGGTGGCAGTGATAGTCAATATGCCACAGATCTAATGCGATCAAGGATCTCAAAAGGGACGATTATCTTTAGGAAATGATTTACCTTTTTCCAAATATCATAAATCTATTTCATAGTGAAGTATGGAGGAATAACATTCCTCAGACATCAAATTACAGGTCTTGTCTGCGATTTTCATCATAACACTTTTGTAGACTATGCGCATCTTTAATGTGTTTCTAGATGGTGTTAAAGTTCTCCACCATTTCACCGACGATTTCTGGACCTAGATGTTTTTTCTCACCAAATTCATCCGAAAATGCTGGTGTTCTACACCTATTCCCAAAAAGGGCATCTTAAGGATCCATTTGGATGCTTGAGTGGATACCATTTTTGTAAGATAACTCAACCAGAAGAATATATTGATCCCATCCTCCACTGAAGTCCATTTAACATGATCTTAACATGTCCTGAAGTGTTTAGATAGTCTGATATGATTGACCATTTGTTTGAGGGTCTTAAGACATATTGAATTTTAGCTCAGTATTCAGAGCATTTTGAAGCCTCTTCTAGAACATAGAGGTGAATCATGGATCATAATCGGATACAATTGATCGTGGTACACTATAAAGACATTCCAATTCTATGATATGTATATGTGCCAGTTGATCTATTGAAAAATCTTCTCAAATTTCTAGGAAGTGTGCAGTCTTTGTATGATGTCCCAAAACAACCCAGATAACATTTTTATCCTTTGTATGTCTTTGGAGGTCCAATGAAAAAAGTCCATGGTAATGTTTTCCCATTTCCATGTTGGTTTGTGTAATGGTTTCATCA
Organism: Viscum album; assembly: GCA_963277665.1. Classification (NCBI taxonomy): domain Eukaryota; kingdom Viridiplantae; phylum Streptophyta; class Magnoliopsida; order Santalales; family Viscaceae; genus Viscum; species Viscum album. The sequence continues at coordinate 1,650,216,687 of OY728136.1, forward strand.
TCACCTTGAACTTCTCCTCTTAGCCTTCGCTTTCTAACAGACCAATAACTTTGATGTATTCTCAGTAATCTCCTCTTTCATGTTATCCCACCAATAAAGCTCTCAGAGATCCCGATACATCTTTATGTTTCTTGGGTGGATAAAGATATTTGAACTATGTGAATTAACAAAAATTTATTTCTTTAACTCCAAATTTGATGGAACACATATTCTTGAACCGAATCTCACAATTCCTTCTTCATTGTCATTGAACTTCGAGGATTTCCATTTTCTAATAGTTTCCACATTCTTTTGAATTCAAACATCATCCTTTTGATCATCCTTTCATATTTTTCAAAAGATACATGTGGGTAATCATAATTTTTGTTTATTTATGATTTATATGTCCACCTTCTTCAAATATATTAATATTGGATCCTTTTCAATTATCATCAATGATAGGATCACTAGTTCCTTTCTACTTAGATCATCTTCCACCTTGTTCACTTTCCTAGGGTGATAATGGATTGACTAGTCATAGTTTTTGATCAGCCATAATCATCTTTATTGGCCCTTATTCAACTCATTCTATTTGAATATATACTTCAGGATTTTGTGATATATATATATTTCACTGTTCTCCCCAATGAGGTAATGTCACCAAATTTCCAAAGCAAATGTTACTGCAGCCAACTCTAGATCATGTGTTAGATAGTTTTTCTCATGAAATTTTAACTACCATGTGGCATAGGCAATGAATTTTTTCTTTTTTACCTCAAATTTCAGAAATGGGAGATACAAAAAATTTTCAAGAAGAACTTTCCCACAAACTTCATTAGGAGATACAAAAATTATATATGTTCTTCCCTAATGAATTAATATCATTTAAATAGGGGACCCAATGTTCATAGAAAACATAAAAGATATACTAATATGTTATGAATTGAAATACATCATGATATACACAAATTTTTATTAGTGGTTACATGTAATTCATTCATGATTACACATCTTAGCATAAAAATTATCATAATCCATTAATTATTGATATTATTGATGCTCATCATGATTTTCATCACTTGTAATAGAGAATCGTCTTGGATAATGCCCAGCATCTCCACATATATAACACAGAACCCTGTAAGATTCCATAGATGGAAGTTTTTTTTCAATACATCACATTATACATTTTTTCATGTAAATTAGATAATTTTTCCCTTCCTTTCCACACCTAAAACATCTCCTAGCCCCTTTGTGGCGTTTCCCATGGTGCCTTGTTCCACATTTGTTACACGAAGGAAATTGGTTCTTCTTTCCCTTATCACCTTTTTCAGATGGACTTTAATTGGATGTAACTCTTACTTGATGTGCTTGGGAATTCAAAAAGTACTAATTTTAAATCATGATTTTTGATAGTTGGTTTGGCATAATCAAGATATGTCTACTTGACCTCCAATTTTCTTTGGAATCTCATTGGTACATTTACCAAATTGCTCTCCACCTCAGTTGTTAGCTCAATTCCTCATATTACCACCCATCAACTAGAATAAAAGAAAAATTATGGATGAGCGACATAAACAGTTTAACACATAAAGGGGAATATAATGACATTAAATGAATAACATATAAATTATTTAATTTCCTTAACATATGAATTTCTTGTCTTCAGTCTATGTTATCCATGATCTAATTCCCATCATATATTACAAGGGGAATTTTTTTATTCCCTTAATAATGGTTCATAATAAGATTATGAATTTACCAAAGAATATACCCTAGGATTGTCGAACCAAGAGTGTAGCAAATACCATTTTCGTGTACCAGTTCTCGTTCAAGTCCAGCTCAAAGGGGTGTTTTCAGGTTTTACCCCATTATACATCTTTTCTAAATCCACCTATACTTGTTTGTATCCAGATAGGGATGTATTTTCTTGATAAAACAATTAATCTATACTCTCTAAAATTTAGGTAGTATTTTCTTATAATCAGTTATATTCCTAAGGCTTTCGCTGGAGTTTGATTTCCCTAATTACAAAAATTAAAAAACCTATCCTCTGATACCAACTATAACAACCCTACTCTTTATTACACACTTAAGAAAGATTTAGTATATAAACTTGCACTTTTGATAAATCAGAGGACTGTGAGGTATATTGTATCTGGAAGGTAGGAAAATAACTTAACAACATAAAACATAAAATGGAACATCTTTATTGAAAACTTCTTTTACATGAACACAACATTCCTTCGTACTTAGGATTGCATGGGATAACCTGAGGACATAGATTAGAAATGGGGGAGCTATATAGCCTAGTAATGGAGTAAACATGGTATAATATAAAGAAAAAATAAAATTTAGGAAATATTCATATTAGTGGATGATAATTTAAATTTGAACATAAAGGAATGATATATCATGATTATCATAACATGGTAATGTCGAAACAACATACAACAAGATATTAGCGTGTGCCAAGGCTCATTGCACATGGATTAGCATGTGTAAAACCTCATTGCACATGAATTATCATGGTTAGACCCTAATTTTAGAAGAATTAGAATGTGTAAAACCTCATTGCACATGGATTATTATGATACTAAACATTATCCAATTCATTGGAGCGCTATCAAGGAACACCCTTTATAAACATTTCATTTCATGCATAAGTGTGTTACATAGATCATATTTCACGGAATCATTCCACATCATATGTTATTCCATGGTTATGGAATGTGGAATATATAAATTTATGTACCATTAAATATTTATATGTTTTTAAAGGTGAATACCATTTATAGATAAATGTGCATGGTATTCCCTATACAATGATTGTGTCTTTGAAAAGCCTAGTGCTATTTCGGTAGCATAACATCGTCATATAGATATTAATAAGTTGGTTTGATGAAAAAGAAAACGGTATATCATCATTTATAAATGAAATAGAAAAAAAGATGATCATGAAACATTATATCCCAACATATGAAATGGAATTTAGATGCATAATATTGGAGAAATACTTGAATGGAAATAAGAATAGAAAAATCCCTTATGGAATTTTGGCGTGGTAATAGGTGTACACATAAGGTATTAAAGTAACAGAAAGTGGTATATCATCATTAAAAAATATGGAGGGTAGAATGGGGGAGGTGAGAAATAATACACCAACCTTTTTAATTTAATTTAAAATGAAATTTCAACGAAAAGAAACTTGGATAAAAATGATAAAGGTAGGAATCCCTTACAAAAATTCAGCATGGTAATAGGTTCATATAAGGGTTCATAAGAGGAATAATTGAGTGTGAAATGGAATATCATCATTTATAAATCGAATGGAAAGTATTCATTATATTTTATAACATATACCAATATAGTAATAAATGATATTAAAAGACATAACATGATAGGAATGCTTAACAAAAGAGGAGGGTGTACAATCCCTTACTGGATGTGTGATCACAAAGGCATGGGAGAGGCTTATAGGGAGATTTGGGAACCATGGGGGATTATAGAGAGTATGTAGAAGATTATGGTAGATCTACTAATGGTTTTAGTGAAGAGGAATGATTTATTTTCTAAGTTGATATAGGAAATTAGAGGGAATTCTTTATTTTTTAGGTTTTGGACACTACACATTAAACTAATCCAAACAATAATCCATCCAATGTTTTTCCCATGGTTTTTATAAAAGGGGAGTGGTATAAAATATTTTATAATTCCAAGGGCCTAAAATATTAAAATAGTAGGCTTGCTTATGTGGTGGTGAGTCACATTCTGAAGGAAATCATTTTAAAATGATAAAATAATTTATAAGTATTGGAGGGTTCACTATGGCATTATAAAATTAATAAAACAATTATAAAATCAAATTATATTAAATTTAAAATATATATTGGTCAAATTTAGATTTTATATTATTTTATTATATCCTTATTGGTTTAATATGTTGACATAAAACACATTACATATTTATACGGTTTTTAATTTTTACCCAAAAATTTGATTATCTCAAAAAATTGTGAAAAAATAACTCTATGATAATTTCGATGCCCTGATTCCAAAAATAATATGCATTTTTTTTATATTTTTTTAAATATGTGAATTTTCATTTTTTATATTAAATCCATCATTTAGTGAAAATTCACGGGGTTTTGACAAACACATTTTTCAAAGAATAATAAAAATAACATTTGACTTCATAAAATTAATGTAATAATTTATTATTCATAAAATTAAATTTATATTAATATTTTATATAAATATTAATTATTTAAATAATTCATTAATTCCTTAAAATAAATTTTTTAAAAATATAGTATATATTTTATCATATAAAAATTATAATTCATAGAAAACTGATTACCCAATAATTTCTAGATAAATGAATGATATAATAATCATTTACAAGAATTATTTTTATAATTTTATTAATAAAAGCCATAGTTTAATATAATATTGTATATTTTTATTAGAATTACCATTTTTACCAGATGAATAAATTTATCAAATTCATAGTTTTTCTTTAATAAATGCTATTCTCATAACAGAATTGATGAAATAATACTTTTATTTATAAAATGGATTACACAATAAGTAACTAATACCTTGTTTCATAAACCCTTATAATACCCATAAATGTCCTATGTGTATGGTGTTTGATGGTGATAGACTCTTGGGGTGACTGGGTTAACATTGCCTGGGTGGTAATCTCTATTAACTTGAAATTATACCATAAGTGATTTCGTTCATGCATAATTTTCTGAAGCTTATCTTGTGCATGGTCAAGAGAAAAGCCCAGTGAAGCTACCTTCTTTCCAAGCTCTGAAAGGTGAGATTCTTACAGCTTGTGTCTACTGGAAGAGACCATCCATTCCTTTATCTATGTTCAATGTGTTCTTTTTTCAAAACCATATATATATATTTGTTGTGTGATCACTTTTAAACGACTATATTATCAATAGTAACAATACGTAACAGTAATTGAAAACAAAAAAGAATAATAATAAAATGATTTTGTTTTCTATATCCATAAGACATTAAAATCAAAAGAATTTTATTCATAAATGTTTAGGTCATTACAACATTCCCCCCCTTAAGAAATTTGAAACTTGAAATTTCTTTTTCCTACACCAAAACAGATGAGGGTAACTCTGCCACATCGCTCCCTCTGATTCCAATGTTTTCTTCTTCAAAATCGTGGTTTCACCACAACACCTTGATGAAGGACATCCTCTTATTTCATAGATATTTTAATCGATGATATAATATCTTCATAGGATTATATTCATAAGATATGTTATTATCCAATGGTACCACCTTAGGATTGAGTGCATGTGATAGGTCAAGTATGTACTAACATAAGAGTGATACATGAAATACATTATGTTCTTGAGATAGGTTTGTTGGGAGTTCTTGTAGATATGACACATATCTGATGGGATAAAGGATCTAAATAGGGTTTATGTACCTTGTATTAAGCTTTCCCTTCTTCCCAAATATCATAAATCTCTTCGATAGTGACATGTGGAGTAATACCATGTCTCCGACATCAAATTCTAGGTCTCATCGCCAACTTTCCGCATTACACTTTTTTTTTGACTCTGACCAACATTAATGTGCTATTATATGGTCTTAACCTTCTCCACAATTTAATTGACCATTTCTATACCAAGAAGTTTCCTCTCCTCAATATCATCCCAACGTGCTGGTGTTATGCACCACTTCCCCTAAAGGGCTTCATAAGGATCCATTTGGACGCTTGAGTGGAAACAATTGTTGTTAGAGAACTCAACTAGAGGAAGATGTTGAACCCATACTCCTTTAATGTCCATTGATAATGATCTCAAAATGTTCTAAAGTGTTTTGAAAATATTCTTAGATTGGCCATCAGTTTGTGGGAGATAAGAAGTTTTGAATTTCAGATCAGTATTTCGAGCGTGTTGGAGACTCTTCCAGAACATAGAGGTGAATCTGGGATCCCGATCAGATACAATCAACATTGGTACACCAGTCATCCTTACCCCTTCTATTAATTATATTCCTTCTAGTTGATATAATGGGAAATCATCCTGAATTTCAATAATGAGTGGATTATTTCTAAGACGATCCACAAAAACCAAGATAGCACTGTTTCCTTTGGATGTCTTTGAAAGTCCAATGACAAAGTCCACGGTGATGCTTTCCATTTTCCATGTTGGTAATGGTAACGGTTGCATATTCCACTAGAACTTCTACCTTGAAGCCTTCACATGCTAACATACGTGGCCCTTTTATGTATATATAGAAATATTCACTTCATGTTATCCCACCATTATAATTATCAATGAGATCCTGATTCATCTTTGTGTTTCTTGGGTGGATGGAGAAATTAGAACTATATAAATCATCTAAAAGTTATTTCATTAACTATGTATTTGATATAACACATAATATTGACTTAAATATCACAATTCCATATTCATTAACATTGATCTCTAAGGATTTACCTTTTTTAATAGTCTCTAGTTTCTTCTGAATTCCCACATCATCCTTTTGATCATCTTTTAGTCATTCCAAAAGAGAAGGTTGGGAAATGATGTTCCCTTTTTTTTATTCACATGTCCATATTCATAAAATATAAGAATAAAGGATTCTTTTCAATTCTCATCTATGATTGAATCGATGGGTCTGTTCTACTTAGTGCATCTGCCACCTTGTTCGCTTTTCCTACGGTGGTAGTAGATTGAGCAGTCATAGTTTTCGATATGCTATAGTCATATTCATTGGAAAATATTCAACTGTTTTAGTGTGAATATATAATTGAGTATTTTGTGATCAGTATATATTTCATAATTCTCCCCTAAAGCGGTAATTTCGCCATATTTTCAAAATGAAGATTACTGTAGCCAACTCCAGATCATGTGTTGCATAGTTTTTCTCATGAACTTTTAACTACCATGTGGCATAAACAATTAATTTTTCATTTTTTCTTCAAATTAATTCATAGGGAGACTTATCATTTTTTCAATAATAACATTCCCACTAACATCAACATGTGATACAACACTTATAGATGTTTTTCCCTAATTATTTTATATCATTTCTACTGGGGACTAAATGTTCTTTGAAAAATTAAAAGATATACTGATAGGACATGAATAAAAATAAATTTTAACATTGGAAACATTGTTGTAGTTGTTACATGTAATTTATTTATGATTATAAATCTTATAATAGGACTTCTCATGCTCCCATGATTAAGGAGATTATTGATTCTCATCATGCTTCTCATCATTTGCAACAGAGAATCATCTTGGATAAAGCATGAATTCTCCAAATTTGTGACATAGAACTGTGTAAGATGCCTTAGATGGATCTTTGTTTCCATCCATCACATTATCCATTCTTTCATGAAAATTTTACACTTTTTCTCCTTCCTTTCCATAATTAAAACATCTCTTAGTCCCTTGTGAAATTTCCTTTGGTGCCTCTTTCCACATTCGTTGCACGAAATAAATTGGGTGTTATTTCCCTTATCACCTTTATTAGATAATCTTTCATGAGATGTAATCTTCCAATTCCTTGATGTACTTGGGTACTCAAAAAAGTACGAATTATTAATTTTGACTTTTGATAGCTAGTTTGGCATAATCATGACATGTCCTACAAGAGCTTTGATTTGATTGGGAATCTCGTTGGGACATTAATCTCATTGACCTTCTCATTGGTTGTTAGCTCAATTCATTATATTTCCAACCATAGACTAGAATAAAAGGAAAATTAGGGATGAGTGTCCTAAATAGTTTAATAGATAAAGGGGAATCCACTGACATTAAACGAATAACTTATAAATTATATTTATTTCCTTAACTTATGAATTTTTAGGCTTCAATATATGATATCCATGATCTACTTCCCAACATATATTCTTATGTGATTTCTTTATTCCCTTAATAATGGTTCATACTAAGCTTATGAATTTACCAAAGCATATCTCTCAAGAGTGTTGAACCAATAGTGCAGGAAGGCCTATTTTCGTGCACCCCTTCCCATTCAGGTGAAGCTCAATTTAGTATTTCTGGGTTTTACCCCTAGATACATTGATACCACAACCACATATACTTGTTCGTATCCATGCAAGAATATATTTTCATGATAAACCAATAAATCTATATTCACCAAAATTTAGGGATTATTTTATTATACTCAGTATTATCCCTATGGATTTCAATAGATCTTTATAACTCTAATCCAAAAAATAACTTAACCTATCCTCTAATACAAACAATAACAACCTTGATCTATATTCTCACATTATAATGATTTCATACATAAACATGAACATAAGAAAACTACTAGTATCATGAGGTCTTGAGTATTGGGAAATTAGAAACATTACATTATATATTAAAAATAAAATAAAATATATTTATTGAAAACTTCTTTTACATGACGGCAACATTCCTTCATACTTAACATTGTAAGGGATAACCTGAGTACATTCATAAGAAAAGGGTGAGCTATACAGTCCAATAAAGTATTAATTAGGTACTAACATAAATAAAAAATAAATGTTAGGAAATAGGTATTTCAATGGAGAATAAGATAAACATGAACATAAAGGCTTGATAGAGAATGATTATCATTACATAGAAATATGGCCACAACATAAAACATGAAATTAGAATGAGACAAGGATAATTGAACATTGATTAGCATGATTAAACCCTCATTTAACATGACTTATCATGAGTAAACACTCATTTCACATGGCGTATCATGTTACTAAACATTTCCCATTGCATTGGATCACTATCAAAAAGCGACCATTATAAACATTTAATTTCATGTATAAGTGTGCCACATGGATCATATAACATGGAATCATTCCACATAATAAGTTCTTCCATGATAAAAGAATATGGAATAAATACATGTAAGTACCATTCAATATGTATATATTGGTAATGGTGAATACCATTGAATGAGAAATGGGTTTGGTATTCACTACACGATGATTTTGTCTTGAAAAAAAGTGATGCAATTTTGGCAGCATAACATCGTCATATAGAAATTCATAAGTAGATTTGATGATAGTGAATGAGGTCTATCATCATTTATAAATTAAATAGATAGTAAGGGTATCATGGAACATAACTTCCCAATATATGAAATGTAATTCTAAAGCATAATATGGGAGAAATTCTTGAATGGAAATAAGTGCAGGGAAATCCCTTAAAGAATTTCAATATGGTAACAGGTGTACATGGAAGGAATTAATGAGAGAGAAAGTTGTATCTTATCATTCAAATATAATAAGGTCATTATGGGGAGGTGATAAATAATAAGCCCACATTTGCAATTGAATATAAAAGGGCCTTACAACATAAAGAAACATGGATAAAAATGAGAAATGAAGGAACCCCTAATGAAAATTCTTCAAGTTAATGGGTGAACATTAGGGTTCATAAGAGGAATAAATGATATTGGAATAGACTCTCATCATTTATACATCAAACAAAATTGAGTATGATATTTAATAGCATATGCCAACATTGGAATAATAGAAATTGAAAGAAATAATATGAAAAAGAATTCTTGATAAATGTAGAGGATGGAAGATCCCTTACATGGATGTGTAATCCCAATGTCTTGGGATAGGCTTCATTATGGCCTTGGTAACCTTGGTAGGATTATATAGTGTATGGAGTAGAGGTTAGTCAAGATCCAAATGGTTTCAACAAGGGATCATTGCACATGGTCTAGAATGATTAAACCCTCATTTCACCTGAATTAGCATGGGTAAACCCTCATTACACATGTATTAGAATGATTAAACCCTCATTGCGGAAGGAATATGATGATACTAAACATTACCCTATGCATTGTAGTGCTATTAGGACACAGCCTTTACAAACATTTCATTTCATGTATAAGTGTTTCAGATGGATCATATAACATGTATTCATTCAACATCCTAAGTTATTCCACAATTAATTAATGTAAAATACATACATGTAAGTACCATTCAATATGTATATGTGCGTAAAGGTGAATATCCTTGATATAGAAATGGCTATGGTATTCAGCCAATTATTTTTACTTTGAAATATTCTATGCAATTTTGGCAACATAATGTCATGGTATGGAAATTTGTATGTTGGGTTGATGAGAGAGAAAAGGGTCCCTCATCATTTTTATATGAAATAGACAGTAAGGGGATCTTTGAAAATAATATCCCAACAAATGAAATGGAATTTAGATGCATAATATGTGTGAAATATTTGAATGTAAATAAGAAAAGAGAAATCCCTTATGAAATTTTCGCTTGGAAACAGGTGTAGAAGGAAGGAATTAATGAGAGCGAAAGTAGTATATCATCATTAAAACATAATGAGGGAAGTATGGGGGATGTTGGAAATCATACCCCAACATTTGTAATTTAAAGTTAAAGGGTATTACAACATATAGAAACTTGGATAATAATGTGAAAGGAAGGAATACCGTACAAACTTTCAGCATGGTAACTGGTGCACATTTGGGTTCATAAGAAGAATAAATGAGAGAGAAATGGAATATCATCATTTATAAATAAAATGGAAAGTAATAAATATATTCAATAACATATCCCAATATAGTAATAAAGGATATTAAAATACGAAACATGAAAAGAATGCTTGGAAAAATAGGATGGTGGAAGATCCCATACATGGACGTGGGATCCCAAAGGCTTGGGAGAGGCTTCTTTGGAGAGTGGGGCACCTTGGGGAATTTTAGATAGTATAGGGAATATGTTGTTCAATCTGAATTTTTTTTATTGAAGTGTAATGAGAGATTGTGTGGGTTTATATAGAACATGAGAGAGAATTCTTTATTATATAGGTTTTGGACACTTCACATTAAAAAAATAAAAACCACAAATAATACCATGGTTTTTTTCGATGTGTTTTTCTAAAGGGGAGTGGTATGAAATAAATTACAAGGCCATGGGCCGAACATATTAAAATATTAGGCTTTCTTATATGGAGGTGAGTCACACTCTAAAGGAAATCATTTTAAAATGTTAAAATATTCTATAAGTCTTGGGGGGTCCACTAATGAATTATAAAATTAATCAAACAAATATAAAATCATATTATTTAAATGTTAAAACAGAGAATGGATGAATATACCTTTTATATTAATTTATTAATTCACTATTGGGTCATTTGGATGTCATAAAACAAATTATATATTTATACAGTATTTAATTTTTACACAAAAATTTGATTATCTCAAAAAAAATGAAAAATTAATTGTTAGATAATTTTGAAATCTTGATTCCAAAAAAATATTCATTTTTTCTAAATAAATGAATAAATATATGAATTTTCATTTTTAAAATAAAAACCGATATTTATTAAAAATTCACGCGTTTTGACAAAAACAGTTTTCAAACCTTAATAAAAATTACATTTGACTTCATAAAAATTATATACCCATTTATTTTTCATAAAGTTAATTTGATAATAATATTTAATAAAAATATTAATTATTTCATAAATTAATTAATTCCTTAAAATAAATTCCCTAAAAATACACTTTTTTATCGTATAAAAATTATAACATTTATCAAACTAATTACCTAATAATGTATAGATAAAGAACTGATATAATCATCATTTATAAGATTAATTTTTATAATATTATAAATAAAACCCATAGTTTAAAATAATAATGTATATATTTATCAAAATTACCCTTTTTACCCGAAGAATCAATTTAATAAATTCATCATTCTTTTAAGAAGACTATAGTCCTAAATGAATAGATGGAATAAGACTTTTATTTATAAATAATACCATGTTACATAACCCCTTATAACACCCTTATAAGAGATAAGGGTAAGGTGTGCGATTGTTAGAGACCCTTGGGGTGGCTTGGATAACATCGCCCAAGTGGTAATCTCTATTAACTCGAATTTCTCCCATAGGTGACTCTATTTAAGCTTAACGTGTTTTATGTCAGTGTGGGATATGTCAAGTGTAAAGCCCCCTGATGCCACCTCCTTTCCAAGATCTAAAAAACGAGCTTTGTACAACCTAAGTCTACTAGATGATGCCATCATCTCTTTTATCAATTTGAAAGTATTACTTTTTAAGACCTTATATTTATATCAGTTTTGTGATCACTGTTCAATGGAAATATTATCAACAGTAATGCTACATAATGGTAATTTAAAACCAATAATAATAATAATAATATGAATTTGTTTTCTACAACCATAAGACATAAAAAGAAAAGGAATTTTATTCTTTAATGTTTGGGTCATTACAACCATGGAAACAAGATTGTGCATCCCATTTTCTTATATGTCTCCCCACTAAGACTCCACCACCTACTGCATTAAATACTACTACACTATGATCCAATAAACAAACATGACCAAAATATCACCCAAACATCAAGATGAATCTTTAAAATATATTCCATTCATTTCCAAACATTAATATAATCCCAGGTTCCATCATCTTGGGAATTCTGACACAACACATCTACCATAACATTACCCTTCCATGGGGTATAATAGATCTCAAAATCATTATCCCAAATAAACTACATCCACCAGCAATGGTGTAAATTCATAATCTGTTTAGAAAAGATAAAACTAAATCACTTTTGATCCACGAAGACTACAAAACTCTTTTAGATGAGGTAATGTCACAAAAAATTTAGTGAAGACAAAAATTATGGTGACTCTAGATCCGGTGTGGAATTTTTATTCTCATGGGTACGTAAATTTATAGACCAATAAGAGATTATAAATATCTTATGCATTAATATGCATCCATATAATTGAAATTAAAGATCACAAAAAACCTTAGAAAACACACCCTCTTAAGGAACATTAATAATTGCATCATTAATGAAATTATCATTTACGTAATCGAACACTACCCGAAACTGATATTTCCATGAAAAATCCTAGTTCTTATTACTTAGTGTTATTAGTGGGGATGAAACATGAGAGGAATATGATATATAACATCAATAATATACTCAGAGACAAATAAAAATATGAACCTATGCCACATTAAAGGGTGTTTCCAAAGATAAAATTTCTTTTGGATTTGACAAGTTAACTACCACACCATGTAGAGTCACTATATTTCCAGGTAAATGAACCTATTACATCTAATACTCACATATATAAAACATCACATAAGGATGATTCTGTCGAAGGACCAGTAAAAAAACATTGAGAGGATCAACATGATCCTCCTATAACTTCTATTAGAACAAGATATAATTAATTTACATGATGATGAACTGGTCCAAGAACACTAGGAAGACAGAGTTTATAAGCCACATGAACATGTCTGGTGAGTTCATAACAACGAATGAAATGACTATAGACTCAATGTACCCTTATTTACATTGGAAGGCAGTCTTCTAAACAGCCTCATATTTAACATCAACTAATGATATCTAGACCATTGATCCTTCTCAAAGTATCGTAAATTTCCTCTTAAATAGTTGAACTATTCATCGATCCTTGGAAGAGGGTAATAGTTCTTGAACATCAACCGATTTAGGCTATAGTAGTATATACACAACTTCAGAATATCATCTTTCTTTTTGGAGAACAACTCTAGAGCACCCAATAAAAACAAACAATATCTAATGAACCCGCTCCTGATAATATCATCTAGTTGAAACTGTATATAAAAAATTGTATGGGTGTTATTCTATTAATATCAATTGAGATCAGATATGTTCATCACATCAACTCTATCTCAAACTCAATGTCACGTTTAGGAGGTAGTATTATAACCACCATTCAAAAAACATCCAGTAAATAATCTAAAAACATTGGAACTTCTCTAACATGAGCTTCTACTGATAGATCTACCAACTACAAAAAAATAGGCTCCACATTCCTAACACCCAATTGATCACATTTTCAACAATTAACTCCACTCATTGGCCCTCCACATCGAAAAATGAAACTCTTCTTTGAAAGTAGTTAATGACTGTATCCATGGAATATAACCAATACATGACAAGGATAATATAATATGGATATATATACAATAATAATAAGCCCCTAAATGAATAGTGTTCACCTATTACAAGTATACACTCCATGAAGACATCAAATCAATAATCAAGAACTCCGCCGAGTGTAGGGAAACTAAAATCATATCTACCTTCAGTCCTAACATATAGACCAAAGTAGGGGAAACAAAGGAGTGTGATGCTATTGAATAAAAAAAGCACACAAAAGAGTTTATAATAATCTAATCACATGCTGAATAACTCCCAAATAAACCACTATGGCTACTTCTAATGAGTTCAACTAACCACGCCCAGTTTTGAAACCTTTATGCAACAAACCTATATGTCTATGCTCTTTCCTTAGTCCTAGTTGATAGTGATTGTAATATAGATACCCTCTGCCAACTCATATTTATCTTGGATAGTGAATTACAACCTAATGTACATACTATAGAAACTAACTTGGAGGGAACTACTGATGCTTTCAGGATACCTCACTACCCACCTAAAACTAACCTATATGAGAAGTAAAACACTAATATTGTCGGTTACCATATCCCTCCAAGATATGAAACAAAAATAAAGAACCCATAAAAAGATCTTAGAAACCACCAATCACTGTTGGATAGGAAAGAAGATACTTTGGAGAATTCCCAACCAAATGAAACCTAACCACCTTAATAAAAATGAACCAATAGCCAATGCTCTTCTGCTCGAAATGCCCTACTGGCCACCCTAATGAGTGTCAATTCCTATGTAAATCATCAAATCAATAACCTCATCTTTTATTTCTCCTGTGAATATTCTAGGAGGAAAAATGGAGAGACTGAATACCTTCTCAAAAGGAAAAAATATTCTTCCACACTCAGTGCTATGGAATACTCACCTGAAAAATCATTAGGAACAATGAGAAGAAGGTCCAAAAACTTGATCCAAAGCTTATGAAAAATCAGACTTCATTACTGAAGGGAGTGAAGATCTAGCATCTTTGATACCCTAAAAATTTAGAAAAAACTATAGTATAAATCCCTATGAATGTCTAGCCACAACACATCTTCATCTTTGCGGTCAATAGGAAACAACATCCATTACTAATGCAAATCTCCCCACATCTGACTAACTGCCCGTAGACAAAACATTGCTCATTCTTGGATCATAACGAAAGAAATATCACCCCCACTATACCGTGCTCCATCTAAAAATCCAAGACACTACCCTGATACTTACCCAATACATATCACTAATATAACACCCTGATATTTTGAGAATTATATATTTTTTGAATTAATTCAACCTTTGTGATATATTTTCATTTCACATAACACTAAAAATAGATTACTTTATACTAAATCACTATGTTTGGATTATATTATATGAAACACCAAGATGATAGTGCACTTCACACAATTGTTTTTATCCTTCTTTTTATAGAACCCTGAGGTTGGCTTACATTAAATGTGAAAATGTCATCCTTCGATGACATGTGTAACATGCATGACTCAGTGTTACCAAACACTAATTTATTATTAAAATTTTATTATTTAATATAATAATATATAACATAGTAGTTAAATTACTCGTTGTGATGATTATTGACTAATTTATGAAAATATATAGTTTGCAGAAATATAATATGAATTCATAGGTCATCAATTAATTAGAAATGAATATTAAATCCGATAGAATATAAAGTAAAATATTAATATTCTTATGATCACAATTATGTTTTACCCTAATAAATTAAATATATTACAATTAGTGGGTAATATTAATTCTATATATATGTTATATATTCAATAATTTTTTTATTCATCCAATATATTGGATAAACATAAGAAAAAAAAAGAAACCTAATTTTATGCATAAAAACCTATATATTTTTAGGAAGGTATTTTTCACCCCGTTTAATAGAGAACCCATTTTATAAAACAATTTGTGAACTGTTATAGATTTTATATGTCAAAATAAAATTTAATTATTAGAATTTAATCATAAAAATTATATTAGGATATATATTTTGTTATTTCTCTATAAGGTATCATTTTTTAACGAATAGTTAAAAATACACGATTATAATTCAAAAATTATTCTTCATATAGTTTATTTATATACATAATTTATATTTTAAATTTCATTAAAAGATTAATTAGATAATATTTTTATCAATTAATCCAAAAGAGGCCATTGTAACCAATTTAACATGGAAATTGAATATAAAAACTTAGAAAACGTTTGACCATTTTTTTATTTTAAAACCCCGTAGTGTTGTCCCATCTATAAGATAAAATTTAAATTAATTTATGCCACTCCAATGATTTGAATTTTGAATAATGGATTATATATTTGTAATGAGCATAATTTATAAATTCTAATAATTTAAACATAGTTTTTTACTAAAATTATTAGTGAAAATAATTTATATTAATTACACAGGTTAAGGGAAAATTAAGCTTAACTAATCACTAAAACATATATTTATGATCCAAAACGACCTAAAAACCTGTCAAACCCCGTTTATTGAGGCCTTTGTTGTCCATGAAGCTTCCATTTTTAAATTTAGTTGGTTTTTATGTTGTTTTCTAGGTTAAATGTGGGTATACCTAACTTGTTTTAAAAAATTACAAGTTTGTCTTTTCTCTTCCTTATAAAAGGACACCAACTCTCCACCTTCTTAACAACTATAACACCACTTAGGTTCGGAAAATATTTACCCAATAAAATTTCCAAAATCCATATATTAATCCTTTAATACTCCATTTGGGAATAAATGAGTTCAAGTAGGCAATTTCTCTGAAACTAAAAAGAGTTACCCGATTAAAAGGTTACACCTTCTCTCATGTGTCTTTATTTTATTTTCCTTCTACAACAACTCCACTCTATTTATTCAATTATTTTATAAAACAAATATCCATAGTACAGTAGGATGTTTTTTTCTATGGTTTTGACCTAAACATACAAAAACCTCTATCTAATGGGTAATGAACATGTTATTTATTTTTATGACGAACTTTTGTCTCACAAAATGATGGTTGTTATATTTTATTTACATCCTATCATGTGGGAAATTATGGTGGGAAATATATTTATATATTTTAATTATAATAAATTTTTATTCATTATTCCTTTTTGAACATATATCTTTTTTCTTTCCATTTGGTGTAAATATGGTAAGTTTGTTTGAGGAAGTCGGGTCTACCTCCCCCACAAAGCGATGTGATTCATTCACGCACTACATGGAACATATTAAGGATATATTTAGTTGAAATAAATGACATATATAACATTATAATGAAACTGTGATGATATTATATATATATATATATTATTGTATTTATTTCTTTCAATATGACAATAAAAATTGAAACAACATTCATGCGTACGTACGACTTACTGTATCTATGAATGATGTATTCCATTTCATAGTTAAATATTATATGTATTATTATAATAAAAATACCCAGGATATAAATGATATTTATATAATGGTTTATATTATGTAATCATGATATATTTTTAAGGACCAACGATATTAGAAATTAGGATACACGTGAAGAACAATGGGAATATTATCTAAAGATAAACCCAAACATAGGATGGTTAAAAATAGGGTAGTATAAGGTCATAGTAAAGAAATATATGGTAATATAAATAATAATATTTTTATTTAAACGATGTATAATAAATTTATATTAATTATACAGGGGGTTTCATTTAGTACAATTAGAGTCAAGACACAAGGTAAGTGGATTTCACATTACTTTCTTTTTCATGAGATACATGATTTATTCACAACCCATTTATTTTGTGTCTCAAATGTATGTACTATTTCATTCATATAATTAAATTAATGTGTGTTTAAATATCCATTCAATACTATTTATTTTGAGGGTTTTATGTTTCAAAATTTACCGGATCATTACTATAGTTTTGTCTCAATTTTTCTTCATTGAGACTCATGTTTTGTTATGCACATAAACTATTTTTCAAGGTGTATATAATTAAATTTTACGTGTTATATCATGAATATCCTTCATTTTAATGACATTATAAGTTTCATTTAATTTAAATTTATTACGTGGAGAGTATCATCCAAAGTTAACATGTTATAATAGTTTATTGAGACAATCTCATCGCTTCTCAAGATACATTATGCTTATGCTTACATTGAAGAAACCTTATAATCCATCCCTCAATGGCATTACTGTATTTTTTTCTCCTCTAGTTATAAATTAATTATTGACATATTTTTACCATTTCTTCCACTATATTGTGATTTTGATATTTAAGAAAGTGTTTTTAATAAATCCTAACTTTAACCTCTCTTCAGTTGTAAATCTACATTCCTTCAATATAATTCTTTATAAAAATGGGTTCCATAAATATTTTTCCATTATAATTTAATATTGAAATGAAATTAGTACCATTTTTTTTATTTTACCAATCTCTTCAATGGAATCTTCTTATCTTATTCCAAATAATGCATTTTTCTAACATTCTTACTATGAAAATGGATGTTCCTTTTACCTCATAAGACATGTACATATTTTCCCTCCATAATTTCATTGATTTTTTTCCTTCTAATTTTTAGAAGTTTAATATTTAATAATTTTTAAAAAAAACGGATTTTCTTGGAAAAAAAATCAAATTTTTTTCAAGACTTCTTTACAGTTTTAAAAGTATTTTCAATTAAATGGTTCTCAAAAAAATATTAAGCTTTATTTATATGTTTTCAATGTATTTATAAATGAATGTTTTTAAAATTATTTTAAATTTATTTCTATATTTTTTCATGAAAAAATGTTTTCAAATCATTTTCAATCTTTTTTATATGATTTCAGATGTTTTTCAAAGAAAAGGGTGTTTAATGATTATTGAATATTATTTAATATGTTTTCAAAGAAAAATGTTTTCAAACCGATTTCACATCTTATTTATATGTTCTCTATGTATTTTATCCAAAAATTAATTCAAAATGGGTTAATTTGTTAAAATTGACTTTTTAAAGAAGAAATGATATTTTCCTCAAGAAACATTTTTGAAAGATATTTGAAAATCATATTTCATATATGAATACATTTGTTGATTTTACGTATTAAAATCCTGAAAATGAACAAATGGTTATATTCATATTCATTTTATGAAAGGGTTATTCTTAATTTTAAGGTCTTTATGAAACCAATTTCTCTTTCAAGGGTTATATGTTTATGAAATCGGTTTCTATTTCATGGGTTATGCTTTAGATGAAATGATTATGAAATCTATATTATTCCCTATTTTATGTTATTATTACATGTTTATAATACCTATTTCATTTTTTGGGTTGTGAAATAATTATTTCATATCTTATGTAATATTTATGTGTGATTTCATTTTTATATGACTGGGACCTATATCTCTATCCAATGCATTGGGTAAAGATTTATATATCATGATATAGACTAAGATGGTATTGTGAATGATCCCTAACTACAATGATGGCCATGTGAGTGAACAATGACTACAAATATGGAATGGGGAGTGAACACATGATACTAATATGGCCATGGAGAGAACCATGACTACCAAGATGATATGGGAAGTGAACCCATACTAACAAGATGGTCTTGGTAGCGATTCTTTGGCTACTATGAAAGTCATATTTTATGATTATGTGTAATCAAAAATTCCATGTATTACTTATATGATGTTATTTCAATACTTATTCTCATAATTTTAATATGATGCACGTATTATGAATTTCCAATACTTATTATGACATATAATATACATGTTAAGATCTTCAAATGTTATTCTCAAGTTCTATACACTTTGTTAATTTCAAGCCTGCACATTTAATTTATTTACCCTTCATGAGAAAACAAAATCACCCAGTCTTATATGTCATTTCACAAACTTATAAAGAAATGATTTAGGTCGAATTAATAAAGGTTAAAATGTTTATTGTAGGCATTGAAGATATTTCCCCAAGATAGAATATTTTGTTTCCAAGTGTCCAAAGACACTTAACTAATACAGTCCTCTAGCATGTATAATATAAATATTCTGAATATTCATCTAAAATGGTTTGATATCCATACATGTTAAGCCTGGTCAGTGTAGTTGGTATCAATGGAAAGGTTTAGTCAACCTTTGGAAACTTGTTTGAGGACACTTTTGTGGGAACCCTAGGAATTTTTGGGCCTGACTTGGGGTAATCTAGTATAAGAAAACAGGCCTTGCTACACACCTAGTTTGACACTCCCAGGTTATATGCTTTGGAAATTCACAAAAATCTTAACAAAACATAATTAAGGATTTAAATATATGTTTTCTATGAAAACCCATGGATTAAACTATGATGTCATAGATTAAGGAAAGTCTCATGATTTAGACATCGTATTCATAATTATTTTCATGAATATGTGATTTTCTACTATGATAAATAACGCTCACCCATTTATTTTGTTATTATTCACTGGAGAGAAATAGAAGGGAGTGGATTAATGGTGAATGTGATGGATGATTTTATGATGAGCAGTTCAGTGGGATAATCCCTGGATGGAGAGATGTTGTGATCATTTATAATATTTTTTCACAGAACAAGATTGATAGTGTGTACCATAACAAACTGTCAGACTCATCGATGAAGATAAATAAATTGTTTTCTTGGAGAATGGGTAATGGAGACCATGGAGGAAAGAATATCAGGGTTACTTTGTGTCAAGAATGTGAAAATAATCACTTAAGTGAATGTATTAGAGGAACAAGAATATGTTTTGAATGTGAAAAATAAGGACATAATGCATGTGACTACATGGGAAAATTATGACTTTTGTTAGTGAAACAGTTGAGAATATTGGCCTCTCTAAGACATAATATACGGTTAAGTGTTTTATGTGTGGAATAAATGGTCATTAGGAAACTCAATTTCCCAAGAGGAAAGATTCTAATGAGGATCAACAAGGTGGTATGTGTAATGGTTATATAGCTGATGATGATGAGGCAATAAATGAAATAAAAATAGAAAGAGTTATTATGATGAGGTAGCATTTTAAAAGGATTAATAATTAATTAATCAATGTTTTTATATATTTGGATTTAAGAATTATGAAAGGTGAGACATATGAGGATTGTTCAGTTTATGTTTTTCACTATGGATTTACAAGAACACATTTAATGGTTCCAATGTAATAGAAAATTGATATAATGGAAAAGTTATTTCCATGGAAAACACATGAATCAGGGAACAACAACCCTTAATATATTCCTCATGTTGTGATAACATTGTTTGGGAATGATAATTTAGAGATTAATTAGTAAATAGGATGGTACATCTTACCTTGGAAATAATTATAGACTTGTTAGGAATTAGATTATGCAATCATGGATGAAGTTTACAACTTATTGTATCTATGAAATATATCTAGTAATCTATGGAACAAGGAATCCTTCATGTTTTATAAAAGTATTTATGGTAATTCAGGTTGTTACCATGTTCCAGGAAAATTTACCATGAGGGTATTTACATGTTTGGAATGTGAAAACCAGGAGCTACTTTGTGATATATTGGGTATCGATGTAATGCTGATTTTATGACTCTCTATATAATGTTTTGGGTTCTCAAATTTCATAAGGGTTATAAGGTCATCCATTAATGAAAGTTTAAGATAAACTTTTGAGGATGTAGTAATGCACTTAGTTTGTATTGAAAACCTTGGTAAAAAGTCTATTTAGCGATTAAACTTATTTCAAAGATGTGCACTATATTTTGGATATTATATTAGTGTGGTTTTAAAAAATGACATCATGTATGTACAGTGAAAAACAATTATATCCAGCTAGACTATGGGTTTTAAAACTGTTACTGAAGGATGATTAGGGTTCCCTGCCATACACTGGCCTACATGATGTCCATTTGAATGTATAATTATTTCGGATGAATAACTATCTATGATGAAACAATAGTGTTACATTTATGTTTTGAGATTAATATATTAATCATTTTATATTTTATAAATATTTATATATTAAAAACTATACTTTTCATTGTTTTACGAGCCTTAAGATCTGATAAAAGTGTATTTTAGCACATCATGCATTATAGTTAATTCTTGGATGTCCATTACATGAAGTAGTTTATTAATTAAAATTTTATAAAACAATGAATAAAGAATGTAATTTTGTTTTTAGTAATCTATCTTGTAAGCACATTTACATATATTCTTGGTCAATAAAATATTACTCAATGTTATAATAATGATCAATAGAAAATGTGTTGTCCTAATAACGTAATGTTGTTGAACCGATGGGCTTTTAAATCATCATATATTTATGAGTTCGAGGCCCTCAACATTTCTTTTATCATTAATATATTTGTGATTTATGACCTCAATCACTCTCTATAAACATTTACACATTTTCTTTGATGTACAATATTAACTCCCATCCTTTGTCCCCCTTTATGGAAACCCAGTTATAAGTTAGTATGTGTGACCACTATGTTTCCAATTACCCTTTTTAATGAAAGTTATAGTTTATATTTTTATGATGTGGATTACTATTAATGAAACATTCAAGTATTAAAAAATTGATAACCATGATGAATTCCAATGGGAAAATTCATTTTACGGGGTGGGGATGTAACACCCTAATATTTTGTGAATTGTTATTTTCTGAATTAATTTAACATTTGAGATATTTTTCATATCACATGACACTGAATATAGTTTATTCTATATAAAATTATTTTGTATGGATTGCGTTATACACAACACCAAGTTAATTGTTCTCTAAACACAATATAAAATTAATCTTTTTTTATATATAACATCAAGGTTAGCTTCTATTACACCGAACAAAGACTTTCCTCGATGGATTTTGATAACACACATGACTGAGTTTTTCCAAAAAATAATATATAATTAAAATATTATTATATAATATAACAAGATATAACATAGATGTTAAATGATAATTTATGAATGATATTATCTAATTTATGAAAATGTATTGTTTACACAAATATAATATGAATTCAAAGGTTATCAACTAATTAAAAATGAATATGAAAACCGATTGAATATGAAGAAAATATTAATATTTTTATGGTCACAAATATGGTTTACACAAAACAATTAATATAATTTCATTTATCAAGTAATATTAATGAAATATATATGTTACATATTCAATAAATTTTGGTTTTCTATTAATCTGTTATTTTGGATTGACATAATAAAAGAATAAATCAAATTGTATGCATAAACAATTATTTTTTTAAAGGTAGTTTTAACACCTCTTAATGGAGAACCCTTTTTAAATAATATTTTTGGAACTTTTATTGATATAATAAGTCAAAAAAAATTATTTTCATAATAGAAACATAAAAATTATTTCAGGATATTTTTTTTCTATTCTTTTATAGGTTTCATTTTTTAAATGAATAGTAACACATACTAGATTTTAATTCCAAACTGAATTTTCATATAATTTATTTATATCGAGAAATTATAATATAAATTTTTTTAAAGAGTTGAATATAAAATATTTTTTATAAAATAATCAAATTTAATTAATAGGAACAAATTTTACAGTGAAATTTGTTATAATAACATAGGAAACTCTAGATCAGTTTTTTACTTTATAAACCCGCAGTGTCATCCCATGAGTGGGAGTAATTTTATATTAATTTATACTACTCCACTAACTGAAATTTGTAAAAATGGATTCAATTTTTTTAATAATCCTGATTTATAATTTCTAAAAATCTCAAATTACTTTTTTTCCAAAATTATTAGTGAACATATTTAAAATTAATTACTCGCTGAAGGAAATAATTAACTATAAGAAAGGGATAATCCTTAAATTTAATACAAAAGAAACCTATAATCCTATAAAAAACCAATTTTTTGTCCATTATTAGGACTTTAACTTCCCATTATTTAGTATTTTAGTTTTTTATTGTTTTTGTTTCGGTAAAAATGTGGGTACACCTAACTAGTTTTAAAAAATGCCATGTGTGTGCTTTCTCTTCCATATAAAAGGCCACCATCTCTACCTCTTCTTAAAACATATAAAACCACTTAGGTTTGGCCAAGGTATTCCAAATAGACTTAAAAATCCTTCCATTCATCCTTGATTCCTAAATTTGGGCAGAAAGTCTTCCAAGGAATCCTTTTGGAACAAACCAAAAAGAGTTAACCGATTAAGAGGCAAAGCCTTCTCTCAACCTCCTTTCTTTTATATTCCTTTTCCAACACTGCAACTCAATTTATCACATGATCATATAAAAAAATATATCCTAAATATTCTAGGATTTTTATGATAAGGGTTTGACCTTCACATATAAGAACCTCTATATAATGGTAACAAAAATATTGTTTATGTGTATGAAAAACTTCCGCCTCAGAAAATGATCATTGTTAAAATTTCCATATCACCTCTAATGGTGAAAATTATGATGAAAAATATCTTTACATATATTATATAATATATTTACTTTTTATTTTTAATTATTTATTTCTTTTTCAACTCATATCTTTTTTACTTTACATTAAGTATAAATATGATAACTTTGTTTGAGGAAGTGTGGTCTATTGCCCCCCACTACGGGAAAAAGGGGTTTTTGCGATGAGGTTTTTGCGACGGGGGTATTTTCCCATCGCAAATAACCACTTATTTCCGATGGGTAAATCTCACCCGTCGCAAAAGGCTTGGCGCGCAAAGCGCGCCAAACCGCGGGAAAGTTATTTGCGACGGGTGGTTACCACCCGTCGCAAATAACCGGCGGTGGTAAAAACTATTTGGGACGGGGGTATATTCCCACCGGAAATACCCGGCGACGGTAAAAACTATTTGCGATGGGAATATACCCCCGTCGCAAATAGTATGTCGGCAGGTTAATATTTGCGACGGGACCCGTCGCAAATTACTATTTAACCGTTGACCGTGATAAATGCAGGCTCAAGTATTTGCGACGGGACCCGTCACAAATAATACTATTTGCGACGGGTATCTTGTCGCAAATACTCCCGTCGCAAATAATATAACCTATAAATACCCCCACCCGTTTTTTTCCATTCATTCTCAACTTCTCTCAAAACTCTATTTTTAGAGTTCACAGTTTGTTAAGTTTAATTTTTATTTCCAGATTTGATATTGATGTCTTCAACAATTATCGGAGATCAACCTCAGATCAATTTTAAAGGTATTTATTTTCTTTTTAATTTAATATTTAATTTAAAATTTTTATTTGTTTTATTTATTTTTAATTAGTTGTAATTTAATTGTGTTTATATTGTTTTTTTATTTAATAAATTTAAATTATTTGTATTAATTGTTCATAGTTAATGGTAATTAGTAGTAATTAATAATAATTAGAAATAATTAATAATAAAAAATAATAATTAATAATAAATAGGAATAAATCTCCCTTATGCGCGCATTAACCTTTACAACTAAGCCATTTCATTTTTTTTATACATTTAATGATATATCTATATATATATATAGTTATATTTATTCGTATATTAATATAGATTTATATTAATATAAATATATTTGGTTATATAAATATATATATATATATATATATTTATTCGTATATTAATATATATTTATTCTATATATATATATATAGTTATAAGTTTTTATTCGTATATTTATTTGTATATTAATTAATATATATTTATAAGCTTAGTTTTAAATAAATTTATAAAATATGGGTTTTTATGTATATATATAAATAAATAAATAAATAAATACATATATACAATAGATACACACACACACACATATATATATGTATAGTTATGAATGCATACATAGGAATGAGGGGGTGAAAATCCACCGAGAATGTTAAAACGGCTATAACTTCTAATCCGTAAGTCAGTTACAACTCCACAACCAGTCAAATCGAATAACATGAAACGATCTTCGATATGATATGCGGTACAGGCCAAACAGACATCCGAATAGGATGTTATAGCCATTGGAATGTTTAAACGACCCTAACTTCTAATCCAGAAGTCCGTTTCAGCTCCACAATCAGTCAAAATGAAGAACATGAAATGATATTTGATATGATATATGGTAGAGGTTTATCATACATTGGGAGCAGACGTTATAGCTATTTAAACGGTGAAAAACCGGGGTACCCCGACTAAAAACTCAGTTTTGGAGGGCTTTTGTGCCTTTTTTGGCCTTGAAACAACCTTGGACGGGTTCCGCCCATTAATAGAGCTGTAGAGCTCGTCGCAGGCTTCGATTTGATATGTTGTGGAGCTCAAACGGAGTCCCGGATCAAAAGTTATGACCGTTTGAAGTTTGGATTTCATTTTTAACTTATTTTCCATCTTTCATTAATTTTTTTATTTATTTTTATATTCAAAGAGTTATTAAATGACTATTAATTGATAAAAATTACATAATTACTAATTAAAAATATTTTTTAATTTATTTTATAAGCCTCTTTTACTGAACATCTTATACATTCATATTTTATTTTCATTCTTCCTTTCTAAAACATATTTAAAAAATAAATATTATATTTATATCAATATAAATAGGTTTATTGATTTATGTAGTAATAAATAAATTTTTAATTTTTTTTAAATTTTTTTATTATTATTTGCGACGAGAATATATTTCCGTCGCAAATACTTATTTGCCACGGGCCCGTCGCAAATACCCGCTTCAAAGCAACCATTTGCGACAGGAATATGGCCCGTCGCAAAAGATTTTTTAAAAAAAACTAGAAACCTATTTGCGATGGCGTTTTCTGCAATGGGCGATTTGCGACGGGGCCCCGTCGCAAAAGGCTATTTGCGACGGGATCCCGTCGCAAATGACCCGTCGCAAATATCTATATTTCCCGTAGTGCCCACAAAGTGACGTTATTCATTCAAACGCTACTTGGAGTGTATTAAGGAAGAGTTCAGTGAAATTATATGATATATAAAAAATTATAATTATAATTTAATGATATTATATACATATATACATATATTTCATTTTCATTCATTCTTTCAATACTATAATAAAAATGGAAACAACATTCATTGTAATTAAAACTTATTGTCTCCATGAATAGTGTATTCAATTTCATAATTGTTTATTCTATAGATTGTTCTAGAATAAATATAATAGATTGTAATTATATTTATATCATTTTTTACATTCTATAATCATTATATATGTATATAGACCAATTATATAACAAATTAAGACATAAGCGAAGAACAAATCAAATATTATCTGAAGTGAAACCTTATAATAAGACGGTTAACAAGTGGGTAATATAAAGTCATAATAAAACCATATATGGTATTTGATATAAGAATATGTTTTTAAAAAACATGTATAATATATTTGTGTTTATCATACAGGTTCTTTTAATTAGTGTGATGAGATTCAAGACACAAGGTACGGGGATTTCATCTAAAATTTTATATCTATGAGATACATGCTTTATTCACCACCCATTACTTTTTGTGGCATGTATACCACAAATGTATGAATTATATGATTATTACAATTAAATTTTTTTTATTTAAATATATATTATATTCCCATTATTTCATGAGGTTTAGGTTTTAAAATATTCCAAATTGGTAATATAGTTGTGTCTCAATGTGCCTTCTTCGAGACTCATGTTTTGCTATGCAACTAAACTCGTTTTAGGGGTGGATGCACTTAAATTTTACATGTTATGTAATGAATGTCCTTATATTCATGAAATTTTAAGTTCTATTTAATTTAACTTTCCTACATGGATATTATGATCACCATTCACCAAGTTATTAGTTTTTATTGAGACAATCTCATCACGTTTCAAGATTGTTTATGTTTATGCTTCCTTAGATAAAATATTATGATCTATCTCTCAAGAAATTTCATGAATTTTCCTATACTATAGTTAGTAATGATTTATTCATATATTGGTTCCATTTATTCCACTCTTTTGTATATAATATATTTAAGAATGTGTTATTGAGAACACTTGACATTAACCCCTCTTCGATCAGAAATCTATGTTATTTTAACACCACATTTTATAAAAATGGCTTCAATGAAAATTGTACCATTCTACTCTAAAAATTAAAATTTATTTGAACCCTTTACTTATTTTACCAATATCTTCAAATGAATCTTGTTTTTTTCTTTCTGAATTAGGAATTTTTTAAACTATTTACCACATAATGGAATGTTATTTTTACCTCCTATGGTATGTATAGATTTACCCACCATCATTTCTTTGAACCATCCTCTGCATTTTTAAAAGGGTGATTTTTATGAAAATATTTTTAATGATTCTTTTCAAGTAAAATCATTTTCCAAATTTTTTAAATATTTTTTTATAATTCTTAAGGAATATTTTTTTCAAAATGTTTTCATGCCTCATTTATAATTTTTCAAATTATTTTCAAATAAATAGATTTCATAAAAATGTCAAGTTCCTTTTATAAGATTTAAATTAAAAAAAAATTTAATTTTTTTTAAGATACCCTAATTTTGTTTTCTATTATATTTATCGAAATGGTTTTCATAACATTTTTAATCTCCTTTCATACGTTTTCATGTATAATGGTTTCAATTTTTTTAAATATTATTTTA
Source organism: Viscum album (assembly GCA_963277665.1). NCBI lineage: Eukaryota > Viridiplantae > Streptophyta > Magnoliopsida > Santalales > Viscaceae > Viscum > Viscum album. The sequence goes on from OY728136.1 coordinate 1,650,245,271, forward strand.
TATTATTTCAAGGAAATTTTTTTCCAAAATGATTTCAAGCATTATATATAGGTTTTCAAGGTATTTTTTTAAAATGAATTTCAAATGGATTTATGTATTACAAATTATTTTTCAAATATGAAAGGATATTTTCCTCAATAAACGTTTTGGAAAGGTATTTCAAAATTATTTTCTCTCTAAGATAACATCTTTTGATGTTTCTCATTTCCCTATATGAATTTATCCAAAATTTCCATTCATATTATTTATATGAATGGTTTATTCTTAATATAATAATATTTATGAAACCCATTTCTATTTCATGGGTTATTTTTTTATGAAATCTGATTCTTTTTTAAGGGTTATGATTTTGATGAAATGATTATAAAGCCTATATTTTTACAATGTTTATGATATCATTATATGTTTATAATACCCATTTCATTTCATGGGTCGTGATATGATTATTTATGATCTTGTGGAACATTAATTTATTATTTCATTATGATATTGGTGTGACCTATATATATCTCTAATGCATTGGCTAAAGACTTATATCTCATGAGATAGGCTAATATGGTCTTGAGAATGAACCTTGACTACTAAGATTACCATGGGAGTGAACCATGAGTACCGAGATGGTATGAGGAGAGAACTCACACTACTAAGATGGATATGAGAGAGAAAAATGACTACAATGATGGTACGAGGTGTGAAGCCATAATACAAAGTTGGTATAGGCAGTAATGCCTTGACTACTATGGAAATCATATTAAATGATTATGTGTTTTCCACAATTCTGTGGTTTATTACTATGTTGCGCTTTCATGACTTATGTTCTTGATTCTATTATGATTATTTTCTTATTAATTTCAAATATTTATTATGATATATAATATTTAGGATATGATCTTAAAATGTTATTATCGAGTTCTATAACCTTTTTTCGTGTTGTGCTTAGTCATTTCATTTATTTACACTTACAAAGCATCTGAGCTCACCCCTTCTCATGTTTCCTTTCCCTAGGTTATGAAGAATGGTTTTAGGAATATGTAATAACTATGGATATCATTACGGGAGATGTTTGAGCTCATTGACTAGGATAGAAGATTTTGTTTCCATTTTTCCAAATACACTAAACTATTATAGTCCTCAAGCATGTATTATTGTAACGTACTGAACATTCATCTAAAATGGTGTAATATACATGTATGTTAAGCTTGGGTTTCTATAGCTAAATGGAATGAAAATCCAACATTCATACCTCACACTCCTCTACTCGGTCAACCATCCAACAATCAACCAAATTATCCTGCTGAACCTTAACTGTATGAGTAACTCAATAATGATGAACCTAATCCATTCCTAAAAATAATTAGAAAATACTAATCCTTGTAAAATTGAATTTTATTAAGGATTATTTATTTATTTGTATTATATTTTTATAATAACCCACAGAATATGAAGATAAGTTATCATGACGTGTGTACCTCTCCTATGTCTCTACCCTAAGAACATGTCACCTCACTTTTTCACTCAATAAGTTAAGTGTCTATACACAAAATCATTAGGGGACCTAAATAATAGTTTCATATCTAGTCACCCTATCAGATTTCACACAGCAAGATCAACTATTACTGCTTCTATACCAAAAAACACCATCCTTGCCCGACCGAACTCCAGCCATCATAGAATCTCTCAATAATGACATATGATACAAATTTTCTATTAACCCATATTGCAAAATACTCTTTAATCTTGGGAGGGAGGTAATGACACCGTTAGTCTGGCCCCCTTTAGGCCTAAGCTGTTCTACTAGTACTGAGCATATTCAAATCTCAGTGTATGAGAGGTGTTACCCTCTATAAATGAAATAGTACTGAGAGAGAGAGGATAATAAACCACAAGAAACTATAATAAATAATATAAATGTACACCAAAACCATCTTAAAATGATTGAATAAATAAATATTGGTACATATGAAAATATCCTATGCAAATACAAAAAGTTGGGTCTATGAAAGTGGATTTAGAATAACTATATCCAAACTAGTAATGTCCATTTCAATCCCCTAGTTCATCCTAAAAACCTAAAATATGTTAATATACATAGTGTGATTATAACAGAAATACTATGAAGCGACATAACCAAGGACTCAAGTGCACATGTGAAATGAACATGTTAATGTGCCATTGAACAAACAACTTAACCAAAAATCACATCAACAAGTCATCTTACCAAAACCTTCCTCACCATGGATCACTCATAAAATCATGAATCTATTAGAAAAATATAGCAGCAAGATCCTAAAAAAGTAAGGTGCCCCACTATCACATCCCCAATCATTTTATTCTTTTACACCCTAACATAGAACATCCTATGACCCCATAAATTCCAACCACATCACATCAGAACACACCATATCACATCATCCCTATAGAACCTTAGGCCACACATCACAACTCATCGAAAAAAGATCAAGAGGATTTGGGTATCAGGAACAGGAATTACATAAACATTGATACATCCTCCAATAATGCATGATCCACACCACATATAAAATCAAAACACATATCTACCATAAACACCACAACCAACACATCACATCACATCAAATCTAGCCCATAGACAGTTAGTCCAACACATCACATCTCCCCCATAGAAACCTTGTCCAACACATCACTACTAAAGGAAGTGTGGGGGATAGGGGGTAGGAATTCATACATTTCATTACCATCAAGAATGTTGGGGAAAATAACCAGAACACATCACCTCTGATAATTGGTAAAGTTATCCAACTCAGACGGGGCACATTCACAAGAACATAATCAAAGATGATATATAGATACTGCACAATACCCAACCTATTGGATCAAAACAACAGTAGTAGTGGAGACCATATCACTACCACATACCACTCATCAATTTTCCAAACTGATTCCAGCACTATATTCAACCCACCACACAACCACCACACAAGCCATATAACATTCCACATTCCACATACATGTTTTTTATTTTTTATTTTTGAGGAATTTCATTTAAAATTACAAAAATCATTATTTCATTCAATTCATTTAACAAATTATCACACATCCATTTCCCGTCAACCTTGTTTATCTATAAACCTTTTCTTTTTATATGTCATCATAGTTCATCCCATATCTAAATAGTAAGCTAATGTAACTATGCCACAAAAAAAACCAACCCAACTCACAAATCCACTACTGAAAAACCAAAAAATACACTATTATCATTATGTCACATCACCCAAGCCATATCATAATAAAACTACATATCTCATCAATAAGACAACCTCAACCTCCTTGAACCCTAATCACTATTCCACAAAAAAATTGACATAAACACTACACCACAACCACTATACAATAACCTCATTACACCTAATAACTCAACATCCAACATTTGATCCATGCTAAACAACCTATGTAGCACAATCCCGATCACGAAAAGACTTATCTAGTCATCTACATCACAATGTAATAGCACAAACCAAGTAAGGAAAACACAATAAGCACAAGACAACATAAAAACACACAAATAGAGTTCCAAAATTTTTCTAGGGAATTATTACATATTTTCCCTTATTTAGAATGGGTATTATAACACAAACCAAAAAACAAGGGAAACCTATTTAATTGAAAAATAAAAATTCATTAATCTTTTCTTTAGTGTAAGATCACACCAAAACACAACAAGGGTCATCATAACATTACAACTATTGCACAATCTTGGCTCCTAATAGACATTATTTCTTGAATTTGAAATAGGGATACATAATAATATCAATAAAATATATGAAAATAGTAAATAATTTGATAAATGATTATACTAAATAATTTTAGACATTACTATTAATTATCTCACTATAAATAACCCTAATATACACCAAAATGAATGAAAAACACTGTAGATCTAGCATATAGAATATAAATAATTGAAAATGAGGATTTCTTACCTCAAGGAAAATTTATGATCTCACAAAACAATACTGTGAGAAGAAGAATCTTCAGAAAAACCCCCATTATATAAGGAAGTCACATATTAACCTAAAACACACCAAATGGTTTTTAAAAATGAAACCCATACACACCACAAACCCAAAACTGCACAACTATAGTGGATATCTAAATAAGAAAAGTAGAAAAAAATGTGGAATAATTGTGAAATCACCACAGATTGCTAAATTTCATCCATAGGAACCAATAGACCGAAGAAAGAGAATGATAACTAAATGTTTATGTTGGGAGACCTAGGGTTCACACAAATAAGAGAGAGGGGTATGGATAAATGATAAGAAATCAGCCAAAATGGTTATAAAATAACCTAGAACCTGTCACTTTCACATCATATAACCCATTCATGACTTAAATTACCATTTTTTCCAACATTCTATCAATATTCATGTCACCTTGTCTTGATTTAATTACTATTCATGAAATCACCTTTCCTAACATAAATCAGTTTAGGTAATCCCCCATAACCCAAAAATTCATTGAAATCTGATGACCATACAAGGTATGAATCAACATTTCATCCAGATCCATCTCCACCAAGATATCCACACCTCCTTCAAATACATCCAATTTCCCAAGAAACATTGTAATATATTGAGAAAGCATGAACCGTTACACTAAATGTTGGTTGAGGGGTTAACCCACCCCAATGGAGGATCCAAACCTCATTGAATAGCTAACAATTGATATAGGGTCAACTAACAATATGGATAGAGTAATTGAACCCTATTTATGAGGGGGTGTTCTAAACTCTTTTATTCAAGTGGTTAATCCACACCTTATTGAGGTTAGGAGAGTACCGTCCTAATATATGATTTTGGGGACCCATGTTCCTTGTATATTGTAGAGTTTTGAACTCTTGAAATAATGTGAGGGACATAAACTCAGCCTCCTGCATTCTTTAAGGGGATTTACTAATCCCATGTCCTCTTGGATCCTCACACCCAATCACAATCATCAGTCTTACAGTGTTATGGACATTTGAATACATGAATCCCCTTGTATACCACCTTTAATACCAAAGGGGAAAGTGTAAAAAATTCTATATAAAAAAATATCAAGATACTCTACTCGAATTCCAAAATCCATGTCCTTGGAGAGAAGATATGAAATTATCTAATGATGGAAATGTACCTAAAATGTAATATTGGGATAGACGGTGTGTAGTCCCTCGATAGACAATTGGTCATGTAATTTATCTATATTTCTTATATGGTTCAACATACATGATATTTGTGATTATGTACATGGTGTGTGTGACCAGCAATGATAATTGAGGAGTACCAAGGAAACCCGATTCACGTAATAGTTTAACTAAAAACCATTTACATGGTGAGGTACATGTTTATTATTTCCAATATGGTCACTAGGAATGTTCTTCTAGCTGGAGAAGTTGTTTGGTTCTAATTCCTATATAATTCCTATAATGGTCCATATGGTGCGTGAAGGAATAAAATTAGCTGGATGTATACCACTATACATAACGAGATATACAAACTTAAACCACATTACATGTTCCTCAAAAGTATACCTTATGTGATATTTAATGTACTCAAAAACCCAATCCACACATAGAAGCATGATATTAAATATATAGATTGAGACTATATGAGATATAAATATTTCATCAAACAATTGATTTTCCATTATGCGAAAAAAATTCCCTACCATTTTTTGTCAGCTTTAATCTTTCTCAAATCACTTCCAAGGGCCCCTCTCATAACTAATAGACCCACATGACCCATTTTAATGAATCTTTTATTAAAAAAAATCTGAAAAGAGGTTAAAATATTCCCTTGATTCCCCATTTCACCAATAATATTCCGGAACCCACACATTCACAACTATGGAGAACCACCTTTTTTTATTCTGGTGCCCTATTTATCATCTATGTACTCAAATACTCCCAAGAGAAGCTATTTTTCTGATCATTCTTCAACCCCAGACAATCATTCTAATATTAATCGATGGAAAATTCTAGTTTTTATTTGTGAAGAAACGGGGGAATAACATGGAATAAATATGATAAAATATTTTTTTTATTGTTGAAAAAAGGTTTCTACCACTGATCTTTAAGAAATAATTCTCCAATGATGAAGAACTAGGGGGAATATTCTTAATTTATGGACAATAGTGAAAATGATGGACCTCTATTGGATTATGTTGTATTTTTTTGAAAATATGTGTAATGATTGGGTATTTGACATATGGATTTATGATATATATTTTTTTATTTTTTATACAGGCTTGGATTCTTTGATAATTTGAGTGTGACATTAGATGAAATTCTTGATAAGGCATCTATTAAAGAGAGTGTTTATTATTGAAGAATTTTTATAGATTTATTCATTAGATTGCCTGATTAAAGATTTTGATTAAGTGTTTCTAGAATAAAATTTTTTGATTGATGTTATAATTTGAAAGGATGTAAGAGGTTTTAGTGAGTTTTGATGGAATTTTGAAAAACTTATTTTTGAAAATAATTTAAATTTTTTTGCAAAGACATGTTTTGTATTGTATTCGTTCAGATGTTTATTTCAGTACCTCAAAAATAGAATCTGATTTAGGGAAAATCTATGTATTGTTACACTATCTATGCATATGATTAAATTTAACTATTTTTGAGTCATTTAGAGTTGCTTATGAGCCACTCTTATAGTGTGTATAGGTGTTCAAAAAAAATTATGAGTAATCATAATTATGTATGACTAGATGATGAGAATGTATGATTCAATAGAGGTAATGTATGATTAATCAAGAACTTTATGAATTTTCTGGTGAAGGCCTTCCTAAAATTATATAGTTGGAATTTTATTAAATATTAATATTATTAAAAAGTTAATTTCGATGCATGAAAATCACATTCTATCAGTTAAAGAATAATTTTTTAAAAATACTAATATTATTTTAATATAATATTAAATCCAATTTCGTGGATTTTATTTTACCTTACAACCCCCAGTGGAAAAGTTCGGTATGGTGAGATGGTTTCTATAAAAACATGTATATAATGTATTTTTTTAAATAAACACACTAAATGAATCTAAAGTATAGAATTATCAAAATAAAAATTGGATTTTTCTGAAATGTCAATAAAAATTAGGAAAATGATATTTTAATTATAAAAATGTGTAATGTTATCACACATGTTGATCTATGCTATATTATAAGAACAAAATAATGGAGAGAAAAGTGATCAAATTTTTACTATGTTTTAATAAATCTATATATCAAATGAGAAATAACTAAAACCATCCTTGAGATTTTATTTATATTGAAAAATAAGGATATTATTATTTGAAAATAATGAATTCCATTTTCTTGGCTGGAAGGAAGACTAAATGTTAGTGGGGGAGTCATTGATTCATACATGTTCAATGTAATATTAATTTAGGGATAAAGGGAGAGTTTATGTTATAGTGAGGTATTAAAATTCCACCTATGAAAGAATATACCTATGGATTTTTATATACTATGTACATAGACAAAAGGATGCACTATGATACATGCATGTTTCTAATGATGAAGATATTTACATGTCCTTAAAACATTGAGCGATCCTCCACAGGTTAGTGTGAAATTGAGGATGAATGTTAGTGAGCATTTTATGATAGTGAGTCAGTCTAAAAACCTTGTATGATTATAGATATTATATATATAGTGAGTTAAAAAACATTTTATTCAATAAAACATCATACTTGTTGATCTTTTTGAATCAATACACTACTGATTGGATGCTCCTTAGAAATATAATTTTTTTGGTTAACCCATTAAAATAATAATTGATCTTTTATATTGTATTTACTATATTCATTTAAAGGAGTTTGGTGAGGTTGTGGGAAAAGGTCTTCTAAAGCAAGATAAAGAAAAACATTTCATATGTAGGATCAATATCTGTAGGGGAATTAAGTAAAAGGATTTTTTTTAAATCAACTACTCCCGGATTCACCAACTCTTTGGGTTCTCGGTGGACCAAACTCGGGGTATTAATGTCTAAGGTTCAATTTTTTTTACCTAATAGGTTGTTTTTTGGAGTTTCTACACAAATTGAGCAAATTTTGGACCACCATGTTCCAAGGGATCCAAATTAATTTAGATGAAAAATATGTTTGTAACATACAAGGTGGTATGTATGAAAATTCCATGTGAAGTAGTGTAGGAGAAAATCATTATATTAATATGGCATGGAGTATCTTTTGAAACTCTTCAGTGAAACAAGGATATATATTCTTCAATGGAGAACGGATTCATGTGTTCTACAAAATAAGAAATATTCATAAATGTGGACCAATAAAATTTCTCTGAATATATATGTGTGATTTGAGAATATATAGATATAAAAAATCATACAAATTTAATCATGAAAATAATATAGATGCTAATTTCCTTATATATAATGGAATGGAGAAGAAATGTAAGAAGAAGACTTTAAAAAATGGATCTCCACCCTAGATAAATAATTCTAGTTTATGTGATAATAACAATTCTAACAATATTCTAGAAGTATCTTAAAAAGATTTGAGATTAGTATCCCTCATGGGTCTTTTAGCATGAGTTAGAAAATGATATACCCCAAAGAAGATGGAATGAACATGGAAGAAGGTGAAACAACATCATGTTACCAATCAAGGAAGATTCTATTTAGTATGCTAGATGAAAAAGGCATTACAAGAGAATATGGAATAATGAGAAGATATAAATTATGTGTTATATTTCTTTATAGAAGATGCTTCCCTAGAAAATAATAGACTAGGAAAATAGTTTGTAGCCTTGAATTATGAAATAAATAAGTTGGGACAAAAAAATTAATGATCAAAGTGATCTTCTTGAATAACTCTCTAAGGCGATTAATAATATTAGGAATAAAAGTAGTTAAGATAAAGTATTACCCCTCTTATGACATAACTTAAATATAAGATACAATAAAAAATTGATGACTCCTCAAGAGGAAATGTGATGACTAACAATATGAAAAATAAAAATTATATAATCACAGAACATGAGATAAATTGTACATCCTTAATGGGAAAGGGTGAGTAAGAAAAACACTCTATGTAAGCCCTAATAAAATATTAATGTAAAGTATCAAATTAGGAATCAATAAGAATTAATATTTATCTAATATATATATATATATAACTTGATGTTTCTTTTGAAATCTAGAATAAAATATACACATAATAAGGAATACCCAAAATGCTACTCTTATGAAATATTTGACCACATTATTATATGTTTTTTGAAGACCAAATTCCCCATAATCATTAAAATATATTTATTTCAACATTGATGAAAATTTATAGTCACTATCATCCAAGGAAAATAATATTAATTAAAGGAGAAATGGGGATAAGGGGTTCAGGTAATGCTCTATTAGTGAAGGAAAATGGATTCATCCTTGAAATAATCAACACACCCAGGGGGTACCCATTCCAGAAAAGATCATATAATGATTACCCTAAATACCATATAACCTAGACAGTATGAAACACTTTTACCTTCATCTAGGTGTGAAGAAAAGATACATAATTATTCAGGCTCTTACAGCTTTGTATATGGTGTCTAATCAACTATGGTTCATGATACTTTCTTAGAGAGAGGCATGGATAACTGAAGAATCATTTTGTATCTCATAAACCATGATATTTATAGAAATTAAAATATCAGGCCCTATTGAAAATAGATTTTTCCACAGTTAGATGTGAATCACCTTTCCCATTCATTATACTAAAATAATCCCCCAAGAACCCTTTGATTTAATGCTGCCACATAAGGGAATTTTTTTGGAGACCACAATGTTTAAAGTGAGGTAATTCATGGGGGTTCCAAGAAACCCATCGAACATGGGGTGGTAGTATCTAATTAGATGAACATGGTTACCTAATTTCCATGACCATCGGTATTTATTGATAATTCTCTCATTTATTCGTGAGAGAACCCAGGTTCACGAAAAAAACTCTTGATCTGAACTTCATAGATAGGCTTGAGCTGAGTAAGCCTTCATGTCAAAATTTGTTCCTTATGGTGAAAATTCTCTAGCATCTTAACATGTATATAATCATACACACCTTCAACTAACATGTATTTACTTAGATACCAGGGAACCATTCCTATAAAAATATAGTGCTTCAAAACTCGTGGATTGTTATCTAGATGCAGCCTCTAAAATAACTCCATATAAAGGCCACCCAATCTCTTTGGGAAAACAATTAATCTGATGTTCTGTTCTTGGGTCATAGAAAATATAATCATTTAGTTGAAATTTTTATTTACATCCATTTAATCTTCTCATCTGTTTTGATATTAGGTTCTTGGATATTTGAAATGAGGACATTATATTTTTTAGGAATTTATTTTCATCACAGAGAGTTCCTCCATCCCTTTTGGGTGGTGTTTGAATGCATGGTAGTATGATGGTTCTTGGATGAGAAGACACCCATCATGGAACTGATGTTTCTAGAAGACATTGTTAAATCCTTAGGGGGAGATAAAATTATAAATTGATATTATAATGAAAAATTGTAGCCACTAATAAACATCATAGTAGAAGTAAAGGGTTGATCCAACATATAACAAGGAGTACAAAAAAAATTATTTTTAGCAAAGGTTAGATTTTTTAAATGTTTAGATTTATTTCATTGAAAAATGACATTAATTAATTAATTAATATGAAAAATTAATGTTATATTAAGAATAAGAAGGAAAAATAGTGGTCAATTTTGGGTTTTATGAAAATAATTAATCCTAATTATATCTTGGGAGAGACCTATGGATTATGTTACAAAGAGGAAAAAAATTATCTAATTGATCTTGGTCCAACCAATTGAATATAAAAAATCTGGAAACTACTCCTTGGTCCATCGTAATATGAAAATTAAGCTTTATAATCTTGGTTTCTTGGAAGAAATAATCACAAGTTATTAGTCATAGCCAAATCAACTCCTAATAGGTCATGGTAATTCTATTACACCTCTTACGATTAGAGTAGTTACAATAAAATGATATTTAATTTTATTGTAAACAAGGTCACATTCCATAGTGGTTTCATGTTTTTTTATTTTAAAGATTCATTATGTTCAAATCCACAAATAATCTCTAACCCTATATATATTACTAATAATCATTTGGTGATCATCAAAGATGATTAAAAAATAACCCACAATAGAGAGATCGGAAGGTAAATAATGATAAAGAATGAAAATAAAAGAAACTGGATTTAAAATAATGAGAAAAATAATGTACATCAAAGCTATGAAAATAAAATAAAGAAAAATAGAAACCTCTCTATAATGAACTCGTGATAGAAACCCTATAAATGCCTATAGAAAATCACGCCCCACCAGGACTAGAATAGAATCACACTCACTTTATAGAATCCTATATATATAAGCATGTATCTTATCTTTTTTCTCTTCCCACAGTCAACACCATCACAAAATGGATATTTTTAGAACAAGCCAATAGTCTTCTTCAATAGATATTAAAAAATAACCATTTTTTTGTTTGTCTTTATTTTTCATTTCATTTAATGTGGGTACACAGTGTTTGTTGTGTGTGGTAGGATTTATTCTTCTTCATGGCCTATAAATGGTTCACACCTTGTAATGTTTCTCACCTAGTAAGGATTACGTGACATGTAGAATATTTTTCATTGTTTGAAAGATCTTTTTTCTATGGCCCTTTAGTTTCAACATCTAGAAGCCGTCATTATCATAAAAAACATGGAAGAAATTCATCAAATGGATTTAATGACGTATATATTCCATAATCAAAAATAGATTCAATATTAATTTTATTTTTTTGTTCTTTTCTGCGAAGCAGGGTAGTGAGAAGTGCCTTTCTGTTCTGCAATCAACTCATTTTCCTTAATGTTTCTCTAAATTCGGATCCTACATAAGAATTCAATAAACAGAAATATTAGGTTATCATCTAATATAAAAAAATTCATATTACACTTATATTTATATACAAGCATATTTAAATATAGATTAAAATTGATATATTAGGAACCATGGTAGATCAATTAATCATGACTATAATAAATATTAATAGTCTAGTAGATCATGCATTATTGTTGATCTGGATTAGTTTTGATAAAATTTGGGTACTCACATTCATGATAAAATGTAATTTTGGATGATTTGTAGATGAAGAAACCAAAATGAGTACTTTACCTATTACAATACCAAAAGTTTAACACCCTGAAATCACCAATCCATTGAGAGTCTCATTGAAATTCTAAGATTTTTTCAAAAAAATATTTCCATAAGACTAATATATTACCCTTCGGTGAATTAAATCCAGTCCCATATTCCTATAAAATTAATTTTCACCAGAGATAGTGAGACTCCCAAACATCCCAATATTATTTGGATTGTAAAAAATTTATGATACTCATCACACTTATAATGTTGGGTACACATTACTCTGCTAGTTTATCTATTTTGGCCCATGAAGACGAGTGATGTCTACCATCCTTATGGGCATCCCAAATGAAGGATGGTGTTATTTTTTCTATATTACTCAGAACTATTTTTAGAAAAATGAGAACAGATAGTACCTGCATTGGGACATACATTAGGAAAAAATTGACAAGACATATCCAGCTCTTGAAATAAAGTAAACGATTCAAATGAAAGGGAATGATACTTGAAATTGTTGATACAAATAAAAATATTATTGATCACCACATCAAAATGATGAATATGAAGCATACTCATTGAGATCCAAGATCCAATGTATTACAAAGGAAAATGATTCTTTGAATTCGATGGATTTTATAAATTATTTTAACTGATCTTTCTATGTATGAATTTGAGATATACATGATGGTTTTATCACGGTTAATTATCTACCTAATCTTCATTCACCATTCCTAAAAAATCTATTGAGGTCATGATGTGATTGAATTATTCTATTAACAATGAAAATCATGTCATATGAAAGTATTAGGTGTAAAGTCCCATTTAATTGGTTACAACATCATAAGGTAAGAATTTTACCAATACATATTTCATTTATAGGAGAACTACTGAAGGGGTCCTTGTATATAATTAATACACTAAGTGTAGAGGATCACCATGTATTATCCATTAAAATAAAATGAAGAATCCAAAATTATTACCCATGAAATTAACCGAGATCCATGGGGAGCTGCATCATTCGATAATCAAATCAATCACCCAGTCATGGAAAAACAAGAAATCCATAACATTAGTTATGAATTCTATCTCCATTCTATCATACACCATGTCCATTATAATTTTCCTATCAATATTGGATCTTAGAGCCTTCATGTTAATGTATCTAGTCATTTATTATTATAGACCCTTAGAAATGTTGTTTGACCTTCCTCTAATGAAGCTACAATATTTATCAAACACACATTCATAGAGTAGGGATGTGAGTATACTATTAGTAGTTACAAATATTATTTTTTATGGTAAATTACATATGTTGAGGAATATTTAATTCTTAATTTTTTTTATATCCTTTACATATAGAATTAGAACTTGGGTGGTTTCACAAACCACCCTACGAAACTCCCCCCCACCGCTAAAAAAATCATTGTTTTATTCCACAGGTAGCATCTTAATAAGATCTTAAGAAGTGATATAAAATGATCCTAGGAAACCGACTGTCCATAGATTTCTATTAGGGTTTATGGAAAGAACACATTTGGAAATTCCCCTATCCCAAGGTGTGATATTGAAAAATATGCTAGCAGAGGATGAAAACACCTTAGGTATAGAGTAAAATAATTCATTATGTCCCCTATGGTATCCTTATTTATTTGTTGGATTAGAAACTTAAAAAATGGATTTTGAAATGGGTTTCAGCCATTCCTCCCACCACATCATGGTCGTTGGTGAATGTTCTGTCATTCATGAGAATATTTAGAATTATTCCCCTTTTATTTAATTTTACGCATGAATAAAAAATTTTGTATTCCTATAACCCACACTTAACCACATAATTTTGGATTTTTTAGATGCAGACCACTATTATTTGAGAAGGTTGTCTGGAATATTAAATTTTCTGCAGAAAATATTACTAAAGAGATACTCATCCATGTTATCCTTGAGCCTTGTTCTGTCTTAATTGATGTAATTCGTGATGGGGTTGAGATTGTGAAAATAACAAGGGTTGTTGGAGTTCAATTATTATAGGTAACATTAAGATATATAATATATCATTGAAATCCATCCCCAAATCCATCTTGCGTGGGCTAATTCTAGGACCCATACACCATGAAATGGTTATCAAAGTCTGATGTCTACTAGCTATAGAATATGAAATGGCCACTCCCACCACCTCGAGGAACCAAGATCACTAGAATACGGTAATGTTTGAAAAATCATGGACTAGGTGAGTGATTCTTATATATGAAAATTTAGAAATTCTTAGAAGACTAGTAAGGTTGTGGTCATGCCAACACTAGGTGTACCTTCTCAACTTTTGGTTTTTTCACAAGGTATATTTGACACCTGAGAAACCCATATCTGGGATCACTTTCCAAGGAAAAATTCATGAAAATCTTTTCTACCTTTCTAGGTTTAAAATACTCCCCTTATTCTCTCTTATGTCCAATGTGTATTTAATTTCACCTCAATCAATCGAATATAGGTCCATTAGATTGAATTGTTTCTAGTATTACCACATTCGTTTTCTTACACATGCATCACACATAGCATAAAGGAATGTAAATAAGAAATAAACAAATATAGAGTTGAATTTAATAGTAATGAACATATTAATGGAATCAATCATCTCAAATAAGATTTAATTTTACGAGAAAATTTAGATATTCTAGTTGGTATGTTCATCATTTAATAAATAATGCTGACCAATCCTAAACGAAATGTATGAAATCATAAAAGAGTTCATCATTGGTTCTGGAACTGCAACTAGATACTCTTTATAATAATATAGTTCATTAGATAATAAATAAATATTTAGTAAGGATCTTTGGCCGTGGGCCTTCCAAAAAACAAAGGATACAAATAGTAGATATTGTGCCTTGATTTTTCAACTGGAATCAAAGGCATCTACATGTGAGATAATAGATGAGTAAAATCTTGTTTAGTATAGTGTCTAGTGTAGAAACCATTGTTAGGAGAGGGAAAAAATAACCAACCAAGATGAGTCTTACTGGACATGAAAGAATAAGTTGTAGTAAATCGATGTAGGGATTCATAATAATATGGAAGAGCTAGAAGATGTGGGAATAATAACATGAGAGGGCGATGAAGGAATTATAACCATAAAAGTATTCACATTAAACCATTGGCTTGATGATTCCTAAGCATACAATTAAATAAATTATCTATATGGAGGTGATTAGGGTGAGAAACTTAAAGGACCTTGATCTCAAGGGATGAAAATTCACGGTAGAGGTTGGGGGAAACAACCACATTTCCATTGACCAGCTAAACACCATTACTTACTCTAAGGATAAGAACCCAAAAATTTATGGAGGAAATTGTAAACCTCATCATATAGGTAACCATAGAAAAAACTGTTCTTATTGGGAAAAGGATATGGCCTAGGAGGTAGAATCAACCCTAGAAAACATTGTGAGGCCTTAGAAGGAGCTGATGGAGGAACAAGAGTAGAGAGGTACCACCTAAATTTACTAGTTATTATTATATGGGAAGAATAAAATTACCTATGGGAGGATCCACTATAGATCACAAGTAATTATAGTGATGAAGAACAAGGAAACAAGAAAAATAATTCCAATTAAGAGATGTGAATTTTCATTATAGGAGAAAGTTTGAACAAAATCTAGACATGGTTTGGTAAATCATTTTCTTCACCAAGAGACTTAGTCCCTATCATAGATAAGAATAAGTTCAATAAGGGTCTTGGATAGATCAATCTCGATGGATATCTGACCCATAGAGGCCTCGTGAAGTCCGTGGGTGAACTCATCCATGAATGGTAAGGAACTAAGTTAAGCACCAATACATTGAAAGAGGGTGATATTGTGAAACATTGTAAGATAAATAGATATATTTATCTACGATTATTTTATCAGGGTGTCATGCCATTGATGAAATTATGTATATAGATAGAAGATGCTGATTTTCCATTGAATAAAAAATCATGGACTCCGAGACTAGGCCAACGTGAAATCATCTATTGAGGTTTTGAAAAAAATGGTTTTTTGATTCAAGAATGGGACCCTTGACGAAAATCCTAATCCCTATGATCTAATTAAATTTTGGAATAATGGAAGTGTTGGATTTTCCATGTCGAGCCTATCCACTATTGTCCATTAGTAAAACACTACTTCCTACTCGAAATATGAGGCTAGGAATACAAGAATATACAAACCCTCTAACTTGTTGGAATAAATTTACACCAAGGAATCTTTAGTGATAAGAAATATAGGATATTTCTGGGAGGATAGATGATGAATAATAATCTTCCTGAGATAGGGTATAACTATCATCCCTTTTCCATGTTAATGAGGGACTAGGCCTATTGGGAAACCCAGATCATCATCATGGGAAGGTAGTCCTTATTCCATCAGATGTGGAGATGTTTCATGAGAGACGTATAGAAGTGATTAATAACAAATAGGATACTTAATAAGAGGCATATGACTTACCATGATGAACAACATGGACATAACTAACTATAATGAGAATGGTGGGGCTGATGGAATGGTTGAAAAAATTTGAAATCAATGGGGTTCATGAAGAGTGTACTTGATAGAAACAACAAGAGAAATTTACATTCCAATTTTTTATGATCTCTTGATGTATGAATTTAATGGGTGAGGTTTTAGATTAGCTGAACATGAAAATAAGGAAGAATATTGTAGTAGGAAGAGAGATGGGAAGGTTACAAATAGTCTACCCGCTATTATGACAAATAGAGAAATATGTTACCTAGTAAATAATTTAGTTTTGTTGAAAAATATGTTAACCATTTTAGAGGATAAATATGGTTATTAATAAATGGTTCATCAATCGATGAAAATAATTCCTTCATATCAGATCTCATGGGAAAAAATAGGTCTAAAAGAAAAATAATGGAGCTGATCTAGCTGTGAGATTGTTGAATAAACATGAAAGGATGAATCCACTATGATAAGACAAATTCAAATTATCTTCCTTTTATAATAAATAAGTTCCATGAATACGGGGTCTCCCAAAATCCACTAAATGTAGAGAAATAAAAAGTAGATGAATTTCCAATTAATAGAGAAAAAAGGATGATGAATAAATAAATTTTAAGACATAGAATGAGGAATTAATCATAAGTGGGATTAGTCTCATTATGAATATTAAGCCTAAGAGAAAATTAAAGAAGCCTAAGATAATGAATGAAAATTTTCTTCTTAAAAGAGAAATTTGTATAGGTGGAATCATATAAATAAAATTCCCCAACAAGTAGTTGAGGATGATTACCATTGAGATTGATTTAGCAGAAAAAGAGGTTATTGAGGAATATGTATTCCATTCAAAAAAATGAGAATAAGAAGTGGAAAGTGTGAATAAAAGGGTTGGTTCGATAAGACCATACACATTAATTTACTTGAAATTATCTAGAAGGTAACCTTGTCCCCATTTAGTCAAATACATATAACTTGTTTAAAGAGTATCCAAATATAGGTGGAGAAATAATCCATTGGGTAAGTATAATCACAAAAAACCAGTCCTATATCTGAAGTCACATTTGGTATAAAATTAAAAATACTTGTATCAAGTTCAATTATATGAACATGGAAGTTGAAATATTGAAATTACATGTAGAGATGAAAATATTTGATGAAACTGATGATAAAGAGAATGATCTATTTGGAATTTAGAGCATTTAGAAATATCCGATATAATTTTTGATATAATGATGAATCCTACCATGTAAAGGTGTTTTTTGTAATTTATTTTAGATTTATAAACACACTATGTGGATGATAACTTATTGAGAGAGTTGAATCTTTTTGTATATGTCAAGATAAAACAAAATAGTGGTGAGTAATCTTGATTTGTGTAAAAATTGGTTTTAATCCCCAAAAAAAAAATATTATCATAATAAATATGTGTCATTACAAGAGATATATTTCAATTATTTAGTGGAAGCAGGTTACCCGAATAAGTGGTATAGTTTTGCAGAAGCATGATATGAATCAAGTGAGAGAAAAACATTGAATTGGTTGAAACAAGTGAGATAAATCTTATATTTATCTATCTATTTTATAAAAATTGATATTAGATAATAATTATTATAATATTATAATATTTTGAGAATAATATGTGTTTTTCCAAATAATTGGATTCTAAAAAATGAATAAAACATCAATAGATATGATTCTTCAAGTAAAGAGGATTTGGAGAGGAATTTTGAAGGATGTTCATCCTCATCAGATATAAAAGAATTTTTTTTGGCATGGAGGAACCTGAAATTAAAGTGGTATAACTATTTTAGAAGTAGTAATTGGAATCCATTAATTTTTATTGTAATATGTTTTCCTCCCTTAGAGTCCTCTTTCATATATATAGATTTTTTGGTATGAAAAAGTGATGACATCCTATGATGAGTTGTGGATGAAAAAATATGAGGGATTTTAGATGAAATTATTTTAATGGAGAAATTGTGAGTGATGCTGAAAAATTTCATTCTATTAATAATAAATCTTATTTTAATCCCAATGACCAGGCTTAGAAATCATAGAGGATTTTTGGACAAGTTAAAAACTAAGTAGTAACTACAATTACTAAGATTATTTGAGTATTAGTAGGTAAAAATGAATACAATATTTTAAAAATGGATTGAATAATTTTTTTTGGAATTAAAAATCCAAATTTGAATGTAGTGAAGGATTAATACAAGAATATTATCCAAGAGTTGGTAGTATCCAATGAATCAGATAAATTGATTCACTTAGAAAATAATTTAGAGAATATCTGAATATGAACATTTTTCTCCCTATAATTTATAATTCAAGGGAACGGAAAATGTGGGGGGTAATTATTTCCACATTACATATGGGGAGAAGTAGTTTTCCCATTTTAAGGGGGGGGGGAAGGTGGGTAGGAGGCTTTCCAATTCCCAAAATGGGTAGTTTTCATGTATATTTTTCAACAGGTGTTCAAAGAAAAGTGTGATAATGTTTGGAAGTAACAAGGATAATATAGATTGAATTTTGACCCATTTCATTTCACTAATAATGTGGGGTGGGAATAAGAATGTTGTTAAACTTTCCAAAAAATCAAAAAGTGGTCTTTATTGGAAATAATGTATTCGTGTTGAATTTTATAGTAATATATTTTATGATGTTTTTTGATATATTTGTTTCATATATAAAGTTGTTGAATTTATTCACAATGGCCAAGAGGCTTATGGTGAGTGTGGTAGTGAATTCTATGCTTGAAAAGACATTTGTTAAAGTGAGTTATAATATGTTTTTATATTGTTATTAATTTAGGAATCAAATGCCACACTTAAGATATATTTGGAGAGATTCTTCCATTCTATTTCTATGTATAGACATTATATTTTGAACGATGGAAGATATTATCATGATTATTGAATGAAATATGGAAAATATTATTATGATATTCAATTAAAAAATTGGAAATATCATGTTTTATAAAGAGGACATTGATCTGTGTATACGAGTCATTCAATAGTAGCGTATAAGTCATGAAAAATATATGTATAATTAATAAACCTATTCATAAAATTAATATGAACCATATAAAACTATTTTCGAGTTGTGTAAATGTCATTCCTATATTGCACATGTGTGCTAAGTATCTGTGTATGTTTTATTGGCTCTATGTACAAGTGAACTAATTCGGCATATGAGTTAACATGTATCACATATGATTCAATATTGATTTGTGTTTTTATAGTGAAGTCCAACCAAATATAGTTTTATTGGATCTTGGTACAGGGTAATTTCTACGGTAAATTAGTTAACCAGTATCACATATGAGTGAACATGGATTTGTGATTTTTTCAAGTTAAGACCAACCAAATGTAGTTTCTTTGGAATTTTAATAGGAAACAATATGATTAATAAATAAGTTGGTTTCCTAAGATAAAATCAATAAAATATTTAATGAAAAATTATCAAAATATATATAAATTATGTTAATACATGATTATAGAGAATTTGGTGGATCTATCCTAACCATGAGACACACTAAATAAAAAAGGGAATATAGTGATTTTTTGTTCATATGATAATGTAATTGATTTATTTTTTAAATAAACATGTTGTATGTGTTTGATATATAGAATGTTATATCATCAAGTGTGTGCATTATAAGATTTAGTGAAAATTAAAATATAGGGGATTTCTATTAAAAAATACGGAATGTTATCACCCATGTGATTCAATGATTAATAAGAAGAACATATGAAATAAGATAAAATTAATAATATATACTTTTTATTTTGATAAACATATACACTATAGGAGAAGTAACTCATACTGTCTCGGGGATTCTATTTATAGGGGAAGAAAAATGATATTACATTGTGATAGTAAAGGAAATGTAGTCAGTGCCCTAAAAGGAAGGGGTTTACTTACATGAAAACTAGTTGAATTAAGAATAAAAGGTTAATCATTAAGAGGATTTATCTTTATACATAGATAAATATAGAGATTATGTGACAGTGAATGATTTCGCATACTACCGATGAATGATCACTCTTGAAGAGATAAACAGAGAATCTAAATAGAAATGTGGAAATAATAATCTACATAAATGTTGTATAAGATAGAGGAACCCACATATCCTTAAATTATTATAGTAGTAGTTCACAAAGGAGGATGAAGGGAATTTAGCCATATAATATAATGAGTTAGCTAAAAATACTTTAATAGGATATGCGCCTCAGTGTAGAGTGAATGCAACCACATTGTATCCACCAAACCAGTGAAATAGTTTATTTTAATGCATCTGTTCATTGTGGATTATATGCTATATGGAAATTAACCATTGTAGGTGAATCAAGTAAAATATTTATGCCCCTTTCATATTTAGTTAATAGTATTAGCTTATGGGAATTCATTGAATTTCAAAGAATATAAATTCTGAAGAAAATTGATAAATATTCATCCCTAAGTGGAAAAAATAGCCAAAGAGATTATTCATTATGAGTTCCAAAAATTTTGAATCAGTTGTACTCTGATTCATCCCATCTCAGTGATCCTTGGGAACCAAAAAAATTACCTAAAAATTTTAGTATTTATATTTTCAAAATAATTTAATATTTTTAAATTTAATCTATAAATTTAAAATATATATTTTTAAATTGAATTAAAAAAACCAAGATAAATAGAATTCACTAATTTGAGATCATCTTTTAGTGTTAAACACATATGATCTAGGTTACTTTGGGAATTTCTTTATAAAGAATGTGTTCATCTCCCCCAAATCTCCTGTTCCTACTAGTATCTACCCCCTCTTTGTAGACTAGGGTTTTTGTCAACTATGGAGTATCCTAATCAAGTGAATTATGTATTTGTAAATAAAAAAATTTATGGTTAAAAATCCAATTAATTAATATATATATAATTTAATAATTCAATAACACACCCATAATTGACTGACCCATGAGGTCTGGGTCTTCAACTAAAGTTTAACCACCCCTAGAGAAAACCCCATATTTTTTTTGCAACCACGATTTTTTTTCTTAACCATGGATCCATTTATAGGGAAATTTAATTTTTAGTGGTCACATGTGATTGGTTAAAAATAATACATTTTTTAATAAAAATATCATAACATTCATACTGTTAATTTTAAAATAAATGTTTTAATGAGAAATATATACAATTATATTCAAAATACTTTAAATATGTTACCATTAAAACTATTGGTCACTATTTATTTTTTTATTCCCGAATTAAATATGGATAAAATCATCAAAAGAGTGTATGCTTTTGGAGAATCACTCTATGATATTAGAATAAAATATATATCTCGGACCCCTTAGTTTAAGACACTGTCATTGAGTCTACACCTATTTTGTAAAAACCTATATATCTTCACAGATAATTCTATGAGCAGATAAATAATGATCCATCTAACAAATAGATATGGGATATGGGGTCTATAACAAAACCTCAAACATCTTTTGATGATATTCCAATTTTTATAACACCTAGTATAAAACATATTACTATATCCTCTCAACAGAATCCTTTTGAGTAAATTAGTTTTCACCTACACTAATGAACTTATGTATTTTAACCTGATACCATAAAACCCTCAAACATCTTACATTGGTGGAAATTTATTTTTATTTTCACTATTTTTTATTAAAAAATATATCCTAATATTTAAAATAATTCAAATAAGTTTTCTAAATATTATTGGGGTTTTATATTTATAATTTTATATCATTGTGGAAATTTATTATTATTACACATTTATAGATAATTTCTATTTTGATATCGAATATCATAGAAAATGGACACATTTTTTTGATAATTTGTAATTAATATTAAGTGATTATATTTTATTAGATTTAACCATTTTATTGATAAATAATAGGACATAAAAGTTTATTTTTTATGGGTTTCCAGATCATAAAAAAGGATACACTGTGGGAAAATTATTGTGATCCAATATATTCTTTTTTTTATACTCTCGATATCCATTATTTAATTTAATCATGAATGTATTTTTATTGAGTGAAATTTTTTCAAATTTAATAAAGACTTCATCAATGTTTATATATATTGGGTTTTGTATTAAAAAAATGTTTTAATAATGTTTTAAAAGAATAAAATCTCATGCGAAAGTTGAGTTATTTTTATACAAGTGGATAAATTCAAATGTTACACTTACATAATGTATTTTGAGACATAAAAAAGTCAAATAACAATTTTTTTATTCATACACGATCTATTGATTTCATATTTTATTCTTTCATAGATGAAAATAGATAAGTGGAATATAATTTATAGTATAATGGTTTTTATAAATCTTTTGTTCAAGATTTAAGTTATTGTTAAATAATTTATTTTATAAAAAGTAATGAATCTTATGTAGCTTGTTATATTTAGAGATTAATTTTCTATGAATTATGATTTATTCTTATGTATCATGCAATAATAATATATTCTTTAGTATTAATCAAAATAATGAATTTAATACTATATGGATTATCAATTAAAAGTGTTATCTTATAGGAGGACATGACATACATTTTTTTATATGTGGTTTGATTTTATAGAAATTTTTGTGAATACATTAGATTTTAATTTAAATGAATAATATTTTCTTAAAATTGAAATTTTTTGTTTACAAAAATAACATTTTATAAGAATCTTGGCCTATTTTATTCCATGTTATTGTTATAAAAGTCGAATTTGAAATCACATAGGTATAAAGTTACTTATATTTTGTATAAGATCAAGGAAATAGTATGGCATGATTATATTGATATTTTTTATCAAATAAGGCATAATATTAATAAAGACAAAAATATTAACATGTGATTACTACTATTATACAGACAAATAACATATACTCAAACATAAATTTTATACTTCATTTCCATGATTAATATATGTTCTAAAAAATCTATAATTTAACAATTACAATAGAAAATAAGAAATGAAAATGAAGTATCAAATCTAGTATTATTTTGTGGTCTTGATGATCTTTAAATGGATTTAAATATATTCATGACCACAACACTTTAATGAAAGACTTGTTATTAAATATATATCATTAATTAATTATTGTTTAAAATAATTACACTGCATCTAATTTAAAACATGATGTTATTTATATAATTCTTGAGTTCATACATCTTTTACTATTTATGTACGTCTGGTTGTGGGTGAGGTCTTGGTACAAAGAGAAAACAAAAATATTTTAATGCAATATATACTGAGAGGCGACATCTTTCACTAAATTTTTATGATTCCTAGAAAAATGATATTAATAAAATAACTAAACCCACATTGTGTGTTGGAGGACACAATTAAGGTATTTTCATAGTGACCCAAGACCACTATAAATTTTTTGGTCTGATATTAATTTTAAATTTTTTTTCTATTCCACTAT
Source organism: Viscum album (assembly GCA_963277665.1). NCBI lineage: Eukaryota > Viridiplantae > Streptophyta > Magnoliopsida > Santalales > Viscaceae > Viscum > Viscum album. The sequence goes on from OY728136.1 coordinate 1,650,269,336, forward strand.
AAATTAATTTTAAAATATAATAGAATCAAATGAATTATTAAAGAGAAAATGTAATATTTTAGTTTTCTTAAATTCATGAACCCAATTCACCACCTCCTAAAAAATTATAATCTAATTAATTTTTAAAAAAACATAGTATGAAATAGATATTTTCAATTGATGATTTTATATATTGTTATACTCATAGAGTTAAATGCTTTAAAACATATGGGTTGAGGATCAAATTCACTAGTGAGTGGGGAAATCATATCGAATGAGTTGATATAACCAATTTTAAGTTACAACTTATTAACCATCAGTTTTTGGGGTCTTTTATTTTCCATCTAGTTGAATCAAAGGATTAATATCTCAAAATTGTGTAGGAACATATTAGAATTTTTTAGAGGATGTCCTAAGGGCTCCCTCATATATTAAGAAGGAATTATATATATATTTTATTTAGTCTTCATTTATTTATTATACACCTAATTGTAAGACCACTTCCAAGATCAAGGAGTTAAAATTAGATCCATGAACAATGTTTCACCGAATGTATCTAAGGTTTTATTTAACGGAAAAAAAATCAAATTCAAAGGAATTATATTGACTACTGTGACCTAAACATGTTGATTGTTACGAAAAAATACCACATAGTGAGGATTGATGAAATATTTGACCTACTCGAATTAAGAAAAGTAGTACTCAAAAAGTAACATAAAAACTATTTATCCCCATCATTCTGTATGTCTAGAATAAATCATAATTATGTTCTTTTTATGTAACTCTAGGCATCACTAGTTGATAGTTATGTATTTTAGAGTGATAAATGCAACCACTATGTTCATGAGACTTAAGAACTAGATAATCCATTGATTACTGGACTGATTATTTTTGGAATCTATCAATGAAATACACACATATTATAGGTTATATTTTGTGTATTCCATGAATTTATAGACCACATCACACTTACATATAGAGAACCAACTTTAAAATAAACTCTCTATGTGAAATTTTGTTGTTGTTGAACTCCATTCCTGGGGAATATCATATTAGATGACGGTGTTGTGAGTGAACCTATATATTTTCTGGTCATAATGGATATAGATCCACCCAATAATTATTTCAAGATATATACATTTATTATCATAGCATGTTTTTTCCGGAGACTCATGGATAATTTCTCCAAGTTTGAATCTTCCATAACATTCTTTACCCAACATTGGCCCTAGAGACCCATATTTTTTATACATAAATAAAACATATTTTTAGAGGAATATATATTCCATGACACTTCAATCCATGGTATAATAATATATGTATATAATCTTTGGAAAAATGGATACATAATCAATCTTGTTCATAAGTAATTTACAGATTTTCACACTATGTTCTTCATATCCAGCACCCCTATTATACATATCATACTCAATAAATATCTTTATATCCTGAGGAGAAGAAACATTAGAAATAAAGATCTTAGATAATCATTAATGGTAAAAAATTTATATATCAATGAGCACATTATCATAACATTAGGATAAGAACATGAGGACATCATATTGACATTTGATATTTATACCACCCTATCATAGAACATAAAGTTGAATCATCGAATAATATGTATATGTTCATAAAACATGAATCATAAAGGAATTAATGAACATGATATTTTTGAGCATAATAAAATCAAAAGACATAATTTTTTTGGCAAATAAATATTCATAAAAAACCATTTCTCTAGTAGTTAAGGATCACTATGAATATTGTAATAGTCGATTGAGTTCACTACCAATATTAAAATTTTGGACAATGTTCACTCCAACGATTATCATTGTAGATTGAGACCCATTCTGAACTGGCTTCACTACACGTTATTGTCCTTGTTATCTCTTGAGATATCTATCTTTACACAATGCATTGGGGGGCTATATAATTTTGGGACCACCAGTCATATAAGTAAATCAAACATATATGGGACTTGAGATCATAAATTATTCGTTATATCATAACATATGAAAAGTGAATGAGTGAAATTATTTTTTCATCATTTAATCATAGAATAATATTTTCAAAATAAATGGTATTTATAACTTAATTAATCCATGAAAAAGAGATGGGTTTCATATAATCATCCTAAACTCATCATCATTATTTTCCAGAATGGGAATAAAAGTGGATGATATAGTTGGATCATATCACCTTTAAAGAATAAGTAAAATCAATATATGTTATTATAAAGGAAAAATACTTAATATTTCACTGGAACATTTCTTTAGGAAAATACCCATTCTTCTATTAAATTACTTATTTAAAATCTAAATATTTATGAAATATTACAGAAATCATATTTTTTAGGAGACTATAAAACATGTAAAGGAATCTTAGAAGCATTGAACGGTCATGATGGCGGTGAATTTCGATCATGAATTGTTTATCAAATTAAAATTCCTTTCATATTATTTTTCTATAGAGAAATTCATAGTAATACCTTTTCATTAAATTTGAACTTAATATTTCACTAATGACTGTCACTATAATATTTCATTCTACTCCAAGATGCACTAATAAGCTAAGAAATGAATATGACTTACTCTACCATTACCTAAACTATCTCAGGTCCTAATTTTTGTGTTTCTATATCTTCACCAATACACATTAGAGTTTTATAGTTCTTTACATAGAGGTATTTCTAAGGAGAGATCTTAATGCTTCAGTGCAAGCAATTCTTTAATGAAAACTCGGTTAGAGAGAGGTTTTGATCCCAAATAACTTTTAAAGACATATTAAAATATATCAAAATATCCTCTAGAGTTCTAATTGTTCTCATAGAATTACTATTTATATGAAGGTGATAAAGAGTAATAAAACTCAACTCTGTATTGGTATCCTATAGAAGATATTTCCAGAAATTTGAGGTAAACTTATAATCCCAATCAAATAGAATAGAATATGGTACTCCAAAAAATATTATCATTTTCATAAATGATGTGCCATAAATTTTTATGGTGATCAACTATAACCAAAATATCCTTGTGATTCATAAATGATTTTGGGATTCCAATGTAAAAATCCAAACAGATGTTTTTCTATTTCTATTATTTTATGGTTAATGTTTACAGTATCATCATTGAATTCTATCTCATAGACTTAAATTTATAACATATAAATACCAAGACAAATACATTGAAATATCTCTCTTTGTGATATCCCACCGAAAGTACTCCATCTGATCTCTATTCTTCCTCATACTTCATTTATGAATAGATAATTATGAACTATGAGCCCCATAAAACATATCCAAATTTAATTATAGTATGTATGGAACACATAAACAATTATTAAACCTTATCATTCTATCAAAATAATGTTTTAATTTTGGAATATTTCTTACCTTATTTTATAGATATACATATTTTTTAAGCCTCATTATTATTTACCTATATAGATGATATAACTTTCATTTAAGAAAGATAATGTTTTCCACTTCCTTCAAAATTTTAACATAAATCATTAGAAAAACTATTAATATTGGATAATTTGTGAACATCATTATAAATAAGTTAACATGATCCTTTGGACTCAAATGATCATCCACCTTGTTCTCTTTCCCGGAGTGGAAATATATTGAGTAGTCAAAATAATTAATCAACTCACATAGTATTATATGGTTCATATTCATATCTTTTTGAGTGAATATATAATTTAAAATTTTCAATAAGTATATATATCACCCAATTATCCATAATTATAATTCCTTCACATCTTAAATGATGAAATTACTACAACTAACTCAAAATCCTGGGTTGGGTAATTTTTCTAATAACCATTCTATAATCATAAAGAATTATTTATCCCCATATAATTGCATATTGGGACAAAACCTGATCTTTTATTTATTTCATCACTATAGATTAAAACACATTGTACACTACAAGGTAGTAGAAGACCATATGTATTGAATTACCTTCTCCTATGTTTGATGAAATTTTCCCCACATTTATTTTTCCAAATGAAGTAGGAAGAATTTTAAGTTAACTTGGTGAGTATATTAGACCACCATGATAAATTATCTGAAATTCATTGATAATATCAAGGAAATGAATTCAAAATATGGATATTAGTTAGAGTGGTTGGTCTGTTCCAACATTATATAACTTCGGCCATTGATAGATCCACTGACATACCCTCGGTTGAGATTATATGACCAAAAAATGTAATTTATTATATAAAAAATTCATAATTTATAATTTTTTCATTAAATTTATCCTGCATTTGGGTCAATAGCACAATCTTCATGTTATATTCATTCTCTTAATTATGCTTTGAATATATAATCATATTTTCAATAAAAGCTATCAAAAACAGATCATGGGAATCATAAAATACTCTATTTATTAAATCTATAAATATTAAATGGCCAATAGTAAGACCAAATTGAATCACTATAAATTAATTTTTTTTACCTTGTATGGAATGTTGTCATGTTCATACCCTCCTTGTTGAATCTCAATTGATCATATCCATAATAAAGTCCATTCTTTGAAAAGTACTGATCTTGCATTTGATCAAACAAAATATAAATATGGGGTAGAAGAAACATATTCTTGATAGTGATATAGTTATGTTCTCTATAATCAATGAATATTCAAATTTATCCATCATTATTACATATAAAATATAATATGTTCTCTCTAAGATGATTCACTTGGATGAATAAATAGGTTTTAATGATCCTTTTAGTGTTTCCTCTCCAATTCTTGAAACTCACATGGGGTAAAATGATATAGTGTTTTTAAAATAGGTGTAATAAAAGGTTCAAGTTTTATTGAGAACTCAACTACACAATTTTGTATAATACTATGAAACTCTAACAAAAATAAATCAACAAGTTAGCTCAGAATACACATATCTTCAATGATGATTTATGCCCCAAAGAAATGAGATAGTCACCCATATTGAAAAGAAATTAGAACCCTATATAGTGGATGCAATTTACATCAAAATTTAATATTTATCATCACATCGATAGATGATCACCGGTTAATTACAAATATTAAACGTGACTTCTCATCCTCATAAATTTAAAGGGTATTTATGTAAATAAATCTAATACATGCCTATGAAAATATCTAATTCATCTTTAAGAATATTAACTACATATTCATGATACACATTCCCTGGAACATTTATATGAGATGAATTATAGAATTAAAATTCAATCACATCACCATTAAATATTTATACTTTTAATTCAACATCAAATCATTGAGTTGGTTTTTTGATACACATTGAAATATTTTCAAATATAAATTTTTGGGTAGATCCAAAATCAAAAAATTTATTTGCAGTTATAGAGTGTATGGCATTAATAACTGATGTTATTAATATTTTCATGACTTATTATATACTCCCTTTACATATTTTATATGAAATGTGCATAATTTGTCTGAAATATTAATGTTTTAATACTAAGAATAATTTTTTAGCATTTTTAGAAGTGGTCCAATTGAGTCAGTTTACGATTATATTTATAACTCTCACCCTACTAATTCAATTTTTTTGGTTCTTGTTTTTTAGGTTTCCTTATTCAATTTCTCACATATAACTATAAAGAATCAGGGGCCAATTCGGCCATTTGGAGGCTCATATGGACCACACAATATGACCCAAAGAATTTGTGATGAAACTGGACCAGCCATGATGATTGAGTTACTTGTCTCACTCCCGAAGCCCATATATTTTGAAACTCCACCATGTGCATGTTATTATCCGATCTAATCATGGGTAAAAATTTCAGGGCCCAAACCTAAGAACAAAGGGCCCAAATGAAGCTTTGAAGTCCATCCCACCATTCTGGCCTAGAATAAACATCAGAATAGTTTTAATACAATATCTTCTAATCTATTAATCAAATCGAGCTGAAATTTTGCAGTGTGAAAGAGGGGATACGTGTGGCTGATTTGTTTAAGAAAGAAATCGGATTTTAATGATTCAAACTATTCCAATATCCATTCACATTTTGGCCATCGAAAAATCATGGATTGAAATGGATAGTTTAACTTTGTTTAATCAACCTGCCATAAATTTGGATAATTAAGTCCAAATGACTCGAAATTTTGAGATCAGTAGGCCAAAATTATTATATTAAACTTAGAATAAAGAGATATCTCTAGATTTGGATGTCTGGATGTTCAAATCCTTGATCCAAGTGGAGGGACAGATTGGGAATGCAAAGAGTCCACTTCCTTGGGCTATAAATACATCCCCCTTTTCTCCATTCAATGGGTTGGCATTACAGGAGAGAGGAGAACATATTGGCACGAACAATGCCTTTCCAGAGGCTTGGGAGGACCTTCCATAATCATGTTTTCACATGAGATACCATTCTCCTCTCTTTGTTTTCTTTCACTTTTTTGTTGTTCTTCGTTTGTAAACCTATAAGTTTGTGTTTTGTAATTATGTTTTAATGCAAGTTTGGTCCTCAATATCTCTTATTATCATCCAAATTCTTTAGTTTAATATTAATTTTCTTAAATTAGTTTAAATATAGTTGAATCCCCTTCCCTTATTTTTCTACCTCATTCAATCTAAAGTTCATTTTTAATTCTCATCATTGTTCGTGTGTGTGTGTTTGACGCACCACTCTTTTCTTATCCATTTCTTTTTCTTCTATTCTTAATTTATCATCATAATAATTATAAAAAGATTCATAAACACCAAAATTACTGAGTAAATCTCTCATTGGGGTGAGTCAAAATTTAGGGATGTTAAGTGATTGAGAGTATTTTCTCGATGAGTATTTGTTAATTTAACATTGTGTATGTTGGACATAACATGTTGTGGATTAATGACATATTTTGTTTAACATGTAGTTTCCATGGATTATTGGAACCATAAATACACTACCATAAACAAGTAATGGTAATTATTATAACCCTAAGTTATGTTAAGGCTTGGATAAAAGCCTTAACACTTAGGAATTTCAATCAACGTTATCTTGTGAAGTGGGTGTTAATTTAAATGAAATAGAAAGTAAAGCTTAAGGATATCACAAGCTTAAATACCTAATGATGAACTCACCAGAATCATTATCAATATGGTAAATCAATTATTTTCAATAAATCATTTAAATTAAGCTCTGCAAACAAACCCCCCCTAATCAAAATATAATCAACTAAAAACAAACAACTATTACAAAGTATCATCGATGAGGATTTGACCCAAGTGATGCTATACACATTAGCAGAGCCCCATAACATTGACCGGTTGATAGGCGACAATCGTCCATGCATTTCAAATGGTGCCGTTTCCAGGGATGGTGCTTTAAGTAGTCATTATTTTCTGTTTATTATAAAAAAATTAAAAAAACTGAAAAAAAGCACAAAGAAAACCTCGTCTTCTCATAAAAATCATAAACTGAAAAAAATAGAAAGAAAACCCCATCTTCATTTTCCTTCAAACATCTCTCTGAATTCCCTGTAGCCTCCCAAAAAATACCTCTTATTTTTTTGACCATGAAATTGATATAACACTTTTCCAACTTAGGAGGAACATAAGAGATAATCAAATAATTCAAGAACCAGTCCTTGTCCAACCAATTGAATTAGATATGGCCAATCCTAGGGAACAAACACTTAAAGAACTCACAAGACCTGATATAAATTTCCAACCTCTTGGTATTCAATATCTAAACATAGAGGCTGACTTTGAACTCAAATCGGGTTTGATTAATCTTCTCCCTCATTTACATGGGCTAGCCGTTGAGGCTCCACATCTCCACCTTAAAGAGTTCCAAGTAGTGTGCTCTACCATGAAGCCTTGTGGGGATTCTGAGGAACAAATAAAATTCTGAGAATTCCCTTTATCCCTTGATGAACCTGCTGATTCATGGCTCTACTACCTTCCTACGGGTTCCATAACCGCATAGAATGACATGAATCTACTCTTCTTAGAGAAATTCTTTCCTGCTTCTCGTACTACTTCTATATGAAAGGAAATAAGTGGTACTCATCAATTCCCAAGTGAATCACTCAATGAATACTGAGAGAGTTTAAAAAATATTGTTGAAACCTTCCCACACAACCAAATTCCTAACCAAATCATGATCCAATACTTCTATCAGGGGTTATTGGCTATGGGTAGGACTATCATTGTTGCCGCAAGTGGTGGTGCTCTTGTTGATTAAACTCCTCCACCAGCAATAGATCTCATAAGTAACATGACAGCAAACATGCAACAATTCCATACTCGAGAACATTCTCAAGTCAATCAATCCCAAAATAATCACTCAATTGTGCCGAACAATATAACAGAGTGGATGAGTGAACTTACAGGCCTTGTGTGATAACTAGTTGTGGCATCCAAAGCCCCAACCTCATCTTCTACAAAATCAAAGTTTCCTAGACCTGTCAAAAATTGTGGAATCTGCAACTCTCCATCTCAACCAACTGAAACATGTCCACAACTTCAAGAGGATCAATCTGATTCATCTAGACCAATGGAGCTCAGTGGAGTAAATTCTCAGTGGAACACCAACCGTCAACTATCAATTTAGTTTATTAGAAACTTCAACCAACCTCACTCTAATCCCTTATCTTCTTCCTATAACCAAGGACTTAGGTATGGTAATCCCATATCTCATCCCCCTCAATTACCTCCTCAAAACCCTAACAAGATTCAATATGGTCAAGGTGTTGGTAACTTTCAAAAAAATTATCCTTCTATTACTCAACCATAAAGGAACAATCTTCCTCCTGGATTCTATTATCCTAGTGAACCTTCCCAATTTTAAAACCAATACAATCAGTTTCCCAAGAACCAAAATCTAGGTAATCCCAATCTGGGAAAAGCATCTTCTTCCAAGAAACCATGGGAAAGTGCAGTGGAAGATCTTTCCTTCTTCACCCATTCTAGCCTCAAGAACATTGAAACCCAAATCAGTCAACTTGCATCCCACCATAGTCAGCAGCAACCATCCAATTCTTCCCAACTTCCAGCTCAACCATTACCCAACCCCAAGGGTAATGTAAGTGCAATTGCACTTATATCAGGGAAAAAACATTCTATGCCTCCAGATAAGTCCTCCAACCCCCCTTTAAATGTTGACCTAGAAAATGAATAGAAATAGAAAATTGAATAGGAACCTAAAATATCAAGCTGTTTCTAAGCCAAAGAAGTCCTTTGAACCCGATCCTGAAAAGCTCGACATGTTTAGACGTTTTGAAGTCAACATTCCCCTATTATATTCCATAAAACAAATTCCTAATTATTACATGTTTCTCAAGGAGTTGGGTACCCACAAGAGGAAACTTAGGACCTTCTAAAATGTTTCCACCCAGCAGTCTATACCCATTAAGTGCAAAGATCAAGGGACATTTACAGTTCCATGCCAAATTGGAAGTTCCAACATCGATGATGCACTCATAGACTTAGGATCCTCAATTAATGTCATGCCCAAATCCATATTCTCCAACCTCGGTCTAGGTATCTTACATCCAACTGGTGTTGTCATTCAGTTAGCCAATCATAGCACTGTCATTCTTGAAGGAATAATTGAGGACACCCTTGCCCGAGTCAATGATCTTATCTTCCCTTCTGATTTTTATGTCCCTGACATGGAAGGTGAGGCGAACTCTTCTCGATCTCACCTAATTCTAGGAAGACCATTCCTCATGACTATGAGAACCATGATTGATGTCTATTTTGGTATATTATCCATGGAATTCGGTGACCAAATGGTCATGTTCAACATTTTACAAGTGATGTGATATCCATCTGAGGATCACTCTGCATTCTCAATCCATTCTTCTGAAGACACTCCTATGTGTCAATTAAACCCCAATCCACCATGTTCTTCATGTTCTAATGACAAAGGATCTTGTGAAATCTACACCATGATTAACCAAATCATAAATGGTGAAGTTGATGTGGACCACTCATTAATAGACTTCCTAAAACTAGGGAAACTTGAAAACTCTCTTGAATCCCACATCAACTCAGATCTTTATTACTCCTCCTTGGACAGTATTAAGAGGAATGAATCTGAAGCAACTGAATTCCCTTCCTCCATTCCTGAGTTTTCTAACCCACAAATAAAATAGGAGACTAATCTAAAACCTCTTCCTAAACACCTGAAATATGCATTCCTTTTCCATGATCACTCATATCCTGTCATTATCTGTGCTTCAATTACTGAAACCGAAGAGTCCAAACTAGTTCAGGTTTTATAGTAAAACAAAAAGGCCATAGGTTGGACACTATATGACATTCTAGGAATCAACCCTGCCCTTTGCATGCATCACATCCATCTTGAGGAGTCATCTAAACCAATTAGACAACCTCAAAGAAGACTCAATCAACTCATACTTGAGGTATTTAGGGAAGAGATCACCAAGCTTCTTCGAGCTGGTATTATCTAACCAATTTATGAGAGTGAATGGATTAGTCCAGTTCAAGTTGTACCTAAGAAGGGTTGGATAATGGTTGACACAAATGAAACTGGAGAGGTAGTTACAACTCGAGTGAAGAATAAATGGCGTGTGTGCATCGACTATAGGAAATTGAATGTTCAAACAAGAAAAGATCACTACCCTCTTACATTCCTTGATCAAATGCTGGAACAATTATCCAGAAAGTCACACAATTACTTTCTTGATGGACACACCAGCTACTTACAAATTCCAATCGCACCACAGGACCAAGAAAAGACTACTTCTACATGCCCCTTTGGATCATATACATATAGAAGAATGCCTTTTGGAATTTGAAATGATCCTGGAACATTCCAGAGGTGTATGATGAGTATCTTTTTTGATTTCATTAAACACTGCATGGAAGTATTCATGGATGACTTCACCATTTATGGTTAGTCATTTGAATCTTGTTTTAATTCACTCTCTCTAGTCATCCAAAAGTGTGTCAAGTGCAACCTTGTGTTAAAACTTTAAAAATGTAACTTCATGGTTGCAAATGAGATTGTTCTGGGGTAGATAGTTTCAAAAGATGGTATTGAAGTCGATCCTGACAAAATTGAAGTGATCTAATCACTTCCTCAACCCACTTCTGTTTGAGATATCAGTTCATTTCTCGGTCATGCCTGTTTCAATCGGTGAGTCATCTATAACTTTAGTAAAATTTCCCTCCCACTCACTCGGCTGCTCCAAAATGATGTGCCTTTCCATTTCGATGACGTTTTCTAGAGAGACTTTGTTGAACTGAAAACTACTCTAACATATGCCCCAATAATACAACCCCCAGATTGGTCTTTACCCTTTGTGTTGATGGGTGAGGCTTCTGATAGAGCCGTTGGGGATTTTCTTGGTCAAAGAAGAGAAAATATTCCTCATGTCATTTATTATGCCTCAAAAACATTGGATAAAACTCAATATCACTACACTATCACTGAAAAGAAAATTTTAGCAGTGATTTTTTCCTTAGATAAATTACGACCCTATCTCTTAGGTGCCAAAAGCATCATCTTCATAGACCATTATGGTATAATATTCTTACTCAAGAAAATTGATTCCAAACCAAGGCTAATAATATGGATCCTAATTCTCCAAGGGTTTGACATTTAAATAAAAGATATTAAAAAAATAAAACCTTGTGGCTAATAACTTGAGTAGAATTTCTAAATCTTCTCATTCTAAAATCATCGATCCTGTATTCCCCACTGAGCACATTTCATCTCTCACTCCAAAAATACAATGGTATGACCCAATTGTAAATTACTTTATTTATAGTGTTTTGACTGAATATTTTTCAAAGGAAAAAAAATTTAAGTTGAAAAGTGATTCAAAATACTATTTTTGGGATGAAAATAATATTTGGAAAACTGGGGATGACATGGTAATAAAGAGATGTGTCGATGAAAATGAACATTCTTCGATCTTGTAATTTTTTCCCTCAATGCCTGGTGGTGGCCACTTTGGACCACAAATGACCTTCCGAAAGGCTATATACTCTGGATTCTTTTGGCATTCACTCTTCAAGGACTCACATGAGTTCTGTCAATCATGTCCCACTTGCAAAAAGTTTAGCACAATTTCAAAGGGAAATTAAATTCCCCAAAAGACTTTAATTTTTTGTGAGAATTTTGGTGATTGGGGAATCGATTTCAGGGGACCATTTCCCCCATCCAATGGATTCTCATATATCCTTCTTACAGTTGATTATTTTTCTAGTTTGGTCAAGGACAAACCCACTAGAAAAGATGATTCACATAATGTTAGTGAGTTCCTAAAGACACGCATCTTCCATAGATTTGGAACACCTCGTGCCTTGATAAGTGAGTCAGGAACCCATTTTTGTAATAAAAACATGGAATCTATTTGCAAAAATAATGGGGTTGTACATAAAATATCAACTGCATATCAACCCCAAACAAATGGAATGTCTGAACTTTCTAATAGAGAAGTGATAAGAGTGCTTTAGAGAATTGTAAAACCCACCAGAAAAGATTGGCCTGAAATACTTGGTGGAGCACTTTGGGATTATCGAAATGCCCATAAAACACCCATTGGGATGTCTCCTTTTAGGTTAGTTTTTGGTAAAGCATGTAATTTTCCAGTTGAAATCCAACATAAGTCATTCTGTGTAGTGAAAATATGTTATTTTGATCTTGAAAAATCTGGTGAAGAAAGTTTGTTGCAATTGGCTGAACTGGAGGAGCATCGACTTGATTCTTATGAGAATTCTAATCTCTAAAAAAATCCATGACACTCTTTGATAAACACATCCTGAGAAAGGTATTTCATGAAGGTGAAAAGTTAATTCTCTTCAATTATAGATTTCGGCTTCATCTAGGTAATCTTAATTCTCGTTGGGAAGGTCCTTTTGTTATTACTAATTTTTACCCATTTGGTGCAGTGCAAGTCAAAGACCCCTCTTCAAAAAGGACATTCACAATTAATGGACATAAGTTAAAGCATCACCCTGAGAAGAAACACAATCCTAGATCATCATCGACTTCCATTGGATCCCCAACTTCTCTAGTCGACCAACCACTAGATGGAGATGGCGACCCTCCAAATCCAACCTTTGGGGCACCTCTTTCCATTTAACACTCTCTCTATCTCTTCATCTCTCTACCTCTTTCTTCATCTTCCTCTATCTTTCATTTTTTTTACCACTTTCTCTATCAAAACCATTATTTTTCGTGTTCTCTTTTGTGTGGGTGTATCTATATAAAAAACAAAAATAAAAACCCAATGAAAAAAATTCAATTTAAAAAAAATCAAGAGTCATGCTTACTCACCATCGAGTTTTGAAATTTTGTCCAACCATTTTGGGGAGTTAACAGACATGTTTGCATCTCAATTTTTTTTATTTTCATCATGATTTTTGATAAAGAATTTGTGTCAAAATTAACAAATTTTGAATGATCAATTTTTTATTTGGATAATGATTTTCCAAAACCGTGAGGAACAACATTTGCTTTCATGACAAGGCCACCTATGTCCATCTTTTCAAAATGTGTGTTTTCACCCCTATTTGTGAGTCTTGAGTTTGTGGACCTTCGAGCTGAATTTCTGACCTTACTGTGCATTAATATTATAGAGGCATTTTCTGAACCACATGAGAATCACAATAGCCAAACAGCCTCCCATTTCCCTTACATTAGTCATCCTTTTGAAAGCCCCTTTGAGCCTGTGAAAACCTTTCCTTTGATAGCCACATTACAAGACCAATACCTTTTCCCACCCAATATCTACATGGATTTTTATTGCATAATATTTTTGAAATTTAAGTGTGGGGGGAATGGATTTCATTATTCAGGTACCCTATTATTGATTTTCAACAAGTTATTATCTGCTTGAGGGTAAGAACCCCTTTCAGTGTGGGGGATAGGTTGTCATTCAGTGTGTTTTTGGGATTGTAATGTACTTCCATTTATGTAATTTTGTAAATTTTATTAACAAGTGTTCAAAAAAAGTAAAAATGATGAAAAAAATCAAAAAAAAAAAAAATTAAAACATGGGTTCTGCTTTGGCTAGGTCAAAAATAACTCTTCTTCAACCTTTGATCTTGTTATAACTATTACAATTAGTGTCGTGAGGAGATCAAACATGGGTAGGGATATAAGTGTGAGATTTGTTTCAAGGTCCACTTTCGAAAAAACAAAGAAAAAAAGGAAAAGAAAAAAGAACACTTATATTATATTCTTATTGGGAGAAGTTCTGTTTTTTGTAAATATTCCATATTCTCATTACCTTCATATTTTCTTCCTCTATTGTGTCTTTCTTTACACAATCATTCCCTTGTAAATATGTGTTTTCATTTCCTTCCATGTTTTATTTCCAAAAAAATGTGCATTGCTTTTTCTATGTTGGTGTTTTAACCCTCTTCTTCTCTCCCTTGGAAATTATATTCCTATCGTCCCATAGCCACAGAAAAACCCCTTAAAAGGACCTCTTGATTCTTGTGCACTTTGGATAGTATTGGAAGCTAAGTTCTCTTTCAAACTCTAAGATTTTCACTTTTGGTTTTTGAAAGAGTGAACCTACACAAATGAATTTTATCATCTAGAGAGGTGTGAGTTTTGAGTGTCCACATTTTCCATTTCTAAATTTGAGCATGAAAAAAAGAATTAGTTTTGGAACATTGTTTCTATAACAAATTGTTGTGGAATACAAAATTGAAGAGTGAAATAGTCTAAACCTCCCCTGATTGAAGAAAACAAAATTTTAATATTTGTTGGTGAGTGAAAATGATTTTGTCATGTTTTTATATTTGTTGCATATGAGGACATGCACAAAACTACGTGTGGTGGAGCTGATGTTATTAATATTTTAATGAATTATAATATACCCCCTTTACTTATTTTATATGAAATGTTCATAATTTGTGTGAAATATTAACGTTTTAATATTAATTATAAATTTTTAGCATTTCTAGAAGTAGTCTAGTAGAGTCAGTTTACTATTATAGTTATAATTCTCACCCTACTGATTCAAATTGTGTGGTTTTTCTTTTTTAGGATTCATTATTTAATTTCTCACATATCATTAGAAGAAATCATGGGCCAATTCGTCCATTTGAAGGCTCGTATGGACCACACAAGATGACCCAAATAATTTGTGAAGAAATTGGACCATCCATGATGATTGAGTTACTCGTCTCACTCCCGGAGCCAATATTTTGTGAAACTCCACCATGTGCTCTTGATTATCCAAAGGAATCACAGGTAAAAATTTAACGGAAAAAATCTAAGAACAAGGGGCCCAAATGAAGCTTTGAAGTCCAGCCCACCATTCTGGTTGATAATTAAAATCAGTATAGTATTAATAAAATATCTCCTAATCTAGTCATCAAATCAGGATGAAATTTTATAGTGTGAAATAGGGGATAGCATTAGCCTAAGTTTTTGAGAAAATAAATTGGATTTGAAGGCATCTTACTTTTCCAAAATCCATTTACATTTTGGCCATCGAAAAAGCATGGATTGAAATGGATAGTTTAACTTTGTCTCATCAACCAGCCATAACATTGGATCCTGAATTCCAAATGACTCCAAATTTTGAGATAGGTCAGAAAAAATTATAATAGTCAACTTTGAATATGGAGATATCTCGAGATTCATCTTTCTGGAAGTCCAAATTGTCCAGCCAAGTGGAGGTATAGATTGGGAATGCAACCAGTATACTTCCTTGGGCTATAAATACACCCCCCCTCCTCTCCATGCAAGGGGTTGGAATTTCATAAGAGAGGAGCACATATTGGAACGACCAAGGACTTTCCAAAGGCTTGGGAGGACCTTCCATACTCATTTTTTCACTTGAGATACCCTCCCCCCTCTCTTTTTTCTTTTCACTTTTCTGTGGTTCTTCGTTTGTAGACATGTAAGTTTGTGTTTTGTAACTCTGTTTTAATGAAAGTTTCTTCTTTAATATCTCCTATTCTCATAAAAATTATTTATTTTAATATTAGTTTTATTAAAATAGTTTAAATACAGTTGAATCCCCTTCCCTTCTTTTTCTTCCTTATTAAATCGAAAGTTCTTTTTTAATTCTCATCATTGTTCGTGTGTGTGTGTTCGACGCACCACTCTTTTCTTATCCCTTTGTTTTTCTTCTATTCTTAATTAATCATCATAATAATTATAACCAGATTATTAAACACCAAAATGGATGAGTAAAACTTTCATTGGGGTGAGTCAAAATTTAGGGATGTTAATTGATTTTGAGTATTTTCTCGGTGAGTATTCTTTAATTGAACATTGTGTATGTTGGAATTAACATGTCATGGATTAATGACATATTTTGTTTAACATGTGGTTTCCATGGATTATTGGAACCATAAATACACTACCTTATAAAATAAATGGTAATGATTAGAACCCTAAGTTAGGTTAAGTCTTGGAGTAAATCCTTAACACTTAGGAATTCGAATCGACGTTATCTTGTGAAGTGGGTGTTAATTTAAATTCAATATATAGCAAAGCTCAAGGATATCACAAGCTTAACTTCCTAATGATGAACTCACCCCAATCATTGTAAATTTGTTAAATCAATTATAGTAAATAAATAATTTCAATTATTCTCTACAAACAAACCCCCTAATCAAAATACAATCAACAAAAAACAAACGACTATTAAAAAGTATCATCACTGAGGATTCGACCCGAGTGCTGTTATACTAATTAGCAGAGCACCAGAACATTGACCGATCGATAGGCGATAATCGGCCGTGTTTTTCAATAACATTAACCACTTCAAAGTCATTATTATTAATATAGACCACATGATATTTTCTATATTATTTACAATTAAAAAATTTTCTATGTCGATTATCATAAATAAAATATATATTTGAGCCTTGGTTAGAATAATTCTAATAATCCATGAATGTGAAACACTAATGTGTTGGTGGTGATTTTTTGGAGTTTCTATCCTTTTTTAACATTTTCTATCAACATCATCCCATCACATCACCATAAAATTTCATGAAAAACTTACTTTTCACAATTAAAACAATTACCAGTATCCTCAAAAAATTTCTCCATTTTATATTTGGAACATTAGGGATAAATTAAAGGTAATATTCTTCTCACCATTGTTTTTTAATTTACTTTGAATTTATTCTTTCATTTCATTTAAAAACCATGATATTTATAGATATCTCTAATCTATATGTCCCACTTGATAGCGCAATGAATGATTTATTCATATTAATTGAAGTCCCTTATGTATAATTACCATCATAGATTTGTTCTAGGCTAATGAATAACTGATAAACCATGTACTAAAGTTTTATGATAATAATACAAGAATTCCTAGCATTTTTTATAAACAATTTTCACACAGGTACTAAAATATTCATCATAATTTTGGTTTACATAATTGAATTCCTTCTATAATTTCTTATTAAGAATATGAGGAGTTTACTTATTGAATAAAAATATATTAAACTCATCCTGCTCAATGAACTCAATTTGGGCATGTCTTCTCATTCTATTGATAAGATTTTACCGTTTATTTTCTTCACATTCTAAATGATAAACAACCCAAATTACTTTTTCATGTTCTAAACACTATAGAATGTAAAAAATATTTGCAATGTAATATATCAATTTAAAAGAAAATAGTGGATCAATGACCCACTAAGGAAATGTTGATGTCACCACATGAAGGAATTACTATATTGTTGTACCCTCATTTTGTGGTTTAAAATCTTAACATGATTCATATATTGAAAATGTTATGTAAGTATAACAACAAGACATTTAATTCCATATCCCTTTAATTTTGGTTGATTTGGGGGGAAATGATTTCATTTTCCATCACAATTATAATTAACTCTATTAATTCAGTTTCCATCGATTTACTAAAATCATATATTATAGTGTGAGAAATAATTATCATAGTGGAAAACCAAATTATCCTAAGAAATTTTTTAGTTTTTATGAATAATGGAAACTTGTTTTAATCCTACAACACCTAAGGTTTAACATAGGTTATCCATGGATATCAACTATTTGAATCTTTTATGATTGTTTGTAATAAATAATTGAATTAACCCATGAATATCCCTTGAGACTTTCAAAACAAGGCGCTAAAATTTTGGGGGCTCAGTGTGCCCCAGAAAGACGGTAAACATAAAAACTATAAACTATTTGGGGGTTTTAACCCCTAGATGAATTGTTTTAAAAAAATCAACTTGTAATATAAATTCAATGATGTTTCATCTAGGAAAAATGAACTCCTTTATTTATAATATCATATGAAGATATCTTATACATAGTATTATCCTATGGGTGATCACTAATTTTTTCTCATCATTGTTTTCAAAGAAAAATAAAACATTCCCTAATATAAACAATAGAGACACATTATCTTCCTGCAGAAATATCCCATAATTTTAGTTTAATATGAATTACATACTATTATGATTCGGTTAATAATCTTATTAGTTTTAGTGTCTTTGGAAGCTTTGATACATAAAATACTAGTTAATAAGTTAACTACACCATATCTAACTATGTTATTCATAACATGTATCCATTTCAAAAAAACAGAATTAATACATTTATTCATAACCTTAGGAATGAAAATATATGAATGGATGATCTCAAATTCTTAGTAAGTGAAAAAGATAGAGTTATCAATGATCACATAATAAATATATGAACATAAGGGCATGAGAAAACGAGTTTGACATTTGAAAACCCAACCCAACATACTATAGATCATAAAATTGATTCATTTCATAAATAGTTAATGTTAATATGACATGAATCATAAAGTAATAAAAGAAAATGACCTATGTGAACAAAAAAAATTCATGATAGAATAGTTTCTCGTATACAAATAAGAATAGAAAATAATTTCCTTAGTAATCATGGATATCTAACAAGTCTATCTTATTCTATTGGGTTCACTCCACAAACTATCCTATTATTCATTATTCACTCGAAATACTATAAAAGTCGATAGAGTTTATTACTGAACTAGGATCACTCTCCATTACAATCCTTATTGTCCCATGAGATATAAATATTTACCCAATGCATTGTAGGGAAATATATTTATTTTCCCATCCATAACATAACGAATTTCAGACATATATATATTTAAAAAGATCATAAATCATTCATCATAACATAACCCATGAAAAGGAAATTATTTTAATAAAAAAATAAATATTTTAATATATAATAACCGATGGAGAAGAAATGAGTTTCATGACTTAATTAAAAAACAAAAATGAAATGAGTTTTATAGAATCATACTTAAATCCTCATCGTCATAAGGCATCTAGATAATGTAAGTGGATTGTTTCATTAGATGAAATCTCCAGTAAATCATATGTAACCTCAAAAGATGTTATCATAGATGAAAATTTTCTTTAAAAGTTCATTGGAACATTTATTAATTAAGGAAAAATGTTTTTATATTTTCGAGACATGGATGGGAATGTCTTAATTATTCTAATCTAATAGTATTATATAATGTTTTAGAAAAAATTTATTTCCTTATCCTGAAAATTTTATATCATTCACTTGTTTTACACTTATTGTGGTGAATTTTTTTTGTATAGTTTCTAATCTTGTTGTAAAAAATTAAAAGAGAAATATTTACTAAATTTGATCATCCCAATTGAATATATAGATTCTATAATTCAAAATTAAATTTCTATATGTGGTTGAATTTTATTTTAAAATAAGTGTGAAAAACGAAGTGAAAACAATTTTATAGAAAAAGACATTTTAAGAATAAAATATGGTCTATATTTATGTCTAATGCCTTGTGTCACAACCCCCTCTTTCCAATGGTACTTAATTAAGGGGAAAGAGATAATAACCCATGAGTGCTAGCTCTAGTAGGCACTAGGATGATGAGTAGCACAAATGGTATAAAAAATTCATGATATGGGATAAATTAACATCAATAATAATATAAAATCGATATATAAGATGAATTATCCATCTAAAACTCTATTATATATTATAAAAACACACAAAAACCATTCCATAATTCATGTATAAAAAAAATAATATAGATTAAAGTCTTAAAATGTAAATATCAAATTGAAAAAAATTTGAGAGACAAAAACTATCCTGAGTTCAGAGTAAGTAATTTTCAACATGGTCCTGGTAATCCTCCAAGAATACTTAAAATATTTTTATAGACATAGGGTGAGAATACATGTATACTCTGCTAAAAAACCATATCCTCTAATATATATATGTGAAAGAAACATACAAATGGGCCTGTTACAAAATAAAATAGCTAAAATAATATAAATAGGTCAACTATCTAAATAAATATCACCATTACATCCTCACCCAATAACACATGCTATATATAATAACGTAATAATAAGCTTATTAATGAAGGGTACCCCAAAGCAATTTCTTATAGATTTTACACTCTCTCACCCCAATATCGTATGTACTAGATCTAGAAACACTTATGAATAACATATCCCACTACCCAAAATCATGGTCATATCACATCTCTCCCATAAATGCCTGGTCTACTACCTCACATGCACAATCACATCACATCACACATATATACACTTGGGTCATCTCATCACATCCAATTCCAAAAATAGAGGATTAGTGTATTATAAAAAAACCGAACATAAAACTCATGATATTCTACTACAATGCATAAACCCAACCAGAAGACACCCTAAAACATGGTCATGTCACATATGAACCAAAAACTACAAGGCCACCACCCCATAAGCGCAGGTATACCACATATCACATGAAAATACCAAATCCATCAAATCTATCAAAAAATGAATTGTCCATCACCTAGTCACTAATATACATATGAACATCAGAACTTATGAATATATAATCACCAAGAAGATATATATGTAAATGATGGGTAGAGATAAATCCATTCCCATCACCTAGATATTAGGAATAACATTCTTCATGTGACTATATAGGTGTTTGAACATTGTTCTAGATGCAGGTGGGTGTTTATAGAAATAATAGGAAATATAAAAGTATATAAATATATCCACACACACATATTCAAATCTAATGGATTAACATCAAAATAATAACCAACATATAATATCCCCACTTTTTCTATAACCTTTAAATGAAAAATGACACATATCAAGCCACAATCAACAAATTTAGATTGCCAACCAATTCCATTATCTAGCCTATTCATTCATTATTAAGCATCAACCAAGTTTAACCACACGTACCATTATTTATTTTTTCATTAATCACTTACAAATCATAATCCAATCTAGACCTATATATTTCACTCATTATTAAATAATGATTGCATCACTACATGATATTCTATCACAATGAAACCACATATCACGAATAACTCATTAATCCCATAAAACGATTGACTCACTGCCACACAAGCATGAAAAAATAGACCATCACCTAACCACCCCCAATGGAAGGAAAAACATCCCATCATCTCACCACACCCAATCTAAATCCAACGAAACCATCACCTAACTGTTCTCAAAGAACGAACAAACAAACACAAAACTCACCACCCCAAAGCATACAAAAAAAGCCATCACCTCTTTCCCCTCAATTCACAACCAAAAAAACACACATCACCACACATCACATAACTGCCACACATCACTTCTTTAATAGAATGACCACACATGAAAACACATCAAATAACTTCTAATAGATTTATCCAAGGGTTTTTTATCACATTTAACATTATTTTAGGGGAATTATCCAAGAAGACATAAATCTATGGGAAACCATTTTAATAAAAAAATAAGTAGTTTACCTGTTTCTTTTTTGGGGTGGTATCAAATAATATGAAAAAACACCTCATTCATGACACATATTCTCCATAAAATATCCCCCAATAATCATATTATTCAGTGGTGAGTTCAACCCTTTCAATCATAATTCAAAAATATTATCAAAAAGAGTAATCCATCATAACCGTAACCTATAGGTCAAAAAGAGTAATCCCCATATGCGTGATACACAATAAAGTGAAATTAGGGATTCTTTATATCAATGAAGGTTTTCCAATTCTCTACACACTTCAAGGAAAAGAAGAAACAATGAAAAACCAAAACCAAGTGAAAAAACCCATGCATAAACCTATACCACACCGAAGGATCGTCAAAATACTTCCCAACACACGTTCCAAACAAAAAATCATCACTATATTGAATCATCATGTTGGATATTTGAAGACAACAATGGATTAAAAGGTATAAATCAAAATGGTTCTTGAACAAACAACAACCATATCCAATTGATTGAAGAACAGTAGAGGAGGGATGAAATTCCACCTAAAATCTCCTAGGGTTCATCACAACTGAAGGATGTGTAAGGGGGTGGACCAATGAAATGAATCCACCAAAAAATAACTTAATGTTGGGAATTCCACTGGTTTCACATCATGAAATGTATTTGTGATGTGTAAACCATGCGTTTTTAAAACATTCCATCTTCCACTAAAAATGTGTCACACCAACCTTTACTTATTACACAACATGAATTCAACTTACATGATGTTTATTAATTTCATGGGATACCCCTTAACTGAACACATTCTATGAACTCATTGGTTTCACAATCCATGAAACACTTTTTCATGCTGTATAAAGATTACACAATGTGAATCTATTGTGGTTGCTATACTACAGCTCCATCCTCCACTGAAAACATTGAAAACATCCTCTATACACCTCTGACAACCAAAACTATATATGTAAAAGGACAATAAGCCACAAAACATTAAATTATATACCTCTAAAACAATTATCTTTCACAATAAGATGAAATATAGATAAAAAAGGGTCAAACTACAACCCGAAAATATTCCTCTCAAGGATATCGTCATACATCAATTTATACCATGAAAAAAAAAGACAAACCAAATGACCAAAAAATATTTACGTAACCTCATCACAACACAACCACATTTCAAAAATCAACCAACCTCTATTCATACAAAAATAACAACCACTGCACAAAAATGCACTTCAATGGTCATTTGGATAACGGAATTCCACCCTCTATTCCATGATATTATTTGCTTCTGGTGGAGCTGAATCTCCCAAAAATATTTAATCACATTATTTTATAATGAATATTAACTAAAAATCAGGTATTTTTCTTTACATATGTTAATATGTTTTACACATTACACATAACAACATCAATTAAAGAAAAATATCTCATAACACAACAAGATCCAAATGTCTCAACTTTTTGAAAAAACCAGACAAGGAAAAATAACACCCAAAATATGTAAGGGTACTTCTCATGAATATGACCCTCACATTACCAACTATTCTTGTCCAGGACCCCATTCCTCCTCAACACATGAACCAAGGGGATGGTCTGTCAATGCAATTCCATCTCGTTGTGACCCAAGATCTCTAATGGACACTCCACAAATATTTCATCATCCTCTATATCAATCTCAACATAGTAAATGACATGGGATTTATTATGAAGATACCAATGAAGCTATGATACGTGGAAGATGTCCTGCATCCTATCCTAAAATGGTGTTGATTCCAATTGATATTCAAACTCACCTACTTTCCCCACACCTCAATGGGAATGAAACCTAGGAGAAAGATTACCCCCCCTATAAAAACCTCTGCTACCCATGTCAAGAGGGATCCTTCAAGAACACATGGTTTCTAAAATCAAACTCCAAGGGCCTTCTCCTATAATTGGAATAATAATTATTCCATACCTATGATTCTTTAATAATATCTTAAACCAAATGATCCTTTTATATCATGATTTACACAACATTATGATCAAGAACTGCTTCTTCCAAAACCTCTATATAACACAACAGATAATGACATAACCTACCATATAAATGATCATATGGGTCCATGACTATGGATGAGTTATATAGGTTATTATATGAAAACTAGTCCAAAGGAAAGTGTCTTTCCCATAATCTACTATAATCCATGATACACACATTTGATATATCCTCCAATTCCCATATGGTCCACTCTATCTTTTCATCTATTTGAGGATTGAATGGAGTGATGTGGTGTAACTATGTTCCCAAAGAATACTTAAATCCCCACCATAATCATGGAGAAAAATGTTATTCCCAATATGAGGTAGTGGATCTCAGAAATCCACCTAACAACACCACACAATCCACATACCTCTTAGCCATATAATCAAATCCACCAAACTCATTGATCACTATGAAGTGTGATGATTTAATCAATTGATCCATGATCACATAGATTACATAACAACCACACATATATTAAGATTATAGTATGACTAAATCCATTAAAATTTCAACAAATATCAACTTGAGAATGCCCAAAGGTTGAAACAAACCACAAGGAACATGATGCTTATCCATTAAATATTGGAAAACAAAACACATCACCACAAATTTTGCAACCGTAAGTTTCATCCTAGGTGACCCGAAATGCATCCTAATTCCACTTTATAACTTGGATACCCTGGGGTGTACCACTAAAGGTGTTATATGAATCTCATGAATGACTTCCCCACCAATTTATATTGGGGAAAAAAACCTCCCATAAATCATCACTGGATTCTAAACATCTTATGACCATATCTACAAATCATCTCCAAGGACAACGTTATCACACATCACCTTGACATTTGAGTCTCCCCACAAATACTACTCTACTTGTGGAATAAAAAATGTATGAATAATCATCTGAAATAAAAATACACTATCTTCAACCACCATCACATCCATGAGCAAGGGTACCAATGCCTCCATCTATCTCTAAACATCCCCTAACTACTAAACAACCTCCTTTAGTGAATTTCTACAAAAAACGTCGACCACAAAATTCCATTTTTTATGGTGTGGAGGATATCAAAATCGCAATCAAAAAGAAAATCAATCCACCTCCACTACTGAAAATTAAAATGATTCTATGAAAATATATACTAAGAACTATAGTGATTCATGAAGACCATAAAGCTCTCCCCCAAGAGGTTAGGTCCCCAAAAATTCAGTTGTAACACAACTATATCCAGCTGAAGATCATGGGTGGAATAGTTAAGCTTGTGGGAATTGCACATCCTAAACTTATATGATATCAGTACCCAATAATGTGTCCACACACATCCTATTCCTAGAATGAAAGTGTCACAAAACACCTCAAACATCACACCATCTTTATGAAATGGAAGCACTTAATAACTAACCAACTTCCCATTTAGGAAAACAAATGCTACATAACACTCATAAATACACACAAATGGTTGTCCATTTTCAGTTAACACTATTGGTGGTGATTAATACCAAGATACATTTGGCACAACCCTATGATAATATCCTACTAATACCATGAAAATGCGATCGTTTTCCATGTTATTATGTACCACCCAAGAAACAAATTCCTTGAACATCGATAGGTTAATAACCACACCCTAATTAGACAAAACATGCCTGAATAAATTCTCATCTCATGTCCAAAAAATACACCAGGACTACATGAAAATAATTTTTTGGAATCAAATATTCTTCAAGATATCCCTGAGATGATCAAAATCTCATTCACTTACATCATGTAAATCAATATATCTTTGATTAATAAGATGATTATCTGGTCCATGAACTCACAAAACATAGATTTCATAATATCCATCAACATTATTCATGAATTCATAACACCAAATCATATGAATACAATCTCTAAGTGAACATACCTATGTTAGAAAAAATTCTTCCAAATATCAGTCAACTTCCCCCTACACTGGTGATACCCAGACCATAGACCAATCTCAGAAAACATAATCAACCACTCTAGTTGTTCAAAAAGATCATATATCCTGGGAATTGTGTAATTTTTATTCACTATCACCCGAATCAAGATCGGGTAGTCTTTACGCAACCATAGACTATTATCCTCATTATTGGTGAACAACACTTGAGCACCCCACGATGCCAGACATGGATGAATAATACCCTTCCTCATTAGATCATATATTTGAATAATCAACTCTCATGAATAAGAAGGTTCCACCCGATAAGGACTTTTCTAAATACTAAAAAAACCAAACATCAAATATATCCTGAACTTAACATCTGTTAGAGGGGTTATCATCAAAAACTCAAAAGCAAGAACATCCAAAAACCCCTGAACTAGTTTGAGGACGTCCACTATCCCATATTTCATTGATTCCACCAATTACTTTTCCATCAATGTAAAAAAGGGGCTCTATATGCCAACTTATCACTTGAAAACCCCACATAGTTAAAAAACATACAGTAGCCATTCACAACTATGAAAATTAATGCCATCTAGAATTAGTCGATAAGGAGACGTGTGGAAGACAACATGTCCATATTGTGGATAACTTCACATGACTACATCTGTAGTAGGAAAATATTCATAGATGATAGAAGTGGCCTGATCATCTATGAAAACCCTTGAAAAACATCAAACATGATAGTATGTCCTCTAACTAAATTTATAAAAACCATCTTCTTGGAAAGCATCAATACATATAGACCCCAATTAGGGATTTGAGTGCAATAGAAAATGAGTAAAAGCCTACTAAATCAAGAAGTGGAAAAATTAGCGCAGATGAATAATGATCAAACTGTGAAAGACCACTGGCCTCTCTAGCACTGTAACCTCTATTGCATGAAATAGACCACCCCAACTTCCCAACAACTATTTTAACAACCACCCCCATAACCATGATCTGGTCGATTTCCATGAACACCGGGAGCACCCTAAGGGTAGCCTCTAGATGTTGTTTCTCCCCTAAGAAGAGAATTATCTTGCTTCCCTCACTATTAAATCAGTCTCATTAGAAACTAATGATGAGGATGGAATTGAACCTAGACATCTACACATAACCGAGCCCAAATAACCACTGGACCCTAATTTTGGTGATGTTCATGATCCCCATTGTCAAAAAACATTAATATGAAGACTCTAAGAAAGCATGGAAACCACTGGATCCATAATAATAAAAAGGAAACTGTTGAGGTCGACTAATTTCTAGTTAAAACCTAAATGTTCCTAGTTCCTAAAACCCTGTACTGCCAACTATTCTCCTTGAGTGACTCAATTGGTTCTCTTATTGTATCAAGTCTCTATTAGAGTGCATTAAATCAATCAAATTTTCAATCTTTTGAACCTCTAGATATGTAGTAAACATAAAAGTAGTAACTAAATACTAGATAAGTATATGAAGTGCCTTCTGTAGACATCATTCATGAGATACCTCATCTGGTAAAAGAATCGGGAAAAAATAAATAAGGTCTTTGAATGTGATTCCCAACCCTTGCATTGAAATACTCCCAATTTAATGTGAAAGAATATCTTCATCTTAACTACAATTAACATCTCTAAAAAAACTATACCTAGAACTCTTTTTGAATGTAGATCCAAAAAACAACTACCTACCCCTGGTCACCCAGATAGAACATCCACAACTATCATTCAACCCCCCGCCCAGAAATGAAAAACTGCCAAAGTGACCCAGTATCTCACTAGAGCCTCGATCAAACAAAATGTTATATCTTGATCCTATATCCATCCCTTTTTATCCACATTTAAAATATATCCCTCTTACTTCAAAAATCCTTCCACTGAAAAGTGTACAACACCCTCTTCTAAGACTCATCCTCCCCTTCTAGATCAACCCTATGGAATTCAACCAGATCATCCTATATAGCCTCAACTACCTAAACCACATGAGGATGAGGAATATGAGACATAGATGAAAAATGAAATAATAATTTATAAGATTACTAGTATGTAATTTCATTTAAATTTATTTTGATTCACTTTATCCATTTTATCCTTCCCAAAACAACACAACAGAAATAGAAACACAATTCATCATGATTCATATATCTCTCACAAGTATCTACCTCACAAATAGGTCCACCTCCCTTGGCTCTTCCATAATCTCAGAGACTATTCATTAGATGATAGAGGGTCTAAAATACCATTTCCTTTCTGGTCTCCCTATATTATATCTTACTCCATGATAAACTAGAACTATTTCCATACAAAACCAAGAAATTCTTACTTTTGATTACGAAAAACTACATCCTATCTCTCAACCATCACCATTGATACCACTTGGTCATGAACCCCTACCACCAATGATATAGTAATGAGGAGTGATAAATAATGAACCTCTGAGTCTCACCTCTTTTAGGCCACAGTTTTCAGACTAGAAAAGAGGGTATAAAATATCATTATATTGGATGTCTTAACCTATATAATAATATAGGTTTAGGTGATAATATGAATCATCAAAAATAAACTCCCTGACATAATTTTAAAATATTCCAAAACAACTCAAAGTACATGTTTAAATAAAACTAATACAGATAAAATTCTCCCAAATTAAATATCAAAATGAAAAGTCATATAAGTTACACATCACCTATCATGAGAGCCAAGCTAGTAATACCCATCATGGTCCACCTAATTTTTATGGTATCCTAAAAATAGTTTTATTTACATAGGGTCATCATACAATTATACTCATTAGGATACCCAAAGTCTCTCAAGAACATGTGAAAGAAGGATACTATGGAACCCCTGAGAAGAAAATATAACCAACAACACCTAAATAGGTTAAGTATTCATCCCAAACTAGCAAAGGAACACTCACCAAACAGTTCATGGAATGTATATTAACATTATAATAAGTATATCAATAAAGGGTATCCTACACTAATTTCCTTGCTGATTTTCAAATATCAATACATAAAAACCTACATCCTAGGACTCCCATCTCTTATAAATAACATATAAATCCACCCCAAAATCATTGTAACATCCCATATCACATAAAGTCACATAGTCCATTTCCCCACAAGAACTATCACATAAAATTTCATATGAAGACACATTGGACATCACATCACAACCACTGCGACAACATGGGTATCAAGGTAGGATGAACATAAAAGATTTTTACCTCATTCACTAATCATACCATGAACAACCACCACCATAAGCCTCCCAAAACCCAATCATATCACTAATTTTTCTAAAACACCTAGGTTACTACCCCCACAAGCGCAGTTATAAAATGCTCACTAGAAAACACTTGGGCCATAAAATATAGTTCGAAAATAGGTGGGATGTCACCTAGTGCACAAATAGAACTTCAAACGTCACATTATACGAATATATACATTGTTTTAAGAGATAAAATGAATAGTTGGGAACCCATCCATCTATTCTCATCACCGAGATGATGTAACCCCCCACATGACTATGGATGTTTGGAAACAAAGTGCCTGATGTAGGCTAGATGTATATAGAAATAATAGGGAATATACAGTTATATATTTTTTACCACACAAAAAAATCCAATTATATGGGTTCACATCCAAACACTAACAATGTCACAACATCCCCACTTTTTCATTCACATCTCAATTCACAAGGACACATAACAAGACACAAGACACAATTTTACACCACCAATTAATTCTATTATCTAAGATATTCATTCATTATTAAGTATAAAACATATTTGACTACACAAAACATCATTTTATATTCATTAATCAATTATATCTCATTAACCAAACAAAACCCATTGACAACAAACATTATTAAATAATTATTACATCACTACCTGGGGTTCTTTTATAATGTAACAACACATTGTGAACTACTCATAAATCTCATCTAACCATCACTATGATTCCTCACTAACACAACCAAGGAAAACATTGTTATCACTATCCCCAAGGTATGGCCAAATAAACCATATCCTAGCCCCCCCGAAACTATGTCCAAAAAAATCATCACCTCACTGCAACCAAATCACGACTAAAGAAACACACACATCATTACACCAACATCACAACCAATAAACCATCAACTCACTACCCCAAAGTTGGAAAAGACACATCAACCCACCCTAAAACACAACCAAATATCACTACAAAGAATCAATTCCACACAAATAAACTCATAAAGAACTATTTATAGACATAACATAGAGGCATTTATTATATGTCACTTAATTTTTGTGGTGTTATTGCAAAATTAATAAATATTTGGGAAATTATTTTATTATACAATAATAAGTGGTTAAAAAATTTCCGTAATGGGGAAATATTAAATAATTCCAACAAAAATAGAAGTCACAAAACATATCATACATCATAAACAAATTCCAAAACATCTAGAATTTTCAGCCATGTGTTTTGCACATACAATCATAATGTCACAATAATATCAATGTTTTAAAGAATTTGAATCATTCACATTTTCTCCAATGTAGTTTGGGAGGGTGTTTTCCCCAAAATATCATTTATAGGATGGAAGGATGATTACCCCCGATGGCGACACTATATTCTCTTGGTAGTTACTTGGGTTTGAATGCAAGATAGATAGTTTTCCCATATATGTGCACAGAGGAATGTGATGTATTATGGATATTTAATGAAAATGTATTAACATATATAGTAAACAACGTATTATTATAGGTATTATGTGTATATGATATGATGGATTGATGTATATACTCATTATATGGACTGTATCAACTTGAGGTATAATACTTTGTGTATGATTCATGTTATACGAGTTGTGGTGACTCCCAGAAACTTCTTGGATACCATAAATGGATACATGGATGAGATGATGTGATAATGTGATTCCCAAGGTGTATGTTTTAATGCATTTCCTAGGTTTCTTTGGGATGTATTACTCTTGGTGAGATATGGCTCTATACGTGCGACGTTGTGGAAGAGCGGAAACCCATTAGGGAAGAGGGAGTGGGGCATCCTTGTAGATTAATTATTAAATTATATTATCTATTTTATGAAATACATTGTCAGAGATTTCCATGGGGTAGTTGGGATATTAGTATACCTATTTAGGATATGAGTTAGTTTCAATATTTTTCTCTACTCTTCAACATTTTTATTTATATTTTCCACAAGAGGATTTGGGGCGGATCTTATGGAGTATTTTGTTATTCACTCCCTATGTATGTATAAAATATCATTCTGATCATTTGAGATAACTTGGATGTTGGGACGGATATTTCCATCTTGGGGATTTTTATGAGCTCTTCAAGCTTCATAGTCACTGCCATCATTATCTTTTTGTACTAGTAGTTTTCCTTTAAGTTTCTTTAATATTGTATGATGTTGCATGTTTTCCATTACAGTTTATATATATATTTATCTGTATTTATAAGGATGTGTTTTTGGGGTGTATTTATTATCTATCTCTTAAACATGTTCTATTATAAGGCGACAACTCCCATATATATTTTTATTATACCCTCAGTGCTAGTCACAATCCTCGGGCCAACTGGAGGTAGGACTCAGGTTGTAACCATCTTCCTTCAGTCATATCGGGACCAAGAGGGGAACTCTTTGGGGAGAGGGGGTTGTGATAGAGTAGTATCAAAGGTTTAGGTTTTAGGGATAGTATGAGTTTGGATTTATTCATAGGTGATGTTGCATGGGTTTTTTAGTGTGATGGTGTTAGCTAAAATTAGTGAGAAATAGGAACACGAAGACCAAGTGAGGCATGGGATTTTATCACCCACTCAGATATGATGCAGATAACTTTATGTTTAGTGAGCCTACAAAATGAAGCGAAACTGCTGTTAGCATTGAGCCCTATAAAATTACCATTCATTATTCTTCATTGTACCTATGTTTAAATTGGGTAGGCCTTGGGATAGGATAATACCATATCCATGATTATAACGAAATAATTAATTAATGTTATGAATTCCATATTATATCTTTAGGATCTCTTAGAGTTTGATATTTTTTACATGTATGGATCCAGGTTAACATCCCAATCACATTTTCATTAAATATTTTTCACAAAATGTTATTGAATATCACTGCAATGTGGAGGTTGACGATGATGAAATTTGTAGGTGGAAACTCTAAGGTTTTCAATACCATTGTTTTCCAAATTAAGATTTAAGTATTTCAGATTCATTTATAGAATAATGGTTAGAATATTTTAATATTTATTTCATTTCAATTAATTCTTGGAAGGGGATGTATGTTTTTTTTTGGGATGAAGTTGTTTGGAGTAGTGAGGAAGTAGTGTTTCTTGTTCTTTGGGGATTGTGAGTAGTCAGCAGTCTCTTGGGAGAATTTATGTGACTCTTTTTTAGTATAAAATTTCTCTTCGACTCTGTAATAGTAAATTATTTTTGAGTATCTTTACCTTCATCAATGGTGCTCTATTTTTTGAGAGTTCAATATTTATTTTAGGCCCCCTATATTTTAATCTCCGTATTTGTTTCTAGATGAGGAGGCCAAGGTGAGTCCTTTTGAGGAGTATTTTCATAAGCAAATCTCTCTCAAGGTCACCCCATTTATGATGAAGTCCTATCTTGAGGTGCTTGTGGGGGAATAGATTATTGAGAGGATTCTATCCAGAACTATATCATCATGATAGGTATTTATTAAAATTCCTCATGAAGAAGAGATGTGGCATGGGGTTTCATGTTTTAACTTGATAAGATCTTTTTGTTAGTTAGGGGTAGTCCCCATCCATCATCATCTCATTTTCTAGGCGTGGAGGCTCTCAAAATTATAAAGACATATTATACATGTTTTTTTAATATGAATGTTATGGTTATCCATGATGAGATAACACAGCCTCAGTGAGAAGTTAACTTGTTCCAAGAGTTGTTCTTTAGATTTTTTTATAGAGGTGGTTTATTCTATGGAAACACTAAAAGGATGTTCCAGTTTGGGTTAAATAGAGTGAAGAGGGAGTAGGAATAGTATAACACCAAGATTCTCCGCATCCACAAAGGGTAGAGAAAATTCATATGGGTGGTTTTTAGTAGGGTTCGCGAGGTCGTGGAATAGGTCATGGTCATTTTCATGGTTTAACATTACCATTACCAAATGAGATAGAAATCATTTTAGGATCCCATTGTTTTTAATGCATTAATCATTTGCATGATTCAAGAGAGATTAAATCCATTATATCTACTACCCTCATTAGTTATTTTGGAAATGTGGTTGATAGGATTCCATTTCCTGAGACATGGACTATTTTAGTTAGAGGTTAGGATGACTTGAATGAAGTATGCATAGACCCTGAGCTAGTTTTGAGGAAGAAATGCTCCTGGGGATATTTCTTATATCTAAATATATAGTTATATAACATCATCCTATATATGGAATGGTTGTATTTGGTTCAAGATATTGTGGATATATTTTGGAGGTATAATAGGTTCTATGATTCTTGACAGAGATCAAGTAGTGTTTGTTGGTGGTTGAAACCCTCATATGTTTCAGAGGCTTATTATAATCATGTAACATTTTATGTCCAAGATAATGTTTATCCATTTTTATGTTTAGTGGTTACAGTTTCCAATTGTGGTATAAGTGTACCCTAATATCATTTTAGAAGAGGTTGTATCATTAAAACCCCAACAAAAGAACAAGTTTGTGATCAAGATATTGCTAGGAATGTCTCATATATTTATGAATCCATATATGATAGTGCCTTATAAATTGTGAGATCTATAAGTATATCTCAGTAATCAATTGTATCCATATTTTGTTTGTCTGAGTTTTTCACCTTGGTGTGCACCAATTTTTTTGTGAAGATGGCTGATGGTGGATTGCATTTTTGTATCTATTTTCATCTCTTAAACCAAGTGATAGTGAAGATATGCTATCTACATCAACCTAATGATGATTTATTTAATTAGATGAAGGGTGTAATTTGGTTTTTGAATATTGATATGCTCTCAAGATATCATCAACTTCTGGTGAAGCATAACAGTGTCCAGAAGTATTATTTCAGTTGTTGTAATGGGAATTATGAGTAAATGGTGATGTCATTTGGTGTGATGATTTCTCAACCGATGTTCATTATGTTTATTAAAATATTATTAGGAGATTTCTTGGAATTTGTTTAGTGATTTTATTTGACTACATCCTCATCCAATCTGTCTTTGAGGTGGATCATACAGAGTATCTTCTTATTGTTTAGGGAGTTATTAATCATGAAAATATATTCAATTTGTTTTGATAGTTTTCCTTATAGGCTCATTAATTACATTTCATGGGTTATGTGGTTTCCAATTAGTGATTAGTTGTGTATAATTTTAAAAAAGAGCCAATTTTTTCTTGGGAACCTCCCAAGATAGTGGTAGAAGTGTGGAGTTCTCATGGTATTTCCAGCTATTACAGGAGGTTCATAGCCATTTTATCATAGGTTGTGAATCCTATTAAATACTTGACAAAAATTATTAGGATTTATCATGGAATGAACATTGTCTAGAAACATTCATGTAACCAAAGAAAATGTTGGTCTGTGCTACAGTGCATTATTTTCCAACTGAGGGAGTTCAGTGTGTGGTTTTTAGTTACAATTCACATCTTCGGATGGTTTATATTCTAATTCTATAAATATTGTTTGTTTATTATTTTTCTGATAAATTATGTCACCATAAGATTAAAGTTTCCTCCTGTGATTGTGAGTGGGCTTGAGTTGTGCTTTCATTGAATTTGTGGTGTTATTAACTCATCAGTGAATTTTTTTAGGTTTTTACTAGCCAATAGTTTTGGAGGTTTGTCTTATCCTTGGGTAACTTGATCTTACATCAGTATCAGTGTATGGAATTATAGGTGAATTATGAATTCTTTATTGTTTATATGTTAGGAAAGTGAAATTAATTAACTAATGTGCTATGTAGGATGTTAGAGAGTGAAGATGTATTTGAATCAATAGATTCCTAGAGAGTGATGAAAGAAGTCTCAGTGATGCTTCTATATATGGGAGAGGTTAGAGGAAAATGTTGTCTTAACCATATGAAGCTGTAGTTATCTTTTGTTTAGTACGTGGAGGAGTCTTAGTGGGGGATTTTAATTTGGTGTTCTATAGAGACCGAGTTGTTGTTTTTTTGATTCCAATAACGATTGGTATGAGGAAGGACAACACCTAGTTTTGTGCAAGGGAAATATTTTCATTCTATTGGAGATGTGTTAGGTGGTTCTCAAAGGATTAAATACCTCTACTTTTTTGGTAAATCATGGAATGAACTAGATGAACCAGGAAATGAGAATTTATATTTGGTGGCCTCGGTAGAAGCCTATATTTGCTAGTTTTGTTTCTTATTGTTTGTTTTCAAGAAAGTGAAGGTAGTGCACTGTGTTACCAATTGTTTTCTCCAAATAATAGATGATGCCCATTATAAGTGGTCTGGAATGATGATGGGATTTATTAATTATTTATATCAATATATGGTATTCTATGATTTTATGTGGGTGATAATGTATTCTTTGTAAAAACCATCCCAATTTGTAGAGATCTGGGAGTCAAGCTTTGTAGAAATTTTTTTGAGGTCGTATGAGAAGGTGGTGGTGTAACTCCATGGAGTACCGAGTATTATCATATCAAATCATGATCCCCATTTACCCTCTAGTTTGCGGAGAGGTCTCCAACATTATTTTTTGTTTTAAATTATTCTTTAAAATGAGTTTTATACGCAGATGGATAGTTAGACATAACATACCATGCAGATTATTGAAGACAAGTTACACTATTCAATTTTTGATTCTTTAGTTTAACAGATGAAGAACAATACCTTGATAAAATTTTTATAAAATAATTTATTACAATACAGAATCGGTATTGTTCCATTTGAATATTTTATGTCCAACCATTTCTTTCTCCATTATAATGGACAGGGGTAAGAGATCCAACAATTCTTTGTCCAAAACTGGTACATTGTATGATAGAGATGGTGAAGGTAATCCATGGGAGGATGAAGGAAGAACAGTATCATAATAAATCATATTTTTTTTTATCATGGGAGGATACCTCTGGGGTTCAACATGGGAGAAAACATGTTTCTAAAGGTTACTCATCATCATGGGTGATGATGTCTTTCTAAAGGGAGTATGATTTCTCCCACATTTATAGGGATTTTTGAGTTATGGGATCATGTTGGAGCCGTGGAATATCATATAGAACTTCCCCCACTAATGAGAAAGATACAAGATATTTTTATCATGTAATATCTCTATCATTATATTAATGGTGACTCTCATTTCATTGATTGGGTGGGGAGATTAATTATGATGGTGATGTGACCTTCGATGAGGGGCTTTTGGAGATCCAGGAATTCCAGGAGAAGGTGTTAGGCATGCATGATATTTCCTTGGTTCTTGTTTTATGGAAGTATAGTGACATGGGTGTGAGAACTAGAGAATGTGAGTCATATATGTACACGTAATACCCTATATTGTTGGAAGTTAATCTATTTTCTTATATTGTTTTTTAATTTTTTAGATGTTGGCATGTGTGGTTAATGAGACAATTTACCCTTATTGAATATTATGTCTTGACTCTCCTGTGAGAGGTATATCCACAAAGAGTGTTTTTAGGAGTTGGTTTTTGTAGATGCGTTGTATTGTTCTTGTTTCTTAATTGAGGTGTTTGATCTCTTGAGATGGATATAACCTAGAGAGGTATCTTGTGTGAAGTGATTATTTAGATTAGCCCTTTTTGTATTCTTTTTGGACATATTTATGATTATCTTGGACTAGAATGTTTTTTGAGGTATCTAAAGTAATGTCATAGATACATGTAGTCTAAACATTTGTTATTTTATAGGGAACATGGTTCTGGGAGGAGGCACAAAATAAGAATATAGGTTTTGGCCACCAAAATTATTAAATCATGGGATAATTCAAATTTTGTAGATATTATATAATGTTAAATTAGTGTTCAAATTTTTTTTGAGTTCAATTCATGATGTGTAAAAATTATAGATTAAATCCATTGACATCATGCATTGTTTTGTGAAATATGAAGCCTAACACATATATTAAGAGGAATGTGTTGGGCGTGTACGGTCTCAACAATAATCAATAATTTTTGAAATTTTTTTATCACAAATAACCTTGTTTGTTTACTAATGATGTTTTATTGAGTGAGTTTTGGGGAATTTATATTTGGTTTAATATATTTTAACATTATGGGAATTACTCTAGAAACAGTATTACAACCCCTATATTCAGAAAATGAGCATATGGTTTATGAACCCTATATTATGATGGGAAGTAAATGCTTGAGTTTGGTATAAATCCTACGTTAAGCAAAATAGTCTTTGTTTTGATTGACAACCTTACATTTGGTAAATCCATAAGTATGTGGATCATGAACCCTACATTGGAAGATGGTATTACTAATCATCAACCCTATGTTTGGGAATTTTAATGTATTGTTAATTAATGCTACATTTGAGATATTGTACTAAAAAGGTGAACATATGGATTATTATCCCAATGATACGTTTGTTCTCTACATTACTTGAAGATAAAAGTATCTTTAAGGAACCATACTTTGGTAAGAACCCTATTGTTGTCATAGTAATCCTAAACTATGCGAAAGAACCCTACTCCATGAATAGGAACCTTGTACTATAAAGTTTAACCATACATTTTGTTTACAAATAATGAGTTTTTAAGTCGCATTTTCAATCAGAGATTGCTAAAATGATTATGTCAGAATTTAATACTGCTTCAAGGATTGTTATTATTGTTTCAAAGAACCATATTCATTAAAGATAATCAATCTACTTCTTAAGAGATGTTACGATTTCCCAGGACAATTGGAATTTGAATATATTTGATTAATCTAGCTAATTTCTGGATCTAGAATACCATAGAAATTTTTTTTCTACATATTCCTTCAGAGTATACATTAAAAAATATTTGTGTGATGAGATATTCACATATGAGACTGTATTATAAAGAGTTTTCTTTTATAGTGCTGATGTAATGAATGAGAGATTCTAAAAGAAGATACACTTTGGAGATACAAATGTTCAATATTTTAATATTGTTATATTGCTACTTCTGTTTAAGTTTTTAACTTATTAAAGATCATTTTGAAATAAGAATCACTTAATACAATTTCATTTTTAAAGATATTTTATTTCTAATGAAGAAGATCCGTCAAATGTAAGTTTCTTGATGTTGCATCTCTAATGATCAATTAGAACCTCTGAAGTAAATCTATTGATTTATTGGAGTTTCAACTACTCATACTTAGTTATGGTGGAGTATCATATTATCTATCTAAGTGGTGGATAATAATTTCTTTGTTATAGAACTATAAGGATTTATTAGTAGTCTTTATGTAAATGTGTCAACATCCCACACTCAGTTTTGAATTAATTTCCTTTTGATTAGAGGACCATTCTAGTGAAATTTACCAAGCTCGTAGAGAGAGTGATTGTTAGAGTACACTACTAGATCCTTGTTCCCTGAATCATTATAAACATATGTGTTGTTTGTTTCTATTTATCTGTTGCATATTATTTATTTCTGTGTACATATTGAGTATCCCAATAAAAATAGTTGGTATCAAAATCTAGAATTGAGGATATTTTTTGAAAATATATAATTCTACCGCCATTTCTGTCACTTTGTATATTCTGAACACAAAAAGTAATTCTCATAGGTAACATGCTTATAATGGCTATAAGGGACTAGTTTTTCCTAAAAACCTATGTCTCTTCCTAATTCACAAGTGGTTGTTGAACTTATCTTAAGGCTTTTTAGGATTTATTAGATGGTAATGTACTTATATCTAGCCTTCTTCGATCAATAGTGACCCAATGTGTGTTATTTCTTCAATTTCTAGAATGTTCTCCCAAATCAGTCTCATTTACTCCAATTTTATCTTCCTATACTATGGATGTTGATCTCCACTATTCCAATGTGGTTCAATGTTGTTTCCAGTGTGTTTGTGGAACTAATTTTTTAGGAGAGTATTGGTTCTTGATGGGAGAGGTGATTGGGATCTACAATATTGGTACATTCTCAGGCGAAGAACAATGACACCACTGTGATATAAGATTCATTTCTTCTCTTTTTATTTACGTGCAATCGCAAACTAATCACGGTTTATCCATATAGATAGTAGTGAAGTTAACCTAATAATTATTTAACTAGATTAATTAATAATTTGTTATGAATCACGTTTTTATGTTCATTATCCCATGATAACAATTTTCCTCTTGATTTCCAAGATAGTGGGATATATTTCAAATTACTTTCTAAAATATTTTTATTCTTAGGTTGAAATGTAGATATTTCTAAACAACATAATTCCATAATTAATTGATAAACACTTGTATAGATAATAATGCATTATATTTTATGAATTCAGTGGTTGTTGTAATTTAAAGATGTTCAATAGATACTTGTACACATGTTTAATTAAATATGTGGTTCCCTAAGATGATGGAATATTGTAAAATTGTTAAACATGATAATTCATTGATGATAATAAAAAAATAATTATAAGGATAATGGAATAAATTATTGGAATAATGTTTAAATTAAATTTATGAATAATTTAGTTGCTTTTTATAGCTTGATGTGATAGGTTGTAATAGTTAAATCCTAGGAATGATGTATTTGTTAATTTAGAATGATATAAGAACCTATTGTGTTCTAAAGATAATTTATTGGGACCAAGATTCAAATTTTCTTGAGAGATAATGTTTACTTGGGATTGGATCCATGAGAGGTCATTTATATGAGAAAAGATATATGACTAATTTTAGGGCAGAGATTACCCTATTTACTGTGAATGATTATTTCTTCTATTGGATTTTATTTGGTTTTGGGATTTACTATGCAATGAAATATGTGTTGGGGAGTCATAGATGAGATACTTTGATGGAGGATCCTGGGATGGATGATGTGATATGGGTGGAGATGCCTAGATGATGCGGAAATAGTTGACACTTATGATGTAGAGATGTATCATGATATGCATGTGAGTTTTGAGGATGTCACCAGAGATGATGGAATTTGTCGAATATGAGAATATACCTTTATGTGATTCTCATATCTAGGATTTTCTCTTTTGAATCTGTTTAATGTTAGATGGTTGAGTTTCTTATTTTATCAACATTAATTTTTCTAATGATTGAGGTAGCTAGATATGCTTGGTTTCAGGATTCCTCTTGGTGGTAGCATAAGATTGTTTTCTTAGAGTGAATTTATTATTAAATGTTAATAATAATGAACAAATAATTCAAAACAAGTGGGTTTTGTGTCTTTGGAATGTAAATACTGAAAAGATGTTACTCTTTACAAACCATGAACTCATTTTAGAATATGCATGGTGGTAATGCAATTTACATTGATGATTAATTTAATGTAATTAGAAATACATTTGATGGTTAATTAATATAAAATGAATTAATTAATAGAAGGAGATGAAGAAAAGGGAAGATAAAATTATTTTACCTCTTTAAAAAGTTTGTATACTTATAAGATATCTTGTATTAGTAGTGGAAACTGGGATTCTGAGAAACATTAACTGAAGTTGACTCTATGACATGGTTTTTCCCATAATGTGGTTGTGAGATATATTATATCTTCTATATTTGTGATTTCATGCATTGTTCTACCTATGTCTTTTAGGGAAACTGACACCCATTTGAATTTGGGAGTTTGTTTTCCTCAACATTTTATTGGAAGGATAGATGGCTGATTACCAACTCTATCCATACTCCCATTCATGGTAGTTAAATATAATATTATGAAAGAAGGTATCTAACACCAAAAGATTTTATGAACCATTATTCATGTAAATTAAATTACCTTGATGTTTTTCATTTCATTCTACAACATGTTAATCATGCGCTACATGCAACACCATCTTAGCTTGTGTTACATACAACAATGAGTTTTGTCAAAAATAAATTTTATTATTTTAATTTTCTAAGAATAAAACTATAAATTGTCCATTATAATGTAGTGTATAAACATGACTGACTTAATTATAAAATTAAGGTTTAAATATGTAAACCCTCTCGAAAATAAAAGGAAATTGTTTTCTAAAAACTATTGAAATGCGCACAAGTATTATTTTTTTCAAATAAAATAAAAAATCAACCTCATTCAACTATATTAATGATATATATGTATATATATATATATATAATATTAAGTAAAATTTTTAATATGGATCTTATCTGTTTTCTAGTCATGATAAAAAGAATAAGTCAAATTTAATGCATAAAAAAGTCGAATTTTGGAATGGAATTTTTCTCACCTAATGATGGAAAAATTATTTTAAAAAAAATTGACACTTTTAAAAAATTTATTTTAAGAGAAATACCTCATTTTATATAGTTTAATATCAAAAAAACTTTGGTTTTTTTATTTTTATGATATGTTTTATTTTTTAATGAATAGTGAAAAACTCTACAATTTAATTTTTAATTGGGTTTCCGTATAAATAATTTATAATGTTAAATTATTTTTGAAATTGGTTTCAAAATAAATGTAGTTCAATTATATTTGTATCATTAAAATTATGTTTATTTGAATTTTTCTTCATAATTAATTCAAATATAAAAACAATTCACACATTTAGAAATTTTAACTTTAAATGTCCGCTTTCTCACTCCGTTAATGGGATGAATTTAAAAATAATTTTGGCCACTTATGTTATTTTAATTTTGAAAAATAGATTCAATATTTTTTATCATAAGATACTAATATATCTAATATTTACCCTTCATTTTTTGACAATATAATTAGTAAACTTAGTAATTTTTATTTCAATAGTTAAGAATAAATTAGGTTTTAAGGGTAAAAAAATTATGATATGGAATAGAAAATTATCCTAACACTTGTACTAATTTTATTGGATTATTTATTGAATAAAAAATCATTTTTGGGATTAATTTATTACCGATTGGAGAAAATATTATCACATCAGTCCCGTTATAGTAGTTTATTTTAAGAAAAGTTAATATTATCACACCGATGTTTTTAATAAGTATAATTTTTTAAATGTAGAGTAATTCAGAAAATAAATTGGAATATAAAGTCTAATTTTACATCTAAAATATATATACTAATCCAAGAAATCTATATTTTATTTTTTATCTATGAAATAACAACTTAAAATCTTGCACAACATTGATGTAATAATTATTTCACTAATGAAAATATAAAAATAAATGTTATTAACAATATTAAAATAAAAATAATTTTAGAAAAATAATTTCGTAAAAAAACATTATTGATGAAATTTATAATTTATGGATATATAAAAACTATTTTTTGGGTGAAATTTTTTTGTCTATATTTTCATAAAAATAAATGTAATGGACAGTGTCAGAATTGACATTAACAATATTTTAAAATAATTAATAATTTATTAAATGATATAAAATATATAAAATCAAAAATTCAACCCAATGATTGGGATAAGGATTGAAATTTTATCATTGATCCATTTATGGTTTTTTTTGTAAATTTATTTTAATAATACTAACCCTCGAAGTATAAAATTATAGGATTCCATGGTATGAATTAAAGTGGTTAAATAAGGGTTAAATCCAAAGATATAGATTGAAAATATTTAAAATATATATAATTTTTATTTTATGTTTCTATTTTGACCCATAATAATCATATACTCAAAATAAATCACTTTTAATCTATTTTGAACTGAAAATTAAATTATATTAATTGAATATTTTGAGATATTTCAAGGGAGCCCCTCCACTCTTTTATAAAAAGTAACATATTATTATCTTTTATTCACATATAAAAACCAATTTGGATCATCCAAATATTGTAAAAATTTCCTCGAAAATTACCTCAATTTATCCAATATTCCTTAATTTGTCCGTAGGCCCAACCCAGGAAGTCAATTGGTGCCAACAAAAACGAGAAACCCCAGGAATATGTAACGTTCATCAACAAACATTTTTTCTTTTGTTTATTTCCTAAACCCATTAAATTATTATGATAACATTTTTATATAAAATCCTAAATATTTTATATATACTGTGATGTTTTTATGTCATGGTTACGATATTCACTTCTCACACTTCTATAAAATGGGATACAAAATCATTACTTTTGTGTACGGTGGACTACCGCCTCATGAACTGAAGTTGTTCATTCCAACATTTCAACTTTTAATGGGTATTAATAATTTTGAATTTATAGTTTATATATGATATATATTATTTTTATGATGTTATAATGATTCATTAATTTTTATATCCCACATTACTTCATTCTTTTTATTATGTGGG
The DNA here is from genome assembly GCA_963277665.1 of Viscum album. NCBI lineage: Eukaryota > Viridiplantae > Streptophyta > Magnoliopsida > Santalales > Viscaceae > Viscum > Viscum album. The sequence goes on from OY728136.1 coordinate 1,650,312,354, forward strand.
CATAAGATTATATCATTCGTGGGTACGATAGACGAACAATATGATTAATTCAAAAATTACATGAAATTTATTAAGAATTGATTTATTAAATATATGTGATATATATGAAAGAAATATTGTTAGTTATTTATAATATATTAAAAAATTTAATTATTTTAATCTAATATGAAAATGAAAACACCATTCATGCTTATGTAAGAAACAACCATCTCTAAGAACAATGTATTTTATTTTTTACATATGAATTTTATGAATCACCATATATATATATAGTAAATATATATTATATTTATTTCATGGTTAGTATTACAGATGTGATAAAATAATCATCTTTGTAAGATGATCAAGAATAAAAATTGAAATCATGTATGGAAAAAATGTGGTAATTACTCAAAACATAACTTTATCTTGTAATTTTGAAAAACATTGTAATATAATATAAAAAATAAAAATATTTTGTATTATATATATGAATATTATAATGGGATATATTAAATAGAAACTTATATCTATTATATAAAAGGTTTCTGTGTGTATAAATAAAGTCAATACTTAAGGTAAGATAATTTCTAGTCTCACTTTAATTTCTATGAGGCTTATGCCATATGTACCACTTGTTTATTTTGTGGATTTTATAAAATTCCCATGAATGTATTATATTATCCTTATCCTAAAATATTTTTTTATTTACATGTCAATTGTATTATCTATAATTAATGGGGTTTATAGTTTAAAAGTTACAAAATCATTAAGGTAGTTGGTCTCAATATGTGTTCTTTGAGACACATATTATGATATGATACTATAATACTTTTTGATGTGTAGATAATAAAATTTTACATTTGGAATCATGAATACCATTATTTTCATTATATTATATGTTTTTCAAAATTTTATTCCCTATTCGATTGGAAATTTATTTTATTCAAAAAGTATGTTTTCTAAAAATATTTTTAAAAAAGGGTTTAAATGATATTTAAATGGATTTCATAGAATTTTTTATGATGTTTAAAATAGTTTTTTCAAATAATAATTTATAATTTTTATGATTTTTTATTATTTTGGCTTTCTAAATTATTTTAAAAAAATTAATTGGAAATGATATTTTCTTCAATAAATGTTTTAAATAGATCATTCAAAATTATTTAGATGAATTTTTTTTGTTACTCATTCTTTAACAGGGTTATGATACAAGGATAACATTATTAATACTCCTATGAATAATTCATTTTTATAATGGCACTATTTAATAGATTCTATTTCATTTCCATGAGTTATATTACAGTGAAATGTTTGAGAAATAAATTTTTTTTTATGGGTTCTAATATGATGAATTATTTATTTTCTTGTGGAACATATATGTTTGATTTTATTTTGAGATGGGTGGGACCAAAATATCCCTCCAATTCATTGATTAATGATAAATTTTATATGAGTGTAAAGGGTAAACTAGTGTTCAACCCAATAATGAAAAGATTGTACACCGATTGTCTGCTCAAACCTATAACAAGAGAGTACACTAAAGTCATATTCATACCAAAACTAGAGGTTACATAGGAGGTAATTCCATGCCCAAGGATGTGTGAATATCCCAAATATAATATCTTATGCATATCTTGGTAGGTATCATTGACATAATATTTTATAAGCTTATGTTTATAATAAAAATTTGATGTATTATGTCCCTGTTATACTCTCATGGATCATGTTCTTTTATTATCTTATGATTCATTTCTTATGAAATGAAAATATTTAATTCCTTGATTTTAGATTACAATAATTGATATGTTTGGTATTATTTTCAAATGTTATTATCATGTTCTCATTCTCTTATAGTCAATTTTTTCATACATTTCTCCCATGTTTTCCCTGACTTATAATAGGCCCTCACCCTTCTTTTGTTTCATTTTCTCAGGTTATGAATAAAAGGATTATGTATGAGTATTAAATGGGAATATATTTATCTTATATTATTAAGATTTTTAACTACATTACATGATTGTTTTCAATATTTATAATAAATCAGAAATATTAACATACCCAAGCATCTCTTTGTGTAATATAATGACTATTCATCTAAAATGATAAATTATCCATGTCTGATAATTATGATTCATTTTAGTTTTTATGAGATCAAAGTTTTAGTTATCCTTTGTAAACTAGGATGATAAAGACATAGTAAAAACCAGAATAAAATTTCATGGATATAATTCTTGTGTTTTAAAAACAATCATGTATAACCTAAGCTAAGCCTAAGATGTTAAGTATTGAAGTTTTATAAATATTTTACATTGATTATCTAGTTTACCTACTATAATTAATATTGTTCATACTATTTTTTTAGTTAATGGAGGTAATTATAATAATCTAGGTTAACGTTGAATGTGATGGACAATTTGATGATAAGAAATCCAAGGGTAAAATAACTAGAGTGAAGAATATTTTTATTATTCCTATTTGAAAATATGATAATATGAAAAAAAAAATTAATACTTTGTGAGTTTCATGGCCCTTATAATATGAGAAATATTTCATGTCATTATGACCATGGAGGAAAGAATGTTAAATTTTCGTCATGCAAAGCTTGTTGGAAGAGGCTTAAAGGATAATGTTTCAAAGGAGTGGGAAAGCAATTTGGGTTTGTAAAAATGGAAAAAAAGAATGTAATTTAAAATAGAATGGTGTATTTAATGATATGGATGACGATAATGGTATTCCTAAGGTCTATTTAATGGTTATGTGTTTTAAATGAAACATTTATGGAATATATGAAAATCAATTCCATATGAAGAAAGATCAGGAATAGAATGCACTAGGTTGTATGAGTAATGGTCATATTTATGATGATGGAGAGATTACTAATGACGTATGTGATGATAGAAGTGTTAAGGAATAAAATTAAGAACCCTTATTTATATTAAAAGAATGTAGTGGAGTGATTGTGTGTTTTGTAGTAGAATAATGTTGTGGAAGTACTTTTATTTTTTTTAAATAAAGAATCATCTAAGGATAGATCCACTCTAGTTTTTTATATATTTAAAAGTATATGATGAATGGTACTTGATACCATGAAATGTTATTGAGGTGTTATGGTCATATTTTTTGAGAACCCAGGATTAATAGAAAGATAACCCTTACTATGTTTATGATGATTGAATAGTAATGATGTACATAGATGTTTGATCATCATAAAGTAAATGGGATATTATTGATAACATTGGAAGTAATAATTTTTATGAAGATAAGTTGTCTTATGGATTGCGTTTTTAGGGTTTTGGATTTATGCTATGAGGAAAAGTTATTTTTTTTGAAGAATACCTTTTCACTAAAGTTTTATGATATTTTAGTTTATTACCATGTTTAAATATGGTACAATATAATGATCCACCCATGTATGGTGTGTGGAAAGTAAGATGTAAAACTAGTTGTATAGGGGATTAGCGATATTAATATTTTAAAAATCTTGGTAATTTATTTCAAATGTTTTTTATTTATATTTATTTTGAAAGGTTCATATGTGTAACAATTTTTTATTTTTTTCACTTAACTTTGGATTAGGTATTAGAAATTATTTTTCTACTTAACTATATTATGTTTTATGAATGCTAGATAAAATGTGCTACCCATTTTGTTTTGATGATAACTAGAGACAAAAGGAATGAATTTTTATCCCATTATGGATATTTTGATCCACCAGTTCTTCAAGTATTATAATTTCATCTTCATTTCAAGGATTAATAAATGAAGTAGATATTGATTAGGGTAGAACCAAATAGTGATATTGAACTTATGATATTGAATCAAGTATGCATTTCTTCTTAAATAATTTTCAAATAAAATGTTGTCTAATTATCATCATTAATGTTGATATCAATGAAAATTTTAAGACCTATTTTGATTAAGTATTTTTGGCCAATGACCTACTAATAACATATTATCTATCTTTATATATCAGAACTAAATAGTTGTAATTATGTTCAATGTCAATGAACTTACATTACAGTAATGTTCTCCTAATAGAAATCCTTATTATGGGGTGATCTTTAACTTTTACATTCCCTATTTTAAGATAATTTTTTTCGACTATTTTTACGATGTAGGTTTCCTAATGAAATTCTAAAACATCAAACTTATATTTTTGAAGTGAATTTTCCAATTTAAAGGATGCGATTTTATTTTTAAATTCTAGATCATATCTGGGAATTGACTTATATATTGGTGATTCCACTGAATCTCTCTTAAGTTCATGATGTGTACCATGTATCACTTCTGAGGACGTATACACCTAATCCATCACATTAACTAAACATAGAGGTCATACTATTGGAGAATTATTTTTTCTTATGAAGATAAGATGGAAGAAATTTTAGATCATAGAGATAAATTTATACAAAACAAGGCCACTCACCTAGTTAAATTCTTATGGATAATCCATCAGTTTGAAGAAACTACATAGGAAACATATGATATTACAAGGCACAAGTATCCTCATTTATTTGTTTTATAGTGATGAATTTCAAAGGAGACAATCATTTAATGTGGGTAGAATGTTACACCATCAGTTTTTATAAACGTATTTTTCAAATAAATTTAATTTATTTTATGGAATTCATTGCATGCTACACCAAGTTAAGCGTGCACTACATGAAATGCTGACTTATCTTGCATTAAACACAACACTGAGTTCCTATGAAGAAATATTTTATTAATAAAATTATTTAAAAAATATAATTATAAACCAACCTTAATAATTATTTTTATTAATAGTAATAACTAAATTATATAAGTTTGGATTGCACATGTAATCCCTTTTTAAAATAAATGGGTGTCTTTTTCTGATAACAATCTTAATTTGCAAAAGTGTGTTCAATTCAAATAAAATTAACAAATCAATTTTTTATATTATATTAATTAAATATTTATAATATATTAAATATAATGTTATTAATTAACCATATTTATTTTCTATACATGGTATAAAAATACATCAAATTTTACTTCAAAAAAGTTCTATTTTTTCCAAATTAGTTTTTCCACCTTTTAATGGAACTGTTGTTTTAGAAATTAAATTTCTCTATTTTATAAATTTTTTTGTAAAAATAAACTTTATTTTTCAAATAAAAATATAAAAAATTAGTTTTTTTGATGTTTATCATTTTTCTAATATATTTCATTGTTTGATGAATATTGAAAAATTATGCATTTTAATTGAATAATGATTTTTCATCTGGATAATTTATAACGGTAAATAATATTTTAAATTAGATTAAAAGATACATTAGATCCATTATACATATACTAATCCAATTAATGTCATTGGAATATATTTCATTTTTAATTTTATTATTTTGGCCACTTTCATGTAAAAACCTGCTTTCTCACCCCATCTACGAGATTTATTTTTAAATTAATGTAATAAATATTGTCAAATGTAACATTAATGATATTTTCAAATAATTAATTAATTATTAAATGGTATAACGTTTATAAAAATATAAAACTCGGCCAAAATAATTTGATAAGGTTAAAAATATTATTCTTGATCCATTTATATTTCATTTTTAATTTTATAGTAGGAATATTAACTATCAATGAGTAAAAATTAATAATGTTGTAGTAAGAATAAAATGGGTTAAATAAGTTTTAGAATAAAAATATAAGGAATAAAAAATAATTCAAATATGAATAATTTTCCTTGGATGAATTTATTTTGACCTATAATAATCCAATATTCGAAAATAATTTGTTTTGATCTTGTTGGAATAGAAAATTAATTATTATTAATTTAATATGTTGAGAAATTCTAAGAGTGCCTCCCTTTCATATAAAATGACACATATTATTCTATTTTTATCACACTTAATAAAATATTTGGTTCTTACATACCCTGAAAAAATATTCTCCCAAAATCCATAAATTTATTATATTAAAATACAATTTTTAATAAATCCAAGAATGTAATTTATTTAGAGAAAACCAAATGGAGATACCTGAAGAAGAGGTAACATTAATCAATAATGTTTTTTTGTTTTATTTTGTCCATAAACTACATAAATTATTATTATCTAATATATATAACAATCAAAGTATAATAAATATATTGAGATGTTTTTATTTTAAGGGTATATCCTTCAACTTCAAACACTTCCATCAATTGAGATACACAATAATCATTCTTGTGTACGGTAGAATACAACCTCGTGATCTGATGAAGTTCATTATCCCATTACCACATTTAAAGGATGATAATAATTCTTTATTTATATTTTATAAATTGAATATGTTATTTTTTTATTTTATTATTAGTATGTAATTTTTATATCACACATACCTTCATGTTTTCCATTTTGTGGGAAACGAAAACATCGTTCGTGTGTACGAAGGACAACCACCTCACAAAGTGATGTGGTCCATTCACAATTTACATGTAATTTACTACGAATGATTTTAATTAATATATGTGAAATATACTACGTAAAAATTATTATATAATTATAATATATCTTGTACTTTTCTTTATTTTAATCTGACAGGAAAATTAAAACAAAAACCATGCCTATTTATGTCTTATCGTTGCTGTAAATGTTGTATTTTATTTCTATATATAAATTTTATGAATGATCATAAATAAATAAATAATGAATATATATAATATTTATAGCATATTTTTAATTTTAAATATGATGTAATCCTGACATTTGTTAAAGGACTAAGAATAACAAATCAAAACATGTACGAAAATCAAATCGGTTTTTACCAGAAACATAATTTAAGAAAGAAAAATTAATAAATGAGAAATATAAATTCAGAATTAAATAATATATGGTATGATATATAATAATATTCTTCTATTTCATATTTATTATAAACTAATATTCATTATACATGATTTTTGAATGTGTACAATGGATGTTAGGACTTAAGTTATGGTGATTTCTAGTCTCACTTTTATTTCTACGAGACTTATACCATATTCACCACCAATTGTTTTGGGATGTATATACTACAAATTAATTTAATATATGATCATTAGCATTAAATTTTAGAGTATTTACGTATCCAATTTATGATCTCTATTTAATAGGGTTTATGGTTTAAAAGTTAACAAACCGGAAAGGTATTTTTTTGAGTATGCCTTCTTTGGAGCACAAGTTTTCTTATTCACCTATATTATTTTATGAGGGGTATATACTAACCTATTAAATATTTTATCTTGAATATCTTTATTTTAATGATATTATATGCTTCACAGAATTTTATTCTCAATTATGTTGGAAATTTGATTCATTAAAAATCCATGTTCTCTAAAAATGATTTCAAAAATGTTTTTTGAATTTTCCATGAAAATAATTTCAAATATGTTTAAAATGGGGTTTCAAATAATCATTTATATGTTTTGAAGGTTATTTTCTCTATAAAAAGATTTTTAAACGATTTTGAAACATTTTTTCAAAGATGAAATGATATTTTCCACAGGAAATTTTTTAAAAATATATTTCCTTGCTATTTTATATCTAAGATGACATACCTTTGTTTCACTCATATCTTTCTGGGGATATAATTCAAGGATAACATTCGTACTCTTTATCAAAATGGTTTATGATTATTATGGAATATTGTTTGTGAATTTTATTTATCTTCCATGTGTTATCTTATGATAAAATGATTATGAAACCATTTTATTTTTATGTGTTCCAATATGATTGATGATTAAACTTCTTATGGTACCCATATTTTTTGTTTTTTTTCTAATGGATGGGACTTATATCTCCCTCCAATGAATAAGGTGATGATAAATGTTTGATGAGATCAAATGGTACATGGGTAGTCATCCCAAGCCTGCAACAAGAGGGTACATGGGTGGTCATCCCATGCCTCCAACTAGAGGGTACACAAGAAGTAATCTTAGGCCCAAAACTAGGGGTTAAATGAGAGGTCATCCAATTCCCTAATAAGGAACACTGGTGAATATCCCATGCCCAAATTTTTATGAATATCTTGGTAGGTATACTTAATGTAATTTTTTCGAAAATTATATGTATACCAAAAATACACTGTATTGTGCCATTTTTATACTATCGCGACTCATGTTCGTTGATTATCTTATGACTACTGTCTTATAAATTTTCAATATTTGATTCCATGAATCAAAATTATAAATTTTTATATTCATAGAATTTTTTTCAAATTTTATTCTAATTTTCTCATACAATATTTCTCATGTTATTATTACATATCTTCAATGTTTAACCTTACCAAGCATCATTTTCACCCTTTTATTTGTTTCCTTTCCCTATGGTATGAAGATAGTTCTTTTTGGATTACAAAAAGAGAAAATGAATAAATGATATGTTTAAGATATTTCAACCAAATTAGTAGATGTTTTCCCAAGTTTCCAAAGGAACTAAAAAACTACGGTCCTTTTTCATGTGTTTATGTAATATAATTTATATTCATCTAAAAAGATGTAATGTCAATTCTTGAAATTCAATGGTAATTATATGATTAGTTTTCCCAAATTTCACCATAGAGTGATGTGATGTATTGTGGTAATTTCATGGATATGTATTACTAAATATGATATCTATATGATAATTTTAGGTATGAATTTTTTATTCTATGATGACTTGAGGTATGTCCTCAGTGTATGTCCTATAATGGATTGATGTTCAATACATGATGTATGTTACATGTTATATGATCTATGGAGGATCCTCGAAACTAATTGTTTACCATATATGGATATATGGATGGGATGATGTGATAATGTGATGCATGAGTTGCAAGTTGTGATGCATATCAAAATTGTCTTACATATGGTTTTCTTTTGGAAAGAAATATATCTGGACGTGTGACATTCGGGATGAGTGAAATACCAGTGGGGAAGTTGTAGTGGGGTACCATTAACGATTAATTAAAATATTATATTCTCTCTTGTATGTGATACTCTGCGAATGTTATCCATGGTGAGGATGGAAAATTAGTATTCTTACTTAGGTAACTCATTAGTTTCACTGTTTATCACTATGCGTTAGCATTCTTTTAATTATAATTTTCATGAGAGTACTTGGGGATGAATATACAGAGTAAAATGTTATTATAACCCTATGTATATACAATTTTTTTCAGATAATCTAGGACATGTCAGATATCTAGTCGGATATTACAAGCTCATGGTTTTATAGGATTTTTTTGGGCTCCATGGATATTTTCGTCTTTATCTTTTGGTAGTTGTAGTTTTCCTTTTAGTTTTTACAGTGTTGTATGAAATGACATGTATTCACATGAGTTATATATATATATATATATATCTTTGTGTGTGTGTGCTCCAGAAAGTGTTGTTTGGTGTATCATTCTTCTCTATCTCTTCCACATGTTTTCTTAAAGGGCAGAACCTACCACATATATGTTTATTATAACCTATGAGGTAGTCACTAACCAGGGGCCTATTGGACATGAGGCTCAAGTAGTATCTATTTCTTTCATCTCATTGCTAGCGGATGTGGGTAAATTTTTGGGGGAGGGGTTGTGATATCAACCTCTTTAACTGTATAAACATAACATAAATCCAGGGTTTTAGATTATTATTTTTGTCATAATTCAATTTAATTTTTGGTAATCAACATATATGTGAATTGATCCTTCATATTTCTTGAATAACTCCACCAATCATACAAATGGAAATCTAGTGAAACTAGATGGAAAAGTATTGTGAACTATTTGAAAACTGGAGGGATATCATCACTCAAAGAACACTACTCTAAGTCAAAATCAGACACTGATATTACACTACCTAACACTATAAAATGAGGATCATCTCTACTCGGATTTGGGTCCCATTCTCCCAAAAATACATATAACAACCCATCAACCATAGTAATTTAGAAATGACGAAGATAAATCCAATCTCTTTGATAGTTTTCCAAGCACATAACACTTGGATTAAAAAAACATGATACACTATTAATATATTATTACTTAAATATGAACATTATAACCTTCCTATTAAGTTGGTGGGTATAGATATGACTAAATAAATTACGATACATAAATGGTTTAAAAATAAAAAAAGTGAATTCAATAGTTATTTATTTATTTGAAAGAATTTGAAACCTTTGAATGATAAATAATTTTTTTTCTTCTTTTGAAAAATTGTATTTTTCAAAAAGATGATTTAGTATCCCTTTGTGAACATAATATAAAATTAATTTTATCTAATTTTATAATTTTTTTTGAAATAGATTTATTATTTTTAAAGCTTTTTTATAGATATTAACTGATAAGGAAATTTTTTCTTTTTTCAGAAAGTATTAAATTTTCCTTGAATTGTGAAAAAACTAAATTTTATAAAATTTTCATTTCTTATTAGTAAATTATGTCCCATTTTTATTTTATTTTGATTTAAATTTAATATTTTTATTTTTATTAATATTAAATCTAATTAATTAAATTTAAATATTCTTTATTCAAAACTTCATTTTAAGTATATTTTTAGTCTTTGAAACACCTTTTTTATAAAAACTATTTTAATGTGTATTATTTTATCCATTTTTTATAATTAAGAAAACAGTTAAAAATTGTTTATTTTTATTATATTTATACAATATATATTAATAAAATTAAATTTTAATTCATCTTATTATGTGAGTTGAATTTGGAAAAATTGATTCACTATTTTTAATTATAGTCTTTTATACTATCTAACGAGGTCAATATAAATTTTTAGAAAAATGATTTGTGAAAATAGTTAAAATAATTTACTATGGTTATGGTGGAGGTAATTTTGTAATGGATGCTTTTAAAAACATCATTCATTATGAAAATAATCTTCTATGCACCTAATCTATTTTAAATGGTGTAAATACTAAAAATTTACAAAAAGTATCATTAATCCTTCATAATTCAGAATATTATATGTTAAAATTGATCTACTTCATTCAATATATGTTATGAATAAAGATTAACTAAAGAAATATGGGTTTATATTTCAATATCATATTAACAAGCATTATTTATACATTAAATTCAATTGTTAGAAATTATTTGATCATTTAATAGTAAAACCATTATATTTTATTCTTATATGGTTATTAATGAGTTTTTCAAGTAATATTTCCATTATCAAGTAGTTGTTATATAAAAATTAAATTTAATTTTTTAAGAAAATGAAACTACATTTCTCTCTTTGGTTGAAAATTGTTCAGTTTGAATTTTCCTTTTAATATGATATGAAGAAAGATTGTGCAACCCATTTTATTTCATTGTGTAATTTTTTTTATGAATTATTACTGATTTCATTTATGTGGTATAAAAATATAATAAAAATTTTATAATGGTTGGGCCCATATAGAACTCTAATGCATTGTTTAATTCTTTAGCATCATAAGACATCATTCATGGGATTTTTGAGATAACAGAAAACATTAAGGAAAATTTTTCAACCATGTGAGGCTGTCTAAGTAGTTATCCTTTACTCAGGTTTATGTCATGTAATTTTTGGTTTCCACATTCTCTATAATGAAATAATCTTATGATGCCATTTTATTTTTGATTTTATTCCATGAAATTACTCACAATACTTCTCATTTATGATAACATGTTATACCTATGAGTCACACGTTGTGTATTCTTATCTTATTTATTCCCTTACTGGGAATATAACAACCCAGTTATTTATAGTATAATTGTTTTTCATTTTTATTAATATTTAGGAATAATATATTAATTTTACGTTAATGGGGAGTCTTTTTCTGATGGTTTACTTGATAAAAAACAATGATTTTCTCTGAAATCTTATGTTGCACACAACAATGGGTCATACCAAAAAATAATACAATAACAATATTTTTATTTTTTAATGGTAGTTAACACCTACCTGTTAGAAAGGATGGAATGAATAATATCAACTGAATTTTTAAATATGTTTTACACATGTCTAAATAATGATTCAATTGGTTACTAAATTGATTAGAAATGGAAATAAAAACCAATTGAATATAAAGTATGTGTTTTAGTGAAAGCCTATTTAAAAGAGAATAATTATGTTTATAAAATAAGATCACTTTTTATGGATTTTTTATTTAATGAAAAAAATATTTTATATGTTAAATTAATTTTTTTTGTAATCTTATATGTTTTTTAGACATTATATAAGAACAAATTCATATGTTCAGATCAAAGAAGTATTTTTATAAAAATGCAGTTTTACAACCTTTTGATGGAGAACACTTTTGAAATATTGTTTTTTTTCACTTTTATATGTTATATTTGACAATATAATCTTCTTAATTATATTTTAAACTTAAAAATTCACTTTGGATGAATTTTCTATATTTTCATGATAATTATCATGTTTTAATGAATAATTAAAAAATGCTAAATTTTAATTAAAAACAAGGTTTCTTATTGAGATATTTAATATAATTAAATCATATTATTTAATGGATTTAAAGTATAAATGGAATATATTTTTATCATTTAATATTTTTTTTCATTTTAAATAATTTCCAATTTAAATTGGACATAAATACATGTCAATCTCTTGATAATTATTATTTCTTAGAAACCCGTTCTTGGGCTTGGAACTTGAATTAATATTAAATTAATTTCTATAAATTGTTAGTATTGAATTTAAAAAATAGATTCCATATTCCAAATCAAAAGGTCCAAATTTTGTAAATAGGTACCTTTTATATTGGGACAATATGAATAGTAAATTTAGTAATTATTTTATTTACCAATGTTAAAGGGTAAATCTGGTAAATAAGGGCAATAAAAATTATTATAATAATATTAAAATATCTTAACACATTTACTAATCATATTAGAGGAGATATGGCGACCATGGACATCCTTTGGTCGATTTGGGGACCCCATGGAGCCACATGGATGAGAAAATGACATTTTATAAAAAATAATTTAATATAAAGAAAAATATAACATAAACATGTATCTTATAATAAAAGAATTTTTGTATGGGGAAATATAAATTATCACTTTGAATATAAATAGTAATTTTATATCTAAAGATATTTCATTTATCATGGTATTTTATTTATAACATTATTAGATAAATATAAAAATTTAATTATGAAACAATGATGATGAAGATATTGCTTTATAAATAAAGGATTCAAATAAATGATATTATAAATATTAAGATAAATATAATTTTAATATTTTGATTCCATCTAAAAAATATTTTGATTTATATTTAAATATTAACTAGGAGTTAATTCCTTTTTTTATAATTAATAAAGTTGTGATGAATTTTTGAAAAAGTCATGTATGAAGAGTGTCTAAAGTTGACATAGTTCCTAACATAAAATATATAATAGTTTTTAAAATGATATTACATTCCTAAAAATCTGATATTAGGCCAAATGGTTAAGATAAGTCCAAATATGTAATAAATTTATTTATTTTTTGGTCTTTTGACATGATATGGTAATTAAATTAACCTAGAATGTGTAAATAACATGATATCACTATAAGATTAAGATGGGTAAAATAATGGTTATACCAAAACGTTAAGGTTAAAAAAATATTAAAAAAATTCCAAAAATTATAGGATTACAGGTTATTTGACCCAAAATTATATTATTTATAATTAATTGAATTTTTGACCATTTTTAATCGACATTGAATTTATAATAAATTAATATTTGTAGACATTCCTAAGGTGCCCCCCTCCCTCTTATAAAAGGCCACCACCTCTACCCACTTACTCATATCTCTCTAACCCCTTGGATCATCCAAATTATTCCCAAATAATATCCGAACATCCCTCTCTTCCTCATATAATCCATACATTGGGATGAATTAAATTCAAGAAAGACTTTTGGCTTAAATCAAAATAAGTTACCCGATTTAGAGGTAATATCTTCCCTCAAGTTCCTTTCCATTATTTTTCTCTTCCACTCACTATGAAATTACTATTATTTGATTAAATAAAAAAAATTATAATCAAGATACTAGTATGTTTTTATGATAATTATTTGAATTAAACTGACAGACACCTCAATCTAATGGATATACACAGATTCTTTTTGTGTATGGCGTACCACAACCTCACGAAATGATGATTTTTCGATTTTCTACTACCACCTATCATAGTGAGCATTATGATGGGACTGTATTTATATATGATATATATATATATATATATATATATATATATTCTCTAATATTCTGTAATTTTTATTTACAACATACCGTTATGATTTCCTTGAAGTGGAAATACAATAATTTCATTTGAGGAAGTGTAGACTACTGCCTCTCAGAGTTATATGAATTTTTCATGCTATACATGGAACATTATAATATTGTTTTATTAAAAATTTGATAAATACATGACATAAATATAATACTGGTATTATAATATAAGTTTATATCATTTTAAGTTTATTCTCTTAATATGACAAAGAAATGAAAGTAGCCTTCACGCATACATACAGCCTACCATCTCCTGGAACAGTGCATTTCATTTCTTATCTACAAATGTTTTGGACTAATATAAATACATATATAATGAATATATCTGATATTAAAATCATTAATATAATTTTGGATAAGATGTACCATTGACTAAATGTATAATTTATAGCAAAACAAGTTCATTTTTGACTCAAGTATCCAATATCGACCAAATGACTGATATTAACATAAATAATGATGTTAGTTTTATAATATAGTAATAAGTGATATTAAATAAATAATAAGCATGAAAATTATTATTAATAATGTATAAATTAACTTATGTGTCTTATTCAAGAAGAAACAGGAACATATGTGATGAATCAGACTCAAGGTAAGGGACTTCACCTCAATCTTCTTTCATTAAGGCATATATTGATTTTTTGAAACTTTATTAACCAATAAGGTGTATCTATAAACCTTCTGAAATTTTATATAATGAATTAGTATGTTCTAATAATATTTAAGGTTTTATTCATTGTTATTCCTTAATTATATTTATTCAAGTATTTCTCGAATGGAAAGGGACACTTCAACTGAAACATCATTTTAAATGTTTAAAAATTTCAATATTCTAAAACCATATATTTTATGTCCATGTTTTAAAAACAGGTTTTATGAATTTATATATATGGATATGAAGATTTTAAAATGTTAAACTTTTAAAAGTTGTATGAGACACATAGATTCAAAAGTATTTTTATTAAATGTTTTAAATGGTTTATGAAATGGATTGAATATTTTAATATCTTGAAATTATTTCTTGTTATTGTAGAAGAAATGTTATTAGTGAAATGTTGATATTTGAAATATTTTACATGCTATGATTATATAATTGTACTTGGACATTTTAGGGGTATTTACATGATAAACCAATGATGGGTGGTTACATGATAAACTGAATGAATGGTTGGTTCCGTGATAAACCAAGGAAGGGTGGTTAGGTTATAACCTCAAATTCATTTGTTATGAAAGCCAACCACATGTCAATTCCCATAAGTAAGATGTATGGAAGTCGACCATATGTTTATTCCATTTATGTGTGTTTATGTATCATGTTACCTTTTTATACTATATGGTGTTTTCTATATAATTTATGGTAATATTTTGGTTACTGAAAGGGTAAGAAATGAGCTTATATACAGTGAAGTGTTTTTTATACTTCATAAAATTAATAGTATTAATTTATGATAATGATTTCATGGTTTACATGTTTTCTCAAGAATACTAATTTTCATCTATTATGTATCCATTACTAATATTTTTATGCTCATCCCATTTTTTGTAATGTTTTTTACAGGACATATAGATGAATAGAGTCAAGGATGGGATCAAGGAAAAGACATGCTGTTAAAACATAAAACTATGTCATGTTTCTTTTTAAAGATTTTTTTATGAAAAAACATGGTTAGTGATTTGAAGTGTCTACTTTTAATATTCATGTTGTTATGTATAAGTTATGACCAAATTCTCTAATGCTCTAATCATGAAAATATCCTCGATGTGAATTAAAGTTTAATTATTTACAAAACTCAAGATTATGTAATATTTATGTCTAGGGCCTAATAGTTGGCATTAGAGGTCGGTTTAGAAACCTTTAGAGGTTAGGGTGTTATTTATTAATATGTTACATAACCATAATGGTTATCATATTATAAATAATCATTGTTATTTTAGATAAATTGAATGAGTTTAAGATAACATTAATAAGTATATCTTAGTATTTACCCTCCTCATGAGATAGTATATGATGGTTTTATTGATATAATCACACTAAAATTTTTTCTTTTAGTAAATGGTAGGATTTATCATGAACCAACGTAACAAATGAATGTGAAGGAATCTTTGGTGGTTTTCTGAATAAGCAACTGAATGAAATAGGATCTATAATGAGAACTCATGTGGTTGTTCTTAACCCACTATATGGAGTTATGATTGACAACATGGTCATTGGTGATTTATCTAAGGATACTTATGTGAATGAAATGAATCCCATTGGAATTTTATTTAATAATCATAATGTTATGTATATTAAAAAACTTATGTTTCAAGGGTGTGGAAAAAACACCTAGGAAAATGTTTCAAAGGGACAAGAATATATTATAGATGTGGTAATGAATGTCATAAAGAAATAATCTACCATGGAAAATGGTAGCATTCAGTTGAATCCAGGAAAGGAAAAGAAGTTATTTTTGAGGTATCAATTGAATGTTTTAAATGTGGTGTGCATGGTCATTACACAAATAGATGTCCTAAGAAGAAGGTTTTAGAATGGTTTCAACAGGACTGTACAAAAATATGTTTAACAGTTTCTTATTCAATTACAACTTAAGATGCGGAAATTTAAAATAACATATGAAAGGAATGAATTATAAAAGAATAAGACAGAAAAACAGCGATAAAGGATCATGTAGAATGTTCAATGGTTAAGATGTCTACATTTTAGGAATTGAAGAGTTATGTCGGATCTATGGATGATGATATGTTAAAATGTATTAAAGACGAGATTACTTTATAAGACCTCTAGTATCTTTAACCCTTATGTTTTTTATAAATATGTTAAACGAAGAAGAATTATATTTTATTTTATTGATATTCTAATAAAGATCCATTAGGGTTTATATGATCCTTGAATTTGAAGCAATTATGGGTTACTACTTTTTGGGATGAAAAATGAATGGAATGAGATAACCTTTTAGGATAAAATATGTTCTTGTTATTTTTGATGAAATTATATAATCTTGTAGAATTTTATGAGAATGATATGGTTTTAGAAATAATTCAACCTGTAGGATGAGTGACATCCCATCGTGTTCGGCAATTCTATGGGAATTGAACCCACAACCGAAGGGAGACAAGGGCGCATCGCCTACCAATAGCCTATGTGAAGTCCCTAGTTATTATGACTTATTATTTTTAGTTGAATGATTTTATGGGTCAATAATAAGCTAATTTTGGGTACTTATATTTTATCAAATGGATATCCTTAGTATAGGAAAGTGATTTGGTGATTAAATTTTTTTTGAAGACATTCTCTCTTTTGGGAACACTATATGCCTAATGAAAATAGAAAATTTTGGGATTTTATTTGAGGAGTAATGGTTGAAGTTTATTTTCGAAGTATATATGTTTTTAATGAATACATATAGTGATTTGTATTATTTATGAAAACGATTAAACTATCATGGAGAATTTGTGATTAGGTAAATTACTTTTAAGTATGATACTTTAAGAGTAGTAATTTTAATATGGAGAAAAAATTTATGATTTATTGTGGAAGACTAGGTGACCAATCCATTGGTTTTTTGGTTTTAATCTTAGTTTTGATTATTTTTAAAAATTTTAAGGACAATTGTTTATTGAATTGTTCTCATTGTACTTTGGGAATTGTTTGTTGAATATTGGAGATTAAGAGTAGTATTTCTTTTTATAAAGGATTATTATTTTTAGGGATTATCTAATCGTGTACTAAACATATTTAGTATTGATTTAATGTCTAAAGATAAGGAAAATATACAGTTAATTTTTAGTCGATTATGAGATTCTATAGATGTTGATTCTGGCACTTCAGTTTTGACCAAGTCATCTTGTATACTAATCATTTGGAGAAATGATGAGTTTGTGGTAGAAATTTATTATAGGATTAAACATTACTAGAAAATTAAGTATATGTAAAAATGTTATTAGTCTATCTCATAAATAAATATTCAATTTTTTTAAAAGGAACTTAAAACATAAACTTTTTCGGATTAATTTTTCATTCGAGGGAATCAAATATTGGTTAACCCATTACAAATTTTTGGTTTTCTAGTAGTAAACGATCGCCTGATCATGTTTTCTATCACTATCCATTAGAACATGACACTTAGTTACTATTAAATATCCATGTTTTTCTACATGGAATACTAGAATGTGCTATCATATGTGACTTTTTTTATGTAACTTTATTTATTTTGAAGTGATATTTTATTGACTTGTTTTCCAATGTTGAATTTTCAATGATTATTATAAGCCCAATTTTAAAATTGGGTGGACGCAATTTCCAAAAGGGGGAAAGATATAACGACCCATGTTTTTATAGAATAATACATTTTCATTTTTATTAATATTTATGAATAATATATCAATTTTATATTAAAGGGGATAATTTTTTAGATAACATACTCAACATGAAACAATGGTTTTTTCCTAAATCTTACATTGTACACAACATTGAGTTATACCGAAAAATAATACAATAATAATATTGTAAATTGAAATTGTTGTTAATGCCTACCCATTGGAATGGAATAAATGAATAGTATCAACTGAATTTTGAAATATGGTTTACATCTCTTTAAATAAATATTCAATTGGTTACCAAGTTGATTAGAAATTGAAATAAAAACCAATTGAATATAAATGATGTGTTTTAATTTAAAATGTTTATATAATTATATCACTATTTATGGATTTTTATTTAATGAAAAGTCTATGTTATGTTTTAAATTTTATTTTTTATATTCTTCGTATTTGTTTTCTAGATACTATATAATAAAAAATTCAATTTTTTGGGATAAAAGAAGTATTTTTCTAAAAATGCAGTTTTACCGCCTTTTGATGGTGAATAATTTTTAAATATTGTTTAAATCACTTTTATATGTTATATTTATAAAAATAAACTTCTTCTTTAAAATAGGAACATAAAAATATACTTTGGATGAATTTTTGATATTTTTTGACAACTATCATGTTTTGAAGAATAATGAAAATATAGTAAATTTTAATTGAAAACAATGTTTTCCATCAAGATAATTTATTTGGATAAATTATATTATTTAATAGATTTAAAGTATAAATTTAATATATTTTTATCATTTAATCCAATTTTTTCATTGGATTTAATTTCTCAATGAAATTGGACACACACACATGTCAATCGTTTAATATTTATTATTACTTAAAAACACACTTTCTAGTTTTGACAACAGAAATTAATTTTAAATTAATTTATAAAAAATATATGTTTTGAATTAGGAAAAATTAATTAAATATTTGGAATCATGAGGCCAAAATTTTTTAAATAGGTACATTATATTTTTGGACTCTATGAATAGTAACTTCAATAATTTTTTTATTTACCATCGTTAGAGTGTAAATCTGATAAAAAGGGTAATAAAATTAAATTATAATAATATTAAACTACAATTACACTTTTTCTAATCCTATATTATGGGATATGTATGACCATGGAAATCCATGGGTCGAGTTTGGGACCATAGGGTGCCACATAGATGTGAAAATGACATTTTATAAGAATTAATTTAAAGGAAAGAAAAATATAACATAAACATGTATCTTTTAATAAAAAAAACTTTATATGGGGTTATATAATTGATAAATTAGACAATAAATAGTAATTAAAAATAATAAAATATTTCCTTCATCATGGTATTTTATTTATAAAATTTAGACAATAAATAAATAATTTTTATTAGGACACAATCATGATACAATGATTGCTTTATTAATAAATGATTCAGATAAATGAAATTTCAGTATTTTTATGGAATCTAATAATTTTATAGATTATACTGACATAATATAATAGAGATAAATCATTTTTCTCTAAGTAATAAAGTTGATATTAATTTTTAAAATGTCATGTATGAATTGTGTCCAAAATTGACATAATTCTTAACTAAAATATAAAATATTTTATTAAATGATACTAATTTCCAAAAAAAAACATAATATTTGAAAAAATGGTTAAGATATGTCCAAATATTTAATAAATTACTTTTTTGTGGGTATTTTGACATGATAATGTAATTTCATTAACAAAAAATATGTAAATAATAAGATATCACTAAAGGATTATGAAGGGTTAAATAAGGATTACACAAAAAATATAAGGATACAAAAATTTTAAAAACTTGTCTAAAAATTATTTTATGACTGATATTAAAAATAAAATTATCTTATATTATAAATAAATTAGTCTTATATTATTTATAATTGAAATTTAATTTCTAATAAATTAATTGTTCTTGACAATCCTAAAGTGCCCATCCTCCCTCTTATAAAAGGCCACCTACACTACCAAATTACTCAAATCTGTAAACCCCATTAGATTAAACAAATTACTCCCAAATAAGATAAAAAAATCCCACCATTACTCATATAATCCATGCATTGGGAAGAAGGCGATTCAATATGTCCTTCTGGCTCAAATCAAAAGATGTTACCAAATTTGGAGATAACATCTTCTCTCATGTTCGTTTACTTTATTTTCTTCTCCAAACCCTATGATATTATTATTATTTGATGAAATAAAATCACTAGTATCATTAATATACTAGGATATTTTTATGATAAGTATTTTAACTATAATTAACCACACCTCCATCTAATGGATATGAACATATTGTTTCCGTGTATGACGAACCATTGACTCGTCAAATGATGATTATTCGATTTTCGCCAACCACCTCTCACAGTGGCCATTATGATGGTATAATATATGTATATATATATTATATACAGATATTACATTTATATTTTATATATGATTCATTAATTTTTATTTACATCTGTCCATTATGCTTTCAATGAAGTGTAAATACGATAATATCATTTGAGGAAGTGTGGACTACCGCCCCCTCAAAGTGATATGAATTGTTCATGCTATACATGGAACATATAAAGGTTGGTTTTATTTAACCTATTATAAGTAAAAGGAAAAAATATAATACTGGTATTATAATATAAATTTATACCATTTTAATATTATTATTTTAATATGACAGAGAAATGGAAGTAGCGTTCATGCATACGTACGACCTACCATCACCATGAACGGTGCATTTAATTTTTTATCTCACAATTTTATGAATTAATATAATTAAATACATAATAAATATATATGACATTTAAATCATGAATTTAATTCTATATGTGATGAAATTTTGACTAAATGTACAATTTATATCAAAACAAGTTCATTTTTGACACAAGTACAAAATATCAATAAAATGACAGATATTAACATAAATAATTATGTAATTTTTATCACGTGGTAATAAGAGATATAAAAGTAATAATAAAATTGAAAAATGTTATGAATAAATTAGATTTTAAATTATTTATATTATTGAGGAAAAACAAGGAACATACGTGATGAATAATACTTAAGGTTAGGGATATCACCTCAATCTTCTTTTA
This sequence comes from Viscum album, assembly GCA_963277665.1. Lineage (NCBI taxonomy): Eukaryota > Viridiplantae > Streptophyta > Magnoliopsida > Santalales > Viscaceae > Viscum > Viscum album. The sequence continues at coordinate 1,650,334,032 of OY728136.1, forward strand.
TTGAGGCATATATTTATGTTTATACCTTTATTAACCAATAAGGTCAATCTAAAAACCTTTTGAGATTTTATATCTTGAATTTTTATTTTTTCAATATATATAATGTTTTACTTAATTTTATTCCATAATGATTTTAATTCAAGTGTTTTTAAGTGGAAAGATACTCTTTTATTAAAAAATCGTTATAAATGTTTTAAAGATTTATTCTTCTAAAACTTTTATATTTCATGTCCATGATGTAAAAATGGGTTTTATGAATTTATTTATATGGAAATGTTATTTTTGAAATTTTAAAAGTTTTAAAGTGGTATGGAATACTTTTATTCAAATGTCTTTTTATTAAATGTTTTAAATGGGTTTTGAAATAGATTGAATATTTCAATATATTGAAATGACTTCTTGTGATTGAAAATGAAATGTTATCAGTGAAATGTTGACATTTAATATATTTTAAGTGTTATGATTATATAATGTTAGTTGGACATTTGAAAGGTGGTTATGTGATAAACCATTGACAAGTGGATACATGATAAACCAAATGACACGTGGTTCTCTGAAAAACTAAGGATGGTTTGTTACGTTACAACCTCTAATGCATTGGGTATGAAAGTCAGATTTAAGGCTATTACAATTAGTTAATTATGTGGAAGTCAACCGTATAGTTATTCCATTGATGTATGTTTATGTCCCATGTAATTTTTAAATTCAATATGTTTCTTTCCATTGCCTTTATATTAAACTTTTGGTTACAAAAATAGTAAGCAATGAGATTATATTTTGTGAAGTGTTTTTGATACTTTTTAATGGTGAAAAGTATTAATTTATTATAATTTTTTCATAGTTTACATATTTTGGAAATAATGACATTTTTCATTCATTATATATCCCTTACGAATATATTTATGCATATCCAAAGTTTCGGAATTTTTTTATAGAACATAAAGGAGAATAGACTGAAGGAAGAGATAAAGGAAAAGTAATGATGTTAAAACATGAAATGATGTCTTGTATATTTTAAAAAATGTTTTGTTTTATGAAATAAAATGGGCAGTGATTAGAAATGTATAAATTTAGTATTCAATATGTAATGTATAATTTATTTCGTAATTCATTACATCTATAAACTTGAAAAGATACTCGATGTGAATAAAATTTAAATTATTGACTTAACTTATTATTATGTAATGTTTAAGGCTGGGGACTTATAAATAATTTTAGAGTACACCTTTCTTTATGTATTCCCCATGTTATCCCATTTTTTACGGATCTCTAAAGGATTTAGGATATTTTAATGGATAATAAAATAATAAATTTTATTCTTAGTATCACTTTAATGTTTTATTAAATTAGTATTACAAATACATTAGATATTTATAATAGTTATGTTGTATTAATGGATGTCTATATTAGAAATAATGTAACGATATGTGTAAAAGGGTAGGGTTTTCATAAATTCTATCTAGAGCCACTACAAGACGCATCATCTTTTTTTTCATTCATTTAAAGGAACTCACAAAACTACCGATGGGTTAAAAGGGAACTACCATCTACCCTGACATACTAGCTATGTGAAGCTCAACCTCATGATCCCCATAAAATAAATTTTCATATTAAGTGAGCTTCATCTACAAAACCTACGATCAAACATGATTTTAGGGACCCATCTCACACACTCAATCCCTCATCTTATCATTAGATAAAACATTAGGCCAAAACTATACAAGATCCACAAAATTTCTTGCATACCATGTCATGGTCTGATCATCCTGTTGGAGGTTGAGAAACTCTATATCCTTTCCAAAAACTATATATTCAATATAAAATTTATTATTAGAATAAATCTAAATTATTTTTACTGAAAAAACCATGATTCTTCACCATCACCAAAAAATACAACCATCTCATACTAGGAACTTAAATCCTGAAAGTAGTATATTTCACATTTATTGCTCCTTGAATTTCCAAGAACTAAAGAATATGTTCAATATTTTTAAACAAATAATTTTCCTCTTGATGATCATTCATTCCTTAAAATCAAGGAGTTTTATAATGAATAAATTTCTAACCATGATCTCTAGATTCATCCAGTCGAGGTTCCACTACAAGAGCCAAAACTAGAATGGGTGTATGTACTAGTCTAAAATATTGGAAATATCTCATCATTATCTGAATAATATTATTTTACATAGGAATATTATCCTACTATGGTCCACTATTAGATTCATTATAAGGACAATTAAAACCTATACTTGGAGTCATCATGCAACACAACATCAATAGATAACACTAAATGTATCATTAGGTATACAAAAATCAACTACTCAAACAAGAGATATTAGAATATCAGTTCCATCAAGTAGAATTATGAATCTGAATTGAAACATACTCAGATAAAAATATGGGAAAATATAGATATCATATAAAGTAAATATTCAAGGACATTTTTTTCAAAAAACCAATGCTGACATAAAGAATGATATGATGAGATCTGTCCCTACACTCACTCATAACATTATAAAAAGTATTAATAACACTACGTAATACATTCTAAGAAAATAAAACTACATATTGACATCAAGGAAACAATAAAAACCTAGATATGATGCCATTTTTTAACAAACTATCCCATATACCCTGGTACACTGTACCCAAGTAAGATTTGACGTTTCCCAAAGGCAGTTCTTTCTCCGTACATGATAATGACTTGTACATTATATCATACAAGAATTAAGTCGGAATTATCTTTCCTAAATAAAATAGAATAATAATAACAATTCAATGTTATTCACACTCCTTAAGGAAAATGTACCAGAATCAAATAGTAAAGCAGAACAAAAATAGAAATTCAAAATGAACAATATCATCTAATGAAAATTTCAAATAATTCCATGAAATTGGTGGATTACATCTCCACTAATCACCTCCATCAATCATTTTCCCATGAATCAGGTAGACACAAAAAATATAGGAGTAAATTTACCATCACATTTTCCTTGAACATGATAATCTGGAAACATCTGAGGGAAAATATATGGTGTGAGGGGAACAACTAATTTGGGTTTTACCATGTCTTCAATAATAAATTTCATAACAATTAAATTAAGTTTTCTATCAAATTAAATAAAACAATGAATGAAATGACATTAAGATGTTATTAAAAAACACAATTTCAAAATAAAAGGATGGAAGATATATTAAATATGGAATATATAAACATTTTATATAAATCATTTATATAAATTAGTTTACATGAATAAAATAGATTATTAATTAATTCCACATGATCATTAAACAAAATTTATCATAGAAACATGTAATGAGACATATGGTACATTTGTTTCAAGAAATTGGATCCTCATAATAATCAAATAATGATCTTAGATAAATGTGTGAACACATCCTTTAGCACATGTTGTCGGTACTCAACTCCCAATCGGGGTAATCGTAATGTAAAAATATTATCTCAGCGTCATTAGTGTTAATCCATTGTTATTTAATCATATACTACACTAATTTTCGTAATTACCCATTAAAAACATAAAATCACATATGAATTAGTCAATCAATCAAAAAAAATAATTGTAAATTAAATCATTTCAAATCAATTCAAATTATAATTTCCCATTTTCACTTATCTACTTAACTTTTCCATATCAAAACAAAATCATTGTTTTTTATCAATTCATTTATTTTCTATTTTTTAATTTAATCGTTTTATCTAAAGGTTATTTATAAAATTATTTTATAAAAATCATTTTCCAAATCAATCCAAAAAATTTCTTCTCAAATATATACCAATAATTATAGTTTTATTAAAATTTGGGGTTTCTTCAATTTTTATACCCTTTTCCTGGCCAACATCTATCATCTCAAAAATATATTTTTATATAATTTAGAAACCCAATTCAAATAAATCAAGAAATTTAAGGTTTCCAATGTTGTTTAAATTCATATAGAATTACATAAATTTTATTAGTGATCAAATAAACACCAATCATGTGAAACTCAAAGGTAGAATAATGGTGGAGATAAAAATAGAATTCCATGCTCAAAAAGAATCAATATGACAATCTTTTTTAATTGTAAATCACAAAATCATACAAATATAAAATAAGGGAAGTGGAGAGAAGGAAAACCCATAAAAGGGAAACTGAATGGATATTAAATGGAAAACTGATATCTCTATATGGGTAGGAATCACCCATGTTGTGAGAGAGAAAGGCAAAGGTTCAACATAGTGGAGTGTGAAAAATGAAAAAAAAACATAGGTATTAGATATAAACAGAATTAGTGGGTGTCGGGTATTGAAATAATGATATATTTTTATAGTGTAACCCATCCCTCCTTACACATACTCGAAAAAATATGTCACTTTGAGTGGATGATTCTGATCAATGAATTTTTAAAAATTCATTCATTATGGAATAAATCATATATGTTTAAATCCATTTTTAAGGATTTTTTAATGTGTGAAATTTTAATTTTAGGCCATGTATTTATGGTGTATGGTCATTTTGTTTCTAGTTCCTAACATTAGATTCACACAAAACCACACGAAAAGATTCCAACTCAACCTAAAACAAAATCACCCTCTATAAGCATTGACACATTTTTACTCGGACCCCATTAACTAATAATAACATACATATCTAAACTTTGTATCAAAATAAGTTTCAAAAAATACTTTAATGAATGTAACAAGATTCTACACCTATCTTAAATGTGATATAATGGATATTGTAAATTCTGATTCACTTGTCACCAAAGGAGATGTAATAGTCCATGATTATCAATTGTAAATTTTAAAATATAATAATCCAATACATATCCTATGATATAATATATATGATAGGAAAAAATATCTAATAAAAATTTAATTTAATGAAATTTAAATTATTAATTGACCGTTGTATTTTATAAAAAATTTATAAATTATAGAAAAAGTTATTTTCAAATATATATTTATTTCTAAAATTTTTTATAAATAAATTAATTACATTTTTTATATAATTATTTTATTAAATTAAAATGAAAAACATAATGATTAAATTTCCATAATATTAATTATTAACATAAAAATACATTTCTATGTTATATGAAATAACTTATACTTTGGGTATAAATTGTTTATATGGTAATTACAAGTGTTTACATTTAATTTATACATTATGTAATAAATATAATTTTTTTATATTTAATGTCATAAAATAACCATATCATTAATTTTATTTGATTAAATTAAAAGTCATTAATTGTGAAATTATTTATGTCATATCAAAATGAAGTTTTTAGATGATTTGAGAAAGGTTTAAATAATATTAAATATGTTATTTCATAAATATTTACATAATATAATAATACTATTTATGAATATTTCTAATGAAAAGTCCTATGACTCCGTGGGGGTTCAGCGGGGTTTACCATTAATGTTACTTAAAAATGATAATTGGTTGATAGAATGGTAGGTTAGGCCTATGTAAACATTGTTGGGGGAATTATTACCAACTCTATTAATCTCTTATATATTTATAAAATTTTCATGAATCCTTACAAAATCTCATTTTACGACTAGTTACACCCATGAAAACAATAGATGAAAACCAGAAAAGGATGTATATATATATATATATTAGAGCTTCTCTAATATTAATTTACAATTTAGGAATGATTAATTATGTGAATCTATGGTTTGAATCCACAAATATATGCACTCCTTAGTTTATTACCATAATAAGAGGTGATGGTTATTGTGTAATGAGGATCAGTCCCAAAAAGGGGATTCTTACTTATCTTTTTAAAGGGATTCTGAACGCATTATGTTCTATGGATCTTAATTCGAAACATCATTCCTTTTATGTTATTATTACAAGGAACTAAAAAAGTAGTTTTCATCTATTTAGGAAGAAATTTATGAGAAAGAATCCTAGTTTTATATTGTGGGGGAACTATACCTGACCATCCCTTTATGAATAATATCAAATGGAATATTTCCCAACCAGATGTTTTTTGGTTCACGAGGAGCATGGACACATGCAATATTTTTTTTGAATTTTAATAATGGATAACCATCTAATTGGATCCTCAAGAGTATGAGCCAAATGATGATAAAATAAAAATTTTCTGGACATGATATTTCTCTTTTGTAGGGGTATAATTTCATTAGATGTATGGACCTATAAAATAATGAGAATTTTGGTTTTTTGGGTTTGAACCTAAAAAATGATTCCAATGTATCTAGTTGAAATTGTAATCGATGGTCAAATAATTTAGATGGAATAATTTGTTATCTTATGATATCATAAAACCATACTATTGAAGGTTTTGAAGAGTATCATGAAGTTCAACATCATGATAATTGGATGTTGTTGTTTAGTTTAAAAACAAGTAATTATGAAATAATTGTTTATTTTTATTCCATACGACTAGTATATTTTTATTATTTAATGTCATGAGATTAGGGTATTGAGGTATTTCTAAATCATGATAATGAAATTATTGACTTAAAATTATAATCCAATGCAAGTAGTTCTTATTGTTAGAATCATGTTATAATGAGGGGATCGATCATAATGTTAAATATCTCTTAGGGATATGGACGAATGAATACATTTTTACAATAGAGAGGTCCCTATGATGATGAATTGAGTCCTAACCATTGGGATTCCCAAATGAGTGTTCTAGTCTCTTTAAAGATCCATAGTTATAAAATCATCAACGAGAATGATATTTGGTCATATACATGAAAATTGGGACTATAATATATATTTCTACCTTCCACCTAATAATGTTTAGTGAACCGTGACTGGAATTGTGAATGATTTTTCCCCACGATGAAAATGGTGGGGGTCTTAGGCATGAACATCTCATGATGTTACTTGGGAACTGCGAGAATATGATTTGGTTTATTCCTGATAGGGACCCATATTTTCAATAAAATCTATGATTGTAATCCCTCGAGGGTTCTACCTAATTATTTTGTCAATTACATGGCCTCTTTTTATCTATGGAATACATGATTATAGGGGAGAACACTGGTGTTCATTCCCTGATCATAAAAATATATTTGTTTCCAATCAGGTTTTGATAAATGGTTATTATGAATAAATCCATGGATGAAGGGATATTTTTTACTAAATCATGGTTGTACATGATTCTATAAAAGAGGTATGGATACAATGCCTCACCCAAGATATATTCTTTCAGTGAAGTGTCACCAAGGATAGATTCGTTTGGTGAAGGGTCTCCCGGGTGGGGGGCATTAGATGAATGGTCTTTCATGCAGGATACCGTAGTCAAAGGGTCTCCCAAGCCGTATGAACTCTCAACTGGGATTCCCAAGGAGAATTTTATCCAAATTTATGTTCATTGCTCAATGGGTTACCCTTGTGGGATTTATTTGGTATGGGGTCACCCATTAGATTTTCCTTAAGAAAAGGGTCACAAAAATGGGATGTGTTTAGAGAAGGGTGACACAAGTGAGATTCTTCAAGAAATGGTCTTCCCAGGTGAGGTTTCTAGGGAAAAGGGTTTTCAATATAAAATATCTTGGGTGAAGGGTCACCTATGTTAACTACCTCTTAGGAGGGGACTCCTAAGTGAGATTCAATGGATGAAGTGTCATCCATGGGGGATACTTAAGAATGGATTTTCCCTAATTATATGTGGTTCTCTTAGAATCCTTTTTGAGAAGAACACACTTGTGTGGATAATGTGATGGGTCATTCCCTATACTGTAAGTATTCTAGGGGAAAGTGCTATTTTATGATGTTTTGGTCATTTAGATGGCTCAATAATAATCCCATATTCTTAATTTCCATATGTTTTATGTTCTATAAGATTCTTGATGGGGGATATAGAGATCATGGTGGAGGGAGATAAGAGTCTATCTACCTTTTCTATAAGGAAGTAATCTCCTTTAAAATTGAATAAAAAGGGGGATTATTATAGTAAAGAATGGATACTTTGGTGCATGTAGTCTTGACACAAAGGTGGTGTGTAATGTACTCTGGAGCTCATATATTTGGGTTCTTAGGGGGAGAGAAGTGGTGGATTAGGCAATGGAACTTAGATGTTTGACAAAGCTCTTGGAAGAAGTAAATTTGGAGAATCCCAGGGTCCAGGGAAGAAAATGTTGGGCTTTTAAATCATAAATAGTGGCCTTTTAAACCTTAATACTTTTTCCTCTAAAGGGAGTACATAAAAAACCAAGATTTTAAATAATATATTTCATTTCAAAAAAAATATTTAATAAAGATTTATTCCCATACAAGACCAATATAAATGGAACACTGAAACATAATATAACCTATAAGATGCCACAATAGAATTTTTGGGTGAAAATAAATCAAACCATGTTATGAAACATATATAGGAATAAAAATAAACAACACTATTAATTTTGTAGAATAGATTAAAAATCAATTAGTATAGCTAAAAATAATAATAAGATATAATAATTGAATAAAGTGAAACCATTATAAAAATGTTCTCATTAGGTGAATTATATTTAAAAAATAAATATTTTTTGGGTTAAATTTATTTTCGGTATTAATAATATGTTAAAACTAATTATAAATTAGATAGGAAATATAATGAAAGAACAATTAAATTTTTTAAAATGTATTTTTCCTATGAAAGGGTTTTAAATATATTTTTATGCTTCATTTAAAATTTAACCTTATTAATAAAAAAAATATTACTTTAAATCAATTAACCTCACTTTTGAATTTAGATTAACAGTGTAATATATAAATATTATTTTTGGATTTTTCTAAAATAATTGATTTTTAGTGAATAATAAAAATACTATTTTCACCAAAACATTATAATTATAATTTTATATAAAATAACATAATATTTATAGAAATATTAATAAATCAAATATTTTTTTTCATATGTAACAAAATATATATTATAAATAATATGATGAATTATTAAAATATATGATTACAATTTTAAGGACTTTAAAAATATCAAACAATAAAAACTCTCTTTGATAATTTTTTAATTAAATATTATTTTGGTAAAATATTATATTTTCCTTATTTTAAATCCAAATAAATATTATTTGTTTTATAATAGATCAATTTATATTGTGAAAATGAAATATAATGATTATTTTAACGTATACATAAATATTTTCCATAAAAATGAACATCTTCTAAAAAAAGATTTTTAAAATTTTCATCTGCTAATATAAAAATTTATTTATAATAGACATATAAATTTCATATGAGAAAATTAATTTTATATTTTTAATTACATTACATAAACTATGTTTTAAGGGTAATTTTATATTTTGGGATTAAATGGAAATTACATATGTACAAATTAGTTACCATGGTATGTAAAAAGTTTTTAAATGTGAACATTATTGGAGTAATATAATTTAACAAATATATAAAACGTGCATAAAAATGAATTTTCTAGGATGATTTAACTTATTTCAACCCCCAATCCATTATTTTTTATATAGTAGTCTAATTGTCGGGTGAAATATGTGCTCTATTTAAATTGAATTTAAATAGTTACAAAAATAAAATTCATACCACATGTAAAATGGGCCCCACCTACGTTAAATAAGATTGTAAAAATTATCTTTCCTATTGGAAAAAGTAAATATTTTCATTCCATATGAATAATTTATGTTAATTGATCATTTTTTCACAACATATTTGCTTAAGAACTCCATTTACAAGGGGTATTTCAAGGGAGTGACAAATTTCTCAGGGTGAGTACTTTACCCCTTAACTTATTTTCCCGTATTTCTTAAATTCCAAAATACAATTTTCTAATTAATATAAAATTAAATTTGTATTGTTTGTGAATTTAATTTAATTATGTTATTATAATAACTAATAAACAATGTTCCCCATTTCATTTGTGAAAAATGAAACTGATAATCGTGCATTGTGCAGACTATCTCCTCCATGAAGAGATGACTATTATTTTCACCACAACTTCAATTCACTAATGATAATGGTTAAATTAATAATAAATATGAAAACAATAATACATATATATATATATAATTATTCAGAGAAAAATTATAATCCACCTTCTTTCCTCTCATTCTTTGAGAAATGATATTGTTAATCGTTCTCTATGCAGACTATCACCTCCACTAAGTCATATATCATGTTTTTCAGCTATGTTTTTATTATTAATCAAAACCTATTTGAATATGATTCAATCACATATAATTATCAAGATAATATCAATATTAATTATATTAATGATATTACTCAAAAAATAATCCACTTACAGAAACGTAATCTTCATTTAATGTTGGGGTGTTCATGTTTTGGTTGTTAAAAACACCAACCTGAAAAAAATATAAAGTATTATAATTGATTAAGATGAGATTATTGTTTATGATAATATATTACATTAATAAGAAAATAAATTTTTTATTTTAGTTCTATAATAGTAGAATTAATATTAAACTCATTAATTTAGATTCCACTTCTTGTTTGTTAAAAAACATAGATACATTACAATCCCCGATTTCATCTTCAAGAACAATAAAAAACTACCCCAAAATGAAATGATAACCTAATAAATAATTACAAAGGTTCATTTTTTACCTTATCTTTTACGATATATTAATGATTAAAATTTGGAGTATAATAAATAACAACACCACTATTATGGAATCAGTTCAGAATAGTCAATATTACTCACACATGGTATTTGGAATAGATAAAAAATAACTAATACAAAATTAGATAATAATTAAGATTTTTTTAATTGTTTATTGATAATAGAAATGGTAACAAATTGGATATTTACGTAGTTTTTTTCATGAGTTGTGATATTCAATGAATTTAGTGGATGATAGGAATTAACAAATGTAGTTCCTGGTCTCCAATTTTAATTCTTTGGAAATATTTCCTATTAGTAACGATTATTTCATTAATAAGGTTTGATAACATCCTATTGAAGGTATTTAACCATATTCTTTTTATTCAAGGGATTTTATGATCCGTTTTTTTCTCTTTAAATGGATCTATATTCAAAATATGACTATGTTATGAGGAATTTTGTCAACTCAACTCCCCTCATTCAGTTATAATGATTATTATCGAAATAATTTCATCCATGATAGGTTTATTACAGAATATATTTTTATTTATTTAAAATTTATGATTTTATATAGTGTAAAATTTCATTTTATTTAATTCTTTTACCTTGATAACATTTATTTAACAAATGTCTCATCATTTTTGAAAATAATTCCCATCCTCATTAATGATATTTTCTCTATATTTTCCATATTTCAATTTTCTACAAATATTTTATTTTATAATCAGAATCTTAATATTGATCTATGTCATATGACCTTATAATTAACAATTATATATATTTTAAGATGAATTTTTAAAAGACCAACTTAGGTGACCAAAACCAGACAACCGAGAAATCCGCCACATAGAGGGGTGGAGTGAACAAATAGAATAAGTCTTGGATATAACAATAGTTGAGATAAAATTAAAGTAATTTTTGGATGAAAATAATACCACAAGATCCATTAATTTAATCCAATCATTATAAACATGAATGTTTGAATAGAGAAAGACCAAAAATTAAACATGTGACCGTAAGACTCCTCCAAACCGACCTAAAATGAAGAAAAAGACTAATGGAGGAGCTGATGTACTCCAAGATGAAATTTTATTTACCTGTATTCTTTAATAAAACATCTAAAATCACCAAAAGAGAAAATTTGGATAAGATAAAAAATCATATAAGGATACCACCACTGTGTCAATGCAAGGTATACTATTAACAACGGAACCGTTCTATATTTTAAAACAAATATATTTTTAGAAATATTTTTCATAAAATCAATTCATTTTCAAATCGTTTACCCTATGATTTTATATAAAATGATTTCATATTATCAAAAATAGAAAAATAAAATATAGAAGTGATAAAATTGGAAATAATATCTAGTCATCATAAGGTAATCAAGTAAACACATATCCATGAATAAATATTATGGGACTCCCTGATGAACAACTTTATATAAAAACCTCGGATAAAAAATCCATGATAAAACAATCATATTATAATTTAATGAAATTGAATAATCATATCATATTGGGCCCTAGATGATGGGAAAATATATAATATAATCTCAAGACCTTATAAAAGAATAATTCTGGATCAACCAATATCGATTCCTTCCATAGTTTATAGATATCCAAAAAGGATACCTCATAGTGGCTCGATACACACTAAGGAAACCTATATTTTTTCATGAAACATTCATGGTTCCCAATGTTACAATTACCAAAATAAATTTTTGAAACCATGTTAAATATTTTATAAAATATTTTAAATTCACAAAGAAACTAATTTTATTTTTAAAAACACATTTACAAAACAAGAGAATCCAATTTCATAGAAGAACCATTTTTGTGAATATTTCACATTAACAAAATACATTTTTAACCATTGAAATCTTCAATTATCTGAAAATACTAAATGAAATTTCTTATTAGAACAAGGAATTCATTGCAATAACAAATTTTTCCGAAATACCTGACTCAAAATAGTATATTCAATGATTCTTTCAATAACATTGTTTGTAAACCACTAGGGATTTTCCTTCGAAAGAAAAGACATGACATGAAACTATAATGGAATTAAATAAATAAATATAGAATCATGAAAATAAAATGTATCAGCTACCAATGGTATAGATGCAACCAAAGTAAATAAGAATTATAAGGAATAGTTTCATTTAAAAATTCAAAGAAACCAAACATTTACCAATTTTTGAACTAATTACCCATGAGATACTCTGTATAAATAGGGAGAAGGGTTGCAATGGAATTAAATATGAAATCAGACATGAAACACCCTTAAATCCCAACTAGTAAAGATTAAATGTTGTGTAATCCTATTATAAATATTATAGTCTATAAAGCTCATGTATGCAAAAAAATATCAACATTTTATTAAAAAATGAATTTAGATCATTATATTACATGAACATATTTCATATCATGTAAATCCTTAATAACCTGTATTGGTTCCTGACATATGTCCATCTATGATTAAATGTCTTGTAACCCCGTTACACAGTGTGTAAATCCTTATAAGACTACAGAAACTATAGGTTTAGGGAAAAAACCTCAAAGAAACTAGTTTAATCAATCTCTAAACATGGTAATAAACTCACTATATCTATGAAATAGTTTTACCCAGACTCCTTTAATCTAGGAAAAAATACATATATGATCATTAGGTAATTCTCCCATCAAAGGATCTCTATCCCTAAGAAAACAAAAAACACACTCAAACAAGGATTATAATAAATTGATAAACAAGGGAGTACATGAAAATCATAACAGGGTGTTGCAATCTACCACTATAAAAAAATTCCTCTCCCTAAAATCCCATAGTTTCCTAGACTCAAAAAAAGTGAAGGCCACTAATTCTTTGTCAATAATTCCCCCAACCATGTCATATGGCAGTCGTATACACACAATCAGAGTACCCAAATAAGAGGAATCATTTTATGATGTAGTACCTTCCATAAAAACCCATGGGAATGAGTCTATATATACCTACTTATTGGGATACATGAAACATTTCATAAATAGAAGTCAAACTAGATATAATTTCTAACTGATAGGCTATCTTTTATTGTTGTCCAATAATTTCAGGGGGACCGAAAAACCCTTGTGCCAACTTACCCCAATACCCCAACAAAAACATCCTACGATAGGTGGAAATCTTAGAAAAAACCCTATCACTAACCTCAAATTACATTAGGTGATAATAATGGTCCAAATAATATTTTTGATGACTTTGTGCCATGATCAATATTTTATAGATTAACTACACAATCTCTGTCATCTCCTGAACATGATTCTTCTAAACTGAGGACTATTCTCTAAACTTTTTCCAACACAATGGAAATCTACATGGATGAACATACAAATACTCAATGGGTGTTTTCCTAATAAATGGCTGGAAACCATTTTTATAGGGAAACTCAACTAGATGGAAATAAATTTCCCAAGATTCTCAAAAATGAAGCACCTTGTCCTAGAGAATTTTCTCAAGAACAGAGATATTATTATCTATATTTCATCAATCTATGGATGAAAAGCCATGATAAATATAATATGGAAACTCATATCCTTCATTAAAACCTTTATAGAACACAGACAAGAACATCCAACCACTATTTGATTTGATTGAAGGGGGAACCCCATTATGTCTTACAATATTTCTGATATACATGTCTCGATGTTTTTCCACCTTCATCGTCTGCTTCATTGGGAGGAAATTAAATGGTTATATGAGTCAATAAATTTTCACACAAATATAATCCATCTAATTAAGAGTTTGTGGAAACCCAATGATGAATTAAATGAAAATAGTGTTCCACTTTTATATAATAATGGGTAAGGTCTACAACAAATTTGTTGTTCTCTAGTGTTCGATCTTAACTATCTGATATATAAGACTCCTTGCTATAAAATATGCAGCTAAACCCCTCAACCACTCCACCAATACTGATTTATCAACTAATAGTACATCGTATTTTCCCTCGTTCTCATGAACCTACAATACAAGTGTACACTTTATAATAACTATTGCCTCCAGGAAAATAGACCAACCAACATACCATGGAGGTAAAAATAGCCACTACGAGAAGGAGACTAGTCAATAGAGGTCTCCCAACCACAAGGGTTTTCAATAAAAAAAATTTAAATCAGCATATGTAACCAAATCCATCCAAACTCACTCATATAATTACAAGTTATCTTTCATAAAATACAAGAACACATGTCCAAAAACCTCTTCAACTCTGAAACTCTTCTCAATAAAAAAACTCATTAGATACCACATATCAATTGATACTTTCATGGATTTTGTCTGTAATTTTATACTCAATGAATTGAAAACCATATTTTCCTTCCAAGGAGTGCACACAATATCAAAATAAAAATTCTAAGGATATGATACCCTTAACCTCTTTGGAATTTTCTCATCCCTCTGATTGAATATACATTTCAATATCTTATTAACTAAATACACTATAAATGGATTCTAAAATTGAAACCGAAACAACATTTGGAGTGAATGTATAACCACTTATCACTGAGAACCGTTGGTGTGATAGTTCTGATCATGAGGTAATAAATGGTGTGACCCATAGGCCACCATATATTTCCCCAATATCAAAATAAATTCATGACCCATACCTAAGAAAATTATAAACCAAATCCAGTAATGAAAGATTCAATACTGGTATTGAATTCAACCTCATATCGATGTCATCTAATGATCCATGACACTTATCATTCCAATAAAAAATTACTTCCTTTCAATTTTAATATTCTGTCCAATATTCGATTTTAGAAAAATCATAAATAAAACAACTATATTAAATTTCCAAACACATGATTCTTTGGGACTAAAACACATTTCTAGAATTCTCTTATAAAATAAGTTCCCTTACCTTTTCAAGATCCATTGAGATGTCCAACTATGATGCCAAATTGCAACATACCAATTAAGGTAAACCAAAATATAAACCTAATCCAACTGACTCATGGTTAGGGGATGTAATAAAAAACAACAAGAATGCAATATAAATAGAAATAGAAATCCAAATATAGTACTATGTTAACAAATAAGATACATCTTGATCCATATAATCCATGATAAACTATCTAAAATCAAAATTAGAAATAAATAATGAAAAAAGAGTCTCTTTGTGACCATTATTTACCTCTAAGAAACCCTAAAATAATGTAAAATACTAAAAGAGAAGTTAAAAAGCTACATGATTCGATTTCCTCTACCAATATCATGGAATAGAACATCTACAAATACCCAAAGAAAAAAAATTGGGGGTTGGAAAAAATTCCAATAGGATATGAACACAGTTTCTATAAAATTTCTAATAATATATATATTAAATAGTTCTATCTACAAAATATATTTAAAAATATTTTTCATAAAACCAATGCATTTATAAATAATTTACACTTTAGTTTTCCATTAAAGACATTTATATTCAGAAAACAAGAAATATGAAGACTATAAGTGATATAAAATGAAATCATTTGCATTAAATATAAGTTATGAAACTAAAACATATCAATGAAATACATTCTTGTTATTCCATGTGATAAAACCTCATAAAAATCCATGTGCTCAACAACCCATGATAAAATAATAATTTGATAAATAACCATAAATGATAGAGAAACTCATATTGGGCACCTTCATTTGGGATAAAAAACACTAAACATTCAATGGACTATACTGGATTAACATTGGATCAAACCTATATCGAGTCCTTCCATAGACCATCGATATTTAAAAAGGTTACCTCCAAGTAGTTCCACACACACTAAGGCTACCCCTATATCCTTTCTAACACAACCAAGGTTCTTAATTTTCAAATTGTAAAAATAATTTAAAAAATCATTCTCAAGAATTTATAAACTAATTCTAAATCCAAGACTATATGATTTAGTAATTGAACACCTATTCATGTATAATGAAAAACCCATATCCTATTTATTAAAAATAATTTTTCAATCATAAAAAATGTAAATATATGACATGAAATATAAATCATTGATTCCATGTATAAATTTATGTGATATATTTTTCCTTGATTACAAATTCTGTAACCCTACTACATAGAATGTAATTCCCTAGTATACTAAAAAACTAATGTTTTTTTTAAGAAAACCTCTATGTTAGAACTCTGAGTATTCTAGGAAATTGGTATGAACTCCACTTAGTATTTGATTTATTTATACCCAGACTCCATTAAATAAAAAAAATATCCCAAAACAGTATGTCATTTTCCTTGTAAAGGTTATCCACCCACAAGAGGTACAATGATTCACCAAAATAAGAATGAAAAACAATTCAGTAACACAAGAGTAATAAAAAATCATAACAGGGTTTTGGAAAAGGTTTTAACTCTATTTTAGTTTTCTGAAATTGTTTGGGAAAATATTAAAAAAGAGGTAAACTAATTTCAAAATCCAGTGTTTTATATATTACTCAATATTTTCTTTGATAACCCTTATAAATTTTCCTAGGACTTTTATTGAAGTTTTCTTTCAAAACAATATTTTTTCCAAAGCCGTTACATAACATTTTTGAAAAACATATGTCATTTTCAAGTCTCGTTTATTGAATATTCTTTTCAAAATGTACAATTTTCCAAAAATATTATCACTTTAAATTTTTTAAATTTTTATTTATTTTTTAATTCATTATTATTAATATATATTCACAAATATTAATTTTTAAAATTTATTCATTTATATTTAACAAAAGTGACATTTTTTGAAATTAATTTTCAATGTGACTCATAATTACATCCCTTATACCATAGTTAAAAGAATCATGTTAAATGTATTTTATGAAATTTCTACCATTTTTCTTTTTATCTTTAAAGGTATTATCTTTTTGAAAGATATTTTTCAATAATCACCCTCTAAATTGTCTTAGGATGTGTTATTTTTAATCATTAATATGAAGCATCACTACCCATGTATTTCCTAGAAATATCATGTTTATAAACAAAATTTCCCATTAAATTATTATTTATTTTGCATAATATTTATTTCATTAATTGTATTTAAGGGTGTTTACCTAGAATCTTTGCATTGATTGATTGGGAAAATTAATACCTTATCAATATACTTTTAATCTATATAGTGTATATTCTATATAATCTATTATTATAAGTGTATGATATTTACCTATAATGCTATTGAATATAATTGGATACCTATTTATATTACATGGTAATATAATGTTTTTAATAGTTAATGAATTATGAATATTTTTGTTACATGGTTAAATTTGAAAAAGATATGAAATCGAGTTTCCTTACATGGGTTCTCTATGATAAGATGAATGGTTCATTACATTTGAAATATCTATGTTTGGATGAATGATGTGTGGGTTATGATATCACCCTCATATGAATTAGTTAAATCTCATGATATATATGTGTGTGTGTGTCAGAATAATATAGTATCGACCAAGTGTTTTTCAAGTGTGTGACTCATGAAATTGATGTATACATGGGTAAAATTAATTTATCTCTCAAGCACTGGGGCATGTGTGTGAATCACAAATGTGATTTTTCTCCTTTTCATAGGGTTGTACCATAATATTATATGTAAAAATTGTATCTATGATATATAACATTTTAAAGGTGAATTTTTATGATATTACAAGCCTCATTCATTGATTTTTTATCAATTATTTTTTTGGTAAAACATAATAACATATACCGATTATAAATATATTCTTCTAGTAGGATCATTAATGATATTTAATTATTTTAAATTATGTTTACCCTTTATAAGTGTTTTATCTCATCCATTTCATATGTTTTCATTCCAATAGTCATGAAGTTGAGTAAAATTTACTAGAAGCATAGGAAGAGTGTTGTGCAACTCAATCATGAAGAAATGATAACAAATATTATAAAATAAAATACTTACATATCTTGTCCTTAAAGAACGTAAGACTTAAATTATTGGGAATTCGATATTATTTTTAGAGATTTAATGTTTCTGTAATGGTAATTATGTAAAATAAACGTAATTATTACTTGGTATTATTTAATTGTTTTTAGATTGCGTTTATTTTATTTTTTAGTTTTAGTTTAGTTATTTTTAGGGATTTTGATTAGAGGACTATTTGTCAAAACCATATGGATGAGTCTATGTTAAAGATAATATAATGTAGATTTATTAAATAAGGTATTATGTATTTTTCCTAGAAAGTACACTCCTATCAAGATATTGGCCAGTGGATGTGGCTATAGAACAGATTCACCTAGGGGCAATCAATCTTAAAAAGGACGGTTGATTATCTACTAAATCATCACTCAACTACATGATGATAGGGACTCATATTTCACACCAAAATAGAAGATATAGGGTAATATCATTTAGTTAATCAATTTATCTTTACAATCCATTATGGAAGAATTATAATTTTAGAAAATTAGATTTAGGAATTTGAAAAAATCCGATCTGAAGATACCTAGATTGAACCAAGATTTGTATAATGTAATAACTAAAAATTATGAAAGAATAAAATTTTATTTGGTAGGGTATATTAAATGAAACAATTATTTTATCCTATTTTAAATTGAACAATTCATTTCTTTTATAGCTTGTGATACATGCATGATTGAGTTTTTTCTGAACAACAATACAATAGAAATAATATTATTTAATATGAAAGTAATCATCCAGCAGGTCGAGTGGAGGGTATGAATATAATTAACTAAATTATGAATATATATAATTTACACATTTTTATTAGTTAGAAATTTACAATAAATATAATAGTTAGAATAATTTTTAAGAAAAATATATATTTTTGGAAAAATAATATTTTTTAATGGATGGTTTAGTCATTCTTGGCACACCTAACTTAAAATTATTTTTTACACTTTTATAAACATTATTTGAAAAAAAGTACTTTTTTAAATCATTATAAGAAAATTATCTTTGGGTGAAATTTTGGGTTTTTTTCAAAAAATTATAGTTTTTCATGAATAGTTAAAAATAATGAATTTTAATTAAAATTGTCCTTTCGGTATAAATAATTTATACTTTTAAATTATATTTTGAATTGTTTTTAATGTAAAATTAGATCAATTTTATACAAATTATTTCAATTTATTTTACTTTATTTAATTTAATATTTAATTATGATGAAAAAACATTGTAATCTTATGATCATTTTCTCTTTAAAACCCCGATTTCTCGTCGCATCTACGTGATTAATTTTAAATTAAAAGTTTACAATTATATGAATTTAATTTGGAAAAATGGATTCCATATTTTTAATTATAATAATTTACAATATTTAACTATATAAATGAAGCTTTTAATAAATGAAAAGTGAAAATAGTAATATTTAATTTCCACATTTAATGTAACAATGGATCTACAAGGGGTTAAACTAAAAAGATATAGATTAGAAATGACCTAAAAACTTTTAAAACACCCATATTGTAAAATATTTCAACCTAATATCTTATATGTTTCAAAATATTCCATTATTTATGGTTATTTCCTGAAAAACATATGTTTGATTGAATCTTTTGAAATAATTAAATGTGTGCCCCTCACCCTACTTATAAAAAGACACACCATCACATGTATTATTGACAAAATAAAACCTCAACTGTTCAGCATATACTTTCCAAAATAAATTGAAAAATTCCCTCATAAAATTATATATGTTTATGGTGTTCATAATCAAAACCGGAGTTTAATTTAAGTGAAATACCTAGTAGGATACCCGAAGAAGTAGTGATGTTCTTAAACGAGTATAGTTATTTTATTTATTCCTCAAACAATATCAATTATTATAATTTCATTTTTACATATAAAATATTGTATATTACCTAAAATTTTATTTTTTATAATATTTCCAAGACTATATACAATCCCCACATATTTCAAATGGGTCACAAAATCACTTTTCATGTGTAGGACTGACTACAGCATCGCGGACCAATGTCATTCGTTTTTCCATTACCACCTCTCACAGTTGGGAATGATGACGAATATGAACAATATAAATGATGTTTATAACATAATTAAACCTAGAAATTAATTATATCATATATTTATTTTTTAACATTCTATTACTTTGGGGATATGATTATTTATCTCATGTGCATGACAAACTACCACACCATAATGTTGTGGGATTCTTCTTTCACTAATGCGTTACATGGAATATAATTAAGATAAATTAAATAAATAAATGTGATAAAAATTACATTATATTTATATTAATTTCATATATAAAATTTTGAAGTGATAGTATATATTATTTTCTTTCATACCTTCTCACTCAATGAAATATGACAATGTCATTCGTGTACATGTGGACTACCACCTTCATGAAATGATGTGACTCTCTATTCAACACCAAAGCCAAATAATTATATAAATAAGTATATTTAAAGAACTGATTTGTTATTTATGATAGAATTACCATTATCTAAATGTAAAATATTTCTTACTTCTTATACTTAATTATTGTTGAAAAATAAAAATGCAACTCATGCACACATACGACCTATCATCTCAATGATCATAAAATACTTAATTTTTCATACCAATCATCTATGATTTTTTTTGAATGTTAAATAAATTTAACAATATGATAATTATTTCATGATTTTTATATCAAATATGATGAAACTTTATAATATAAAATAGAACTTGTACATTTTTTACAATGAATTAACAAGAAAAAATGAAATTCACACCCAAATCGATGCAAATATAGAAATATTATTAACAAATATGGATAAGATTTCATTAAAGTATCATATATGATATTATAATCATTAATATGGTTTGTTAATAAGTTAATAACATTTTGAAAACTAGTATATATAAGGATACACCACATCAAACAAAAAGTAAGTGTGAGGTGAAATATTTCCTTATAATTTCATTTTATTAAGGTGCAATGTAATTTTATGAACAAAATTTGTTTTATATGGGTTAGATACAGACACATTGATAGGTAATATTATGAATAAATAATTATTCATGGTATTTTTAGCTTCAAAATAAATTATTTCATCTAAGCATATTTGAATTAAATAATACCAAGCTCAAATGAATATTATAACTAAATTTACTTTAATTGGATTATATAACTCAATTCTGGTCTTTGATATTATAAGATTATGTGTATAATGAATTATGATTATCTGATATTGTATTTAAATTTTTTAATTTGGATTAAAATTTTTAAAAAATAATAAATCCATTAATTAATTCTCAGTTAAATGTTATGATCATTGTAAGTGTTTATTTTAAAATCATATTCTCATAGAAATTTTTTATTCATGAGTTTTAGTTGAA
Organism: Viscum album; assembly: GCA_963277665.1. Taxonomy (NCBI): domain Eukaryota; kingdom Viridiplantae; phylum Streptophyta; class Magnoliopsida; order Santalales; family Viscaceae; genus Viscum; species Viscum album. Next base: position 1,650,355,952 of record OY728136.1, read on the forward strand.
GTAAATTATTTGATAATTGTCAAATAAACACATATTGGTTTCTCCTTATTAGGTTATTCATTATATTTTCATGTAATTTTACTATTTTTCCACTCTTTGGTACGTAAAATTATTGATAAAATGTGTTTTAAGAAAATACGACTTCATTTTTATCTTCAAACAGAAATAATTTTCCATCAAAACATATTCATCCTAAAAAAACAATTCTTTTAACCAATTTAAAAGGACTTATTAAATAATTCATTCCAATGTTTTACTATTTTAAATTTCTTTTGAATCAAAACATTTATTCATTTTCTGTGCAGAGCACTTTTCAATCCTTTTTACAATACAAAAGGATTGATATTTTTAAAATGTATGATATTAAAAAATTACCCCTAGTCACTTTCACCAAGATTCCTCTACATAGTTATATGTATATTTTTAATCAAATTTCTTTTCAAGAATTTTTTTTTGAAATTATTAGTTTTTAAAATATATTTTCAAAGAAAATGATTTTAAAATTGGTTTCTGTTTTTAAACTTGATTTTTAAAAAGGTAAATATATGTTCTTAATTATTTTTAAGGATAATTATTTATTTCTATTTTTAATCAAAAATTACTTATAATATACTAAGTATATGTTCAATTGATATCCAAGTTATTCTTACTCTTAATGGTTTTTGATTATTTTGAACAAGGACAATATTGATATTAACTTCCATTTTATATTTTCGTTTTAATTAACATACCATTGAAAAATTATATTTCGTGGGAGCATTATACATGATTTTTTTCATAAATATTTAAATTATTTACCAAGGATATTTTATTTCATGAACTGTGTTTCAATTCTATATTAGGTGTCTCTATTTGATTGTTATTTTATTAAATTGAGAAATATTAATAAATCATTATCCTTTACCTTGATACATATATTTGATCTAAAGGAACATTGATTAATAAACTAAATGTATTATTTTATATATGAGGAATGATTTGGATCTAAGGTTATGTGTGGGGATTTTTATAATATAGAACCTCGAGGAATGGTTAAGTCTCATGCGACAAATATACAAGCAAGCAATAAATGAGTTTTTATATGTAGTTTAAACAATCTTTTGAAATATATCGATAGTTGAGCTATCATTTTCTTGCGAGATGATGTCCAATAATTAAGAATTTCCTTCATTTAAAATTCAGTTATTGTTATCCACAATATTTTTCACACTGATATTAAACAATGGATGCATTTTATTCATAGTTTATATATTAAATGGTGATTGTTTTATGATATTTAGCTGTCCATAATGATTATTACTTATTTTGTTATCTTTGATATTTTTTCCATGATATTATCTATCCATGAGTTTCATTCAAACGACATTGATTTAAAGTAATGTGTGATCAGATATTTACCATCCATGTTGACTATAATTATTAATTCCTAATAGATTATTATGTACATAATATTAACTATGAATTTTAGCTCACCGTTATTATTTTTCATATCCAATTAATCTATAATGCGTACTATAAAATATATGTTAATATATTATGGAGGTAATAATGATATTCTTGAAAACAATTATGTTATAGTGTTTTGTACAAATTTATTGCAAGACTCATGTATATATCTAGTTTACCAATACAGGAAAACTACTAAGTCCTTTGGTAAGGGATTATTTGTATATTATGAGAATGTCATAATGTAGAAACTGGCTCTCACCTACTAGGGTTGGGGAAATTTCAATTGGCATTAGAGAAATTTTTTTATAATCCTTGGGAGATAGATTTATAAAATCATATAGTAGATATCATAACCCGATGATTGAATTTTTGTATAAGTATAGAATTACATCCTAAAGTTTTAAAAATAAAGACATTATATGGTTTTTAATAGGGATAAATATCTGTTTAGATACTAAAACTGAATTTCGTTCTAGAATAAAGGTACATAGAGGTATTTAGTCCAAAATGGAACACTAACGTTAACATGAGAGCCACATGGTGGAATAAAAAAATCGTTACTTCACATATATTCTAACACTCATGATGGATATTCATTGGGTAAATCATGTTTTATTTTAAAATAATTAGGATGGATTTGAATATATTATTACAATAAATTAACTATGATAAGCCTAAGGTGTATTACATCCAAAATAACATTTCATGTTACAGAGACCCTATATATAAAAGTATGATTTTCTTCACTATTATTATTGTTACTTATACTATTCTTTTTGTTCTTAGTTAATGTGTGGAACCTGAAGGAATCATGTTAACATTTAATATAAAGGACAAATTAGTGACTATGACCAACCAAATCAGATGATAAATAGTGTAAAATATATTATGATTATGCCTAATCAGTTTACAAGAAATATAATTAACAACATATACCGTAACCAATTAAAAACTCACCAAATTTGTTAGTTATAAACTTCCTAAAAGCTCAAGTGATAGAGATAAAAGTGGAAATAATGATTGATTTTCTTCATGTAAGAAATGTGGAAGGGAGAACCCTAAAAAGTGTCTGATTATAATATGAATAATATTTATCTATGGAAAAGAAGGGTATAAATAAAATAATTTATGAGGATAAATTGAAAGTATTATGGAAGGAAATAAATATCATCCAAGGGGTCTATTTATAGTTCATTATTGTAAAATTGGTGATCCGAGGTATTATTTGAATTAAATAATTCTTCTAAAGGATAAATCATATACCAAGAAAAGACTGTGCATAAATAATAAGGATGAATTATTTATATATTAATATTCAATAATTAAATTTTAGAAGTATTTTTTTACCAATGGTATTTTGGTATGAGACTCTTTATACATTTAACGTTTTTGTCAAATTTTAGAATCTTATATGTATCCATTAACATAAGAGTTATAGATACTATAAAGATTTAATGAATTTAAGATTTATCATATCTTCAATGTCTTATACATCCCTTTTTGAGTGGTATTTGATGTGATTATACTAAAATGAAGCACATTTTATGTAATTATATGGAAATTATGTTTTTTATTAAATTGTAATTTAAGAATAATTAATTTTCAATTTATATATTTAATTTTAATTGTATTGATAGACTTTAGGTGAAATATGATAATATCCGAATAAAATTTTTAGACATTAAAAAAAGTTTAATTGATACTTTATAAAAATGATATCTAATTAGTAATTTAATTTCAAGGATTACCATCCTATTTTTATAGAAATTTTATATGAAATATATTTATATATTTTCAGAAAATGGAATCCCATGAGATGGGTTAAAACTCGTGGTTTTTGGTAATACTAAAAGGCTTGAACCCATGAACAAAGGGTAATGGTGGTTTTGATTCTACCAATATTTTAAATGATTTAATGGTTAATGTGTCATTGTTTTTAATTAAACTATTTGAAAAATAAATATTGATTTTGAACCAGTGGTGTTAATTTTGAACTTTAGAGATTAATTTGTTATATTGAATATCTTTTCCTACCGAAAATGATTTTGGAAAATATATAGAGGCAAATAAATATACTTTTCATTCTTTTATAGATATTTATATCCATAAAATATAAATATTAATAATATTGGGATAACAAATTAATTTTTTAATATTCATTTCCTTGAGTGAGGTATGAATTTGAAAATGGTGGAATCACAAAAAAAGATAAAATTTTGTAATTCAATATTTTCAAAGATGTTAAAACAATTCCACAACTTTTGAAGAATTATCTTGAAATAAAAAATTACTATATTACATTCTTATCCAATTAATAAATTGATATTTTAAACCATCGATGCCTTTTTTTGGTTTTGAGGCCCTTAAATTTTTATTAATCATTTACTTACTAGTAATCAATGACCTCAATCACTCTTTATAATTATTAACACTTTTCATCCTTGTACACATATTTAGTTTACACAAATTTTCTCCAACATATAATCCTATTTATGTATTACTTAATATGAACATTTTTAATCTATTTATCTCTTTTTATTGGGATGTTTTATTAACTATTTTTATAATACGGGGTTTCAAAAAAATAATTTTGAAATATAAACCCCTTGATTTTTGAGATCATGTTTAAATTCTGAAGTCAAAATTTATCTGATGTCGGGTTAATGTAACTACATTAAATTATAATTGAGTACAATTTTATTCAGTTTCTTATATTAATTGGTACACTAATATTATATTGATATACGTAAAGAAATTGTATTCTATAATAGCTTGTGTTACACACAAGACTGAGTTTTACCAAACAACAATATTCTATTAATATTACCATTTAATTTTATAGTTAACACCTATATATTGGAATTAGGGGTATGAAAATGTTTAACTAAATTATTAAAATATAAAAAATTTCACACATTTATTAGCTACTTATTGATTATTAATAGAATAAAAATCATTTAACAGAAAAAACAAATGTTATCTAAAAAATAATATTTTTTTCAAAATCTTATTTTAGTCATTATTTAGACACTTAATATAAAATATGTTAAATTTTATATCAATTAATCTAATTTAGGTCACTTGAATCTCTTTAATATTAAATTATGATATATAAACAATGTAAAAGGCTGAATATTTTCTCTTTATAAACATTCATTTTCATCACGTCTAAAAGATTGTTTTTAAATTAAAATTTTCCACAGATATAAATTTTATTTGGAAAAATGGATTCCATATATTGAATAAACATAATTAATATTTATAATAAATTAAAATCATATTTTTTACTTTAATGAATTGTGAATATAGTGAAAATTAATTATGACAATTAAGGTAAAAACTAATTTACCAAGGGGTTTAACATAGAAGATAAGGGTTAAACTGACCTAACAACTTGTCCAATGTAAATTTACAATAAAATATTGAACCTTATCACATATAAGTTCTAAATGACCCATTAGTAAGATTTTGACAAGATACAAACGTGGTTATAATTTAATAATTTCAAAAAATTACAAGTGTTTCACTCACCCAACTTATAAAAGGCCACCACTCCTATATTAATAACATAATAAAACATATTTGGATTTGACTATAAATTACCAAATAACATCCCATATTCCCTAATATGATCCTAGAAGCCTTAGTTTATGAATAAATCTTTCATTGAAAGGATTTTGTTTGAAACTACTAGAGGATACATAAAAGCATGCAATGTTTTTCAATGATTATTTTAATTATATTAATTACTAAAAATCATAAAATTATTATCATACCATGATGGAATAATTTGAAAAATACATTAAATATTTTGGTATGTTGTTACAACATGGGAATTAGCTACAACCATCACCACTTCCATAAAATGGGTAAAGGAATCATCATTTATCTGTACAACAGAATACCTTCTCATAAACTAATGTCATTCATTTATCCATGACCACCTCTCACGGTTTGGTATGATGAGGGATATAAACTATATATATGAAAATTATAAAATTATTATACATATTGAGTCATTATATGATATATATATTTTTTAAATTTCATTCCATATGGGAAATGACAAAAATAGTTCATGTGTACAGAGGACTACATCCTTGTGAAGCGATGCATTTCATCTTTCACTAATGCATTACAAGGAATTTAATAAGGATAAATTTAGTAAAAATATGTGATATAAATGAAAATTTTATGATATTAATGAAATATTTTTTTTTCAAAAAATACATCTTATATTATTTTCTTATATACCTTCTCACTCTTTGAAATATAGTAACATTGTTCGTGTAAGTGTGGACTACCACCATCATGAAATGATCTAAAATTATTTTAATAAACATACCAAATGTATATATGTAAATTTAGATAAATAACATGAAATTTATGATATCATGATAATTTTATAATTATAAAATATTTCTTACCGCATTTATATAATTATCGTTGTAAAATGGAAATGTTTTAAGGTGTACATACGAACTACAGTCTCCATGATCGTAACGTACATAATTATTCATAATCAACATTAGTGATTAATTTTAAAATTAAAATAGATGTTAAAATATGATAACTATTTCATGATTATTAAAGTTTAGGATATGATACTAAATAATAAGCACCAAAATAAGAAATTTTAGAAAAAAGCATGAATCGGAAGACAATACAATTATCACCCAAAACAATGAAAATAATGAAGGATTATTAAATAAAAGGTGATAAAATGTTATTAATGGATCATATTTTATAATATAGATATTAATATGGTTCTATAATATGTTAATAACATGTTCAAGACAACTATACATGAAGTTAAGTAACATTAAACAAAAAGGAAGCCTTAGATAAGTGATTTTGTCTCAAGTTCATTTAAGTGAGAATACTGTAATGATATGCACCTAATTTATTTTATATGGTGTATATACTACACATTTAACATTTAATATCCATAATAATTCATTTTAATGGTATTTAAAATATACATTTTAAATATTTTCTTTAATAATATTTGAATTAAGAGTTACTAAGTGGTGAAGAATTTATTAGCTAAATTTATTTTCACTAGGTTATATTAATCATTAATTATGTATTATATTATAATAATTTATCTATAATTAATTTTTATAATATCTATTTATTTTTACACTATTTTTATCTCGATATATAATTGATAAACATAATCAATTATCTGATTAATTCTCAATTCAACATTATGATAATTGTAATGTTTTATTTCACAACCTCATTCTCATTAATATAATTTATTCTTGATTTTCAATAGAAAGAAATAATCATATAATTATATAAGAAACACATATAATTTTATCCTCCTCTATTTATTCAATTTATTTTCTTGTTATATTACCATTTTACACTCTTTGGTACTCAAAATTATTTAAAAAATATTTATAAGAAAATATGACTTAATTTCTCACTTCATCTAGAAATATATTTTCATAAAATTACTTGATTTATAAATGTGATTAAAATGTAATTTAACCTCTTAAAATGATTTATTAAAGGAATATTTAACCATATTTTAATTTTTAAATAATGGTTTAAAAGAAATATTATTTTCATTTTTCGAGCAAGACCCTTTTCTAACAACTATATAGTGAAAATGAAATATTCTATTTACTGTATATAGAACGTATAAAATTTCCCATATTAATTTATTTGAAGAATTTTTTGAATGTTTATAAGATTAATTTTAAAGAAAATGTGTTTTATAATATTATATAAATTTTATTATTTAAAAAGTGACATTCAATGAAAAGAAGTTTTAAAATGTTTTATGTTTCAAAAAGTAACTTTGAAAATGGAAATGATACTTTACACAACAATGTTTTTGGAGATATGTTTATGGTATATTAAATAATAAAAAAACCAAAATTTATTTTTCATATAATCCACTAGGGATATATTTATGTGAAATGATTGTCATTTATTCTCATTTTGGTTTATGATTATTTCAACCACGGATAATACTTCGATTTACTTTCTTTTTTTTGTAACGAACTCCCCATTTAAATATTTTGATTACAATGATCATTACAAATTAAATCTCACATAAATATTCACATTATCTATCATGATTATTCTTTTTTCTTAAACCATATCTCAGTTACATATATGGTTTTCTACTTTGAAGATAATTTTATTGATTGTAGAAATATTTATAAATATGTATCCAATAATAAGTATTGAAATTTAATGTTATGTAAAATTGATTCTTGAATTAAATTTATTATTTGTAATATTAGTAATGATTTGGAATATTGGTGATGGCCAGGGAATTATATTATATATCCCCTAAAAGCATCAGTTGGTCTCTTGAGGCAAATTAGTATACAAAGATTAAATGAGTTTTTACCTGTAGTTTAAACCATATTGTGAAAGGTGTTGACCGTAGAGGTATCACATGCTTACAACATGTTTAACAATAAAAAAGAATTTACTTTATTGAAAAGTCGGTTACTATTATTAATGAGATTATCACAATGAAATTATCTATTGATTCATTTTATTCTGAGTTTTTTGATAAAAAGGAATGTGTTCCCCATTATTTAAAATTCTAAATTTACTTTTTTGAAAACTCAGTTACTATTTACTTTAATATGTATTTGAGATCACCCTTTGTTTCCCTTCCCAAGAATCTAGGAAGTGTAATATGGATGATAAAAAAGTATAATCTAGAAGGAATAATGATATTCTCAAAAAAATATGTTTTAATTATTTTTCAAATATAATCAAATACTCGTGTACGTGTCTTATTTACCAAGACTAAAATAATATTCAATCATTATGGATGTGATTCCTTGTATTTTGATCCATTTTAATAATGTAGGCATCAAATTTAGGATAATGGGGTTAGCGTTCATATAGATGTCATCAGAGAAGGTTTAGTAGAAACCTTGGGAACTAGATTTTAGAAAACACAGACTAGGGCACAAAGCCAGATGATATAATTTAAGGACAAATATAATGGAACATCCAAAATTTTTGGTAAAGAAGATATTATGTGGGTTTTCATTGAAATATAGCCCTATAAATATAGTATAATTGGGAATGGTTTAGCCATAAAGGTAAATTGGCATAATTACTAAAAAAAGAGAGAATTAGGATGGACCTTATCCTCAAATAGTGCATGTCAATGGGCCCTACTACACACATTATTTGAAACTCTAGGGGGTTATTATTTTGATAAATATTGTTTTATTTACAAATAATTATGAAGGATTTTAATTTATGATGGAAATGGATAATCAAGGTTAATCCAAAGGTGTCTTACATTGAAAAACATTCTTCAATATTTATATACTATATAAATTATTATATGGGTTTTCTCCTATTATTATTGTTAATCATTCTATAATTTTTTGGCTTCAAACTAACCATATTGGTTTTTTAAAAATGTTTAGGGATAGAAAGAATGAATTTTAAGTCAGTTATGGATGTTATAATCTATTAAATGTAAATAGTTTTGGTTGAGGCATACATTTTTTTTGGATATTCAATTGTAAGATTAAGGCATGAATTTTACATTGATCGATGCTTGTCCAAATGATGAATTTTTATATTCCCTTATATTCATATATAATAAAATAATTCTTCAACATTAGGGAAAAGATGTTAAAAATGTTATCCTATTGAATTAATACTAGATAAATCAGATGGAATTTTAAATAATCATATATTTATGGTTTTTAGGAAAATAAATTTTCATTTATCATTCACTTGTTTATATATAAATGACTTAAATCACTCTCTATAATTATTTACCCTTTTCTTCTATATGTATATGTTCACTTTACACTAATTTTAACCAATATAAAATCCTATTAATGTACTAATACATATGAATATTTTTAATTCACTTTCCCTATTATTAATGGAATGATTTAAACACTTTTTATGATGTGGGTTTTCAAACAACTAATTTTAATATATCTAAACCTTGATTTATGTGATAAATTTTAAAATAAGAGAAAAAAATTATTTAAGGTTTGGAGAATATAACACCATAAAATTATAAATGAATAAAATTAATTAGATAGATTATGTAACAAGTAACAGGATGTTTATATTGAGTTATTTGAAACAATTAGTTTCTTTCATATCTTAGATTACATGTAAGAATGAGTTTTATCAAAAAAAAATATTAATATTATTATTTATTATGAAAGTTATTAACTAGTCGTATTAATGGAGAGAATGAATGTAATTAACAAACCAATGACATTATATAGCATACACACGTTTATTGGCCATATATTGATTAGAAATGGGATTAGAGTCATTTAAAAAAAGTGAATTATTTTCTAAAAAACTATATTTTTTCTTAAAGATGGTTTAGTCATGATTTATAAACATACTTCTTAAGTAATTTTTTAAAAAAATTAGAAATTTAATTTAAAAAAATAAAAGAGTTTTTTTAAATCAACATATCATAATTCTTTGAGGTTGAATTTTTGGGGTTTTCTGAAAGAATTAATTAGATGATGTTTACTAAAAAATAATGAATTTTATTTAGAAAATAACTTTTTTTTAAATAATTTATATTGATAAATTATATTTTGATTTGTGTTTAATGTGCGAATAGTTAAATTTTATATTAATTAGTAAAATATAGTTCATTTTAATACTTTTAATATTAAATTATTATTTTAAATGATTGTAAACGTTTAAACATTTTTTCATTAAAAATCCATTTTATCATCACGTCTACATGATTGATTTAAAAAAATGGCCAATTTTTCCATTTAATTTAGAAAAATGGATTATATGTTTGGAATCATCATAATTTATAATTTCTAATTATATTAAATTATATTTTGACCAAAATTATTAGTGAAAAGAGTAAATTATCTATTATAATTAAGGTAAATCCTTATTTCATGAGTGTATACTAAGATAATAATGGTCAAAAATGACATAAAAACTTATCCAAAACTAATTTTCTAGACATATATCTATATATAAACTTATAGGTCCTATAATGTACAATTTTGGAGTGTTGTTACCAGATAAATGTGTTGGTATGATGAAATCTTTTCAAAAAATTACAATTGTGCCTCTCACCCTCCATTTAAAAGGGCAACCCTATTCACATTTTATTACACCTTAGAAACTACTTTATTTCAGAAAATACCTGAATAAATCACCCCTAAACATCCTTAATCTAATACTTGGAGCCTATTTTTGTAATAATGGAAAATTCGGGAGGATTGTGTTTCGAACCTAAGGAGGTTACCCGAAGATGAAGTAACTTTTTCAAAAAGAGAATTTTTATTTTATTTCTTCCAAAACCTCCTTCAATTATTATTATAATATTCTTATATAAAAAATTACTATATTACATACAAAATGATGTTTTTATAAAAATTTATTTACTATAAACCATCTCCATATACATGAAATGGGTATGAAAGCATAGTTTGTTTCTATGGGAGAGTACATCTAGACAAACTGATGTCAATCCTTTTTCCATTACCACCTCTCCGGGTTGGGTATGATAATGGATATAAACTATATATATGATATTTAGAACATAATTATAAACTGGTTTTCATAATATTACATATAAATTTTCATATTGAATTCAATAGCAGATAAGATAACATCGGTAGGGTGTACATCATACTATTGCCTTGCAAAGCGATGCCATTTTTCCTTCACTAATGCATTAAAGGGAATATAAAAATGGTAATGTTTGTAAATATATATTATATAAATGAAATAATTATTATATTCATGAAATATTTATCAGTATAAAAATACAATATAGATTATTTTCATTCATACCTTACCCCTGAATGGGAGATGATAATGTCATTCGTGTACGTGTAGATTACCACCTTCATGAAATATTATGACTCTCTTTTCATCACCACACCACAAGGAATATATAACTAATTATATTTAAATAAATAATATTGTATTTATAATATTATAATCATTAATGGAAGATAATATATTACTTCCATTCTATAATGATCATTGAAAAATGGAAATGTTACTCATTCGTACTTATGACATACCGTCTCCATGATTATAATGTACATCATTTTTCATTACCATATTTCATGATTGATTTTAAAATTAAAATAAATATTAAAATATGACAATTTTCTCAATTTTTTATTCATGAAATTATAAACTATGCAATATTCATAAGAACCAGAACATTCATAACAAAGCACGAATAATAAAAAAAGGCTTTTAACACGCACAAAAATGAATATAATGAAATATTATTAATGAAAAGGTGATAATATATTGCAAAAGAATAATATAACATATCATAAATTTTAGTAATTCTTTGTAATAAGTTAATTGAATTTTTAAAACCACTATACAAGACGTTAATTTACATCCAACCAAAATTAAGCATGAGGTAAGGGATTTCTTTTCAATTCCATTTCATTGATATTCAAGGTAATGTTACATAACTAATTTCTGTTATATGGTGTATATAATACACCTTTGAAATTTAATATCCTGAATAATTCAATTTATTATTACTTTCAGTATTTATTATAATTATTTCATCTAATGGGATTTGAATTAAAAGTTACCATGTGATAAAGAATTTGATATCTCAATTTTTTTTCATTGGGTTATATTAATCCATGTTATATGTTATATTATACGATTATTTTTATAATTATTTAATATTATTTTATATTTTATTTGAACTTATTTTATATATAATTGTTCTATATAAATATAATAATTTATTTGATTAATTTTCACTTTAATTTTATGATCATTGTAATGATTTATTTCACATTCACATTCTCACAGAGATTGATTATTATTAAATTTTATTTAAAAGAAATTAAGCTATAATTTTATAATAAACCCATATAATTTTATCCCCATTTTTAATTCATTATATTCTCATGTAATATTTTTTTTTTCTACTTTATGGTTTTTATTTTTGAGAAATCGGTTTTAAGGAAATACAAGTCCATTTCTTTATTCGGTCAAAAATCTTATTTAATCAAAAACCATAATTTATAAAAGTGTTTTCAAAAATGATTTCAAAAATCGTAAAGTGAACTATTAAATAAATTTTGACCCATTTTTAAATTTTTAAAAAAATTTTCTGAAGGAATATTCTTGACAGTTTTTGTACAAGACACATTTCTAACATTTTTACAATGCCAAAAAATGTATTTTTATCTTGTATAGAATGTATAGAATTAACCAACATCATTTATTTGTTTTTGCTTTTAAATTTTTCATTGTTATTTTTGGAGACAATACTATACCTAATATTTTATAAATTATTAGTTTTATAAGTGATTTTTAGTAAAAAAAATTCTCAAAATGTTTTATGTTTTAAAATTTTTTTGTAAAAAAGGATATTTTCCCCAAGAATGTTTTTAAGGATATTTTTATGTTATTTCTATTTATCAATGAAAAAAATTTATTTTATATATACAAAATTATGGATATATTGAATTTGTTAAATCTATATTATTCTCATTGATGTTTTATGATTATTTTGACAAAGTATAGTATTGACATTATTTTTCCTGTTTTAATTTTTTATTCCATAACATCACCTTAAAATATTCATTTTCCTATGATAAATATACATTAAATTTACAATAAATATCTATATTATTTATCATGTATGTTATTCTTAGTTAAATCATATATCATTTATACAATTGATGTTTTTATTTGAATACTATTTGATTGAATATATAAATATTGATAAATACATATTCTTTTCTAAATATAGATATTTGACAATAAATAATACTGATTCATGAATTAAATATATTATTTAATATTTTATTAATGTATTTCACAATTAGTGATGGGTGGGTCATGATATTATATAGACCATCGATTCATTAGTATATCTCTAAACAAATTAGTAAGATATTATTTAACATGGTTTTACCTATAGTTTAAAAAATCCTATGAATGTTCTTGATGGTAGAGGTATATTGTGCTTGATACATGAAGTCCAAAAATTATTAATTATATTTTTTAAAAGTTTAGTTATTATTATACTAGATATTTTCATAATGAAATTTTCTAGGGAGTTATTTTATTATTAGTTTGTTTATTAAATGTAATAGATATTCATTTATTTACCATGACATACTAATAATTACTAATCTTATTATCCAAAATAATTTCTCTATGATATTTAATCAAGATTCATTTCATTTTCATATTATTAATTAAATATCTTCTAAATTTTCATGTTTACATTTCTATGTTTATTATTTAATTCTCAATATATTTTTTTTTGTACTTAACCCTTATAGATTATTTGAGCTCCCCCTTATTCTGCTTCCTTTCCCAAGAATCTATGAAGTGAACTATAAATTATATAAAATGATATTCCAAATATAATATTGACATTCTTGAAAACAATTCTATTGTAGTTTTTTTTCAAATGCAATGCATGAATCATTCATGTATCTAGTTTACCAAGAATAATAAACTATTTGGTCCATTAACATATATTTAATTATATCTTATAACTATGTAACAAAGTAGAGATGAGCTCCATGATACTGGGATAAATTTATTATATTTATTTTTTTATCGAAATCTAATTTAATAATTTCAAAGAGTATTTCATTTTTAAGATGATTTTTTCTGCAATTATCTAACAATAATTCTCTTATGGTGTCCATCCCTAATGTTAACACCATTTGGTATTTTTATTGTATGAATCTTAATAGAACCAAAATAATCGTGGATACTACAAAGAATGTAGATTCTATACCCTGTGAAATATAATTAGATAAGATATAGTCTGAAAAATATTATGATTATCTCAAACCATCTATCATGAATTATGATCAATAGAGTGAAGAAAATTGAGTTTCTAAACACAACATGTAAATGAAGGGTAGATCATCATTGAAGTTTGGGTGATGAATATGAAGAATGAATATTCAATTTCCTAAATTTCAAAATTATTTAAAGGGGAACCCATAGGAATGTATTGACGTAATTTGAATATGTATTATTAGTAGTAAATATTAAAGTAGAGAAACTAGTTCCTAAAATAAAATGAAGAGATTAATGGACATTGTGAAATGAATAAGATTTCATCCAATGGTACCAATAACAGAAATATGTATTAAATTTTCAAAACCTATGCATTACCTATGTTGACTCACTAATCCAAGGGATAATGAGGATGATAAGAAAGAAAAATTTTAATGAAAAAGGAATAAAATAAATCATATGAAGCCATAAATGTTGAAGAAATTTCTAAAGATGATTTGGAGTGAGGAAAATAGATCATCCACTTATGAACTAAGAGTTTCAAATTTATCTTCTTGTTTGACTAATCCCGCTGTAGAGTGTACATTTTTTATGAGAATAAAAAATCACACATATGTCAAAATATTAATTTTTTAATAAATTCATCAAATACTATGATTATGGAAACACAAATGTATGATTAGGTGAATGTGTCTACTGAAATTCTAATTATCCATCCTTTAGATGATTTTTAAGTTGTTTAGAAAATGCGTCACCTATCTCCAAATACACTCTATAGTAATAAAATAGAGAGATCACATTTTATATCTCTAATAAAATTATAAAATATTATCTTAAAAAGGATGATGATGAAATCTATAGGAAAATTTATTTTATCATAGTGGTATTAATCGAAATGGTGATGAGTATTTAGCATACATGTTTAGGAAGAATCCTATATTGTGATATTTCAATCAGGAATATATAAATGAGTTTCCTATTGTTACCTATGTTATTAATGTTGATTCATCTTTACGAATAAGATCTTGAGTCTTGTTTATCTTAAGGCCATCCAAACCTATTTCATTAGTGAGTAGTAATTTAAATTATGTGGACTGTATGTAATTAATGGGATGATAATATAACTACAAGATATTTTAAATCATATATTTTTTTAAGACATAATGTTTTCAATGGCTTACTTGACATGAAACACAAAACCAAAATGAACCATGAAGCCATATATGACTCTTTAAATTTATTCATAGATATTTTGAGGTAAAAATAGTGCAAATATAATAATGAGATATATATAGAATTTTTTTTGGAAATTATTAGAACCAAAACATTGATAGAAATAACATTATAATAGATAAATTACTAACTATACTAATTTAGGGATTAAAATGAAATATTTCAAAAAAAATACCCATTTAATTTTTTCTTCATAGAAACTATATATATTTTGTATAAAATACATTTATTATATTAATAATATGATAACACTGATTATTAAATAATAGAAAATACAAGTAAGAATAGTTAATATTTAGAGGAAGTTATTTTCCTCAAAAAATAATTTACTTAACAATTACATTTAAATAAAATTTAAATTATAAAATTATAGAATTTAAATTAGAAATACCTAAATTATATATGGGATTTATAATTACAATGTTATCTTTGTGTAAAATTTATTTATTTTACAAAATAACTATTTTCTAGGTGAATAGTTAAAATAACGTTCTTAACAAAACATTTACTTAATAATTATATAAGAAGTATATAGATATTTATAAACCTATTAATTGATAAAATATGTGTTTAATAGGTAAAAATATATTTTTTAACATTCTATGTTTAATTTTTTAACACAGTAACAAAAATTTTAATGACATCAGTAGTATTTTCAAACAAAAACAATATTTGGTCTTTTATTTCAATTAAACATTTTTTTTAAAAATTTGGATTTGTTCTGATTTTAAGGACTCAAAAAATTTTCTATGATAAAAAAATTTATATAATTTAAATAAAATACATGGTTAATTTTATCACACATAAAAATATTAATCTCAATATGATATATTTTTTTCTAAAGAATTCATTTTAAGTGTTTCATGTGGTAGTATTAAAATTAAATTTTCAATAAAATATTAATTTTTTTTATTAAATTTATTTAATATTTTGAATAATTAAGTCTATATTGTTTAAAAATAATTTTTTTCGAAAATTATTATAAATTACTAAAGTAGAAATTATTTACGACGGTTAAAAAATTTTGAATGTAAAAATTCTAAGAGTAATGGATAAATGACATGAATAAAACTATTGTAAAAAAGAATTTTTTGGGTATTATAGATGTTTTCTCACTGCGAATAAATTATTTTCTACATTTGGGTCATCTTATACTATGAAACATTTGCATTATTTTTATGATGAAATATGTATGAAAATCCAATTCCAATCACTTATAAACTTGTCTAGTCTCTGTCCCTTCCAAACCATCCTAAATATTCTGTTTAATCTTTTAATACTTCACCTTTTCTTTATCCTATAATTATATTCCATTTAAATTAGTCTTTGGTCAAAATATTTTTGATTTTGTCCTTCATTTTAAAGGGTTCTTTCAAGGGAATGTCCAAGTCCTCAACATGGGTAATTTTTTTCCCTATCTTTTTAAAATTACTTTCATTGAAAAAAATAATTTTCAAATTACAATATAAGGAAATATTTACTTTTTTATATCATTAATGATATAAATTTAATGGAATAACTATTTATTACCTTTCTCATTTTATATAATTAAAAATGAAACTAGAATTTATGAATTGTGGGGACCTTCAATTAAATGAATTTACGAAATTAGATTTTAACTACTACGTCTATTCAGTAATGAAAATTTTTAATTTCAGTAATACATGTGAAATATATAATATAATTATTATTTCTAGGAGAAAAAAATTAGTACACCTTGTTTTTATCTCGTTCATTGTGAAATGAAAATTTTAATGGTGCATTGTGTGTATGACCACCTCTATGAGGTAACATTTTTCATTATTTATCTAGTTTCACTTTTATATATTAAAATCACATGAAATATGATTTAAAAACATAAAATCATCTAAAAATTTTATTTATAATAATTTTATAATGATATTATTTTCAAAATAATAAACTTTCATAATCATAATCATTAATTACTCACTATTTTCTATGATTTGGGTCGGTGAAACCATTTACATGAACAATGATATAAAATAATATAATAAATAACAATTAAAAATTAGTTGTTGATGATAGATGATATAAATAAGAAAATAAATATTCATTTTTTGGTTTTAAAATGGAATCATTAATATTAATCATATTAATTAAGATATCATCATTCATATTTTTAAAAATTAAAGAAACATGATTTCCCAAATAAATCTAGAAGATTATTTACAAAAAACATCCATAGAATGAAAATATGAAATTATAAATAATTATAAATAAAAATTTTCAATACCTTGTATGATCTTGGAATGATTATATTTTAGAAAAAACTAAATATCAACATCACTAATATGAAATTAGTTCAAAACAATCAAGTTTAGTCACATTAATAATAAAAATAGATAATAAATATCTAATACAAATGCAGGGAATAATTATAAAATAAGTTTTTCAGTTTTTGTTGATATTAAAAATTCTATTACATAAAATATTATGATACATGAATTTGTTATATTAGAGAGTGAACTACTTTAGTGTATATCGAGAATAAATGTAAGGGGTTCTTTAACTCAATCATATTTTCTCAAGAAATACTTATTAATGTTTACTATGGTATATTTAATACGGTTTGTTTTCAAACTAATGAATATAGTTTACCATATTCATTAAATTAATGGGATTTTAGGATCTATATTATATTCTCCCTTTAAATGTCTTTTGATATAAAAGATACCGATGTTTTAGAGGGTTTTATTAAGTTAAAACTATTCATTTAATTAAAATTATTCTTCTGGAATTTATCTCATTCCATATATGTTTCTTCCACAATAATATTTGAGTTTATAGTACTTTATCCTCTACTCTAGTTTAAAATTTCCTTTTATATTAAATATTTTTCCATCACAATATTTATTTTATAATAATATTTTATCAATTTTGATAATAATTCTCACCCTCCTTAATGAAGGTTTCCCTCCTTGTACATATTCCCATTTATGGTTAAGGTTCTCTTTCATAATTAAAAGTTTAATTTTATGTTATCTCATGTCACCTTAATATTTCATATCTAAACCTTTCAAAACAATTTTTTATTATAATTTTTTTAATGATAAATGTTTTCAAAAATGGTATATAAAAATAATTAAGAAATGGTACATTATTTAATAATAATTCTTTTTATTTTCTAAATAGTATTTATTTTGATGACACATATATTTTTTTAATGTCCATTTATTGATGTTTATTTTAAAAAGTTAAATTTATTCAAGGTATTTATCCTCACCTTTTTGAAACTCTTGTGTATTTTTCATGGATTTTTATTGAAGATTATTTTTTAATTTTAAATGCTTCCAAAATGATTTTCCTTAACTATTTGAAACATTTATGTGTTTCTCAAGGAATAATTTAGTTATTTCATTCCGAAAATTTATTTACTAAAATTCCTTGTTTTTAATTTCTATAATGTTATATTTTTGAAAATGATTATCCAATGTGACATGTATCCTCATCACTTACACAAAAGCTAAAAGTTTTATCTAAAAACTACTTACTAATTTCCATATCCTTGAAAACTTTATATTTAATATAATTGTTTCTTTAGATTTTATTTTTGATTAACCATCCTATAAATGTTCTTATGAAATATAAATTTCTATCATAATGGATCTTCATCACTTCCTTTGAAATTCTTAGTAAATTCATTCTTATAAACATAATTTATATTTCAATAGTTTTCCAATTAATACACTATATTTATTTCCAGTAATTGAAGGGTTTCTCCAAAAATGTATGCACTAATTTATATGGTAAATAATTAACATAAACAGATAATCTATTTCTATATGGTATAAATAAAAAATACTCTTTTATCTTTATTGATAGGTATTTACCTAAGATGATACTAAATATCCTTATATACTGATTTATATTCCATGAATATGTCATGTAATAAATATTGATATAATTATGAATGTTTTCCACAAATGATTCCATTTTAAAAGGCTATGTGTAACATACACTCATAACCCATTTTCATAGGAAGAGGTGGGGGTTCTTAGGACATTGGTTAAATTTCCAAGAGAACAAAGGATAGAAATAAATTCCAAGGCCGTTAATAACATCAGGGGGATGCTTTTTAAATTTAAAAATAAACATTCAAAACATAATAAAATAACCAAAAAAACATATATATGTTGAGGGAATAAAAAAATATAACCAAAAACAAAACAATTCCAACAACCATATCAAAGTAGTAGGAGATAAAATGTCCCATAACAGATGGAATAAAAAAATGGGAACCAACAAAAAAAATACATCAAAATAGAAACTCATTACCTGATTTAAGATCCAAATAAAAATAGAAAACCCACGATATCAAGAATTCTCTCTAATGAACTGATATACCATGCCTTTAGTTGTGTCTCAGTAGATGACATCTACAAACACACAACAACTCCCAATCAGGGGGTGAGTCTAAACTCAGTTGGACTTCCCCAATGAAAACCAAACTAAAGCCTCTTGGAAAAATCTTATTACCACACATATAAAAAATTCAATGTTCATTAAAATATATTATATCAAAATAGAAAAGAAAATATATCAATAAAATTTAGAAAATCCAGTCAAATATTTATTATATGATTTTCAAAGGCCCATTCTATGATTTGAAACACCCACAAATGCATTCTTGAATGATAGTTATATACTCATGAGTAGTCTCTCATTAGTATTCTAGGTCATCACAGTGAAACCATAACTCATTTGTAATAGAATACCCCCCTTCCAAAGTGCCACATATAATAAAAATAAAACCAAACCAACCATGCATTCCGAAATCCATGCCAATCCATTTAAAATAAAACAATTATTTATAAAAAAAATAAACAACCATTATCTATGTATCGAATCAAAACCATAATGTTTGTATCTCTATTTTATAATTTTCAAGAAATAATATTCTCCAAAAAAACCATCCCTAAATATGATTCTAACAACAATCAAAAAGTAATTTTAAAACAATTCCATGAAAAACATTTATATCAACTATTTCATCATGTCATAATCAATATGATCCAAGAGGGAATCTACATACCACCCAAATATTGGAAAAAATAAATAACAAAAATATGATTCCCTATATAATGTTTTGAATCTCTATTACTTCATTATATAAAAGAATAAAACACGATAATTCCCATCAAGGAAGATGGATCTATACATATTAGGTTAGATATAATTTTTGGGGAAATAAAAGGGGAAGAGTTATAAGAATAACGACCAGGAACTGAGACTTAATGTTGAATCTGGATCTCCAAAAGGCTATGAATCACTTAAAGCATTCCCCAAGATTGAATGGAATCATACCATTGTACTCAAGAGAAAAAAGTGTTTTTTTTATTATTAAATATTAGGAACTAAGAAAGAGTCCTATGAATTAATCCGAGTTAGTTCCACAAATTTTGGATCTACAAATGTATGTCTCCTAGATAGTCCACATTGTTTGTAAGACCTTGAGTAGACCATGTGAAGCTACTTCTTAAGGATCATTCCTCACATGTTTGTCTCACATTGGTAAAATCCTCAACCAACCATAATTTTTTCCTATATCCAAACATATATGGTTTCCCTATACATTTCCATGATTTCGGATAACCATTCACCAACTGCATGGAGGCACTATCCCACCTTCCACAAGCCACATGGTTTCCTAGATGAGTTGAATTGTTTTTACTAACAATGATCAAACTATGAAGCTATAAAAAATCTATAAAATCAAACAAAAACTCATTTGAACCCCCCGAATCATAAAATAATTTTTATATATATTTACAATACATATATAAATGATCATGTATCAAAAACTAATGGTGATACATTCTCATCATTATTGGTGTCTCAATCCCGGAAAAGTATAAAATCACAATTTTCCCAGAATATTTCAGATAAATATATCAAAATTTCCTTTTCATGACCCTATGTTTCTTCTACAATCCTACCATGTATCGATAAATCCAAAAATAAAAAATGGTATTTCCACACAATACATCCTATTTCGTATCCACAATTAATATAAGAAAATAAATCAATGTAGAATATAACTCTAGGCCAGTGTGATCCAATAGAAACACTTGGTTAGAATTATGTGATTAATTTTTCCAATGAGATATATTAAACACAACATACATTAAATTGGTCCTTTTTAGAAATTATGACTGATATAACGTATCAATAACCCATTCAAGTACTCAAATTTTTTTTTATTAAGGTGATAAATTTCCCTACATACCAAAATTATTGTGCACAATACGTGGAGATATTTTTAATATCACATGATCGCTCACCAAAATGAAAAAAAATCAAAGATAATCTACATATGATTATAAACATCTCCAATCCATATCCATTTTCTTTTAGATAAAGTGATTATTATCTACTTTCTCTTATAGAATGCTCGTCCTAGTTAGTTACAAATCACTTGTGTCTACACAAAAAGTTGAAGAATGAGAAGGGGAATCATAAAATGCATCCGGGGGAATCATATATATCATGTTCTGATAAGTTTTATTATATAATTTATCCACTATATGTATATGGTCCTCCCATGAGAATCCAAAATCCATAACATGTGAACTATGAATTTCCTTAAATATTTAGATTTTTTATTCAAACTGTCCATCCATTTGGGGATCATTTACCCAACTCATTGTAAATCGCGTTCAAAGGAATTTAAAAAAAATATTTCCAACAATTAGATGTAAACATGGGGACTCTGTTTGACAAAATTGAGAATGGAATTTCAAGAATATTTACAATTTATCAAATCTAAATTTTTATAGGTTTTCCATTAAATTAGTTTCACATGTTAGGATGATGTGAGCCAACTTTTTGAGCCAATACATTATCACCCAATTGGAATTTTGTTTCCCAACCATTATTGGTATAAATATTATAAAATCAATGGTTATATACTCTTATTTTGAAAATTGAATTAGTTAATAATGAAACATTTATGATGGTTGTTTTTTATCATCGTTGTCTTGCAGATAGATGAGGAATCCCAAGACATGTTCCACAATAGATCATTTCATGCCCACCCACAAAAAATTATTTTCATTTATCTATATATTTTCCGAATCCTAGAGTGAAAACCCAATTAAGAATGGTGTTTAGAACTAAGACGTCATTCCTGATATGCCAGAGGTACAACCTTGTGATCTGTAAACCTCAACACTAAATTCTTATCTCGTTTCAATAACTCAATGGTATCCATGCCATTGAGTTTTTACCTCAATGTAACAAAATTTGGATCATATTTCTATGAAACTATAATGTGCTCATCAAAATTAGGAAAAATGAATCTAGAAAGAAAATTCTTGCACTATCTAGGTCTGAGAAATATTGAGGCATATCCACAATAAAATATATTTCTTTACAATGATATGATGCCTATTTAGAAAACTCATCATATTACTTTCTTCTCAATACATTTTCTAGAGATCTCCCTTTACTCAGTCTACACATCACGTTGATATTAAACGACAATAGATAATCCATAGACATTAAATGGCATAAATTCAAATCCCTTTGTGAGATGATGTTTTTAAAACACTTATGATTCATAATAATTATTAATATCTCACCAAAGAGGTAATGATTCATGTTATTTAATATATGGACCACAAAAAATATATCCATGTTGTGTGTTGGGTGTTTCTCCTCGTGAAATAGTAACTTCTGTAAGCCGTAAAAAATTACATGATCTCCCATCATGAGAACACATCCCAACCCCCAATGCAAATGCATCTCAATATATTCAATAATTCTATAAAAACTTTGGATATGTGAATATATATTCTTAGATAAGTCTATCCTTATGTTCTTTAAAATATTTGTGATATCTATAAATCAATGGGAAATGATCTCCTTTCATTCTAAAAAATATCATCCGTGATGAAAAATGTGAAAAATAATAAAAAACGACATTGTTATTCCTCCAAGGTGATAAAAATAAAAATTCAAAAATATTATTTGGTGGTTTCCTAGTGATAAAAGATTCCATCTTTTAATGAACTATAGAAATGCCTTTTTTAGAAATTAGATGGGAAAGGAAACATATCTCTATTATCTAGAAATTTCAAATTGATAATTTTGAAAACAAATGATACTCTCTCAAGAAATCCAATAGTATATCTGATGGCTTATCATAATCTACTTTTAACATAGAAGAGACACATATTTTATCAAAAAAGAGAACCAAAATAACAGAATAAACAAATGCTAGAATGATTTAATTAATCAATGCCATAAAGGTAGATACTTTACTCATTATGACAAAAGGAATAACCACATAACCATAATGGACACATCTCCTTTTGAATTATATTTTCAAAATATCCTTTTCCACACTAGAATATGGTGATATCTTGAATTAAAGTAATTTTATAGAACAAATGAGCTCCATTCAATTGATCAAAATCATCATAACTTCATGGAAAAGAATAACTATTCATTCTCATAACTGTCTAAAGCTAATTATAATGTACACAATGTCTAGAAGTTCAATCCGACTTCTTCTGAAATAGAACTAGATGTTTCCATGAAGATACACTCAATTTAACGAACCCATTAATTTACAACTCTCCCAACTTAACATACCATTCTGTTATTTTTTTATTATATCCAAAAAAATAGAAATGGAATTTTACTTGTTCCCTATAGGAGATCGATCTTAATCTATATTTCACTATACGGTGGAAACCATGAGAAATTGTTCAGGAAAATTCAAGGAAACCGAAAAAATATTAAGAAAAAAATCATTCCAAATATAATCCATAGATGTTATGGTATGAACTACCAACTAAAAATATATGGTTCTAACCACCGGTGGTAAAATGTTTCTTTAATTTTCTTGAAAACCTAATATTATCTAAACATATACTCAACAAAATCCAATGATTTGAAAATAACCTTTTGGAAAAACATATTCATTCTGATCTTCAAATAATTTCAACCAATCCATACCCAAAATAATGTCATAGACATCAATCTAAAGCATAGAAAATCCAAAATCAATTCATCCCCATTGATATTTATAGAACAATATTTACACATAAAGGCCCAATTTTCTCCATGGATAAGAAAAAAAAATTTAGTTTCAAAAGATTACAAATCATAACAACATGTAAACCCACATAATCAACCTCATGAAATGCAATAAATTAGTGGTACACAACTATATCAAACAAATATTTTATAAGTGTAGAATTCAAAAGAATCGTATCATGTACCATAACATATATAAATTTATCATCCATGATTATATTATTAGTTCTACAAATTTTTTTACCAACATCACTATTATCTTTGTTACCCTATCGATATTTCACTGGTTGAAGAGTCACTGTGTTCCTATAATCGCCTGGGCTCACTCAATTTGATTCATGAGAATTATTCGTATGCACTAATCCCATCAATTAATATGATTAATAAGAACCATGAGACATGTATTTATAACCCAACCTTGGATAATTGTGAAAATAACACTAATGATGACCCATATTGTTTTAGTTGTGTCATGATCTAAGGGGTTCCATACAATCACTCTTCATATAGTCTAAATAATCACAATGAAAACATCACAACATACTTTTGGTTTGAGGATGAAGATTTACTAATTCCATTAAAAGGTGTCTCAACAGTATAGAAGTAGGTTTCCCCATTTTTCATATTCTAATTATTAGATTATCCACCTATTACTATATGAATTAAAAATCACTGAAGAACCATATTTATTATGATATACCATTCTTCTATATCCATTCTTTTTTCCATATCCATATAATGTGATATAAATATCACTATAATACTTGAGTGATTATCAAGCCTTATACCCGATTAAAAAATAAATTTCTTAATGGATACAATTTAAGAAAATTACAAAAAATGAACAAATTAAAAAAAATTTCCACATGTTCTAACATAATTGGATTATATTTATTTAAATATAATAAGTCTATTATTTAAGAAATACGAAATGTGAAAGGATATAATTTCTTATTAACAAATTATTAAAACCATACTAATGTTCGGACTTGGTCTAAATTTACCTAAACTACTAATTCCCACCATTGGCATGCCAAATTATCTATTACATATATTTACAACATTACATTCAAATATACTAGTGTTCTAAGGAAATTGATGATTTGATTTTAGATATTTAACAAGACATCTTCTTTTTTCACATTAAAATATCCTCAAAAGATCGGTGGATTTTAGTTTTGGAACTAAACCAAATGGTCCAACTTCCATAGTTTATCATTTCAATTACTATTTTTCCTAGACTCAAAAGCTGATAAATTCTATTGGACAAGTTGTTGTTTCACCTATGGTTTAGGTGCAACCACATTTTCCATAGAATCTTTCAGTTTCTTTCTACAATAAATACATAGTTTCCTTCAATATAACCAGAATAAAAATCCATTAACTATGACTCATTACCAACTGAAGGAACATAAATTTTAATTTAAAAAATTCAAACATTTTGCAACTTATCTTTTATTAATTCAATAAATGTAAACATTTTAACCATTTTTGAGAATTTTACATCGATGTTTTTAAAATCAATCATTTTTTTCCATTTTTTGAAAATAATTTTTTTCTATATGATAAAACATTATACTAAAAATTAATAATTCAATCCTCTTGGGATTTCATACTATTAATTCATTTCAGGAAACTCATATTATCTAAACCCATGATAATGAGTCGAAATATTTCCTTGACATGTATAAAAACACTAATGTTCCCAAACACCCTGGTAACATGAAATTATATAGAAATTGGTTAGATATGGCTTTTTTCAACAACATTTCATGTTTCAACAATAATACTCTTTACTGTAATCCCATGAGATAATATGACACCATTTCAATGTCAATGACTAAGAATGATGACAAAATTTGTACTATTCATCCCCTCGACCAATGGATTAGGAAGATAATGTGGTGTTATTGATCCTTAGAGTTCATCCTCAAGACACAAAATAATAGAAATAATTACCAAGAGCCTCAAGAATGTTTGGGTAATGATTTTAACATTAATAAAAAATCATCAAAACGATAAAAAGATGACCAAATAGATATTTATATGATTCGCGAGTAAAAAAATAAAACACAAAACCAAAATAATATATCAACCATATTAAGTACAAATAGATTAAATGTGTTCTAACCAAAAGAATAAAAAGACAAAAAAACTAAAAATACCAATGAAATCCAAAGTGAAACTCTCAACTAAATCTAAGCCTAATCTGAACAAGCCACACACATTGTATTGAGAAATAACCCTATAGAATTGAGATGAATAACCTTTACCAGTTTTACAATATATTAAATATATAAATTTATAGAACTGCCCATGTTGGGGTTTTGTATAACCTCATCATGATTTCCCCATAGATGTCCCAACTCATTCCTCCAGGAAATTATTTTTTAGAACATTTATATAGAATAATTTAATTCATTTTATAATACCTTATATGAAAATAGTAACAAGGTTTCAAAGGAAAAAATTTCAACAATTAGTTCAAATATTTCTAATCTCATTTTGGAAAATCTGCTTCATTATTTCAAACATCCACACATATATTCCTTGGTGATATATCAACACTTAAGAGAAGTCACTTCTAGATCTACCAATACATCGTACGGTTTGCAATACCAGGTTCTCTATTAGAACACACTCGTCCCACAAGGTCACATCCAATGGAAATGAAACCACACCAACCTTGTATGCCAAAATACAAGCCAAAAAATGTAACATAAAAAAATTATTTTATTAAAAAATTTAAAAAACTATTTTCTATGTATACAATTTTAACCATAATTTCAATATAAAAATTTTATAATTATAATCAAATTTTATTTTCCAAAAACATTCCATTCCCACAATTTCTCACTAATGAGTTTTCTAACAAGAATCATGCAAAAACATCACAATAATTAGATGAAAAAAATTTATTTCAAAAAATTGATCAAATTATAATAAATAGATATTAAGAGAGAAGACACCAACCACCCATATTATTAGTAAAACTAAACATCAAACTATAATTATCCTGTTTTAGGTTGGGATATCCTTTAATTCAATAGATGTAACAAAAAAACATCACAATTACCATCATAGAACATAGATCTATCCATAAAATATTATATCTAAGGTTTTAGTATAGAGAATGAGGATAGACCTAAAACTATTCAATAATGGAGACATATTGGCCAATAAGGAAATCCAACAAGCTTTTAATCGCTTAATTATTTCTCCCAGATCAAAGCAAATAATATCTCATGCATTAGGTGGAAAATAAATTTTTTTATTTTGAATGAATAGGTAATAAAAATGGGTCTTGGGACTTAATCCAATTATGATTGAAAAATTTCAGATCTACAACTGTACAACACATGATTAACATGCATGTTTTGGAAATCCATGGGCCAAACATGTAGTGATACAAATTAAGGTTCATCCCTTGCATAGTAGGATTATATAGTTAGATAAACTATGTGCCAAATAATATTTTCCTCTCTATCTAGACACTCATGGAATCCACTATACATCAATATGGTATTTCCAAACCATGCACCAACTATGTAGTGTTATTTTACCTCAAACCACAAGTTTCATGATTTCCTAGATGGGGTGCTTGGATTTTACTAATGATGCTCCAATAGTGAACCATATAAAATTTTCCAAATCATAAAAATACTAATTCTATCCTTATAAAACAAGAAATGATCATTATTTATACTTAAAAAACATTAATTAAGGGTCATGTACCAAATTATAGGGGTTCTACAATAGGAAACCAATTTTATTTCCACGGGTTCTTTAAATTTTGATGAATGATTGATTTTAAGTTGTATATGTAAGTTTGAATGAATGAAGTATGGAGTCCTATATCTCCCTCAACTGAATTGGATAAATTGATCAATATTTGTATATGCAGAAATATTTTAGTTTCTGATAAGCATTCATGTAGGTATAGTACTCACTAAAGTGACATATAAACAGGTACAATTGAGTTGTATCACAAGCAAGGGTGCAAGTGTGTGACTTATAAAGTTGACTTTTCCCTATACCAATGGTTATTCCACAATAATATTTGTATTCCTTGTTTTCATGATATAAGTCATTTAAATGATTTATTATTATGTTAATCCATGTATCATTCCATGATTAATGATCATTTGTTTGGGTATAACAATCTTATTAATCAAGATTATACACTTATGGCCATCTTATGGTTACTTATCATCATTAATTATCATCAATTAGGTTTAACCTTTGATGGGATTAGATCCCACCACTTTATAATTTATTCACATCCAATGTAAGAATGATGAGTGTAACATATGAGAAGTATTAAATGATTCTAATGTGGATTAATTATAAATAAATACTTAGAAGAATTATAACAGAGATTTGTTTTGTAGGTAGTCTTCAAAAAAACTAAACCTTCCATTATTTCGATTGTGAGTTTTTTTGTGAGATATAATTTCTATATAATGAAGATTTTGTAAACAACATATTGATATCTTGGTTTTCTTCAATAAATAATAAATTCACCCACTCAGAATGGGATCTATTCATAATGAACTAGATCAAATTCCAATGATATTGTTTCTCTAGAATGCCAATTAAATATGTCATAATAAGGAATTGGGTAAAGTTGTATTCTGTGATTCAAGCTTTATATGTTGGGGGATGTGCATTGATGAGGCTATGTGATGGGATTTATAACTCTATAAAAATTGGCGGCCCCTATATTTGACCATCTTTGAACACTTGAGTTATGTATATAGTTTCATAGTTTCCTTTTACCATTTTTTCAAATAATATATCATGGAAAATGAATGTTCCATTACTCACAATAGATAATGGGGCTAAGAGTATCCACCTCATCAAATAATCCTTAGTGATTCCCCTTTGGATATCATAATCAGATGAGGCCACCTAGGTGTGGATAGATAAGTGAGGCCACCTAGGTAATTCCACTGAGGTGTGAACGCCTAATTAGGAAATCTAGTGGGAGGAAACTTGGGATAGAAAATTGGATTTATTCTATTTATACCTAATTTTGTTTTTTCCACTCACCTTTACAATGTGGGACTATATGTAATTTTCTTTATCATACAAATATATTATCAAATCCTTTTTAAATTTAATCATAAAAATAAACTTCAATTATTTTTTTAGATAATGATGATATAACATTGATGGTGTATAAAGTAGTTTATTTCAGGAATGGGTATGTTAGTCAAGAAGAACCTCCTTATTAAAACCTATAATAATGAATATAAAAAATAATCTAGAATACCTAATGTCATAATTCTTAATTATGTATGATCATGAATTAGGAACTAATCTCATAATGAATTTAATTAAATTATATCTCTCATGTCTAGGGATTGAGAAATAAATTAACCCAATTGCAATGAAAATGTCTTCAAAGGGGTCCTATATTCTAGAAATAATTAACAATTTATCCAATCTGATTGAATATGAATGGATTTCCCCTGATATAAATAAAAACATATCAACTTCTATGGTGCACTATTTTTACTCCATGATACAATATTATACTATATATCACACACAAGGATGAAACAAAATCATGTACATGAATCATGGAAGAGGCTATAAAGATGAATGGGTGTAAGAATAATGGTTTTAGCTATCATGGGTTGAATTTGACACCCATGATAATGATATGTCTCTTTTTGAAGACATATTCTCTTTCTCAAACATGTGTTTCCAAGAAAAATAATTTGAATGTAGACCAATTGAGTCATTAGAGACCTTAGATCAACAACATTCACCTCACCCATGGTGAAGTTGGTAGTAAATTATGAGATATTAGCAATATATCAAGGGATAAAATCCTCAGAGTCATGTTTGATGGGTATATTCCATCATATTTTATGCAACTAGAGCTTTTAAGTATTCCACACTTGGATTAGTAATTATGAAAAGATGATAAGGATGGCACATAGAAAGAAAATTTCCTCCATCTATCATTAATTTTGACACTTGGGATGAATATATTCCTATAATCTGATCGATATAGACTCACATAAAATCTTTCTACTATATTTACTTCCCTACAAAAGAGTTTACTCATGAAAACATAAGAGTCATAGCTTGAGAAGGGAGAATCCAAGAATTGAGGGTACAAAATAAACATGAAAATATCTAAAAAACTTGTATGAATGGGTATCTATCCATGTTGTTGAGAAGATACCTTCTCTTGGTATGTGACTCCCACAATAATATTAGGATGATAATATTTTTCAATTCTATAATGCTTTCAAAAGGGTAACCAATAATAATATCCTTGTGGATTATAGAGAACATACAATCATTCATGATAAATAAATATATATATATATATATATATATAAGGCCCACACTCATATCAATGGGACATTAAAAATATTATGGGGGTTTGATGGTGGCTCACTTCAATGCCTTTGACCTAATCATTGAGGTGAAAATTCTAAGATGTAGGTTTTGATCATTCATCAAATTCATTTCAATCATGAGGGTGTTGTAACTAAAATGTTAATCTTCCTTCAATATTTTAAATATACCCATAAAATTTTATCTATCATTTATGGTCCACCCCCCACAATGATGATTACTATTGATGGCGGTGGAATATTTGATCAATGTTCATACTTGGTGGATCTAAAAAAATACTTGTAGCCTTGGTTGATTGAGAGATCATCTATGAGGGTTATATTCCATATGAATTCGTACATTAAATTTGATTCATTATATAAAAAATAGTGGAAACTATAATGAATGTGAGGTAAATTAATAGTGTTATAGTTTCATGGAAGATCTTGGTGATGTGGTCCCAGAGGATTTACAATTTATTATCAACTTTTTTTTTCATTTGTTATGTTATTTTATAACTAAACCTTTTCCCAGATATTATTGTTTCTATAGGGAAGGTAATCTTATAGAGTCCCTATGCTCACATCAAAGTACATTTTCGAGGGAGACCAACTGGAAAATAGGATTCCCACTAAAATGCACATAGCCGATGAGGTGATCAGTTCATTAACCTGTTTCAGACCTTAAACAAATTTACCACCAATGGTTAATACAATACATGATGAGACTCTACCAAGAAGGTTTAGTTGGTGATGAAAATCAATGGCCCCAGGTATAGTACCAAGAGCTAGGATGAAGATATGGTTAGAGGATCCCAAGACTTTATAAGGATGAAAAGAAAATCCCGCCTTGTCACTTTATAAGATATATATTTACAGACCACCATGATTTGGAAATGTGGTATTTCCACCACCAGTATCCAAGACACATTCACCTTTGTCAAAAGTGGTGTCATAATTCCCCAAATTGGGAATATGAAGGATATACCAGAATATGAGTTCAATATTAGCTTCAAAGAGACAGGAAAACACATAAACCAATTTGATATAATAATACTTGCCTGTAAATTCATAGTTCACATCCCCCAAAGATTTCATGTGATGAAGGACAGGGGAATCAATGGGGGCAAAGGTAAATAATCTTAGGAAGATGAATTTCATGACCCCTCTTGCTAAACATACCACAATGAGGAGAGAGATATGATGAACCCCCAAAGTCCCACCTCTAGTAGCACCACGATTGACAATTAGAATTGATGGTTTAAAAATCACATAGTATGGGAGGAATTTCCCTCTATAAATGAAGAAATATGGTGATATAGTATAAAAGAACACCAAAATATCCATAATAAAAAAATATGTGTAAACCAAAGACTTTCCCAAAATTAATTAATAATGAAAATATTTTAAATATAACTGTATCCAATGTAAATACCGAAACATAGGTATATGAATATCACTTAACAGTAACTCCAACCAATCTAGTAATTTAAATTTAGGTATCCAAAGTCATCTAAAAAACATGAAAATATGTTTCTATACGTTGAGTAAGAATAACATGTATATTCAGAAGGGACCTAACTAAGGCCTCAAGTGAATAAGTGAAATGGTATTGATAATGCTCTTATGAACAATCAACATGACCAACAATAACATAAATAGGTTATCTAATCAATCTCATCCTCACTATAGATTTCCAACCAATTCACACATCCAATATAAAAACATAATATTGACATCATAACAAATCAGGGTTCCTCATGACCGCTTCCCTGTTGATTTTAAACTCCCATGCCCCAACGTGGAATCTTCTATGAACTCCACCTTTAAAAATAAATTACATCACATCATTTCACATCACATACCACCTATATACACATAGAACACACATCAAATCACATTAAATCACATCACATCTTTGCCATAGATATCTGATCCACAAATCACATGACATGAAATCACATCACACAATTGGATAAATGGTCCCCACATCACATCACAAACTGTAACATAGAATTTCGGTATCCTAAACGTGATGGACATAAACCTAATTCCATGTCCTAGCACACCTGACCCCCACCAAATATCATATCACACTGCATCACATATCACCTGTAAACAAATGAACCAACACATCACATCCCACATGGAGACACCTTATCTAACCCATACGAAGGAATGGTGCTGGTTGGATTCTAAAGCGGAGGGGACCGCGTGAGTCTAGCTTCACAGGGTAGCGTTACTTCCCGCTCCTTACAGTGCACAGAAAATGAAAGTCCGGTGCCATTGGGAGTTCATGATTCTCAGGACACCGACCCATACGAACCCACACTTTTATTTAATTCTTTAATTTCAAACACCAACCATCCTAACTAATTCTAAATTAGGAACAAAGGAGAGGGTTTATCATCCATCTGTATCCAAAATATCCATCTTGTTTAGGAAAACACCGAAAAATCACCACCTATGACTGTTGGTAATTTTATCCCAATCAGCTGGGGCGTATATAATTTATCATAAACATACATAGTATATAGATATCACACAATATCCAACCAATGAGTTCACATAAATAGAACTAGCTCACACGAAATCAGATCCATTTACAAAAAAATTAACAATCACAACTATTAACACTACTATACGCAACCCACCACACCACTACAAAAACATTCCACACAATAATTCTCACTTTCAATTACAAGACATTACACATTTTTTTGTTTTCAAATTCTTTTCAAATTAAAAATATCATTCATTTCTAAATTAAATTATTCATTTACCAAGGACATTTTCCCAATCCTTACCATTTATCTACTGTCCTATATTTTTTTTATCCCCACAGTTCATCATATGGTAAACCAAGAAGGAATGTCAACCACAACACATAACAACTGAACAAATTTACATATGCACCACAACAATAAAACACACCCATCATCATCATCATCACGTCATAACTCCTAATACATCTCACCAAAAATCCATCAAATAGCAATATCACAAGATATCAATACAATAACCACTACACTAAAAATACTATTCCCAAACCACTATTCCATATCGACTTCATGACATCCTCATCGTACCACATCATACAACTTCCCACATCATATCCATGCTAACAAACCACTAAATCACTGGCTATCTTAGTTCCATACCCATCTAGTCACGAACAACACCACTCAATAGCCCAAAACACATAGGGCATAAAAAGTAAGCCATAAATACAGAACTAAAACATAAATCAACTTCAATATTTATTCTGGGGCATTATAACATATCTTCTTTATTTAGAATGGGTATTATGATAGAATCATATTTTTTAGGGGAAACCAATTATTATCCAAATATATATTCATGATGCTTTTATATAGAGTGTCATCAAACAATTATATATAAAGGGTCATTAGAACATAAAAACTTCCGCACAATTAGTCCACAAATAGTCGTTGTTTTTAGAATTTTCATCCTGCATTCATAATAACATCAAAAACATATTTCAATATAGTAACGAATATTAAAACTTCTAATTACAATAAATTTGATAGAATACAATTAATTATCTCAGGACATAGATCCTTATAATCAATTTAAATACATAAAAAGTCATATAGATCTCAAAAATAGAATGTAAATAGATGATAATGAGGATCCCCTTCTTCAAGGAACTCTTTAATCTTGGTGAATACCACAAGATAAAGAAAAAACAATCTATATACCAATTCCACACAAGGAACTTATAGATAAACCTTCACCACATCAAAGTGTTTTAAAAAAATGCACAACATACAGAACATAAACCAAATCAACCAAACAATAGTGGATATACGAAGAAGAATAGAAGAAAACACATGGGTATGAGAGTAGAAATCACCGCAAATCACCAATAGGAATCCACCAAAATTGATGGCTAACAAAATTATATAAGAGGGGTTGAATATCTCCCCAGGGTGCCTCTTTTTCATCCACAGTGATAGAGAGAGAAATATGACATAATGAGAGAGAAAATACATAATGTAATGTAAAATAATTTTAAAACCCAACATTTTCACATCATCTGACACATTCACAAATGGATTCCCCATTTTTCCAACTTCTTAAAAAAATCCCAGAAACTTAAATTGAAAAATTACACATATTGAATTTAACTTTCACAACATGAAAAAATTTCATGTTGAAAAACTTTTACAAACATAACATTCAAATTAATTTTCTTCACATGCTACAAATCACTAATTCACATCGTGTATACAATTCCAAATGTGAATATCCTGCCAAAACTATACTACATATACAACCATCATGAAACCTTTTCTATCTTAATCCAAAAGACCTCTATTACTCAAAATTTTGAAACATAACAGGAAAGAAAGTCATATACAATTACAATAGGTACATGCCAAATAATTCTCACCCTCAGTAATCCCAAACCAACATTTGAATGAAGGTATCTGAACATCCACACCACAAGATACCCCATAATGATATCACTACCCTTTGATGATAACACCAACCAAACATGATGATTGAAAACACACATAAAGCACACAACATAGCCATATCCCCACCTCTCCTCAAGAACCAAACAACCTCATGCTATACTAGAAACAACCACCACATTTCCACACAACCATAACACAACCGAAACCCAACCCAAACCTCATCTTCCACTACAACCACGAAACAATTTGTTTGACAAATTTTTTTGGGTAAATCTGTCATCAAATTCAAGATCCTATCTTATCGAAGAATCATTGACTATCCAAAATGGCTATAATCGCATTGTAGTTAAAAAAATTGATCAATAACATACCCTACTAATTTTCATCAGTCGGAATTTTTTAAGACATAAATCATCAAGGAAAAACACACCTCTTAATATATCAATATCCCAACATCACATCATCAAAAAATACTGGTAAAATAAAATCAAAAAATATTTCTTGATACAAGGAATTAATCCACATATATCACTCCCATGTACACTCAAAAAATCCAACATGGCTTTGTAAAATGTGTACAAAAAGAATGGTCCATCTTTGTAGAACATTCCATTGAAGATCCCAGATCTCTACTAGCCACTTGATGAATGTCCTGTCTTCTTCGATATCTGAATATCCCCAGTAAAAAATGTGGGAGTCATCAGGATGATATCTATGAAGATGAGACACGTGGAAGAAATTTTGGATCGTCTCCAGCCTTGGAGGCTATGAAAATTGACATTCCTCTTTTCCAACTCAGCACAACACCACAAAGGGACTGACAAACCATGGAGAAAGATTAGTCCCACCTACCAAACCTCATATTTCCTTGATGAGAGAAGAC
This sequence comes from Viscum album, assembly GCA_963277665.1. NCBI lineage: Eukaryota > Viridiplantae > Streptophyta > Magnoliopsida > Santalales > Viscaceae > Viscum > Viscum album. The sequence continues at coordinate 1,650,392,149 of OY728136.1, forward strand.
TCTGAAGTACATACGGACTTCAACCACGAACTCCAAAGTCATCTGCCTACGATCAGAATAGGCCTTATGATGATATTTTTCCACCCTCAACTTCCCATGAACAAGATATATCTTCTCGGTTGTGCACTACACCACATCAAGACAAATAACTTCAAATTCCCCATCCTCTATCTAACATAATGAAGAATGACATAGTCACCAATAAACACCTAAAATGGAGCAATACTAATGGATGAATGATGTATTTTGTTTGTACAAAAACTCAAAAAATTAATTTTTCATAACCCATATCCACCAATGTTAAAAATGAATTCCATAAATATATCACATATCATATTGATGGTATGATTCGTATGTCCATCGACCTGAGGGAGGGAAGTAGTGATAAGAAAAAACCGGTATCCAAAATTAATGGTGAAATAAAATCTAGACTCACAAGGTAAAAGAAATATCCTGATCAGAGATAGTGGTCATTGGTACCCCATGAAGCCTAACCACATCATTCATATACCTCCTCACTAAAACATCCAAGACACTTTACTCACTGATCACCATGAAGTGAGATTATTTCATAAATCGTCCCACTATCATTGAAACATCATCACATTTCCCCTAATTCTAAGGTAACCCTCTGATAAAGTCCATAAATATGCCTTCCAATTTTCACTCAGGGATATCCAATGACATCAAGAAATATCTAAAAACATGATGCACCTCTTTCTCCGGTAGATATAGTAAACATTTTTTCCACAAACTCCACCACAGAATGTTACATTTCTAACATCCAATCCCATCACCACAATCCACCTAGATTTAATCTTAAAGGTGACATGTTAAACTCATAGATAACTCACTAACGTGTCTCATGAGTAATAAGAAACCCATCCTTGAAAACACATGGTTCTAATCATCCTCTGATCATCCCTTAGTAGAATCACAATGGATAACATAATCACACATCCCCTATGCTTATGAGTCTCCATAAGGTGTTTCCTCGACCTAATTCATCATATATGGCTCTTTGGTCACCAGATGAACACAACCTTGACTAATCATCTCCCATACATCTAGATGAATCACTCCAAGATCCTTTATTCATTTCCAAACATATGAAAACTCTTAAGATATTTCATATTAGTAATTATGAATCAATGCATAAAAAACTATATTATTATTACCTAGATGTATGATATCTAAAAATTATAATCCTAAAGAAACTGAATCCACCACCCCTGACAAAAATTTAGATCTTGATGGGAAAAGATATACCTTAATATATTGTCATCTATATTGACCATAAAATGCTCATCGATGAGGTATTTCCGCCAAAACATTAGTGAGAACATAGCTTCTACCAACTAATGATCTTGATTAGAATAGTTACACTCATGGGGATGTAACATAATAGACCCATAAGAGATAAAAAATTTAACTTATTAAACATGCATCTAAACTATTGATGGGATGAGTCACCTCAAATGTAAAACCCTAATATTTCATAGTACTTTATTTCTACAATGTAATTCAATAACATGCACTACAAGCAACACTGAGTTCAAGCGCACCACGACTTACCAAACTAGCCATTTAAAAGCAGTTATGAATAATACTAACTGAATTTTGAACGTTATATAATCATTATTATTTTAGAATACATATTATGAGTTTCATAGATATAATGTAAGAACAAATTCATTTTTTTCAGATAAAAGAAGTATTTTTAAAAAAATGCAATTTTAACGCCTTTTAATGGAGAACCTTTTTTAAATCCAATATTTGAAACTTTTATATATTAAATTTTACAAAATAAACGTAATTTTTAGAATCGGGACATAAGAGTTTAGTTTCAAAAAAAATTGGTGTTTTTCTGATAACTTTCATATTTGGGTAAATAGTGAAAAATACTCTATTTTAACTATAAAAAGCTTTTTTAATAAAAATAATTTATAGTGTTGAATTATAAATTTTAATGGGTTATAAGTATAATTATATTATATTTTTACCATTTAATCCAATTATTGTCATTTTACTTAATTTGACTTTGAAATTGGACATAAACAAGTGTCAATCTTTTGATAGTTATTATTTCCTAAAAATACACTTTTTGGTTTTAACAACGTGAATTAATTTTAAATTCATAAATGAAAATTCTATTTTTTTTAATTTGGTAAAATGGACTTTATTTTTGGATTCGGAATATCGAAATTAGCTTAGGGTTAATTTTTGGTATTTTTCTGAAAACTTTCAATTTTTGATGAATAGTAAAAAACACTAAGTTATAGTTTAAAACCGAATTTTTATTTAAATAATTATTTATTTTATTTAAATTTATTTTAGGTCCAAATAGACCCATAATAACTATATAAGTTCAATGTAATTCATTGGAGTCAATTTATAATAATTTTAGATATATAAAAATTTTATAGATCTTTTAACCGTCTTTTACCCACCTCCTAGGAGAATTTACAAATTCACATAAAACAAAATTTTACCGCTTCGGTGAGTGGAATTTAGAAAATCTGAGAGACACGGTTAATATCAAGGAGTAAAATGTGGTTCAATAAGATAATTTTTTTTGGGTGAATAGTAAATTTTTACTTTTATTTACCTCGGTTAAAAATAAATAGGGTAATTAAGGGTAAAATGATATCATTATTACCTGAACACATGTCCTAATTCTATTAGATAAGTATATTTCATCCAAAAATAACATTAGGAATAAAATATGAACCTCTATGGTCAACTTCGATTAGATTAGGACATTTATTATTATTTAATTCAAAGAAGAGTTAAAAGAGTTAAAATCAAAGTTTAATAACTAAAAATATTTTAATACATGGTTACAAATAAGATAAATTCAAATATAAATATTCATTAGAAAGATAAAAATATTTCCTACATAATGGTATATTATTTATATTTTTTAGAAATTAAATAATTTAATTTATTTATGAGACAATGATGATGCAGTAATTAACTAATTAATGAAATATTAAAATAATTGATATTATAAATTTCTAAATAAATTTATTTTGAGACTTTTTATGAATTACACTAATTTTATAGATTAATATGACCTATTTGGGTTGGTTAGATGAATTTTTTTTCTTTGTAATAATGTTGTTATGAATTTAGGAAAAAGAAAATAACAAATAGTGTCAAAATTTTCATAAAAGAGTTTTTAAAACAAATATTATATTATTAATTGATATTCCTTTCCTAAAAATAAAAAGTTTGGACAAAGGACTTATTTAATGATAGGTGTATCATTAATTAACCACTTGGGGATCTCATGAAAGTATATAGTAAGATTATTAACAATATAATATTAAAATACCAAGAGACATGGAAAATGTCAAACTATTTAACTAAGAGTTAAATCTAAATGTTAAGGTTTACATAGTGACCCAAACCTATCTAAAACCTATTGGTTGAGTGTTTCTAAATCCATCCCCACCATAGACTTTAAATAATTTTTTTTTTTGCCATTATAAACCGAGAATTATTTTATTATAAAATAATATTTCTATCTTTTCCTAAGATGCCCCTCACCCCTCTTATAAAAGGGCACTCCCCATTCTCTCCAATTCACACCTTCAAAGCCATTTTTCTCAGCCAAAACCCTTCCCAAATACCCTCTAAACTATCCTCCATTCATCATAGAGGCCCTCCTTTAGTCCGAAATCCAACATAAGGATCCATTTTGATCAAGTCAAAAGGAAGAACCTGAAAAAGATTTAAATATTTCATCACCTCTTTCAAGTTTCGTTCTTCTTCCACTTCCTTTTTCATTGTTGTTTCCATTCTAAAATAATAACTCCAGTATATTCTATATAATTTGATGTTATAATAAATATGGTACAACCATATTCATTATTCTATCCATCCATTGAATGAAATGTCACCATACATGCATACGTATGGCTTACCGTCTCCACGTCGTGGTGTAATTGCTATTTAATACATTATTATTTGGATGGGTATAATAATGAAGTGTAATTAATGTAAATAACAAATATAACATGATAAGGATTCTGTATATATGATATAACATCCAATAATATATTATTTTAATAACAAATAATGATATTGTCACTCCTGTGTACGTACAGATTACCGTCTCCACGAACACGGTGAGATTCATTCCCCATCATATCCATTAAAGACTAATTTTCATTAGATGATTAAAAATAATGTTTAAAGACTTGATATAATTCTGGATATAGATAATATACATCCCTTACATAAAACATATGATTCAAAAAATAAAAAATATAATGGAAAATGAATTCGTTAACACCCAAAACAATGATAATACAAAGATATTATCAACAAAGCAATGTTAAAAGATCATATATGATATCATATTAATGTATATGATTCTTGTATAATTTAATAACAATTAATTTAACATTATACAAGAGTTTAACCTACCCTCAACCAAGGAAAAGTACAAGGTAAGGGTTAATTCCACAATCTCTTCATTATCTGTGGTTGTTTATACGTAATTATCTATTGGGATATCTTTATGATCCACATCCATGTTTCATAAAAAGGTATTTCATAACATTCTTACTATTTTATAGAATATGAGTTAAAGTCATTTATACCCATGTTTGACTTGTTATTATATGTTTATAAAGGAATATTTCCATCATTTTCAAACCAAGTTCATTTTTAACCATTTTGACAAATTAAGGTAAGAAAGACTTTTTTAACTTTTACGGTGGGTGCAGCTATTTTCTGCAATTATAAAATCATTGATGATTACCTTACAAGCTTATAAGAATATTTTCAATGTAAATGTTTTCTTTTATAATTTTTTGACTTTTAAATTATTTCAAAAAAGATATATTTCTCTCAAATATTTTTGATTTCTTCTATGTCAACATCCTTTGATGGATTTTAAGCTTAGTTGAAGTTGATTTATTATGATAAAAAACATCCATATTGTACTGATGGTTTTGTGATATGTATGACTATGAATGTGTTATTTTTCTATAATTCATGGTTTATGGAGAAAGTATTGACATTTCGTAGGCTAGTTTTAATATGAATGTTTATGTTATGTTTGAACCTGTTCATATGAGGAATGCATTGGACTTAGTAAGTGATGGGTGGAGCCCACTATAGCTGCTCGATGCATCGATAGGTCTCATTAGACATACTAGTGTCTTGGCACAAGGCCTTGAAAAATATTATTTGTATTATTGGCACAAGGCCTTGACTATGTGGTTATGATAGTCTGGAATTACGTATTCCATCATTATGAAAGTGGTTATTAATATTGTAAGTGATTATTCGACTAGTAAAATATCAACATGAATAAGTAAATTGAATTATTTCATTTTATTTTTTCCATTTTATGCTGAAGTTATTGTTTAAAAGTATTTTTTTAGTTATACATTTCCTTAAATGTTTATTCTTATTTATGAATGTTTCCTCTATATTTTTATCCTTACTGAGCATCTATTCTCACCCCTTTCCATGTTTTATTTTTCCCAGGATGTGAAGAAATATTTTGTGACTGGCCTACAGGGATTGTATGAGGGGATATGATTGTGGAATATAGAGACTATGTTGTTGTAGTTTTTCACTTTATGATGTAATGTAAGACTTGTGAATGTATCTAGTGTTTCCAAGGCTACTAAACTAATTGGTCTTTCGAGACTTGATCATTTGTGATCATGCCAATGTTATGTAATAATGCACCGACTTTGGGTAACTGGGGTCAGGGCGCTACAGTAGGTATCATATGAAGTTTATTACAAACCTTGGAAACTAGATTTAGATAAAATCTGATTAGAGAACACATCCCTAAGATAGAATTTGAGGATTAGTATAGAAGAACTTACTAGAATTTCGGTATTGTAGATATTTTGTGAGTTTTACAAGAAATACATCCCTGTCTGGATACGAGAAGATAGGGGGGATCTGGCACAGATGTACCTAGGGGTAAAACCCAAAAACACCACTCTGAGTAAGACCCGAATGGGAATTGATGCATGATAATGGGATATTCTACACTCTTGGTTATGACACTCCCGGGGGATACGCTTAAGATAACACTAAATTTCTTTACAAATAATTATAGAGGATTTATGAGTATATACCTCTTTAAAGAAAATATTTTTAAGATTACGGATTATATCCATAAACAGTTCAATTTATGTTAGGTATTTTATGAGTTTGGAATTATTTGTTTCAATTCATAAACTGACCTAGTGTATTCCATTGTATAGAAATGGCGACCTATAGAAGAAATGTGAACTCCCGCAATACGTATTATCCCAAGAGTAAGAAGGATCATATCTTTCACGGTATTAAGCCAACATTTAGAATGGAAATAGTCTCCCATGTATTCTCAACATATAATGAAATAGTATCATGTGTTAATAAGATATGTAAACAATTTCTTGAGTCCTATAGCTTTTAAGGGAAGCAAGAGAAGAAAAGGATAGAAGAGAGAAAGACGGATAAATGGAAGAGGGAAATGAAGAATTTTCCCATATTTGATAACTGTGGGAAGAAACACCCTGGAACTTACCTAAAGGGAATGCGAGTTTGTTATATGCGTAGAGAAAAAAGACACCATGTACGTGACTGCAAGGGTAAGAAAATGGTTTCAAAAGTACAATGCTTAATCTACAAGGAGTTGGGACACTACGCGAACCAATGTCCAAATCATCAGAGTATGTCTCAAATGAATCTATTTGATAGTAATCATGTTATGATACTACCACAGATGAGGAGGTATGATTAGAGTTCTTATGATGTTATTAAAGAATTATTTCATTTGAGTGTTCTATCAATGATGTACTGGTTATAATAATTATGAAGTATATAAAGATTATACAATAGTACTATTACATTAAGGACATGAGATTGTGCGGAACCAAGAAAAGTGACTCAATAGTAGGTTAAATTTTTAGAAAATATATGGTTGAAATAAAGATAAACCATATTATGGTTCTGATACTCAGGTAGTGGTTTTGGAATAATACATGTTTGATTTGGATAAATTATATTGGATATTCTTGACTACCTTGAAACTGATTAATGATTTGTATATTCCATCATTTTTGGAGTTTACAAAATTTTTGGATGGAAGAAGTATATCCAGTATTCTATAAGGAATAAGTGAGCATGAATGAAATCAATAATGATTTATGGTAATTCAGGATGTTGCAGTGTTTTAAAAGAATACATGATGAAGGTGTTCACATGTTATTATGTGGAAAAAATGATCTTCATTGTGTTTACCTTCCTTATAAATTTTGGACTGTGATTTTGGACAGAAGTATTTTGGATAAGTCTAGTTTGAAATTATTTTTGGATTTCCATAAAAGGAAAACCCGGAGGTCGGGTGGAAACCCATCCCATCCAGCAAAGCTGCGAGACTTGAACCCGCAACCGAAGGGTGACAAGGGTGTATCACCTACAACTGGCCCACACGATGTCCTGGATTGAATAATGTAGTTTTTTTAAATGGTCTGGTATATGAATTATAAATTCATTTTTTAGGAACCCTATATGAATAGGATAAATAGAATATATTTTTTAAAAGTTCTATTATCCTTTAGAGTGATGGATGAGTTTGTGGTAGAAATTAGATAAGGGCTGGAACTCTACTTGTCAAGTATATGTTTTTTTATTCTCTTATTCTATGAAGAAATTAATTATTAAAATTTCAGTAAAGGATCTTAAAACTTAAAATGTGTTATCCTAATACCTTATGTTTTGTTGAACCGGTGATATTTTAAATCAACACAGAATGATGCCTTTGAGGGCCTCAATTCTTCAATTATTTGTGACTGATGACCTCAATCACTCCCTATAAATATTTACATTTTTTCTCCAATTATGCACCTCTAATTTCCACCAATTTTCTCCTAATAGAGATCATAATTTGGTGGTTACTTTTTTTCCCGTATTCCTCTTATTAAGACTAAATTTTATTAATCGAATATCCGATGTGGGTTTTCCCACAAATGTATTATATATTTTCAACATTTTATTTTCGATTTTTTTTTAAAATTGCGAGGATGCAATTTATTGAAGGAGGGAAGAATGTAACACCCCAATATTTCATAGTACAATATTTTTTCAAAGTAATTCAATAACTTGCACTTTACGCAACATTGAGTTCAAGCGCACCACGACTTACAAAACTAGTTATTCAAAAGCGGTTACGAATAGTATTACTTGAATTTTGAACTTTATATTATCCTTATAATTTTAGAATACATATTATGAGTTTCTTAGACATAATGTAAGAACAAATTCATTTTTTTCTATTAAAAGAAGTATTTTTCAAAAAATGTAATTTTACAACCTTTTAAGGGAGAACCCTTTTTAAATACAATATTGGAAAACTTTATATATTCAATTTGACAAAATAAACTTCTTATTTTGAATCAGGACATAAGAATTTAGTTTCAATAAATTTTTGGTGTCATTCTGATAACGTTCATATTTGGGTGAATAGTGAAAAATACTATATTTTAACTGAAAACAACTTTTTTAATCAAAATAATTTATAGTGTTGAATTATAAATTTTAATGGTTTAAAAGAATAATTAGATTATATTTTTAACATTTAATCCAATGACGGTCATTGTAAGTAATTTCACTTTGAAATTGGATGTAAACAAGTGTCAATATTTTGACAATTATTATTTCCTAAAAATATGCTTTTTGGATTTGAAAACGAGAATTAATTTTAAATTAATAAATTAAATTAAAATTCATTGAATTTGGTAAAATGGGATTCATTTTTGAATTCATAATGTCGAAATTTTCTTAGGGTGATTTTTTGGTATTTTTCTAAAAACATTCATTTTTTGATGAATAGTGAAAAACACTGAGTTATAGTTTAAAATCGATTTTTTATTTAAATAATAATTTATTTCATTTATATTTATTTTAGGTCAATATAGACACATAATACCTATATATTTTCAATGTAATTCATTGGATTCAATTTATAATAATTTTAGATATATAAAAATTTTATAGAACTTTTCACCGTCTTTTAACCACCTCCTTGGAGAATTTGCAAATTCACATAAAACTTAATTTTACTGCTTTTATTAGTGGAATTTATAAAATCTGAGAGACACAGTTTATATCAAGGAGTAAAATGTAGTTCAATAAGATAAAAAGTAATTTTTGGTGACTAGTAACTTTTTTACTTTTATTTACCACGGTTAAAAGTAATAGGGTAATTAAGGGTAAAAATGATATTATAATTACCATAATATATGTCCTAATTCTATTGGATAAGTATATTTCGACCAAAAAAATCTTAAGAATAAAATATGATCCTTTTTGTTCCACTTGGATTAGATTAGGACATTTATTATTATTTAATCAAAAAAGAGTTAAAAGAGTTAAAATATAAGTTTAATAACCAAAACATTTTTAATATAGGGTTAAACATAAGATAAATTCGACTATAAATATTCATTAGAAAGCTAAAAATGTTTCATACATAATGTTATTTTATTTATATTTTTTATACATTAAATAATTTAATTTATTTATGACACAATGATGATGCAGTAATTACATAATCAATGAAATATTAAAATAATTGATATTATAAATTTCCAAATAAATGTAATTTGAGACTTTTTTAAGAATTAAAATAATTTTCTAGGTAAATATGACATATTGGGGTTGGTTATATGAATTTTTATCAAATTAATAATGATGTTATGAATTCAGAAAAAACAAAATTCCAAATAGTGGCAAAATTGACATACAAGTGTTTTTAAAACAAATATTATATTATTAATTAATATTCTATTCCTAAAAAATCTAAGGTTCGTCCAAATGACTTATATAATGATAGTTCTATCATTAATGAACCACTTGGGGTTAACTTTCATGTATATAGTTTGTTTATTAACCCTATTATATAAAAATACAAAGAGACATGGTAAATGTCAAACTATTTAACTAAGAGATAAATCTAAACGTTAAGGTTAATATATTGACCCAAACCTATCTAAAAATTATTGATTGAGTGGTTTGCATCTCATCCTCACCGAATCTTTTATATAATTAATTTTGGAGCCATTAGAAATGTAAAATTATGTTATTATAAAATAATATTTCTAGCTTTTTCTAAGGTTCCCTCACCCCTCTAACAAAAGGGCACTCCCCCTTCTCTCTAATTCACACCTTCAAAGCCATTTTTCTCGGCCAAACCCTGCCCAAATACCCTCCAAAATATCCTTCCCTCATCTTATAGGCCCTACTTTAGTCATAAAGCCATCTTAAGGATCCCTTTTGATCAAATTAAAAGGAAGAACCCGAAGAAGAGGTAAATATTTCATCACATCTTTCAAGTTTCTTTCTTCTTCCACTTCCTTTTTCTTTGTTGTTTCCATTCTAAAATAATAACTCCAGTATCTTATATATACAGTGATGTTATTATAAATATGTTACAACCATATTCATTATTCTATCCATCCTTTTAATGACATGTCACCATAAGTGCGTACATACGGCTTACCATCTCCATGTTGTGGTGTAATTTTTATTTAATACATTATTATTTGGATGGGTATAATAAAGATGTATAATTGATGTAAATAATAAATATAACATTATAATGATTATTTTTAAATGATATAACATCCAATTATATATTATTTTAATAACAAAGAATGATATTGTCACTCGTGCGTACGTATGGATTACCGTCTCCACGAACGGGATGAGATTCCTTCCCCATCGTATCCATTCAAGACTAATATTCATTAGACGATTAAAAATAGTGTTTAAAGACTTGATATCATTTGGGATTTGAGTAATATACATCCCATCCATAAAAAATATGATTCACAAAACAAAAAAAATAAAGGAAAATGAATCTGTAAACACCCAAAACAACAATAATACTAAGATATTATTAACAAAGCAATATTAAAAGATCATATATGATATCATGTTAATGTATATGATTCTTGAATAATTTAATAACTATTATTTCACCATTATACATGAGGTTAACCTACCCTTGACCATGGAAAAGTAAAAGGTAAAGGTTAATTCTACAATCTTTTCATTATCCGAGATTGTTTATACGTAATTATCTACAAGGATTACTTTATCAGCCACAACAATGTTTCCAAAAAATGTATTTCAAAAAATTCTTACTATTTTATAGACTATGGGTTAAAGTAATTTATACCCTTTTTTTACTTTTTATAATATTTTTATAACGTAATCTTTACGTGATTTTTCAAAGAAGGTCCTTTTTAACCTTTTCGACAAAATTAAGGTAAGAATGTATTTTTTTTAACTTATACGGCAGGTGCGGCTATTTTACACTGTTATAAAATCGTCAAAGCTTCCCTTACAATATTGTAAGAATATTTTCGAATAAAATGTCTTATTTTATAATATTTTTACTTTTAAATGATTTCAAAAAAGATATATTTCTCTCAAATAGTTTTGATTTCTTCATTGTCAATATCTTTTGATGGGTTTTAAACTTGTTTGAAGTTGATTTATTATGATACAAAACATCTATATTGTATTGAAGGTTTTATGATATGTTTGAAAGTGGATGTGTAATTTTCATACAATTAATGGTTTATGGATAAAGTATTGAAATTTCATATTCTATTTTTAAAACGAATGTTTATGTTATGTTTAAACCTATTCATATGAAGAATGAATTGGACTTAGTAAGTGATGGGTAGAGCTCGCTATAGCTCCTCGATGCATCGGTAGGTCTCATGAGACAGACTAGTGTCTTGGCACAAGGCCCTGACAAAATCTTTTATGTAGTCTTCGAACAAGGCCTGGACTATGTGGTTATGATAGTCTGGCATTACGCATTCCATCATTATGAATGTGGCTATTGATATTGCAAGTGATTATTCGACTAGTAGAATATCCATGTGAATAAGTAAATGGAATTATTTCATTTTATTTTTCCCATGTTATGCTGATGTTCAAGTTTAAAAGGGTTATGTTTTAGTTATACATTGCCTTAAATGATTATTCTTATTTATGAAAGTTTCTGATATATTGTTATACTTACTGAGAATCTGAGCTCACCCAGTCCATGTTTTATTTTTCCCAGGATGTGAAGAAGTATTTTATGACTGACCTACAGGGATTTTCTTAGGGGATATGAGTATGGACTATGGAGACTATGTTGTTGTATTTTTTCCCTTTATGATGTAATGTAAGACATAAGAATGTATCTAGTGTTCCCAAGGCTACTAAATTAATCGGTCTTTCAAGACATGATCATTTGTGATAATTCCAATGTTATATAATAATGCACTGACTCTGGGTAACTAGGGTCGAGGCATTACATCAAACCTCATACAACACACACTCCTCAGGAAGCTGGAGAACTGGAGAACTATCCAAATTCTTGTTTAGATAGTTAGATACTACCTAACATAGAACTAATAACACAAAATCATTTTCCTTTCGGGTCAATGTAGATATCAGGGTAGTAAATTGAGATATATAATATACAAACCTCCAATAATATTTAGAGAGAACTAGAAAAATATGAAACTATGCCATATTTTGGAAGTGTTTATCAAGAAAAAACATCTTCAAAATTTAATAGTTCAATTGACACACACAAAGGAAAATCCACACGTCCAAGGAAATTCATATCTCATTTCCATAACTCACACTTTGATAATGTCACATAATGTTGGTGGTGTCAATGGTCCTACAAAAAATCCTTGAGATTCCCAACATTCGTCCCTTCTTATTTTGAGTAGAAAAAGATATCATATATGAATAACAAGATGAATAGGTCTAAAAACTCAAAGAGAAAAGTGTTCATTAGACCCTTGAATACGGTAGGTGAATTCATAACACTAAATCACATGACTGAAAACTGGATGTGCCCGTACCTGCATCTGAAAATTGTTTTATAAATGTCCTCATATTTTACACATGAATAGTGATATCTAGACTCCAGATCGATCATATAGAACCAAATAGCTCTTCATAACAAGTTTAATTGATCGAAGATTATTATAATAGGTTAATGATTCTTGACCATAATGCGATTTATCCTTTAGTAGTCTATACCCAACCTCATACTACCATATTCCAACATGGAGAACAATACATGAGGACCCATGATGACACACTAGGTCAAATGAAACCCCTCTTTATAACAACCCTTATCATTATTACACCCACAAAATGATTTTTTAAATAATATATTCGCTTGATATTACAATAAAGATCAAGATGTATATTGTATTTGGGGCTTAAAACATTACATTAAAACTTAAAACATGAAATACATATCATTATTGAAAACTTCTTTTACCTGACCGCACATATTCCTTCATACTTAGAATTGCATGGGATAACCTAAGGGCATGCATATGAAAAGTGTAAGTTATATAGCCTAGTAAGGGAGTAAACAAGGCATAACATGAGGTATATAGTACATGTTAGGAAGTAGGAATATCAATGAAGCATAATAGAGACATGAACCTAAAGGCATGATATTGCATGATTACCATAACTTGGAAATGTGGCATCAAAATTAAACATGATGATAGAATCAGCCAAGTATCATTGAACATGGATCAAGAGTAAACCCAAATTTCACTTGATTTGTCATGATACTAGTATTTAGCCAATGCATTGTAGAGCTATCAGGGAACAACCTTCTTAATCACTTCATTTCATGAAAAAGTGCACCACATCGATCATGTAGCATGTATTCATTAAACATCATCAGTTATTACTTGATAAGTAATGTGGGATTAATACAAGAAACTATATAATCAATAAGTAAATGTTCATAAAGTTCAATACATTTGATAGAGAAATGAGAATGGTATTCACAGCATAATGACTTTGTCTTGGAAAAGTGAAACGCAATTTCAGCCACATAATGGCGTGACATAAGAATTTATAAAAAGATTGATGAGTGAGAAAGGGGTGTCAAATCAAATGTACATGAAATGGACTATAAGGGGGTCATATATATATACTTTTCCAAACATATGTATTGGATGTTTGATTCATAAAACAAAGTAATTGATTGAATGTAAATGAGGAGAGAGAAACCCCTTACGGAATGTCGATAGGGTAGCATATGTTCATTGGAGGAATTAATGAGAGAGAAAGGGGTTTCACTTCATTAAAACATAATAAAGAAAGTATTTTAGAGGTGTGAAATCATAGCCCTACATTTTTAATTGAAAAGACAAGGGTATAGAAACATAAAGAAACATAGAAAAAAACAAGAGAGGAAAAAATCCATTGCATGGAAGTGTGACCCAAAGGCTTTGGAGAGTCTTGAGTGAGGCTTTTGGGATGATTGGGGTGCCTTTGGGGGATAATAGAAAGATGAGGGTAGAGTAGGGACGTGATCCAAGGGTTTTTAGTGATGAGAAATTGGTGCTTGTGTGGGTTTATATAGGAAAAGAGGGGGAATTATTTATTATTTAGGTTTTGGACACCATACATTAAACGAATCAAAACGATACACCAACACATGGATTTTTCCCATGATTTTTTATATATGGGAGTGTAAAAAATTATTTTATAAGGAAAATGGCCGATCATTTTAAAATATTAGGCTTGCATATAGGGAGGAGAGTCACACTCTCAAAGAAAACATTTTAAAAGTTAAAATGTTTTATTAGTCTTGTAGGGTCCAATGGGGATTTGTAAAATAAATCAAACTAACCTAAAATCAATTTTTTAATGGAAAAAACCTATATTGGATGAAAATATGATTTATAGTATTTTATAACATCAGTATTGTGTCATTATGATGTTATAAAACCCATTATATATTTAAACGGTATTTAATTTTTACCCAAGCATTCAACCATCTTAGAAAATTATGAAAAATGAATATTTTGATAATTTCGATGTCCTAATTCTGAAAATAATATTCATTTTATATAAATAACTTTATAAATATTTGAATTTTTTCTTTTAAAATAAAAACCATTATTTATCAAAAATTCATGGGATTGGACAGAAACGACTTTCAAACCTTAATCAAAATTACATTTATATTCATAAAACATATAAGATCATTTATATTTAATAAATATTAATTTAGTAATAATATTTTATAAAGATATTATTTAATTAAAAAATCCATTAATTCTTCAAAATAGATTTCTTAATACAATATTAACTAAAAAATACCTATTTGTGCATTAAAAACTATTTACAAAGTAACAATAATAAAATGAATGTATATTAATTATTCTATACAAAAATTATTCACATAATCATAGTGCTACGGTCTTGTTAAATAACCCCTTAAAAAACCTATATAAGACCAAATGGTAAGTTGTGCAATGGTGAGAGACTCTAGGGGTGGCTCAGATGATATTGCTTGGGTGGTAATCTCTACCAACTTTCACTTATCTTATATGAAGTTCCATTCAAGATTAATGTGTTGAATCTCATCTTAGTCTGGGTGACAAATAAAGCCCATTGTGGCCACCTCCTTTCCATGTTCTGACCAATGGGCTTTCTATGGAGAAATTCTATAGGATGAGGTCATCACTACCTTTTTCTGAGTAAATTGAATTTGTTAAAGCACTATATTTATACTAATCATGTGATCACTATTCAATAGATATATTAGAAAAAAAATATTTGGTAAATTTATTTTAAAATCCAAAAACATAAAAACACATAATTTCATATTATATATAACCATTTTACAAGATAATACATTTAATTAGATCTAGAGGAATTTTCAATAATAAAAGTTTTGGTCATTACAGTATTCCCCCCTTAAGAAAATTTTACATCAAAATTTCTATTTCCCACTCTAAAATAGATGATGGTAACTCAAGTTCATCACTAAATCTGATTCCCACATTTATTCTTCATACTTATGGTTTTTCCACAACACCTGGATGAGGTGCATTGTCTTATTTCGTAGAACTTTTTCCCTATGAAATATGATCTTCAATGATTTGTCCTTGTATGAGAGGTTAATCTCCAATGGTACCACCTATAGATTAAGTACATGAAATGGGTCTAGTAAGTACTTCCTCATGAGTGATATAAGGAATACATCATGTACTTGATACAAGTTCGGTGGGAGTTCTAGTCAATAGTCCACTACTTCAATGTGATCAAGGATCTCAAAAAAAAAACAATGTACCTTGGACTAAGATTGAACTTCCTTGAAAATCTCATAATTGTATTTCACGCTGATATTCAGAGGAATACCATGTATCCAACATCAAACTATAGGCATCGTCGACGATTATCAGCATATATCTTTTGTCGAATCTTAGTACATTAATGTGCTTCTAGATAGTGCTAACATTCTCCACCATTTCTTCGACCATTTCTAGACCTCAGAGTTATCAATCCCCAACATTATCCCAACATGATAGTGTTATGCACCTGTCACCATAATGGGATTCAAAAAGATCCATTTGGATGCTTGATTGTAATATATTATCGTAAGAAAACTCAACCAGAGAAAGATATTGATCTCATCCTCCTTTGAAGTCCATTGAGCATGATCTCAACATATCCTCATGTGGTTAGATAGTCCACTCAGATTGGAAATTAGTTTGAGGATGGTAAGCCATAGAAAAGTTCAACATAGTATTCATAGAATGTTGACGAATCTTCCAAAACATAGAGGTGAATCTTTGATCGCTATCAGATACAATCAATAAGGGTACTCCATGTTGCCTTACCACCTATCAGATGTATATCTCTTCCAATTGATCAAATGAGAAATCCTACCAAATTTTAATGAAGTGTGCAGGCTTTGTAAGATGATCCACAACAAACTAGATAGCATTGTTTCCTTTTGATATCTTCTAAAGTACAATGACCAAGTCCATAGTAATGTTTTCCCATTTACATGCTGGTATGGGTAATGGTTGCATCATCCCCATAGATTTCTTCCTCTCAACCTTCACTTGATAACATACCAGGCACTTTGATGCATATTCAGTGATCTCTTTATTCATGTTATCCCACCAATAAATCTCTCAAATATCAGGATACATTTTTTGTTTCTTATGTGAATAGAGAAATTCTAGATCTCTACATCATCTAATTTTTATTTCGTTATCTTTGGATTTGTGGGATCACATAGTCTTGACCCATATCTCACAATACCTTCTTGATTAACATTGATATTCAAGAATTTACCTTTTCTGATAGTTTCAACTTTCTTCTGAATTCCCACATCATCCTTTGGATCATATTTTAACCTTTCCAAAAGATATAGTTGATCAATAATTTGTGAATGGATTTATGATGTTCCCTTCTTTATGATTCTCATGTACATCTTCATCAAATATAAGAATACTGTATACATTGAAATTTTCATCAATGATAGAATTTCTAGGTCATTTCTACATAGACCATCCTCCACCTTGTTCACTTTCTTAGGGTTGTAAAGGATTGAGCCGTCATAGTTTTGATCAGCTCTAGCCATCTACGTTGGAATATATTATACTCTTTCTGTGTGAATATATAATTGGGGATTTTGTGAGCCATGTAAATTTCACACTTCTCCCCAAACTGGTAATGTCATGAAATTTTAAAAGACAAGATTACTACAACCAACTTCAGATCATGTGTTGGACAGTTTTTTCACATGAACATTCAATTTACATGAAGCATAGGCAATGGATTTTTCATTTTTCATCAACAAAAAACCTAGGTCCTTCTTCAATGAATCAATAAATACTACACAAAGTTATCAACTTTTGGGTAGTGTGATCATGGGTGCAGTGATAAGACACATTTTAAACTCTTTGAAGCTCTATTTGCACTCATCACTGTAAGAAAACTTTACTCCTTTACGAGTTATCTTGGTAAGAGGGTGGGAAAATTGTGTGAAATTTATCACAAATCCATGATATTATCTAGCTATTCCCCAAAAGATATGGATATCCATCACCAATGTTGGCCTTATCCATCCCTTAATTTCAATTGCCTTAGAGGGATCCACAGATATCCCATTTATTGTGATGATATTCCCCAATAATGAGACCTCCTTTAACCAGAAATCACAGTATTTGTACTTTTCATAGTGCTTATCATTTCGCAAGGTCTCTAGTACAATACTTAGATTCTCTTAATGTTCCTCCTTGGTTTTGGAGTGTATTATAATATCATCTATAAAGACTACACAAAATTTATCAACGTAATCTCTAAAGACTCTATTCATCATGTCTATCATGACTGTCGGAGCATTAGTGAGTTCAAAAAGAATTACTATGAATTCATAGTGCCCGTATCTTGTATGAAAATTAGTCATGGGGATATCCTCCTTATTCAACCTTACAAAATAATATCCAAACTGTAGTTCCACCTTGGATAAGTACTGTGCTTCACGTAGCTGATCGAACTAGTCTTCAATTCGTGGAAGAGGATACTTGTTCTTTATCGTGATTTTTTTGAGCTCACGATAATCAATTAAAAGGTTCATTGACCCATCCTTCTTCTTGAATAATAGGACTGGTGGACCCCACAGTGATTCACTTCTATATATAAAACCTTTATCCAGATTCTTCTATAGTTATTTATTTAGATCCTCAAGCTCCACAACAACCATTCTATATAGATTCTTGGATATTGGAAATGTCCCAAGTATAATATCAATTGTGAATTCAACATCTCTGCTAGGAGGAAGACCATGAAATACCTTGGGAAACACTTCAATGACTTCCTCACAAGAGGAATGTATTAAAGGATGGTTTCTTCCATAGAATCAATTAGATGAGAAAGATAAACATGCCTATGGGGCTGTAATATCCACGCTTGAGATGACAGTTCTAAAGAAGATACATCCTCATCCTTGCACTTGTACATAATCGGGGTTCAATTAACCATATGAAGAGTGATTTCTTTCTCATGAAAATTTATGTTGGCTCTATATAGGGGAAGACAATACATTCCCAAAATTTCATCAAATTCTACCAGAGGGAGTATGATGAGGTTCATTGGGAGTTTCAATTCAAAAATTATGACAGGGGAGGAGTTATATTTAGGGGATGAAATGATTTCTTCATTTCCCATTCTAATGAAAATATTTACTTCCATGATTTGTGGTGGTGTTGGGATTGGTCGACTAAACTTTTGGGATATAATAGAATTCATAGAACCAGAATCTATGATTATATTATATATTTTGAATGAATAACTGGCATACCTATCAGCACTTCATTTTCAGGGTTCACTTCAGCGGTAGTGATGGAAAAATATCACCCTTTCTACCTTGGAGGTTGTTAGTTGCCTATGAAAATTCTTGTATTAGGGAATTAGTTTCCAAAGTGCACTATTTAATTTCAGTTGAAGCAATGAACAACACATTTAGGGTCGAACATAGCATTTATCTCTTCTATTGTAGTAGCTAGTTTTTCTTCTCGGTAGTTAATTTCTAGGTTCCCTTATCTTCCACACCAAATGAATTTTCTCATCCCCTATTGGAATCTTTTGAGTTGCTTCATTCTGCACCTATGGTATGTGGGGTGATGGATTTTATTATCACCATTGGAATTGTCCATTGAACCACTATAATTGATGTACACCTTAATCTTATTACCCCCATGATAGCCCTGATATTTTCCAATCACCATTTTGACTTTGAGGTCATATATTTCAATTTTCTCATAGCTATCGATGTCACAGATCACTATGGATTTCCGTAGGCTTGGTTTTTTCCACCAAATAGGTAGCCAACCTTTCATTCAAAGGTAACAACAAATCTAGAGGCTTATCTTGAATGCCTTGTGAAGTTTTCCTCACACGCTTTTATGGATTCATCTTCTTTTTTTCTTGAGGGCACGAATGTCCATTTCCATCTTAAGTTATAGGGTGTAAGGAAAATCTTTATCGAATTTTTTTTTGGGAAAATAATTTTACTTTAATTCATTGATATCCTCCATAGGTAAAGTGTTTTTATCAATGCCAACCATTGATCATCTTAAACCACCTTACAATAATCATCTCGAAAAACCTTCCCCTTTTCAAAACATTGGAGGATAGAGAAGATATTTTCAATATAATTGATCCATTGCTCGAAAATTGAAGGATCGAATGATACATTAAAATTTGGAGGCCTTTGTCTCCTAAAGATCTTGATTGAGACTTTTTCATTTGGGGGGGGGGGGAATGTTCCTATTGAACCATGTTTCTATTTAAAACATGCGTTAACTGAGAGAGTATCATGACAAATATTTTTATTCCCACTCCCATCATATTGGGCGTACCATTATAATAGTTGTCACATTGATCATTGCAATAATTTTTAGCCAGATTCCTCCTATTACAAACTATTGGCTGGAATAAGAGGAATGTTATGGGTAACACATAATGGGGAATCCAATGAAAAAATTGGATAACATATAAATTAAATATGTCTCATTAACTTATCTATGATATCCATGATCTACTTACTATGATATATTCTTAGTGGAATTTTTTTAATTACCTTAATAATAGTTCATAATAAGCTAATGAATTTAAAAAATCATGTCCCCCAGGAGTGTCGTAATTAAGAGTGCAATAATTCCCATTTTTATGTTATAGTTCCCATTTGAGTATAGTTCAAAGGGGTGTTTTAGGGTTTTACCCCTAGATACATGTGTGCCAGAGTCATCTCTACCTACTTGTATCCAGACAAGGATGTCTTTTTTTGAAAAACTAGTTACTCAATACTCAGAAAAAATTAGGGATTATTTTATTATACTTTGTCTTATCCCTATGGATTTCACCAGGGTGAACAAATCATAATCCCCAAAATAATTAATCTTGTCCTCTGATATAAAATATAATAACCCTTCTCTAAATTACCAGTCAACATGATTAATTACATAAATTACTCACTTGATAAATCAAAGATGATGAAGAGGCCTAGTGCCTTTGGGGATTAAGAAGATTACATAACCACTTAAAATAATAAATACAACTCTTTATTTAAAACTTCTTTTACATGACCACACACATTCCTTCTTACTTACCATTGCATGGGATAACCTGAAGACTTGCATAGGAAAAGGGTGAAATAAAAATCCAAGTAAGGGTTTAAACAAGTCATAACATGAAGAATACATTACATTCTCAGAAATTTCCATATCAATAGAGCATAAGAGAAACATGTACATAATGTCACGATATAGAAAGATTATCATAACATGAAAATGTGGCATCAAAATTTAACATTATATTAGCTTGATCCAAGGCTCATTGCACATGTATAATGATTAAACCCTCTATTATCTTTATTTAGAATGAGTAAACCATCATTTCACATGAAATATCATGATTTTAGTCTTTACCCAATGCATTGGAGCACTATCAGGGCACACCCTTCTTAATTATTTCATTTAATTCATAAGTGTGCCACATGGATCATATAATATGGATTCATTAAACATCATCATTTACTTCAAAATAAATAAATTTTGAATTAATACATGGAACTCTACAAAGAATAATTCAATGTGAATAATTTTGAGTACCCTTGGTTGAAAAATGGGAATGATATTCACTACATAATGACTTTGTCTTGCAAAATCGTACTGTAATTTTGGCAGTATAACGACCAGACATAAGAATTTATAAAAATGGTTGATAATAGGGAATGGTGTATCTCATAATATTTAAATGAAATTTACAGTAAAGCGGTCATATAGATACATGTCCCAACATATGTAATAGTGTTTAGATTCATAGAACAATATAATTGCTTGAATGTAAATGAGGAGAGAGAAATCCCTTACGGAATTTCAGCATGGTAATAGGTGTACATGGGAAGAATTAATGAGGCATAAAGGGGTTTATAATCATTAAAAAGTATGTTGGGACGTATAGGGGAGGTGAGAAATCATACCCCAACATTTTTAATAGAAAATACCAGGGCATAACAACATAAAAAATATGGGACAAAAAATGAGAGAGAAAGAAATCCCTTGCTTGGAAGTGTGATCCAAAGGTTAGGGATAGGATTGAGAGAGTTTTATTGGGGGATTGGGGATCCTAGGGAGTATAATAGAGAGGGGAAGTAAGAGTAGGGATGTGCTTCAAGGGTTTTTAGTGAAGATAAATGAGATCTTGTGTTGTTTTAAATTAGAAAAGAGAGGGAATTCATTATTATTTTGGTTTTGGAAACCACACATTAAACTAATCATAACCACAAACCAAATCATCATTTTTGCCAATGGGTTTTGAAAAAGGGGAGTGAAAAACATTATTTTACATGGAAAATGTCCTAAATTCTTAAAATATCTTTATTTCTTATGTGGAGATGTGTAACACTGTCAAGGATATAATTTCAGAAGTCAAAATGTTTTATAAGTCTTGGAGGGTCCACTAAGCCTTTTTAAAATAAATCCAAAAACCTAAAATCACATTCTTTTAAAGGTAAAACATATATTGGGATAATATAACAATTTTATATTTTTATTACAATACTATTGGGTCATTATGATGTCGTAAATAAATATTATATATTTAAACGGTATTTAATTTTTACCCCAAAATTTGACTGTCTCGGAAAATTATGAAAAATTCACCATTGGGTAATATTGAGCTCAAGATTCCAAAATTAATATTCATTTTATCTAAATAATTTTATGAATATGTGAATTTTTTCTTTTAAAATAAAAACAATCATTTATAGAAAATTCATGGGTTTTGAAAAAAAAACAGCTTTCAAACCTTAATAAACATATAAATTGTGTTCCTCAAAACTATATGATCATTTAAATGTAATAAAGATTAAGTTATTAGTTATATTTTAATAAAATATTATTTAATTAAAAAATTCTATTAATTTATCAAAATAGATTTTTTAATTTAATTATAACTAAAAAAATACTATTTGTGCATTAAAAACTATTTTCAAAGTAATAATAATAAAATAAATGTATATTCTTTATTTGATACAAAAATAATGCACATCATCATAGTGCCAGGTCCAAGTTATATAACCCCTTATAACACCCACATAATACCTAAGGGCCTGGATTGTGATGGTGAGAGACTCTTGGGGTGGCTCAGATAACATCGATCGGGTGGTAATCCTTATCAAATTTCACTTCTCGCATAGGTGGTTCTGTACGAGCTCTACATATTGAAGATCAGCTTGGGATTGGTCATGAGTGATTCTCGGTGATACGAACTCCTTTCTGACCTCTGAAAAATGGGCTTTGTATAGATCAATTCTACTGGATGAGGTTATCACTTCTTTTGTGTGATTAAACTAAATTTTTTAAAGCCATATATAAATAGTAATCATGTGATCACTTTTCAATGTCTATATTAGAAATGGTAACAATTATTAATGGTATTTTTAAATACAAAAATATAAAACCATGGAAGTCCATATTTCATACAACCATTTTACAAAATAACACATTTAATTAGGTCAATATGAATTTTCATTAATAAAATTTTAGGTCATTGCCCGCTTCAACAAACAATCCACCTAATGTTTTAAATTATGCTTCTCTAAGGGTGTTATTTGATAGGGATACATCATGATCAGAGGCACTTCCAACTGCAACTCTATCCTGATCTCAATTTTTCATCGAGGAGGTTTCATCATAACCTACTTAAGTAAACAATCTAGTAACCCATCCAAAACCATAGGAACACCATCAATCTAAGATTTTATGAACATATATTCCAACTACACAAAAAAGGCTCCACTTTCCTAACAACCAAATGATAACCACTCTTTCCAATGAACACAAATCACAATCTCTCTATATTGAGAAACAAAACAATTTTATGAAGTAGTTTGTGACAACATTCATAGAATAAAATGAATCCATGATAATGATAATATCATATAGATGTATCTGTAACATGAATAAGTACCCCATTTACAGTTTCTTCCCCACCACCAATCTACATCCCCAGCACACATCAAATAATAATTCTTCACCTATATCCAGTGTAGATAACACTTGGGAAACGAGAAGCCTCTTCATGTCTAGTTTCAACATATGTACCAATGTAGGGGAAAAAAATAAGTACAAGGCTCATGAATGATATAAATCACATAAAAAGTTAGAAAATAAAATAATTATATATCAAAAAACTTTTGGATCTATTGCTACAACTACCTCTAATATGTGCATATAACAACACCTTATTCCTCTTCCTATCTATTAATATCCTTTATAGACATTCTATTTACTTGGCCCATATGGATTTGGACCATCACAATGATATTGATTTCGAGATCTATATGGTATTAGCTATTAAACAACAAACTATAGTCCCTAACAATGTAACTTCCATGGAGGAAACAATTGAAGCTGAAAAGGGGAAAGAAAAACCATTTAAAACTAACATCTCTATGCAGTTGGACACTGAGATTTTTAGTGACCATTTCATTAAAAAATATTTCATACAAAATTAAAACCACCAAAATGTAATTGGAAACCACCTATATCTAACAGTTGGGAAAGAAATTGTGGGGACTAAGTTGGCTAGAAAAGGTGTTGTCTTTTTTTGTCAATGAAGATAAATGAATTTACTTTATGAAAGGTCTTGGAAACTATGAAGACAATTTTCTGATTTTTATTTCAAAAATATCATAACTTGTGATAACATGTGATTAAATCCTTATGAAGGATAGGGGGATTAAAGAAATGTTTTTTATGAAAGGAAAGAAAGTGGTTCTGAGTTAAAGTGTGGCCCACAGGTAGGAAGTGGCGCACAAGTATAAGTGGTGTGAAAGTGTATGTTGTACGCAAGTCATATTTCAAAACCACCACATCAAAATTCGAGAGAGGAAATAATGTGGTGTTCAAGTTAAACAGTGGTGTATATGTAGGATGTTTCATGCAAGTATAAATGGAACACAAGTAGGAATTGCACATAAGTGTATGTGGTGTGTATGCCATGAAGTGGCATGAAAGTCATGGGGTGATGAGCTAGATGAGTTTCATACCTCATGAATAGGGTCTCCAAAATTTATATAAAAATATAGGTACCATCCTCAATTTTAGAAGATCAACACTTAAGAGAAAATTTGAGCTCTACTCGCACAAGTTGTATAAAGTGGCACGTATGTTGAAGTGTCGTGCAAGTGGTGTGTTTTTTACAAGGGCGATGCATAAGAAGAAGTGGCTTTCAATTTGTATGTTTCATGCAAGCATAGAGTTATATGCCAGAAGTGTGTTCTGTATAGGCCATAAGTGGCTTCAAAATCATGGGTTATGAACAATAGTGTCACACTAGAAGTCAGTGGCTCGCAATCAGGGAGGCATGGAAGTAGGAAAGCATGCAAGTAGGGAGGAACACATTCAGGGAGTGATGCACATGTTGTTTTCAGTAGGAGGTTCTTACTAGCTTCTCATTAGGAATGTGAATATTTTCCTTGAGTTATCTGATTTGTGAAAGTTCATCTTCCATTACCCTATTTAGGATAAGAGGGAGAACACACACTATTAGATTGTTTTCAATGTTCTACACAAGTGTAAAGGAATATTATACTCATTATATTCAATTTCAAAGGATTTTTTTCTAGTGGATAGTGTGGTACCAGATAGTATATGTACCATACAAATGATGTAGCTACTCTTGTTGAGTAGTCAACCTTGTAAATCTTTTGTTGTTATGGATGTGTGAACACATTAGAGAATGAACTCTTTAATCGGTGGTGAATGTTGTTTAAAAAAGAAAGAATCATTGAAAGAAAAATTATATCACTAATTCACCCCTCACTCACATAGTGATTCGTGGATCATCACTGGGAACAACAATTGTTTTCAAAAGGTGGTTCCCTTTGTTTGATCGTTGTAGACGTTGTGATGATAAATATGAATTGTGTGAATTGTAAGGGGATTCCAAAATTTGTTGGAATGAACTTTCATATATTGAAATATATAATTATGCTTTATCTTATGTCTCTTGGTTGCAATGTTCTTGAAACTACAACTATCATATTTCCTTATATTGATGACAAGGTTCCCCATAGTGTTGCTGATATGAAGAATCTTTGGAATGTTGGAAGATTTAAAGATTTATTACTCTCATCTCTTTCTGAGAGTGAGTTTTTAAAAGTGAAAATTATTTCTATAGTTAAAGGAAACTTGGATAAGTTGAAGAACATCTATGATGGAAATAAAAAAGTGAGGAAGGGAAAACTACAAATATGGAGGCCAAATTATGAAGAATTGAAAATGGGTGAATTTAAATCTGTTAGGGACTTTTTTACCCATGTAAATAAAATTATCATTACAATTAGACGTCTTGCTGAAAAGGTAGAGGATTAAATAGTTTCTGAAAATACAGTGATAATTATTCCTGATAAGTTTGATTCTAAATTTTCTTCAATAGAATACAGATGCCCTGAAACATTGTCTTCAGATGATTTTCATAGCACTCTCAGTACTTATTAAATGATAAGGTAGAAGACTATTAATAGAAAAATAAAAGCTGATAGAGAAATTATATTCAAGGATGTATATAGAGAGATGTAAAAGAAGACTTTTATTGAACATGAAGCCGGTGAATCTAATTCTAAAGATGAGTTATGTAAAAATCTTGATGATATTTTATCCTTGTTTTCTATGAAATTTAAAATAGGTATAGGGAAATACAACCGGAATATTCCCTTGAAATGTTTTTATTGTAGAGTTGTTGTTAACTTTTTGGATAACTTTACTCTAAAGAATAAAGAAGAATATAGTGGGGATGATGACAGAAGGCCAAGAAGGTCGTGGTATAAGTAAGCCAAAAAAGATTATTATTTTTCAAATCGGATGGGTAAAAAGTACATAAAATGAAAAAAAAAATTATATTTTTATATGAAGATGAGGAAGAATAAGATAGCATAGTTGAAATCAAGAAATTGATTGCTGAGAAATATAGAGAACCATTATTGCAGTAGTGAATAGTGAATATCATAGGAGTATTAGTTTTGAAGAAGAAGGGACTCAACTAAAATATCATCAGAAAGAAGAGTTGAAATAAGGTTTGAGGAATATCATAAGGAAAGAGAAGGAAAACAGGAAGTTGATAATTGAAAATTCAACATAGTTAAATCATGTATGTTCTTCTATTGATAAATTCAACATTGAAAAGAATATTGATGATCTAATTAATTATCATAAGAATGTAAAGTATTGTAATGATCATATTGAGGTACTGCTAAAGGAAAAAAGAAAGAGAGTTAGAACATGTCGAATAGAAACTTTCTAAAGACGAAGAATGGAATATCAGTTTCAAACAATCTATCTCATAATCTTATGAATTGTTTTAGTAATAATGAACAAAATAATGATAAAAAAATTTACATTCAATTGTTGAAAAGAAATATGGAACTGGTTCTAAAAATAAAAAATGTGGAATGCTTTGTATGTGGAAAAAGGTAGCAATGCTGAAAATTTATAAGAATATAAAAATACTATATCTAGAAATATTAATAATATTTCTTGTTATGGTAATTATGAACAAGAATATGGGTAGAATAATAATGTTATGATTTAAAATAATAAATCTGATTGTCAGCAGAGTTTTCTTAAGATGAGTGTTTAGAGTCATGCTCACAACATCAATCAGTATGGATGATTAAAGGGAAATATTCATTATATGGATACTACTAGTATTGTGGAGGATTCAAAAACATAGAAAATATGTGTTGGTTCAACCAGAAACATTACTACAATTTGGAACTTTATGGAAGAATAGGTTTGAGGGGGATTCAATCCAATAAAGAGAATAAGTACGAGAATGATGTTACGAAAAAATATGAAAAGGATTATGTGAATATTGAAAATAGGTTCCCAACATTGGAAAATATTTTTGAAAGATGTGAAAAACCTTAACATCTTGCTAAGGGATGTCTTGTTTTGTTTCCAGCACAACAAAAGGTTCTCAACAAATCACAGAAGATGGATACGAAGAATGAAAATGAAGAAAAAAATATCTTCTTGTCGAAACTGCTTTGAAAGCAATAGAAGTAGAATGTCCATGGATTATTGATAGTGACTATTCTTCTCATATGACAGGAAACTTAACATTTTTTAATATTTTTAAAGACATCAATGAAGGAAAAGTTACATTGGGAAATGATGAATCTCTGAGGATTAAAGGTGTTGGATCAACAATCATCGGTAAAGAAAATTTGAAATCCAAGAACACATTATATTTTTATACGATGAAACACAATATGATGAGTGTTTCAAAACTCTATTATGAGGGAACTAAATTATCATAAAAAAGTATGGGTTTGTTTTGAGAAGTGAAAATGATGGAAAGTTAGGTATAAGAATCCAATGTAAAAAAGAGAACTCATTCGAAGTTGGTGATGTACAAAACTCTTGTTACATGGGTATGGAGGATGAAAATCAATTATGGACTAAAAGGATAGAACATATGTGTCATAGAAACATGTGAAAGTTATAAACACATTACAATTTATGAGATATTCCTAGTTTATCGAAATGAAGAGATTTGTGTTGTACTATTTGTGATAAAGGGAAGATAACAAAATATATGCATAAGAGAGTTGAAATTCATTAAAATGACCTTTGGAACTTATACATTCTGATATTTGTGGACCAATGAGGAACCAATCAATAAACAGATATGGGAACTTCATTACTATCATTGATGACTTTACTCACATTAATAGTGTTATGTACGTGAGACTTAAGTCAGATTCACTGAAAATGTTTTATAATTTTAAGAGGAAAGCAGAGAACTAATGTGAGTATTCAGTGAAGAAGTTGAGAAGTGATCATGGTTGATATTATTATAATGATGAGTTTGAAATTTATCATGAGAATATCGTAATTCGGCATGAGTTCCATTCACCAAACACACCTCAACAAAATGGGTTTTCTAAGAGAAAGGGAAGAAGTCTGGTGGAAATGGGGAGAACTATGTTACATGAATATAGACCTTCGCGTTATTTTTTGGAGGGAATCCACGAGAAATTCTATGTATATTTAGAACTGATGATTCTATAGGAAAAAATCAGATATGACTCCATAAAAAATGTTCTATGGAATAACTCAACGTCTAAAACCCTTAAAAGTATTTGGTAGTCTGTAAATGATAAAAAAGAAAGGTGGAAACCATGGAAAGTTTTGAGAAAGGAGGATATGATGGAATTTATCTTGGATATGATCTAGAAGAAAGAAGATATAGATGTTTCAACAATTAAATAAGAAGAATTATTGATTCTGATGATGAGAAAGTTGTTAAAAATATTGATAAAGAAAAGCAGGTTTTTGATTATGTGGAAAATAAGAAGGATACTGAATGTATTCTAAAGCCTTTTCAGAATTCCACAGATAGTGGTAATCCTACTCAAGAAGAAGTAACATACTCTTCAATTTCAAGTGATGAGAAATAATTCCCCACAGCTCATCTTAGGATGAATAAGAAAGTGAAATCTCATAACATTATTTGGGATCAACATCAGAAGTTTCAAACAAGAAGAACTTCAAATATAGTGACACACAGTCGTTTTAATCAAAATTTCAGTTGAATGATATGAATAAAAATTTCGAGCATACAGAATGCGTTAAGGCTATGAATGAAGAGCTTGACAAGAAAAAAAATAATGATACTTGGGAACTTGTACCTAAACTAGACAACAAGGACATTATTGGTACAAAGTGGTTTAATCTGAAAAAGATGAATGGAGAAGGTGAAGGGATAAGAAAATAGAATGTTTAGTTTGAAAAGGTTATTCACAAATTTAAGGAATTGACTTTGATGAAACCTTTTTTATGGTGGCATGGATAGAAACAATCAGAATCTTTCTTGTTATTTCTCCTCACTGAGGTTACGAAATCATTCAAATGGATGTAAAATATTCCTTCTTGAATGGTGATATTGACGATGATGTTTACATTGATCAACCTCTTGGATTTGTTATTGGGAAGGATGAATGTTGTGTGTGTAGGTTGAAGAAGGATTTTTATGGGCTAAAATAGGCTTATAGGGAACGATATTCTAAATTGCATTCTTTCTTGAGGAATATAAATTTCAGGAAGGGTAGAGTTGACATCAACCTTTATATCAAGGAATGTTAGGATTTTTCTCTCATCATAATTTTTTATATCAATGAAATTATATTTCTTTGAAATGGTGAAAGATCCAGTGAATGAATTTCTAATTAGATGAAGTATTCATTTGAGATGTCCATTCAGGGAGAAATGAAATATGTTCTTGGGTTAAGAATTTTGTAGAAGGGGAACCACATTTTTCTGTCTTTGGAACAGTATTCTAAATATATTTTAAAGAAGTTCAACATGAATAATTTGAAACCAACATCAACATCGATTTTAGTGGGATCCATGTTGCCTAAAGTTGGATAAGGAAAGGAAGTTGATCAGAAAGAGTTTCAAAAGAAAATTGAAAGTCTGTAATATTTGACTGCATAAATACCTGACATAGTCTATGTTGATACCTTATGGGAAAGTTCTAAGAGTTCTCCTAAAGAATTACATTTAATTTCTAGGAAAATAATTTTGATATATATCATAGGCACAACATGTTTTTGAATCATGTATGATTGCTCAAAAAATATTGATCTTTCTAGGTATTCAGATGTTGATTGAGAAAGAACTGTTGATGATAGAATATCCACATCTTTTGGAGTTTTATTTTGGGGGAAAATTGGTGTTAGTTGGCATACAAAGAAAACAAATTCAGTGAATCTTAGAATGGAAAAACCTGAGTATATTGCTTCCACTCAAGATGTTACCCAGCTTTTGTGGATGAAGACTTAGTTGTAAGCCAAAATTATTGATGTGAAGTTACTGTTACTCTTGGGAAGTGATAATTGGAGTGTAGTCAATCATACATGAAATATGGTACATCATTCTTGTTCAAAACACATTGACATAATGAACCACTTCATAAAAGAGTCAGTAGAGAAGAATGAATTGAAGATGGAGAACGTTCCAACATTGGAACAAGTTGATGACATATTCAAAAAAACGTTATTGAAGGGACCATTTTCTAAATTGAGATCCACATGGGTGTTTAACCACCTTATCATGAATGTTGAGGTACATGTGTCTGTCCCCTCTCTCTTCCTTATTTTGTATAGTTTTTTCAAGGGGAGAATTGATTCATAAATCCATTCTTATAGAATCATTTATAAAGGGGGTGTTGTGGGTATGTTGTGAATCCAACTTGTATTTGTGTGAACAATTCCAACTGTTTTTGGAGTAGGTATGAGTGTGAACTATTCCAACAAATTTTTTGGAGTGGTTGTAGGAAACCATTTTTTGTAATCTAGGAATTTATAATTAGTAGAGAAAATTTATAAATAATTATGAGGTACAAGGTTACAGATAATATATGTTTATGTTTTGGGGAATGATGAAGTATAGAATAGAAAATCCCGAGAGGTTTCATAATCACTACTTTTGGATAGCATGTTTTTCTATCAGTAATTATTGATTCCCACAATTAGTTAGCTCATGTAGGCTTATAATTTATGATAAGATAATCCATCTCTTGAGATTAAATAGTTATGTTATTCTTGAATCATAGTTTACAAATAAATCCAAAGGGGGAGATTTTTGGGAACATGTTGTCTAGGGAATGTGTTGTCTTTTGATGCCAAAGAAGATAAATCAATTCAATTTGTAAAAGGTCTTGGATACAATGTAAATTCTTTGATGATTTGAATTTCACAAATGTCCTATGTTTCATGAACTTATGATTCAAGCTTTTTGAAGGATAGGTGGAGTAAAGAAGTATTTTTTGGCAATGGAATGAAAGTGGTGCACAAGTAAAAGAGTGGCACCCAAGTAGGAAGTGGAACACAAGTATATGTGGTGCACTAGTGTATGTTACATGAATGTTATATTTAAAAATCATTACATAAAAATATGACTAATTAAAGAAAGCGGAGTGCATTTTATAGAGTGGCATGAAAGTAGTAATTGGCTCGCAATTATATGTGGCGCACAATCAGGATTAAAATGCATGTGTATGTGGTATACTAGTCATGGAGTGCATCACAAGTCATGGAGTGGCACACAAGATGAGATGTATGCCTCACACATAGGGTCACAAAAATTCCTATAAATAGATAGATACCCTCTTCATTTAAGAGTCACAGAACTTAATATAAAAATTTAGCTCTGCCCTCTTAAGTTTTAGATAGTGGCAGACAAATTAAAGTGTCGTGCATGTTGTGTGTTATGCACAAGGGTGAAACAAAAGCATAAGTGGCATGAAAGTTGTATGTTTCATGCATGAAGGGAGTTTTGTTCAATAATTGTGTTATGTATTTTCTAGAAGTGGCACCAAAATCATTAGTTGTGCATAATAGTGGTGCACAAGTATTTACGTCAATGCAAGCTGGGAGGCATACAAGAAGGGAGGCGCAGATGCAAGGAGGAGTGCAAGAAAAGAGTTATCCACAAGCTGTTTGCACTAGGAGTTTCATACCAGCTTATGGGTAGGAAAGTAAAGATTTTTTTTGAGAGAATTTACTTTTGAGATTCTACAAGAAGCAAAGAACCATTGAATTACACTAATTGTGCTAATATAGTTAATAAACACTATTAGATTGTTTTCAAAGTGCTACATGAGTGTACGGGAATAACTTAATAATTATATTCGACATAAAATGATTATTTTACAATGGTTTGTGGTCTACTAGATTGTTTGTGTACCATATCAAGGACATAACTACTCTTTTTGAGTAGTGAACATTTTAAATATTGTGTTCTTGTGGTTGTGTGCATTCATTAATGAAGGAATTAATTAACAAGAGGTGAAGGTTGTTTGAAAAAGAAAGAAACATAAAAAAAAGATATCACTGATTAACCCCCTCCACCTCTCAGTGATTGTTGGATTTTCATAGGGAAATTCAGAAACATCCACAAACAGTTCTACATTGAATGGAACCCTACCTGCATGAACACTTGTGGCCCGCTGCCTAAATCCATTCTCTTTAAAACACTATAGTGGTGACCTTGAAAAGGCATGAATCCCAATAAGAGAATTTCGTCTATATCCTCATCCTTTTTATGGACCTCAAGATATGCAAGGATAATAAATAGAGTGACCACATAACCGATCACTGGGCATAAGGCCTCTTGAAAACATCTATCTCTAGACTCCTCCTTTGAGAAAACATCTGTTAAAAAGTGTACGAATTTTTGGAAGATGATCCCAAGATCCTGTATAATTATAATTCCATGATGAAGGGAGAGATACTTCTAAATTTTGGCTTCAATCATCTTATATGACAATAATTCAACCCGAAACTCCCAATGAAGTTCTATCCATAATGAAACTAACTCGTCACAATCACCAATAAACCATATCCACCACTGACATGAAACTTCCCACATCAGACTAACATATAACAGAAACTAAGACAAAAATCACTCTTAGATAAGGAAAAATGAAATATCAAGATCTTATAACTAATGATCTGTCTCTATATCTAAAAAAGTGAACTCATACATAGCCAAACTCTTTAGCTGAAATAATCAAAAATCCCACTTTCAGCCTCATCATCCACTTTTGGGTCGACCATATATTGATAATCCAAATCAGACTTCTTAACATTAAACTCATGAGCATCATAAAAAAGATGAACATTATCCATTCCTAAAAATAAATAGATTATCCAAATCTTGGTATGTGTGAACATTATCAATGAATATTTATTTATTTAATTTTATTTTAAAAAAAACCCAATTAGAATGAAAAAAATTCATTCTGACGTGTGTACCTATCTTATGTCTCTAAAATGGAAATATGTCCACCTTATATGGAAGTTCAAAAACGTTAGAATCTAAGCACTAGGTCACCAGGGGTTCTTAAAATAACAAGTCCTTGTTGGTATCCCTAGACAATTTCATGCACTATGGTAAACTAGCACTACTTCCATATGAACCTAGGAAACCTCAATGTTTATAAATCCAAAGTCTGTACTATCTAGTGACATTAACCTCTGATACCACCCTTTCATGAATCCATCCATCCAAAGTTACCACAATGAGTTGAGAGAGATAATGACCTTCAAATTGAACCCCCAATAGTTCACAATTTGCAAAATAACATTGAGGGTATAAAACAATAATAGTATAGGAGGCATTACCCTCTATAAATGAAAGAGGATTGAGATAAAGGATAAAATCCTATAAAAAACTCTAGAAGAAAATAAAAAGGAAAAAACCATTCTTGAATTAAGGAATAATGTAATAATTTTATACATAAATGTCTCCAAAGTAGATACCAATTGATAGATTTACTAACGAGACTTAATAGACTCTTTAACCTAGCTTGTAATGTTCAAATCATTCCCCAAATTTTTATTGGAATCATAAAATTTAGTTTATATTCATTAGGTGAGCATAATAGGGAGACACAATAGGAACATAACCACGACCTCAAGTTCACATGTTAAAATTTCATGATAATGCACTCGAGAAAAACCAAAAGAACTAAAAAGCACTGATACTAGTCATCTAATAAGACCAAGGCTCACCATGGATCACTCACAATATCTCATATACAATACAATTATATAAAATCGAGAACATAAAAAAGCATGGTTCTCCACTTCCTCTCTCCCACCGGTTTTCTGCTGCCATAGCCAAATGTCAATCTTCCTATGTGGCCATCACTTTCACACATATCATATCACATCACATCACATCACATCAAATCACATCACATCACATCACTTCCTACTAGTAAAAATTTAGGCCACATAATAAATCACATCTCATCACATATTTCCCATAGATATATGGGCCACATATTACACCACATCCCACTTATAGTCACTTGTGGAAAAAATCACATCACATCACATCAGAACCAGGGAAGCAGGGTATCATAAACCAAAAGGATGAAAAAATCATGACATCGTCCTACCATTCCAGAACCCCATCACATATCACATCACACCAAATCATGCCTCTCCCATTCAAAAATTTGTCAATACATATGCAACCCACCAGAATAAACAAGGGATATCACATCCTTTCTAGGTAATCTCCAACACCAACTCATATAACTATTATTGATGGAAGAACGGGGGAGGTAGTATCCATCAATTTATATCATAAAACTTCTATATTTGGGGGGGAAACCTTAAACACATCGACACCTAACATTGGTAAACTTATCCAGCATAGGTGGGGAGTGACTAATATGACATAAACATTCACAATATATTGATAAAATATAATACCCAACCAATGGGTTCACATCATAAACACAAGAACATGCCAAATCACATCCATTTAGAACACAATAACTACCACAACCACGACCACCACCATATGCAACCCACCACACATGCACAAAAAAAGTAAGCAGAATAATTCTCACTTATAGTTACGGGGTTGTACATATTTTTTTATCAATTTCATGTAACATTAAACAGCTCCTTCATTTATTCAATTCAGTTAACCAGTTATCACACATCCATTTACAGTCCTTCTAATTTATCTACCTCCTTATATTTTTTTATATCAAATTTCTTCCAAAGGATAACAATAAAACTATCTCAGCCATGACATGTTCCAAATGTACCAAATATCATATTCAACCCCACAACACCACACATCCTCCAACTTCATCAAATCACATAACCCAAGAAATCTCACCACACAACATCCATATTACACTATCACCACATATCAAAACAACTCCTACTATTCCATAACTACTACACCATAAACACTATACCCCAACCACTACACCAAAACCGCATTTCACAAATGCCCATATCATATCCATGATAACCGACCATCATGTCACTACCCTATGTATAACACAATATATCCTTTTGATAACATCACAGAATAATATCCAAGATGAAAAAGGACAAACACAAAAAGTACAAACACAGAACAATAACAGAAACAACCTTGAACAATTATTCAATGTAATTATCACATATCATATTTATTTAGAATGTGTATTATCCCAAAAACAATATTCTTGGGTGAAACCAATTATTAGGAAAATATATGTTCATTAACGTTTTATTCATTTTTTAATCACACAACAATAAAAAAGGGTTATTACTCCATAACAAATACACAATAAACAAGGCCCCCAAATTCTTTTATTTTTAGAATTAAAAAAAATCCATTCATCATAACATAAACAAAAAATATCATAGTAAAAAACAATAATGAAACTCCCATTCCCATAAAATTTAGGCCTTCTAATTAGTAATCTCATTACACTGACCCTTACTATAACACTCGAATATTTTAAAATATGAACATCTTATTCGATAACGTGTGTGACATGCCACACAAATCATACATATGAATATAACATCCCAAGAAAATTATGTTATATTTATTTCAAAATAATTTATATCTTTTCAATATATTACATTACATGCAACACAGATTTTACATTTAATTACATGAATGAACTAGTTTCTTTTAAATCTTTCATTACACACAATACAATGTTTTACCGAAAATAATACATTATTTATATTATCATTTTATATAACAATTACTATCTAGAAATTGGAATAAAGATTATGAATTGGAATTTATGACATATATAAATATATATTTTTCAGGAATAAATTTTTATCTATTGGTTAGAAATAAAATTGGAATTATTTGTAATAAAACTAATGGTTTTCTAGAAAACTATATTTATTCAATAAGATTGTCTAGTCACGCTTTTGCATATAATTTAAATTTTTTAAAACAGTTTCTGAAATTTTATTTGGTAAAATTAACTTCATTTATGATGTCATAATATTATAATTATATTAGGGACACTTTTTTTTGGATATTTTGGAAAATATTCTTATTTTTTGGAATAGTAAAAAATAATGAATATTTATTGAATACTACCTTTTCATTGAAAAAACTTATAATGTTAAATTTTATTTTGAATTGTTTTTAATGTGACATTAGTTCAATATTATATAAATTGATACAATTTATTTCATTTGAATAATTTACGTATTTAATTTTTCTATAAACACTTTGTAATCATTTTAACAACTTCTCTTTAAAAAACTGTTTTTCTTGTCTCTTCAGTAGGATTAGTTTTAAATAAAATGATTGTAATTATGTGAATTAAATTTGAAAAAATGGATGTCATATTTTTAATAAGAATAATTTGTATTGTATAATAAAATGAAATTTATTTTTGACCACAATGAGAAGTGAAAAATGTTAAAATTAATTATTGTTGGTATAGAAAAAATTGATTTACTAGGGTGTTAAACTAAGACGATAAGAGTAAAAAGTGGAATAAAATCTTTTAAAACGCTATTTGATAGAAATATTTAGATATTAAATTCTATAGGTTCTATTATTTATCATCTATTTGGATTTTAGATGATAAAAACATGGGTATGATAGAATCTTTTCAAAACATTACAAGTGTTTCACTCACCTCACTTATAAAAGGGCACCCATATCCGCGCTTATTAACACATTAAATCTAATTTGGTTCCAAATATAACTTAAAAAATCCATCCAAAACATCTCAAATATATTCCTAGATTCTATATTTTTGGAATAAGTACATCCTATGAAGGATATTTTAGCAAACCTAAAAAGGATATCTGATGAACAGGTAACATTCTTCAACTGGTGTTTTTTATTTCTTCCTAAAAAATAATCAAATTATTAATAAAACATGATGTTATAATATAATTCGTATCTAAAATATAATGGTATGTTTTTATATTAATTTCTCGACCAAAATCCACCTTTATCTCCATCAAATAGGTTATGAATTCATTATTTGTGTGTGCGGTAGACTACCGCCTCGCAAACCAATGTTATTCATTTTTCAAATAGCACCTTTCACAGTTGGGTATGATGATGTATAATATATATATATATATATATATATATTATTTATTAAATAAATATAAATCTTTAGTAATTATATTACATATATATTTTTTCCATTCCATATGCGATAT
Organism: Viscum album; assembly: GCA_963277665.1. NCBI lineage: Eukaryota > Viridiplantae > Streptophyta > Magnoliopsida > Santalales > Viscaceae > Viscum > Viscum album. The sequence goes on from OY728136.1 coordinate 1,650,430,058, forward strand.
GACAATGTCTCTTGTGTTTACGGCCGACAACCGCCACACGTAGCGATGTGATTCATATTTTACAAATTCCTAACATTGTAGATTAAATGGTTAAAGATAATGATTGTATGTGATATGAAATAAAAAATTATTATATTAAGGACATACATATAATTATTAGAAGTTAACATATCATTATTTCCTACACAGAAAAATTATAACAACATTTTTGTATGTGTAAACTATCGCCTTCACAAAGTGATGTGATTATCTTTTCATCACCAAACCACAGGGATGAAATATATAAGTATATTTAATGATATAATACTTCAAATATTATATTATGATTATAATATAATGAGTTAATATTACTTACACCTTTTCCATAACGATCAGTGACAATTGGAAATATTACAGATGCGTATGTACAACCTATCATCTCCATTATCATAACATTCTTCATTTTTCATAACCATAATTAATTATTGATTTTAAAAGTTAAAATTATGTAAAAGATCGATAAAAATGTAATAATTATTATTTTGGAGATGATGTAAATAAATAATCTATATTGGTACCATATCTTTCTTTACAAAAATAGGCATGAGAAACAAAGAAATTTACAACAGAAACAATGAAAATAATGTATCATCATTAAGGAAAAGAAGATAAGATGTTTTAAAAGCATCATATATGATATTAAAAATAATTATATGGTGTTTTTATAACATTATAACTTGTTTTAAAACATTATAAATGAGGTTCAATCAAGGTCAACCAAATAAAATACTAAGGTAAGGGATTTTGTCCCAATTTTATTTAATTGAGGATCATTATAATTTTATGATTCTAATTACATTTATATGGTTTATATACATACCCTTTGAAATTTAATATCATGATTAGTTAATAATTAATTTTATTTTAAGTTTCAATCTGAAATATATCATCTAAAGGGGATTTGACATCAAAATTACCAAGTGGTAATAAACATATTAACTCAACATCGTTTCATTGGGTTATATTACTTATTCATTGTAATTAATATTATAAGATGAGGTCCATAATAAGTTTTTATTATATTATTTTGTATTTTATATTATTTTAAGTGTATATATAGTCTATAGACATAATTAATTCATCTTTTATCACTTCACCATTATGATCATTTTTAGGGATTTTTTTCACAATCTCATTTTAATCGAGATTGTTTATTATTTAATTTAATTTGAAAGAAATTATTTTATCATTGTATAAATAAAATCATTTAATTGAATTCTATTCTATTTACACATGATACATTCATGTTATAGTATCAATTTTAAACTCATTGGTAATTTATATAATTTTTAAAATTTTATTATAAAATTCCTTTTTCATTTCTCTCTTTGGTAGAAAATCTATTTGTTTTTCAAAACCATGTTTTCAAAAAAAAAATTCATAAAAAAATCCAGAAACTGCTTTTTAATATGATTTTTTACATATATTAACTTTTTACAATCCACTTTTAATGGAATGTTCTATTCATTTTTAAAAAAGTCTCCTTTCAATCCTTTGTACAGTGGAAGAAAGTTTTATTTTACTTGTATAGGATATAAAAAATTACTTTCGCTCATGAAAATAATTTCATTAAAGACTAATTTTTATGTATATAAGTTCATTTTTAAATACTTTTTTTCTAATATTTTTAAAATTTATAGTTTTTTAAATTCAATTTCAATGAAAATAATTTTCCAAATGTTATATGTTTTAAAAAGTGAATTTTTAAAATGAAATGTATATTTTTTTTTAAAATGTTTTTGAACATATTTTTATAATATTTATATTCATCAATGAAAAAACCCATTATTATACTTATATTACACTGGGGATATTTTTTATTTATACCATACTTATTCTTTCTCTTAATGGATTAGAATTATATTTACTATGGATAGTATTGACTTTTACTCAATTATTATATTTTTTTATGTAATTAACTTCCACGTGAAATATTATATTTACTTAAATCATTAGATAATAGATTTCACATAAATATACATATTATTTATCTTGGGTATTATTATTGATTAAATAGAATCTCATTATTAAATACAATGTTATAATTCAAATTCTATTTGACTGACTACAAAAATATTGATAAATCATTGTTCTTTAAACAATTTATATATTTGATGTCAAGGAGTATTGATTAATTGAATTAAATAGATTATTTTATATGTATTTAATTATCTGGACCTCCATTGATAGGTGGGATTTGGTTGTATATATCCCCTATATGTAACAATATGTCTCTTGAGACAAATCAATAAGCTTCCATTAAATGGGGTTTTACCTATAATTTTAAACTATCTAATGAAAGGTGTTGATAGTATAGGTATCATGTTATTTAGACATGAAATATATTAGTTAATAATTTACATCATTTAAAATTAAGTTATAGGTATCTGTGAGATTTTCAAAATGATGTTATATTTGGATGCATTTCATTCTCATTTTTTGATTCGATGTCATGTGTTTTATGTTATTACCAATCTATGTTGATTTTTCCTTATCCATTTATAATAGTCATATTATTTATTAAATGAATTTATTTTTTAGTAATTTTCCTTGGAATATTTATTATTATTTGTCATATTTTCACATTTATATTATCTAGGGATTCACTTCCTTATGAATGAATTGAAATTATCTTTTTTTAATTTTCAAATTTTTTCTTTTATGGTTGATTGATAAACAAGGATTACACAAGTTAAGAAAGTATCCATGTATTTATTGAAAATTAAAAGTAATGAAGTAACCATCAACATGCCTCAATCCAAAATGCACCTAGCATCATACACTATTGGGTTACTTCTCGAGCTGCGAGTCGATGAGCTGTGCCCTATGACAGATGATCTCAAATGCAACATTTCCACCATGTTGGTGAGAACCCACTATGCTTCACCCCAACACTGATAAAAACCCGAGGAGCACCATCAATCATGTCAATCCATCAGAAATGGATCACCATCGTAAAATGATCCCTTCATCTATCATTATTTCTATTGATGAAAACATCTAGTCACTACTGGATAACTCTCTCGTTACTAACTTAAAGGAATTAATAAAACATTACAATCTTAACCTATAAAAACCAAGTAGAATTCTTACAAAAACTTATCAGTTATGTTATCATTTCCAACTCTAAAATAATGGTCCAACATAATCATTGACTCAAGGTTACACCTCATCGAAGGCTGACAACCAATAAAATAACACAATTCTAAAGAATCCACAGGAACCATCGCACCAGAGCCACATATCCTAGGGTAAAAGAACATGAATCTTTAGAAGAGTTTGATATGGATAATCCATACTAGTAGGTTTAAGCCTCAGAATCATCCCCATGAAAAAAATATTCAAAACATTATCCACTTAAAAGAAACACATGGAATGGAAACAAACCAGAAGTAGTCATTGTCATAGATGAATCAGTACACCACCAATACACCATTTAATTCAACCAGAAACATAGTCACCATAAACAAGCCATGCCTTTGTGGAATGTGACAATACCTCAACCAAAATATCCCAAATCATTCCAAATAGCCCGTGTCTTAGACCTGATTGATGTCATAATGAAGTAACATATTGTACAATACGAGGATGTAGAGAAAAAATCTTTTAAAGAAATACATGATGGAAAATAGAACAATATATTGAAGCACACCTACAATGAACACAAATTTGGAAGAGGAGATGAAGGGAGATAAATAGGACAAAAGTGATGATATCCAAGGACAATAAAATGATGGAATGAGGAAAAGAAGAGGATACATGGAGGCACCGACGGGTCATGCCTCCCCTGACCAAACCATCGCCGAGGGCACACTATAAATAGAGGAAGGAGGGTTGATAATGAATAAAGGATCGATTCCAACTGCACTTTATAATTCCATTACCATCCTAGTTTATTGATTACCTAGAATATGTTTTTATTTAGTCACATTTTCCATATTGATTATTTTTTATCTACTTAATATTATCATTTTGTTGATTAAATGACATGGGTTTTTAGTTATATACCATTCAATATTAATTAATATCTAGGATATTTTTCATTAATATATAATCACATAATGCACATTATTCTCATTTTTTTCATTATGTGGCATTTGTGTCCAACAATATAACTTTCCATATTGATTATTTTTATTGATTCATGATATATTCCTCTATACAAAACCATTAAATAGAATATGATCACAGACTTATTTTTCCCCCATCATAAGAATCTGTGATGTGTATTATGAATGATATAAAAGAATATTCTTTAGGGATTAATGTTATTATTGAAAAAATTTATGTTCTAATTTCTTAATACAAATGTAATATTTTAAAAAATTTGTATCTATTTTACCAAGACTTATAAACTATTTACTCCATCAGGGTGTGATTCATTTTATTTTATGCCAATGTAATAATGTTGGAACTGACTCCAGTCTTCTAGGGTGATGGTCATTACAATTGGTATCAGGGGAAGTTTAGTAGAAACCTTGGGAGCTCGATATAGAAAAAATATATTTGGGAATATAACACAACGATAGAAATGTATGATAATTATGTAATAATATCCCATTGTTTTTGTAAGGTATGTTGTATATGGATCTTCTTATAAATACATACATATCTAGATACTACAAGTAGATATGGTTCTAGCACAATTGTCTCTAGGGGTAATAACACTGAAAATACAGAATTTGGATTGACCTGATCTTCACCTAGTTCATGAAAATAGACCTTGTTGCACAACTATTTTGACACTCCCAAGGGATATTCATAGTATAATTCATATTTTAATTTCAAAACGTTATGGAGGATTTATATAGATGGTGACAATGAATGAAGTAGGTTAAAATTGAGGTGTATTGTATTGAAAATATGGTTTCTCAAGGATATGTGGAATTTTTGATATTTTTAAAATATGGGTATAATGAAATGATGTAATGATGATAAATGAAGTGTGTGACCGAAGGAAATTAACCTCACCATAAGGATCTATTTATACTACATTGTATTAAATGTAGGGAACCTGAGAATGACCTAAGTCAAATCCCTATTATAAAGGGTAAACCCTAGACCTAGGAAGGAACTACATTGAAATAAAATAGATGATGTATTTTTGTAATGGGATTCATGAATTAAATTTTAGAAGTATTTTTATAAATGGTAAATTTATTAAAAGAATCACAAAACATATATGGATTGTGGTAAATTTTAGAAACATATATGTATTAATTAAACTAATAGTTATTTGTACCATCAGTGGTTTATGATTTTATGTTTTATTTAATGTTCAATGTCTGAAACTCCCATTTTTGGTATTATATGATGGGGTTCAACCAATATAATGGGATATTTTGTGAGAAAATTATGGCGAGTATATGTTTTAGGGGAAAATATATTGGAGGGAAAATAACATTAAATTTAATAGAAATTTGTTTAATGGTATTTATTTCCATTAGAGTTAATATTACCACTAATGAAATTATAATAAATTTAAAATAAGATATTTATAATTTTTTTGAAAAAACAAGTTGTATTTAAAACCATAGTAAAAGGATTATTTATTGAATAATTTTATTTCAAGGATGACCATCCTTTTTTTGGGAATGTTATAAGAATTATATTAATTTATTAAAAGAAATGGAAGCATTTATTCTATGGCAGATCTGAAAGGTGTTGTAATGGGAGCTGTCAAATGATATTCGGTTTCGGGTTATTTTGGTGCAACATAGTGGATGACTGAGGTCGTCTCTCAATGGAGGAAATAATTTAAGACAACATATTGAAGGTATATTGAAAATAAAATTAAATAACTTAAACACACTACATGGAATTATGGTGTTTTTTATCATTTATAAAACAAGAAGAGTATATCTAGATAGATATTTCATTTTTTGTTTTTATTTTTGAAATGAAGTTCCATTTAAAATACACAACAAGAAAATGCTATTTTAGAAAATATTTTAAAAGGTGTAATTTATATAACTCTATATATTAAATCAATTATTTATCATTATAATTTAAATTAACATCTTCTTACTTATGATCCCCTAAAATTTTGACCATCGAACCCTACGTGAGATAACTTAACAACAAATATTAAAAGAGTTAAACCCTATCCTATCTTTGGAACATGCAATCGTAGCACCCTACTTTGATTGTCATTATAAGGATACATTATGATCAGTGGGGAATTTGGGAACACACACCCTATGTAAATTAGGATGAATTTAGCTTAGGTATTTTATTTTTAAAACTACAAATTTATCACATGTGGTCTTGTTTTTCTGATTTTGTTTGTGCTCTCAAAATTTACAAAAATTCTAGACCACACATGTTTTTGTGTTAATTTTTAAATTTCTTAATTAGTTTATTATAATTAAAAAACTCAAATCAGTGAAAATATTAATTGAATTAATGTTTTTTATTTATTAAAAATAAATTAATTAGTAAATTAAGTGGTAGATTGATTACATAGATAACTACTCTTATATGGGCGGTGTAGTCATCATATAAAAGAATTGCATTTTCAAAGTTTTAGAGAGGGAATAATCGAATACCATTTATACTTTTGAGTTTTAGCCCAAAGTGGAATATTTAAAAAGAATATAATTGAACAAAATATAAGAAAAAATAAGAAACTAAAGTGGAACTAAGAAGTATATTAGGCAAACTCATAAATTACAACACAAAGAAGATGAAGAAGGATTTGACGAAGGGATCCTTGCTTCAAGATCATCCTTTATTGAATTACATGGATAATTAGAGTGAAACCACTTCTAATATTCACTAATATTACTAATTCACGTCCCAACCCCTACAAATTTGAAAAAAAACAATTTATATAGTGGAGTGGAGCCTAGTTTTAATGAGGCTTCAAGTATGAATGGGAAAATTCAGAAAAATAAATTATTACAAAATCAACCGCTAGTTTGACATCCATAAAGCTTGTACCAATTATCCTTACTAAAGGTTGATTTGTTCACAAACGGTTTCTCTAGATCCTCTAAATATTTGTGCCTAATATAATCATAGATGAAGAAGTTATGGCCCAAATACTGAAGTAATGTATAGTCTAGAGTGTCCATACAAGATTTGAATTCATGACCCATTAAGTCTAATAAAATTCACAATTTAGATCTAATGTCCTAAACAATAGTTATAGCCTATTATTTCAGGAACATGTTAAAAAAAATTAATGTGCAGATAATAAATAAAAAAAATTATCTCTACAATAATATAGTTCACTATAAAGGATAAAACTGGAATTTTAATCAAATTTTCAAATGAATGATATAATCGCAAATATATTATAAATAAAGTATTTAACATAATGTTAAGAAATTTTTTCAATTATTTTCAATAAAATATTCGATAAAATTGAGTTTTATCCACTCACCCACACTTACCAATTTTTACTCCAGGGAAAAACCTCATATCATGTATTTGAAAAAATTGTGGCAACTAAACATCAATATCAAATCACAAAAAATTTCAAACACAGGTCCTTGATATCCAAAAATTCCATACCAAGAAACAAAAATATAATTCCTCATAAAAAACCATTATTTCAAGTTATGCACTTATATCATTCAATTTATTTCTAATTCATTCCTCCTCTCATGCTCACAAAACACTTACCTCACTTGAATTTTCTCTTATCACACTAATGTAAATTTTTTAGAAATGTCTTTCTCATATAAACTCATACAAGGGTCACCATAGGATTTATCAATTTATACATATCTACCTAATGGGAGTCAATGAAATATGTTTATCATGAGAACATTTTAGGGTTGTTCTATGAAATTTGGTTGGTTTGATTTAGATTTCTAAATTTATGAGGATGAATGAGGAGGTCTTAACTCTTTTTGAAGAAAAATTGAATTATTCTAGTTTTCAGTCCATTATGGACTTCTCATAACTCCACTTAGTATCAATTTACCTCCATCATCATGAAAATTGTTGGAAGGTTTACACAATTCATCATTTCATAAACAATAATATCAATGTTTTCAAACATAGTTTTTTTGAGAAATCTCTAGATAGGCACAACTTTCTTTCTTCATTAGAAGCTCTAGAAAAGCACAACTTGTTTTATCATTAAATCTATAGAAAGGCACATCTTTAAATATAATTTTTTTCAAAATCAAACACAACTCTTTAGAATTAAAATTTCCTCCCAATGTATACCAAAATGCGGAATCATAACACACACTTAAGTTTAACTAAATTATGAAATTTCACTTAAAGACTTGGTTGGATAAGGAAAATTGTCTTATAATGTGGATAACCTAATAGGTTGTTCATTGATTCTAAGGGATATATGTTTTAAATGATAAAGGTACGATATTATTAAAACGATTCTTATGAAATAGGGTCTTTAATACAAAAAATGCCTTATACATTTAAAAAATGGTACCTAAAACCATGAAGTTCTGACTGGAATAAATCAAATTATTCTTAAATCATGCATGGTTTGGTTCTTTCAAGAAGTCAGGTAAATATAATTTATATGAAAAGAATAGTTAAGAAGACACACAGGGAAGTGATTTCAAATATAAAGACAGTGTGTTGTGGCATGAGATTCAAAATTCAGAGTACATTTCATGAAATTACTAAAGATTGGAACTTGATACAAAGTTATTTTCAACATTCATTTATGCTCAGTTTAATGGAATAAAATGTTTCACTTATTGGTATGGATTTAAAAATGGTGATGGGAATCATTTCAGCTCAAATGTTTCAAAAACAAACAATAATTTAAAAAAACACCATTTTTTGAAAAAACATAAAATCAATTTAAATTGCTACACTAAAAGGATCCCTCCCCCACACTTAAAATATTGAATTATCCTAAATGTAAACCTATTAAATTATATTTTCCCATAAAATACATAATGTTAAATAGGAAAAATAATATAAAAGTGAAAGTTTTAGGAATAGTTTGATATTATTACGTTATGGTGGGGTTATGAAGTGTGATGAAATCCACTAAATTAGTAGAAATTCCCTCAATTTATTGCTTAAAAAAATTCCCATTAATAGTAATTCTTATTCTAGTATCCTCTTGTGTGATATCCACTACATTATAAGGAAAAATATCTAATAAAATACAAGTTACTAACTATCTAGAATGCAATTTACCAGGCCTCAGCTTTCGTTGTTAACTGTAGATAAGGACTTTCTCTCCAACATAAAACTCCCTTTGTTAGATTATTCTATCATGTGATAATTTTGATCGTTCCTTATAATGCCTTGAGTTATCATATGATGATAATTGAATCTCCTCATGCTGTTGAATTTGTATGTTTCTTTGGATTCCATCTTGGGCCAAATCCATATTGTGTTTCTTTATAGCCCAATTTCCCAATGCTCGAATTCCACTATGAGATGACATGATTTCCCAAAAACAATCCAAAATGGGAAAATACCAATGGATGTCTTTTATGATATCCTATATGCCCAATGTGTGTCATCCAATCTCTTTCTCCAATCCTTTCGATTTGGGTGCACAGTTTTCTCTAAAATTTGTTTCAACTCTTGATTTGAAACCTCAGCCCGACCATTTGTTTGGGTGTGGTATGGTGTTTATTTTTTGTGTGTCACCCCATACATACAAAGGAGGGATTATAAATTACTATTCAAAAAGAGTGTCCCTTGGTCACTGATGATGGCCTTTGGTTCTCCAAACCGTAAAAAAATCAGTGTCTCGAAAAAGTCTACTACAAAATGAGAATAATCAGTCATAGTGGCCTTGGCCTCAGCCAATTTACTCACATAATCAATTACATCCAAAATATAAAAAAACCAAATGAAATAGGAAAAGGACCCATAAATTCTATAACCCCTACATAAAAACTTTCAATGAATAATATGGGTTGTTGGGGAATTTCATGTTTCCTATAAATATTTCTCATGTGTTGGAAATGTGAGCATGACTTAAAAAATAGATGAGCATCATGGAATAAGATGGGAAAATATAATCCATAATAAAAAACATAAATTGACATTCGTTGAGGTCCAAAGTGTCCTCCACATGAAATTGTATGGAAAATATGAAGAACAGACTCAAACTCATGATCAAGAACAGACCTCCTAAAAACATGGCAACTACACATGCTCCAGAGGTATGGATCATCCCAACCATAAAATCATGACTCACACATTGTCTTTTAGACATGATGTTTCTTTAAATATTCTAGGATTATAGATGAAACATGATAGTTAACTAAATCAGTATAACAAGGATGTGTACCTAAGATGGAATAAATATTATTTTTAGGGAAAGTGTTAAAAAGATGAACCTGGTCTAAGGTGTCATCCCTTAGTGTGTGAGTAAGATTACTCATGTAGTCATTCACTAGGTTTTCCAAACCCTTCTTATCATTAATGTATTCTTGAAGAAGGATCATCCATCAGATAAGTCTGGGATTTTCATTTGGACCCTTCAATAGGTACCTTAGAGCTGCATGGTCAAAAACAATTACTTTAGAGCCCAATAAATATGAAAGAAACTTATCTTAAAGAAAATATGATTGCAAGAATCTTTTTTTGAGTGGTTATGTATTTTGACTGGTCTGAATCTAGTGTCCTTGATGCATATAAAATCACACGTAAATTTCCTTCCACCATATGAGATATGATAGCTCTTACCAGGTAGTTGGAGGTGTCACACATAATACCAAAATAAAGATCCCACCATGGGGGCTGTATGATTGGTGGATTGGTCAAAAAAATATTTATCTCATCCTAGGAAGTCATACATGAATCATCAAATAGAAAATCGTAATCCTTTTGATGTAATCATGACATTGGAAGGTCAATCTTTCTAACATATTTGATGAAGCACCGATAAAATCGTTCATTCCCTAAGAATTATCTAACATCACACACACATGAAAAATATAGTAAGGATTAAATAATTTGTACGTTTGAACTATCAACCTATATCCCATGTTTTAACACTATATTCCCTAAGACAATTCCATGCTCTACCATGAAATGACAGTTTTCAACGTTCAAGACTAGATTATTCTCAATAGAACAATTCAAAACCTTTCCCAAACTAGAGATGCAATCATTATATGAAGATCCATACACTATAAAATCATCCATAAATACTTCCATGATGGTTTTCAGAAAATCTGAAATAATACTCACAATGCATCTCTATAAGGTACATGGGGCATCGAAAAGTCTATATGGCATCCTTTGATAGGAAAATGTGCCTAATAGACAAGTGAATGTAGTCTTCTTTTGATCATCCGGATCTATAGAAACCAAAACATATCCATAAAATACATCCATGAATCAATAGTGTATTTTCCCATATAGTCTCTCAAGCATCTGATCGATAAATTGGAGGGGGGAAATGGTCTTTATGAGTGGATGAATTTAGTTTTCTATAATCAACACACACACACCAAAGGTTTTGTAGCCTCATTGAAACTATCTCCCTTTTATCATTTTGTTCAACTGTGACACAAATTTTATTAGGCACCACCTGAATAGAACTTACCCAATAGGAATCTGAAATTCAATGAATTATACCTTCTTCAATCATTTTTCAACTTATTTTCTAACAACTTCCATAAGGGTTGGATTGAGTCTTCCTTGTCGCTACCTAACTGGTTATTCCTTATACTCCAATAGAATCCTATGTATGCAAATGGACGGGATCATACCAGATATGTCATCCATGGTCCACCAAATTTCCCTAATCTTCTACCTCAAAATATACAAATGTTTTTATTCATGTTCAAAAGGAATATTATTAGTTACTTTAATAGGTAATCTATCGCCACTTAACAAGTATGAGTATCTGAGATTTGGTGGAAAATTATTGAGTTTCTATGCAGGGGGTGTTTTATGAATGGAGAAATTGATGGAACTAAAATATGTGAACAATGAACATTAGTTTTAGAATTTACATCTTCAAAATTAGAGAATAAAGCATCAAACCCATTAGAATACTCAATATCCATTTCATAATCAAAGTTCACAGGATCAAAATCAGAATATGAATCCATTTAAAAATAAAATCTAAGTTAGGCTGGTGCAATAGAAGTCAGTGTGTATGTGCTCTTAGACATCAGAATAAAACCTATACTAATAATCTAACTAATCATAAGAAAATAAAATTCCATGGGGTTTTTATTTGGTGGTTCAAAATGGAAGATAAAAAATTGTGAATAGTCATATGAGAGGTACTTCATGGATTCCATAACATTAAATATCACAATATAATCTCCATTCTTCATGGAAGTTGTACCCTCATGAAAATTTATGACACTTGTTTCTATTTTGAGGAAGGGACTACCTAATATAATGGTAGAATGTGAACTTACCTGATCATCATTCATGTTAATCACATAGAAATCTGTTGAAAAGATCAGGTCTCTTACCCAAAAAAGTATATCCTCATAGAATCCAACTGGATATGTTATATCTCTATTCACCTACTGTTACACTACTCTCATTGGATTCATATCACCAACCTATAATGAAGATAATATAGAGTGACACATCACATTTCTGGAAGCTCCTAAATCACATAAAGCATCATAAAAATGTAAATCATCTATGGCTCATGGGATGATGAATTTTCTTATATATTTGAACATTGTTTGTATTACTACAGTTGGTGTAATGAGTGATAACACAATCTATTCAAGATTTATCCTCTCATTTCCCTTGACCCATATTCTATTGGTCCTAGGTTCTTTTAAAAAAATTTCATACGTTGTGATTTTATTTATTTATTCATGTATATGGATGTTGATTTCCACACACTTGAATGTGTCCAAAAAATCATTTTTCTTCACATATTCAATCATATTCATGGTTTTTACATATCTATTTTGAAAATGAAGGGGTTAATGAGAAATATCATCAATCATTTTCTTACCATTATCTTTCTCCTTGTGTTTCTCATCAGTTGATATGGAAAGGGGATTCTCTGGAGTTTAGATAAATCCCAGTGAAACGATAGGTGTAGATGTATTAGTTGTTCTCTTCCCACTACTAAATGAAATGGCAATAACATTCCCCTTGGGGATTGGAGTAGTTTGGGAAGGTAGATTTCTAGAATTTTTTCTTACCAGTTCATGGAGGGATGTGGAAATATGGCTCATTTGTGTCCTCATCTCCCTCAGCTCCAAACCATGACTCTTCAGATCATTCTATTGATAAAATTTTGTTTCCAAATATCACCAGTGTTAGAATATACCACTTTTTTAGAATTCACTTGTTGTTTACTTGTTGATTCTTGAGCTTCAAATCTCTTTTGGGATTTTTTGAAACCCTGTTTCTAAGGCGGAGGCTGCTAGATTTTTTTTTTGAAAAGGGGGACTTTGTTTCTATCGAGAGATATACCTCGTGTATGTTTGATCCTTACACTCTTGGTGATATTTCAGAGAAAAAGAATAATTCTTATTCAGGGGATGTGGTTGTTGTTGCTACTGATACGCTCTTCCAAGGAATACTTCTATAGAATCCTCTAACTACTGTAATTGGTGGAAACTGTCTGTTGGGTGGTCTGCTTCCGTGAAAATTCCACAATGTCTCATAGTAGTGGGTTGGGATTTTATTTATTCAATGAAATATGTTGCACAAAAGTGGTAATTTATTTTAACTCATTATCTATTAAATGAATATCAAGAGAAGAAGGTCTTACCTAATGTACTCCCATGACATGTGGTGTACCTCGATCGCCAAATTGTTCAGTGTTTTTTTTTCAATATTTTCAATCATCGTAGGTGCCACTACTTGTGTTTTTTCCACTAATGCTCCTCCATTTATGGAATCCCGCATGATCCTCTCCAGAGGTGTCAGTTCTTTATAAAATTACTGGATGATGAGTTTCTCATTAATTTGAAGATATGGATAGTTTTAACACAACTTCTTGAATTACTCTCGTTTCTCATTCATGGACACCACTTGTGCTTTATTGATCCCTGTGATCTCATTATGAATGGAATTGGTCCTTTATGATGGAAAAAATCTCAGTAATAAAAGGAATTTCTTATCAATCCAACATTTTATATATTCTGGTTCTAAATAATACATCCAATCATTTTTATCACCACCAACTGAAAAATGGGAATGCTCTTAGTTTTATTTGATTCTCAGATATATTCTTTGGTTTAAAGGTTGAAAAAAAACATATTAAATAATTAAAGGTGTTATATTGGTTCCTCCCAAGATAAGCCATAAATCTTTGGAAGAAGGTGAATTAACTCATATTTTAGTTCAATGTCTGATTCATGATTTGGGTATGATATATAATTTGGTTGATAATTATTGTCTGGTGCATCCAACTCATAAATAGTTATATAATGTTTATTTTTATTATTTTCACGAATTGGTTCTTGTTTTAAAATTTATTTATAAGTGATTCCATTGATCGTTTTCAAAAAATGGAGAAATTATCCATCTTGTTGAATGTTGAAACTTCTCATAGACTCAGAATTTCTGATTCGATCCGTAATGATGCATTTAATATCAGGTTCATGATATAATAGATCATCTAGATTAATTTTTATCACAAATCAAATAAAATTGAAAAAAGAAAAGTATAGCATAATAAAATAAAAACAAGAGTTTTGATTATATGGTCCAAAAAGAAGAACAATTAGAAAAAAAAAGAAGATAAAAAATTCAGATTGTGTAAAGAAGGAAGAAATAATATAAGAATAGAATAAAATGAAAAATAAAAGGAATACCTCTAATTAGTTGAAATAATTACTTGAATACCCAAAAACAGTGCCAATTTGAATGGTTATTTCATGGGTTCTCTAAAATGAAATTCGATTTCAGGTTATTTTGGTGCATTAGAGTGGCTGACCAAGGCCTCCTATCAAAAGACCAAGTAATCTAAGACCCCATATTGAAGGTATTTTGAAAATAAAATAAAATAACAGAAAGAAACCACATTAAATTATGGGAGTGGGGGTTTTTTATCATTTATAAATGTAGAATATATGTTCTTCAAGAAGATGGTATTTTTTTGTTTTTATTTTTGAAATGAAGTTTTCTTTAAAAGACAGAAAAGAAAATAATTTTTATAAATATTTTAAAATGTGTAATCGATCTAACTCTATCTATTAAATAAATTATTTATAATTATAATTAAAATTAACATCAACTTAATTATTATCACCTAAATTTTTAACCCCCAAACACAATGAGAATTAACTTATCCACTAAGATGAAAAGAGTTAAACCCTGGGCTTGTTTTGGAAGATGCAATCACAACACCCTACATTGATTGTTGTTCGAAATATAGCTTATGGTCAGTGGTAAATTAGTGAATATAACCACTATGTAAATAAGGATGAATTGATATTAGAGATTTGTATTGAACACTACAAATATATCATGTGTTTTCTTGTTTTACCGATTAAGTTTTCCCTCTCACAATTTACAGAAATTCTCAACCTCGTGTTTATTTTGTGTTATTTGTCCATTTTCTTAATAAGATTCATATAATTTAAAAAGTAATTTAATAGATCATATTAATTGAATTACGATATCTCATTTATTCAAAATTAATGAATGGAGAATTTAATAGGTAGATCGATTACAAAGAAAACTACTCTTCTATGGGCAGTGTAGTCCATATAGAAATGAAATGTGATTTCAAAGGTTTTTTGAGTGTAAAACACAATATCGTATCAACTATTGAGTTATAGCACAAGATGAAAGAATAATTAAGAATATAATTGAGAAATATAGAATAAAGAAGAATAAATTAAGTGGAACTAAGAAGTATATTTTCCAAACACAAGCATTACAACACGTAGAAGAAGAAGATGACTTTGATAAAGGGAACCTAGCTTCAAGAGCTACCCTTATTGAATTAGATGGATAAATGGAATGAAAAAACTTATTATCTACCCTAAAATTCATAATTCACGTCTTAGAACCTCCAAATGATAGAAAAACCAATTTATAGAGTGGAGGGGAGGCTAGTTTTAAAGAGGTTTCAATTGTGAATGGGGAAATCTAGAAGAATAAATTAATCCAAATTTCTCTTCCTGTTTGAAAACAAAACGTGTAGACCAGTTGTACTTCCTACTATATTATTTGTGAGGAAATCGGTCCTCAAGATCCTCTAAAAATTTTTGGTCTAATCCAAGCATGGATAAATATGTTATGACCCAAATAGTGAAGTGATTTCAAATCTAGCGAGTCCAGCCGAACTTTGATTTCCTACCCCATTAATTCCCATCAAATGCACGATTTAGCTCAAATGTCTGAAAAAATGTTGTATCATATCTAATTAGAACCATGGTTACAAAAGTTCACGTTCAAATGATTAATATAAAATTTTTTATCTCCACAATACTCCAGTGCATTATAATGGGTAAAACTGGAATTTTCATCAAATTTTCAATTGAATAATATAATCCAAAATATATTATAAATAAACATATTTAAAAAAATGTGAGGATTTTTTTTCAATTATTATAAATAATTTATTCAAAAAAAATTTGTTTTATCAAAAACCCATTGAAAATAACAAGAAGAAAATATTGAACTCACAACTGATTGATTATAAGGGTATAGCGCCTACCCTTTGACTATGTTAATTCATGTTAATTATATCATTATTTTCAGTAGAATGATTTTACAATTAAATATTAAAAATAAACTACTGGTGTAACTAATATGTTTCAGAAGATAATGTAAAATATTCCCTAACATGGGCTAACAATAGTGTATTTTAAAAATAGTTAGTAATAGAAGAAAATACATCCATTATTTTATCGATCTAATGATGTGTAAAAAGAGAATTTTAGTGTTTTAGTCATGAAAAATTCATTTTTTGATATTAATTTAACAGATTTAGAGTTAAATTTGAAATTTATTGATGAATAAACAAATGAAAAAACAATTTACAAAGGAGAAACTAATCGATTAAAAATATATTTTTATATTCAGAGAAAATATATTAATTACTCAACATTTGGAGACAGATCTTGAAATAAAATGTTACCCAAATATGTTTATTTATGTTAGACTTATGGTATATGAAATCATTACATATTTATAGTTTTGGGACCCTCATTATTCCATTTATTACTCACATTCTCACGATATATGAACTCTATCACTATCCGTAATTACATACTCTTATCTTACGTGTGTGTATATATTCTCATTCGATCCATGTTATCTTATATTGAAGCCTCGTTATGTGTTATTTTAAATATAGTTTGTACATCAATATCTCTATTACTAAGAGGATATTTTATTAATACATTTTTGATGTGGAGTTCTCAATAAAAGTATTTAAAAATTTCAAACCCATTATTTCTAATATCAAGTTTAAATTTCAAAGACACATTTTATTTAAGGGGGGTAGAATGTTACACCCTGAGATTTTAAAATTTGAACATCATATTCAGAATCATGAATGACACGCAACACTATGAGTTGAAATGAATAAAAAATTAGAAAACTATCTTTATATATTTATTTTTAACAATATTAAAAATTATTAAAAATAAAAATTATGTGAAACACTTATTTTATTTTGTGTTTCACACAACAATGAGTTACTTTGACTACTTACTTTACATAAAAGACTGATTTTTACAGAAAATTAAAATTTATTTTAATATTATTAATTAATATGATAGTTGTCTTATATCAATTGGAATGGAAGGTTTGAATATGGATACATAAATTATGAAGATATGTTTCTTAAGAATGTATATTTGTTATCTAGTTCTTACAAATAAAATAAGAATAATTTTAATGAAAAAGAATGGTTTTCTAAAAAACCAAACTTTTTCTAAAAGTTGGTTTAATCATGCTTTCCACACCTAAATTGATATTATTTGTTTAAATTTAAAAATATTTATGTAATAAAATGATCAATATTTTTTTAAATAGACATATAAAAATTCTCTTATGGTGAGTTTTCGGGGTTTTTCTTAAACATTTCATTCTTTTGAATATTGTGAAATACTGAATTTTAATTGAATATGGTCATTTATTTTATATAATTTCTAATGTCAGAGTAATTTTTATTGGTTTTAAAGTAAAAATAGATCAATATCACAAAGGATAATTCAATTTAATTTATTTTAATATTTTTTAATTTAATATATATATATATAACTAAAAATCATTGTACTATTTCTTTTTAAAAACCTCCATTTCATCACGTCTTCAGGATTAACTTTAAATGAAAAATTTCCCCTTACGTGAATTGAATTTTGAAAAATTGCTTTCATGTTTTAAATCGAAATAATTTATAATTTTTAGTAGGTTTAACTTGATTCTATAACCAAATGATTATAGAGACTAGTAAAAATTAATTACCACATTATATGTTAAAATTGATTTACCGGGGGTTAATCTGAGAAGATAAGGTAAAAAATTTTAAAGCAACTTGTTTGAAAAATATTGCATAAATATTTAGACAATAATTCTTCTAGGGTCTATCATGTAATGTTTTTTATTCTTTTGAAAAGATAAAAATGTGACTATGATAGAATCATTTCCAAAAATTACAAGTGCACCACCCACCTCACTTATAAGAGGACACTCATAGCCTCTCTTCTTCATACCCTCAAAGAACATTGGTTTAAAAAATACCTCCAAAAAAACAATACCAATCCATTAATTAGATTATATATTCCTTATTATGGTTATAAATCCATATTAGGAACGATTTTGGTGCAATCCTATGGAGGATAACCAATAAAGAAGAAGCATTTTCCAACGAGCATTTTTTTAATTTATACCTCCACCTCTTTTAGTAATTATTAAACCATGATGTTATAATAACTATAATATCTTAAATAAACTTTTGTTTTTTTTCTATAAAAAGTTAATTAACTTAATGCACCTCAAATTTTGTCACATGGTTTACAACATCATTTTATTACTATAGTGGAGTAGGACCTCACGAACCGATGGCATTCGTTTTTCTATTACAAACTTCCATAGTTGAGTACAATGATTGATTTAAAGTATATAAATGATATTTATGTCATAATAAACCTATCTTTTCATTATATCATATATACCTATTTTTTAATTTCCAATTTTAAGGGATATGACAATGTCGCTATTGTGTACGATGGACTACCGCCTCACAAATCAATATGATACGTCTTTCAAAAATGCTTAACAAAGAAAGTGAAAATGGTAATATTAATTATTATATGTGATATAAGTGAAATTATTATTTTATTAAGGAGATATTTTTCATTCTAAAAATATTGTAATTCATTATCTTTTTCAACACTGAAAAATGATAACATCATTCTTGTATGTGTGGACTGCACCATTCACAAAGTGATATGACTCTGTTTTCCATCACCAAACCATATAGATGATATATATTAGTATATTTTAATAAATAATATAATTTTAATGTAAATATGAAACATTACCTACACACATTCTCTAATGATTATTGGAAATTGTAAATGTTTCTCGTGCAGATGTATGACCTACGATCGCCATGATTTTAACACACGTTATTTTTCAAAACCATCATTAATGATGGGTTTTAAAAATATATTGAATATTATAATATCATAAATATGTCATGATAATTATTATTTAAATTATATAAGTATATTATATATGCAATAACTAGATCCTTCATGATGAAACACACATAACAAAATAAGGAAATTATCACACAAAACTATGAAATTAATGAATGATCATTATTGAAAAAGTTATATGATGCTATAAAAGGATAATATATGTTATTATTAATAATATTATGGGTATTTTATAACTTAATTATATTTTTTAAAACATTATATCAGAGGTTAAATCACATTGAACCTAAATTAAGCGGATGGTAAGGGATTTTGTCTCAATTTTATTTCAGTGATACACATTATAATGTTATACACATATTTTACATAATATGGTGCATATACTACCCAATTAAATTTTAATATAATTATTAATTAATAATTAGTGTATTTTAGTTGTCAATTATAATTATTTCATCTTAAGGGATTTTAATTGAAAATTACCACATTATAAAAAAATTTATAACTCACTTTTTTCAATTAGTTAAATTACTTCATCATAGTCGTTGAAATTATAAGATTATGTGTATAATGAATTTTTATTTCCTTATGTTGTATCTAATATTATTTTTTTTGGATTTACATTTGACACACAGAATTAATTAATTGTTTCTCAATTCAATGTTTTTATCATTATAAGGGTTTATTTCAAAATGTCATTCTAATCGAGATTATTTATTCTTTAATTTTAGTTGGTGGAAATAATTTTATCAATGTTAATATAATAAGATTTAATTTTCCCATCATATAATTATTATAAATATTTTCAACTTATATTTTCATTTTTCCAAACATTGGGAGATAAAATAATTGATATTTTTTTAGTAAAATCAGATTTAATTTCCATCTTCAGTAAGAAATATGTTTTCTTATAAAACCATATTTTTGAAAAAGGTTTCAAAAATTGGTTTTAACCTCTTCCAAATGATATATTTAAGACATATTTACCCATTTTTACTTCTCAAAAACAGTTTTTAATGTAATCCTCTTATCTTTTTTAGAAAAAGTATCATTTCTAACCACTTTACCGTATAAAAGGAATGCTCTTTTTTAACTCTTATGACACGTAAAATATTTACCATTGTAATAGAGATCATTTTTGAGGATTTTTTTACGTTTAAAGGTTGTTTTTTAAATTTTTATTTAATATTATTAAAATAGTTTTTTTTAATTTTATTTTAAAAAAAGATTTCAAAATGGTTTGTTTTCTAAAAAAAATTCAAAATGAAAAGGATATATTTGTAATGATCCGACCCCAGTTTCCTAGAGTTGGTGCATTATTTCATAACATTGGGATGATCACAAAATATCATGTATCTAAAGACCAGTTAGTTTAGTAGCCTTGGAAACACTAGATAAATTCATAAATGTTACATTACATCATAAAGTGAAAAACTACAATAACATAGTATCCATTTTCCACACTCATATCCCCTTCAGACTATCCCTGTAGGTCATTCCTAAAATACTTCTTCACATCCGGGAAAAATTAAAACATTGAAAGGGGTGAGCTCAGATGCTCAGTAAGGATAACAATATAGCGGAAGCTTTCATAAATAAACATAAAAATTTAATTCAATGTATAACTAAAACAAAATCCTTTTGAACTTGATCTTCAACATAATATGGAAAAAGTAAAATGAGATAATTCAATTTACTTATTCACATGGATATTCTACTGGTCGAATAATCACATGCAATATCAATAACCACTTTCATAATGATGGAATGCATAATGCAAGACTATCATAACCACATAGCCAAGGCCTCGTGCCAAGACCACAAATAAGATTTTGTCAAGGCCTCGTTCCAAGACACTAGTTTGTCTAAAGAGACCTACCGATGCATTGAGGAGATATTGTGGGCTCCACCCGTCAGTTATTAAGTCCAATGCATTCCTTATATGAACAGGTTTAAACATATCATAAACCATAACATAATTGTATCATATAAAACATTCATAAAGGAAACATAATATTTCTACACTTCAATCACAAGATATCAATACAACACATTGATATAATAAAAACTTTATCAAAACCATTTACAATACCAAAATAAAGGAAAATTAAAACATTGTATTTATTTTTCATTTAAAAAAATTTATGTCTTATAGAGGAAGCCGAAACTCAAATAATAGTCACGGCGGCGGAGAAGTCGTTGTCGCCGCATACGTAATAAAAAAATAATTCCTTTTGTTGTTTAGTAAAAATGCTTCGTATAAAAATATTCCTTTTGAATAAAAGTAAAATTCAAAGGGGTTTATACACCGTATAAAAGAAAGTTGTGTATAGAACAAAATATGCCTCAATGAAAAGAGATTGAGACGAAGACCCATAAAAAGATAATTTTTTTTAAATAAATTAGATCTATTATGTGTATTCACTATAATTACACATAAAGAAAGTAAAAATTTAAGATAGGACATAATAATATCTTGTCATAATTTGAAAGTAGGAGATTAACCCAAAGAATGGAAATTGGGTTAAGAAGTTCCCTTACCTCGTGTCCGAATTCACTCGACCGTTCTTTGATCTCCTGAATAATAAACTAGAGGTAATCTCTACCTTATTATGAACCTTTTTCAAGTTCATTATTTCTTTTATATCACTTATTACCATGTAATGAAAATTATGTAATTATTTATGTTTATAACGGTCGTTTTGTCGATCTTAGGTACTTGAGTCAAAAATAAACTTCTTATAATTACACTTTGTTCATGTGGTAAAATATCCATTATATCCATAATTATATTCATGAATTATATATCCTATACATCGTATATATCTAGTATATACATTCATTTATAATATTACATAACATTTAGAGGTAACAAATGAAATGCACTGTTCATGGAGACGGTAAGCCGTACGTACGCATGAACGCTACTTTCATTTCTATTTCATATTTAATAGAATGAAGTTATAATTATATAAAGGTATAAAATATTTTCCAGTATAATATAATGTATAATACCACTTACTCCATCCTTTATACATCCCACATATGACATTAACGATTCAAATCACTTTGAGGGGGCGGTAGTGCGCACTTCCTAAAATGAAATTATCGCGTTTACAAATAATG
This sequence comes from Viscum album, assembly GCA_963277665.1. Classification (NCBI taxonomy): domain Eukaryota; kingdom Viridiplantae; phylum Streptophyta; class Magnoliopsida; order Santalales; family Viscaceae; genus Viscum; species Viscum album. The sequence goes on from OY728136.1 coordinate 1,650,452,746, forward strand.
GAAATCATAAATTATGCGATAAATGAGAAATACAGAAGCATAAAGGAAAACATAAACATAATATATATATAATATATTAAAATTGTTTCATCAAAATGGCCACCATTAGAGGAGTTTAAAGAATATTGAACAATCATCATTTTGTGAGGCAGTATTTCACCACCCACAGAAACAATATGTTCTTTAACCATTAGACAAAGGTGTGTGTAAGTGTAAACAAAATCCTTATCATAACAACATCCTAGTATATTTTAGATACTGGTTTTGTTACAAAAGAAAGTAATAAAAAGCATTTAAGGGGTTGGAGAAGCAAAATAAAACAAAATAACATTAGAGAAGACATTACCTTAAAATCGGGTAACTCTTTTTGATTTGAGGCAAAGGATTCCTTGGGAAGACTTCTGCCCAAAGTGAGACATCTAAGAGTAATTTATTAATGTTGAGAGAGTATTTGGGTAGAGTTTGGCCGAGCCAAAAGGCTTTGATGGTGTGAGTAAGGTGGTAGTGGTGGGGGCCTTTTATAAGAGGAGAGAAGGGGCACTCTTGGAAAGATTGAAATGTTACTTTATTATGAAATGCATTTTCGGATTCTAAATGTCCCAAACTTATATATTTCTAGGATAAGGTGATAAGGGTTCTAAATATACTCATAAAATAGGTTTTTGACATGTGTAAGTCTTAGATTTGACATTATCTTTTCATTTTATTTAAATCCTTAATTAATGAGGTAGTCACAGCATCATCATGGTGTCATAAATAATTTAATGTATTTAATGTCTAAAAATTATAAAAAAATATCATGATGTAGGAAATATTTTTATCTTTCTAATGAATATTTATAGTCAAAAATATGACTTTTATAAACCCATTTAAAAATTGTTTTACTAAAACAACTATTGTTTGTGACATTTTTATTTTAACATTAAATAAGAAGTTATTTATGTCATTTTCCTACCAAAGTGGCTCCATGGGGTCCCCAAGTTGACCCATGGATTGTCTTGGTCGGCCATGACACATACAATAGATTTAGGACAATATTAAAGGCATTTTCATATTTTTATATTATCATTTTTACCTTAAATTTCACTAATTACCTTTAATCGTGATTAATTAAACTGAAAAGTTAATATTCACAAAAAATTTATTTTAATCCCATTGAATGACATTTTACCTCCTAATGAAAACCATGTATGCCGGATTTTTGAAAATCAAATCACAGAAGTGGTAATGTTTCATTATATGAAAAATTAGTTTTTTAACTACCACTTGGTGGTTTCACTATTCATCAAAAATTGAAGTTTTTCAGAACAATGCCAAAATTTCACCCTAAGCTATAATTGATATTCCAAATTCAAAAATTATATCTATTTTAAAAAATTTCAAACCTATATGTTGCATTAATTAATTTCATAATTAATTCCCTCTGTCACAACAAATAGCGTGTTTTTATGAAACAATATATATCAAAAGATTGACAATTGTTTATGTCCAATTTCAAAGTGAAATTAATTCTAATGACCACCATTTGATAAAATGGTAAAAATATATTCTAATTATACTTTAAAACCACTCAATAGTATAATTTATCACTATTAATTATTTTGATTAAAAAAGTTGTTTTTAAGTAATTTTCACTATTCAAAACAAATTGGAAGTACTCAGAAAAATACCAAAAATTCAACATAGGATAATTTCGATATTCTGAATCCAAAAACAAAGTCCATTTGGCAAGATAAAATTTATAAAATTTCAAAAATTAAGTATTACTATTCATAACGGCTACATTGATTAGTTGTGGTGTGTGTTAGAACTCGAAGTTGCGTACAACACACGCTACTGTATTATTCAAAGAGAAGTGTACCGTGAAATCTTGGGGTGTTACATTCTCCCCTCCTTCAATAAATTGCATCCTCGCAATTTGAAAATGTTCTTCTAAAATAAAAGGTTGAAAATAGAAAATACCTTTGTGGAAAACCCACATCAGAAATAGGGTTAATAAGAATATAACATTAAAAGAAAGAAAGAGAATTACAAAGGTCACCTGAGATAGCCCATACTAGGATTCTATGAAAATATGGATATGGAATAAAAACAAACCAGCAAGGTCTGATGGAGTGTTGTAGAAAACAGAATTAGGAGAAAGTTAACAATAAGAAAATCACAAACATGTGATTGGTTAAACGGTAATTGAATCCCCAGTTGGAAAATTTAACCGACAATGTTTTTGTTTTAAGTAACCTTTTATAATGTTGAGGAATTTATTTAAGAGATTTTCTAAGAACGTATGGAAATACACTTACTTGTCGTGTAGACTTTCATTCCTTAATAAATGTATACCACAAACCCATCTTTTACTCCAAATGGTAACAGAACTCAAAAATATTCTATTTATCCTAATTGTATAAGGTTATAAATATTACCACATACCATTTAGATTAGAAAAACTATTTTGTAATAACCAGGGACTTCTTGTAGGCTAGTGGTAGGTAATAAAGGCCTGTCGCACTATGGTTGTGGGTTCGATTCCTGCAGCTTTGTCCGACACGATGGGTTATGCCCCACCCTGTAGGTTTTCGTTTTCCTAAAAATATAGTATTACAATATTCCAGAAATAGTCTTCAGAAATGTTTTAACCTTAAAAAATACTTTCCAATGAGCAACTTAATCCATTCCAACCTTTATAGTTATCCAAAATTCCTCCGTCCAGACTTTCTCTAAAGGGTCCTTAAATTCCAAAATCAATTGTAACATTAGATTCCCTAAACAAAGTAAAGTTTCTCTTCTTGTCACATACTAAAAATAAGATTTCCTTCATCATATTAAAACCTTAATGATAAGAACAAGTACTGCAGTACAATCCTTATATATATCACATTATTTTTATAACCAGAATATAATCCTTGAGTCCAAAAGCACCAATACATTAATTATTCCTCTTCAACTATAGTAACATCATAAGATTGTCCTTGATCCCTTGGCATTTTCTAAGGTATGTTTCCCTGACTCTTAGGACATTCATTTGAATAATTCCCCATTTCCCTACAATTTTTTCATTAAACATTGATAACAACTTTCTTTCCCTTGCAATCATGAGCTTGGTGGACTTTTTCACCACACTTGTAACAGACTCCCATTCCCTTCAAGCAAGTACTGGGGTGTTTCATTCCACATTTACTATAGGACTGATATTAAACTCTTCCCTTATTCCCCTTATTTTCATTTCCAGATTGATCAGAATATCTCTTCTATTCTTGCTTTTCTTTAAAGACATAAGACTTAGAGAATTCCTTTTCCATCTTGATAGCACACGAGACGATATCTTCGTATGACGAGAAGGTTTGTGAGACTAATGCTCGACGGAGAAATGGTTTTAACCCATAAAAGAAACGATCAATCTTACTTCTTGGGTTACGTATATTATCTGCAGCATGCCTCGCTAACCTTGTAATGTTAGCCTCATACTTTGTGACATTCTCATCCTCCTTCTGCCTCAGACTCAGAAATTGCCTTTCCATATCTTCTTGATGGTCATGTGGAATGTATTTTTCTAAGAAATGATCTTTGAAATCTCTCCATTCCATATTTGATACTTTGTCATCTTCCTTTGTGTTTTGAATCAGCGAACACCATTGATCGGCATCTCCAGTGAGGTGGTAGACTGCCATGACAATCTTCTCCCTTTCGCTACTCCACAAGGCATGGAATATTTCTTCTAAATAGTTTATCCATTCCTCAACTACTAATGGATTTGTACCCCCATTAAATGTTGGTGGTTGTTGCCTCATGAAGCGGTCTAACATTGATCCTCTACGTTGCGGATCAGGGTGCTTCATACGAGTAAAGTTATTATTCATAACCTGAGTGAGTTGTCCCAGTATGGTAATATGTTGATCAGCACCAGTTGTATCTCCACAATAATTATCTTGAGCAGGAGGGAAATCCCTACACGGAGTGCGTGCAAGGATACGGTTTTCATTCCTTCCACTAGGCACCATTTCTAAACAATGGCATAAACTAGATTAGTTTCTGAATCAAAATACATAATTCCATACTTGTAAAATACTTAACATAAATTGAACTATTTATGGATATAATCCATAAGAATGTTTTCTTTGAGGAGGTATATACTCATAACCCTTCATAGTGGTCTGTAAATAAAATGAGAATTATCCTAAGCATATCCCCTGGGAGTGTCGTAACCAAGAGTGCAGCAAGGCTCGTTGTCGTGCACCATTTCCCGTTCGAGTCTAGCTCAAAGTGGTGTTTTCGGGTTTTACCCCTAGGCACATCTGTGCCAGAGCCACCTCTACCTGCTCGTATCCAGACAGGGATGTATTTCTCATAAATCTCACAAAATATCTACAACAACAAAATTCTAGGAAGTTCTTATATACTAATCTTTAATGTCTATCTTTGGGCCATGTGCTCTAATTAGAGTTTATCTAAATCTAGCTTCCAAGGTTAGTATTAAACTACCGCTGATACCAACTGTAACGCCCCGACCCCAGTTTCCCAGAGTCGGTGAATTAATGTGTAACATTGGTGTGATCACAAAAGATCAAGTCTCGAAAGACCGATTTGTTTAGTAGCCTTGGAAACACTAGATACATTCATAAATGTTACATTAGATCATAAAGTGAAAAACTACAATAACATAGTATCCATTTTCCACACTCATATCCCCTTCAGACTATCCCTGCAGGTCATTCCAAATATACTTCTTCACATCCTGAAAAAATTAAAACATTGAAAGGGGTGAGCTCAGATGCTCAGTAAGGATAACAGTATAGCGGAAGATTTCATAAATAAACATAAACATTTAAGGTAATGTATAACTAAAACAAAAGCCTTTTAAACTTCATCTTCAACATAATATGGAAAAAGTAAAATGAGATAATGCCATTTACTTATTCACATGGATATTCTACTGGTCGAATAATCACATGCAATATCAATTACCACTTTCATAATGATGGAATGCATAATGCCAGACTATCATAACCACGTATCCAAGGCCTCGTGCCAAGACCACAAATAAGATTTTGTCAAGGCCTCGTGCCAAGACACTAGTTTGTCTCCTGAGACCTACCGATGCATCGAGGAGCTATAGAGGGCTCCACCTGTAACTTATTAAGTCCAATGCATTCCTCATATGAACAGGTTTAAACATATCATAAACCATAACATAATTGTATCACATAAAACATGTATAAAAGAAACATAAGATTTCCACACTTCAATCACAGGATATCAATACAACACATTGATATAATAAAAACTTTATCAAAACAATTTTCAATACAACAATAAAGGAAAATTAAAACTTTGTATTTATTTTTCATTTAAAGAACTGTTATGGCTTATAGAGGAAGCCAAAACTCAAATAATAGTCACGGTGGCAGAGAAGTCATTGTTTCTGCATACGTAAGAAAAAAACATTCCTTTTGTCTTTTAGTAAAAACACTTCATATAAAAATATTTCTTTTGAATAAAAGTAAAATTCAAAGGGGTTTATACACCGTATAAAAGAATGTTGTGTATAAAACAAACTATGCCTCAATGAAAGGATATTGAGACGAAGACCCTTAAAAAGATCATTTTTTTAAATAAAGTAGATCTATTATGTGTATTCACTATAAGTACACATAAAGAAAGTAAAAATACAAGATATGACAGAATAATATCTTGAAATAATTTGAAAGTATGAGATTAAACCAAAGAATGGAAATTGGGTTAAGAAGTTCCCTTACCTCGTGTCCGAATTCACTCGACCATTCTTTGATCTCCTGAATAATAAACTAGAGTTAATCTATACCTTCTTAAGAAAATTTTTCAAGTTCATTATTCCTTTTATATCACTTATTACCATGTCATGAATATTATGTAATTATTTAAGTTTATAACGGTCGTTTTGTCAATCTTAGGTACTTGAGTCAAAAATAAACTTCTTATAATTACACATTGTTCATGTGGTAAAATATCCATTATATCCATAATTATATTCATGATGTATATATCATATACATCGTATATATCAAGTATATACATTCATTTATAATATTACATAACATTTAGAGTTAAGAATTGAAATGCACCGTTCATGGAGACGGTAAGCCGTACGTATGCATGAACGCAACTTTCATTTCTATTTCTTATTTAATGGAATGAAGTTATAATTAAATAAAGATATAATATAATTCCAGTATAATATAATGTATAATACCATTTACTCCATCCTTTATACATTCCACATATGGAATTAATGATTCAAATCACTTTGAGGGGGCGGTAGTCCGTACTTCCTAAAATGAAATTATCGCGTTTACCCATAATGGAAATCATAAAGTATGTGATAAATGAGAAATAAAGAAGCATAAGGAAAACATAACCATAATATATATATCATATATGAAAATATTTTCACCAATCCATATTTATTACAACTTATCTAGTTATGATATTCAATTTTATGATTAAATGGAAATTTTTCTCAGTTATTTACCTTTCTATATAGGTTATTATTCATGTGCCTTTCATGTTAATATTATCTCTAGACACACTTCCTTCTTATTTTTATGATACAAGGAATATGTTTTTAGTTATTTACCTTTCCATATTGATTATTTTTATTTAATCATGATATCTTCTTCTATACTAAACCCTTACTATGCAATTGAGATCACCACTACATTTTCTTATGCCAATGCAGTAAAGATGGATCAGACTCTAGGCTACTCAGTTTGAGGTCTCTACACTAACGTTTCAACTGTAGGATATAAAAACATTTAAAATATCACACACATAACATGGAAATGTGAGAATGATGATGTCATACTTTATGGAATATTTTTATTAGGTTATGTACCATAAGGTAGAGAAGATACGACCCAAAACCACCACTACGTATAGAAAACCCAAGTCAACATTCACCACAAATTTTTTTTTGTAAAAAATGAAACCCAAACACAGAAATAAACAGTAATCACACAACCAAAATGAATATATGTAGGGGAAATGAATGAAACCCATGGAAAATATAGGATAAATAACCACATATTTTCAAAAAACATCCACCTAAACTCAATGATCAATGTATGTGAGAAGGGGGAAAAAAGATATCCTTGAGGAGAATAGGGTTTGGTCGGAGTTCAAGAGAGATATGTAAAGAATAATAAAATAAAAATATCTAAAAGAGATATAAAATAACCTAGAACCCAATACTTTAACAACATATAACACATTCATGATGGTAATTTCTAATATCCAACTTCTATAAAAAATCACATCGCCTTGACTCGAATTAATTACACATTGTGAATTCACATTTCATGATGTGAATCCCTTTCACACTACACACCTTAGTTGAAGGTAAGATATGACGTATTCCAATTTAGAAGAAAAATATCACCAATTAACATTGTCTAAATCATTCCCAATATGAATATTTGACACTAGATTTTCTTCATCTCCAACCACCACAAGTCATCCTCTAGCCTCCTTTGAAAAGCATCCAACACCCAAAACTATAAAAGAAATGAAATTGGAAGGATAAACCATTACATATAATGGGTTTCTTTTCCCTCTTTTGAAAATGTAATCATAATACTTCTGGATAGATAACATTCTTTCCTAGAATTCTTATTGATTCCCATCTATATATTTTTGATACATGATATGAGAGACGTTTTATTAACTACTCATTTCTCTATGAATACTGCGGGGTGATATTTTGCAATTGATTATGAAGAATATTCCTTTAGTGAAGAGGAAGGGAAGATGTGTCTAAAAAATGATTTAGAGGGCTTTCTGGGGATGTTTTTCTCATATCATTCCTCTTCCAATTCCCATTCAGCTAGGGATGATGTATTTCCTTACATTTTCTAAAATTAAAAACCAGATTAAGAAAAAACATTAACTAAGTGAATTATTCTCTATGGGTGTTGTTAGTTTCCATGTAATTATTATCCATCAATTATATATATACATTCATATCCAGGTGATGCCATCATGGTTGAAAAACTATGTGATATTTTTATTCTATAAGGTCTAATCTGAATCTCAATGATGAATGTTATGGCACACCTAATGAGGACCCAATATTTGTTTTGAGGAATGAAATTCTCACTAAAGAGGGTGAATTGGTAGCGTAAGGAGAACCAATAATAATTATTCCATCTACTCTTGCGGATGTAGGGGATGATGGTTTAGTTACGATGACCAAAAAAATTGTAATATTGTGCAACACCAATTGAGAATTATTTTTTACCTAGAGTAGGTAACATTATGTTATTAGTATTATTAAACACAATTTCAGTTAATTTTGAGGTGAATGACTCCATTAATATTGCAACTACTCTTATTAGCATTTTACGATGTCATGTTTTCCTAAAGCAAGTAACAATAGTCATCTTCATAGTGACCCACCCCACTTCAAGGTCTCTACTCACCATATGAATATGGTAGTTTTCAAAAATCATATTGAAGTCTCTATGGGTGTTTATGAAATTACTTGTTATGATAATACACCTATAGTATCTATAGATAGGACCACAACAATAATTTATTATATTATTTCTACTAACAAGTGGATTCCTTCTACAGGATATGTTCAATGGGTTCCATTGACTAAGGTGATTCCCACCCTGGGTGTTAACATGTCAATATAAAAGTAAATGTGTTTAGATTAATCTCCATTTAATTTTGGAATCCATAATTTAACATGTATCTATATATATCTAGAATTATTTTCACAATAATTAGGATAACCTACCTTTAATGAATTAATTATAGTACAATCAGATTTTTGGTCAATCATCCTAATTTTTCCATGAGGAAAATTATTTAATAATGTGTTCTAGTTTCATTTTGTTAATATATGATCGATTAGGAGACTTTTGAATACTTCCAAAATACTCTAATTTTTTTTGGGAAGTATATGGTTGTTAATTATTGATACAAATAGAGATAAGAAGAATTTGGAGTGGCATAGACTCTAGTTTTACATCACACATATTGGTAGGTAAGTCTTCAACTGACATGATATTCATATCAAGGAGAAAGATATTATTTAGGACTGGTATTTATGAGAAACAACTAAAGGATGTCTTCAATAGGTGGAATTGAATGTACAGTCTAACAAACTTGAATCTATGACACTTGAAAAGGGATCACATTATGAGGTAGTTGATTTATAATAATATCATAATGCTGATAAAGGTTATACCCATGAAATACACCTTCAATAGGAGTCAGATTCCACTAAAAAAAGGATGGATATTCATCAAAATATCAAGAAGGATATACGAGTTGAGAAGAATAAGGATATTTATGAGGTGAAAGGTCCTCCTACTATTGACATAGATGATTTACCAATGTTTGGTTAATTTATTCATGTTATTTTGGTATCTCACCAGTATTTATTTGGGCCCTGAACTTCTATAGTGGCACATTTGCAATAAGTTACTACTAAAAAAGATATAATCCAATTTTTGGATGATCTTTATCAATTTTTCATTGACATTCAATTCTTTTTTGTTCTATCAATTTTTCCAACCTTTTTTGAAATATTTTGAATACCTATTAATAATAAAATTCAAATTCATAGATGGTAATGTTATGTTAAATTGAAATGTTTTTATCATTGAATGGAAGTTAATTAATTTAATCATGGTTACCAAACATTGATGTCCAAATATTTTCTTTCACGGATTGGATTAAAGATGGTTATAGTCATAACTATCATCACCATACACTATTGTAAATCAATTTGGATGATGTCCTCAAGGGTGTGGATTAAAGATGGGTATATAAAGAAATACCATCCCAATACAACAGTGATTAAATATTTGGATGTTTAATTGGTACCTGATATGAAGATGATCAAGAAGGATGAAATTATGATGATAATTCCATTTTTTCATAGATTTTGAGTTCCTTAAAATTACACATTTGTAATATTTATATAAATTTATCGAATGATTTATTTGGATTGGTAGAGTTATATAAATTTTTCTATATAAATTTTTCTTGTGACAGGACAGATAGATAGTATGGCTTAATGTTTTCTTGTATTTTTTTTACTACAAAATCTTTGAGTCTTCTTCTATATTTTTTCCCAAACATTTTCCTAGGCCTTATATTTGAGATACGTAGTTGGATGGAATTTAATGACTATTTTAAATCGATTATGAGTTTTGGACCAGACATGTTTTTTGAATTTATTTATTTTAAATTTCTAATTGTTTCCTTGATCATGATATATTCATGTACAATGATAAGAGACTCAAATTTTATCATATTTCTTTTTTTTGAATTTTAACTAAGAGACTTCTCTATCAAATTACCTAGGTTGTTGAAATTTATGAATTTAACTGACATATTGATGGTGATTTATGTTGACTAGAATTGGATAAATAATAATCAAAATTATTGTATGGATCCTACAGAGGAGTACAATTTTCAATGTAACACCTCGAGTTTTTATGGACTTTTATTTTGAATAAATTAAATATTTATTTGTGTTATGCAATGTATTAAGTTAAACATTCCTTTCACATGGAACAAAATCAGCATATATTATACACAAAACCAACTTATAAAATGTTATATGCAACAACAACCTGGAATATGCTACATGAAACACATGATTGGCATACGATACATGCAACATCGAATTAGCGTACAACAAACACAATATAGAGTTTATATAAAACATCAATTTAAAGATATATTTATTTAAATGGGATAATTTTAACATATAATTTAAAATTAATAATATGATTATTAATAACTACATTTAATTTTTTAATCATTTTTTATATAAAAAAAATATTGATATGAAGGATGTGATTTTTTATAAATTCCTTTTAGGTTTTAAAATACTGTTTTCACAAATAAACCAATTTTAATAATAAATTTTTTTTACCCATTTATAAAATTAAATTTTATAAAATCAGATAAATTTTTTAATTAATAATGTATAAATTAGATGAGGGTGATTTTTTGGTACTTTTTTTTGAAACATAATTTTTTGATGAATAGTGAAAATACTGCTTTTTAGTTAAAATTGTCTTTTTGTTGAATTAATTATATATCTAAATTAGGTAATAATTTTTTAAGGTCACAATAGATGAATATTTAATCTATTAATACAATTTTATTCCCTAGAATAAATTTAACTTTGAAATTGAATATACAATCTTAACAAACATTTGAACATTTTTTTACTTTAAAAACCTGTTATTTCGCCCCGTCTGCGTGATTAGCATTAATATAAATTTTTTATGATTATATTAGTTGAATTTATAAAAGACTACATAAAACATTTTAATAATTATAGTATTTATATTCTAATATGAAATATTAAATTTTTAACCAAAAATATTTGCAATAGTGTTTAAAATTGATCACAACAATTAAGGCCAAAATAAGCGTAATTAGGAACTAAAACATATTTTTAAGGGCCCAAATAACATATCCACTTGTCCAAAACCCATTTTATATCTGTATATAATGTTTAAAACTTCTATTTGTGAGTTTTTTGTTTGGTATGACTAATTTTAGGAATGTAAATGTGTACGCCATACTTGTTTTTAAATATTCCATGTGAGTCCATTTGCTTACCTATAAAAAGGGACCAACTATCCCACAACAACCAAAACTCTAAAAAAAACCAATGTTCTGCCAATTCCTGACCAATAAACTTTCAAAATTCCCCATCATCCTCCTAGAAGAATTCTATTTGGAATAATTCAATCTATGGAATCCTTTTGACACAGACCCGAAAGATTTACACAATTAAGAGGTGACATCTTCTCTCAGGTCCTTTATTTTAATTTTTTTCTCCACCCCCTCAAATTTATGTTTCACAGTATTGTATATAAAATATACTTTCATCAATATACTAGTATTTTTTATTATATTTTTTAAGCCTAAACTTATACAAACCTTTATCTAAAGGTTATTGAACATATTGTTTCTATGTATAGTGAACTACCATCTCGCTAAATGATGGTTATTCAATTTTCCTTACAGCCTCTCATGGTAGCCATTTTGTTGGAAAAACTATTTATAATTGATATATATTATATTTATAATGTATTTATTCTTATTTAATTTTTACTTATAACTTATCTTTATGCTTTCCATCTTATGTAAATACGATGATTTCATTTGAGAAGTGTGGACTACTGCCCCCTCAAAACAATATGATTCATTTATACACATTATTGATTGTATTCAGGAATATATTAGTGAATATATATGATATATATGATATAATAATTATACTATAATTATATATATATATATATATATCTATGAATACATATATTACTATTACTTTCTTTCACTTAGCACGACAAATAAATGGAAACAACGTTCATGCATACATACGACCTAGCGTCTCCATGAACGATGTTATCTATTTCATAATTATATATTATATAAATTATTATAATAAAAATAAAATGTATATAGATGATATTTTTATCATGGATCAAAATATGAAATCTGGATAAGATTATGAGGACAAAAAATATAATAAATTAAGACACATGCGAAAAACAAAGAGAATATTACCTGTAGTGAAACTTTAACATATCATCGTTACCAAATGGGTAAAATATTGTAATAATAAAAACATATATGGTATTATATATAATTATATGATTCTTTAGAATATTTATAATAAATTTATATTTATTATATAGGTGTTTTTAGAGAGTAAAATGAGAGTAAGGAAACAAGGTAAGGGGATTTCATATCAATTTTTATTCCCATTAGATACATTCTATGTTTTCCACTCCTTTCTTTTGGGTGGTGTATGAACTACCCATGATTGTATTCTATGAATATTATACCTAAATTTATTGGTATAAACATATCAATTTTATGAAATTTCATTCATGGGGTTTAAGATTCAAAAGATACTAAATCGGTAAAATCATTTGACTAAATATTCCTTTTTTGAGACTCATTATTTGTTATGCACCTAAACCATTTTTGAGGTGTATATAATTCCATTTTATTACCTATATCATGAATCTAATTTTTTCATGATATATTAATATTCATGTAATTATATTTCTGTACCTAGAGAGTATGCCCCCATGTTACCATGTGATAATGATTTGTTGAGACAATCTCATCACTTTTCATGATTGTCTACATTTTTGCTTCATTTGATGAATCATTTTGATCCATATCTAAATAATACTCAGGGGTTTCCTGGTCCTATATTTAATCTAGATATCCACATGTATTAGTAATAATTTTTGAATCTTTGGTAACATGATAATGTTTTATGTAAAATATGGTAGTTTCTCCCTCTGGTAATAAACCTATTTTATAAAAAACCCATGATTTAGCAAATGTTTTCAAGAAGGTTTTTTGAAATGTTTTTGAAAGATATTTGAATCCAATTTTGATGGAAAATTTATTTTAGAAAATTTTTATTTTATTTAAATATTAAATTAAAAGTTTTTAAATATATTTTCAATGAAAAATGTTTTTAAAAAGGTTTTCTTTTTTAAAATGAATTTTCAATTTTAAAGGATATTTTCACAATGAAATGTTTTTAAATGATCTTTCAAAATTCTATCCCACCTATGATAAAATTAATTGTTTTTAATCATTATTTTATGGGGAATTTATTCAATTTTTCTATTAGTATTCTTTCTCTTTATGGAATATGTTTTAAGGGAATAATGATTGTGGAACCCATTTCACATTCATGGGTTATATACATTTGAAACCCGATTCTTTTCATGGATTATGTTTTTGATAAAATGATTATGAAACCTATATCTTTCCAAATGTTATGATACGATTACATGTTTATAATACACATTTAATTTCAGGGGTCATGACATGCTTTTTTTTATCTTATGGAACATTTATTTATGATTTCATTTTGGGAAGGGTGGAACCTATATATCCCTAAAATGCATAGGGTAATTAATTATATCTTCTAAGATACAGAAAGATGGTCTTCGGAAAGAACTGTGACTACTAAGATGTCCATGAGAGTGAACCATGACTACCAATATGGTACGAGGAGTGAACTCATGCTACTAGGATGGTGATGCGAGTGGATCATGACTACCAAGATGGTATGGGAACTGAACATATATATCCAAGATAGTATTGGCTCTGATGCCTGGGATACTATGGAAATAGTATTATATGCTTATGTGTCTACCACAATTTCATGTTTCATTCATGTGTTATGATATCATGTATTTTGTTCTTAATTTCATTATTATTCTTTTCGTATGAACATCCAATCAATATTCCATTATTCAGGTATATGATCTTTGATATGCAGGGTATTATCTTCTCTTTTCATTATCATGTTATCATACACTTATTCTCATGGTAATTCTTATATATATCCCTTTTTTACCTTTATTCAGTATTTAGGCCCACCACATTTTATGTTTCGTTCCCCATGTTATGAAGACGTGTATTATGTTTGATGTGTCAAAGAAGAGATCTAGTCAAGAAAAAACTAGTAATATATAATGCATCTCATTTATGTATAGGTGTTAGGCTTTCATGTTTCCTAAGAAACTAGGCATGTATGGCCTTCAAGCATCTGTTTGGGTAATTATTTACGTATTCCACAAACATTATTTAATGTTAATGTATATAAAGATATGGGACATTATATTAGGTATATAAGGTAATTTTTAGTAAACATTTGTAAACTAGGATGAGAAAACCTTAGTGATAACCCTAAGTACACATCTAAAGATATATATAAGTATAAGTCAATGTTTAGGAAACTATTCTGGAATTTTAGTAAAGGACAGAGTGAGTGGTTTCCTAGAAATATATACCAGTATGTATACTAAAAGAATGTCTGGCTCTAGAATAGATGTACTTTGGGGTAATTATTCTGAAAATATATTCTAGGACTTACTGAGGGTAATCTGGTATATGACAATGGGCGTTGATGCACACTAGGTTGGAAACTCCCGAGGGATATGCTTTGGAAATTCAAAAACTCTTCACAAACCATCATAATGAATTTAAGTACTTGTTTTCTTTGAATAACCTATGATAAAAAAATGGTGTTATAGATTAAGGAATTTTTTATTATTTATAAATACTATATGTAATTTTTCATTATTATGTGGTTCCTTATTATGGTAACTATTTCTTACTTTATGTTTTTTGTTTTATTCAATGGATGGATCTTGAAGGAACCATGTTAATATTGATTAAAAATTATAATGTAATGATTGTCCTCACAAGAAACCAAATGCTATGGGAGTTGGAATGATAATCTTCATTTCCATTCTCACAAATATTTCTCAAACTATGAATCCTAGTGGAATCCCAAATGAGAAATGTTGGGAGCCACATTTGGTTGTGTCTTTCATGGGGAACACCCACATTTTTTAGAGGGTCCTTTGATCAACTTATTTCTAAACAATGGATCTATACCACTAATTGAATATTCTCCATTATTCATTATTTAGATGATGATATAGTCATTTTATCTATCTACTGATTTGAAGGATAATAAATGCAGTGGTGGACTCTAATTTATATCATGGGGCATCAAGATGATATTGAATCCATGGAATGAGATGAGAAGAAGAAATTATTTTTCTATAGGTACTTCACCATGATTCATTGTACAAATATGAAGAAGGAGTTCCTTGAGTTGAAGAAAAGGGATAATAAATATGTTGGTACCTACAAGGTTAATTTCATAAGACTTGTGAGGTAAACTTCAAGAATTATCATCCCACCTAAAGGTAATGTTGATAGGTTCATCAGTGTCATAATGCGATGTGTTAGAAGGGAATTTTCCATAAGATACATAAGTAGCTATGAAGAGATTGTGCATTGTGAATTCATGGGTGAAATGAATTTTTGAGTCATGTATCAATCTCATGGTTTTTATAAGAATAGGACAATGGAGTTTAATGGAAAATATAAAGATCATGATGAAAAGAAGAAGAGCTATCCTTTATTCTCTAAGTGTTGGTAGAAGTATACAGGAAATTTTCTTAAGTGGTATAGTTAATGTTTTAAATGAAGAAAGGAATTTCAATGAGAAATTTATTCACTAATTAATGGAAAGAAGTTATATAACATTGTGAATGTAGAGAAAGTGTCATAGTATAAACCTCACATGATTTTGTACTACATGCGAAAGGATAATATTAATTGAGCTAGCCACTACCCAAACCCATGTACTGGTGATGATGATCGACTTAAACAACCACTTAAGCCATTAGACAAGGTGAAATATCATGAAATAGCTATTTATGATGAGGGGTGTGATAACGACATGATAAAATCCACCCTTACAACCCACTCCAAAAACCACTAATGGAAAATTTGATTTTGGATCTACCCACTTTTTCATATCCGATGAATTTTATAAGGGTGTTAAGATACATCCAAAATAATTATATGTGTAATTATAGTGGAAAACCCTAATTTAACAACAATTTCATCTCATGTCTATGATTTCTCTCAAGTTGGCGTTTCTGGGAATGTGATTTCAGAAAATTGTGTCATTCTTCCTCTGATCGAATTTAATGTCATCGTAGGAATGGATTGGATTCCTTTAAATAAATTCCATAGGAATTCTCTAGGAAGGGAAGTTGTGTTTTATCTTTCAAAACCTATTATGAGCATCCATCAAGTTGATTATAATTTTGAACTTCTTTTGGATATTACAACCAGTGTAGGTGTTATATTTCTCCTTAAAATAGGTTGTTTATCTCAAATGTTTGGGGTAATAATCGACGTTGATTATATGCCTATTGTTCTATATTTTTTGGATGTCCTTCCAGAATAGTTTCATTTTCTTCCCACAAAACATTAACTTGAGTTATCAATATAGATCATACCTTGTTCCACATCATTTTGAAATACTTGTTATAGAATTTTTCTGACTGAGTTTTAATAAATGAAGTAGAACCTACATGAAATCCTTTACAAAGGATTTATTCAGCCATGTGTGTCACTTAGGGGTGCAACATTTCATTTAGTTAAAAAACAAAATATGGATCAATGTGACTCTACAGTTATTATTGGGAGTTTAATAAGATCAAAATCAAGAACAAGTATCCACTTCCCCATACTGATGATATGTTTGATCAACTACATGGAGCACAATTCTATTCCAAGATTGTTCTTTATTCTAGATATCATTAATTGAGGGTCATGGGAGAGGATATAACCAAGACGGAATTTCATACAAGTTATAGGAATTATAAATTTATGGAGATTCTTTACTATCTTAATAATGACCTGTTATCTTCATGTATTTAGTTAATAGAGTCTTTAAATATTACCTTAATATGTTTTTGGAAGTATTTATAGATGATATTATTATCTACTAAAATATGAAGGAAGTGCATGAAGATCAATTCATAATTATACTAATGATCCTAAGGAAAAATAACCTATATAAATATTATACTATGTGTAAATGTTTTATGATAAAATTTCATTTATGGGTCATATAATCTCAACAGATGGTATATTAGTAGATCCTTCGAAGACAGAGACTATTGAATGCTGGACTAGAAAAACCACTGTGACTAAGATCCAATGATTTTGTGGTTTATAAATATATTAATTATGGGTTAAGGATAATTTATCTAGAATATCTAATCCCTTAAACATGTAATTTTGGAAGGTTGTTGAGTTACTCAGACAAATGAATGTGAGGGAAATTTCATGTTACTAAAGAGTAGTTTGGTTAGTACAAATGTTCTTACATTGACCTATAGTAGAGAAGGATTTTTTATCTATATTGATGCATCCAAAATAAGAATGGGATGTCTACTTATGAAGAATAAAATTGTTATAGCATGTACCTTATGATAGTTGGAGATTCATGACCATAATTACCCAACTCATGATTTGGAGTTAGAAGTGGTAAATTTATGCATTAATGATATGTCGGAATTATCTTTATGGATAAATGTGTGATATATATTCTAATCATTAAAGTTTAAAAAATATATTCACACATAAGGAGTTAAACATGAACCAGATAAGATGGTTACAGTTGATAAACGATTCTGACTTCTCAGTACATTACCACCCATAAGAATGTGAATAAGGTGTCCAATTCCTTGAGTCGGATGAATCATGCTATCTTTTACGTGATAAAAATCACAAAAGAACTGATATTTCTGTATTTTAAAAGAATGGATCTAGAAATATTGAAGAGTGGTTAAGGTATTATCTTTATCAAATGAATTTTCAACCCTATATGAAAGTAAATATTAAGAAGGTGAAAAAGGAATATGATGAGATGTAAAAGGAATGTAGAAATGTTCCTGAGTTTTACCATGACTAGGATATAGTGATGAGGTTCAGGAACCGTGTATGTGTTCTTTCCATACCAAATTAATGGAAGGATATATTAGAGGAAGATCATATTTTTTCATTATCTATTCATCCTAGAAATGTGGAGATGTATAGGGACATGAAAGAATACTTCTTGTGGGATGACATGAAGAGAGACATCGTAGAGTTTGTATCTCGGTGCTCGGTATGTCAACATGTTTTGGATGAATGACAAAAGTCAATGTTGATATTGAATCCATTTCCCAGACCAAAATTTAATAGGCAGAACATTACATTGTATTATTTCATTGGACTACCAATAACCTCTAAAGAGTTTTATTCTATATGGGTGGTAGTCTATCACCTAACTAAGCCAACACACTATATCACCATCCTAGAAGGCTTCTCTCTGAATCAGATATCGAGGATTTATATATAGGAATTGGTAAGGTTTCATGAAGTACCACATTAAATTGTATCAGATTGGGATATGAGGTTTACCTAAATGTTTTGGTCTGGTATTTAGCAATAAATTTACACAAAATTGATTTTCAACACTGCTTATCATCCTCCGACAGATGTTCAGTCTAAAAGATCAATTCAAAACCTAGAAGATATGTTTTGATCTTGTTGTATATATTTCATTGGTTGTTGGGATAAACACCTTCTTATAGTTTATTTTTATTACAATAATATAATTCACTCAATAATTTAGATAGAAACTTATGAATCCATATATGGGAAGAAATATAGATCTCCAACATGATGGGATGAAGATGGATAAAGAAAGCTATTGGGACTTGAGATCACTGAAGAAATTGTCAATAATATTAGAACCATTCAAAATCTTATCAAGGAAGTGAAAAGTTACTAGAAATTTTATGTAGATTACTATCTACGTGATCTAGAATTTGAAGTTAGTGAAAAGGTGTTTCTATAAACTTCACCCATGAAGAATGTTATGAGGTTCACGAAGAAAAGGAAACTAAGCACTAGATATTTCGGTCCCTTTGATATTTTTACTTACTCCAAATATCTTTTATGTCCATGATGTGTTCCATGTATCTCTCTTTACAAATTATATATCGAACCCTTTTGATTTATTGAACATAGATGTTATACCACTATAGCAAGATCACTCTTACCAAGAACAACCAGTTGAAATTTTAGACATATTAGAGAATGTTCGATGAAACAAGATCGCTCACCTGGTCAATGTATTGTAGAGAAATCACCATTTTATGGAACCTATGAGGGAACATGAGTATATGATGAACTAGAATTATCCTTATTTTTTTAACTTTAGGGTTGAATTTTAATGGGGAAATTTATTTTAAGGGGGTAGATTGTAACAACCTGAGTTCTTATGGAATTTTTTTTTGAATAAATGAAATATTCATTTATGTATGAAAATGAATTAAGTTAAACATTCCTTTCACATGACACCAAATCAGCATACCTTACTTGCAACACTAACGTAGAGTACATTACATTAAACACTAACTTGAGGTAAATTAAACGCAACACTGACTTTGAATATGATATACGCAACACAAACATTGTGTACGATACATGATACACAGACTTAGCATACATCACACACAACAAGAAGTATCTATGAAACATCATTTTAATGCTTATTTTTTAAATGGGATAACTATAACAGAGGCATTAAACTCACTAATATAAAAAGTAATAATTACTTTTCAAATATTTTTTGTAGTTGTTTTATATAAATAAAACCTATTGATAATAAAATATGTGATTTTTATTAATGTCCTTTTTTGTTTAAAAATATTGTTTTCTCGAATAAACCACTTTTAATAATAAAATTAATGTTGAAAACATTTATACATTAAATTTCATAAAACATAATTAATTTTTTAATTCATAATGTTGACATTAACCTAGGGTTAATTTTTGGGTTTTTTCTTCGAAACTTCATTATTTGATGATTAGTGAAAAATAGAGTTTTTAGTTAAAAACTTCCTTTTTGTTTAATTAATTATTAAATTAAATGATATTATACATTTTTTTCAAGGTCTCATTTGATAGATATTTAATATATTAATATGTTTTAATCCACTATAATCAATTTCTCCTTGAAATTGAATATAAAATCGTAACAAACATTTGAACATTTTCCTACTTCAAGAACTCATTATTTTATCCTGTCTATAGTGTTAACATTAATCTTAAATTTTCCTATTTTTCAATTTTAATTAAAAAATGAAATAAAACCTTGTAATTATTTAAATACTTAGAGTCAAATTAGGTTAACCAAATTTTTTACCAGAAATATTTGTAAATGTAATAAAAATAATCACAATGATTAAGGACAAATTATGCTTAATTAAGGACTAATCCTTAAAAATAAGGGCCCAAATGACCTAGACACTTTTCCAACACTAATTTGATATCCATACCATGTACATAAACCTTAAATTGTTGAGGTTTTTTATTAGTTTGTGAATTTTTTAGGTAACAACATGTGTACCCCTAACTTGTTTATAGAAATTCTATGTGAGTCCATTTCCTTCCCTATAAAAAGCACCAACCTCTAAAACAAAATCACAAGTCTGAAACATCTTATGTCCGACCAATCCCTAAATAATATACTCCCTAACATACCTATATTTCCTTTTTTATGTGTATGTACTGCACATGATTAAATTCTATGTATCTTATACCTTAATTTGTGGATATCCAAATATCTATTTTATGATATTTCATTCATGAAGTTTATGTTTCAAAAGGTACCAAATCGGAACATTGTTTTGAATCACTTTTAATTCATTGGGACTCATGTTTTATTATGAACCTATCCTTTTTTCAAGGTTTATATACTTAAAATTTACATGTTATATCATGCATATCATATTTAGTGATATCTTAATCATAATTTAGTTTACTTTTCATACATGTAGAGTATGATCTCAAGTTTCAAAGCTACAAGAGTTTATTATGAAAATTTATTCACTTTTCAAGATTGTTTAGTTTTATGCTTTCTTTGATGAAATATTTTGATCCATCTCTCAGTAATAATCATGAGTTTCTTTATCCTATATTTATTATGTATATCCTCTTATATTAGTACCATTTTAAACTATATAGTTGTTAATATAATGTATTTATTTAAAATATAACCATCTCTCTCCCTAGACATAAATCTTTTTTATTAAAATACCATGTTATAAAAATGTTTTTAAAAATGTTTCCAAAAAGTTTTCAAAAGAAATTTGAATCCCATTTTCATGGAATAAGTATTATAAAAATGATTTGAAGTTTAAAATTATTTTTTATAAGTTTTAAATTGAATTTTCAAAGAAAAATGTTTTCGAAAATGTTTTATGTTTTAAAATAAGTTTTCAATAAAATAAAGAAAATTTTATCCAAAAAAATGTTTTTAAAATATATTTCAAAATTATTTCCCATAAAAGATAACAAAAAATTTAGTTAATTAAGCCTTAATGGTGAATTTATTCAATATATCCATTTATATTATTTTTCTAATGGGAATTTGTTTTGATGTCATGATGATTGTGAAAACAATTTCACTTTCATGAATTGTACGAATTTGAAACCTGATTCTTTTAATGGGTTATTTTTATGATAAAATGATTGTAATCATAGTCACTTTTTATAGGTTATGATATTATTACTTGTTTATTATAGCCATTTCATTTCATTGTTTATGATAACATTTTTAATGATAATGAAGAACATGGATGTATAATTTTATTTTGAGATGGGTGGGAGATAAATATACTTCCAATTCATTGGGTAACGATTTATATCTCATGATATATACTAACATGTTCTTGAGAATGAGCATTGACTACTAATATGACAATGGGAGTGAACCATGACTAGTATGATAGTATTAAGAGTGAAGTTATGTTACCAAGATGGCCATAAGAGTAAAACACAAGTACCATGATGGTATGGGGTGTGAACCTATACTACCAATATGGTCTTGGTTGTGATTAAATGGCTACTATAAAAATTATACTATATGCTTACATGTCATCCACAATTCCACGTTTCATTCATTTGTTATGATTTCATGGATTATGTTCTTTATTTCCTCACTGTTCATATCTTATAAACTACTAATATAAATTTGTTGATTCATGTATATGATCTTTGATATCCATGTTATTATCTACACTTGTCATGATCATGTTATCATACCCTTTTGCTCATGATTATGATTACATGCCTTCCTTTTTTACCGTTACAGATAATTTAAGCTCACCCGATTTTAGGATTCTATCTCAGGTTATGAAGATATGTATTATGTTTAATGTGTCTAAGAAGGGTATTATTCATGAATAACCTAGTGGGAGATAATGTACCTTAGTTATGTGAAAGTTTTATGTTTCCATTTTTTCGAAGGCATTAGACTAGTACGATCATCAAGCATATGTTTGTGTAATGTTTTATATATTCAGAAAAAGTAGGTAATTTTAACGTATTTCAAGATATGATTCTTTTTAGTTAGTGTAAGATCCAAATTTTAGCCATCCTTTAGAACGTAGGATTAGAAAACCATAGTGATAACCATAAGGACATGGTTTAGGATAATTATATGGATGAGTCAACATTGGGGAAAATGTTCTAGAATATTACTAAATTATTGAGTGAGTTTTTCCTAGAAATTCATCCATGTATCGATAATACATGTGTGTGGATCTAGAATCAACATACCTAGGGTTAGTAACTCTAAAAAGATATTCCGAGCCAAACTCAGGGTAATCTAGTACATGAAAACTACTGTTGTTGTACACATGCTTTTACACTCATGGGGAATGTGCTTAGAATTTCATAAACACTTCACTAACCATCGTGAAAAATTAAAATAGAAGTTTTCTATTAATAACCTTGACTAATCTTATGGTGTTATAGATTAAGGAAGGTGTCATATGTTAGAATACCTATAAGATATTTTTAATTATTATGTTGTTCCTCATTATGATAACTATTTCTTACATTATGTTTTTGGTTTTAATCAATTTATGGAACTATAAGGAACCACATTAACAGTTATTTTTGATAGAAAATGAAACTATTGTCCTCCCGAGAAACCTAATTTTATGGGAGATGGAATGTAAAACCTCATTTCCATACTGACATAACACTCTCAAACAATGAATCATGGTGGAATCTCAAGTGAGAAAAGGTGGGAACAACATTTGGTTGGGTCTTTCATGAGGTTACATACACCTTGTTCTATAGGGTCTTCTGATCCACTTATTGATGAACAATAGATCAGAACCAGTAAATGATATTCTATATTCTTTATTATTTGGAGCATGAGAAAGTCATCCAGCCTATCTATTTGTTAGATGGATAATTAGACTTGTGGTGGACTCTAATATAGAATATGAGGAAGCATGATGATATTGAATCAATAGAATGGGATGAGTTCAAGAAAATATTTTTCAATAAGTACTTACCTTGGATTCATACTATCAAAATTGAGAAAGATTTCATTGAGTTTATGAAAATGGATAATTAATTAGTTGGTACCTATGAGGATAATTTCATGAGATTGGTGAGGTAGATTTCTAGAATTATCATCCAATATGAAAGTAATGTTGAAATTTCATCAGTTAATTAAAGCCAAGTCTTAGATGGAAATTTACCTCAAGATAAATCAGTATCTATAAAAAGATTGTGAATTGTGAAATAAAGGTTGAAATATATGTTGGAGTCACATATCAATCTTAAGGTTTTTACAAGAAGAGGAATATTATGATTAAACAAAAATCTATAAACAATGAAGAAAAGATGATGGGATTTTATTTATGCTCTATGTGTGTGAATAGTCAGGGATGAATTTAACTTAAGGGTTTTAATAAATGTTTTATGCATGGAAAGGAATATCACCAGAAAATTGACTGCCTATGTGATGGGAAGATGTTAGCTAACATTGAGAATGTGAAAAAAGAATCACAGAATGAACCTCCCATGATACAGTTTAACAAGTGTAAAGAGAATGATAATTATGAAAACACTTACCCAAACCCAAGGGTTGGTGATAATGATAGACATCATAATCCTCTTAAGTTGATAGATAAGGGGAAATGTAATACAATTTCTATATCATATGAGAGGTATGATAACGACATGATGTAAGGTATATATAAGATCTACTAAAGAATTGTTAATATCATATTTTATTATAGATCTACCCACTATATGATATATAAATAATTTGATAAGGGAGTTATGTTTCTTAAAAAAAAATTAGATGTCGAATTATCAATGAAATTCCTTAATGGTGTGATGATTGCATTGCAAGTGTGTGATTCCACTCTAGCTGATCATTGTGGGACTGTGCTTTCTGAAAATATTTCAATTCTTCATTTGGCTAAATTTCATGTCATCTTAGGCATGGATTTGATTTCTCTACATAAATCCCACATCAGTTATTATGTAAGGGAGGTTATGTTGGATATTTCAAACATGCCATGGATCAACCATCGATGTGAAGATATATATGGACATCCAATGTATATTACATCCAGTTTATTGGTTGTAATTAATATTTGATAGGTGTTTTATATCAAATAGTACGGGAGAAAAATGACATCGATGATATTTCTATTTTTCTAGAATTTGTGGATGTCTTTCAAGAAGATTTTACTAGTATTCCAAAAAAAATTGATGTTGAGTTCTCAATAGAACTCATATGTGGTTCCACTCAAATTTCAAGGACTCTATAGAGAATGACTCTAATTAAGTTGTAGGAATAGAAGATTCTCCTCCAATAAACCCTTAAAATTTGATTTATTCAGCCAAGTGTGTCTCCTCTGGGTGCACTGGTTCTATTTATGAAAAAGAGTAATGGATCAATGTCACTCTACATTGATTATGAAATGTTGAATTTTATCACAATAAAGAACATGTGTCCTCTACCATGGATTGATGACTTGTTTGATCAACTACGTAGAGCTCAATACTTTTCAAAGGATGACCTTCATTCCAATTATCAGCAATTGAGGTTTAATATAATGGAAATATCCAAGACGACATTACGAACAAGGGATGAACACTATTGATATAGAGTGATCTCTTTTTGTTTTACTAATTCCCCTGCGATCTTCTAGGATTTAATGAATATAGTCTTTACAGATTACTTCGATATGTTTATCGTTGTCTTTATAGATGATATCATTATCTTTTCAAATGGAATGGATGATGATGATTATAACTTTTGAATTTTACTAAATACCCTAAGGGAGGAGATGATATATGAAAAAATTTCAATGACTGAATTTTGGTTGCAAAACATTTCATTTTAGGGTCACATATTCTTAAGAGATGGTTGAAAAGTAGATACATCAAAAACAAAGTCTAAAAAATGTTGGCCTAGAAAAAACACAATGAATGAGATCTATAACATTACTATTTTACCTGTATATTATTTATAGTTTTTGTAGAGTTTCTCATAACTATCTAATACACTGACCAATTTAACATGGAAGGGTGTCATGATCCTCTAGATAGATGAATGTTGGGAAACTTTCAAAGAACTAAAGAGAAGTTTGGTAAGAGAACATATGCATATGTTTTACTATAGTGGAGAAGGGTTTTAAATAAATAATGATGAATTCAAGAAGGGATAGGGATGTGTTATTATGAAGAATAACATGGTTATAGCATATTAATCACAAAATTTCAAGATTCATGGGAAGAATTACCGTACATATAATTTGGATAGAGCAATGGTAATTTTTTAATTAAATATATCGATTAATTATATTTATTGAGAAAAGTATGATATATATTTAAAGATCATAAATGTAAAATATATATATTCACACAGATGGATTTGAACATGCATGAGAGAAGAATATTAGTGTCGATAAAGGATTATGGTTTCTCAATACATTACCACCCTAGGAAAGAGAACAAGGTGGAAAAATCTTTAAGTTTGAAGGATCATGCTAGCTTATCCATGATGACGATCACAAATGATCCAATATATCATAGTTTGATAATAATCGATCTGGAAATCCTAACTAAAGGGGAAAATCGTATCATTTTAAAATGAATGTTCAAACCTCTACCCATGTAATGATTAAAGAGGAATAAAAGGAAGTTGAAGAGGTAAAAATGAAATTCAATAATGTTACTGAATTTAACATTGATCTGGATGGAATGATTAGGTTCAGGATCCATCTATTTGTTCATTCCAAACCTGATTTTAAGAATTATATTTTAGAGAATGCTCATAGTTCTTCATTCTCTACTAATCATAGAAGTTCACAGATGTATCAGGATTGAATGAAATGTTTTGGTGGGGTGAAATGAAGAGAGATATCTCAATGTTTTTACCTCAGTTCTTGGTATTCCAACAAGTGATGGCTGAAAGAAATAAGTCAATGGGGATGTTGCATCCATTACACATACCAGAATGGAAATGGGAGAACATCAATATGGATTTTCTCACTAGACTACCCAAAATCAATTAATGGTTTAATGCTATATGGACGGTAGTCTATCTCCTTACTATGTCAACACACTTTATTGCTATTAGTGAAAACATATCTCTGGATAAGCATTCTATGATATTCATTAATCAGGTGGTAAGGTTGCATGGAGAACCAAATTCCATTGTATCAGATTGGGATCCAAGGTTTACATCAATATTATGGTGATGTCTTCAGCAATCACTATAAGAAGAGTTGATTTTCACTACTTCTTATCATCCTCAGAAAGATGGTCAGTCTGAAATTACAATTCAAATGCTAGAAGATATGTTGAGATCTTGGTCTCTATATTTCGAAGGTGGTTGTAAAGAACAACTTATTCTAGAGGTGTGTTTTTTTAAATAATAACTTTAACGCAAGAATTTAGATGAAACCTGATGAAGTCCCCCATGGAAAACAATTTATAGCTCCAACATGTTGGGATGAAGGTGGATAAAGAATTCTATTGGTACCTTAGATCACTGAGGAAATGGTCGAGAAGGTTAGAACCATTCAGTCGTATATGAAGGAAGGTCAATGTTTGTAGAAATGTTATCATGATAACAATCGATGTGATATAGAATTTTATGTTAGTGAAATGTTGTTTCTAAAAATCTCACCCAAGAAAAATATTATGAGATTCAGGGAGAAGGGAAAACTAAGCCTTAGGTATATTGATTCCATTGATATTCCTAATCACATCTGGGTGATAGCCTAACACTTGGCACTTCCCCAAATCCCTCTCAGTTCCATGATGTGTTTCATGTATCTCTATTGAGGAAATAAATACATAACCCCTCACATTTAATATAATAAAATTTCATGTCACTGGTTTATGATCTATATTATGAAGAACAACCAGTTTAAATTATAGATCGATCAGATAGAGTTCGACGAAACAAGACCACTCACCTAGTAGATGTTTTATGTAGAAAAAATCAGTTAGAGGAAGCTGCGTGGGATCTTGAGGATTTGTTTAAGTATAAGTATTCTAATTTTTTTTTACCCAAGTGATGAACTTCTATGGGGAAATTCATTTTAAGGGGGGGGGGGGGGAATGTAACACCTTGTGTGTTTTACAAACATTTTCTTTATAAATTAAATATTCATTTGAGTCTTATAATGGATTATGTCAATAATTACTTTCACACATCCCAAAATCGGCATAATATACACACATAACCAACTTTCCATATGTTACATGCAACACCAACAAGGTGTACATTACACGCAATTCTGACTTGGTATATGATACAAGCAACACCGACTTAGCGTATATCCTAGGCAACATAGAGTCTCTATGACTCATTGGTTTTATTGATATAATTATTTAAATGGGAAAATTATAAAATTTAATTTAAAAATAGTATTATGAACAGTAATAACTACTTTTAAAATATTTTTTATAGTTGTTTTATATAAAAAAACATATTGATAATGAAAGAGATGATTTTTGGTAATGTCTTTTTATGTGTTAAAATACGGTTTTATCAAATGAATTAATTTTAATAATAAAATTAAATATGGAAACATTTAAAATTTGAATTTTGCAAAATAAACATCATTTTTGAATTAAAATTGTTTAAATTTTCCAAGGGTTATTGTTTGGGATTTTCCTGAGAAACATCATTTTATGATTAATGGTGAAAAATTCTACCTTTTAGTTAAAAATTGCCTTTTTTTATTAACTATTAATGCTAGATGATATTATAAATTGGTTTTAAGGTCACATTTGATAAATATTTTATATATTAATAAAATTTAATTGATTAAAATTAATTTTATTTTGAAACATAATATAACATCTTAACAATCATTTGATCATTTTTCTATTTTATAAAAATGTTATTTCTTCCCATCTGTGTGATTAGCATAAATCTTAATCTGTCTACATTTATGATTTTAATTTTGAGAAGCATAAATAAAGAGTTTTAATTAGTTTTATATTTATATTTTAATAATATCAAACTAATTTTTTACCACAAATATTATTAAAGGTGATTAAAATTTTTCACAACAATTAAGGCCAAATTGAGCTTAATCAGGGAATAAACCTTAATATTTACTACAAAACAACCTTGAAACGTTTTTAAAACCCATTTTATTTCCATATATGGTCAATAAAACATTCACTATTGAGTGTTTTTGGTTTTTTATGACTTTTTTGATGTATGAACTTGTGTACACAAAAATAGATTCAAAAAATTCTAATTGAGTCCTATTCCATCCCTATAAACATCCACCAACTCTCCCACTTCTTCACAACTCTTAAATCGCTTCTGTTCAAAAAAATACATACCTAATACTCTTCAAAAAATCCTTATTTTCTTATTAGAATATTTACCATTAGAATAATGAAATATAAGGAATCCTTTTCGCACAAACCTAAAGGAGTTACTCGATCAAGAGGTAACGTCATCTCTCGGGTCCTTTCATTCATTTTCATTCTCCTCACATCCAGTTTTTTCTAGTGATTATATAAAAAAATAGTATCATAAATATAAAATTATTTTGTTATGATAAATATTGAATGTAAATTTACAAACACCTTTATCTAATGGATAATGAACAAATTGTTTATGTATATAATAAAATACGACCTCAATAAACGATGATTAATCAATTTTCATTACCGCATCTAATGATAGGAATTATTATTGAAAATATATTTATATATGATATTTATGAAATTTATAAATTATTTATTCTTATATAATATTAATTTTTAAAATACCTTTATTCTCGCCGTCTTATATAAATACGATAATTACATTTGAGGAAGTGTGGAAAATTTCCCATCCAAACGATACGATTCATTCATACACAACATAGATTGTATTAAAGATTCTATTAGTGAATATATATATGATATATATGATATCATAAATCTAATTTAATAACTATATATATTTATAAACATATTTTTATTTTACTTTGTTTCTCTCAATATGATAATTAAATTGAAATACTGTTTATGCGTATGTACGACCTACTGCCTCTTTGAACGGTGTTTTTGGTTTCATTATTATATATTATATAGATTAATATAATGAAAATATAATTTATATACATTATATTTTTATCATGGTTCACATTATATAATCATTATAAATGTATAAAGACCAATTATATAACAAATTAACACACAAGCAAAGAACAAAGCGAATATTACCTGAAGTGAAACCATAACATATGATTGTTAACAAGCATGTAATATGAGCTTATAATAAAATATTATATAGTATAAGATATAATTATATGGTTATTTAAATTATTTATAATAAACTAATATTTATTATACTAGTGGTTCGAGAGAGTATGATGAGAGTTAAGACACAAGGTATTAGAATTTCATCTCACTTTTTATTCTAATGAGGTACATGCTATGTTAGACCCTCTTTTCTTTGGTGTGGTGTATATACTTCCCACAATTTTATTTTATGAATATTATAAAAAACTGTATTTGTATCAACACATACATTTTATTAACTTTTAGTCATGGGTTTTATATTTTAGAAGTTCACAAATCGGTAAAATGTTTTGTCTCAATTTTCCTTCTTTGAGACTCATGTTTTGTTATCGACCTAAACCTTTTTTGAGGAGTATATACATAAATTTTACATGTCATATCATTAATCTACATTTTCGCATTATATTTTATGCTTCATATAATTTTATTTTCATTCGTGAGAGTATGATCCCATGTAACCATGTTATGAGAGTTTATTGGGACAATCTTAGTGTTTTTTGAGAAAGCTTACGTTTATGATTCCATTATTGAAATTTTTTGATCTTTTTCTCAAGAATACACATGAGTTTATTTATCCTAAATTTATTCCGGAAATACTCATGTATTTATATCATTTTTCAACTCTTTTTTACTTGAGACAATGTTTTTATGTAAAATATGACCATCTCTCTGCCTGGTCGAAAACTATTGTATTCAAAAACCTTGTTTTAAAAAAATGTGTTAAAAAAGATTTTCAAAAATGTTTTCAAAAATATCTTTGAATCCAATTTTCTTGGAAAAATTATTTGAAAAGTTATTTAAAATTTTCCAATCATCCTTTAAATTTTTTCAGTGATATTTTCAAATAAAAAAGTTTTCCAAAGGGTTTTTTGTTTTAAAAAGTGTTTTCATTGATGAAAGGATATTTCTTCATGAAATGTTTTTAAAATTTATTTCAAAGAAAATTCCCATCAATGATTACATCCATTGTTGTTACTGATGAATTTAGGGGAAATTTATATAATATTTCCATTTATTTTATTTCTCTTAATATCTTATTTTTTGAAGGCATGATGTGTATGGAACTCATTTACCATTAACGGGTTATTTGTGTTTGAAACCTACTTATTTTCATGGGTTTTGTTTACTATAAAATGGTTATGAAACCCATATAATCCCATATGTTATGATATTATTTCATGTTCATAATAACCATTTCATTTTAGGGGTTATAATATTATTATTTATGATCTTCTGGGACATGTTTGTATGGTTTCATTTTGAGATCGGTAAGACCCATATCTCCTTCCAATGTGTTGGGTAAAGATTTATATCTAATGAGATAGACTAAGATAGTCTTGTAAAAGAACCATGTCTACTATATTTTTTATGTGAGTGAACTATGACTACCGAGATGGTGTGAGGAGATAACTCATGCTACCAAGATGTCCATAGGAGTGAATTATGACTGCCCAAATGGTATGGGGAGTAAACCAATACTACCATGATGGTCTTAGATTAAATTCCTTAAATATTATGAAAATCATGTTATATGATTATATGTGTTCCGCATTTCCATGTTTCATTACTATAGTATTATTTAATGTCTTATGTTCTGTATTTCCCTATTATTCATGTCTTATAAACTACCCCACTTTGGGCCATGATTCATGTATATAATATTTGATATGTTGGGTATGATATTATCTTTTCATGGTCATGTTCTCACACCCTTATGATTATGATTATTATTACAAGCCTCCCTTATTTACCCTTACTTTTCTAGTATTCTCTCCCCATTTTATGTTTCTTTCCCTATGTTATGAATATATCCATTATTTTGATGTTTCTTAGGAGGGTTTTAGTAACGATGAACCCATTTAGAGACAATATAGCTCATTTATGTACAATTGTTATGTTTCCATGTTTCCAAATGCACTAGACTACTGTGTTCTTGAATCGTCAGGTTGTGTAATGTTTTTTGAATGTTGAAAAAGTTATTTAATATTAACGTATGTCATGATTAGGGTTGTTATAGATAAGAAAAAAGATCCCAAAATTTTGAATTTAGAAATTCATAATGGATGATTTATATAGTTTCTATTCACTTTAATTGGACCATAGTTTGTAGATACTATAGATTGAAAAATATTGACCACATATTACTACAATATATATTGGTACTTCTTTGACCAAAGGTAAATTAGTTCAAAATTTTATTTGGGTGATGATAACTTACCCAAATTGGAAATCATATTGTGTGGTATTGAAATTTCACTCCTTGAGAGTTTTCCAAAGCATGATTGTGTGAACTCATGAAGATCATACAACCTGGTGGTTATTGATGGAGAAGGAGATTGTATAAAAACACCCTATTTTACTACATGGGTAGAAAATGAATGAAAGGGAGGGTACCCAATAATTTTATAGAGAAACAGGAATTTTGGGTCTTTGGTTTATGGTTTTACTACTAGGAACCACACGTAATGATGTTAAGGGTTTTGTGATAAGGACACTAAATTGTTCAAGGGTAGGGGGTCACATCATTGCTTCAAAATTGGGTTTATGCATGAGGTTAAAACAACAAGGATATGAAATCTACTTTAATAGTTTAATTATAGACCATGTAAATCATGACCTAAGATGGTTTAGATCATGGATAATGATAAAGGTAATGTATTCTTTGGGATGAATACAGATCAAATTTGAATAGTAATTTCCATTACAGTGGTTTTATGCTATATAATGATTATAAGAAATCATTCTATGCCTGAAAACATGCCTCTAGTTGTCATAATAGATTAGGGAAAATATACAATTATATTTGAGGGCCTTGAATTCACAGTCAAGCATATTTTTATGTTAGAGTTTAATACACTAATTTCTGATATCCATGAAAGTTTTATGATGACTCAAATAATTGTGAAATTATATAGGTCTAGGGAAAATGTTGAATATATTAATGGTTCTAGTACCCTAAGGATTATATCATCCAATATTGAACAAATTATCAATGTGAATAGATATGAGGTGTAACTACTCTAAATTTTTTCAAAACCATTGGATCTAGTGAGGATAGATTCTTTTTTCTAGGATCATACAGTGGACCCCCAAAATTGTGTATCCATTGTATTTACACAATAATTTTTCCTAATCCTCGAAAGTAGAGGGAATATATAGTACATACTTGAAATTTTATTAGGTGTTCCATTATTGGTTTTCATTTTCTTAAAGATTTTGTCTCTTCCCTTGAATTTTATGGTGTTGGATTTCATAACATTTACCATGAATATAATTTGAAATACCTTGGTCCAAAAGTTCTATATTTGTGGTGGTATAACATTATCCAAGGTGCGCATATTTTCAAGGTCCTGATTCATGGATTGAAATATGTCTAGTTTTAGGCTTTAAATCTTTGAGTAAAAGTGAGGTGATCCATGCAGAATGGGAAGGGAAAAACATGACTTGGATGAATGGGTCATTGTTATCATGCCCTATCATAAAGGTGGAATATAGTTTAAGGTCAAAATGTGTGGAGAAAAATATGTGATGGAGGTTTCAAACATAAAACATGAATGGGGATTAATTATGGAGGACACATAAGAACCTTTTGGACAATGAAAGGGGAAAATAAATATCATAAGTCGACTTTTTTGGATTATTATAGATGAAATGGGATAAATAAAGAAGGGATAAATGCTAAACATATTCGAATGAAGATCCCACATATGGTTTTATGAGGTCATAAATTGGATAAATTAATTTATTCCTAGGTTAAAATTAATCAATTTGGTAGTCAATAATTTGGATGAGTGTGAAGAAACATTTTAAGGGAATATATGAATTGAAAGATATCAGTGTCCCTTTGAGTCGAGTAAAATTGTAATGATATTCATTAATTTTTAGTGGAAAAAACACTTTATTGAGAATAAAAATACGTTTTATGAAATTTTAAAGTGTGAAAAAGGTTGTGGGAGAATTTTTGACATGATTATACAATACATTGGCTATCATAGTCGATTTAAATTTATTGATAATGGATGATATATGTGACAATACCAAACTCTTAAAAAATTAGGAATGATAAAAAAATAAAACATTTTACTTCATTGTTGGATCACACATATCATGTTCTCTCACATGGATCATAACTTCTTGTGGGTTATTTTATTTATCTATAACTAGTTACCTTAAATAGTGTGAATTATTAAAATATTGATTATAAACCATACAGTTTAATGTCATTTGATATGGTATCAGATGTCATTCAGTGTAATTTAATGTGACAAAGACGCAAATTTAATATTTTTTAATTTCATGAAACAATGACTCAAATGGATTTGTCCAATTATTTAAGCTATTAATGGGAAACTATTGTAAATTAAGTTGGTACAAATAGTTATAAAAAGTATGGTCTTTGATTGGAATTCATTATTGTCCCTAGGGTAAGAGTTCATAGAATCACTATATATCCTTTGAAAAGAAAAATTGAGCAACCTGAACATCTTGTGGAGAATTTCCAACATAGTTCTATCTCATATGATTTAAAATGGGGTATTTTTTTAATTATAGTTTGTGGATAAGGCCTATAATAAGAGATCAAAGAATCACTATATATCCTATTAAAAAATGACTCCTGACACATTTAATTTTTGATGTCCTATTTTAATAGGTCATCTGGAAGGAATCTATATTAATGAATAGTTATGTAACATTAAAAAATGATATTTTTTCAGTTTCTAGTGAAATTTAATAGAAATATCATAACTAGAATTTCCTATATAGAATTGGGTCATTAGTATGAGTTGAGGTTGCTTTGGTTGATAGATTTTTTTGTTCCACCTTAGAAATACCATCCAAAAATAACAATGTATCATGTTACAAAATGAATCAAGCAATATATGGGTTTTGATATATAGACGAAATTTTATCTCAATTTAGATTAATTATAAAAATTAACATAACCAATTTTTTATCTTTTCTGAATAAAATATTCTTATCAATATAACTGTTAGGACCAAAAGGGGCCTAGATACCCTGAGAGGGGTGGAGAATTACGGTATATATATTATATTTCAAAATTCTTCCTGCCCCATTTGATCTTGACCTCTATATTATAAGGGTCACTTTGATTGATTTTATTTTGTTAATTTTTATCTTGTTCTTTAATTATTTTTCTGATAAGGATGCTTTGGATGCAATGTAGGGAATCATGCAAGAAGACATATAGATTTTTACTTGGTTCACCCTCACTGGTCTACATCCAAGGAGCATACAATGACGATGTCCCACTGTACCAAATCCACTAAAGCTCACTGAAAATTTATAATGTTTGGGATATATCACTTCTATGCCCACACTCACTACCCTTAAAATGTTTAGGGTTAGCTCACTACTTTCCCAAGGGTCACTCCATGTTCCTCTTTCTTTATAGCTCACTCTCGGTAGAAAGGATCACCATTTTCCTCTTCCTGTTCTCACTGCTTTAGATAGGATCCACACATAGTTTACGGACTTGTAGGTCCCTTCATTATCACAAATGAGATCTTCTTCTTTAACTATTGATATATGCTCTTTTGACGTCCAACATTGACCTACAGATGAATCTCACTTCTCACCAGGTGTACCAGGAAACCCCAATTTTTACACGATGCCCTTACTACAACTTGCGCATAATTCCCTTTCCTTGCACAAAGTACAATTTTTGCGCAAAAGATCTTTTACACACAACTAATTATTTTATGCACAACTGCCTTCTTTTACTCGTAACTATTTCATTACGTGCAATAACCTTTTTACGTGCACCCTAAGTTTTACACGCAACCTTTTTTTTACGCGCTGCCTTTTATTTATGCGCAAAAACCTTTTTACGTGAAACCTGAGATTTACATAGATCCTTATTTTTAGGAGAAGCCTTTTCATTACACCCAAACTCTTGAATTTATGTGAAAACTTGATGTTTACAGGCAACTCCCTTGTGTATTCCAATTTCACGCCCCATATATTGGATACTCTATATGTCTTTAACTTCCTCAAATGAAGGAGGGTAACTCCATATTAATTGGAAAAATCGACTATGTGCGAAAAACCCCCCCTTGAGTGTGTAATTCACTTCGAGTGAGAAAAAAACATCTTCTACACAACATCACTTTTCGCGAAATACTCCAATATTTCGCGCACCTCATGCATTTTCCAATTTTCTAGATTTTGATTTTGAAACACCTATTGCACAAAAAACATTGATCCATTATTTCGCACACCATTCCAATATTTCATGCACTACCCTAATAATTTGTTCACCTCATGCCATTGCCAATTTTTGAGCTTCTAATCTCGAAACACCTCTTGTGTGAAAAACTACAATCCTCTATTTCACCCACCACACCAATATTTGGCACCGCGTTGTATTTTCTATTTTTTGTACCACATCATGTTCATCCATTCCACTGTATAGGTTCTTCAATCATCCATGGATAGCCAACGACATCTCTTGAACCCAACAAATCACCATGTAATCCTCCTTTTTCAATAAATTATTTATCGTGGTCTGCTTTGTGAACAAACCCAACATGGAGACCCACTCTGTCAACAAACACAATCTTCTCAAAAATGATTCAATGAAACCTTGAGGGACTTTTTCACAACAATAAAATTCGAAATGGCTTTAGAATTCATGTACAATTGAAATTATGTAGAGTAGTTTATTTTCATGTGATTATTTGGGAACTACTTTCATTTTGAAATTGAATGTGGAACACCCCACTCAATCTACCCGGATTGATTCAATAAGTCCCATAAAATCACATTGAATATTATCAGTGTGAGAAACAAGAGAAGATTTGGTTATTTACCACAATTCATAAGTGTACATGGCATGTGAGAAATGTAAATTATATGGTAATTTTAATTCATCATAATTAATTTTCAAGTAAGAACACCTATAATGATCTACCAATAATCCCAATATGATTGTGTTATATGTGATGGAAAATCATTTCTGGGTATAAGATATATGATATGGGAATCACATTGTAAACTATTTGTGTTTGAAAAAATAAATAAAAAGTTCCTCACAAGTGATAGAATTCACAAATTTTTCTATGCTAATTAAAATTTTAATCCATATTCCAAGAGTTCTTACTTGTATTTGGATCTCATTTAAGTTATTCATGCCATGAAATGTAGGATTTTTTTTATTATTTAGGGTCTTTAAATAGGACCAAATTCTATGTAGTTTAATTTCATTATTCTCAGAAAATTTATGGATGTTTAACATCATCTGGGAGGATTGATATTAATTTTGGGAAAGACTAGGGGGAATATGAAATGGGGTAATTGATGTATAGGGTGGGGGATTTTTCACTTTTAATAGATACGCGAGGTATGGTCATTAGAACATTGTTCCCAATAGAAAGTTTGGATGAGTGGAAACCAAATTATGTGTTCAAAATAGGTGATCTCAGACATCACTCCATATCGTTATAGAATAAGAATTAAAAAACACATATTTCATAATGAATTCCTTTATTGAGATACCTCATATGAACATGAAATGAATAATTCTTATAAGAATATTTTCATGAAAAATGAAAACTATACTGAAGTAACATGTGAAGATCTATATCATATGTATTAGACATGTAATTTTTGTTTGGGATGAGAAAGCTAAATGTTTCAAAACCATAAAGAGTGACTTCTACTTAAAAATGGGTTTAATAGTGATGAATCTATTTTAGGGCCTATGATAAGGATATATGGTGTCACTAAATACCCCATAATATTTTAAATCAAGAAATGAATTTTTTGACAGGGACCTAGTAGGATTCCAACATCTATAGGAAAATAGTGTCATTAATGAGGTTTAAATTCATGTAGTATAACATTTTGTTGGGTGAATGAAACCATGAACCTTTAAATCATGTAACTGAAATGATTTCATGAATTTTTACATTACACAATAAGGATATTTAAGTTTTATAATGTTAAAAAAATAATGTGTTGAGTTAGTATTGTGCACTGAGATACCCATAATATAGGGTAAATCACCTCATGATTTCCACCTAAGGAATTCCTAGATCATCACATAGGGAATAATGGGTTCATTAGAAAGGAATCCTATGTTATCCACTTAGGGAAAGTCTATAGTTTGTCAAATTGTGTTTATTCCATTACTTTTTGTTGTTTAAAGGTTTTATCTATGATTTTAACTATGTAGTTTATAATATTTAATGATGAAAGTGAGAAAAATGATGTATATCTTATAGTCTTGTAGTTTAAACATTGTCGTGCACCTCTATATCTTGTGACATGAAATTTATTGTTTTTGGGTTGAAGTCTTATAACTAGGATTATGGGAGATGGATTACAAATCATGAACAATACTTCTATAGGAACATTTTAATGTTGGGAGGCATGCCACGATCTCTATATATGGTGATTATGTGTAATATTCATTAGAATTGATATTTTTTATAGTTTAATTGCCTTTAAAAATTGAATTATGTTTTGGTGGATTCGTCTTAGGTATCATTAGTGTTATGAGAGATAAAACCATATCAACTTAGATAAATGAGTGAAAGAAAAAATTCTTATTAAAGGCTCCCATAATCCGATTATAATGGATTTAGAGGTTGTTTTTTTATAGAAATTTATTATTGATCCTCTGAACCAAATCATGTTTCTAAAGGTTTTTTTTACTTATGATGGTTAAAATTAGTCCAGAACTCAATTTTTTTGGGAAAATAATCCCAAATATTATTACAGATTATGTAGAACCATGACTTTTTTCCTTTCTTCTATATTTGGTAAAATTATTTTATCAAGTATAATTAAAGGATTTTATCAGTACATTCACTATTTTATAATAATGGGATGAATTATTTTAATATATTTTAATTTTTTTATAGTATTTTCAATATTTATTAATATAAATTGGTTCTACTATCTATAAATATTTTATATGGGACACCAGATATAGTGATTTTATTTATGATTCCTTATGGTTCATAAGTTTGAGAAAATTTGAGCTTGATTTACCACTTTTCGTTTTTTAAGGTAATTTATTTTTCTATGGTTGAAAATGTACGATTTTTTTGGAGACGGGCCCCTTACACTGTTTGTAGTCGTCATGTTGTAATCGCATGATGTGCCTCTATGATTTCAAATGGTTTTATACTCAGGTTGAGTATAGTTTCTCTAACCTTTGTAATCTTTAAGAAAACTATGTGAGGGGATGAGTTTGATACAGAGACCATTTCATATCTTGAGAAATCTTTTTATAATATTTCTACTATTCCTAGGAAAACATGTTTTTTGGATTTCATGGGATAGTTGATTTCACAAAGTTAGTGTATGCTTTTTTAACTGTATAACTAAACTATGTGACCTGATCTAAAATTATTAAAATAGGAAATTACAAAATTATCATGGTTATATTTGACTATAATATTTTCTTAATCCCTCGTTATCTTAAACCACGCAATCCATGAAGCTCTAGATCACTCCCACCTCATTTCTTGGTGATCATCGACTGATTTCCATGGATATATTATAGGTATGTTTTGATTCCCACATTTTCTATCCTGTTTTATCTATATCTTTTCTTGATATATATTCAACTCACCTCGTTGAAAACCTAAATGGTTTTTATTTCATTATCTAGAAGGTTTTATGTGTAACTGATGTCATTTCCCATGGAAATGATCCTATTTATACCCCATATTTTTATCTGTCATCATCATTTTCAAAGACATCATGATTTTCTTGATTGTCGAGTTAGGTTTCCGTATTATATTCTCTATCTATTAGAATTATTTATGTGATTATATTCCTATATGTTTTTGATTTATTAAATTTATGGTTTTAAATCTATAGGAATTGAAATTAGTATTCTTTTGACATTGAAATGTTTTCTAAAAATGTTTTGATGCACATGATGTGATTGATTAATTTCTTCAAATAATAATTATATTTGAAAATAGTTATTTAATCACGAATCAAGAATGGATATTTCTGTGAAAATGTTTTTATAAAATGGTGGATTTATTTTTATTAAACATTAGGTTGATATACAGAACACTGGGAAACACAATTTTATGGGAAAAAACTAGACATAAATTAACATTAGTGGATAAATCCTTTAAATGTGTAGTTGTATATGGCACCATGGTTTCTAGTTGGTAGCCCTACCTGTGGGTTAGATGTTCCTATACACATTGATTAACTTATTCAAACTAGTGTTGTATCATGTTATTTGGTCATGCATACCATCATGTCCAACACTTCCCATTGGCGCTTCATGGTTAGATTATGTATACATGTATTTCAAATGATTATTTTTCACTTCATATGGATGTTGGTGCAAGAAATCATAATTAATTCATGTACATAGACCTCATAGACATATGTTACCCAACAAAATGGTATGTTGAGGTGTTTTTAGTAGCCTTATATAACATCCCTATTATAACAATGTCTTACAATAAGTTCCAAAGTAATACCAAATTATAGGAGGAATATTTTCCCTATGGAAATAAAAAACCACAGAAGATAAAACAATAATGTAATCTGATATATGTAATTTAATAGAATACACCCATAAAATGGGAACATTATACTAGAAGATGAAATAAAAAGGTAAAATGTTGAAAATATAAAGGAAGGCACAACATAATGAAAGGATAACAGAATCAACATATTGATCACCAAAAATAATCCAAATTTCTAGCTGCAAGTCTCAATCCCACTATATTAGGATTCACCACCAGAGATGTTTGAAACATTTCCTTTACCTATATCTTGTTTCATAACATCAATATGTGAAAAAAACATTATTGTTGGGGTGAGTATAATTCTCCATAGGTAATCCCTAAATACTACCCAAAACACACCATTTTGATAAAGAACAAGTCATATCACATTAATATAAAATAAAGGATGAGTGTATCAAAAATTTATAACATAATTAAAAAATATTATGAAAAAAGTCTAACTAAATCAGGTATTTATTCAATCTTTCAACATAGAATAATCATTCCAAAACTCATAGTCCCATGTATTCTTAATGATAGAACCAATACTCCTGATTGGTGACCCATCCAAATTTTTTTCCCACAATATATAATACCATGCACCACTTTT
Source organism: Viscum album (assembly GCA_963277665.1). Lineage (NCBI taxonomy): Eukaryota > Viridiplantae > Streptophyta > Magnoliopsida > Santalales > Viscaceae > Viscum > Viscum album. The sequence continues at coordinate 1,650,493,921 of OY728136.1, forward strand.
TCAATGAACACAATTACAAACCAATGAGGCACATCCAATATAAATTGGATGAAATAAAAGAAACCACACGTGTGATATTCTGAGCAGAACCATTTATTTTAAAAAGCAATTTCTTTCAAGAATACTGTTAAAACCCTTATTTGACTCATTGAAAAACTAGTTATTTGGGTTTTAAAAACCAATAAATTTTAGAATAATTTAAGAGGAAGTAATTAAAACATTAATCAATCATTTTATAGAACATTTCATGTGAAAGAAAAGACACCATCCTCATAAGAAAGAATGGGGGCTCAACATTTTTTGGGAGATCCAATGAACCTTCATTAATAAAAAAATTTCAGTATCAAATGTAATCACCAAGGATTCACTTAGAAGGTGAGAAGATTGATGGCCTTTTAGAATAAGATAAAAATGACAGTTTCGGGGTGAAAATAAAAGCAAAACTCGATTTTCTTGGTGAATTTAATGCATTCCTCATAACTTGGATGTATAGTTTTTAAACATGGATCCAACAATGCACATTATACTATCTCTAAAACTGAGAGACACATAGTTGTGATGAACGGTTTTCCAAACCATGTTCATGATTTCAAACATTACCTATGGAGCAATGTGGTTGTGCCTGATATATTGTAAAACCATGCTCAAAACCTATTAATGATATTTTCCAAACCCACCCAATGTCATATATATTCTCTTGCAAAGCCACACAGTTTGAAAAATATATTTTTCATCTATGAATCTTCATGGTGTCTACCAACATCTCTTTATAAGTTTTCCTTGAGAGAGTTCATAGTTTCCATATACCCTTCTGAAACTGTTCACCCTTAAAAATCAATCAAAAAAACTACAAAATTTTACATAAGATAAAAAATAATTTTCCACAAATTATATAATTTAAAAGTAGATAATATAAGGGTAAAGTACATGAAACATGGGGTGTTCCATATGTTATGTCATATTTAATTATTTTTCATAATAAGGAATGTTTTTTAAAAGAATATTAAAGGATAATTGTATATGGTAAGATGAATTGCTTTGAAATTTCTTGGAAATGTGTTTTATACAATAAATGATGGAGGGATATAGATGGATGTTTTTTAAATTCATTGATGGTATCCATATATGATTTAGTTATCAAACCATATATATTTTTTTATAGACTAGGTTTTATGGGATACTGATAAGGGAAGAACATTAAGTAAATGATTAAAATCCTAGTTATTATTTTTTTCTATTTGTTTGGGATGGTCGGGACATATGTTCATAAGAAGATGGACTTAAGGGTTGCTTTAGGAAACATAATTAAGGTATTATTGTTTTTTAATTTAGATATTGTTATCCTTTTATTGATTATTAACTCTATGGTTTTCATGTTTCCAAAGGTGATTTTTTGGATATCTGGTGTGATACTTTGATTATTTCTATATTGTCACATATTTGTTGAGGGTGAAATAATTTACATGTTTGTTTGTATGATAGTATCACTTTTTTCACATTCCCATCATGATTATGAATGATCATTGAGCCTTAATTGGGGATAATTATGGTAACATTATAGTATGACAATGGATGGTATTATTCAAAATTTTATGAGAGGTTCATATTATCATTAAATATTGCACCCATTTTTATATATTATCCTCATTTTTCTTCATTTCAATGATTGAATAGATATAGTACCATTTAAACTCATGTGTAAGATTTCATTTCTATATTAATTTAATGAAAATACTCATGTTATCATGGGAAGTCTTGGGTTTTCTGGAATCCTTATACGTGATTTTTTATTCTTTGATTTAATTAAATAAATTATTTTGTAGGAAATGAATTAAATTATATTTAATTTATTTTAATTCATCATTCTTTTATAGAATATTCCTCCCTCATGAATATTATCTCTATACTTTAGAGATGAAGGTACAGAGAATTCCCCATAGGAAAAACCATTGGTTGACTTGGGTTCGATGGAAATTATAGAATAAATGATGAATTTTATGGGACATGATTATAGTGTTGATCCAATATAGAAGGTGGGACCTGATTCAGAATTCACTAAGAAATATCCATTAATATTTAATTGTGAAAAAGGATATAAGAATCATACAAATGGATCAAGGGTATTGAGATTGTTGTACACCTCTAAAAAACACTAGAAGACTCTATGGATAGTTTCAGGATATATATACTTGAGGGGTTGAGATGGTAATGGTAGGAATCTATATTACTAGACATATTGAAGGCTATTATTTAGTATATGTTGATTCTTATGTTCCTAGCCACCTTCACCTTGGTTGTAGATAGGGGATATATGGATTAGATAATTATATATATGAATACATGACTTTATAAATTATTAGTGATAGTAGGAGGTATCTGATGTTATTTTTTATTTCCTGATGAGGGAAATGGGTCACCAGTACCAAGGTAGTGGGAGGAGTGAAAACAATTTTTAGGATAGGGACAAGTGGTCTATTATCAGTGTGGGAGAAAGGGTCACCTCAATATTGATAGTAAACATGCACCAGAGGTATTTCATGCATGTGGTTTATCTATCCATATATATAATTCCTAAAAGATATAATAGCTATGTAGTGTAGCTAGATATACCATAACAAAGGATTTTTTCGATTTGATACAAATGGGGGGATATCGATCTATTTCCATGGTTGATTCTCAGGATGAAATGAAAGGTATGAATGAGGCCAGACATATTAGGTAATAGATTGTGCACTAGGGGATTCTGTGGTTATACTAGATATCCTGAAAGGTATGGTGTTTATTAATTTTTTTTATATCCTTATTTTATACTATTAGGACTCATTCCTTTATCTCATCAAAGCTTGTTAAATCATTGGGTTTATTTACAATGTTTATTACTTTAGTAATTTCTATTTTGACTCCATTAGGAATGAAATTAGAGTGTTTTTAAACCATTGATGTTCTAGGTGGTGATTACTAACTATGAAACCGTATAGAATTTACTAGTTCTTGATCGTGATAAATTTCATAACATAATTTTCATAGTTTGGATGATTATATATAAATCCCAAATCGATACTTTTATTATCATATCTAATTTCATTCATATGATGGGGCCACTCATATCATTTAGTTTGAGTGAGATCTTAGATCTAGGAGTGGAGGTCCTATTGTTCCATGTGATCTGATGACATTGTTCCAATTGTATTGGATATATATATTGATTTTATTAATCAATTTCTTTGTGTCTGTCTTCCCTAGTTAGTGTGTGAGTATCATGAAGATTGTACAAATGGATTCTTATAGTTTCCTCTTTAGAGGGATATTGTGTTTAGTATTGCCTTATATCAGGGGATGTAGACAATTTCAGTATCATAACACTCTACATAACCCACTAAATTGATAGAGTTAGATGTTACACATGATGATATTGAGTCAAACGGATTAACACATCCTAGAATTTGATATTGTTCCTCTCATGTTTTCTTTACAAAAAAGGAGAACAAGTGTTTTTGACATTATGCTGATTTCTGGAAACTCAACTAGGTTATGGTAATGAATAGATATCCCATATATAGGCCTGATGAATTTTTTAATCAGATAAAGGGCGATCAGAGGTTTTAAAAAAATTATTTTAGATTAAGATACCAGTAGTTGAATATTTGAGAAGAAGATATTCTATAAATAATGTTCATAATAATGTATTAGAAATATGATTATCTTGATAGGTGTTCAGCATAACAAATTATCCTATGGTATTTATAACCATAATGCATTGAATATTCCATAAATTTTTTGAATATTTCATATTTTATTTTAGGATTATATCCTACTACTTTCCTTATAAGACCAAGATAAATTATATATTTGAGTAACATTCTTGGAATGTTGATAGAACACCATTTGGGTGGTTATTTTTTGCATTAAGGGGAGAAATTTACAGTCCATGTGATGTCTTTTAAGGGTTTATCAGGTGATTTAGAAATGATTTTGGAATCAATTTTATAGTAGTATTACAAAAAATATTTAAGATATAGTGTTTTTTTGGATTTCATAGATATTACATCCTCTCCATTCTGGGTTTATACATGATTGCATTTGTTATGTTGGAATTATCTGAAAAGGGTGATAATTTTTGTGGATGAATCAGTGGACAAAATATTTTGAGAAAATCCAAGTGATATGGACTTAATATCTAGTCTTGATCTTTCCTGAGTAAGGTTTGGGATATGATTTATACTGCATGGCCTCTAGTAAGGGACTAGGGTGTGTTCTAATACACAGAAGACATACAACATCTTATTTCTCTCATAAATTAAACCATAATGAGAATAAATACCTGAATCATGACCTTGATATTTTTTAAATTATGAAATATAAATACATTCCATGAAAATATTTTTTATGAATGATTTACTGTGTAATCATACCATAAGGGATTCTTGTTAATCTCCACTCAGAGGGATATAAACACGATAAAATGAAATAGGGGAGAGTACCTTCAAAAAATTGAATTTAATTTCTCATAAACCCCTAGTGTATTAAATGTGGTAACATATATTTTGAGTTCAAAATTATAGGCTTTGATAATGAAAGAAACATTGGAATAGTGCTTCATGATGTTCATGTTTCCTAAGATGCACTAGGATGAAGGGAGGCTAAAAGAAAAGTATCATTAGCATGTGCATATGCTAGATCATCTATGGATGACATGATTCATTATGGATAGGTTCAAGATGTAGAGTTTTAGGGCTTTTAGGGGGTTTTCACGGTGGTAGAACATGGATGACTAGTCTTAGTCTTCTGATAGGGTTCTATGATTATGAATAGAATGACTCCTACAATAAAACTAATATACGAATTGATTAATAATGGAAAATGATATTATTTTTTCATTCACCAAAGAGCTTCCATGATGTATCATGAAATGATATCTCATAATTGGGAATAAATAATGAGATGATTGATTATAGATATTACATCTTGCTCTCATACATATATAAGAGTTAAGGTAGAACATCAGAGGCCTACAAGTTTTCCAAAACCTGACCCCTTTCCATTATCATAATGGGATGATATATCCATGTAAATTATTTGTGGGATTCCTCAAACTCATATTTGTAAGGATTAGGTATGGATGAATATTCATCTACTAAATATCAACAAATTTTATACTGTGTAATGATTCATAAACGTAGAGGATATTGTGTACATTTACTTGTGATGAGTCTTTATTCTTCCTGGGGTGTCCTAAAAAATCATTTAAAATTGGTTCCCTCACATAACATCATTGCTTTGGAGTGGATTAAAAACAATTATGGTTTCGTATTTGAAGGTGTTCATGTCATATCATTCCCATACTGATGAACATAACGAGTGATTCATCCTTATTCTTAATGAAATACTTTGGGCATAGATGCTTTATGTTATTGTATTTTGGCAGAATCATCTACCATTAATGTATTTTATCTTTAAAAAAATTATCAATACATTATCAGTATTGGGATATATTATTCATTGAAAAAAATTATGTAAATATATTTTATTTATTGTGATTTTATTGGGAAAAAGTCCTTGGATATACTATGCATCACTAAATAGATAAAAAAATATTGCACAATTTATCAAGAGAAAATTAGCACTATATCAGAGTCTCCAGTAATAATATATTGATTTGTGTTTTCTTCAATGTGAAATTAAGGTATATGATCATATTTTCCACATTGTTTCACCACTATTGGGAGACATATGTTAAGGAGGTAGGGTAAGTTTTACCTTTATTATTCCAGTCCATTCGAGATTGTGGGGAGACTCATGAAGTGTGTTATCAACTAGAATTACATACTTATTTTCATTATATAAATAATGAGTTTGATGTTTTCCAAATGAATATGTACAATTAGGATCCCTCTCAAATGATTTAGTGAGATGATATTGAAATTTAACCATACACCTCAGCGACTGAAAGGTCTCTTCATACATTATAATGAAAGGATATGGTTCCTCATTGAAAAAAATCACATTATTTTGATTGAGATGATAGTGTGATAGGTAAAAACATATGATATGGGAGTGTCAGACCTTGATGATGAAACAATACCTTATAACCTTTTTGGATTGTGAACCTAAGCCTTTGTCGGGATGGAATGTTTCATGTTGGGGTGAATTTTGATGACATCCTGGTTACTAGTATGTTTAATTTTGAGATTGGTATACATATTTTGAGGATATAAAGGATTTCAAGAGTCAAGTGATAAAAATTTAATGTTTCATGGAGATATTATAGATTCATGGTTTGAGAACACCATTATTAGTAATCATAGAATAATGGTGTTATAAGGATCTATGTGTTCCATTGGTTATTTTCATGGTTGGATGGAGGTTTATTTAATAGTGTGAGTCACTTTTTATAATATATAAGAGTATCAGATTGGTATAGGGTATTTAACATGACTTGAGAATGATCTGTATCACTACTATGTTTTCACTAGGAAACTATGTTCTTTAATTTTCAACGAACAATGGCTATTGCATGTTTAGTGCACAGAATTTCTAACCATGCAGCCCAACTATGTGATCTGATCTGAACATAATAAAATAAACAACTACTCTAAATATATTGGTCTTTTTTAACTATAATATTCAAATAATATATAAATCACTCAATCTATCCCTTCTATGACACTCTAGAGGACTCACTCCTTGATTCCATGGTGATCCTTGATATATTTTTGTGGATCTCTTTGATGGTATTTGGATATATTCTCAGTTTATCCTAATTTCTCTAAATCCTCTCTTGATATTTCTTCCTCTTATCACTTTTGAGCCTTATATGGATATTATTACTAAAACATGAGCGTTTCTGGGTAATGGATTTTGGTATTTTTATATTTAGGATTTGAGGAACAAATTTATTCATTTACTATCATTTTTTTAAGGTGACATTGTTATGTTTTTTGGTAAGATATATTTCTCAATCACATGTTATATCCCTTGACATTATTTGGGTTCTATGGATCCAAAATTGATGTTATTTATTAAATAGGTTATTTTATATCCATGAAAGTTGAATTTAATATTTTATGGTCATGTAAATTTATTATAGAAATGTATTTTAATTGAAAAATATTTTGATTCTCATGATGTGACAAATGAATTTAATTAAATAACATTTTTAATTTAAAAGGATTTTTCCATACATATAAATAGAAAAAAATTTCATCAGAATAAGTTTTAAATAATATGGGATTGTTTTTCTGTAAATTTAATTAGGTATGATAACACCTTATGATTCCATGGATATGGAAACAAAATTAACATAAAAAAACCCTAGTCATGGAATTTGACACTAGAGTTGGTGACTGTAATTTCATAGTTTATAGTTTTTTAACTTACTAGGGGGGAAAAGGATCCCATTTTTAGGGTTCAAATATAGTAATTAGTGTTCAATTGTGTGGCATGGTTGTGTACTCCCTTATTTCATGGATTCCCTTTGGTACTTTGTTGATACATTACATGGTTTTTATGATATTATTATTTTCTTACATAAAATGGATATTGATGCATGAAAATATGATTTATTCATAATTTTATGCCTCATGGGAATATTTTTGTTTATTTCTTTGATCATTTGAGTTTGTAATGTTTTTGAGAAGAATGAAAATTGATGATTTTTATGGAAAGATGATTTATTTTAGAAAATTTGATATAAATTTTAAACATTTATCCATGGATGAATGTTTATAAAATTTTAAAGGATATTGGGTGTTATACTACCAAGAATTGGTTTTTGAAACCAACTTTTTTCAATTATGCAATTTTATACTTTGTTTTTTGGGATATTGGTAAAGGGAAGAGTTTAATATAGAGTATGGATCTCATTGATATTATTGTGTTCTAGTGGGTTGGGATGATGATGACATGTGGTAGTGAGTACATGGAACCATTTGATTCATTGGGTTCCATATTGATGGTCTTTAAAATTTTTTTAATTCAGTCATAGTTGTTATGTGGGTGGATGTTACCTCCATGGTCTGGTTGTTTTGATATGATATTTTATTGGGTTATATGTTGGAATAAAATAATTATTTCTTCCTTATAACATTTTAATTGAGGGTGAAATCACACCGTTGATTCAATATATGTTAATTTTGCGCGTGTTAGTAGTATTTATCCATTAGTAACAATCTTCGGTCCCTGTGGACGGATAATTTTGGTGACATTATAGGTTGATTCAAGTTAATATGTTATAATATTTTACTTAACAAAGTTGATTATATTTTTTCTCATAGTTTTAAAGGTATATCCTCAACCCATTTAGAAAATATATTAGTGGGAGTAAGGATAACCATGAAATTCAAAGCTGTATCTGGGGGATATGGTCCCATAACATCAATTCTCCATATTATTTATGACCATGAATATATTTTGACATGAAAAAACTTTATGGGTTGATGGATAAAATTTAAATGTTTTTTACAATAATATAAATTATTTTTTAATTCCATAAAATTTTGTTTCATTGTTTTCGAGTAATAGAAATGTCCCATATTTTTTTGTGAGCTTGATAATGTATTGATGAGACTTTCTTGAACCTAAAAAAATATGCCACTGAAAAAATAATTTCCCATTTTTAAATTTATGTAAGGATTTATAGAAAACATAATTGTTTATATATGATTTTTTGGTTCATTTAGGCCATCATAGAGGATGAAGTTTGCTTTTTAACATCCGATCGATTATTTCTTTGCTCATTTTGAAGGAAGGATCCCACTATTGAGATATTATGTTATCTGGGAAACCCATCCAATAGTAACAACAGTTGATGGGGATATTGAATCGTTATGTTTTGGGGTAGTGCAGACTTTTTAGCAACCCAAGTAAGGATAAAAAACAATTTCAGTATTTTTTATCATACTTAAATCAAATATTAATATTCATTATTAGAATATTATGAAAATTTAAAATCAAAATTAGAAATAGTTTTCTTAAAAATTTTACTTATGAGGTTTTATTTAAATGTTTTATTATTAAATCATAGAGTTATAATTTTTAAAACAAATCTATATTTTTAATATAACTGTAAAAAATTTCTTAGTGTGAAGTGTTTTAGTATTTTCTAAATAAATAATTTTTTTTGATAAATAGTAAAAATAACTTTTATTTATTGAAAAATATGATTTAATTTGAATAATATTTTTTTATTTATATTGAGTTTAAAAGTCTACTTCCATCAATTATATTATTAGTGATCTATTTTGGTTCATTGGTATCAATTTAAAAAAGAAAGTAGATATAAAAAATATTTGAACTTATGAAAAACATTTCATTTGGAAAATCTCATTTTTTTGGGATTACAAGATAAATTTAAAATTAAATTATACCACTTAGGTTAATAGAGTTTTATAAAATAGATTCAATATTTTGTACTATAAAAATTAGTATCAGGTGATAAGTTCAACTAAATTTTTAGTCTTTATAAACAGTAACTATAATAAATAATTAAAACCATGGTAAAAACAAGAATTTTTTAATTAATGTTAAAAATTATTTTATAAGGTCTAAAATTTTTCCCTAAAAATTGAATTACTTTTATGAAATGAGTATAGTTATTCCACATTCTTCCAAAATTTGAATATATAACCTTTTGTTTCCGTATGGCTAATTTTTTTGCACTTATAATAATTTATGTAAAGAAATGTCAACAATGTTACTTTAATACCATTAATATTTATAATTTTTTTTATAGGGATTAGTTAAATTATTATATTAGAATTCCATTGTTTACATGATGTCTTTAAAGTCTATATAAATGAATAGTTTCCAAAATTACATAAATGATATTTTATATGAAACAATATTTTATTACATGAATCAAAAATTTTAAAAATTCTATATAATTGTCATAGTGGATACTTAAGAGGGGGGGTGTGAATTGAGTTCCAATTAGAATTTTTTTAAAATATTTAAATAAAAATCCCCCAATTTGTAAAACATGTCAAACTATAGTGAATTTATAAAGATTGTAAGTGTTCAATTAGTTTCTCAAAGATTGATTATTTCTCAGTTAACTTAATTTGAATATTAAGTTTTGTTTTGAAACTAACATACTAGTTCACAATAATTACAAACATTTTCTAGTTCAACTATCAATGATACTTTTAAACAGATTTGGGTTTTAAAGTAAATAGTAGTGGAATATTAAAAAAAATAGTTTAAACAAAAATAAGATGCGCATCAGTGGTAACCAATAGGCTTAGTGGCAAGCTAAGACTTAGTCCTCTCAAACAGTTTATATAAACCTTTGATCCCCACCATGTATCAGGATTACAAAAGTACTCAGACTATCCAGGTCCTCAAACCTCTACCACAGTTCTACGTCGGAAAGTGACAGCAACAGTACACAGGCTGTCCAGGTCCTCAGACCTCTACTGTAGTTCTACGTGGGATACAAACAGGTATAAAAATGATGGTGTGAGGATTTTAGTACCCTCCAATTCAGCTTAGGAGTCAGTTTGTGTTAAAACAGACAAAAGCACTCACTGCTTGTAATGTAATTAAAAGGATGATCAGAAAAGAGAAAGAATATAGATATGTGTTTAGAATGGTCTTTTGTGATTTCTATGTAGCTCTGGAATCCTTTGTATTGAAGCAGATGGAGCATTGATTCTTTCTTAGGTAGTTCTGTGAAAAACAAAGTGTCGTGGTTTATCTTGTGTTCTTGGTGAAGTTCAATCGAGAAAATATGTTCCTTAAGCTCAAATATACTTCGTGTGTTCAGTAGAATCAAGTTGCAAGTAGTGTGCCTTTCTTTCTAGACTTCCTCCAAGTATCTTCTTCATTAGGTTGCTTGCATCCCTTGATTTGTTTTTCTGTATCATGCACTTTTTAATTCTTGGACACACTTCACTTTTAACTTTGAATGCACATGATGGAGCCGACAGGTTGCATGTGTTCTTTACCTCATACCTTGTACTGTCTGATGATATGTCTACAAGGAAACATTAATTATTTTTTTGCATTAAAGTCATCAAATATGACTGTTAGAAATTAAATTGAAAGACGACAAAGTAGTTTATGAAACAGTGTCATAGTAATTCATGGAAATGGTGTCTCCATCACGGTGTCTTGTTCACGGTGTCTGGATTCATAGTGTCTTGTTCACTGTGTCTTATTCATGATGTCCTGTTTACAGTTTTTTTCTTCATAGTGTCTAGCTTCACGGTGTCTGGCTTCACGGTGTCTGGCTTCACGATGTCTGGCTTCACGGTGTATGTCTTCACGGTGTATGGCTTCACGGTGTTAGAAATACATATTCAGTGGCAGACTCACGGTGTCTTAGACTTTTCAAGGTCACAATGTGTATACATAAATAAAGATGATAATATAAAGGGTTAGACAGAAGAATTTATTTAAAGAAGGTATTTTGAGAGTAGATAAAAGATAATATAAAGAAGGTAAATTGATAATAGAGCAATTAAGATCTTTCAAGGCTCTTATTGAAGAATGAGAAAAGTTTAAACATAAATACACATGATTAGATATAATTTTTAAGAGTTAACTAGGTTCAATAAGATTTGGTATCACTAAAACATGATTAATACATGAAGAGTCCAACAGTATCACCCTTTTTATGATCAAAAACCATATACAGTTAAAGTGTATATTGGATTCAACTATAAAGATAAATTGCTAACATAATCTATAGAAACTTCTCCCCCTTTTGGGATTATCAAAAGGATGGATTAAGAGAGTTCAAAAAAAGGGTCACAGTCCATTAAAAGCAAATAAGTTACAGTAAAACAAAAATGTAATACAAAAACAATAGAATCCCAATCAAAATGAGTAATCACTATTATTCTTCAAGGGCTGGACATCTCTTTACCTTTTTTAGAAGCTGAAGATGAAGACATAGGGGTAGAGGCCGAGGTAGAAGAAGGAAGAGATGTAGTTGATAAAGTGGGTAAGGTAAGGCCTTCAACGACTAAGGTAGCCAAGGTAGGAGCAGTAGAATATCTAAGAAGTTGCTGATCAAGAATCACAGGCCTGATCTTACTAAGTGCTTGACCAACAAACAGGTTGGTTGAGGCTAGAGTAGTGGTGAAGGTAAGAATCCTAGATCTAAGAGGTGCAGCCGCTGGAGCAATAATGCTTGTTCTCTATACATGAATATAAGGCCTCAAGAGTTTGATTAAATCTGTAATAATCTCTCCACCATATTGCTTGGCTTTCTCAAAACCATCCTTGTTCTCCATAAACATGTCCAACAATCAAGTAAAATCTGTGAGCTTATGGACTTGGTTCTTGAAAGCTTGAGTCATAAGAGGAATTCATTAATTTTATACAAGGTACTTGAAATTCTTTTTCATATAAGTCTTGGATAAGATTCTGTTGAAGTATAAATCCACTTTCACTGCAATCTCTTACTGAGCATCATTAGAAATTTTGGAGTGGATTTGTACTAAGTCAAGAAATCTCTCACTATTTTTAACTACATAAGATAAATATGTCGTATTGAATCCACTGACTATATTCTGAAGTTCTTCTTTGACTACAGTTATGAGTAGATCACTATCTTGGGAGGGTTTAGATGATTGAGTAGATGCTTTGACAGCTGTTGTTAGAGATTTTATTTGATTCAGCACCTTTTGAAGATATCTTGTATACTCATCAGTGAGCTTATTGAGGTTTGAAACATGATCTTTCATTTCCTTCACAATTTGTTTGTTCCTTTCATAAATCTTTTCATCTGAGGATTCTAGATAAGGTTGAATCTAAGACATGCTAACTTGTGGTATTTGAGAAGCAATAGGTTCAGATCTCGAATGCAGCTCTCTCTGCATGTCTTCAACCATACATGTTAGGGTCTTTACTTCATTACTGAATAGCTTATTTTCAACTCTTACTTCTTGAATCTCATGGATCATCTTAGGTTGTATTTTCTATATAAATTTCTCCAGAAAAAGAGAGGCATCTTTCTCACTTAAATTTGTCACAAGACTAAGTTGGGTATGCATGAGTTTCTCAACTCCGGATAAAAGAGTGGCACAAAATTCATTCAGATCAACCTTACTCACAAAGTAGGGCTGTACAGACAAGGGTTCAGGAGTAAGTACAGGTATAGGCTTAGGTTTGTTCTCAGGTGAAAAATTGGAGATAGATTACCAATGAAATAAACAGGAAATATCATGTCTGGTTTTTGTAACCTGCTGAGAATCATTCACATCATAGAAACTAGGAAATTTATACCGAGTGTCTATAGTACATGACTCAGTTTGATGTGAGGCTTCAACAGACTCAAGATTTGGGGTTTTCTCCCCGTCAATAGGCGCATCCTTCTAAGGATTGAGAGACTTAGGATCTTGTTCTAATTCCACAGACTCAACTCTGAGTTCCTCAATCATTTCCTGTCTAGCCACCTGAAAAGATAGATCCATCCGTTCTTCAGCAGAAGGTTTGATTTTAGGAATAGATTGTTCCATAGGTAGTTATTTAATATTGAACTCTTGTAGAATAGGTAGCTCTTCCACTATAGGCTCTTCTATGGATGGCTTTTCAGACTCTTTGGCAATTGATTCTGTTATAGCTTCGGGTTGAGTATCCAAATTAGCAGCTTCATTAGGAGTAGGTGATTCTTCTTCAAGAACTACATGAAGAATAGTAGTCTTTTTTTTCTCAACAATAACAGCTTCCAAAGGTGTCACTTCAGCCTCTTCTTCCTCTTCTTCAAGATACTCAAAAATCTCATCTGGTTCCAAACCAGGATCAGAAATGTCTTTTGGCCTTGAGGGATAATCCATAGGATTGAATTTCTCATAAACCCAATCACTTTCGTCCACCCATTCCTTTTTCCAAGGATTCCATTTTATCTTCATTATATTGATTATGGATTTTGAGAGAAAGTACTCATAGTCCATAATCACTTTCTTATTGGGTCCAACCAAACCTTTTGCAAGAAGGATTGCTGATATTAGCCAAGAGTAAAACAGAAAAGTTGACTTGGATGTTACTTTGATTATCTCACACATGTGATGTATGATATACTTTCACAGGTTGATCTTATGCCCCCTTTTCATGAGGTAAATCAAAAACACATCTTGATATTTTAACATTGCAAAATTACATTTTCTTGCCCATACCAAATTCTGTAGAAACTTAAACAGAATTCTTGATTCTCCATATAATTCAGCAAAAATGGCTCTCCTCTCGGTTCTATTTCAAGTTATGGTTTTTAGGGCATCTTCTAAATCAAATAAATCGGTTGAAGGTGGTATTCATCTCTAATAATCCTCACATATGCCTTCATGTGGTATCCTAATGCATGAAACCAATAACCTCGAAGATAATGAGATTCTCTGGCCATTGGCCGAGCTCCTAACAGCATAACTCTCACTCAAATCAAATGAGACCTGTCTGTATTGGTAAAATAGATCCACTAACCTAGGATAGATTGGTATATCCTCCTTCGAGAACCAGTCTAACCAGACTTTTGTTCTAATACATTCAATACCAGCGACATAATAGATAGAAGCCACTTGGGGAAAATCTCTTTCTCAGGTACAACAATGTGGTTTAAAAGATCTGTATTTAAATGTCCTTTAGGTGTCATCTTAGGAGCAATTTTCTTCTTTTTTCGAGATGCGCTTCTCGGGTGTTGATGATGACAGACGTTTCAATCGAGGAATTCATTGAAGGTTTGAGTGAGATAAGGGTTGAAGGGATGAAGAAGGGTTAGAAAAGTGTAGGTAGAACAAACCTTAAGTGAATAATTAGGTGATACATTATTTGTTTTATCATTTAGTAATACCAAACATTGCTAAAATAAAAATACGGGAAAAATATAAGTGGTGAAATAATAATTACCGCGATATGGATTTTAAAAAAACATAATGAAATTCTACAGTGAGACAATGAATGGTCATTACGGTGAGATAGTAAACAAGTTTCACGGTGAGACCGTGAGTGATCTTTGAAGCGTGCATTACGGTGAGACAATAATCATCAGACCATAAGTACAAAATTCTAACGGTGAGATCATATGCATGAAACTTTATGGTGAGATAGTTAATCATGAGAGAATGTAACTGAGAAACCGTAATCCTAAAACTGTAAATTATTACAGAGTAAGATATAAATAGTAAGACCTGAAACAGTAACAAGAAAGGTATCTATTTGAGATTTACCATTCCTAGTTCATGAATGATGTAGTCTATTCTATCATAATTTAATGGTTTATTAAATATATGAGCAAGTTTATATTCAGTACCACTGAATTCCAAAGTGATATCACCTTTTTGATAATGAACTCTCAAAAAGTAATGTCTTACATCAATATTACTTATCCTAGAATGTGAAACAGGATTCCTTGAGATGTTAATAGCACATATGTTGTCACAATTTATAGGTTCATGTCTGAATTGATATCAATAATATAGTATTGTGTCTTTCATCCACAATATTTGGGCACAACAACTACCAGAAACTATGTATTCAGCTTTTGCAGTAGATAATGCTACAAAATATTGTTCTTTACTACACCATGATACTAGTGACTTTCCTAAAAGGTGACATGTTCCAGTGGTACTTTTTTTATCTAACTTACATCCACCAAAGTTAGTATCATAATCACTAACGACTTCAAGTGATTGTCCTTTAGGATAAAACAGTCCTATATTGGGTGTTTGCTTAAGTTATATGAAAATTCTCTTTACAACATTTAAATGAGATTCCATAGGGTTTTCTTGACAATGAGAACACATACACACACTAAACATAATGTTCGGAAAACTAGCAGTTATGTAAAGTAAACTTCCAATATTTTTTCTATAAGTTATTTGATCCATTAATTTTTCATCTTCATCAATATCCAACTTACAAGTGGTACTCATGGGAGTGTCACTACTTTTAGTGCTATCCAATCCAAAACGTTTTAGAAGATCCTTTGTATATTTACTTTGATTTAAAATATTACCATATTCATTTTGAAAAACTTTAAATCCAAGAAAATATTTGAGTTCTCCCATTAAACTCATATCAAATTCGTTTTTCATCATTTTAGAAAAATTAACACATAAATAATTCTTTGAAGATCCAAAAATAATGTCATCTATATAAATATGAACAACAAAAACAACATTAGAAATTCATTTTATTAAAAGATTAGGATCAACTATTTCTATTGTAAATCCTTTTGAAATAAGAAAAGTACTCAATCATTCATACCAAGCCCGTGGATCTTTCTTCAAACCATATAAGGATTTTCATTGTTTAAAAATGTGATTTGGGAAATTAGGGTATGTAAATCTATGGGGTTTTTAAACAAAAACATCAGCAGCTATATACCCATTTAATAATGCAGTCTTGGCATACATTTGATATAGTTTGAAATTAAAATGTGTAGCATAGGCAAGCAGGATTCTAACGGATTCAAAACTAGATACTGGTTCAAAGGTATTCTCATATTCAATTCATTTTTCTGGACTGTAGCCTTGTGCAAGTAGTCTATCCTTGTTTCTAACTATGTTACCAGCTTCATCAACTTTATTCCTAAAACCCCATTTAGTTCCTATGGTGAATGTGTCCTTATGTCTGTCTACTAATTCCCAGACTTTATTTCATTCAAATTTATTTAATTCTTCTTACATAGCCATCACCCAAAATTCTTCATTGATTGAATCATTGATATTTTTAGGTTCAAGCTGTGAAAGAAAATCCTGATATTCAACCTAGTTTCTTAGAGAATCTCTAGTTTGTGTCCCTCTATCTAAATCTCCCACTACATCATCAAAAGAATGGTTTTTATGGGTCTGAGTTGGTCTAGAGAAGGTAGGGCTAGAAATTTCAGTTTCATTTACTGGTTTGGGTTCTATAGAAATTGGTTCTGGAAAATTTCCAGAACTAGCTATCTTAACACCAGGTTCACTATTCTTGTCATTAAGGTTTATAATAGACATATATTCTTCAAGATTTTCAAGAGGAGTCTTAGGTTCATGTGGATCAGTTTCATCAAATTTGATGTGTACAGATTCTTCCACACATTTTGTTCTCTTATTGAATACTCTATAGGCTTTACATGATATTAAGTAACCTAGAAAAAAAATTTATCACTTTTGGATTCAAATTTGTCATGATTTTATTTAGTGTTGAGAATAAAGTCTTTACAACCAAAAACACTAAAGTAATTAACCTTGGGCTTCCTTTTGTTCCAAAGCTCATAAGGGGTATTTTTAACAATTGGTTTGATCAGGACTCTATTGATAATGTAACAGGTTGTATTAACAGCTTCAGTCAAAAAGTTAATAGGTAAATCGTATTCATTGAGCATTGTCTTAGACATCTTTTAAAGATTCATATTTTTTCTTTCTACTACACCATTCTGTTGAGGAGTTCATGGAGAAGAAAAGTTGTAACTATAGACATTATGTGAGCAATGAGATTAAAACTGTTGATTTTCAAACTCACATCCATGATAACTTCTCAATGTATTGATCCTAAGTCCACTATGGTTTTCTAAAGACACGGAATATTTGATAAATTAAGAACAAGCTTCACTTTTGTCATCATATAAGTATACCCAAGTGTACCTAGAAAAACCATCTACAAAAAAATATACATAATGCTTTCCATTTAGACTTGAAACTCTTGATGGTCCAAAAAAATCCATGTGAACCAACTTGAGAGGTTGATAAGTAGAAACATTTTTATTCGATTTGAAAGAAACATTGTGTTGTTTTCCTTTTTGACAAGGATTACACACTTTGTTGAGTGGGAATTCCAGTTTAGGTAAGTCTCTAACTAAACCTTTCCTAGTCAGTTTTCTAAGTGAGTGCACATTTTTGAGTCATAGGCTTCTGTGCAATACCCAATATTCTTTATGAAAATCTTTTAAACAAGTAACATTTTATTTAGATAATGAATTAAAATTTTACAGCATAAACATTTTCATTTCTTAATGCAGTAAAAACCAAAACATTTTTAGAATTAAAAACATTTCAGGAATTATTTTCAAATTTTACATTGAAACCATCATCACACAACTGAGATATACATAGCAGGTGGTATTTTAATCTATCAACAAGTAGTACTTTAGAAATTAAAATTGAATCAGTGTTACCGATCTGGCATAGGCCGATGATTTTCCGTTTTGAGTTATCCCCAAAGGTGACATGTCCTCCATCAACTTTGATTAAGCTCTTGAGGCATGAGTAGTCTCCTATTATATGCCTTGAACATCCACTATCTAAGTAACATATCTTCATACATGAACTTTTCAAACATTTTTCCTACAAAACAAATTTAAACAGAAGATAATTTTGGTACCTAGATTTTCTTCGGTCCAGAAACATTCGCAAGAAAAAATTTAGGTACCCATATTTTTCTAATGTGTTTCCTATAATTAACATACTCAAATGATTTTGATAATTAAACGATGTTGGGTCTATAATAATTTGAATAGCTTGATGAAGCATAAGAGTTTCCATAAATTGAACTAGCAACATAATGTCCAGATTTTGGAATAAATTTATTCTTAACAATCTGTCTCTGTCCAGGATGGTTCCCTAAACCAGTAGTACACCATAGTGTAACTTTTTTTCCAAGAATTTGAGTTAGTGTACTCTTTACATTTGTGAACTTCTCTAAGTCTTTTCTAAGTTTCTCATTAGACAATTTGAGTTCAGTATTTTCCTTTAGTAGTTGATCATTCTTTTCCTTTTCTACTTCTAGTGAAGATTTGACAGTGCCAGTTAAAGCATGTGGTTTCTTTAAGGCATTATACTTTTCTTTCAGCTCACTACAAGTATCCTGTAGTATATTACAGTATTCAAAAAATTATTCACTAGAAATTTTTTATAATCAGAATCAGAATCATCTCTAGAATAATAAGAGTTTAAAGCAAGAGTATCCCATGTTACCTCAAATGTGTTTTTCATGAAACACATATTGGATTTTTGAGATTTATCATCCTGACTGGAATCAGAATCACTTGAACTATCTTCTGATGAACTCCAGGTTTCTTTTATAACTTTCTTATAATTTTTTTCCTTGTATTCATATTTCTTCTCATACATTAACTTTGGATAGTCAGCATTTACATGTCCTTTCCTTTTACATTCATAATAGTCTATCTCGTCTTTTTTATCCACTTTCTTCCAATCTCTCTTCCAATTACCTTATTGGTCCTACATACCCTTATAATTTGATTTTATGAAAAATTTCGTCTTTCAATATAATTTCTTGAATCTCCTGGCTATATGATCCATCTCTTCATCACTGTCTGAGTCATAATTAAAACTAGTTGTGATTTCTTCATTTATGTGAACTTTCTTTTTGTCCGTGGTCTTTGAGGTAGTAGACTTAAATTCTACTGAATTTTTCTTAGGTTCATCATCTCTCTCTTTGTTTACCTTTAGTTCTTATTCATACATCAAAAATTTTTCAATCACCTCCTTGACAGGTATCTTGCCAGTTTCACATGATTCTCATATAGAGACAGAGGTTCCTCTCCATCTGTGTGGTAGGCCTCTTAGTATCCTCTTAGTATCCTCATTATTTTCTCTTTTGATGGAACATCTTTTCCCAGTGAGCTCATTGTATTGACTATATCATTAAACCTAATATACATATCAGAAATAGATTCATCATATTTCATTTTAAAATTATCATACATAATAGTTTATGTATTTAGTCTCATTTCTTTAATATTTGTTGTCCCCTCATGGGAAACAACCAGAGTGTCCCTTATTTCATATAGAGTCTTACAGGAAGATATTTGATCAAATTCTACATCTCCTAAAGAAAAATACAGGGCTTTCGTTTCTTTACAGTTATTATTGAAAGAAGCTTTATTAGGTTCATCCCAAGTAGTTATAATAGCTTCTGGAGCCTTATACTGAGTCTCTATAGCAGTCCAGATGTCAAATACCATACATTATAGATGAATTTTCATTTTGATTTTCCATTTGGAATAATTAACACCATTAAAGAAGGGGGTGGTTGGTAGCTACACCTTCTAATCAATTATCCATAATCATTATGTTTTAAAAAGATATATAATGATATAAAAATTTATAATTAACAGAAATTTGGTGATCTTTAAGATACAACTAAAATCACAGTTGAAAACTTTTCACAAATAGAGAGTTTTGAAAAACATTAATCAAACCTCTGATACCAAATGTTGGTAAGAGTGGATACTCAATAGGGGGGGGGGTGGTTAATTGAGTTCCAATTAATGATTGTTTTTAAAATATTTAAATCAAATTCTCGCAATTCATAAAACAAATTAAATTCTAGTGAATTTATAAAGATTTTTAGGTTTTCAATTAATTTCTCAAAGATTGATTATTTCTTAGTTAGCTTAATCTAAATATTAGGTTAGCTTTTGAAACTAAATTACTGGTTTACAATAATTACAAATACTTTCTAGTTCAACAATCAACGTTACATTAAACCAGAGTTGGGTTTCAAAGTAAGTAGCAGCGGAATATTAAAAAAATAGTTTAAATAAAAATAAGATGCACAACAGTGTTAACCAAGAGGATCTGTCTCAAGCTGAGACTTAGTCCTCTCAAACAGTTTATATAATACTTTGATCCACACCCTGGATCTGGATTACAATAGTACTAAGACTATCCATGTCCTCATACCTCTACCATAGTTCTACGTGGGAAAGCCACAACAACATCACAAAGGCTATCCAGGTCCTTAGACCTCTACCATAGTTCTACGTTTGATACACACAGTTATAAAAACAATGGTGTGAGGAATTTAGTATCATCCAGTTCAGCTTAGGAGTCAGTGTGTGTTAAAATAGAGAGAAGCACACAATTCTCTTAATGTAAAGAAAAGGATAATCATAGGAGAGAAAGAATATTGAGATGAGTTTAGAATGCTCTTCTGTGGTGTCAATGAAGCTCTGGACTCATTTGGATTAAAGCTGATAGAGCTTTGAGTCCTTCTTTGTTTGTTGTGTGAAAAAAGAGTGTCTCGGTTCATCTTGTGTTCTTCATGAGGTTCAATCGAGTTAAGATGTTCTTTATGCTTAAAATATGCTTCGTGTGTTCAGCAGCATCATGTTTCATACAGTGTGACTTTCTTTCTAGACTTCCTCCAAGTATTTTCTTCATTAGGTTTCTCACGGCACTTGGATTTCGTTTGTGTATCACACACTTTTTGATTCATGGGCACATTTCACTTTTAACTTTGAATGTACATGTTGGAGCGGACATGTTTCATGTATCATGCACCTCATACCTCGTACTGTCCAATGATATGTCTACAAGGAAACATTAATTATGTCAGTTCATTAAAGTCATCAAATATTGCTGTTAGAAACTAAATTTAAAGACGAAAAAGTAGTTTAAGAAACGGTGTCATAGTAAGTCATGGAAACGGTGTCTCCATCAGAATGTCTTGTTCACGGTGTATGGCTTCATATTGTCATATCCACTCTGTCTTGTTCACGTTGTCTTGTTTCTCGTGTATTGCTTCACGGTGTCTAGATTCACGATGTCTGGCTTCACGATGTCTAGCTTCACGGTGTCTGGATGCACGGTGTCTAGCATCACGGTCTCAGAAATACATAACAAGTGGCAAACTCACGGTGTCTTAGAATTTTCAAGGTAACTATGTGTAGACTTAAATAAAGATTAAAATATAAAGGATTATACTTAAGCATTTGTTTAAAAAAGGTATTTTGATATTAGATAAAAGATAGTATAATTTAGGTAAATTGAAAATAAAGCAATTATGATCTTGCAAGGCTCTTCTTGATGAATGAGAAAACTTTAAAAATCAATACACATGATTGGATATAATTTATAAGAGTGAACTAGGTTGAATAAGATTTGGGATCATTAAAACATGATTAATACATGAGGATCCCAACACTATATTCTTCCATATAATTGGGTTATGGATTAAAATGTCATCTAAAGTTTATTTATATTTCAATTTTCATTTTTAGGATCTATATTCACCCTTAAATATTAAAACAACGAGTTGTTGTTGTGGAAAAATGGAAAAAGTGGGTAAGTGTAGAGGTAATGGGAATAACATGTTTAAAAAAAAGATCAATTTTTTTCGTATTAGTCTATATAAAAATTTTCGTACCTAAAATTGAATATTTTTCAATTTTGGAGGTGCATGGTTTAAGGTTGACTTCCCATTGTTGAAAATTTTTTCATATTTACAAAAAATGTCACTCATTCTCACTTATAAAAGGCAACAACTTATCCTATATACTTCACACATAAAAATAAAATTGACTCAGCCAATAACTAGCCAAATAAATTAATTATATCCCTCCTAACATCCTATAAGAATTTTTTTATCTGAAAAATAACCTATGAATTCTTTTGGCATGCACCATAAGAGGTTGCCCGAAGAAGATGTATAGTTCTTAATGAAGATTTTTCATTTGATTAATTATTCAACCTCCATGAAATATTTTTCATCAATGATGAAATTATATCATAAATATTTCTAATAAAATGTTATTTTATTATTCTAGTGGAATAATATAAATCCAGATCCACTTCCATCAAATGTGAATCATAACCATAATTCGTGTGTACGATGGACTAGCACCTCACAAACCGATGTAATTCATCATCCATTAACATATCTCAAAACTATTTATAATTATTTATTTAATTCATATAAATAAAATATATTCATGATATATTTATCCTTTTGAAATTATAATATATAATTTAATTATTTACCATTCTATTCATAGAAAAATTATAATATTCTTCATGCGTACCTACGGATTAGAGCCTCCTCGAAGAGTTGCAATTGTTTTTTATCACAACATCACATCGATGGTATATATAAGTGTATATGGATGAAAAATATGGATTTAATGATATTTTTATAATTATATAAATCTAAAATAACAACTACATATTTCCCTAATGACCATCAAAAAATGGAAATGGTACGCATGAATACGTATGACCTACCACATCGATGGGTGTAAAATAGTTCATTTCTCAAGATGATAATATATGATTGGTTTTAAACAAAATAGTATATCTATAAGAATGATAATTATTTCATGATTATTATTCATTATATGTTGAAATAATGTCTTTTCTTATAATAGTCAACACACTAATGTCATCTTGATTTATGATCTAAATATCATCAAAACGAACAATGTCAAATTAATTGATTACATGATAAATTATAACATATAAAAAACATGAGTATTAAAATTAATAAAGGTTCACAATAAAGTAAACAAATAACATATTTTTGTTAAAAATATAAAGAACATAGACGATGATCTAGACTCAATGTAAGGGATTTTATTTTAAAAATGTCCCTTTTTAATGTTTCCCTTATAATGAATTTTATTTAGTGTCCATGTATTCAAAATTATATTATTAATTTACTTGATTGTAATTAAATAATTATAATGTTATGCTTATATCTCTATGTCATTCTGTGTATGTTTTTATAAATGTAATATTTTTACGAAATGTTGGGAAATTTTTTATAAATGGAAAAAAGAATGTTCTATTGTAAAATATATAGAAACCATGATATTTCCCACAACTATAACAATTATTTTAATTGTGGATTCTATTAAAATATTTAATTTTTATTCAATAGAAAACCAACTTTCTATTTTCAAGGTATTTTGGAAATTTAATTCTGTTTAAAAAGAGGAGTGTATTTTTATATCTAAAAGTGTTTTAAATATGCGGTTAAAAGTAATTTATGTATGTACCATGCTGAAAAGATTTATGAATAAAATGTATTATTTATGAAATAGTAAATGATAATTATATATGAGAAAAGGTTTATCCTGATAAATCTTATAAGAACTATTGATCCTAATTATAAATCATGATGAACCGGTGATACTGATATAACTTATAGTATTTGTAAGCATGATATGACTTGTATGATGGTTGTTATCATAAAGCACTGCAATAAAATGGATAATGTTCCTTGAAATATTAATAAAGAAATAAGAAGTTACCAGAGGGTTTACCCTACATATTTAACCTGGATCTAGTAATTTCTAACATGTCTTATGAATATAATGGATCTAATTTTTTGGAAAGGCTTTTTGTTTTCTTTCAATTGGGAACAATTGATATCATTGAGAAAAAAGTGGTTGTGATTTTCAATTTTAAAATTATTTATTTCATTCTCCCATAATACATTACGATAAAATTAATAAATTCATAGGTTTTATTATTCTTCACTGAACTAATATTTTTATTTTCTTTATATACCATACAATGATTTTATTTTTCATCCTACATTATTAGTTGTTTTACAAATGGTTTATGGATGGTTAAAAGAAAAAAATAAGTCAAGTTTAAATAAATGATGACTTTTCCCGAAAAGAAATCATGTTCTATTATAAAATTTGTATATTATGTGAAATACTAATACTGATCGATAGTGTCCAACTCCAAATATATGGTTTTGTTTTGTATAAGTTATAACCTAATTAGATATAACTCAAAACCTACAAATATTTTTAAACATAAGATAATTAATTATCGATATAAAATTAAATTTTATGTAATATTTTTGCCTAATATATTATATTTGGTTTCAGGGAAATGTTTTAGAAAACATTAGAGTTTTGGAGAATGATAAAAAATTACCATTGATATATAAAAAATTATGGTTAAGTTGAAAAGATATATAATTTGAATATTACCTTGTTGTTTTATCTAATTTATGTATTTTCATTATGGTTTCACAGATATAATGTTGGGATACTGAAGTATAATCTTATTAAGAGGGATATATCCATCCAAATGAGCATCATAGCATGGTAGGAATAGGAATTCAAAAAAAATTGGTAATGGAACATTTGACTCAGTCTATAAATGTTGGTGGAATCAATGTTAGAGAGATGCTACATTAGGCACTAGGATTATGTCTGTAGCTATGCATTTCATGTTAAAACAGTATTCATATTATTTTGGAACATAATTTATAGTAGTTTCAGAAGGAGGGATTAATTATTTCAAAATTATATTTAATGTCAGGGGATGTTCAAAACATCGAAAGGTGTTAATTTTCATTTATTATTTTCTAGGTGATGATGATTGATGGAGGTCATTATTTATGTGTACCGATGAACTATATTATCTTGATACCCATAAATAGGAAATATTTAAGAATAATTTCCTTGAGAAACGTTTCCCTATAGATGTTTGACTCAGAAGGAAGAAATAATTGTTATAGTATAGGAAAAAAGATAAATATGTTGTCGTTGTATATGAAGAAAATTTTAAAATACTATCTTGGTATGTAACTAAATTTTTTGGGATATTGATATTAAAAGTAATATATTTTACTCAATATTGGAATCAATTTAATGAATATTTTTCCCCATTAAGAATTAAAAATTTATGAAAAATTTGATCCCTCTGATTAAAAAGTGGATATGGGGTTTGTGTATACTTATGTCGCACAAAATGAGATTAGTAATAAGTTGTCATGGAGTCAAATTACGTAGAATAATTCAGTTAATAATTATAGAGGTAATCCCATAACATATTCCACGTATGGAAAAAGACATTTCAATAAATATTTGAAAAGATCCAGAAATTATTAGAAGTTTGGAATGTTTGGTCAAAAGCCTCATATAAATAAATAATGTAGTTCCAAACAATTAATGAATAGGTTGACATATAGACAAAAAATATTGAGGTTTTTTAGTGGTTACATGATCAGTCATTATGCTAATTTGTTATTGAATCTAGTCACATAGGGTGGAAATCATTAATATTGAAAGCGTAAAGGTGTGGAATAATCTTTTATACTATAGTTTATTTTAAAACATTGAATGTCATGGTGTCCAAAAATGAAAATAAGATTGTTGAATACTCTATTTTTGGACTTTCCCTAGGGTAATATTGTATTTTTCATCTACAATTATCTTTCTTTTAAAAAACATGATTGTTTCCTGAAGTAAAATAGCTAGTTAATTTCATATGTTTCAAGTAAAATTAAAATTAATGATTTAATTTTCTTAAAAATGATCTATAACTAGATTCTATGTTTTTTAAATTAATAAATTTGGTGGCATCATTTATATGGAGTAAATTGTGGAATATATAATGATCAAAAAAGTGTGAAATAAATTTTTACTCAGTAATACTTACATATGAGGCAGAGAAGAATATTATAACTAATAAAGAATTACGATAACATGACTCATCGCCATCCTAGAAAATAAAAAAAAAGTTGATGATACATTGAGTGAGAAAAGTAATTTTACAATAACCATGTATTATTTCTAATTTAACAATTTGGTTAATGATTTCATTAATTTTTTATTAAAGATTGTGCAAATAGGAACATACTCAATTTTATTTTTGGTGTCAGTGAGATCAAGTCTATCGGAATGAATTAAGAATTATTGGAAGAAGATAATGTTTTATAATAAAATGTTGGATATATTAATAAGGGTATGATTCTATAGTTTAATATTGAGAAAGATGGTATTTTATGTTTTTTAATGATATTATATGATCCATTTTGACTCCATGTTGAAGAGATAATTGTTGATTAAAGACCATGGTTCCCACATTTTATTTTCATTTGGTAAATTGAAATATCTAAAAAGACGATTGGGTGTGTTACTAGTGGGATGTAATGAAAATATATATTTCTTAATTCACCCTGAAATGCTTCACTTTCCAAAAGGATAAATATTAATGACAATTAATAAATGGAATTTTTCATCCTTTCCTAGAACTGAGGAGGAAATAAGAAAATATATCCATGGAGTTTTTGGTGATATTACCAAGGACATAATGAGTGAACTATGTTATTTTTGTTATTGATCATTAATGAAATAAATATTTATATTTTCTTCCCATTATATAAACTATTTTTTAGATCACATTTTTCTATAATATAAAAAGGAGATAGTCAGGTTATATGGAGTTCCTCTCTCTACTATTTCATGTTGTGATTCCATGTTCACTTTTAATTTTTTGAAAGAACTTTCGAATTTATTAGGAACAAAATTAAATATCAAGACATCTTTTTATCCTCAATCTGATGGATGACTCAAGAGAATGATTTAGAAATAGAAAAATTTTCATTATGCTATTGTAATGGTTTACTAAGAAATTTTGTATAATCATACATTGTTAGGTTAGTTTTCTCATAAGAAATTTTCATTCAGGTATATAGATGGGGAATTATGAGCCATTATAGGGAAAACAATGTCAAAATAAATCTTTTTGGATAAATTAAGAGAAATAATGATAATGGGGCTATAATTAGTATAGTAAATGGTTTAGAAGTTAAAAATTATTCATCAATAAATGAGGATAACATATAGTTGGCAGAAAAGTTATGTAGAAAACTAAATCAAGGAACTTTATTTTTAGGAATGAGATCATTCCTTTCTTAAATTATCAATACAGAAAAGTTTTATTCATTTTGATAAAAATTTAAAGACAATTCGATATATCATTAAACCTTATGAAATCCTATTAAAAGATAGATCAATTTCTTACTAAGTTCCATCTCTTCTGACGTTTTCATATAAACTGAATGTATTTCATGTCTCGATTGAAAACATCTATGTTCCAAATTCATCTACTATTGTGATACATAATATAGTTTAGTAGGTAGAAAACCAATATTATGACAAACAAATTATTTAGATTAATGACCATAGAGATTAAGTGTTGTATAATAATATAATTTATAATGGTAAGGATTTATCAAAAAACCATATGTTTGAAGAGGAAATATGGGAATATAAAAATTATTTGAGGGAATGATATAAAAACATGTTTAATTACACAATACCATTATAAAGATTCAATTTTCAGAAGCAGGGAAGAATTTAAAAACCCATGTAGTGATAGAAAAAATTATTTTCACATATGGTATTATTCATGAGATAGATTGTTATATTCATTATAAACATATCAAGTATATTTAAAATCAACATATATAAAGTTTTATTATACCTTTTTCTAATCAGATTTTATATAAATATTTTATTTCTAAAGTATAGGTTTGGAATTTTATAAAATTAATATATTTTTCTAATTCAGCATGTAAAAAAATTCTTAGAGTGGGTTTTTAATAATTTTACAAATGATTAAATTTTCTATCAATATTTCATATATAGCCTTTTTAATTGAAAGCTTTCTTTTAGTTTAATGAATTTAAAATATCAAATTTTAAAAAGAGGATTTAAAATTTTATTTTTTAATTATATTATTAACAATCTAATTAATTCAATTTTAATCAATTTTATAATGAAATTTGATATAAAATATATTTATACTTAAGGAAACCTTTAATTTGGAAAACCACATTCCATTACAATTACGGGTTCAATTTCAAATTAAATTATGCAACATCATTTTATTTAATTTGAGAAAATGGGTTATATATTTTTAAACATCATTATTAATATTATACAATAAAGTCAACAATATTTTTGTTCAGTAGGAATAGTAACTATAGTAAATAATTATAACCACTGTAAAATATAATGTAGGTTACATAAGGGTAAAAAGAAATTTATATATACTGAAAGAAAACTATGACACATTCTTTAATATTATTGGATGATTATATTTCATCCATATTTTTCTAAAATTTTAATATATAACCTCTTATTTCCTTAGGAAAATGATTGTGATCATTAAATGTCATGACTCGTCCTCGGGACCCGTGCCATGACTACCCCAAACTTGCCTTCCATAGGCCAGGGGCTGGCGACTAGCACCAAGGCATAAATCCCGACAAAAAGGGGAAGGCATTGCCTTTATAAAGTAAAAAAACACCATAGAGTATGCAAGAAGAAGTAAACACTCAGTAAAAATCGGTACAATAGTAAGTACGGAAAGTAAATGGGCCAGAATACAAACCCAAACTGAAAGTAAAGTACAAATGGAAAGAAAGTACAACAATTGAAAGTAAGCAGCAACGTCCAGCCATCCACTGGAAGTCCCACCTGAAGGGTGGGTACAGATAGCCTTCTCAGCTCCTCGGGTCCAGCTGTCTGCTCCGAGTATTGCCCGCCCAGTGGTCCACCTCCAAGTAGCGACTTTCTCCACTAGCCTCAACCACGATCAGTGATGTCCATCGTCTGCATCCAACACAACGTAGTGCATTCATAGCCCATGCATGGGTGAGTATACTCTACTCAGTAGGAACCCCGAGACCCCCAAAGGCCTCCCAGAATCCACAAAGGATAATCCACAAAGGAAAGATACAATCACGAAGTAAAAAACCAACACTACTTAGGTATATGCCCATACATATACCTAAGTCAACAATTCTCGTTTGGCTCCAACATCCGAGCCCATGTTCGATCACATCCACATAGGAGTACAACCCAATCCACACAGGATGACACATCCCAATCCACATAGAAAAGAAAGTCAATCATCTCGAAGATATTTATTGAAAGTCAAGACTCAGCTCACATAGGTATACTTCTTCATAAGGTGATAGAGATGATCAGATGTAGCCACTGATTCATCTAATCTGGGACCCTCGTAGGATACTAAACTAGCTAAGCTGTCGGACCCACATAGGATACAGAACAACTACTCTGCTCGTCCCACGTTGGATAGCAATAACAGAGTCAAACACTACCATGCCCACGTAGGAAGCAAGAACAGTAGTCATTACCGTCAAACCCATGGAGGATTTCACTATGGTCTTCATTGTTGCCGAACCCACGGAGGATTTCAGTTCAGTCTTCATCGCCGTCGAACCCACGGAGGATTTCAGTGTGGTCTTCGTCGCTGCCGAACCCACGGAGGATTTAAGTGCAGTCATCATCACTGCCGAACCCACAAAGGATTTCAGTGCAGTCTTCATCGTCGTCGATCCCATGGAGGATTTCAGTATGGTCTTCATCACTGCTGAACCCAAGGAGGATTTCAGGGTAGTCGTCGTCGAAGTCGCAGTCAGCTCTAGGGTTCCCGCACATAGCATGCTCGTTTCCGGGAGGGTCCTCTCCACAATCCAAAGGTGGGTCGATATATAAACTGACACATAGTCCGGATTTTATGTATATCAAAGTCCCGTCTTGACAAGAGGAACTCAACGTGACAGACGGTGCGTCAATCGGACGCCCGGTCTGAGAGTTATTGGCCTTTTCATTCCGGGGCACCGGTAGGATTTTAAGTCAAAACCAACCCTACCACACTCCAACTGCGTCCAAACCTTGAGCGGAGTAAGAAAAAATGTCCGTCTCACTAAGATGAATCCAACAAAGTCGATGACACGTCAATCGGATGTCTGGAGATCAAGTTATAAGTGTTTCCGCTCCGAGGGCCCGATTGGTTTTGTGTTCGACCCAACTCAGCCATACCCAATGTTCGCTGATACCTTGAGTATAATATACCTAAACGCACGTCTCGATCCAAGGATCACATCTCATCTAACGGTGCGTCGATCGGAGGTCCGTATCTCAATATATGGGAAAAAGAACAAACATGTCCGGTTTTAGGCGGTGTTGGGCCCGTACCGACCCGGCCCGAGACCCCCTGGGTCGTCCCAAACTGGGAGACCCGAACCAAGTCCGGGTATGGCTCATTAGGGTGCAGCCCGGCCCAGCTGGCATGGCCCGGCCCCGCCGTCGCGGCCCGCCCCGGCCAGGGCGGCCCGGCTCGGCCTGGGCGGCCGGTTGGCCTGGCGCTGGCGCGGCCCGTGTGGCCAGACAGCTTGGCTCTGCCAAGCTTTCATTGAAAGCGGGGGGGGGGGGGGGGGGGCGCTACCCCCCTGTTTGAGAAACCGTGACCCCCATGTGGGGGGGGGGGGGGCGCTCCTTTGGCTAGCCGGGTGTTACGAACCGCAGTTTCTCGGAAGCCGGCCGGCCTGGTCCGGCCGGCCGGTGCTACTGCCACAGGACCGCTGCGGTCCTGCCCCTACGAGGTGCCAACGGCCGGTGGTTCCGGCCGCCCCGCCTTGCACTGCTGTGGCGTTGTACGACCGGCGCGGTGCGACAGCGCCACGCCCCCCCCCCCCCCCCCCCGCCGGGGCCCCGCTCCGGGCGCGGCCTCTTCGAGGTTCTCCGGTGGGGCGTGTTGGTTCCACGGCTTCGTTCGGCCACAAGGGCGCAGCGTGACCACGCCGCGTTTCTTCACCACATTCCTCCATGTTTCCGCGTGGTGTCGCTGCACCGCGCCGCCTTCTTTCAAGCCGCAACAAACACAACAACCAAGGCGGAGGAGGTTCGGCCGTGTTCGTGCGGTCTGCCCTCCTCCCATTAAGATGATAATAAGAGGCCCAAAATCAAAGATGAAGAACGGAAATGATTATTCCATGAACAAAATTAACCACTACCTCAAGGTGTTGTTGAATGAAGGTTCGTCGCAGAAAAAGAACGTCGCAGAAGAAGGCGTTGCGGAAGGAGGCTCCATAAGCGTCGTCGGCATCACTGAGAAGAGAATCTTTGGCGTAGTGGTACACGGCGTCACGTCTTTGATCTTCGAGGATTCGGCGTTCTTCATCGGAGGCCAGCGTTCTTCGTCGGTGATGGTGCGTTCTTTGCTTTCTTCAAGGTGGAAGATGAAGTTCAAGACTTGATCAAATCCTCCCCAATCCTTCTCGCACAACCCAAACACCCTTAAAGAAATAAGACTTGTCTTATTTAATTAACTCACACAAGCCACCAATCAATTCGAAATTCAAAATTTAATTCCCGAATTAATTATATTGAACAACTAAAATAGTTAATTAAAAATAGAATTTACTTACAAATTAATTGGGGTGTGGGTGAGTTATAGAATTAAATGCATGTGGGAAGTAAAAAGGAATTTTAAGGGGTGGGGCTCGTGTGGGCCCCACTTCACTAATATCTTACCTTGGGTAGTACGGAACTAGTGGGTCCCACCCCAACCTCCAAGCATAGGTTTAAATTACCTAAAATAAAAATAAAATTGGTTGCACAAATTTTATTTTATTCATTACTTAACCCACTATTTTTAATAGCCACACCCAAGAAAACGCAACCCCAGAAAAGGTGTTCCTATGTAATTATCGATGCTGTGATTCCGTCGGTGCCCTCAGAATTTGATTCCAAGCACCGGTTCAAAAGTTAGAAAAACTCGGCCATTCGTTCACTGAACGTACCCGAGCTAAACTTTGAAAATTGATTCCAGGCACACCGGGCCTCGGAATCAGGTGCTTTCAGAAACTACATTCTTGTAAAATCTCAAAGAAAATTTAGAAAAAAAAAGTTTCCCTTGAATTTTACGGGTCTTTACATTACTCCCACCTCAGGGCGTTACGTCCCCATAATGATACATCATAAAATAGGGGAACAAATTTGGATACTGTGCACGCATCTGAGCCTCCCGCTCCCAAGTGCTCTCCTGGAGGTTTCTATGCTGCTATCTGATTCGCACAAGAGGTATCGATTATCCACGTAGGACCCGCTCATATCGATCCTCGATCTCTACCGGGACCTCCACAAAAGTCTCCATATCGTCAATGTTCAACTCCCCATGGTCGATGATATGCATCGGTCATGCACGTATCTCCTCAGCTAGGATACGTAGAAGACTTCATGCACCAAGTGCAACTGAGGTGGTAGAGACAGGCGATAAGCCACCTCGCCTATCCTTCTGAGAACCTAGAACGGTCTGATGAAGCGCGGAGATAACTTGCCGCCCCGGCCAAATCTCCGTAATCCACGTCGAGGTGAGACCTGCAAGAAGACGTGGTCACTATCCTCGAACTTCAGTGGCCTCCACCTTTTGTCAACATAAGACTTCTGCCAGCCCTGAGCTGTCCTCATCCACTTCTGGATGACCTGGACCTTCTCTGTCATGGCTTGGACCATCTTCGGTCCCACAAGTGCTGACTCCCCAGGGTCTGTCCAGCACAGAGGTGATCTGCAAGGTCGGCCGTACAATTCCTCGTATGGTGCCATCCTGATAGTGGACTGATAGCTGTTGTTGTATGCGAACTCCACCAAGGTTAGGTTGTCCTCCCAGCTGCGACCAAAGTTGAGGACACATGCACGGAGCGTTTACTCGAGATTCTGAATGGTCCTCTCCATCTGACCATCCGTTTGAGGGTGAAAGGCGGTGCTCAGATGTAGCTGCATTCTGAATGCCTCTTGCAACCCCATCCAAAGCCGAGAAGTAAAGTGAGCATCTCGATCGGAGATGATAGATGATGGAACACCATGAAGCCATACAATCTCTTGAACATAGAGGCGTCCCAATCTCTCTACTGATCCCTAGTCTCTGATGGGTAAGAAGTGAGCCGATTTGGTGAGTCGGTCAACAATCACCCAAATAGAGTCGTGACCTCTAGAAGTGTGTGGAATTTCAGTCACAAAATCCATAGATATCCCATCCCACTTCCACTCCGGGACCTCCAAGGGCTTTACCAAGCCTGCTGGTACCTGTTTCTCTACCTTCACCTAATTGCAGGTGTGGCATCGAGAAACGAACTCTACCATAGCCTTCTTCATACCTGGCCACCAGTGTTGTCGTCTGAGATTCGGGTACATCTTTGCCACTCCTGGATGTACCGATAAAGGGGAAGTGTGAAACTCTCTCAGAACTTCCTCCTGTAAA
Organism: Viscum album; assembly: GCA_963277665.1. Classification (NCBI taxonomy): domain Eukaryota; kingdom Viridiplantae; phylum Streptophyta; class Magnoliopsida; order Santalales; family Viscaceae; genus Viscum; species Viscum album. The sequence goes on from OY728136.1 coordinate 1,650,527,466, forward strand.
GAAACTGGTACCATGGTACGTCCTCTGAAAAGGACGACGTGCTCTCCTCCCACATAGAATCCATCAGGTGCCTATCCTGAGGATATCTGCGCACACCGCATCTCACAGTCTGCGTCCACACACTATGCCTCTCTGAACCTCTACATATTGGAGGAGTGTCTGTGAGTGACTGAAGAAAGGATGCTCCATCTCTATCCACGAAGGATATCTGCAAAGCGGCTACCTGCTCTGTCGCCTCCTCGAGTAGCTGAATGCCTGTCCTCCTACTGAGAGCATCGACTACTACATTCTCTTTTCCATGATTATAGACTATCTCAAAGTCATAGTCTAGGAGGAACTCAAGCCATCACCGTTGTCTTAGATTCAGGTCCTTCTGTGAGAAGCTGTACCTGAAACTATGGTGGTCAGAGTAGACTATAATGCGCTATCCCATCAGATAGTGTCACCACATCTTAAGAGAAAGACCAATTCCACTAACTCCAGGTCATGGGTAGCGTAGTTCCGCTCATTCTTCCTCAAATAACGTGATCCATAGGCGATCATTACCCGCTCCGACATCAGGACACATCTGAGTCTGGTCTCTGATGCATCATAGTAGACTATGTACCCTACGCACTCCTCCGGTAGCCTCAAGATAGGTGTGTTGTTCAATCTCTGTCTCAGCTCCGGGAAGCTCTACTGACATCTATCTGACCACACGAAGGGTTTTACCTTATTCGTCAAAGCTGAGAGTGGTACCACAACTCTGTAAAAGTCTGGCACAAATCTCCGGTAGTACCCAGCTAGACCCAAGAAACTCCACACCTCTGTCACGTTCCTGGGTGGCTCCCAATCTTGCACTACCTCAATCTTCGCAGGATCCACCGCAACTCCCGCCTCAGAGATGACGTGTCCTAAGAAGTGGACCTCACCTAACCAGAACTGACACTTCGAGAGCTTACCATAAATCTAAGGCTCTCGGAGTGTGCCCAGTAAAACCCGCATGTCGTAGGCGTGCTCCTCCTCAGTGGTCGAGTATATCAATATGTCGTCGATGAAGACCGCAATAAACTGATCGAGGTATGGCTGAAAGATCCTGTTTATGTGACCCATGAACACTGCTGGAGCATCGGTTACGCCGAAAGGCATAACCAAGAACTCATAGTGGCCATACCGACATCTCAAGGTCATCTTCTGCACGCCCTCGTCTCGAACTCTGAGCTGATGATAACCTGACCTGAGGTCTATCTTCAAGAACCACCGTGATCCCTTGAGATGATCGAAGAGGTCGTCTATCCTCGATAGCGGATACCTGTTCCTCACGGTCACCTGATTCAGGCGATGATAGTCGACACACAGTTTCAAGCACCCATCCGCCTTCTTGGCGAACAATATCGGGGAAGCCCAGGGTGAAACACTGGGTCGGATAAATCTCTTTCCCTGCAAGTCCTCCAACTGTACACGTAGCTCTTGAAGCTCAGCGGTAGCCATACGATATGCTGGAGTGGATATTAGGGATGTCCCAGGGTATATGTCAATATTAAAGTCTACCTCTCTGCGAGGAGGTAGTCCTAGAACGTCGTCAGGAAGAACATCCGCATACTGATCAACCACTATAGAAAAACTAGGGCTCCACACGTCAACTACTCATAGGATGAGTCTAGACAACTGATGATTGATGGGCAGTCCTCTCTTCTACGTGAGTCCATCCTGTGCTGCAAAGGCTCCCGTCTCGCTGGTGAAGGTGAACCTGCTCCCATCGGTGCGAACACACCGCACCTTACGCCTAATACAGTCGATCTGAGCATGGAATTTAGATAACCAATCCATGCCCAAGATGACGTCGTAAGGCCTCGACGCTGCTACAAGAAGATCCCTACTGAAGCTCTCGCCTCCTAGAGTAAGCTCACACTGCCGGCACCAGTGTGTAATAATTGAGTCTTCTCCTGTAGGAGTCTCTAGCTATAAGGATCGAGCCAACGGCTCCATCGGCATCTCTGAGCTCCAAACAAGGGCATCGAAAATAAAATAATGGATCGCTCCTGTGTATATAATAACTACAGAAAGGTTGGAGTAGACACAGATAGTACCTCGAAACATCTCTGGTGCGCCGTGGTCGTAGGCCTCCGCTTCGTGAAGCCAAGCCTGTCTCTGCCCGCCAGCTCCCTGTGGTCGGTGTTGACCTCTTGGTGGTGTTTGTGGTAAAGCCTTAAAGCGTCGCCCACCACCTGGTGCTCGGCCATCTCCCTTGCCTCATCCGCATGCTCTTGGCGGACTACCACATTCGAACCTCTTCCTCTGTCTGGGTGGCCCCTCAACCGTCTGCTACTCTTTTTCATGGCTGGTCAGGAAGTCACGAGCCATGTGGCCCTGCCCGCCGCATGCGTAGCACTGCCTGCTCCTCGGAAGGCTGGATTTGCGCCGTCTCCCCCGCTCCTCTGAGCCAGTGTCTTGAGGTCATCTCCCTGATGGTCCGGTCCACCTAGACCCCTGTGACATCCGTCGACTTCCAGCTGCAGACGTCTCTGCAAGGTGCCTCCCTGCGGTAGGTCTCCCTGCTAGTGTAGGCTCAACAAGAAATCTCTCAATGAGAAGGGCTCGCTCCAGTACACCTTCCTGTGTCGGAATGCTGACGGAGATCATCGATGCCCTGATCTCATGCCTCAGTCCTTGATCAAAGGTCCGGGCACGGAAGAATGGGTCCCGTACCATGTCTGTCAAATAGCGTGAGAGATCGGTAAATCTCGTCGAGTACTAGGCGACCGTCATGCTGCTCTGCCGCAGCTGTAGAAGCTCCTGGATACGCACCACACAGAGGGTGGCTAGGATGAACTCCGAGCGAAAGAGGCTCTCAAAGTCCGTCTAGAGGAGTGATGCCTCATCATGCACCTGGTGCATCAAGATCCACCATCTACTTGCTTCTGCGTGCAGGAGGCTCGCTGCAAGGATCACCATTAGGTCAGCTGGTGTCCCTACTAACCTGAAAACTCAAAAAACCGCCTCAAGCCAATCCTCGGCTACCTGAGGGTCCGTCTCCCCACGGAACCTAGGTGGTCTCTGACGCTGAAACTCGTGCAGTGCACTAAGGCAACATGCACTATCAGCGGCTGGGGCTGGTAGAATCGGTGGCTCGGCAGGTAGAGGTACTACCGGTGCCTCCACTGTCAAAGGGCCCTGCACCGAGGCCTCGTCGCTCAGTGGGCTTTCGTCTCGCACAAAGCTCGGAACCCTAGTTGGATGCCATCGTGGGGCCATCCTGAAAGAAACAGGTGTGCCACTATCAAATAGTATACCTGGTGAGCTGACACAAAGTAATCAAGATGAAACTTTTGAAACACACATGCAATCAATGTTTTCGGGCATTGAGTCGGAAATCAGAAGTTAGGGTCCGGGTGTACGGATACGTCGACCGCCGCACCAACACTGGACTCCCTGGACTGATAACCACACTCAATACCCTTAACACTATTGCTTCACATAGAAGAAAGATCAGAGCCCTTAGTTCTGTGGTAGAACCGAACTCTTCTGATACCAATTTGTCACGACCCGTCCTCGGGACCCATGTTGTGACTACCCCAAGCCCACCTTCCATAGGCCAGGGGCTGGCGACTAGCACCAAGGTGTAAATCCTGAAAAAAAGGGGAAGGCATTTCCTTTATAAAGGAAACATACACCACAGAGTAAGCAAGCAGATGTAAACACTCAGTAAAACTGGGTACAATAGTAAGTGCGGAAAGTAAATGGGCCAGAATACAAACCCAAAATGAAAGTAAATTACAACTGGAAAGAAATTATGACAATTGAATGTATGCCGCAACGTCGAGCCATCCACTGGATTTCCCACATGAAGAGTGTGTATAGATAGCCTCCTCAGCTCCTCGGGTCCAGCCGTCCGCTCCGAGTACGTCCGGCCCAGTGGTCCACCTCCAGGTACCGACTTGATCCACAAGCCTCAACCACGATCAGCGCTATCCGTCGTCTGCATCCAATAAAACGTAGTGTGGGAATTTCCCATGTAGGGTGAGTATACTCTACTCAGTAGTGACCCCGAGACCCCCGAAGGTCTCCCAGAATCGACAAAGGATAATCCACAAAGGAAAGATACAATCACGAAGTAATAACCAACACATCTTAGGTATATGCCCATACATATACCTAAGTCAAAAATTTCCATTCGGCTCCAACATCCGAGCCCATGTTTGATCACGTCCACATCGGAGTACAACCCAATCTACACAGGATAACACATCCCAATCCACATAGGAAAGAAAGTCAATCATCTCGAAGATGTTTATTGAAAGTCAAGACTCATCTCACATAGGTATACTTCTTCGTAATGTGATAGAGATGATCAGATGTAGCCACTGATTCATCTAAGCTGGGACCCATGTAGGATACTAAACCAGCTAAGCTGTCAGACCCACATAGGATACAGACCAGCTACTCTGCCAGACCCACGTAGGATAGTAAGAACAGAATCAAACACTGCCAGACCCACATAAGATACAAGAATAGTAGTCATCTCTGTCGAACCCATGGTGCATTTCAGTACGGTCTTCATTGCTGCCAAACCCACGGAGGATTTCAGTGCAGTCTTCATCATCGTCGAACCCACCAAGGATTTTAGTATGGTCTTCATCACTGCCAAACCCACGGTGGATTTCAGTTCAGTCGGCATCACTGCCGAACCCATGAAGCATTTCAGTGCAGTCTTCATCGCCATCGAACCCATGTAGGATTTCAGTACGGTCGTCATCGCTGCCGAACCCACGGAGGATTTCAGTGCAGTCGTCCTTGTAGTCGCAGCCAGCTCTAGGGTTCCCGCACACAACATGCTCATTTCTGAGAGGGTCTTCTCCATGAGCCAAAGGGGGGTCGATACATCAACTGACACATAGTCTGGATTTTATGTATCTCAATGTTCCGTCTTGACAACATGAACTCAACGTGACAGACTGCACGTCAATCAGACGCCTGGTCTGAGAGTTATTAGTTTTTTGATTCTAGGGCCCCGATTGGTTTTTAAGTCAATACCATCCCGACGGCACTCCGAATACATCCAAACCTCGATCGGAGTATTCCAAAAGGTCTATCTCACTAAGATGAATCCAACAAAGTCGACAGCACGTCAATCGGACATCCGGAGCTCAAGTTATAAGTGTTTCCGCTTCGAGGGCCCGGTTGGTTTCATGTTCAAACCAACCCGACCATACCCAATTTTCTCCAAAACCATAAATGTAATATACCGAAATGACCGCCTCGATCTAAGGATCACATATTAACTAACGGTGCATCGATCGGAGGTCTATAGCCCCAGATATGGTCAAAAGAACGAACCTGTCCGATTTTAGGGGGTTTTAGGCCCGGACCGACCCGGCCCCAGACCCCTTGGGTCGGCCCGAACTGGGTCGACCCGAACCGGGCCTGGGTACGGCCCTTCATGGCGCGGCTCACCCCGGTGGGTGCGGCCCAGCCCAACCGTCATGGCCCAGCCCCACCGGCGCATCCCAGCCCAGCCGTCGTGGCCTGGGCCGGCCAGGGCGGCCGGTTGCCTTGGCATGGGTGCGGCCCGCATGGCCAAACAGCTCGGTTCAGACGAGATATTGTGAAGGGGGGGGGGCTTTGCCCCCCTGTTTGAGAAACCGCGGCCCCCACTTGGGGGGGGACGCTCCTTTGGCCGGCCGTGGGTTATGACACCCGGTTTCACGGAAGCCGGCCGGCCCGATCCGGCCGGCCGGTGCTACTGTCGCGGGACCACTGTGGTCCCCCCCCCTATCTGAGGTGCCGATGGCTGGGGGTCCGGCCGCCCCGCCTTGCACCGCCCCAGCATTGAGTCGCGGCCTTGTCTGACCGGCGCAGCACGACGGCGCTGCGCCCCTCCGTCGCGGACCCTCTCCGGCCGCGGCTTCTTCAATGTTCTTCGGCGCAGCGCGTCGTTGCCGTGGCTTCGTTTGGCCTCAATGATGCAGCGTGACGGCACCACGATTCTTTGCCACATTTCTCCATGTTTCCGCGCGATGTCGTTGCACCACGCCGCCTTCTTTCGATCCGCAACAAACACAACAACCAGGGGGGAGGGTCGGCCGTGTTCCTGCGGTCCAGCCTCCTCCCGTTAAGTTGATTACAAGTGGGCCCAAATCAAAGACGAAGAATGGCAAAGATTATTCCACGAAAAAAATTAACCCCTACCTCAAGGTGCTGTTGAACGAAGGTTCGTCACGGAAAAAGAACGTCATGGAAGAAGGCATCACGGAAGGAGGCTCTGTAAGCGTCGTCGGCGTCTCGGAGAAGAGAATCGTCATTGTCGCGGTACATGGAGTTGCATCGTCGATCTCCGAGGATTTGGAGTTCTTCTTCTTCCTTCATCGGAGGCCGGCGTTCTTCGTCGGCGATGGTGCATTCTTCGCGTTCTTCAAGGAGGATGATGATGTTCAGGACTTGAGCAAATCCTCCCCAATCCTTCTCGCACAACCCAAACACCCTTAAAGAAATAAGACTTATCTTATTTAATTAACTCACACAAGCCACCAATCAATTCGAGATTCAAAATTGAATTCTCGAATTAATTATATTGACCAACATAAATAGTTAATTAAAAAGAGAGTTGACTTACAAATTAATTAGGGTGTGGGTGAGTTACAGAATTAAATGCACGTGGGAGGTAAAAAAGAATTTGAAGGTGTGGGGCTCATGTGGGCCCCAGTTCTCTAAAATCCTACCAAGGGTAGTTAGGAACTAGTGGGTCCCACCCCAACCTTCAAGCATAGGTTTAAAATAACATAAATAAAAATAAAATTGGTTGTACAAATTTTTTTATTCATTACTTAACCCACTATTTTTAATAACCACATCTGAGCAAACACAACTCCAGAAAAGGTCTTCCTAAGAAATTACCGGGGCTTTGATTTCGTCGGTGGCCTCGGAAATAGATTCTGAGCACCGGTTCAAAAGTTAGAAAAACCCGCTCGTTCGTTCAGTGAACGTACCTGAACTAAACATCAGAAATTGATTCCAGGCACACTGGGCCTCGGAATCAGGTGCCATCAAAAACTGCGTTCTTGTAAAATCCCAAAGAAAATTAATAAAATAAATTTCCCTTAAATTTTACTAGTCTTTACATTAAAATAATTTATGTGATGAAAATTAAATCTATTACAATATCTGAATTTAAATTTCTATAATATTTTCTGATGTTAAAAAAGACAACCAAGGTTCAATTATAAATATATATTTTAGATATAGATTTTTTTTCATGGTAATTTATTTTTAATTTCTTGAGATGAAATAATTACCTTAAATTCTTACACAACCCAAATTTTGAAATTATTTAATTGAAATGAAAATAAATCAAATTATATTTAAAATAGTAAAAATAATATAAATGTTTCTGAATCTTTCTTCGGGGTGTGCGCATCCGCCTGTGGAGGTCGCGCAGATATTTCCCAGCATTTTTTCTTTCCAATGGTGGGGGACATCCATCACATATTTTGGGACGTTTTCTCCTTGATCGAAATAGGATGATGGAAATTTGGTTCCTCCTTCTGTGGATTCCTCCTCAGAACTCGTCACCTAGTCCGCGTCTCCCTTATAGACTAAGACATTTTTCTTGAAACTCTTCCTAGTTCCATTTTTTCATGGATTCTGGTTAATTACACTGCTTTTGTCGGGCAATTCCAAGGGGTCCGGTCTGGGCAGCAACCTTTGGTCAGGGGAGTAGTCACATTGGACATCACTGGTCTTTCTGGATGTGGGAACACTAGTGCATCTGAGTTTCATCCCCATATAAGGCTTCACAAGGGTGCGGATGCCCAAGGAATCCCACGTTGAATGAGGGGAATTATATTCCATAGGCATGCATCTAAGGTTTTCCTTAAATTTCTATGTTTAAAACAGGGCATGTCGCAGGTTTGACTTCTAGGAGAGATAGATCAGATAGATCAGAACACTTACTAGAGTGAATCATATGGGTGCAACCACATGAGGGAACACTGATGTTGGGGATAACATTCAGTTAGCTACCTGATTGTTGATAAAGGGAATGGGGAATGATCTGACATGATCCCACCAGGATGTGGCGACCCGTGTAAGAATCAAGATGGATAGTGGATCACTAAGTATAGTGGATGGAGAATGATAAGGAGTCGACTCGAGGTTGATGGTGATGTTGTGATTGAGTCTCAAAGATGCCCCCTGCATATCTCCATGGCTGGGAATCAAATTCCACATGGGTCAGGATGTGGGGTAATGAATCAGGGTGCACACAGGGGACAACTACCCGACGATAAACTAGGATATAATTTTGGTTATAAGCCCGAGGTTAGTATTATGCCACTGGGAATAACCTGTGATATAGGCCCCAAAAGAAGGGACAACAGCTGCTTACCGTTGGGTTTGGGTTGGCAACGACTTACCGCTGAATGGGGTTCCCAACAGCTTACCGCTGGATGGGGGTCACAATGGCTTACCGCTGGATGGGGTCACAAGGGCTTACCACTAGATGGGGTCACAACTGTTTACCACTGGATGGGGTCACAATGGCTTACAGCTGGATGGGGTCGCAACATCTTACCCCTAGATGGGGTTAAACCTCATAGAGGATTCCTACATACCCTGTCTAGGATACAAGTATAAAATCCAATGTAGTTTGGGAAGGTGGATGTAGTTTAACGACGTACAGGATGAAAAGTGGGGCATGAAGTTTAACGTCATGTGGGATGAAGGTGGTTCGATGTGAAGGGGGTGAAAAACAATGGTTATTAGACTTGAACCAAAGGTAGGCATCCTATATACCTTTCATTAGAAAGGATCAAATACCTCGTAGTTTAGGTGGAGTGGGAACCGACGTGAAGAGTGGTCGGAACCAATGGGCGGTGGGATTAAACCTCAGGGGGGCTTCCCATGTACCTTACCTAGGTAAGGATGAATGACCTCGTATTTTAGATTTGTGTTTGGTGAGCTGATATGATGATGTTTGAGACCAATGGGTGTTGGTCTTGAACCATAGGGAGGCTTCCTATGTACCTTGACTTGGCAAGGACCATAGTCTACACAGTTCGGAAGAGGTGTGTGCTGAGCCGATGTGAAGATGGTCGGGACAAATGGGTGTTGAGAATCAACCTCAGAAAGGCATCCTACGTACCTCCCCTTGGAAATTATCAAAGTCCACATAGTTTGGGAGAGGTGTAGTACTTACACTTTAGGTGGCCTAGAGAGGATTTCATTGTCAATGCTCACTCTACGACCACATGAGTCATCCACGGTGTGAGAAACAAGAGGCAGTAGAGACCTGCTGATCACATCACTAAAGGTGCGTTCGTGGGAAGCGGGGTGGGGCCTACACGTATTTAGCAGACCAAAGAAGAAATAGGGGCTTACACGTGGTCTGCGGCCCGGGGGGTTGGAGATTGGAACTTACATTAGGGTGGAGTCCTAGGTGATATCAATGCTCAAATGGAGATATATTTGGAACTAAGGAAGAGAGGAGTAGGGGTACTACCTCATGCAAGAAAAGTTAGGGCCTCACACCAAGGTCATTTCACTTTCCCCCCCAGATGAATGCTATTCTAATAAAGAGGATCTTATTCCATGTGAGGAATGATATCACTCTCGTGGAGACTAGTTGGCATAGAGAATGTCTGAGATGGGGAACCATGTGTATAATGCATGGGAATAGGCCACAGTTTAACATCATGTGATGAGATCAATAGGTCTTGGTAGTTTAACATCTTGAAGCTCAGACGAGGTGGGTTCACTCCACACCCCTTAGGACTTACATAACTGATACCTACTACAACTTGGGAAAGGGAAGACATCAAAAATGTCGTGATGAGGGGGTGTTATGGAGTGATCTAATGTGGGGTCCATGTTAGCAGGGATATAAAAAGAAGAAATATCCATTATCATTTAAATGTGAAAAACCATGAGGCGAAGAAACAAAATGGGAAGCACCACCCAAGGGACCTTGAAATTGCTTCGTGCGATCCTCAAGGGCAGTACAGAAAAGAATTTTTAGAGAAAAGGGTTGTTTTTTGTTAAGTGAAGTGACCTAGCCTAGGTGTATAGCACATGTGCATATGGAAAGTGCTTCACAAAGTGGGAAGAAATTCACAGAGTAACGTCTCACGAAGCAAGGGTACGCCACGAAGCATAATATTGTAAATAAATGTGCCCCCATGAAGCATAGTGACCTTTCCTTAGCATGAGGGTCACATGTGCATGAAGGGTACATCGTGAAGCACAAGTTCTCCGTGAATACCCGAGTTCCTTTGGGGATCTCCTTCCATCGTGAAGGCCCATTGGATCTGTGAAGGGAATCCCTCTTTGAAGAGGGGTGGAATTTATTCAAAGGAGAAGGAACTTCGTGATGCAATCGTACCTTGAAAAGCTCATGGTTCACAGAGCAGAAGTAGCTATGTGATGTGGGTTCTTAGAAGGAGAATGGTGGGAGGATCCATCCTTTTGGCTCGAGGGGAGCCATGTATTTAATGGATAAAGGCTTCGCAAAGAAGAGCCCACTCAGCATGATGGTGGAGCATTCTCCGCGGTGGGTTTGGGAATGTCAAAGGGTATTGCAAAGGATCATGACTCCATACTTCGCAGCTAGTTCGCGAATGTGAAAGGGGTTCATTAAGGATCCTGCCTCTTTTCTATGCGGGTAGTTCGCGAACATCAAAGGATTCCACCTCCTTGCTCCACTGTGGGTTCACGAATGTAAAAGGGTCTCATGGAAGATCCCCCTCCTTGATCTGCAATGAATTTTTAAAGGAGGATCTTGGCACCCGCATGGGTCCCTAGGGGTACCGTGAATAGGCTTTGTGATACAACCCTAAATTTTCCATTTGTTCTTATGTGTCCCAGATTTTGGCGCCAAATAATGCCCTCTCCCCACTCATACATGTATGTGAGGAGAAATTGAGGGTCAATGTCTGAGGTTTAATCACTAAAATCCCTCATCCAATCACGAAGTTGACTCTTGAAGGAGGCTTGCAAAGTGGATAGGCAACGGGCAGGCTAAGCATGCCGCGAATCTAACTGTGGTTTGATGCGCCATGAAGCACTTTGGGTCTTCGCCTATAAATAAGGGAGTTGACCTCTTTTTTTTTCATTTTTATTCTCCACTTTTTTGGAATTTAACACTCTTGATTCACAAAGCTCGGTGTAATCCATAATTTTTCTCCATGAATTGAGATTTTTGATTCATGACGCACATCGAGTCCTTGACTCCTTGTCAGTGCACTCTGTGGCTTGAATCAGAAGGTCGGTGCAAGGTTTTGTGATTCTATTCCTGGGATCGAGCTCTGCGAATGATCTCCGCGAACGATCTCTGTGAATGAGCTCCACTAAAGGGCTTCGAAAGGTGTTCAAATATTAAAAATAGAATGTATCACAAAGAGGCTTCCAGGGGGTCCTTTTGGACACTACCCAATGAGAGGAGGTGGAGAATTTCTAGGATCTAGGGAAGTTGGTATAGAGCCACTCTGATCATGATTCGTTGGTGAACCATCTGTCATAAATCCAAAGAAATTATCCACTATGTAAGTGGTTTCTTCTAAATGGATTTGGGTTGAGGGATGACATCCTCATCCATGAAGCAAGCAGGGATGATCCGGCTTACTATCTCAAGAGAAGATCATGCCCAATCCATTTTTTTAGGGTGGCTGACAGCCATGCCTGAGAGGACTTCATGCCGGTTATTTCTGATTTCATTTATAATGATATGAACAATGTTGATGAAAAATAATTGCAATCGGAGAAATCCCCCCCTATGTACCAGACGATCATGGAGGAAGCACTATGGAATATGGGGAAGGGATGGTTTGATGAGTGGGATCTACACTAGTGTGGAGATATAAAAGATAACTGGGCCTCAGCCTACTAGGTAGGTGTCTTGTTTGAATAGTTCAGGGAAGATCTGAGGAGAGTGGGCCTATATGTGGAGGCTTGGGCCTCCCAATTCCATATCTATCAACTGAATCAGCTGATGCTAGAGTTATTGAGAAGTTTGTCATCGAGGACCAATACATTCTACTTACACATTGGGGAGGTTGGCATCAGTTTATGGGTTGTGCACTAAATCTCAGGCATCCCGATACTGGGGGTGATGTAAGATGAATTCCTCCCTATTGTGGGTGCGTGGAAGGATCTGGAGTAAATTCCACTTCAAGAGATGGCGTTGATATAGCTGGTACTGGGAGAGGACAAGGAAGTAGTGAGAGACATCCACCTCAGACAGTGGTTCAAGAAATTCTTGAATGTCTTAACAGATAGACAATTTCTGGTGAGTCCTTGAACTTGACTAAATGGGGCTCAATGGGGCAAGGAGCACTCATACTGGTGTCTCTTAGAGGACAACGAGTGGAAAACCTAGGGATTCAGTGTCAGAACCGAGTAGCAATCAGTAGTCAGGTTGGTGGCATTCATTGTGACTCTCATATTCAGTTAGATCCTGCCATTGAGGGATAAGAACATGGGCATGATACCAAGAACATTTATCATGGCATCCATTTTGGTGATAGGAGGGCGTGTCAACTTCAGAATTCTGATTCTCTCTAATATGTACAAGATATTATGTAATATCAGTGAGGGGAAGAGGCCATAGAGGATATACAGGACATTCCACCTCTTGTATGGGTGGATATTGGTGCATGTCTGGGGGTGTATGAATATCTGAACCCCATCTCCCCTCTGGGATTGGACACCTGACCATCTATTCTGAACACCACAGGGAGAATTCCGGCCAAGCTAACTGTGCTGTCGGTACTGAACCAAGTCTAGAAGGTAGAGGAATTCAAATTTCATCCAATCCCATTTCCGACATGATCTTTTACTAATGTTGTACAACGAATTAAAGAGCACTGATCATCTCTCCTGGCCTTTCTAGGTGGAGTCCTAGTGGAAAGAGTGGTCTGTGAGCCTCTCAGCAAGTCGTACACCCCGCACTGATTCATCAGAGAATTCCAATGTATGTAGAAACTGACCCCATAAGTCTATTTAGGGGTATTCCATAATGAAAATATGTGTGTGATGAGGGATATGTGGCTCATGTTCACATGAGAAGACGGGAAGATGCGGAATGAGCTACCTCAATCCACCGCCGTCTTTGAGTTGGTGAAGGGGTATGCCAAAAGCTGGGAGGCGGCCTACCTAGGGGAGATGATGAACCATCCAACCATTCAGGCTAGTGATGGTGCGCTTACCCATCTTTAAGGCTGGGGTCGGAAGGCAGCATGGAAATCCCGTGGTGGCGGGGATGCCATACTAGCGAGGCCCATAACGGTTGGGGGGAGGCAGTTGCAGCGGATCTAGTAACATCAGCGGACCCAGTGGTCCCAGAAGAAAATACTTATCTAGAGGCGAGGCCACTAAGATTATTCCTTATAATATTGACTCAGGCTTCAGGAAAGTGGTTTCACCACATAGGCATGCCTTAGAATGCCGTCTTCTCGGAGTCATGAGACATTTTGGATGTCAATAAAAAATTTATCAGCTCGTCTGAGATGTGGAAACACTTAAATCATATTGGGATGGATTTGCTGGGGATAAGACCTATCATGGCTGGCTTTGTGATGTCCCAGGTGGAGGCGGAGAAATACCTGGCCGACTTGGTAGACTTCGTGAACTCCCAGGGTGTTCCACGTCCAATGACAGATCGTTTTAAGGTGTTGTTGGATCGAACGGCTCCCCCGTAGTTGTCAGATACTGATTTGAGGGAACGGTTCCCTCTTCCAGAAGGATCTAACAAATATTCTTTGGGGGAAGAGGCTGGAAGAGAGATAAATCTAGAATAGGGTGAAGTTAGTGATCATGGCACTAGTTTTGATGAATTTGTAGAGGCCCTTGAAGAAAACATCATGGTCCCCATATCGGAGAACCTATTCCTTGATACTTTGAACCCCTCACCAATGTTTAAATTTTGGAGGAGATCCTCATTCACAGAACATGTTGTCGTACCTCAGTGGATGAAGATGTGGGGCCTCTAAGATCCACACTCGCAGCTATGAAGATTACCACATCCAGCGGGACCAGGATATCCTAGGTGGCTTTTGCAGAGTTTTCAGACCATCCGACAATATACAGAGGGACACACCTTGGGGACCTCATAGCAACAACCAAGAAATGAGACCATGAATTTGATCTCTATGAGTCTCCTTTATAAAACTCATGACTGTCACCCATTGACTTGGATAACTGACATCCATGACTTTTTTTATGTACAATTTTTCAAATGGCGTGGGATACCTTAGCGAGGTTGGTTGGTATTCCTGGAAGCACATTTCCGAGGGGAATTATAGTGGTTGTGGAGGCAAATATCCAGACCGAACAAGCTTCAGTTCTCTAGATCACTGGTGGGTCGGTTGGCAGGGCTGTGCCTGAGACTATTGATGTGGGATCCAATGATGAAGATCACTCAGACAACCTGAGTCCTTCTGTACCTAATCGGACAATAGATGCAGACCCTACTGACGATTTCTTGGGTGTGTTCCCTGCGTACGATCCTACTAACCCTACAGACTAAGACGAAATGACCTCTGATGAAGAGGATAGTAAGATAGTCTTTCACCGATCATGGAAGCAGATCAAGCACTTTATTGATTACACCCTCAAGAACAATGGATAAACAAAAGGGAGAGACTTCATTCATGACTGCACGAACTGTACGTTGGGTGAGTAGATGCCCAACATCCTCACATGATTTTCCAAGATCTCATGATGGAGAAGATTTGGGGTAATTAACGTGGCCTTGGTTTGGGTTGGCATTGGAGAAAATAAGTGAACATCAAGAGGGTCCAGAAGGCTTAATACAATATTCTGCGGCATTAGGTTTGGGAAAGTGAACACACATCTTTCCTCGATTCACATTCAATGACTATATCGTTGCTAAAGGTCCAGGTGGCATAAGCCAAAGAGTGGATGAAACAGGCCTCCATAGAGATGGCTATTGTATGGAACGACGAGGAGTAGGATCGGGTGGCGGCTAATGAAATGCGCCCCATTTCTGCAGAGGAGGAGCAAGAAACTGAATAGGTGGCAACAGATCCTGGATTCTATGAGGCAGGGGGTGGCAGAGCTGCAATGTTCTTTTCATGGGGTCAGCCCATCCACAGGAGGGGTCGATCTTTAGGTACTTTGATGCCTGCAAATTTTGAACATAATATCATGCCTTGAATATTTATGATAGATTCATGCATGGGTTCTGTTATTCGGTTAGTTTATTTCATTTTTATTATATTCATGGATCATCTAGTGATCAATCACCAAGCTCATGTGGGTCGGGCCCGATATGAGAAATAATGGATGGCCACCTTATCATTATACCTGAATATATGAGTGAAAACCAATCACCGGGCATCCGGGGTTTGAACAACCAATCCAGATTTCTAATAAGAAAGGGAGAGACCTGACTAGAGGATAAAGCTCTCAGAACAGTTTAATCGTCGCTTTCCCAGTACGCGCTAGTGCACGAGCGGGGTAATGCTAGGGGCATTGGAATTAATCCGAACATAGGTTAGTGGAAGGTGTGAATCATGATATTAAAAACTCATACCACTATAGGGATTTCATGAAAATGAAGAATAAATATTTACTGTGTTCAAAACAATGTATCCTCATGGTGTTAGCTAGAAATGGGGATAACAAATGAAGTCTCACTGCTGACCATGTTCGAAACATGGGGCTTGACACGAAATTTCATCCATTAGTCTTCCAGAACATTTCCCAAGAATAATAGGCAAGCCATATGCCGAGCATTCATACTATTAGAGGTTTCTTTTTGACATGAAAGAGGATGAGGGTCCGAATAAAGGGCACAAAAAGTGTGCAATGTGGTGTGATGGGTTCTTCGAATGGAGTCCAACACTCTTGAAATAAGGCCACTATGGTGAAGTCATATTAGGTGGGTGAATCCGTCTAATCAGGGATCATACCTACTTCCGAACAAGACCTTTAAAGTAAGGGAATGGAATTACATGTTGTTTTTTCTCATACAGTGAGGACGGTGCACAATGTTTAAATGTCATACTTCCTGGACCAAGATCTGGGATGAATGGGCAGAAGGGTTAATGAACCTGGGGATGGGCCCAAGTCGAGATTCCTAGGTGTCTCTATATATACAATAAGTATGATAATCAATCCATTTATTGTTCTTTAAGAACATAGTGGTCATAAACCAATGTTGGTAGGGGTAATCCTCTCTCGAGAGGAAACTGAAGCATCCCATGATTAACATAAGGAATCCTGAACTTGTTCCATGCAGAACTGCAGTTTAAGAAGTTTGCACCACACTGTGTATCCCTGGAGGACGTTCTTTTGGTCAAGGGACCAAAAGTGAATGTTAGGGTGGGTCTAAGGCAAAGTGCCCGGGAATTCTTACGTAACCTAGTAAGATGGGAATCAAGATATACGTAGTTCTGAGGATGGAGTTTAACATCATGTGGGACAAGAAAGGCATTTGTGGCATGACTGCGCCAATTCACGTCCTACCGGAACTACTAACCCCATGTGAGTAGTTCTCTATGTGGGAAACAAATAGTAGTGATGGGACTTTCCTAGCACAGGGAGGCACATGGTGGGGTGATGAAATGATAGGTGAACTATGTCCCAATAATGCCGACCCTCCTACTTGATGCTCCTTGATGCGCGAAGGGGTAAAACCGAGTATGTTTGAATTCAACTTGATCATAAGGGAGTGGAAATATGTGAATCGTGATCCTTGTGATCTGGATCAAAATGATGACATGATGATAAAGGATAACTGATGACAGTGTTCATAACATAGTATCTGTGTCACGTTAGCCTGGAATGTGGACAGAAAAATGATTGTTGACCACTGACCATGTTCAAAACCTAGGACCTATCTCAAATGTTGTCCAAGGTCTTCAGTGTCATTGGACCATGATGGTAGGTAAGCCAATGTGGATTGAGACCAGGCTATAAAGTAGGGACCATTTAAACATGGGATAGGATGAGGATCCAAGTAACGAGATCACAATGCATTGAAATTGAACGAGGGAATGTGCCTATGAAAATTCCACACTTCAGGATCTTTTTCACAATGCATCTGAGTATGACCAATAAGATGTATCAAATATAGGGAGTCAAGTCCCTTTCCAAGGAAAAGGATCTCGGAGTTTCATGCTTCCAACTTAAGGTCCTTGGGTGGACCATTAAGGTTAATTTATTTAATGGAGTGTCTGTAGAGAGGCGAAGAATCAAACCTAATGCACAATTTATATAGGGAGATCTTAGATTATGGTCATTGAACATGGACCATGGTTAGAAGAGACAAGGTATTAACCTGATGTGGTTGTTATAAAACCTAACTTGACTGCAAACCCAAGAAGTACTCTCCATACCGCATGCTCCCTAATTAATTCATGTCAAGGGGCCAAAAAAGGGTGAAAGATTTAAGATTCCTGGGGCTGGACCCACGGACATAATGTCTGGGCGTTCCTACGTATCCCATGAGGATGGGAATCAATCCATATGTAGTTCTAGAGGATGTCATGTAGTTTAACTTCTTGGGAAATGGATGTAGAGAGAGATCTTAGTTTAAGGTCTTAGAGCATGGACCATGGAGAAGAGGAACTCTTCCAAATGGGCTCAAACATCAACCAAATCCCTAATCCCAAGTGATCTATGATCGATGTGGGAAACAATGAAAAATAAGGTATTTGCAACATTTGGAATACCAGTGAAGGGGTAATTGGTGTGGAGCCCCAAATGTTGCCTTACTGCAACTTTGTTCTCTTAACATGAAAATTATCCCTGAGGGATAGTACCTAGAGTATTGAAGTTCCACTTGGACATGATGGAGTGGAAAATGATGTGAATCATGTAACCTACATTTTGGGCTTTATGGGGTTGGTGTGATGATGGAGTATAACTGTTTAACGTGTTCGAAACACAAAATCAATATCCTTTGACTTGAAATGACAACACCAAATGAGTGTCGACCGCAGAACATATTTGTAATTCGGGGCTTGTATCAATTTTCCATTTGATATCCTTGAGTATTTATGCCCGAGATGATAGGTGAGGCCTTAGGATTAGTATATGTACCATTTGGGGGGTCCTTTTGGATGTGAAAGATGATGTAAATCCAAATAATGGGGAGCATGAATCCTGAGGATGGGTGATAACATGTCCATGCAAGATTCAACATGATAGGTGTTGTACCAGAGTGATCTTGGGAACATTGTTGAACTACCATAGATGGTCGAAGGGCATAGCTTAAGAGAATCCGACTCGAAAGGATGATTGTAGAATAGTGGAACAAAGATCTGTCATGAGAAATAGGTATGTAGTGTGGTTATTACAAACCCAAAGTAAATTAATACATAATCCCATACCACACCACATACCCTCCCATTTGGTGGAATCAGGCCTGGGGGCTAGAAAGATAAGGAGGTTTCCAAGAAACATGGCTGGACATGAAAACAAAATGTCCAGGCGGTCCTACGTATCCCATGGAAATTGGAATCAAGCCAAACGTAGTTCTGGAAGATGTTGTGTAGTTTTACGTCATGTGGCAAGGACGTGGTAGATCTTATTTTATGGTCATAGATCTCGGACCAAAGATTGTAGGGAATGCAGGAGACACATCATGAATGAGGACCTGGGCTCTAGATCATCATGTGTTCCTTGGGGAGGTTTTAGGTCAAGGGACCAAAAATGAATGTTAGGTTGGGGCTGAGGAAAAGTGAACGGGTGTTCCTATGTATCCCATGAGAATGGGAATGAAGCGACATGTAGTTATATGGATTGAATGGTAATATACCTATGACACAGATAATAAGGTTGTGTGGGTCTGGCCCGTGCACCAAAAGAAGCGGCATTTGATAGATCTTGTTTTTCCATTAGGATGAGTGGATGTGTTTTTTTGTGAAGAGATGGACCTAGGATAGATAGTCCAAGAATCCCCACAAGAATCAAGCCATGTGCAGGAGTTGAAAAATGGTATGGTGTGTGATTGATACCAAACATTATGTCCCATCAAGTGGGGATATCATAGTGGAGTGCCATTTTTTCATCGTGCGGCCAGGAGGCTAACATCACAGTTTAGGGTCATGCGATGGGAACATCCATGAATTTTCACTTCTTGAAATATAGACACAACAATTTAAAGTCATGTGGGACTATGAAGGGTAGTTTAATGTCATATGGCTCAGACATATGCATGAATGATATGGTTCAAAAGGGAATGGGCACAACATGATAATGCATACCCGACGTGAATGAGGATGAGGTCCACATCACACCGTGTGTGATACCAAGAGAGAAACCTTGGGCCGAGGTGGACGGAAAATGTTAGAGGATATGTGGCCTGGGTAGAAGGGACTAGCTCTTTGAAGGGAAGTACGTGATGCAGAAATTGTAAACTCGATGTGAACGAAGACGTATGTCCACACACGCTACATCACGTGGTTCTATAAGAGGTAGGGCCTAAAATGAAGAACAGAAGAGATAAATTATTGTAACTCAAGATGGATCCAAAGATGAGATGTCTGGGAATTCCTATGTATCCCATGGGAATGGGAATAAATCCATACATAGTTCTAAAAGTGCTCTTAGTTTAAGCACTAAGAGCCCAGACCATGGAGAAGCGAAACTCTTCCAAGTAGGCGTAGACCTCAATCTGATTCCTAAGCCCACATGAGTTAAAATTATTGTGGGAAATAAGGGAGGAAGATGTTTTTTCCATACCTAGAATGCATACCAATGGGAAGTCGGTGTTGAGCCTCGAATGATGCCTTACTATGACTTTTTCTTTCTAATGTTCAAATTCACACCGAGGGATAGTGCCATGGGTGTCAAAATTCATCTTGGACATGACAGGGTGAAAAATAAAGTGAATCTTGTAGCCAACATTCAAGTCTTGAGGGGGGTTGGCATGACGCAGGAGGATAACTATTGAATGTGTTCGTAACACAACATCCATATAGTGTGGCCTGAAATGGGAACAAAAAATGAGCATCGACCTCTAACCACATTCGCATCGTGGGACTTGTATTGACTTGATGTCTGAAACCCTCAAGGACGATGGACCGTAATGGTAGGATTGCCCTTTGACCTAGAATTCATGCCATTTGGGGGTCCCTTCGGATGTGAAAGATAATGGAATCCCAATTGCATGAGAACATAATTCTTGGAAAAATGGATGAAAGCATGTACAGGTATAATCTAACACTCCAGGTTCTGAACAAGAGTACTTCTGGGCACATTGGTGAATCATTGAAGAGGGTCGAGGGACCCATCTTTGGATTGGACGACTCAAAGGGATGAGTGAAGACCACTCAAGATATAGAGGTAAGGGGTGTGGTTGATACAAATCTTGCTTGAATGAGGACATAAGGAGTTTGCACAACACTGTATACCCTTATCTTAGAAGAACGTAGGCCTAGGGGCCAAATGATAGGGTGGTTTCTAAGAGATGGGGATGGACCTGAAAACTTGGCTTTTATGGGTTCCTACATATCCCATTAGGATGGGAATCAGTACACATGTAGTTCTATAGAAAAGGATGACACAAATGAGGGCATGATACCCCAATGACGGATGTGTACAACATGACAAGTAACCCAACTTGAATGAGGACATAATCCCACACCACATCATACAATCCTATGTGAGAACTCAGGCTAGGGGCTTGAGAAAAATGAGGGACTTAAGGCTGGGAAATGGGTAGAATGTCACAACCAGCATTCAGTTTAACATCTTGTAGTGAGGGTGACGATGATCTTAGTTTAGGGTCCTAGATCTTGGACCGTAGACACCTAGTTTAATGTCATATGCATAGGAAAACTAAGTGTATAGGGTGAATCATCGTGCCTTTGGAAGACCATGAAGCAAAAATGATTATAGGAGACAATTGTTGACCTCGTTCTTAATAGAGTATTTTCCCTTGTGTGACCAAAGTTTGGGGGAAAGGAATTGAGCGTCGACTATTGACCACATTCTCTACAGGGTACTTGTATCAATTTGTTTTCCGAAATCCTTGAGGACGTTTTCCCACAATTGTTTGAGATCCCTTAGGCCAAACATCCATGTCATTTAGGGGTCCTTTTGGATATAGAAGATAATGAATCTTTAATTATGGGTCTGATGAAGCATTGTGGGGCTTGAAATCACAGAAAGGATGATAAACAGAGGGATGTATCAGGGGGATATGTGTGGATTTGAAGAATAGCCTAACGAGAATGAGGATGTGAGTCCATAGCACGCCACACAATCCTAAATGAGAACTGGGACCAGGGGGCCAAAAAGGTTGAGGGACCTAAGGCTGGGCATCCTAGACATCTGTTTCCATATGGAAACTCATGAGGGTATTGCCTTTTCATAGCTTCTAAGCCCACAAGAGAAATTTTCGATGTGGGAAACAAGGAGTAGGATTAGGCTCTCCCAATAATATAAGGGACCGCCAGAAAGAATCACACTCTGGCTCGAGGTAGACTGAGGTTTGGAGAGATGGAGGGGAAAAATAAACCACTACACTCCATGTTTGGGACAAATGGGGGTGGTGACAACGAAAAGGAAGGATGTTGACCAAATTCAAAACACAACATCTATATCATATGACCTAAAATGGGAACAAAAAATGAGCGTCGACTAGTCACCTTATTCACAATTCATGAAATATATCAATTTTACATTAAAACTCCTTGAGGGCGTTGGCCCTAACTGATAGGATATCCCTTAATATAATTATCCATATCATTTGGGGGCCCCTTACAGATGTGAAAGATAATAGAATCCCAAAATGAAAGGTATTGATAGGGAATAAATCTATCTTTACGGGATGAGACTCAAGGGGAGATCTCAGAGTTTGGGGCTGGGCCTATCGAAAAATTGTTTGGGTGATCTTATGTATCCCATGACGATGGGAATAGTTCTATGCATAGTTCTAAATGAACCATGATGTTTAACATCATTCGGTTAGGAAGTAGGAGGAGAGAAGAACGATTAAGGGCACATGGTGCAATCATTGTAAACCTAACATGAGTGGGGACAAAGAAGCCTATATGATGCCATGTAGGATCCTCCAAAAAACTGTGCCCATGAGGGTATAATCAAATAGGAAACTGAGGCTAGACTCAAGATGAAGTGTCTGAGCATTCCTACGTATCCCCTGAGGATGGGAATCAAGCCATACGTAGTTACTGAGATGTGATTTAACATCTTGTAGAATGACGCATTGTTTAAAGTCATGTAGTACTAGATAATTTAAGGTCATAGAAGACCCTAATGTAGTTTAGGGTCATTTGGGACCAGCACTATTGAGGTCATGCAGTACTATGCATTTTAAGGTCATGTTGGACCATACATCTCATGAAAAGTATTTATTGATGAACTTGGAATTGGTGGGAGGAGTTATATGCTCACCATCTATGGTAATTAGGGAGTTTGATCCATTGGAGTAATCCTTGTGAACAATGTAAGGTCCTTCTCATTTGCACTCCAACATGGGTGGTTTCTTATCGGGTCTCATTGGTGTCTTCTGGGCCAATACTAAGTCGCCTTGCAAGAAGAATATGAGGTGAACATTCTTGTTGAAAGCTCTAGTTATCTTGTTCTTATGCCTTTCCAGATTGTGCAGGGCATGAAGCATGTTCTCGTCGAGCAATTCTAACTCAGCCAGACATATTTCAGCCACTTTATCCGGTGCTGGCTAAACGTAGATAGCTATGTGCAATGAGGGAAACTGAATCTTGATGGGAAGGACCACCTCTGTTCCGTACACTAGGGAATATGGGGTCACCTCGGAGGAATTATGAGTCGTTGTCCAATAAGCCCAAATGGCATTGGGGGGATTGTTTGGAAAACTCTTCTTATACTGACCAACTGTTTTCTGTAGAATGTTAGAGTGGGTTTTGTTGAATTCCTCGATCTGTCCATTTTCATGCACATGATAGTGCTAGGTATGGTTAGAGCAGATGTTGTACTTAGCATAGAGTTTCTTCAGCTCATGTGCCCAGAAGTTTGGGTCGTTATTGGTGAGGATGACATGAGGGACTCCAAATCGGTAGATGATGATGGTTCTCTCAAAGTCATCGATGGAACGGGCCTTGACCACCTTGAGGAGAACTACCTCTGTCCACTTGGAGAATAAATCTATAGCAGTCATGATGAATATTCATAGGCGAGATATCGCCGGTGGATATGATCTCATGACATCGAGTCCCATACCACAAATGTCAAATAGTACATAGTTGATTAGAGATGCTCTAGAGGCTGATGCATGATGTTAGCATGAATTTGGCATGCCTAGAACCTTTTAGGAATCTCGATGCAGTCATGGATCATAAAGGGCCAAAAGTACCACAATCTCTAGATCACGTGAGATAGTTTTGGCCCGGTTTGATGATCCCCATAGGAACCAGCATTAAATAGTTTCATAACATGGGAAATCTCAACTCATTGAATGCAATGGAGGAGAACCCCATCAAACCCGTGCTTGTAGAGGATCTACTCACAACCAGGACCATCCTTGAGGGTAAAATGTAACGTGTGGGGTTAGATTTGCTCGTTCTCGACCTAATCTATAAGGAGATTACCTCTTTGTAGTTACTTGAAAAAGGAGGTTCTCTAGTCATGATTCACTTCATCCACTGTATCTATGGGCCCTGATGGTCCAGACATGGAGACACTGCGGGAAAGGTGGCTTACCTATGGGCTGTCATCGTCATCTAGAGTGATGAGATCAATGACTCTCCAGTCTTCCATGTGGATAATCATATCATCCAACTCATGATTTGAAAGGGATGTAGCTAGACAGGCCAAGGCATCAGCTCTACCATTCTGTGAAAGAGGGACATGAGTTACCTCCGACCGAGATGAGAACTAGGCTATTAGCTAGGGAGTGCGCTCCAACAATGGTGCGGGCTCTAGATTTATGACGGCATAGATATTGTTGATCTGTTTGATGACTAGTTCAGAGTCTCCTTTCACATGAAAATGGGGAATTTATATCTCAAGGGATAGATCGATTCCAGTGATGGTAGAATGATACTATGCCTCATTGTTGGTATAGCCTTTTAAAAATAAGAATGAATATGGAATAATGGCTTATGCCGAGGTAATAAAGATGATACCTAGGCCTACTCTGTTGAGTCTGGGATCATTGGGCCACCTGTTGGTGGGGCTCCGAGAAGTGCCATCAGTGTGAATTTTCTAGCACGACATGGCCTGGTCCACCGAGGGATTCGCTTCATCCAGGAGATCGATGTCTAGGGGCTAGTCCACAGGAGCTGGATGGGTGACAAGGAAGTCTTCCAACGCTTTCTATTTGATAGACTTCTAAGTGACGAAACCTGATATCAAACTGTGTGAGGATTACCACCCACCAAGCTAGTCATCCTCATGATTTTGGGGGTAATGCCTCAATTTCTATACTATTAATACTAGAATACAACACATCTTCTCGATAGCGGAGTATCTGGTCTCTATATCAAAGAGAATGCGGCCGAGGTATTAGAGGATGTTCTATGTCCCCTCGTTATTCTTGTAGGCAAGAAGGGTGCTGAGAGATCATTCCGGGGAAGTGACATAAAAAACCAGTGGCTTTCTAAAGATGGGTGGAATTAAGATTGTAGGATGGAGTATATACCGCTTTATTTCTTCAAAAGTAGTCTAGCACTCCTCATCCCACTCATAGAAGGTGTCTTTATTCATGGGATGAGAAAAGGTCTTAAACTTGCCTTCCAAATTCGCTACGAATAGGCGTATGTTGGCTAAGTAGCATTGGAAGCATCGAAGGTACTAAATATTTCTTGTTGGAGACATCTGATGAACAAACTTAATCTTCTTAAGGTTGATCTTGATGCACCTGTATTTGACAACGAAGTCGAGAAACTTTCCAATGGTGACTGCGAAGGCACACTTCAATGGGTTCATCTTCATGTGGCGAGAATAGAATAATCCAAACACCTTATTAAGGTCTTTGATATGGTCCTGACGCTGTAAATATTTGACCACCATTTCATCCACATAACATTCCACCAACGATCCGAGGATCAGCGTAAATATGTGATGCATAGGACGCTGATAGGTGGCACCTGCATTCTTTAAACCGAAGGGCATGGATCTGTAGATGAACGTAACTTATGGTGCCATAAATGCAATATACTCTTCATCCTCAGGGTCCATTTTGATCTAGTTATACCCAGAGTACCCATCCATGGAGGAGAGGACTTGGAACCAAGTTGTTGCATCAATCAACAATTCTGTTACAGGAAGGAGAAATTCCTCCTTCAGACACTGATGGTTGAGATCCCAGATATCGATGGAAAATCTGATTTGTCTTTTCTTCTTCCTGACTTGTATAATGTTGGTCATCCATTTTAGATACTGTACTTTCTTAATGAAATTAACACTGATGATCTTGTCAACTTTGGCCCTGACCATGGCACTGTGGGAAGGGTGCATCTTCATGGGAGGTTTTTTGAACCCGTGGTGATTTACCAGGAGACCGAGGTAGTGGACGACTACCAGAGGATGTAGTCCTTTCATATTGCCATAAATCTAGGTGAATAAAAAACGGTGTTGTTTTATGAAGTCTATATGCTACTGTTTCTCCTCGAGGGGAATTGCTTCACTGATCAGGGTGGGTTTCAGGTCAGCCTTGCTACTGAGGTTCACAGGTAACAATTCATCGACCATGGTAGAGAAAACCTCTTCATAGGTGGGGGGGGATCTTTTAAATACTCTTCTTCAGATATGGAGGTGGGATCCTTAGTAGGAGGAGTTTCTTCTGAGTCGACAGATCCCGGTGGGAGGCGGGTACCAGCCCGAGTGGCTGTGGACACTGCATTAGGGGAATCCTGTGCTGCAGAAACCATAACGATGAAGGTTGTCGATCTGATCCCATCTAGTCTTTAGCCTAAGGGGCCACACTTGATGATATCAAAGCATTAATGGCTTGTCAGCTTGAGCCAGTTAATTCCAGCCAAACAAAACAATCATGTATGAAATATTTCTATTATTGTGGGGCAGACATCCTGATACCTTGTGGGGGTAGGGGGCTCAAATATCACCGATGCCTAATTCATATAAGAATACTAGGTGATCTTCCAGTATCTCTTAGACTTGGGAATATGCTCCCCCTTGCTCTAGAAACAACAAATCATTGTCCCATGTTTGGTTTTTTAGCCTCTAATCGATGGATTGGAATGATGTTGGCATCATCTAGATTAGTCCGCGGGTTGGTCGTAGTCATGCCATGCTCAACCTCATTATCCTGAATCTTGTTTTATTTTCTCTAGTAGTAGTCGACATCCAGAATGAATGCTTAATGAGAGGAAAATGGAGACATGTCACCTAGAAGAACACACACTCGACCATTAAGGGAGTACTTGAGATGCTGGTGATATGATGAGGGAACCGCCACCTGCAGGTGAGGCCATGTAAATCCCACCAATACATTTTAGGAAGTGTCTTGGGAGACAACCATAAATTCGGTGCTGGAAAGTAAGACATCGAACTGGATCTTCAAGCAGATCTTGATGACCAATGTCAGTTTTTTTTCTCATAACCTTGGATTCTAAGCTCAGAAGGACTCAGATCATCCTCACACAACCTCAGTTTTTATAGTATCCGAGTCAGGATTTGGTTAATCCTAGATCCAGTGTCTATGAGACAACGACGAGCCTACACGACTTTGAACTGGTCGATGATATACAGTGGGAAAACATTCCACTAAATGAGAGATCCTTGCTCTTTTACAGAGAACGAGATGATGGCCTAGAATTCAGCATTGTTGACCGCCTCAGCAGAAAAGGCCTCTAAAACTACTACCTCCCTCTCAAACTGGAGGGGGAATCATAAATCCTTGGTGAGGGCCTCACACATATCTGATGACATGAGAAAGGCCTCATGAATGTAGATCTTTCTAGAATGTTGGAAAGATGTTTGAGAACATCATAGTTACATTCCAGGTGTCAACTTCTTCTTCCAGAAGGTCGCTATATGACATGAGGTGTAGTGGGTCCTGCTAAATGGACTGACGACTGACTGGTACTGGGAATATCCCGCTGCTCACAAGTCAAAGCCTACAGAGTGACTACGGGATGAGGGCCAAATGGCTAAGAACAACCTGTAGTAGGTTTTGGTTGGTCACATTGTTGTTTATGTGGCGCTTCCTGATCGAACAACACGAACGATGGCAAAGTCGGACCTAATGTCACCAGGTGAGAAGGATGCGCATGCTGATCTCTACATTAGGTCGGCTGCCTGGTTTTATTAGCATGCACAACTTGGCTGGAAGTGCTAACCGAAGAACTTTGACGACTCATATAGCCATGGCTCCGTTGATGCTGAAGATGGCTAGGGACGTTGGGAGGATCCACCTGGCAGTCCTCATCTCCAGGAACCAAGTGGGGATTCACCAAATATACAGTATTAACTTAGGTGTACCCTTTACCATCACTGCTGCAGTCATCCACTACATGAAAAATTTTGGGAGGGATCGCCACCTCCAGGGGCATGAAGTAGCCGAGTGTACGTGATGATGATGGTATCAGTGGGGGACTTTTCTTTCCCATACGTTGCCAATGTTTCTTCTTCTGGGAAGAGGGTGACTGAGAAGACGATGCATGAGTAGTAACTATGACCTTTGAAGGTTTTGGACAATTTAGGCACGCACGGATGACACCATAGGCTTGAGATACAGTCTTACAAGCCATACAGTCTTCATACTTCTAGGACCCATGTTTTGAAACTTGATTCCCCTCACCCTCACTGTCACTGCTACTGTCTAGCCTCATGAAGACGCATGCCACCTATGTTAAAGGTGGGCCCAATCGAACTATGTTGTTATCCACCTGGTCATGAAGCTAGTATTTTAACACATAGCATTGTTTGAGAGTGTTACCCAAGATCTGGTGGTAGGGGAAGTAATTTAGGCGATCAGTGAGGTTCGCCCCTTCTGGCCTCCTTCACTCAGGAAAACGTGCAATCACCTTCTCTAGGGAACTACCGAAGTAACAGGGGACGTGAGCCTCTTTAAATGAGTAGGTATGACCCCTCTTATCTAGGGAGGGATCCTTGAAGCATGGTTCTAATGAGGAGCTGGAGGAGCCTATTAAGGCGGTGGAACTTGGTTATCTCACCTAGGTTGTGGTGGCACATTACGTGGGGGTGCCTACCGATTCTAAGGTGGTCGCTGCCGGGCCGGAGGCTCCACCAAAGGTAGAGTGCCTCTACAAGGCTACAGAGGTAGCTCCACTGGTAATAATTCTATTTTCTTGGGGGCCTCTATTTGGGCCACTGTCGTGGGCACGACCTTAGTGGCCTTTCTCACGGGGATTGCAGGTGGCAACAGATGTGACTTCATAGCCTTCTATAAGGATTTCTCTAGGCATTGGGCCTTATAAGAGAAGTATTGGAATCCCCTAGGGTAGTTCTAGTTGGTCATAGAGGGGACCAGTTCCATCTTGACATTCCCTATGCACATCATCAGCAATTTCTACTGATTTAGTGGAATGTAAAGAAAGTATGTGAGCCCTTTCCACTATGCGAAAAGGTCTAAAATGCGCTCATTGGGCCTCTGTTTTCACTTGAAGAGGACTGTGATACTCGTCTTCTGAGTGGTGGAACTGAACTGGAAAGGAAATTTCCTACATAGGTCTTCTCATCTAGCTAATGATCCGATGAGGAGCTGGTTGTACCAGATGATCTCTATCCCTTACAATGTCTGTATGAAACACCAGAGCTTGGAGGCTTCCTTATATGATGGAGTTCCAACATGATTCCACACCTTGAGATGATGTGGGCCATGTTCTGCGGTGGGTCACCTATCCTATTGAAAGGGTAAAAGGTGGGATTCCTAAAACTGAGGGGTTCTGGCATATTATCCACCCACGATGGATATGGCTTGCCATCAAGAGGAATATCCACCTCTCGAGTCTATAAGGCTTCGAGTGGGGAAAAGAGTGCCTCCATTGGATCATCTCAGTGGGGATTCCTGTCATGACGAGGATCCCTAACCACCAGTTTATTGGAGGGTTCTTTAACATGATAAACAGTCCCATTGGATCATGGAGCGGCTAGTAGAACGACCTGTGGGGTAGCTGGGGGAACCTGAGCTGGGTACCATGGATTGTTACGACGTTCAGGAGGATTTGGAGAGACATAACTTACCCTCATTCCATATGTTTCAGCTTCAACCCTATCCACATGGGCAGGATGGTCAGGGTCACCTGGAGGCAGTTCGCTAAGGGGAAGTTGTGGCTGCCCATGCTGCCCCGACCAAGGATCACCATATTGTGGTTGTTGCTCTGCATCGCGTTTAGCAAGGAGGTCGTTGACCATTTTATTGTGTTCAGGTAGTTGCCTGCGCAATGCAGCTTTTTCGAGATCGTGTTATGCCTTCTGCACTAAGCTAGACAGGTCATATGGTTTGACATCTCCACAGTTTTCCTTGACCTTATTTGGATTCTGGCTGAGGACGAGTGCCTCGGTGGGCACTGGAAGACCTAATATATTTCTCCGCTGGTGAGTATCCATTCATAATGGATCCAATATCCACAACACTCCCTCAGGGGGTATGTCCCCATCATAGAGCTCCATCTCATTCCCACCCTCTAATAGGTCAGCCATGTTAACCGTGAGTCTTCTGGGAGGCATATCCTCTATGTCTGCTGGAAAATCGGGCTGATTCTGAATAAGACTAAATAGGAGGGAATCATATTGCCCATGCCACAGATCTGTACATGGGGTGAATCCTCTTTGATAATCTTGCAGAGTACCTGGAATCTCTAAATGCACCATTACTGGAGAGCCCTATGGAAACCTGGAGACTCATAGTGCTGGGCCACAAGGGGTGCAACCAAATCCACAAGACTACATTGTTCGCCAATGTCATTGAAATGAGTCTGGCTCCTAGTGTAAGCCACTAGCTAATAACAAAGATGAAAAGAAGTCACCCAGAGGGTCTAGTGGAAACACTCAACTTCCTTCTCGGTGAGTGCTTCTAGTGCCCTAAAATTTGGCACTGCAACTGGCCAGAACATATAAGGGAATGGTCTATTGTGAGGATATCCCACAAGCTCCTTGGTCCAAATTCAGGGTTTGTCCCTTCATTTCCCCACTCATCTACTAGATGTGGCTGGGGAACCGGTAGTGGTACCGATGCAGACTGTTGGGATGGTAGGCTAGCTGGTAGAGAATACGAAGAGTGATTTGACAAACTACCACAACTCAGGATATCATATGAAGAGTGTAGAGACTAAGCCACAACATCACGGTAATGTGGGGTGAAGACTGTAGTTTCCAGCGCGGGGACCATGGCCACTGGTGGTGGACCACACGACTATTCGTCCACCATTGGTCCCCATAATAGCTTTATGTGATCTCTAGTTGAGGTAGAGAGTGCTTTTGGTGAGGATGGTGGGGATTGCACGACCATAACCTATGGAGTTGCCAAATATTTGTTCTCGTGGATATATTGACGGAGGGATGTAGGAATCCGATGGACCTAAGATTATTGAAGTATTATACTATTGTGCCTTGTTCATGCTCCCAGCCCTTGACACAGAGGATCTAGGTGAGGGTTCCATTGTTGAGTCATATTCTACATCGAAATTTGAGAAGCAAACCAGTTATATATCAGTCTAAATATTTTCAATATTCCATTTATAGTGACGATGACCCCCCCCCCCCTTCTGTCATGGGATGGTTTTTCAAGAGATGGTAGATTTCAAGCATGAGGAGGACCTTCAGTGGCACTGGTGATGGGGCAGAGATGATTCTCGCCTGAGTAAGTCAGGGTGTATGGAGCACCGGGACATATATCAAAGGGGGCACGGGGAGGACCTCCGTGGGAAATGTTGGAGAAGGTATGACCTCCGCTAGAGCTGGTTAGAGCACATCTAGGACCTCCAGGATTGTTTCGCTGGTGACATCAGTGCGAGGAGTTTCCTCATACTGGTCGAGCCAAATAAGGGTAGGACCTACGTGTTTGGCATTGGAGATGTGATTATAACATTCACTCCTCCAATTACTTGGGCATAGAGGGCCTTCGCCAGTTGCCTTAAAAACATGGGGATGGCCACTACACTGAAGATTGATTGATTGTGTAGCATCCCCACACTGGTGAAATTTGGAAGGAGGAACAAATCCATACCCAATGCAGTGAGCATGGGAGAGACTCTCGTACTGAGTGTTGATGTTGTGAGGAGGACCCTCATTCGGATTAGAGGAGGTATAGGGCAGACCTCCATGTCGATCTTGGAATCGGGGATGGTACGCCTTCTCTATAGTGGTGGTACGGGGAGGACCCCCATACTGAAGGTGGCCACTATCCGCATCAGTGGCCGAGATAGTCGACCCAGCCTGCCTTTGGGGCAGTTGGGGTGTTGATCGTGGCTGGGAATACAAGTTCCCCTGCTCAGCATACATAGAGAGGTGATGATAAACGTCAGTAGTGGCCAGAGCCATAGTAGTTGTTGATGTTGATGCCCCTTGGCATGCGTCCTCCTCGACCTGTGCCCAATGCTGGCATGGTGTCAACCAGACTGGGGCTAGCAGTGCAGGCGCATGGCTTACCTGCTTCTCAACACGTGGGACCAAATGGCTACACCAACATGACCTATTAGTATCCCTCAATAGTGGCCCCTAAAAGAGGATCCCAATTGGGCTGGCCCAAACATACCCTACCTCATCGTCATATGGTAGAGATTCATAGAGGCATTCTGTGGAGAGGCTCCCAAAACGGTTTTACATTGGAGTGGGGAGCAGTGGCTCCCTACGCATCCCTTGGGGGTGGTGGTGGTGACGAGGCGCATACGCCTCTAGATCCTGGCAGGCTATATCCCGTGTCACGATAATCCCCACATCCTTGTATCAGTGCAGAAGGTTGTTGATCACCATCCACTGAATGAATTATAATGGGGAGATGGGGCATGGGAACTCGATGTCTTTAGATGTAGATATTGTCGTAAAAGAAGTGGAGCCATGCAGTACTACCGCATTGGCATTTCCCTTGCCACTGCGTTGGTGGACGGGTGGTGATCGAATTCATGTAGTAGCTTGGTTCTTGAAAAGCAGGGAGATTGATCCATTAGTGCGGAAAGGAAAGGAATCGATGACTAGTGCCCCAATGTCATTCCGTCTTCCATGGGTCGTTAGATGGATCCACGCTGACACCATCGCACATCTGGATGTACAACGTTTTAATTGCCCCAACATCTGGAGAGATTCACGCTAGGCCCTCCATTTTGATTGGGGGACCTAGCACCAGATAACTGGATGTAGTGGCACGATGATCTATTGATTCCTCGAACTCCACTAATCTCCACATTGAGTAGAAGAATTTGGCATTGGGTTCACCATTTTTGTTTATGACACTTTCATTAGGGCATGTGAATTCTCCTATAGAGGTAGCACATCTGTTGCCCTGAATTCCGGCTTTCCAAAGGCATGAGACATTCGTTGCTTATTTAGGGATGTTTGATCATGGATCGAAATGGGATGATGGTATTTCTGTTCTTCCTTCCATGGAATCCTCTTCGGAACTAGTCACCTAGTCTGGGTATCCCTTATAGACTAAGACATTGTACATGAAACTCTTCCCAGTTCCATTTCTTCGTGAATTCTAGTAAATTACACTACTTATTTCGGGAAATTCCAAGGGGTCCGGTCAGGGTAGCAACCTTCACTCGGGGGAGTAGTCATGTTGGAAATCACTAGTGTGTATGGACATTGGAACACTAGATCATCTGAGATTCTTTCCCTTGTTATAGGGATTCTCGAGGGCACAAAATCATGAGGCATCCCACGTCAAATGCGAAGAATTATATGCCATAGGCATGTATTTATGGTTCTCCTTATATTCTTATGTTAAACATAGTGAATGTCGTGGGTTTAACATCTAGTGGAGACAGATCGAATAGATCATAACACTAACTATAGTGGATCAGATGGGTGCAACCCCTGTAGGGAACACTGATGGTGGGGATAACGTGCAGTTTGCTACCCGATTTTTGTTAAAGGGAATGGGGAAGGAGGTGACATGATCGCCTTGAGATGTGGTGGCTCACCTAAGAATCATGATGGATAATGGATGGTTAAGTGGTGTAGAAGGAGAATTAGATGGAGTCGAATCGAGTAAGATGGTGATGTTGGGATTGAGCCTCGAAGAGTTCTCCTACGTATCCCTGTGGAAAGGAATAAAATCCACATTATTCAATATGGGGGGTATAGAATTGGGGTGCATGCAGGGGACATTTACCTGTTGATATTCTAGGGATTATGCATGGTTAACTGCCCGAGTTGGTAGTATGCCACTAGGACAGACTAGCAATATGGTCCCCAATAGAAGGGACGACAGTGGCTTAATACTGGTTTTGGTTTGACAAGGGCTAACTGCTGAATGGGGCTCACAACGGATTACGGTTGGATGGGGGTCACAATGGCTTACTGCTGTATGGGGTCACAATGGCTAACCGCAGGATGGGGTCACAATGGAATACCCTTGGATGAGGTAGCAACGACTTACTACTAGATGGGGTCACAATAGCTTACCTCTAGATGGGGTTGATCCTCATAGAGGCTTCATATGTACCCTTTCCATGAGACAAGGACCAAATACCACGTAGTTCGAGATAGTGGATACAGTTTAACGACGTACAAGAAGAAAAAGAGCATGTAGTTTAACATCATGCAGGGCGAAGGTGGTTTGACATGAAGGGGGTCGGAAGAAATGGTTGTTGGACTTGAACCTCAGGGTGGCTTCCTACATACCTTGCTTTCGCTAGGATCAAAGTCCTTGTAGTTCAGGTGGAGTGGGAATTGACGTAAAGGGTGGTCGGTACCAATGAGTGGTGGGATTGAACCTCAGGGAGGCTTCCTACATACCTTGCCTTGGCAAGGATCAAGGACCTCATAGTTCAGATGGGTGTTTGGTGAACCGATGTGAAGATGGTCGGGACCAATGGGTGTTGGGCTTGAACCACAGAGAGGTATCTAACGTACCTTGCCTTGGCATGGATTAAAGTTCATGTTTCTCCATAGAGGTGTGTTGTAAGACGACATGGAGATGTTCAAGACCAATGGGTGTTGGGATTGAACCTCAGTGAGGCTTCCCACGAACCATGTATTGGCAAGGATCAAAGTCCACATAGTTTGAGATAGGTGTGAGACATGCACTCTAGGAATCCCAGAAAGGATGTCATGGTCGATGCTCACTCTAAGACGACATGATTCATGATCATTGTGAATAACAAGAGGTAGCCGAGAACTGATGATCACATCGCTAAATCTTCATCTGTGGGAAGTGGGGTGGGGATTAAATGTATTTAGTGTCCCAAAGAAGAAACATGGGCTTACGTGTGGTCCACGACCCAAGGGGGTGCAGATTGGGACATACATTAGGATGGAGCCCTGGTTTTTGTCAAAGCCCAAAGGGAGAGATATTTGGAACCGAGGAAGAGAGAAGGAGCATGGGTATTACCTCCTTCAAAAAAATATAGGGTCTTACACCAAGATGGTTTCCCTTTCCCTGCAGATGAATGCCCCTCCAATAAACAGGATCTCATTCTATATGAGGAATGCGATCTCTCTCATGGAGACTAGTGGGAATATGTAATTTCTGAGAAGCATCACCCCAAGTATAATTCATGGGGAGAGGCCATAGTTTAACATCATGTTTTGGGGATGATGGTGCATTGCAGTTTAACGTCCTTTATCTCAGACAAGGAAGGTTCACTCCGCAACCCATAGGACTTATATAACAGATACCTCCTACCCCTTGGGGAAGGGAAGGCACCAACAATGCCACGAAGAGGGGGTGTTATGGAGTGATCCATTGGGGGGGGGGGGGGTCAACGTTAGTGTGGCCATGCAAAGAATCAATATTCGTTAGTGTTTCTATACGAAGAAGCTTGAGGAAAAGCAACACAACTAGAAGCACCACCCAAGGGACCTTGAAATTGCTTCGTGCAAACCTGAAGGGCCGCACTGGAAAAGGAGTTGCAGGGAAAAGGGGTTTTCATTGTGAATTGAAGTTTCCTAGCCTAGGAATAGGTCATAGGTTCATATGAGAGGTTCTTCAAGAAGTGAAAATTTATTCAAGGAGAAATGTATCATGAAGAAAGGGTGCCCCATGAAGCGTAATATTGCAAAGAAATGTGCCTCTTCAAGAATAATGACCCCGCCGTAGCCTACGGGTCACATGTGCATGAAAGGTACTTCATGAAGCACAAGTGCTCCAGGAAAACCCAAGTCCCTTTGGGGATCTCCTTACTTTGTGGAGGCATGTGGGCTTTGGGAAGGGCATCCCTATTTGTAGAGGGTTAGAATTTATGAAAAGGGGAATGTACATTGTGATAAATAAGTAACTCGAAAAGATAATGGTTCATAGAACAGGAACTGCTTTACAATGTGGGAGCTCAGAAGGAAAAAGGTCATAGGGTCCATCCTTTGTCCTCGAGGGGAGCCAAATATTTATAGTTAAGAGGTGCCACAATGTAGAGCCCGCTCAGTGTGAAGACGAAGAATGCTCTGCAACAGGTTCTCAAATGTCAAATGCTTTCACGAAGGATCTTGCCTCCTTGCTTCATGGCAGGTTCGAGAATGTCAAAGGGTTTCATAGAGAATCCCTCCTCCTTTATCCATAGTGGGTTCGTGATCTTAAAAGGGGTTCGCAGAAGATCCCAACTCTTTGCTCCACGGCGGGTTCATGAACATCAATGGGGTTCACAGAGGATCTTGCCTCTTTTCCCCGAGGCGGGTTTTTGAAGGAGGAGCTTAACGCTGGCATGAGGCCCCAGGGGCTCCGCGAATTGGATTCGTAAGACAAATCCTAAATCATTACATTGTTTCTTGGGCATCCCAGATTTTGGCTCCAAAAATAAATTTTATGGATTATTTTGTTTAAATATTTTTTAGATAAATAAAACAATTTTATGTATATTATAGTTAATTATATTTGGATTATATAGTTTTCATGACGTTGTTAAAGTCAATGTAAACAAATAATGTCAAAATTGTCAATAATTATATTTTATTATAAATATTATATTATAAAATGTTTTAAAATATATAAAAATTTTATCATCTTCAATGTGATATGATTTTTGTTTAAAATATTATCCATGGTCCAGTTAGATTCCAATTATTCTTTTTTAGTAACTATCATGACCCCTAAATAGTAAAAAAATTAGTTATTGAAGACAAAAAAAATTAGTAAAGGGGAGTAACCTTAGAGATAAAAGGAATAACATTTTAAAAAAAATTTAGTTTTTTTCTTGGGGTTATATTCTCTCCAATAAATTATTTATCAACATTTTATGATATTGGAATGAGGGTGAATTCCAATGTTTGAATAGTTTTTTTAAAACAATGCCACTCATTCTCACTAATAAAATGGAACCTCCTACCCATATTGATTAAAAATTCCAAATAATTTTGGTTTGAAAAATAAATAACTGAATAACTTATATAAATCTCCCAAAATATCATATAGTCATTGTACTGATCATGAAACCAACCTAGGAATGAGTTTGTTGTAAACCTTAAGTGGTTTTCTGAGGAAGTGTTAACCAAGTGTTTTTGTATTATTAATTCTTTGAACTAATTAAAATATAATTAAACCATGATAAAATAATCGCACATATATCTCTCACTTACTAGTATATTATAATTTTAATGGAATATCCAACAAAAATATCATCTTCCATAAAATAGGAAAGAAAGCCATCATTCATGTGTAATGAGGACTACCTCCATGAAAACCAATGTGATTCGTTTTCCATCACTATTTATCATGGATAGTTATAATGATATTATATATATAGAGTATATTAATAAAAAAATTGTCATTACTGTATGATAATATATCATTCAATATTTTACATTTCCATTCATTGAGAAATGATAATGTAATTTGTCCATACTTGTGGACAACTACCTGTACAAAGTGAGGTGATTATTTTTTTCATCTCAACATCACATGGAAAGTATACGTATGTGTATATAAATAAATAATATGGGATTTATAATATTATTATGATTTTTTAATGGGAAACTAATACTTAACTTTTTATATAATTATTGTTGAAAAATGTAATCATTATACATGTGTACGTATGACCCATCACCTCCTTGGTTTTAACGTAGTTCATTTTTTATAAAAAAAACATATTAATTGTGTTTAAAATTTTAATTAAGGTATAATAATGATAAATATGTAATTATTATTATTATTATTCTAGTGATATTTAAATAATAACCCATTTGACCACATTCATCCCACTGAAGTCATTTTTACATATGATTTGAATATCGTCATAACGACTAGTGTTAACATAATTTATTTATTAATTGATATTTAAATTTAAATAAAAGGAATAATTAACATGAAAATGTTTCATAAAGATTAAATAATTAACATATATTTGTAATTTAGGAATATAAAAACATATTCGAAGTGTTATTCTCAAGGTTATGGTTTTTTTTCTTTTTTTTAATAATCCTTTAATGTTACCCTTTCATATATATTTCATCTATTTACATGTTTTTATTTTTTTTAAATTCATATTTAAATGATAAAAAATTATAATTTAAATTTTATTTCACTTTTACCATCTTTCTGATGTTTTCAAAAATAGAAATTTTTTTCCGATTTTTCCCACATCCATTATGAAAGGTGAATGGAATGTTCATTTTTAATATATATAAAAATAATGAATTTTCCCACCATAATAAATCTTTTGGTCTCTAGATACATTTAAATATTTGATATTTTAATAAAATAATTAATCTCTTTATCTTTTCTAGGTATCATTGCATTTAGAATGGGTTTTAAAAATTAAGTGTATTTTGATATATAGAAGATTTTTTCATATGAGTTTTGAAATGTTTTTCAATGGGTTTATAATGAAATAATGTGAGATTAAAATTTTTATTCTTGATATTGTACTTGATAATTATATATGAGAATCATGTTTTTTATATATATTTTACGCTTAGTTGACCTCAATTATAGCTCATTATGTAAGGGTATGCTGGATACTTATTTCTGATAGGTGACCCCAATATAGCATATACAACGAGTGACCCTATTATAGCTCATGATGTATGGGTATGATTGAGATAGATTATATGATGGGTGACCCAAATATATATTATATGATGGGTGGCCCAATTAGCTTCGTAAAAGGATTTTGTTTTATGTTATGGGAGTTAATGGATTTCATTGAGAATATGGGGTGAGTTATGTTCATGTGTAAATGATATATTACATTCCCTTAAAGAACATTGAGATAAAGGTAATAAATTTATCGGACATTATGTT
The DNA here is from genome assembly GCA_963277665.1 of Viscum album. Taxonomy (NCBI): domain Eukaryota; kingdom Viridiplantae; phylum Streptophyta; class Magnoliopsida; order Santalales; family Viscaceae; genus Viscum; species Viscum album. Next base: position 1,650,565,729 of record OY728136.1, read on the forward strand.
TTTCACAAGACTATAGTTTTTCATCTACTTTTTGTACCATAATAAGATTTCTATGTTCATCCCACATTTTAAAAAATATTTAAAATTTTTAAGGATGTGTATGTGAAAATAATAAGTCATGTTTAAAGACATATAGATTCTTCATGAGAAAAATCATGTATTATTTTATAAGATATATATTATTTAAAAAATGTACAGTTATCGAATGTACCAACATTGTTATATATGGTTTTGTTATATATGAGGTATGACCTAATTCTCTAAAATGGTAATCCTAAAAAGACATGTAAATATAAGAGAATAAATTCATGACATAAAACTCACAATTATGGAATTTTTTTGTCTGTTTCTTGGTTGACATCATTGATTTCTTCCCTATCATATTAGGGGACTGGTTTGACCACCTGTGGTGTGCGATGTAGATAACTATCAATTTTTTGATACTATCTTATAGGGTTATTTGTACATTATCCAATTAATCTAAATTGGAATTATATGATTAAGGTACATGATGAAGTGCTTGAATGAAGATGAATTATACCATTAGACTAGTTTTAAATTAAAGGATGAGATCCAAATCGTTCTTCTTAATTACATATTCATAATTAATATTCTCAATCACTCACTCTATACAATAGTTAACATTTAAATACAATACCTACATATATAGAAATTATCCAATCCCATGATGGGAGCTTAGAAAACTGCCTCGTTATTAGTGCACATTTCAGAAAGGAAAAATAAAAATGGAGGAATGTACTTTTATTGAGAGATGGATATAATCTCCAAGATAAATGTATTGAGCTTTATTTTTATATTATTTTAATTATCTAGCTATGGGAATCAACATTGAAATATAACTCCAACATTTAGGGTGTTTTATTAAAAGAAATAACCCCCTCATTTGGAAGCTCAGTGTTCATTAGTATTCTAAATAGGGATTGGTATGCTATAGAATAAATTATAAATAGGGGACTAGGGGATGCCCCATAGTATAATTTAATGTACATGGGGGACCAGGAGGAACCCATGGAGTAGATACCATATAGAGATAAAAGGTGGGACCATAGTAAATCACTCATAATAGAATTTATTAATAACAGGACATGAAAAAAGGAGGGTACATGAAGGGGACCAAGTTCTTAACTAGAAAGCATGGTAGCTTCTACTAGGATTGGAAGGTATAAGAGAAAATCCTCTATCACTTTCCTATTGATTGAATTTTATGATTTGAACTATATATAAAAATTCTTAAATATTACCATCCACTATGAAAATAATCTAGTCAACTTGTATTGGATGTGTATGTACTTGAGATAATAAGTGCAAGAGACTAGTCAATCCTCATAGGAAAAATTAGTACCTTATCTTTTTTACCTTGAAGGTCAGTGTGATGGAATTATTTTCAATGTTGAAATATTTAGTGTCGATGTTCAAAATTTTCTCACTATGAGAGTTCTGACTATTATACTTCCCCGTTTCATTTTTCTATCTAATAAAAGAGGTGAAAATATCTTTGTTGTGGAAACATATTGAAAAATTGGGTTCACATCTACATTGAGAATCAGTAATGGTGGTTGATATATATATTTCTTGATATTTCCAATGGATTATGGATAGTCTTTATACCATTGATTAGTGATCCATTTCATAAATAGATTCATAAGAGAGATGCATTTTCATACCATATTCTCAATGAAATTATTTATTTAAGTGAGTTATCCCTAAATCCCACTCAAATATATACGGTTTTGAGGACATATTCTAATGATCTCCTTATTATTCTATGAGATGAATATGAATCATATATATTTTCATGATTTCACCCTGAAATGACATTTCATTGGATTTAACATTAGGTTTTGATGATGAATTTTCATAGAAATTTTGTCAAAATCAGTAGGATGATCATAATATTGATATGATTTAACTACCTGATCATTAAAATAACATTATGTGATGTTCCAAAGACGATTCATGGAGAAGTTTTATTTGGAACAGTGATATGTGGAATCTATATTTCTCTATCCATAAGGAAATACCAAGTATATTAATACCCCTTGGAGTTATTTAAAGGTGGTGGTTTTTTATCATCGATAAATATTATTATAGGGTTGTACCCTGAGTAACAATAATTGATGTAAAGGTCTTGGAAACCACGATTCACTTAGATCATGAGTTCAGTAATTTGTATTAGTAAAACATCTTTCAATGCATACTTGTTGAGATCCAAAAAAACAGATATGAACCATAATGGGCATATTATTTTTTATATTGGAGATGATTTTGGATGTCCATTAATGGAGGAAAAATTCTTTAAGGAAGTGGGATTTAATGATAATTTCATCTTTGGATGTGACCTTAGCACTGTGATATGGCGGCATCCTTTTTGATGCATTCTTAAACTGATGATCTTATTTTGTTAGACCTGGTTGGTGGGTGGAAACATTAATATCCAAACTAAGAATTTAAGTATAATTCATGGAACATGTATCATGGTTCTATTTAAATAAATAGTTATAAAATTTTCACTTATAAAATATCTTTATACCATATATCAATGGGGGTTTTGGGTAATCCTTTATATTTTGATTTACTTATTTAAGAATATCAATATTGGTAAAGACACACTCTTAAATACTCTTGGGTCATCTCTATGTTAATCTACCAAAAATTTTTATGACTCAATTCCTTATAAAGTGTGAGTTGAGGGGAAACATTTCTCTTATTAATTATAAAAATGTGATTTGTCTATACGTTTGATAGGATGGTTTTGGGATATTTACACTAGTGGTGTCATGAAAATTTTCAACATTCACTTCATCATCATAATGTGTATTGGATTGAATAATATCATGTGATTCAATTAATTAAAAGAGGTTATTTTTATTTCCATGAAATCATGATGAAAAATCATTAGGATCCACACATGAAGTTGTGATAAAATATCTATATTCTAAATATAATTGAAGGAATCATTAATCATGGTCATCATAATTCTTATAATAATTTCATCACTATTTCATTATACAACATTTAAAAGGCATGATAAATATAATGAGATATGTTATTGACTTATTATTTAAATAACTTTTCTTATCTAGTAATATTTCATCAAAACAATTGGGTGGAAATATATTATCCTCCCTAAGATTAGAAAAATTCTTGGTAAACTATATTTTAATGAGGATTAGGAGGGATTGATTCATGTGTTGGTGGTGTGGGTCCTAGGGATGAACCCTTGACTGGCCTACCATTTTTTGTGTTAATTACACCCTCAATCTATTTTCAATGTGGTGTTTTGGATAATTTGTTTTAACATGTGATTGGGATAATAATCCGCGTATCATTTCACATAATTGGATAGTTCTGACCTATTTGGTAAATTCTAGAATGTGTATATTGGTATTGATGATATAGAATGATGGCATTAGTACAATAAATGATCATATATTGTATAATAATAGAATACTGTAGGAAATGATGGTGTAAGGAATGAATAAATACATAAAGATGAAGCCATAGGATTCCTTGTAGATCATTGAATTATATTTACAAGAGAAAAAATTTAATTTGGTGTTAGATATGTGGTACCTGAAATATTATTTGAGTTTTAGTTTTTTCTCGTAGGATTATTTTCACTCTTATCATATTTTTGGATCATTTAATTTTATTATGATAGTCTATTCTCACTACACACAAAACATTGGATTGTTCAGACTAGTATGAGGTCGATCCTTGGGGGTCCTTGTCAATGAGGGCTCAATATATGTCAATACCATTCATTTTCCTCTTCAGATTCATTAAAGTTATCCCCAATTATTATTAGGGACATCATATTCATATACAAGTTCTTCATATGATTTTTTTCATACCAATTAGATGAGGCTTAGTAAACATTTTTTTGTAATTAATCATCATAGGAGGGTTCCATTTGGTGGGGTATTTCTCATCCATGGAGCTCCAATGGTAAAATGTTTGGAAATGTCTAGATTGACTTAGACATCATTATGAGTTATTTATCCTATTAATTACCCTTATAGTACTAGATACACAGACTCTAGGAAGGTGATTATTAATAAAGAGATTCCTTATCATTGGTAGATAGAATTAGCTCATAAAAATATTAGTTCAACGGTGCCCCATTCATTTTAATACAATGAAGTGATTGATTTTTTTATCATTTAATCATCCAACTTATGTGTATTCTTATTTGGGACTTCCTACGACTATCCTCTATTACCCAATGAGAAATTATAGATACTTGATTTTTATCTAAGGGTTCTCCAAAATTGACAATATTGGAATCAACTATCCATTGGAGGATTCCATTAAATACATATCAGTATTGGATTCTATGTCCCAACATCCCATAGAAGGATAAATATTTTGTACGGTCAGTGAGAATAGAATTTTTGGGTTTTTAGGTCTCTGATAACATGAGAAAATTATTATTCATCACTATAAAAGAATAATCATGGATAATTATCCTTTAAATCATAATCAATCTTTTTCTTATGATCCTTAATTATTGAACAAAACATATCCTTCCTTTCATCCCGATGGTTCCATTTTTTGATCACTACCATTTTGGGGAAGGCGTTTTATAATGCTGTAAAATCTAATAATTAAACCATATAAATTAAATATCATACAATAAAATTTACAAAATTAATCTTAGATCATAGAATCATCTTGGATATTTGAACTGGATTATCAATGATTTTAACTCATCACAGTGATTATCTATACAAATATCTAGTTGAGTCTACAATAAGAGTGTCATGTTTGTGGAGTAGGTTAAAACATTTCATTTGGAAATAAAGTATAAGACTTTATCATTCTCACATTTATTTTAATTTGAGTGTTTAAGGGATATATTATTTCACATTTTTTTTGTTAAATTAATAGATAAAATATTGATAATGATCTTCAAAATTAAGGATGAAAAAAACTACTGAAATACAGTGCCTTGAAAACACTCATCCGTTTAATGAATTCAAAAATCATTTCAGTTAAGAAACATATTTCTTCTTGAGTGTTCCCATCATGGGGTCACATTAAGATACCAAATTTCATATGTTATTTTCAAGGACCCTACGTCAATTTATGTTTAGGATGGTTGGATTCATGTAGTTGGTTGGAGGAGGAGTTGTATCATCCAACATAGGATTTAGTTTGTTATATACACATTTATCATCATAATATCTTTTATTATCCTCTAATAATATATTCTAAATCAAATCAAGATGTTTTGGTGGGATTTTAATATTAGTTCAGGTGATGAGTGTAGTCTAATATAGTCCACCAACACATGTATTCTACTGATTCCCAATATGAGCTGGTCTGGAGTAGTTCACATGAAATGTCTCCTTTTGGTGTCCCAACAGAGGGAATTGTAGGTAAATTTTTTATTTATGGTCCCACTAGAAAAGTGTCTAATATAAAAAAATTTGAATATTTTTACCCAACATGAATATATTGATAAAAATTTTCTTTGAGGATATGTTCATAGGGGAAACACTTACTTAGACATAGGAGTTGTAGTGATAAGGACTATTTCACCTAATTAATTTGATGTTTATTTATTATAGTATTTATATCTCTTCCTTGGATTGAGACAAGCTTTCCATGATTTTGATATCATAAATTTTATTAGGTGTTGGGTGGGAGGTTGAAAAATAAATTACATTTTCTTTAGTTTATTCTCCATATGTTTTTAGAAGTTTAAAATTTTGAGGAGGCCCATGATTCAAATTTTTTCTCTAGATTAGGGTACACAATTTGTTTTTTAATATTTTAGTGTTTATTTTTTTCCTTGTACCATATTTATCGTGAAATTCTAGTTGAAATTCCATCTTGAACCATTTTTTGGAATGAAACTGAGGATGTCTGTTAATACAAAACAAATAATTGAAATTATATCTTAATCTGAAGGAAATTGTAACTATATTTCCTCTATATAGTTCTTATATAAATAGTCTACAAGCTTCTCTTATATAAGCCTTATTTAATGTTCTATTGGACTTGTGTCCTCTTTGGGGATTTTCCATTCCTCTTGAGGAACCTCAGAGAAGTTATATGGAGAGGATTATTATGATACCATAATATTTTTTGATATATTTCTCTTTAAATAATTTTGATGAAATAGATATATTGATTTACAAGGATGACAATTTTAAATGAACTAGAATATAATTTTTCACTATAATTATTAAATTTCTATTATTATCATTCAACAATTGGATTATTGTGCATGAATGTGACTATGAAATTTATAAAAGGTATCATTTACATACGAATAAAATAATATAATTTTCTATCAATTAGTGAAAAATTAAAATAAAATCTTTTTAACATAAACAAGATGTTATTATAAAATACTATTTTAATACATGAAATGTGTTTTTATAATAAAAAATTATCTCAAGAACCATTAAATTAAGATTATAATTAAATTCATAGAATATATATTTGATCAAATATTTTACCGATGATCTAATGATTTTATGTTCCAAGGTATTTTGTGAAATATTTTTTTATTAGAAAAAAATGTATTTTTTAAAATAGATTTACATTGGTTTTAAGCATTTATGTTATATTCAATTTCATAAAATTTAAAAAATTGAATCAACTAAAATATTTTCCATAATAGGAATCATAATTTCAAAATCTATTATTGAGTTCAATTTGATTTTTGGGATTTTAAACAATAATTGATGTAATAATTGATTGCAATAGTAATGGTTAAAGGGTTAACAAAGAGCTAAAATAAATATACATGGGTTTAAATGACCTATTTTGTTATAAATACATTTGATTTAATGAATTTATATGATATCTCATCCTATCATAAAACTTAAGAAAATTATTTTCAACATTCCCATTAGAGTGAAATCATTTTAATTTAATATTCTTAATAATTACAAGCCAGTCACACCCCTCAGTTAAGAAATGGTACCAGCTATCCTATATTCTGCAAACCACTTGATACATTTTAATATAAAGAAAATATTCAAAAATAATCTCCATAAAAATTTATTCATTGATGTGATGTTCAGGTCTCACAAAATTTCCACCCAATAAGCCATATGATACTATTTAATGAAGGATACCTGGGAAACAATTATATGTTCATACTGACCATTTTCTTATTTCATTCTTCTTAAACCACATCAAAATCTTATATAACCATAATAAAATGATTAAAACTATTTAGTAATTATAATGATTTATTTTTATGTTGTTTGTATATCCAATTTATTTATCCTTTCAATCAATTGGGATACTATAACATCACTCTTAAATACATATAGACTACAAAAACCAAAAGGTGATATGATTATTTTTTATTTACTATTTAAATACATGGAAATAGGTATATATTTATTTAATATATATCATATTTATGATATAATCAATATTCTTTATAGGTGAATTATTATTTACCATTCATTCATTCCATCTATGAAAATGTGGAAACATCAATCTTGTGTACATATGTACAATCGTCTCCATGAAGTGATGTACATATTTTTCATCATCACATTATACGAATAGTAATTATAATGATTTATTTTTATGTTGTTGGTATATCCAATTTATTTATCCTTTCAATAAATTGGGATACAATAACATCACTCTTAAATACATATAGACTACAAAAACCAAAAGGTGATATGATTATTTTTTATTTACTATTTAAATACATGGAAATAGGTATATATTTATTTAATATATATCATATTTATGATATAATCAATATTCTTTATAGGTGAATTATTATTTAACATTCATTCATTCCATCTATGAAAATGTGGAAACATCAATCTTGTGTACAGATGTACAATCGTCTCCATGAAGTGATGTACATATTTTTCATCATCACATTATACAAATAGTAATAATAATATACATAATGATTCAATTTGATATTAAAAAATTATTAGTTTTTTTAGATCATGAAACTATTACCAATGTTCAAGGATTAGAATATTGGAGTTAAAATATTATTTTATTTGAATGTTATATTACATGAATCCAAGGATATTTTCATTGAAAATCTATTTCTAAGTATTATGGGAAATTGTAAAACAAATTATCAAAATAAAAGTATTTTCTCTCATGTTGTTCAGAAAATATTTTTAACCCAATTTTGAAAAACATATTTCAACTATTTCAACATATTTAAGGATTTTTATATTTCACTGGTGATATGATCATATCATTCCATCTAATTAATTTATTTAATTAATTTATAAAAATGATCTTATAAATTTATTTTTTCATAAAACCCATTTCTTTCCCACGGTCTAGTAATGATATATTGAAATCAGTATGAAACCCATTTATTTTCCACAGATTCTACTATAATGAAATGATTAAATTATTGGGAAAAAATTTCCATTACATTTGTTATTATATGACGAGTTCATTATTTTTTTAGTTTTAGAACACATATGTTATGTTTTAATTATATGATTTGTGGTTTTAGAATTAAATATACCTTAAATTAATTTATAAAATAATGATATCCCATGAGATTATATTGATTAGAATGGGGAGTGAACTAAATTCATTAAAATACTTTGTCAACTATGATAGTATTGGAAGTAAATAATAACTAAGGAAATAATGGAATGGGAAGTGATCCTTATCAACTATTGGACTTTTTCTACTGTAATAGTCTTGGGAGTAAAAATTGACTAATGAAATTATAGAATTGGGAGTGATCCTAAATCACTATTGGAATATGGCCATTGTGACTATCATGGAATTGATCATTGACTTAGGAAATGATATTATCTTCTTATGGGAATTCCAAAAACAATTTCTTATTGTCATGATATGTATTCATGGCTCATGATTGAAAATTTTTAATTCCATAATCTTATAAATTATGTATATTTTTATGAAAAACCCATATGTATTGATTCATGACTAATGATCTATAATTGATTGGGTAGAACTTTTTATGTTATATTAATTTTCTAAAAAGCTTAGTATTATATTATATTCACTTTTCATCAGTGATTGATATTTATAAAGTTTACCATTACTAAAAATCAGAGCTTACCATTTATTATGATTCTATTTTTTTCAGTGATGAAGAATTTTTTTAAGAGGGGTTGTCTAGGAAGGTAACTATAAGAGAATATATTTTTAAGAGTTGGGCTATATATTTCATGAAATTAGTTGATTATGTATATATTCTCAAAAGTAAATAAACTAGTATACTTCAAGGGTGTGTATTATTATGTGATGAATTTAATTTTCTTAAAAAATATTTTCTTGTTTATATATATAATGTTTGGACTTCTTAGAGTTGGTTTTAGATTGTTTTGGGGATTAGGAATAGAAAAAATTTATGAAAACATAATGATAAGACTAATTATTGGATAAAATTCAGAGGTTTTGGAAATATAGATATTACGTAGTTTATTATAAATTATATCAGTATTAAGATACTAAAAAATGGATGTCTCTATAACGCATATGAACCTAGGGGTAAACACCCTGAATAAACATGGTTGAGAAACAACATAATATTTATTAGGTGCAATATGGGTGGGCCTAATACCATACAAGAGAATATTCAATTCCAGTGGATAACCACTGGTTAATTAATATTCACTTTTTTATTTATTATGATAACTGAGAGGATAAATTCCAAAAAAATATTACTTGGAATAATTATATGTAATGAAATTAAAGTTTCATGGTTTGAAATAAGGTGTCATAAGTTATGAAATCATAATATTGATTTTTAAAATCATATGGTTTCATAATATTATTACTGATGATTGATTCTCCCTGAAATATTTCTTGTCTCATAAAATGAAATGTATAAGGAGGAATCATGTTATGCAGAAATGTGTAGTCCTGTGTAATAAATATCCTCAAGAGAATATACATGTAATGAGACATGGAATAAGAACCCATTTGATTTTTACTAATAATATATCTCAAATTATGATCAATAAATTGAACATGGATGTGTTTCAGGATGAATATAATAAGAGAAAAATAGAGTTTTTATGGGATGAATTTTAAACAACGATGATAACCATCAATTCATCTTCTTACATGACATTAATGTGGGAAGATGAACCAAGGGAAATGTCTTAATGTAATGGGATTTTGTCTTATGTGTGTAAAATATTGGTGAAGAGTAAATAATTTACAAGGCAAATAAATTTCTTATGGAGATAAATTTAGTTCATTATTAGGCACTACTAGTAGTTTAATTTCATATGTGTGGGGAACTAAGGAATTAAATATGTCAATTACCTAATTTAATGAAATATACTAGAACAATTAAGGTTATATGTTATGTCAATCACTTTAATGGATTATGATTCTTATGTCAAAATTAACCTCCCCTGTATATTTAAGGATTTCATGTCTTGATTGGTAATAATGTTCCATATACAAACCTTAATATTATTCCATTATTGGTATTTCATGTTATTTCAATCATGGATTAGATTTATTAATATATTTTCATTATCAATTTATATGTATTTGAAGTCAAATTTTACCTTCCGATTAATCATAAGATCATATTTTGGTGTAAAGATTAATATGATCTACCAAATGAAATAGAATTTGATGAATGGGTTTTACTTACAATTTATTTGGTATATTTATCTAAAGTTGTTTGGTATAAATGTAACAATGATGATATGCATGTGGTTAAAAATACAGTGATGTATTTCCTAAAGGTATACATATTTCTCCCTTGAATTACAATTCTTATATTTCAACAGAACTCATACAAGGTGTTAAAATGATTTTAAATAATCTATATTGAATATCCCCAATTGAGTAAGAATAATTTCAGAATAAAATATAGGGAAAAATTTATAAATTATTAATTTAACTAAGTTAATCACCACAGGAATAAGCATTTCATGTTTAAGATGAAATATGGGTTAATTTTTATTTTGACTAATTTTAAGGAACACAATGATATCAATATCATGTATAACTATCCCCCACCCCGTATAGATGAATTTTATTTATCCCCTAAATGAATCTCAATACTTTTCCATGATAGAATATAATTCTTGATATCTTTAATTAATGGGTCCTAAATGAGGATAAAACCAATAAAACCCTAAATAGGTGGAATAGTAAATTTAAATTTATAGTATAGTTACCATGATTTTTATTACAATTATGTTACTTCATTTTAAATATTCACAATATAACAGTTTTACAAAACCAATATCCAAAGGTTTAGTGTCTTGGGGAAATTAGAACCATTCAAAACATTTTAATGAAAAAACATTATTTAATTCTATATTCTATGAATTCTTAGTGTCCCTAATGTACTACTTAGTATTAGTAGTCAACTAAGGATATACAACAAAGATAGGGGTGATCTGAAAGCCCAATAAGAGGATAGATAAAAGCATGAATTAATATAACATGGGTGAGAAAAATCATCATCACAAAAACATTAGTATTATATCATTATTACAATCCTAAGAGTAATTGTATGATAAATTAATTGAATGTGTCAATGCATAAAAATGAAATATCTTGTTTTAATGGTACATACAACTTATAGTTATGAAATAATATAACAAAATTTTCCCAACAAAAATATTTCAATATTAATAACATCATCATTGTTAATAGATCTATAATCTTGTTCATTCATATTTAATATTATCTCATGTGATAAATCAAGTTACCCAATTCATTTAACCTCTATATAATTTTAGATGCACCGCCACATCATAAATTATACAAAATCAGGAATGCAACATAGAACATAAAACAATATTTATCACAAACCCCCCATGGAAAGGAAATGGGTTTCTTTATCATTAAATAAATCATAAATTTATGAAAAATATTTGGCATTCCAAAAAGGTTATCGAATACTGGTATTGTAATTATCTATCAAGATTGAAGAAGATACAATCTCAAGGGAAGTAAAAGATTTGTTTTTATAAAGATGTGTTCTTTTGGAAAATAATTTTTTTCAAAACTATATTTTAAACATTTATATGAAAGATAATTATTTTCAAGAACAAATAAATTCTATATTAGGAGTATTAAATGAAAATAAACACTCAAATTTGGAACTAAAGGGGAATAACCCAAAGAATAAAATTTGAGTTTGAGAATCCCATTACTTTATATCTGAATGATTTATTCATTTTATTATCATGGATAGTCAAATTAGATTTATTAATAAATAAACCAAGAATCAATTATACATTTATTTTATTATTAAAATTTTATTGATTTCATTTTTGTCCATTTTGAGGAGTTTTAGTATTTAATTTCATCATTAAATAGTGATCATTTTCTTTGTTTTCTTGATCGGTTAACTTGTACACATGTATGAAAGATCATGTAAAATAAGGATAATTATCAAGAATATAAATTATATGTGATGATTGATCTTAATAAAGTATTATTGGTATTCTAAATTAATTTTATCCAGATTGGAGGATGATTCATTAGATAAAATATTACTGATAATCATTGAGATTATTTTTTGTTGTTTTCAATCACAACAAACTCATTTTGTTTTTTTATTAAATATTATTTATATATTATAGTTCCTAAACATAAAAAAATATAAGATATAATTTACAATAATTTTTTTTCCATTATAATCATTTTTCACTATCTGTTAAGGTGGAAAAGTAAAATTAAAACTTATCATCCTTGATAGTGAAAAATCAACACCACATGGACACTATTTTAATTTTTAGAATAAAATAGATGAGAAATGCTACGATGGTTGATTATTCAATTAAAATTATAATATTTATCTATATGTAAGTTATTTTATTATTAATTAAACATGGATTTTGAAATGTTTTGTGGCGAATATGAAAATAAATGGACTTGAAAAGATATTATTTTAAAATGGAAGAGGATTTTACCTCCTGAACTTATTCTCCTTGAGAACCTCCTTAGTGAAATTGGATTTGGTATTATTTAAAGACCAAAGGATTTAGAACATGGGGGAGGGGATTAGGATGAATATTGTGTGGAAATTGTACAATATTCAAGGATTTCATTGTGTTAGGAGAAGAGGCAGTGATGGTTGGTATTTATTGGGATGGGGAGGGGATATTTTCATTATTTTATTCGTTATTTTTAAATTTTGTTTCTAGAAAATAAATAGTTTGAATAACATCACTAAATATATTAAAATAATGAAGGATATATCGAGATTATGGGATTGTATCATCCATACATCATCTATCACAAAATAATTCTAGTAATTTTAAAATACTTTAAAATACTGTATTTCACTATTCATAAAAAATTAACTATTTTTGAAAAATCCCAAAAATTCATCCTAATTTTTTTATCTGGATAATTGAAATATGATATCCATTTTATAAAAATAATTTCATAAATATGATAATTTTATTTTTAATTGAAATTATCATTTATTCTTAACATTATGATTTAAAAATTAGAATTAATTTTCAGACGGAATAAAAAATTTATTAATGTCTCAAAAAATTATATTATAATCTTATGAAAAGAATATTAATTTTGGAAAAAAAATTTGACATTAAATTTAATTTTCAAAACTAATGTTAATTTTATTTATTTAATTAAACACATACCATTTTTTGAAGTTCCAAAACATAATTTATCATTTATTAAATGTTTATTTACTTATACCATGATATAAATATATCAAATTTCATTTATAGGATACCATGATTTAATTTATACCTTCAAGGGTGATGTTGATATTCTATTGATCGATTTGTTATTAGTAATGGTCACATTACTACTCCTAAGGCCATGTTACTATTCCATCAGTATAGGTTTCTTAATATCTAGAAATACCTCTAATTTAATTCATTATTCCTTTATAATGTTTTTATTATCTTGTTAAAGTAATTTTATGTGGTTTATACTATATGAAATAAATATAAGAATTGATTTTCCATGGATAAAATTTTGTGTCGTTACATTTTTCCCCCAAATGAAATTTCACCCACGAAATTTCATTTTACATTTAACAATGAGAAAAATTGAGGGTACTTCTCCTTCACCTCTTCCTATGGTTCCCATATTTACTATTTGTAATTATCTTTACACCATAAAACTTTTACCTTGTGAGTAGTCTGGTTATGTATATGTTTATCTCTATGGTCCAAAATCTTCACCAGCTACACTTAATAAGAGAGATAATTTTCCAACAGTACCATGTCTGGATTCAATACATGTGAAGGATCTGGCATTCAATTACTTAGTAGGGATACATAGAATACATTGTTCACTTGATAACTTGTTGGTGGAAGTTCTAGTCGATGGATAACATATCCAACTCAATCAATAATCTCAAAGGGACAGATGTGCCTAGGAATCATATTTCATTTCTTCCAAAATTTCAGGATCCACATCCATGGTGATATGTGATGGAGTACAATGTATCGTACCATAAAAAATATATCACATGTATGATTTTTTTCATATATATTCTATTTAATTTGGACTTCCTTGATGTAACACTAAATTATTTTCCCCTTTTAGTCCATTTCATCGTCCATTTCAGGACCAGGCAGCTTATGTTCATTGAATTCATCCAAACATTCCAAAGTTCTCTATATATCCAAATAAAAATCATCTTATGAAGAAATTTGGAATCATTAGTGGAATCATTTGTTGTATTAGAACTCAACCAGAGTTAGTTGTTGGTCCCATAATCATTTTAACTCTATAACACATTCTATCAACATGTATTTCAATGGTTGAAGACTTAATTTAGATTGGCCATTAGTTTGAGGAGGATAAGCTATACTGAATTTCAACACTATTTATAGAGAATTTGGAAAATTTTCTAGATCAAGAGTGTAAATATCTTATTTCTATTGTATACAACTGATAGTGGAACTCCATTCAGCCTCAACACTTCTTTAATGTATTTACATGCAATTTGATCGATTGAGAAGTCTACAATAATAATGATAGAGTGAGATTTCTTTTTAAGAAGATCCATAAAAATCCATACAACATTGTTTCCTTTGGATGACTAGTGAAAATGTACGTGGTGATGCTTTCCCACTTCCTTGTTGAAATAGGTAGTAATTGTATTGAACCCATATATTTTTTCTTACCTTTCATTCTTTACATTATAAAATAAAAGGAACTTTGATTTATATTCAGTGACCTCTTTCTTCTAATTGTTCCACAAATAGTTCACTCTAAGATCTTGATAAAAATTTGATCTCCCTGTGTGAATAGATATGGTTCATCTATGTACATTATTCAAAATCTCTCTATTTATAAATTTATTATATGGTACACATAGTCATGCCCCAAATCATATGACTCCTTCCTCGTCAATTTTAAATTCTTATTATTTCTTATTTCGGATAGATTCCAATTTTTTTGGAAATTTCATATCATTTCAACAAGAATACATTATTTTATCAATATGGTATGGTTAATAAATTTTTTGAAAAATCATTGATGAATTTCCTTCTTTAATTATTCCCTTTTCACCCTTTAAAAATCCAAGAATATTGAATCCTTATAAATTCCAATTGTTGCTAAATTTGCACAATTCATTCTATAAAGAGCATTAAACACTTTATTTTAATTACATGGATGATAGAGGATTGATCAATCATAAAATTTTATGAGAGATCACTATCTTCATTGGAGTATGTTCAACTATTTTTTGTGTTAATAGATAATTGAGTATCTTAGGATCTGTATATATTTCAAACATTATCCCCATATAGATAATTCCACCTGATTTTTAATGTGAATATCACCTCCACAAACTTCAAATTATGTGTGGGATAGTTCTTCTCATGAATTTTTAACTTACTTGAGTAATATGATATCACATTATCATTTTTCATTAGTATATATACAAATATTTTCATTGAATCATTGTTGTATACCATAATGAGACATACACTTATCAGTAGGGGTATTTATATACTTTGGATGCAATAATTTCCCCACATACTATTCTCATAGTTAAATCCACCCCAATATTCTTTAGTTCAATTTGAATAGTTATACTAATCTTGAAAGATATTAATGAATGCTTAGAACTAGAATAACAAAGTAAGTTCTATATTATAGAATGAATTAAAATAATACCCATCACCAAATCATTGTTTTTTCTACCTCAGTAGTAGTGATGGCATAATATTTCCCTTTATCCTTTGGACTGGGTTTCTGTTGATCATGATTACCCTTGATAACTAATGGTTTAGGGAACTAGAGTGAATAGTCCCCTTCCTCCATACAATTGAAGAATTGATCTATATGTGGTTCTCTCGATTATTCCATCACGTTATCCAGTTTCTCATGTCTCATTGACATTCTTGATCTTGGTCGAATTCTCTCCCATACTTGAAGCATTGCCACATATCTAAGTGGAAATGTCCATGTTTAGTATTCCCACATTTCTGAAATGAGAGCATTTGATATTTCCTTACACCTTTTTCATTAGATCATCCAACTCGAAATTCCATCTTTTTATTTTTTAGATCCATATCCATGGGACCATTCATGAAACTATATCTCCAATTTGAGAGCACACTGAACACATTATTCATAACCCAAAAGTCATGAATTTCTAGAGCTTTTTGATGGTGTTATTTTGAACCACTAAATAATATATCTATTTTTCTATAATTATTAATTACCAATCATGAGGCGCACCTTGTAGGCATTGTGTAATTTTCTTCATACGACGTGATCGATTCAGCTTCTATTATTCTTTAGCTCTATGAATTCTCTATCTATATTTGTTCAAATAATTCGAGGGAAATAATAATTAATAAATATTTTTTTAATTTCTTCCAACTCCATCTATTAAATTTTTGAAATAAGTTTGGTATTCATAATCAACATACACAATTGGTAAGCCTCTCCATCTAAGTGATAAACTACCAGGGTTACCTTTTCTATATCATAATAGTAAAGAACAAAAATGATATTCTTTATCTAGTTGATCCATTAATATAATATTATTGGATCATAAGATCAACTAATTTTCTATGGTTATTTATAAATAAAATAACTGATATCCATTTTCCCCATAATAGGGGATGATGGATGTTCCACATTATTCTTGTTACTATCCAAATATAGAGACTTTTGGGTAAGCATCACTATGAAATTTTGAACACCACTTCCAAATTCATTAGGGATCTTATTCAAGAATTTATCGCATTATCCATAATTTGGATTGATAGACTAGTTTCTACTGGTTCCCACCAGTTTATAAAATTGAAATTGTTTGAACAAAACATAATTTTGAAATTAATGAATAAATAATTTATTTCATTGTGTAATTAACTCTAAAGTAATTTTTTTGGATCCCTATGTTTAGAATTTTTATAAATCCTTTATTCATTGGTGATTACATATACTAAGTCTAATACTAATGGTTTTTACTAATGTTCCCTAATCCTAAATCCCAAATTACCTAAAGCTTTCTCTGATACCAACAATATCTTCTTAAATTACTATTACATCATTTTAAATAAAAATTATATCAGTTTTATAAAACATGGTCCCAAAGGTTTAGTGTCATGTAAAAATTAGTACCATGCATAAAATTTACCAAATAAAATATAAAACGAATTTTATTCCAACTAATTTGTCTTTTTAGTGTCCCTCAGGCACTCCACAGTCTATGTATTCACCAGAGGATCTACATCAAATAATGGGGTGAGAAAAAATCCATGTAGAGGATATAAAAGAACATGAATTAATATAACATACGTGAGAATAATAATAATCATCATAACATAAAGTATAACATCATCATCATTATCATTATAGGAAGCATCAATTAAAGGCATGGAATGTGGAAATTCATAAAAATGATACATCATGCCCTAGTGGTCAACGCCACAATAGTTGTGAACAAAGCTATCTTATTGTTCACACATAACATATGTTAATAATCATAACATTATCCTTTTGAAAAAATATATAACCCTTTTCATGTATATTTCATATTATTTCATGAGATACATCACATTAACCAATAGAGTAACGCACTACATAATTTAAGGCGCACCTGTCACATCATAAGATTTACATAACAATTCATTCCATATAAAATGTATAACAATCATTGACATAAAATAAATATTGAAAATAATATGTGTTTCATGATAATTTTATAAAGAAATCATTTATAACCAAACTTTAGGGTACCAAAAATGGAATAACATACTGGTATCAAAATCATCAATCTCGAGTGAAGAAGAAATAATCTCAAGTGATGTAAAAGTTGTGTTTTTAGAGGGAAGAGTTAGTTTGAAAAATAATATTAATTTTCATAAAACCATATGATAAAGATGTATTTCCTAGAAAATAAATTTTAATAACAAGGAAATTTTATTCCAGTATTGTTATATGAACATACTCATTGAAATTTGATATGAAATAGGAATAATTAATGAAATGAAATTGGGTTTGAGAATCCCCTTACCTTATGTCTGAATGATTTATTCAATTTGATATCCTGGATAGTAAAGTTTGATTCATTAATTAATAAATCTAGATCCTCTTATAAATGTATCTAATTCATTAAAATTTTATTAATTTCATTTATTTCCATTTTGATGTGCTATAGTGTTTAATTTCATCATTTAGTAGTGTTCATTTTGTTGGTTTTCATAATTGGTACACTATTATTTATGTATAGAAGATCATGTAAAATAGGGATAATTATCATTAATTGAAACTATATTTTATTGTAGACATCTAATCAGTCTTATATTTGTTTTTTCAGATATGATGATTATTCATTAGATAAATTGTCAATGAAAATCATTTATATTAATTTT
Source organism: Viscum album (assembly GCA_963277665.1). Classification (NCBI taxonomy): domain Eukaryota; kingdom Viridiplantae; phylum Streptophyta; class Magnoliopsida; order Santalales; family Viscaceae; genus Viscum; species Viscum album. The sequence goes on from OY728136.1 coordinate 1,650,584,553, forward strand.
TTTCATTTTTTAAATCACAACGAGATCATTTTTAATATTATTTTACATTATGTACATTTGTTAGTTTCAAAACATTTAAAATATTATAAAATAAAATTTAAAATCAATTTCAACAATTATAATGGGTTTTTTTCAACTGTGAAGGTGGAGTAGAAAAATAAAAACTTATCATCCTCAAATAAGATAAATCATCACCTCACAGACTATGTTTTAATTTTTACAATATGATAGAGTGGATAAGATGTGTGATGTTGGATTATTACATTAACATAATAAAATTGGATTATATATATAATACTATATAGTTATCATGCTACTTTTATGAGGAGAGGTAAGGAGATAAAAAGATAAGGAAAGGACATTAAAGGATATTAAAAATAAAATGGAAGAATATTTTACCTTTTGTACTTATTATCCTTGAGAATCTACTTAAGGAAATTATAATTGGACTCTTTTTAGGACAAAAGGATATCATACATTGGGAAGAGTATTGAGAATATGATTGGATTGAAATTGGAAAAACTTCAAGGCTTGAACGGTGTGAGAATAAGAGGTTGTGAGGGGTGGCATTTATAAGAATTTTATTGTACTTATTTTCCAAAGGTCATGTTTTTATTACATCAGTATATGTTACCTAATTTCAAGAGAGTCCACTTATTTCATTCATTATACATTCATAAGAATTTTATTGTGTTATCAATGTGATTTTATGTGGTTTATATTATATGAAACAATTATCAGAAGATATATTTCATTGATAAAATTTTGGGTTATTATGTATAGTGACTCCATTGGACCTTTCAAGTGAACCTAATAACTTCTGGGATTTTATTAATAAGGTCCTTAGATATTACTATGATCAATTTGAGGTAGTGTTTATATATGATATTATTTTATATTTTAAGATAAATGAAAATTATGAAGATCATTTGAGGATTATGTTGAAGACCTTGAGGAAGGAGGAGCTATAATTCAATTTTATAAGATTGAACTCTGTCATTGTAATGTTTCCTAACTGAGTTATATAATTTCAAGTGAGGTTATATCAGTAGATCCTTAATAGATGGAAGTTATTGAACAATGGAACAAAATTAACATAGAGACTGAGACCTAGGGTTTTTTTGTATAATTGAAAACATAAATTACTTGGGAGATGTTTCTCATTGATATCAAATTCAATGAAAATGCTTATTTAGAAGGGGTCCAGTATCCTTTGGAATGATAAATGTGAAGAAAATTTTAGGAAAGTGATGCGATGGTTGTTATGTTCACCTATTGTCACAAAACCCTGTAGTGTATAAGCATTTGTGATCTAATGTGGTTCATAAAATATGGGAATATGATGTATCAGTAAGATTAATTGTATGGGGATAACTAATGTCACATGGAAACAGATAATTCATGGAAAAAATTACCGAATTCAAGATTTAGAGATTTCAGTTGAAAATTTTCCACTGATAATAAAGAGGATTATATTTTTGGTGAAAGTTGTGATATATAAAAATGTCACTAAATATTAAATTATATATTTTAAAAGAAGGCATTGATGATGCAATAAATGAAATAGTTGATGTTGATTAATGATTATAACTGCTCAATACATTATCACCCTGGGATGTTGAACAAGGTGGTAGACTGTTTGATTTGGAATGGCCATAATAGTTTTTAGATGATTTGAATTTTAAGTTAAAAAATAATTTTTGATTTATATAAGATGAATCTATAAATTTAGATGAATGGAGGGATATAACATATTTTACAAGTTAATGTTCATTCCTTCATCCATTTGAAGATTAGACATGTTTAAAAGGAAGATGTGAAACTATATAAGATGGTGAGAAATGTTATTGAGTTCAAATATTATTGTAAATGAATGTTATGGTCAATGATCCAGGTATGGTGCCTTTCAATAATATATATTATGGACTAATTGGATGAATATTATAGTTCGTTATTTTTTATTCATCCTAGAAGTATGAAGATGTATGCAGATCTAAATGCATTTTTCTAGTGGGACAACATGAAATGTTTTATTATAGTGTATGCATCTAAATTCATATATTTCAATCAATTTAAGGGTAATATAATGATTATTATATGGATTTTATAACCATTTCCCACATCTGAATGGGAATGGGAAAACATCACCATGGGTTTTGTCATTGGACTCCCTAAAATCTTTTATATCCATAATGATATTTGGGTCGATTTCATAACAATGAAAACTATATTTAATAAAATAATGAATATTTATCTCTAGATCATATTTATAGGATATATTTTATATATTTGGTAAGGATTCATGGAGTAAAAAAATGTAATTTGTTTATCATGATTTGATGTTCACCAGGATTTTCTAGAGAAGTCTTCAGTAAGCCTGTTATATGGAGTTTAAATCTAGCACATAATATTATCATTAGATAGATCATCATTCTCGTTGAACCATCATTAAAATAGAATATTTTTTGGGATTATTTTTCATATATTTAAAAGGTGGTTTGGATCAATAAATTTCTTTGGTAATGTTTTTACAACAATATATTTTACTTAGGAATTCGGATGGCTCGTTATGAAGTCCTTTGTGGAAGGAATTGAAAATATCTATTGTTCTTGGATAATGTTAGTGCATGAAATATATTTGGATATGATTTAGTTGATTCAATAGTGGATAATGTTAAACCATTCACCAACTCCTTTGGATAACTAAATTTGATAGAAATTTATTACTGATAATCATCATGAGGATCTTTAGTAAAATGTTGATAATAAGATATTCTTATGGACATATCATTGGAAGAATTTCATGTGATATTTAATGTATGAAATTGTAATCCCTAGATATATGAGTCCCTTTATGAATATTTAACATGTCATGATTCTTTATTATTTCCCAAATTATTCACCCAATCATTTCCAAGTTCACATCATGTTAAATGTATCTCAATAGAGGAAGTGTGCACCTGATCATTCACATGTACTAAACAGAGAGGTCATACCATTCAATAGTGTTCTATACTATAAGGAATAATCAATAGAGATTCTTTTTCAAATAGATAAATTTATACAAAATAATACAATTCAGTAGGTTAATGTTTTCTGACAAAACCATGAAATTTGGAAAGATATTTGTGAACTGATTGATATGATTACCCAAAATTATAAAAATTTTTTATAGGAGTGATAATATTTTATAGGATGAATTTCAATACATGCGTGTAGAATGCAAAAAACAGGGATTTTGTCATATATTTTTCACTTACATTTTATAACTCCCTATGTTTCTATGATTTTTTTAAATAAATTTATGTTTATTGATGCATTTCCTTTCATAAAACATCAATTCAGAAATTATTTTTATTATAAAAAATTTTATGCTTTTTGTACATGCAATAATGACTTGGACTGCGTTACAAAAAACACTATACCTCTACGAAACAACAATTTATTATTTTAATTATTTAATTAAGATAGTTATAACATTACGGTTAAACATAGTAATATGAATAGTAAAATATTACTTCGAAATATTATTAATAATTATTTTATATAAATAAATTGTGTTGATAACAATACATTTAATTTTACATAAGGTCGTTATTTGTTTTGTAAAAAACAGTTTTCCTAAAAGAACTGTTAATTGTCTTTATTCTATAAACTATAATAAAATTAATTTTAGAAATGTATAGAAACTGAATTTGAAAAAATAAACTTCATATATAAATTAATAATGTCAAAATTGTAATATGGTGAATTTTTTATATTTCTTTGGAAAAAATTATTTTTTGGATTAATGGTGAATAATACGAAATATTAATTCAAAACATGTTTTTTATCTTATTTATATATATTTTTAAATTACAATTTTTTTTCAAGATTTATGTAGATAGATTATACCTAAATGTATCCAATTTAGGAAATTAGAACCAATTTTTCATTATTTTTGGATATAAAAAAAATTACAAAATGATAAACATTTTTTCTTTAAAAAACCGCAATCATGACACACTTTTAAGAATAATTATAAATTAATTTTTGACTCCTATGTGATTCTAATTTAATAAAATGAATTCCATATTTAGTATCATCATAATTTATAATTTTTCAAATGTACAAAATAAAATTGGCCAAAAAACTAGAGAAAGTGAATAAATTAATTTTTACAATTAAGTGGAAAATTAGCTGGACAAAGGACTAAACCAGAAACATCAGGCCAAAAATGACCTAAAAACCTGTCCAAAATCAATTGTGTATCCTTATTAAGACCCTATATTCCATTTTATTAGATTTTAACCATTATTGATGCCATATGACAAAGGAAAATATGGGTATAATACCCTTTTCAAAAACATTGCTAGGATTCCACTCCACCCCTACTATAAAAATACACTCACCCCTCCCACTTATTCACATATCCCAAGAAATTTATCTTAAAAAAACAACCTAAATCACCTCCCAACTACCCTAACTTCATCGTAGAATCCTCGATTTTTTCAGATATCTATGAAGTTAATTGTAAACCCCTCCCACTTTATTCCGGTTGATAAAATCATCCCTGTACCCATTGAATGACGTGAATATAATTTTCACAACCTAAAAATATGAAGATATGAAATAATTTCACACTCTAAACAAAACTCACAACATATTCCAAATGAAAAAACAATATGGCATAAAAACACTTCACATGATATGTATTTCTCTTACAAATATACATTAGCCTACTTTTTCCTAAAAAACCTAATCCTCCATCACTATTATCTTAACTTGGAAAAAACCCAAAATATAAGTTATTATTTTTATACCGAGACTCCACTAATTCAATCAAACATACATCAATGAACATTAGGTATTTCCCTCAAAAATTATTATCCATCCTTAGAAGTCCAAAAATACTCCAAAATATGGAGGGATACAAAAATGAAAATGAAAAATACCTAGCCGTGGAGAAATTATGTAACAATTTAAATCAAGACGTGGATTGATGTAGAATGATTAGTTATGTCCTTTGTTCCATATAGTTTTTATGATCCACATGTCCTTTGGGCCTTTTTATTTGATAAATGGGCCCCTAGGCCTTCATGTAATGTATGGGTTACCTCTCTTCCTAGTTTAAAAGAAGGGATTATCTCATAATGAGAAAGTGAACTCGATCCCTAAGTGTTAAAAAAATTTAATACATAAGGAAATGTAATAAGAAAATGGAATATTCTAAAAGTTAAAAATTGTTTTAATAAAAGACTTATTCTTGTAACATATGATTAAATTCATTTATAATCAAATATAACCTATTAGGGAATTTAATTTGGGTTTCTTCTATATGAATGGTTAGTTTGTTCTTTCACGTTCTTCTACCAAATTTGACTCTCTCCAAAGGTCCCTCTTCCCCCATTCTGTTTCCCTATGAAACACTAGCATGTCAGAGAGCGAAGAAGGGTCCATCACATATAATGGGTGATTTAGCATCACCTTATTGATATACTATATAATGTGGAATTTGATGGCTTTTATTTAGTTTCCCTCATCCAAAATGTGAATATAAATAGTATTAGAGGAAATCATTGATAAATGGTACCAAAGTTTTTTATTTTATACTTATACCTGGTTTCATGTTTTCTAGTTGGTAGATCTTGGGTTTTGTGGTATTTATTTTATTTCAATGTATTGAATATGGGACGATATATCCATATAATTACAGTAGGCATTCCTCTAAATGAAATTAGTTTCTTAACATGGTGCATGTATCCCACTATTGATTGATGGAAGATATATTTGGTTAGGAATATGAGGTAAATCTTATATTATGATCTTTTTAATTCTAACACAACCATGGTTCTAATGTGATATATATATTGTAGATATGGGTGTTGAAAAGTAGAGTTCACTACTTTCTTGACTTTATTAACCAATAATTAATATTTAGGTTTCTATATTCCTCTCTCTATCCTATATTTATAATTGACTTGATATTCCTCCTTTCATTTTTATTTTAAAGAATCATACTAGGTATCTTTGTACTCAACCATACATTGTAATCCTTTCCTAGACATGTTTTTTTAAATGAACTTTTGTTTTGGGTAAACCTTAGTATATGTTATTCTAGTAGAGTTATTACATACTCCTATTTGATAGTGATATATATAATTATTTATCTTACCTAGAGATGTTATAGTGTATAGGCGTTTTCCATTTTTCATGGTCCTATTTCAATTTAATATACTTCTATAATATATTTCATTATCCTAGAGTCATTTAATGTGGGGTTTTTGAATGTTTTTTGATCATCCATTAATATTATTCTATAATTTGGATATTAATTTATAATCATAGTGGTTGGTAACATCTATGATATATATATTTTTAGTACTTCATCATACAAAGAAATCAAATGCATGATATGTTTTCTTATTTATAGTTGAAAAACCCTGTCACATTGGATATGGGGATGGGGTGACACACTCATCATGACTTCAAGTTAGAGGTTAGGAATTTTTAGATATGTATTTACATCCCCATTATTATGATAAATAAATTCAAACCATATACTATATAGTTCATAAACCAAACTGTATAAAAAAAAATATCACCTTCATAATAATTATCCTGTTATCTACAAAAATATTAAAATTTTAATATTGTGAATTATTGGGGATAACCATGTTCATTAACTTGAGATGGAAATAAATTTAAAACCCCTAAAAAGGTTTAAATAAATAATTAAATTAAATTAAGGAAGGAAAAATATTGGGAGTATGTTTAGTAATTTAAAAAAAATAAGGTGACTGAGTTAAAAATTTAAAAAAATTACAATATAAATAAGTACTACCAATATAACATACCATTTATTTATTCATTAGTTAGTATCCCTTATGTTTAAATTTATTATATTGTGATCCCATAATCTTTTCAATCATTAAATCTTATATAAATTAACCCAAAAAAAAGACAAGAATAATTAAACCATATGTTACTTCAAAAAATTCAATAGTGGCATCCAACATTGATTGTGGTCCCAAAGACAATGTATATTTAGTGGATAATTATAAAATTATATTCCCACAAAATGTGATAATTATTTTAGTTTCATACTAAAATTTAAACATGAAAACTATTTCCCAAGTTGATTAGATTTTATGAATAATGTTTCTCCCTCATAATTCACACTAGGTAGACTTTACAGTCCAAGTGCCTATAGAGTTTATAGTAAATAAAAAAATTAGATAATCAAAATTTATGAAATATATTTATTAAATTTATTAAAAAATCTAAATAATGAGGTAATAAATAGGGAAACTACAAAAATAATAACTCTGCCATTATTTTAAATGTCATTATAGAGACAATTTTCATATGTAATAGTTTAATGGGGAATAACCTAATATCATATACATTATTAGATTCTAAAAATTAGATTAAAAATAAAATTAATTTTATAGAGAACCAAATTTTTATAATAATGATTAAAAGTGATTTAAATCACAAAAACAAAGTAATAATAAGTAGATGAAGAAGAGGATAAGTGTATTGAAAGAGATCCTTTCTATAAGTCTTATTTCATCCGCTGTTCAAGGGGGATAATAAATTTTTATGAACACTTATAAAACTAAAAAACCCATAAAAAAGTGTGAAAAAGAAGATTAATGCTGCAAAAGTTGGATAGGTATTGAATGTTCAAAGTGGTTACATGGAAAATTCTTCTTCCAAAAGAGTATTCAATTTGATCCATATTTTATTCCTAATTCTCATGGGAATGAACTCCACTTCTAGGTGAATTATATTCTAAAACATTACTTTTTATACAACTATTATCATTTCATCCCAATGCAAGTATGTATGAAATATTTATGGCCCATATGATGAGTTATGATCTATTCTATTGACGACAACCCATCATTTATTTCATATACACCTTTAACCCATAACATATTTGATCGATATATCATAGATCAAATTAAATATGTTATAATATTATTTTATAATTAATCCATATTTTTTAAAAATATTAACCTATATAAAGGGTTGTGATAGAACCACTTGAGTAAAAGTAAAATGGTAAAAATAGAATTTTGATGGAATTTATAAATTCAACGTTAGAAGAATATTTTTTAAATGATAAAATAAATGTAAATTTTGAAAACAATATCAATTATTTTGAAAAAAAATAATCAAAAAATATTGTTTTTCAACTTCCCTACACTTACCCATTTGAAATATCATGAAAATATTCACTGCACATTATCTAAAAATGATTATTTTTTATCTTTATTTATCCATTTTAAAAATATGATATTTGAAATAATCACAAAAAAAGTTCAATCTAAAAAAATTGGAAAGGAACTATGTCATCAATTTTATTGAAACAAAATATTCTAAGATTAATGAAACTAATCTGGTTGAATCATGTTATGATTCCACTATGACACTAATTCCCCACATATGTGTTTGTGTTTACCATTTCAATATTATCTCTCCACCCTTTATTCAATATGTTCAGGTACGAATTATTTTTTTCAAACCTATTTTTCTACACCAAATATACTCTATATAATTTTTAATAATATTTCAAAACATAATCACTTATTTAAATGAAAATAATAGTAACAAAAATTCATGGTATGTATGTACACCACAAAAAATAATCTTATGGTGAATATGACATCAGTCTCATACAAATAAAAGCGAGATCCGAAACCCTTACATATGATCTTGTATTTCATAAAGAGAATTTAAAAAACCAATATAATTAGTATATATTTATTTTAAATATATTATTAACCATATTTATATACATCCATATATATATATATAATATAATTATAATTTCTAAATATAATTTTAATAATAATTTCTCATTAAAATCATTATTTGGGTGAAAACCGGTCTGTTTTCCAAGCATTTTTTTGTTTGATGGTTCAAATACATGAAGCATGTTCATGGTTTCAATAATTAGTCCCATTTTTTTGACATGTGTAATATCTGTATGATAGCATTACATGCACATGTTATTCAATAAATTATTTCAATTTGTCAAACAAGAATGTAATTTATCAAAAAAACCATTCCTGTAAGCTAAAATAATTATTTACCATGATATTTCGTTCAACTAGTTATGAAAAAATCACAAATCATTAATGTGTGTAATTTTTTTGGTGAAATTAAATGATTAAAATCTTCCAATAAAACTCCCTTATTGAATAGTGAAAAAATATAAATGGTATTTTTTAATCCAAATTCAATCATATTATTGACTGACGTCCATTTTAACTAAAATCATCGGCAAAAAATGAAAACATTCCCATTATAGAGTTATGATTTCTTGTTTGATGAAAATAAAATCACTTTAGGAACTTGATATTATAAATTCATTCATTTTCTATCTTTGTATAAATGCATGATTTATTTATTTGTAGGCCAATATTTAAAATTCTTGATTTCAAAGGAATGAAAATCTTATTTTCAAAAAATGATATGGTTGGGGGATATAAGGATGAGATATTTCAATGCTATATTATAATCATATTGAACATAATTAATTTTCTTAATCCAATATTTATATTTTGGATGCATAATTTTATAAAATATCTTCTTGAAATATCGATTTAAATCATTATCTTGGTTATTTTATTTCAGGTTGGTATGATTTTAATGTTTTTCATATCACCTAGATCTTTAAAAGGTGGGAAGTTAAATTTAATTTAATAAATATTGACACATCGTCAATGTAGAAATACATTAATAATATAAAATTATAAAAAGTTAGGGCACTTAAAAAATTTGATACAAAATGAGAGGCATTAGTATAATTATCTAAAAAATAAATCTATAAAGATTACAACTTATAAGATGAATAGTGGTCACATATCCTTACAATATTACTTAGAATGATAAAATTTTAACATATGTGGAAACATGGATAGATAATAAAACATTACATAATATAATTACATAATCTCCCACCTATATATTCACAAATAGAACCCTTCATAGACATATCATACTTAAAAACCATTCATTATATGCTTGGGAAAAGTAATCATTAGAATGGGTAATAAAAAATTTACAATGAGGGTTGACATGGGAGATAACAATCAATAATCATATGCATGAATATCAGGGACATAAGGAAAAAGAACATAACTTTATCTTCTCAAATTCATACCCAACAATTAAAATAATGTTAATGTATGGAAAAAGGTTTCGCAATTCATAATACATGAATAAAAAAATGATAAAACTACACGAGACAAGAGATAATCACATTTAAAAAATATCATGACATTAAAGTGTGTTATAATCATAATCATTGAAATAGAATATTTAGAATACCCACCAAGACAATCATCACATGTAAGGAATGTGATGAACACTGATTTACCTACTATTAGAAGGGGATAAACTCTTGAATATTATATTTGGGGCGAAATATAACATCCATTGTACCATCTTTTAGGCTTGGAGACACCTCTCATGTAACTACACAAGGATAAACACTCATATACCAGTTGAGCTAAAAAATGATTAATCACTACAAAACTCATTATAGTTCTACAATAGAGATACTTGTCACATAATAACAAACTATTCTTATTTATTATACATGATCATGGAAACATTTTTCATTACATCAAAGATTAAATATGGGGAAAAAAATTGGTTTTATCACTATATAATCATCAATACCATAGATTATAGAGAATTAACAATTATTATATAATTTGGTAAACTCCCCTATAATGAATAATTAATATTAAATGACTTCATTATAGATGATAATTATATTAAAATATCCCATGAACATTTTCAAAGGTAACTAAAATTTTTATCTTGAAATCAATTATATAATGTCTACTAATATAAAAAATGTTTCTGAAAAAACATTCTTTGAGAAATTTTAGGGAATATTTTAATGTAAGATTAAAATAAAATATAATTCATGAAAGTAGGAAAATACATCCATGTTTTGTATGTTAAGACCAAAATTCCATTGAAATTTTCGATATAAAGTAAATTTTTTATTATTTTGAACATGATATGAACATTAATTTAATATTTTTTATGTTATGTAATTCATCTTTAAAAATGAATTTTTACATCGATTAAGAAAATTTTTAAATAAATAAAAATAATAATATAAGGATATGGAAGAAAAATATTCTAGACCTTGGAGTGAAATGAAGTTGGGTTCCCAAAAAAATATTTTTTCAGTCTATTGAGTAAATAAAGATATGGAAATGACACTAAACCATTTAATATATATATATATATAGAACCATAGGTGAATCAAATGATCAATATAATTTATGGATAGATCATATAAATTATTTATTGGAAAATTTAAAAAGAAAAATCACGATAAAATTAATATTTTTAACTTAAAACCCTTATTGCTTTAGTAACTTTTGGGTCTTAATTTCCTTGAAATAAATAACCTAAAATGAAAAGTCAAATATTATTAAAATTAGAATATTCATGGTTCAATAATATTTTATAGTTTGTAGAAGCACATCATTAATGTAAAATGGTGAGTATTATCAAATATGTCATAATGAAACAATATTCAGAAGATGAACAATATCCTTAAGTATGAATTTATATGTATGCACTCTAGCCACATATATAAAAAATTATTTGAATTTTATAAAAGAACCACATTGTTGAATATAACACTATATATTCCCCACTTAGAATATTTACTCACCATTTATTAATAACAATTTATTGAAATGGTCGTTTATTTTATTTAACTATTTGGGTTTTCATGAATGTTTGGGTTCAGATGTAGTGGTCATTGCAGTTTGAATATAAGTCATAATCTCCATAATATTACTTATTTCATATGTATAATATTTGATCATTTTCAAACTTTTATTACCATTATTATAAATAGGTGATGAACAAAGAATTACATCACTTCGGGGAAATAGTAGTCTGTGTGTACGCATGGGTGATGTTTTTCAATTTTTGATGAATGCAACAATTAAAGATAAATAATAATTCATATATAGGGAAACAATTTTATATAATGAATGATATATATATAAGATATCATAATAACCTACCATGAAGTATAGTGTTGTATAATGAATCATACAACTATTTAGAGGAAGTAATCAAAATGTATATCTGAGTAATTCTTTAAATAACAATTTATTAGAGAAGTGAATGGAAATAATTGATCAATTATACTAATATAATATAAATAAATTTTTTGATTTTTAATATTATTTTTCTGATGGATACAAAGGTTGAGATAATGTAGAATAATGAAATAATTTAGTGATCCTGGTTATGATTTATAACTATTATTTTAAAGATCTCCATTAGATTACACCTTAAGCATCGAAAGATTATTATTAAGAGAAAAAAACAAAATATAGATTAGATAATATGAATGTAGAATTTTTTTAAGTAGGGTGTTGTTGAGATATAAGGATCATATTTTGTTAAAAATGGAGGAAAATAGTTTCCATTTTCTATGAAAGGGGATGGATACAAATGGAGTTAATTATAATATATCCATTATATATCTACACTTTATTGTGAAATTGAATCCAAATGACCCTAAAATGGAAGGTATGATAATTTAATCCCGATATATATACAAAAAACTATAATTGTAAATGTTTATCTTACACTCAAACTATTACCTCTTAATTTAACCCCTGATTAATTAGTTGTATTCATAACTATGGTAGGAGAATTTTATATTTAGAAGTATTTCCTATGAAAAAGAATTATGTTTAAAATGTGAAATTATATTAATTACACTGATTAAAAATTATGAATATATTTTAATAATTTATTATTCTAGCAGTGGTGTAATTTAATTTTAAATATGGATGAAAAATTAAATGAAATCCCATTTTTATAAAAAACACATTTTTATGTATAAAACTACATTTACTTCCATTACGTTCCTTGTAAAAACCATAAAATTAATTTTTAAATATTTTATTGAATATATAATATATAAATTCCATTAAATAAATTAATAAAAATAGATTAATATAATTTTCTCGATAAAAACACATTGCACACATAATAATAATTTTAGAAATATATATTTGTTATCCCATTCAATGAAATTATAAAAAATTTAAGAATAATGTTTATTCCCAAATAATTAATACAATTTTATATATTTCAAGGATGTATATGTTACATTCATTTCTAATTCGAAACTGAATTTGTCATTATAAATGAAATAAAAAGATTATTTTAAGAAAATACTATTTTTTTCTATTCACATAAAAAAAAATTTACTGAAAAACCCAAAAATTTATAATAATATAATATTAAAATAAATATTTCAAAAATTATTATAATTTACTATGATAAATTTTTTAAAAATTATAAATCTTAATTATAATTTCCAAAGATGAAATTTAATAAAATTTATTATTGAAGAAAATACATTTTGTATGGTAAGATGACATTACTGATAATTGAGTGCATATTTATTAAAGATTAATCAACAAATTTTCATTATGTAATTTTTTGACGTATTTAGCAAAAGGTGTTTATTATTATTCATGTCAAAAAATTAAACATCTACATAAAAAATTAATACTATATAATGGTTATTTTATGTTCTAGGATTTCTATAAAGCAGACTATCAAATACATAATATTTATTTCAATGAAAAATCATATTAATTTTTTTTCATGTTATAATATAACTAATTAAAATAAATTTCAGTCATTAAATTCCATCATTCTGATACAAAAAAAATTGAATTATTAGCTTCATCACATCCTCATGTTCTTGTGTAGTGTCACTGAATTTTTTCCCTTTAAATGACATTAAATAGGATAGTAGTCATGTTGACTAGAAATTTATTCGCATACATTCAATATATCTATTGGTTTTATTTATATGGAAGATCATGGTCATGTGGTGTAATATATTTCTTTATTCCAAATGAATGATTAGGTATTTAATTCAGAAAAATAGATACATGCAACACATAGGGAACCTGAAAGAGGATTAATGGGATCCTTGAGTGGTAAGTGCAATCCCTACTTTGAGAATAATCTATAAACAAGAAATATAAATTGTACATTGATTTACCTTCTATATAAATATTGTAATACTATTCCAAAGGAAAATTTAAATTAATACATTCTCAAAAATTAATAATTCAAGATATTTAAAATGATTTTAAATATAAAACTATAATGAAACCTCAGATACCTTGATGTATTACTGAATGACTCTAAATATCTCTACCATTTCATGATCTAGGTCAAGCACAGAGATATTTATTTCTCCAACTTCATCCCAACACATTGGCGTTATTAACTTTTTCTATAGGGGGATTCATAAGGCTCCATTTTAAATCTAGAGTGAAATCTATTATTATAAGAAAACATGACTAGTAGAATGTGTTGATCATAAACACCTCTATAATACATAGGTTATGTTCTCATTTAATTCTTTAGGGTTTGAATGGTTCTCTCTATGTCACATTCTTTCAGTGTATTTAGACAATACCATAACACAATACTACATCAAGAGAATGATAAAGACTTCACTATAACATCAAAGTAAACATTCTACCTCATTCAAAAATATGATAATGTGGTACTCCAAGAATCAATATGATTCTATTATTTTTATTCAAGGAATATTATCAAGTGAGAAATATTTTCTGATTGAAATGAAAGGTGACGACTTCGTCAGTCGATTGACTATAACTAAAATATCATTATTTTCATTCAATGTTTTAGGAAGTCTAATGATGAAATCCAATGTGATGTTTCTCCATTTCCATTATGGTATAGGAAATGTATATAACATCCCAAAAGATATATATCAATTAGCCTTACCTGTTTTATGTATAAAGAGATAAGATAAAAACATTTAAAATTATTTCATTAATGTGTCCCATCATAAATAATCACTCATGTCATTAAAAATCATCATAATTATAGGATTATTATTTAATTATGAGCTGTAATATTTTTCTTATATCTATTTTATCATGTAAGGTATGAATAAAACAGATACATTGTTCCAAAACCATATCATCCCAGTATAATAATCATTGAAATTAGGAATATTTCTCAAAAAAATATTTATATCAACATGTTCAATTCATTTCTCTTTAATCTTCATATGGATAAATGTTTGACCAAAAATTTGTGTTAGATAATACTTAGAGAGTTCATTCATGATTTCAAATCACATACTTTTAAATTTATTAAATATTTGATCTTTTGTTATCCTTATCATAAAAACGATTTCTAAATCCTTTAGACCCAAATAATTATCTGCATTTTTTAGATTCCTATGGTGGAAATTTGTAGATTAGTAATGAACTTATTATAAATAAGTCTATATTTTCATGATCATATTAATGTGTTTATAGCTGAATATACACTTTATACATTTATGATCATGATAAATGTAACACCTTTATTACTAAAGATAATATATCCATGTCATTAATGAAATTTTTTCTATTGTAAACACCAAATGATGATTTGGGTAATTTTTCTTATGTACCATCAATTTTCTTATCTAATACACTCTCTCCATATCATCATGAACAAGAGAACTTCTTGAGTCATTCGATGAATCACTATAAATCAAAAATATGTCTCTATTTCTAGATAGTCTCATGATAAGGTTATTGACCATCCTTCTATCCAATTTACAGAAAATTTATTTACATTTATCATCCCAAAATAAATTAGATGACTTATTATTTAACATGGTTAGAGGATTATATATCCATTAGCAATTCATTGAAAATCATCTATAATATCTAGATAATACAAGAAATCAACATATATCATTGATCAAGGATATCAAAATCATTATACCATATTTTCAATATATGAAGCATTAGAATTATATAATTACATCCATAGAGATTATCAATTTAAATCCTTAATTAGTGAACATAAAAAATATATATATTAACACAATCCTATCCCCTAAGAGTGTATTGTTATTTTTATAGCCTTAGTGCCATTTCTTTTGCACATGTGACCTTTTAGTGAGTACACAATTCAATAATTTTAGAGTTTTTACCCTTGGTGACTCATTCCACAGTTATATGTACTTGATAGTATCTATATGGGTTTCTATTCACTATGAAAACCATACTCTTTTACTTATAAGAAATTTGGATGTTCACATAAAAATAATATTATCCTATGTATTCTCAGTATTTTTTTCTTATCCTTGTTTAATAATTTAACCAATCATTATTGAGATTATAATAGTGACAACCTAAACATTACATAAATAAATATTACATTGTAATATATTTTTATTCAACACATATGATTATGATACACACTAGAATTGTAAACATTTAATGTCTCTAAAAACAAGGATACATAAATAAATTATAACTAAATGATCTAAATATCATCCCAAAATGTTAGTAAAAAATTATACACTTCTTGGAAATATCATACACAAAACCATTCATTATATAATAAGGAAAAGGGACCATAATAGTTTGTTATATTAGAGGCTTAGTAAGAGTAAAAATGTAGATAAAAATAAATGGACATATTTAATAACATCATGAGCATAAGGGAATCAGAACATGTAATTTTAATATAAATTCATACCCAATAACTCACATAATCACAAGACATTGTGATAATCATTTTAGTTTTTTAGAAATGGATTAAAATAGAATTAGAGAATACGAAATGTGAGAGAATAAAATTATCATATTATAATTCCATAAAAGGGTAGCATAACTTGTGGGATAATCTAAACCACAAAAATATTATGTGAGGGATACCCACTAAGACATTTATCTCATGTGATGATTGTGATAAACACCAAAGTACCTAAATTTGGATGGATATAACCACCTTTATAAAATATTTTAGGATTGTAATAATCACTAGTGTTACTAGTTTTGGGCATTGGATAAACTCATTCATTCCCTTATATATGATTGGGATTACCTATCATATTCCATTTGAGCTCATAAAACAGTAATATTCACAAAATTAATTTGATGGAAAAATATACCCACCTAAAACAATATAATAATTCATTAATACATATTCCATATGATCATAAAATCATTTATAATCACGTGAATGTGTAACTAGAGGAAAATAAAAAGTATTTTATGAAAATTTTATCATCAATATCAAACCATACCATGAAATAAGAAATATTATAACATTTTATCATATCCACATTAAATATAAATAATCATCAAAGGATGTCACTATGGATGAAAATTTGAATAAATGATCACTATAACATTTCTTGAGGAAAATTTATTTTTCATTTTGAAATATGTTATTAAAAGTATAAAAAATCTCAATATACTATGGTTAATTTTTCATTGAAAATGAACAATAAAAAAACTGATGTTTGATTTTAATAAATCATATTTCATGATATCTACTACATCTATTCATGTGGTGTATTTTAAAGAAAATTCTTTTCAAATTCACACAAAAAAGTAAAAATTACCACATATGAAAACAATAATAATATTCCATTTAATTCTTTTATAGGATGTAAAACATGGTTAAAAATGACATTCTACTATAATTACATAATATTGATAACATTCGTGAATTTTTATTAAATTAAATATTGATATGAAAGAAGACTATTAATGAATGAAGATAAAAATAAATTTAGTTTCCCTAAAAATAATTGTTTATATATCTTTAGTACTTAAGAAAATGAAAATTATACTGAAACTTGTAATATATGGAAGAAAGAAATAAACAAAATTAATTTTTTTAATTCATCATATAATTTCATCATCAAAAAATTTATGCATAAATAATCCCTGAAGAAATGAAATATTATTGTAACACCTTTACTTATTTTGGAAAATTTGAGTTATAATTCCAACGAAAGAAATAACATAAAATGAGACATTAAATAATGGTAACATAATGATATTACCTAAGAAAAATATAAATGAGGTATTAGATACTCCTCATTAACATAAATAGGTGCATAGTATCAAATGTGTCTTTGTGAAAATATATTGAGATAAAGGGATCACAACTCAATCTTACTTTATCCGTAAGTGAAATAAAAACATATATTATATATTAATAATTATTATAAATATATAATAGAATTAAATTAATACATATAATTCCATATATAATAGAATTAAATTAATACATATATCAGTATGTGATGGTGGTAATCCATATATACACATGAATAATACTTTCACTTCCCATGTATTGGAGAAGAGTTGGGAAATGGTTTTGATATAATAATAAATATATATATTTATATATATATATTATGAATTGATAATAGTTTTATCAATATAATATGTTCAGAAATGTAGGAGGATTAAATAAAGTCGAAATATTGTGGTTATGATTTGTACCTCTTTTTAGAGTTACAACCTTCGTATTAAAACTTATTCCTTGATGGATTATTATATAGACAAGAAAAAAATATCTAAAATTAAGGAAATGAATCTAGAAATTTTTTAGATTTATTATTTCCAATGTGAAAATGTAAAAAAAATTTGAATAAGGGGGGGGGGGAGACGGTCCATTTCATATGTGAGGGTGTAGGGAACTGATAAAATTACATAAAATATTTCAATAATATAAGAAAACTATCATGTGATATTGGATCCAAATGGGATGGAATTCTAATTTGGGAAAATTTAACGATTAAATATAATTAATGAATAATAATAAACCATGTCTATTTGGAATTTATAAACTAATCTCTTTGTTCAATGCTCGTTAAACCCTTTTAAACCTTAACTATGGAATCAATGATGTGATTTGTTTTACTATTTATTATGACCAAAATATATTTTTAACTTGTTCATTTTTATGTATGTATGATTAAAAAAATAGTATAAAATTCAAAATATTAAATTTCTATAATTATAATAATTTAATTTTAAATAAGTGCACAAAATTCCACAAATATCCAGCTTTAGAAGAAATGGGTTTTTAATAAAAAATATTGACTTTACTTCCATAATTCCCTTATAAAAACTATAATATGAATGGTAAAATATTTTATTTATTATATTATCTATAAATTTAATTAAAAAAATAATTAATGATGATTAATTTAAAATATGTTAATAAACTTTCCTTAGGTGAATAAAATTAGTTTTTATAAAAATGTTTTCGAAGCCCAAATATTAATTTTTACCTAATTCATGTACATATTTTATTCGTGTGCTATTTATAGTAAGAAAATTTTAATTTAAAATAAAATTCAAAAAATAATAGTAATTTATAAGTTGGGATAAATGATAGTTTTACAGAATTAGTATTTCCAAAATTCACTTATAAATATATCTTTTTAGTGAAATCCCCTAAATTCAACCTTAGATAATATTGATATCATTTATAAAAAAAATTAATTTATTTCCCAAAAAATCAAATACGTTAATTTCAAATTGTACTAATTTTTTTTAAAACATGTATTTTATTGAAACATATTTTGATGAATTAATTAAATACTGGAAATCATGTTTTATTTAGTATTAAATAATCAATACATTTGAATGATTTAATTTTTTTATGTATTTATGATAAGTTTTTTATTAATATTCATACCTACCAATTTAATGACTTTATTTAAAATTATTACTATATCACAGTTTATTTATACTTGTTATGGTGTGTAATGAGAGATACCAAATACATAATGTTTATTTCAGTGGAAGTAGATATAAAATATTAGGGTGTTACCATCATTCTTGTAGGAATATCCTCCTACCATTTTCTAACATGGTCAATAAAAATACGACATACAAAAAAACCAATAATCTAGTAAATTTTCTTTTAAAATAAATACCACAAACATAAAAAACTCACAAAATAATTTGGGTTCTTAATACATCTCATGTATAAAATAATTCTGTTTATTATAGTGGAATTATGAACATTACTTACAAAAAACCTTGACATTATAGAATAATATATGACAATATAATCTCGAGTTAAAGGCTTTTCCTTATATGATTTTAGGTTTGAAGTGTCTACCACTAGAAATTTTATGATAGGAATAAAAATTATAATCAAACTTATGATTTGGAACACATCTTCATATGACATAGTCACAACAAATGCAATGATATTTTTAGATTTTCCAACCACAAAAACTGGGACTCACTCATCAATATTTAAACTTATCATTTCTTATGTCTGTAATAATTTCATCATCAACATTGTAATTCACTAAATAAACATACAAAAAATATTCACATGAGACACAATAGATATGATTATTGGAAAAATTACCCCAAAGTGGTACATGACCTGGTGTATCCGGTTTTGACATATAAATGATCCCACTAATGGGGACAACTAAACATATATCAAACACTTTTTTTCATTTATCTCAATTTTGATATTTTGAAAAATAATATTCTAATTGATATATATCAGCTTAACATATGTTTTATTTAAGAGTTACTTAAACGATTCATGGCCAAAGAAAAAAACTAAATGAGATCCCAATAAATAATAATGGAATTTATCAAAAATAATTAAGAAAATAAGAAACTATTTTTTTTTCATTTTCAGATACTTTTCCTAGGTTGAATATAGCATCATCAATGTAAAATAAATCACATTGGAATTCCATGTCTCCCTCTAAGAGAAGGCCTCTCTGACTACAATGCTAGAAGAATTATATATATGATTATATGGGGATTCACCCTTTAAAGATTGTATGATTAGTGATTTGGTGATATGTTTCATCAGCTGATCATAGGGATCCCGACATGAATCATCAAACCGAAAATAAATATCCTTTGGAAGAAAATTCGACATGTGTATAGAAATATTAATGAAATATCAAATGATTCATCCATTAAAACTTATACATCATGAAAAGGATATAACATAATTCACACAATTAGTATACAAAAGGGATGTTATAATATTTAACTTGTATCTATCAAATTATTTACCATGGTTTTACACTATATTATTTAATACAATGAGACTACATACCGTGTAATGAAATTTATTAATATTTCAAACTAGGTTTTTCTTTATTAAAATATGTAACAAATTCCACAAAATCAAGATAGACTCATAAAATGGGGAACTATGAACAATAAAAAATCTATAAATATTACTATATAGGTTTTGATTAATTAAAAAATACTCCCAACGTATCTCTTGATGGTATTTATTGTGAAAAAAATTCAAAAATGAATACATAGGTACGAAAATTTATATTGTTAGAAGGTTAATGTCATATTTTTTCTAATCCTAAAAATAAATAATAACATTAAAATAAACATATAATCCTTCCATGAAATTATATTATATAATAATACCATGTTTCTCAACCATTTTATCAACGAATTGGTTGAGGAAATGGTTCTTGTGATTCAATTTATATTGTTTTCTATAATAAACACCCACTCTCTAGCTATTTTATACCCTAATAAGTACTAAATCCTTCATCTAATATAATGTAAAATTAAAACCATTATTCTAAGGAATAACCTAAATATAACTAACCTAATAATTATGAGAAATTTTTTAAATGGCATCCCCGACAAAAAATTTAAACTATTTTTAACAACATACTTAAGTGGTGGATTTACTCTCCAATTTTGGAACACATAGCTATTTATCCACATCCACATAAATAATAACGTATATTAAAATATAGAGGCCAATACATAATTTTCAAGCCAAGGCCCACCAAATTTTTTAGTTTTTCTCCAAAAAATATATATAATTATATCATAATGTTTCAGAGTGATATATTTTTAAATGAAAATAGGAAGTCTCTCATCACTCAATAAGTATTTTTATTTATGATTTAGTGGAAGTATTGAGTTACAATTTGGATTGGTAATGAATGGACATATAATTCTAGGGAACTAAAATATGTTCATAATTAACAGTGATCATAAAATAGAACTCATAAAAATAAAACAGTTAAACTTCAAATAAAAAAAATACTCAATAAATGTACCATAGTTAGAACAAACATTCACAAAAATAGAATATTAAACTATATCAAAATCAGATCCATGGGTGGTGAGACCATGAAAAATATGTGAGTAAATTTCATTGGGAATAACACAAGACCCAATTATTATGATCTAACTAATCATGTATCATCTAAAAAAATCGATTTTTACAAGTTGGGATAAAATGGGAGACAAAAAACCGAAATTGGTATGGTAAGGGGAACTTTTTAGAGTCTATAATATTAAATCTCAAAACATTATCCCTAAAATATGTAGAAATCATATCCCAATTGATACTGATGATGATCTTAGTATATTTGAGTATGGGTACACATAATATTATTAAATAATAGGAATATACCTAATCATCATCCATGAAGAAAACATATACATTTATAGGAAGTACCACTTATATTTATCAAACAAGTACATCCTATATTACTGCAATTGGATATTCCATATCTCAATGTTTTCAATTTCACAACCAATCATTTCATCAATAGCTCAATAATATTTAAATAGGATAAACCGATGTGATATATCACATTTTTTATACTAATAAATCACATAAATAATATGAAAAGTGAATATTTTATATGGATTCTAGTACGGTGATTTTTCCATGCTCATTTAACATTATAAACAACATTGTAGTTGGTTTAAAATATAGTAAAAAATTCATTCAATTATTCATCAATTCATTTATATCTTTCCCTTTTCTTTTTGTATAATCATTTTTTTGAATTTATCCCATCTTAATATCTATTAAGTTTCCCAGAGAAATATGATATTGGTCATAGCTTTCTTGATTGTTTCCATAAATTACATTTCTAGTTTTTTAATCTATCATATACATGGTTTGTAAAAATATAATAGTAAATTAAATTGGTTTATGAGGTACATCTTAGATCTATTAGTTTCCATTATATTTCTCATTTGGTTTCTCGTCGACTTGAGTGATGGTCGAATATCATATGGTGGGTGGAGTCATTGTGGATTTCATTAAATACTACAATCACACATTTTCATCCCACTCTTCATTGTGATGGAACTTATATATTATATGTGAATTGGATGGGGTTGGGAGGGAAGATATGCATAGTTTCCTATTTTTATATGATTATAGTTTGTGGCCATATGACTCATTTTTGGCATGAACTCCCATAATTATGTGATTTTACTAGTAATATTTTTATTTAAAATATCATCATTGTTAGAAAATACTTTTTATTAAGATATCAATTATATTTATTGAAATTCTACAACATGGTATTCAAATCACTTTTGGGATTGTTGAAATTCGTTTTCGTAAAGCAGAGGAAATTGAGAATTATATTGAAAAGGTGACATTGTTGTTTTCTAAATCAGTACTGTTGATGCCAAAATTGGGGGTAAACCAAACATATCGAAAGCATTAGGGATTTCCTCATGACGATGGATCACAAAGCTCCCGGAGCCTAGTGACCGGATCCAAAGAGCCCCTTCGTGACAAGATGCTAAGCATGGAGGCGACACAACTCCACGAGCACCTTTTACGTTCACGACCCACTGCGAAGAAAAGAGGCAGGATAGCTCCGCGAGCCCCAATGATGTTCGCAAACCGCCGCGAAGCAAGGAGGCCAGACAGCTCCGTGATCCTCTTTGATGTTCGCGACCCACTGCGAAGCAAGGAGGTGGAACAGCTCCACTAACCCAATTGACATTCATGACACACCATGATGCAAGGAGGTGGGACTACTCTACAAGCCCCTTTGACTTTAGTGACCCACCGTGAAGTAGAATTCTTATTCACGCCGAGAGAACCCTAGTTCGCGGCACCTCTTGCCTATAAATAGCCATCTCCCCTCGAGCTCGAGGGACGACGCTCCAAGCTTTCACCTTCTTAGCTCTCGAATCGGGAAACACCTCCTACTATGTGAACCATGAGCTCCTCAAGGTACTTTTGCTCTGCGAAGTACCTCCCACTTGGCCTTAATTGATCCCCTCTTCCTAGAGGGATTCCTTTCACGAAGCCTGTGAGTCTTCGCAAAGGAAAAAGATCCCCATGGGGACTTGATCCTTCACTAAGCACTTACTCTTTGCGAAGCACCCTCCATGCACATATAATCCAAGTGCAATGGTTAGGCCACTGTGCATCATGAAGCACATTGCTTCACAATGCTATGATTTGAAAGTCACCCTTGCTTCACGAGGCATTTCTTCGCGAACCCCTTTCCACTTCGCGAAGCTCCTCCCCTATGCACCTACGCTCTATCCCTAGCCTAGAAAACTGCACTTCACAATGAACATCCCTTCGTGGATTTCCTACACTTTATGGGGAACCACAGCTTCACAAAGCCTCTACTTGTGAACCCCTTTGCTCTACAACTAATTTCTTGTGCGGCCATTCAGGTTTTCATGATGCAATTTGAAAGTCCCTTAGACGATACTTCCCTTTGTGTTGATTTGCCTCATCCTTCTTTTCATAATAGTGCTAGTAGATATTGCTTCTTCACATATCCATGCTAATGTAAACCCCCAATAGATCACTCCATAACACCATCTAGCCACAACATTGCATGTCCCTTCTCTTCACCAAGGTCCAGAGGGGACCAGTTATGTATGTCCTAGGGGTGCAGAGTGAACCATCCCTCGTTCGATCTATAGGACCTTAAGATTATAATCATCATCATCCTCAGCACATGATGTTAAACTGTGACTGCCCCCCATGCATCCTATGAGGAAAAAAGGGAAACCGACCTGGTGTAAGCCCCCTAGATATTCTAAGAGGAGGTAGTATACCTGCCCCTCTTTTCCTATGTGCCAAATCCCTCTCCCGTAGGGATTTACCGCCACCGGGCCTCCGTCCTAGAGTAAGTCCCAATCAATGTTTCCTCTTTGGGTCGCTAGCCACATGTAATCCCCATTATACTTCCCACGAACGCACCTTTTGCGATGTGATTATTAAGTCTTTGCTTCCTATTGTTTCTCACACCGATCATGAATCACAAGGGCTTAGAGTAAGCATCGACCATAACACCCCGGTCAACCTATAGTGTAAGCCCCAAACACCATCCTGAACTATATGGACTTTGATCGATTCCAAGGAAGGGTACATAGGAAGCCTCCATGAGGTTCTAGCCCACCACCCCAGTCGTTTTGACCTCCCTCACGTCAGCTCCCCAACACCATGGGCATCCTAGACTGTATGCCCCAAACACCATCCTGAACTACGATGAATTTGATCCTTTCCAAGGAAGGGTGCGTAGGAAGCCTCCAGAAGGTTCAATCCCACCACCCTGGTCATTCTGACCTCCTTCACGTCGGTTCACCAACACCTTGTCCAACCTTGAGTGTAAGCCCCAAACACCATCTTGAACTACGGGGACTTTGATCCTTGCTAAGGCAAGGTATGTAAGAAGCCTCCATGAGGTTCAAGCCCACCACCGCATTCATTCTGACCATATTTTCATTAGTTCACCAACACCTTGGGAAGCCTAGATTGTAATCCCCAAACACCATCATGAACTACATGGACTTTGATCCTTGATAAGGCGAGGTATGCAGGAAGCCTCCTTGAGGTTCAAGCCCAATGCTCGGTCGTTCGGACCCCCCTTCACGTCGGTTTTGCTACACCAGCCATCTGGAACCCGGATTTTTATTCACATCGGTTCACCCACTTCTTACATGACATTAAACTATGTAACTCAATCATAGGTAAGACGTTGTGCCCCCCTACAACATTAATCCATTGTGTCCCTAAATAGGCTATAAACCGTTGTATCCTGATCAGCGGTAAGCCATTGTGTCTGCTATTTAGCGGAAAGCCGGTGCAATCCCCTTTGCTGAGACCCACACTTTTGTTTTGTCCTAGTGGCGTCTGACCAACCGGGGCTACTAACCACGCATAACCCCCATACACATCATTGGGTTGTTTTCCTATGTGTACCCCCAATTCAAGCTCATCGGTTGACCTTTCCCTCGAGCCTTTGTGTCTCAGAAAGGTCATTCTACATCCCAGATGTTCAACTTCCTCCAGGTCCCCATCCACGCATCCATTCTCACGGGTAGCTTACTCAGGCGTCCCATCACCCTATTGAACTACGCGGACATTGATTCACTGCCACGGGGATAAGTAGGAAGTCTACCTGAGACTCAAGCCCAACATTACCATTGTCCTGACGGCGGTTCCATCCCATTATCCACTCATTTCACTCAGCACCCCATCATCTATCTTGATTCATACCTGGGCGGCCACATCCCAGTGAGGTCATGTCAACCCACCTACATCAGTGTGTCCTCCAGGGGTTACACTCATTTTATCAACTCTATTCATTGTTTTGATCAATCTAATTCATCTCCTATGTATGTTAAACTTGAGGCATATCCTATGTTAAACATGGGAAGCTGAGGAAAACCTCATAGACATGCATATGGAATATAATTCCTTACATTCGATGTGGGATGCCTTGGGATTATGCGCCCTCGGGAAACCCTATAATAACGAGAAGAAACTCAGATGTGTCAGTGATTCAGCATCTAGACATGCCAGTGATTCCCAACATGACTACTCCTTTGACTGAAGGTTGCAGCCCTGACCGGACACTTTGTAATGTCCTAATAGAAGCAACATAATTAATTGGTATCCATTAAAATATGGAACTAGGAATACTTTCATGAACAACATCTTAAGTCTATAAGGGAGAACCTGACTATGTAATGAGCTCCGAGGGGAAATCCATGGAAGAAAGAACCGACATCCCATCATCCCATTTCCATCAAAGAGAATATGTCCCTAAATAATCGATGGATGCCAACTACCTTTGGAAATCAGGAATGAAGAGCAACAAAACTGTGCCTTTCATCCTCAATCAGATGAATGACACACACTTGTCATAGGTCATGGAAAAAGAAATTTAATTTTCCCTAGTGCAGTATAGAGGTTGACCAGGGTCATCTCATTTGAAGAGCTTTCTCAATAGTTTACTTAATCTAATTTAACAAAACTAATTTTTTTGATTGTTTTTATTTTATCTAGGAATGGAATACAATTTAATTAAAATAAAAGATAAAACTAACATGCAAAAACAAAATTCAATTAATTGAGAAAGAACATGGCCTTTATGGGTTGGTTTGTGGGTTACATCATTCACTTTATTGGTATTTAAATTAAGTTTGATAATTCAATTATTGTATCTCATTCATGAATTACTATTATTTTATTTATTGGTGTGAAATCTTGAATGCATTTAGAAATATTAACTTCACCTCCTCCTATAATCAAGGTTGATGGAAAACCTCGATCGAGAGTGTGACATCTTCCAAGACCTGGCTCCATCTTATGCCATTTCAACCACTGAATGGCTCAAATCCATTATATGAAGAGATTTTATCCAGTAGAAGAGAGGGAAAATATTCAATAAAAGAATAGAAATGAGTTTTTGATCAGTGTCGTGGTGGACGATCTCCACACCTGTGCACATCACTCTTTCTCATAACAAACTTAATAAAACTTCAAAATTCAAGCACAGAATAAATGAAATTTCCACATACCTCCCCCAAGACAAGTCTCGGGTCAACCCCTAATTTTTGAGGGTAAGAGTTCACGATGGATAATATGATAAAAATAAAATAAGAAAATTAGGAGAAAAGATGAAAAAGAAAACGGGGTGGATGGGTGGGCATAGAAATAAAATAATGCATGAATTTTATTAGAAATCTAAATTTCAATTGAAAATTGAAACAAAAATAAATAAAATAAATAAATAAATAAAATGAAATGGGAAAGATCTTTATTCGGCCTCCCTCTGTGGAGATCTCATCCTTGGTGCCTTGAAGCAATGTATAGAGAATGGGATCATTTGGGAAGGAGGTGAGGACCTCCTTTTATAGGCAGAAATATGTACTCCGAAAGATTATGCGTTCCTAACACATTAAATGGAAGTTTCACTCGTGGAACCCTTCTTCAATGTTGTTCATAAATATGTTGGACGTTCAATAATAAAATCTTCGATCTTTTGGACCCCGGATGAAGAAGTTATGAATTTTTCATTGGCGGTTTCTGTTTCTGGATGAAGCTTCCAGGAAGGTTCCTCCAAAAAATGACATTTATTGGCCGCCTTAATTATTTCAAAACTACACTGAATTTTTTTAGATATGTTACTATCCCTCCTAGTGCTATCCCAGGTGTAGAAAACTCATTTTTATATGTTTATGCCGAGTTTGGGTTCTGTTATAGTGGTGGGGTCCATGCTGTCCACCTGGAAAAATGTCCAAATTCAATGAGGTTTTTGGCCATTTAGATGGCAGAATCAACTCCGGTTCCAGTAGAAAAAGATGAAGGAAATAAAATCAGGATTCCAAAAAAAATAAATCACTAAATTTGGATTTATATTTTTCTTGAAATGTCTAAAATACCCTTGAAGTAAAAATCTTTCTAAAAACCAGAATTAGGCATTTTTCCCCATTTTGCTCAAAACACATCATAAATACAAAATTGATTCATATACGCTCATATTGATTATTTGGGATGATTAAAACAATTGAAATGAGTACAAAAAATGTGGAAAATATTATCTCTATCAAAGCTCCTACACATAAACTATGCTTTTCCTCAAGCATAAAATCTCAACATGGAATTCAGAGGACACCAATGTTACCAATATTCAAATTCCAAAGTAATAAAATTTCAAAAATTTAAATGTCAAATCAAACATTCAAAAATAGACATAAAATATCAATTTAATTTCCCATTTTTCAAAGAAACAATTAATTCATGTATTTTACATTTCCCCTTTGAAAAAAATGGAACTTCTTCTTTCTTTCATTCAAGCTTCTCAATTGATTATTATTAAGCATACCACATCATGATTTACCTCACCTTTGAATTTTGCCTATCATCTCTCATGATACAATTCAATTAGAGTTATTTTCATATCATGACAACATGCACCTTATCCACAAGCTTGTAAAATAACTACTTCCTCCACTTTATAAAGACAAA
Source organism: Viscum album (assembly GCA_963277665.1). NCBI lineage: Eukaryota > Viridiplantae > Streptophyta > Magnoliopsida > Santalales > Viscaceae > Viscum > Viscum album. Next base: position 1,650,613,473 of record OY728136.1, read on the forward strand.
AGGCACATAAAATAATGAGGACTTTTCAATAAAGGTTCAAATGACTCTAAGTCTTAAGGTTGGTAGGATTTTATTTTTTTAAATATTATGGAACAAGGAGGAGGCTAATCTATAAAGTACTATTCATGATATAAAAAGTAAAAGTTTTATGAGATTATGTCCTTCAATATAGTAACACTCACATTCAAAAACTCAAAGTAATGATTATGATCAAATTATTCATAATGAATGATTTGTGCACCCTCTTGATTTTTTTAATTTTTTATCTTTTTTTTCGTTTTTTGACAGTTATTATTAGATCAAACCTCACATCCATCACCTAACCACATACGATCATAAGATCGTCGGTCTAGAAAATGGTGATTTTTGGTTCTCCCAAATCAAAACCCATTATTCTATTTGTTTAGATCTTTTTGTTTTTTTCCTTTTTTTAACTCAAGATGGGAAACAATATAGTATAATGAATGATTCCACGACCTTTTACAATACCCACAATAAAACCCCCACACTTATTTCTTACAATGTGTATCATCCCATCGACCATGATTCCCTTTACCCCCACACTTCAACATTATAATATCATGAAAATACAAAGAGTAGGGTAGGAATGGATAAAGACGGATTGAAACATGGATCGTCCCTGTAAAGGTCATTCATGGTTACTATGGGATAAACGAATGATTTATTTAAAGTTGGTCTTTTAAGACAAAGTATATTTTCAAAAGATACCTCAATAATTTTAAATGTGTTTTTTCACAGTCATAGCTTCGACAAGTTCAAATGAAAGTTCTGGTCGGTGACATGTCCCAAGATAACTAAAGAAATATGCCCAAGAATAAATAAGAATTACTTGGTCTATAAATCCTCTTAGGAATGAGACATATGATATTGGACAATCACTCAAGTCATGATTGTTTCTACCTGAAATTGAGGATGACCTTGTTTGTTTAAGTTTCAATCATTCCAATCGGTTTCTAACAGGTTTGTTCATATAACCAGAAACATCCAATGATAATATATCAATTTGGACATACTTTCCAAATGTAGGTGCTCATTAGTTGTGAACCAATGGGACGTAATAATTTTCATTGGTCAAGAGGTTGGGAGGTCGGACTCATCACACCATTTTGGGGGGGATTATTGTCTACTCTAGGACTGTCTTTATAGATTTAAGATATGTTTGTGAATCCTTATTAAATATAAAAGTATGAAAATGAGATTTCCTTTAGATTTGATAGTCAATGATTAGTATGTAGGATATTTATAAAATATTTTATATGTATTCAAGGTTCTTCATCGATAGAGAATCATCTGTATTTGTTTAGAGATTCTTAGTCAATGGTATCCTTCAATACATTATATAGAGATCTCTTGGTTATTATGATAACCATACAAGTTTTAAAGCCACTCAGTGGGGCACTTGAAGTTTATTTTCATTCATAAGGACATGGATTATTTCAAAGTTTGGATCGTACCCACAGATGTGCTACCTACGTATCCTTGTTTAGAAAAGGAATCAGAACCCACGTAGTTCGAGTAATGAAGTATGAGGTTTATACATGGTTGGTGGCTCAATGAATGATTTCAAAATTACTTTTAGGCTCTAAGCTCACGTGAGTCATGCTCGGTGTGAGAAAGAATAGGTATTTGTAAAACCTGACGATTTTCCCATGAAATATGAAATCATAAGAAATTATGTGGGGCTTATGTATGTATGACTACCCAGATTGATGAATATTAGGATTTACTTCAGAGAATAAACCTGGGAACAAGGTCCATAAAGTTATATGTGATTTATGGAGATTTAGATACTTAAATTAGGACATAATCCTGAGAAGGATCCACAATTTATAGGGGACTTATGATTGGGTTTTACTCCAGAGAAGGAAGCCCAAATAAAAAGTAAATTAAGACTGGTTAAGCGGAATTATGACTGGGGCTTATTCCTGAGAAGGAGGCCCAGGTTAAGGGGAGTTATGACTGGGAATTACTCCTAAGTAGGATGCCCGGATTTGGGAGCATGGGGCTTACTCCTAAAGAGGATTCCAAGAGTTAAAAGCTTTTTGAAGACTGGGGCTTACTCTTGAAAAGGAGGCCCATGTTTGGGGACTTGGAATTTGGGGATTACTCCTGAAAAGGAGGCACAAATGAAAGAATTTTATGATTAGTGCTTATTCCTAAGAAGGAAGCCCATGAATAGAGGACTCGGGGAATACTCCTAAATAGGATGCCCAAATTTAAAGAAATTAATACTAGGGATTACTCCTGAAAAGGAGGCCCAAGTTAAGAGAATTTAGAACTGGGGCATTCTCGTAAGGAGGATGCCCAGGTTAGGGAACTTGGGGCTTATTCCTGAGAAGGATGCCCAGAATAAAGATCTTCTCATCGTAAAGTATGAGGTTGAATGAATGAAATATCTAACCTTAGTGACATAAAGATATGTAAATCACTTGGTTTTGAGATATGTTCCATAGAATTTATTTCAGATAAGGAAGACAACAAAGGAACAATGGAATAAATGGATTTTAAGAAGGTTTTGAAGGATAAATCTTGAATAGGAGAGGTGGATTTGAAGAAAAGAGCTGAATAGGTAGAAGAGGCACCCAAACAGAAGTAGGCGCACAGGTACTAGGTGCGCAGGTATACCTGCGCGGCACAGGTGTACCTGCGCGCCTCTGAACCCATAGGGTAATACTTGGGCGAGACATGGATCGAGCCCTTAGTATTATCCCTAAAGGATTACTGGAAGGTGGCACGCAGGTTCTGTTGAAAGAATAAGTTGGCGCACTTGTTTGTCCATTTCCCTTAAGGGTGAAACACCAAGGTGCGCAAGCGTTGGTGAATTTCAACACTTAGGCCTTGTTCCCTCTCTTTAGATCTTCCGTTCTAGGTAAAAAATTACCTTAGAAGTGTTCAGAAGGCTTCGAGAAGAGACTAGGGAGTCGAGAGCTCAAATTTCAGTTTCTGGATTTTTTCCTTTTGAATGGGGGGCCCACAAGGGGTATTTATAGGCTGCTGAAGTCCTTGAGTGAAAATCAAATAGGGTGCACAAGTCACCTGCACGCCCAATATATGGCGCACACGTATACCTGTGCGACCATGATGAAACCTATGCGGCCCAATCTTAACCAAATACTTCTTCATGCCTTGGTCAATTTTTGATGTTTCTTAAAAGGATGAATCTCATTATGCTAAGCTATACCCATTTTTCAGTCGTTCGACCCTGTGGTGGAAAGGAGAATCAACAAAAGTCCCCCTCAGAGTTGGATCTAGAGAGAAAAAAGGATTTGACACTGAGGTGAGAAGAAAACCAAGGAACTGTGGTGTCCCGAGCTGAGGTTGATCATGCTGCCATGTTGAAGGAGGTGAAGCATAAGATCAAAGAGAAAGACGTCCAGCAGATGCACCTTTAGTAACAGTTAGATGCTGTTATTTGGGAACTTGACCAGCTTAATAATTCACTGGAAGGAGTTCAAAAGAATGGTATGAAAGCCATTGTAGATGCCAAGAAATAACACCATCAAGCTGAAAAGAGTGAAGCTGGTTGAGTGCAGGAGCTTCAAGTGGCTGCTGATAAAGCTCGGGATGCTGTAAATCAAATGAAGATTTATGTTGACATCCTTTTGTAATTCTTGGAAAAGAGAAGAGACTCCAGTCTGTGGATGTCCTTCTAGCTCTTGTGCATCAAAGGAAAAAAAACATTGATCATCAATCATTTGTGCATTCCTTATTTAGCTACCTGATTTACTTTTACTTACCTATGAAAATGGGCCTAGTAAGCATAGTTTTATTTTTACTAGGATTATAAAAAATAACCCTACAAACCTTGAATTTTTTTTATTGCTCAATGTTACCTAAATCATACAAAATGTATGTTTAGTGAGCTATGACTTGACTTCTATTCAGAGTTCCCTTTTCTTTTGTGGGTATTTTAATGTCATGAACGAAGGACACAAAAAGGGTAATGTTTAAGGTTGAAATTGCTCTGACCGAATGGATTAAAATTGACTCAATTCCTTGAAAATTTATCTGAAAACATATTACCACACTCAAGTATGTGGGAAAAAATGTAAAATATGACTTAAATTTTTTTGAATCTGATGAATGATATGAAAAAGGACTAAAAGGAATTAGAAGAAGTATTTCCTGAGAGTGAAGTTACCATTGTTTAACAAACCCGTTAGGGGGTTGAATTATACATGGACACTTAAGGGAATTTGCGGCAAAGTCAAATAATAGCATCTTTTGGCTGACAGTTCTATTATTTAGACTACTTATGCAAGGCCGCCTAAGGGCACGTGAGGAATAGTCAGAAAAAAGAACTCTCAAATATTTAATTTTCTACTGCTAAAAATCCAGTGAAAGTTGATAGAGATTAACATTTTCCAAATCATAGAGTTTGTTGTATGGAGAGAGGTACTTAAATATGGAGAGGATATTTCCAATCAATATTGTCTAATAATTGGATGATTTTCACTCCAATGAAGTCCTGACCCAAACATAGGGAAGGGAAATATAAACCATAGACTTGAATACTTTCAGATCATGAAAATAAGTATTTGAAAAATATGTTAAGGATGGATATTTTTGCGGATCCCTACATATTGTCGTTAAGACAACTAAGTACAAATAATGTTTTCTTCCCAATAATGAAGTTACCATTATTTGAAAAACCCTTTAGGGGGTTGAATTATGTCGGGCCATCTAAGGGCATTGGTTGCATAGTCAAATAATAGCATCTTTTAGTGGACAGGTCTGTTATGTAGACTGTTTATGCAAGGCTGCCTAAGGGAACATGCATCATAGTCAAACAACATAATTCTCAAGTATTAAACATTTCATGGAAAAAAGTCAAGAAAAGGGTTATGGAGAACTGGATGTATTTGAGTATAAGAATATGACACAACAAAATGGGCATTGTCCAATGTTTGTAAAGATACACAGACCAATTATAACCATAATCATGTTGTGGATGGGTCCTGAATTGAGATGTTGTACTTCACTACCTATCTCATTAGAATGAATATCAAGCCAAATGTAGTTCTTCAAATACAGTTTAACATCATGTGGGATGAGAGTGTAGGAGATCTTAGTTTAGGGTCACAGAACATGGACCATAATAATGAATACACAGTGTGTGTTTTATAAACCTGATGTGAATGAAGACCAGGGTTTTTATACCACATTCATGTTTTCATAGGGGGACTTTTCTGCCAAGGGACTGAAAGTGAAATTTGGTGTTAGGCCCAAAGACTTGGGGCTGGATTCGAGGGCTTATCAAATCTTCCTACATATCCCATAAGAATGGGAATCAAGCCGCATGTAGTTCTTGAAATACCCTCTGTAAATATTTGGGTTGTACAAGTGAATGGTGAAAGGGGGAATTTAGTGCATGGACGGATTGACCCAAGATAAAAGGTTCGGGCATTTCCATGTATTCATGTATTCATTAGAATAAAACATGATTGGAAATCAATGTAAATAAAGATTCCCTCACAGGTGAGGGTGTCAAAGAATGTTGTAGTTTATTGTCACACTGGACAAAATTGATTTATAGTTTAATGTCATATAGCCAGGACAAAGGTGAACCAATATGAAGATATTGATTCTGGGGGTGGCTTCATGAATCAACATCGAATGAGATGGAGGTGAACCGATGTGAAGATATTAGTTTTGGGCTTGAACCTCGGGAGGTTTCCTACGTACCAAGCCTATAAGGCAAGGATCAAAGTCCGACTGTTCAATGTAAGAATGAATTGGTGATCAAGTTGTTCTTTGAGGACAATGACTTATAAAATGGTATTGGTACATAAACATGGTTTTCACCCCAGATAGGGTGTTATGGTTGAAGTTTACTCTAAGCTCACATGAGTCATACTCAGTGTGAGAAATAAGAAGTATCAACAACCCTACCGATGCGCAGTTTAATGTCATATTGGACGTATAAGGGGATGAACACAGTTTAACGTCATGATGGATGATGGGGGACTATGTAGTTTAATGTAATGCAGTAAGGACAAGAGAAGGGGGTTGAATAGTTTAACGTCATATAGCTAGGACGAAAGAGAAGATTATGCAATTTAAAGTCTTGTAGTAAGGACTTTGGGGACTGTGCAGTTTAATGTCATGCAGTAAGGACAACATATTTTAATGTCCTGTTGGAAAATGAGGGATAATACAGTTTAACATCATGTTGGATGATGGAGTGTTGTATAGTATAGTTTCATATAGCTAGGACGTATTACTATGCAGTTTGATGTCTTGCTGGGAGGATAATGGGGACACAGTTTAACATCATGTTAGATGTTGGTGTGAATAGTTTAAGGTCTAATTCATGGACCGAAATGATGTATTTGTGTTATAAAAAATACTTCCTCAAGAATTTGGTATTGGTTGGAGTTGTGATGAGTTCTCCATCCATTGAGATTAAAGAATAAGCTCTATTTGAGTAGACCTTATGTATTGAGTAAGGTCCTTCCCACATTGGCTCAAGCTTGGGAGGTTTCATTCCTGGTATCATTGGAGTTCTGATAACCAATACCAATTCTCCCTGAATGAATGAAAGAAGATGAAACTTTTTGTATAATTCTCGTGCTATTCGATTCTGATAGACTTTCAAGTGATGCAGGGTGCACAATCTTTTCTAATCAAATTGTTCCAATTCATCCAATCGCTTTTGAGATTTTTCATCTATAGATGACTGATCACAAATAGCTACTCTGAGCAAAGGTAATTGAACCTCAATGGGCAAGACTGCCTCCATTACATATACCAATGAATATGGATTTGACCGCGTTGCAGTGCGGGTGGTGGTTAGATAAGCCCATAAAGCATGAAAAAGTTTACCAGACCATGACTTCTTATCGTTTTCCACCATCATTTGAAGTATATTTGAAAGATTCTTATTAAAGGATTCTATCTGACCATTCACCGCTGCATGATACCGAGTTGAATGGTTAGATTTGATGTTTTATTCTTGATACAACTTCCTCACCATGGATGAACAGAAGTTGGTGCCATTGTCCATCAATATGGTATGAGGGACACCAAATATAAAAATGATGTTAGACTTGATGAATCTAAGAATTCTTTTAGAACTAAATTCCATGTGAGGTATTGTCTCTGCCCATTTGGAAAATAAGTCAGTAGCGGTAAGAATATACTTAAACCGCTTGGCTGTAGCTGAAGGGTAAGGTCCCACCACATCCATTCCCCATGTGGAAAATTTCCACGAGTATTTAGCTGTATGAAGAAACTCTAGAGGTTGATGAATGAAGTTGGCACATACTTGTAATGAATGACACTTCTTCATGAAATCAACACAATATTGTATCATTGAAGGCCAAAAGTATCCAAGCCTTTGAATTTGATCAAATATTATATGTCCAGACTAATGGGAACCACAGACTCCTGCATGTACTTCTTTCATGACATCCATTGTCTCTTCACCATCAATGCATCTAAAGAGAATTCCATCAAAACCTCTTTTGTAGAAAATTTATTATAGGTGAACAGGGATGCAATAAAGAGTAAAATTTACCACACATCGCCATATTTGTTCTTTCCCAGCTCTATCAGGTAGAAGTTTTCCATTTTTATGGTATTCCCTAATAGGTGTCATCCACCCTATAGTATGACCATATGGTTTAGAAATGGGACTAATTTCTTTAATTTCTTATGTTCTGTTTTAAACATAAGGTGAAATTTTACGACGATGGGAAATACTGATGATTCTCTCATCCTGATTTGGATCATCCTGAACTGTGGCTATATTAGCCATTGCATTAGCTTGAGCATTTCGTGATCGCGGGACATAAGAAAATGTCGGTTCCGAAGGAAATTCTGACGTTAACACTTTGATGTAATCATACAAAGATATTAACTCGTATTTTCTGTTGGCATAATCCCCATTGACTTGTTTGATTACTAGGTCTGAATCAACTTTCATGTTTAAGTGATTCACTTTTTCCTGAACCGCAAACTCTAATCCTGCTATGAGATCTTGGTATTATGCTTCATTATTTGTACCGCCTTCCCAAAATAAGATGGAATAAGGTAACACTGCCTTTTCCGGGGAAATGAGCACAATTTCTAAACCAACTTTTTTAAATTTAGGATCTTCCATTTTCTTCCCTGTTGGAATTCTGGAAGCACCATAAAAGTACATTTCCCATGGTTGAATATTATCTTGAATAGAAAATACTTCTTCATCAGGAAGTTCAATATCTAAAGATGTATCTTCTAATGAAGTGTGTTCATCAAGGAAATCATCCAGATCTTGGCCCTTTATTTCCTTTTGAGACACATACTGGATATCAAATTTCTGCTAAATAACTGCCCACCTTGCCAGACGTCTTGTAAGCATTGGACGACTAAGGATGAATTTGAGCGGGTTATTGCGAGATACCAATTAGACCTCATGATGTTAAAAGTAGTGTCTCAGCTTCTAAACTAAAAATATTAATGCTAGTAAGCACTTCTCAATACTTGAATATCGGGTTTCTGCTTCATGCATAGTCCGACTGAGATAGTAGAGGCTTTTTTCATTCCCAACATCATTCTTCTAAGAAAAAAGGCACCCAATGATCGCTCTAAAGATGTCACATAAAGAATAAGTGGACTTAATTCAATAGGTGGAATTAATACCGATGTACTCAAGAGATATTTCTTGAGAATATTGAATGCTTGTTGACATTATTCAGTCCACTGGTAAGTGACTCCCTTCTTCATCAATTTGGTGAAGGGTAAACTTTTTCCTCCCAAATTGGCCATGAAACGCCGAATATAGGCCAAATGTCTTTGAATTCCTCTCAATTACTTAAAATTTTGAGGAGGTTACATACCAATGATAGACTTTGTCTTCTCATGATCAACTTCGATGCCACGATGACTTACAACAAAGCGGAGAAATGTTCCTGAGGTTACCCCAAAAGAACATTTTAAGGGGTTCATCTTCAAATTGTCTTGTTGAAGTTTGTGGAATATGACTTCCAAATCAGCCAAGTCATTAGAATGTTTCCTGTATTTAACCACCAAATCGTGCACATAACACTCAAAAAACATCCCTAAAAATGGTTTGAAGATACGGTGCATGGGACGTTGATATGTTGCGCCTGCATTCTTTAGGCCAAAGGGCATTACCCCATAGAAAAACACACCCTAATGGGCTCTGAAGGCTGTAGATTCTTCATCTTCTAGAGAAATTGGAATTTGATTATACCCTCAATATCCATCCATGAAGGAAAGTGCTTTATAGCCATGTGTTGCATCAATTAAGAGCTCTGTGATCGGAACTAGAAAATCATCCCAGGGACAATGCCAATTATGATCTCTGAAATAAATGCAAACTCTAATTTGTCTACTCTTCTTTTTCACAGGGACAATATTATCCAACCACTTGGGATATTGATCTTATCTGATGATGTTAGATTTGATAAGATTATCCACTTCAGCTTCAATTTTAGAAGTATAAGTTGGCTATGTTCTTCTTGCGGCTTGCTTAAATCCTCAATGTTCTTCTGGAAAACCCAAACGATGAGTAGCAACATCAAGATCGAGCCTGGGAATCTCTGTACAGTTCCAAGAAAATATATATCAATTTTTCTTAAAAAATGAAATATACATTTCCTGCTCTTCAAGAGTCATGTCCACACTAATTAAGGTGGGGCACAGATCTTCTTCTGTACCCAGATTTATTTCTCTGAGTTCATCCACTATGGTAGAGATACCCTCTTCAAAAGCTGGAGGATCATCCTTGAGATCTTCAACTTCTTCTTCAACATGTGTTATTTCTTCTGTTTCTACTTGCATAATAGATGATGAAGCAGAATTTACAGGATCAATAGAGATGTTAATATTTGAAAATATTGAAGAAGAGGCTTCCATTTCTAACCCTATTGATGATGAAGGGTCTTCCCTGGGTAATAAAGAGGTGATGATGGATTGAGAATCGACATTATCGTTTACCTCTGACATTGCAATAACTTCTTTTGGCCTAGTTGGCGAAGTATAGACATGTTGGATTTCAGCAAATGAAATGAAGAAATCACCATTTGAGATTTCATCATTGCTTGGTGAATCACCAATTTCTCCCATGCTGTCTGGCTTGATTGCCGTAACTGAAATTATGGAAGTTTCCATAAGATTATTTGGATTCAGGTGTATCTTCTCAATTTGACTAATAGGAAACACATAATCTGTAATCAAATGTATGAATGGGTTTACTGAAATCTTTTCCAAACCATATGGATCATTAACTTTGGAAACCTCCCTTGTTGTGGATTTATCCTTACCCTCCATGTGATAGAATTCCTCCTCAATGTATTGAGATTCACATGTTGTGAATGGGGCTTTATCACCCTACAAAATCCCAATTTGACCATTGAAACAATATTTGAGACATTGATTGTATGATGAAGGGATAGCTGCATGTAGATGTAGCCAAAGTCTTCCAAGAAAAATGTTGAAAGCTGTGTCATGAAGAACAACCATGAAATCTCAATTGGATACAAGATCACCAAACTGAGCTCTGAGTGTGATCTCACCCTAAGATTCTTGTTCATTTTTATCATATCCTTGCAACATCAGAGTAGAAGGAGATAAATCGGATTCAGTGAGGCCCAATCGACGAAGTGTATGAATGGGGATGAGGTTGACTCCTAAACCATTATCAATGAAAGATCTTCGGTTGTCTACATCATTGACCATTTCATATAAATACAAAGGTCTAATACGTCCATGCACGACATCATCTTCATCTTAATCTGTAAAAGATATCACTGCATGACATTCTGCAGGATTATTCTCTACATGGTATACTTCAGCCGCATCAATTTCAGTTTTGAATTCCTGAGGACTTGACAAAGCCTCGATGAGTGCCTCCCAAAGTTCCTTTGATAGATTTAAAGCATCCAGAATTGATAACTTGGCTGGTACATGGGCCAAATGATTTAAGACATCATATTTTTTATCCAAAGGTCTGCGTTTCCCAACAAGAATATGTGGTTTTAAAGGTGCCTTAGAAGTTGATGCTTTGGAAGTATATGCATCATGTATCGGGGTATGAGTTAGAAATACTCCTGGCTTTGGAAGATTACACCGAATAGGTCTACTTACCTGCTAAGATGAAGAAGGTGTAACCTCCAACTGATCCTTTAGAATGACTGTTCCAGGATAGAATCTTCCATGTGTGGAAGAACTTTCTTTTTCTTGTTGAGCTCGCTGATGGGCTCCACCATGTGTTTCTGCTCCATATACAGTTCTAGAAGGGGTATAATTGGAATTGTGGCTTCTGAGATATCCATGTACTCCTATGTATCCCATAACTTTGGAATTCCATCTAATTCCTCTATTTGATACAAGGAAATCAGGTTCATCAAGATCGGAAGTGTGACTTGCATAAGGATATGTTAAGTGAATCATGTTAACAGAACCAAAGATCAACTCTTCGTCTGATGAAGACTCTATGTGATTATCCTGTTTAGGTTGTTCCATTTGATGGGGTGGTGCCTGTGGCTTCGAAGTAGATGGCATAAAATCTTCCAGAGTCAAATCCACTTGGGCATTGACATAATCTCATCTTTTTTTGATTGTTCTACTTTCATTTAATTATGCCGTTTCTTTGAGGATTTTCCCTCTGATGGAGGGGGATTTTCTTTGGCATTCATAGCAGAAGACACAATTGTTTTCTTCAACTGCATTCGCAAAATGGAATGAGTTTGGTTGATCATTTTTATGACCATCCAATCATTATATTTCTGCACATTTTTTATTTTACTTCTTTCCACTCGCCTTCCTCCTCTGGATCTGTAGCCGTAACACATGCTACCTGAGCTGAAGAAACATTCAGTTTAACCTGTCCCGAGTCGACAATTTTTTGGAGGAGGTCCTTGAAAACAAAAAACTCATGAATGGAAAGCCCCAAAATCTGATGAAATGGGAATTTATTGGGATGGTATTCGTCTCCTTCCTTGCTCGGCCTTTTGGGCCTTTTAAATTGAACCAAATTATTTCCTAGTGCCGAAATGATGTAACCCGGAACCGGTTCATTTTGGAAAGAGTAAACCTAGCTCTTTAGATCCGCTAACTATTTCCATCTTTGATCTCTTTGATCATCTGGAAGAAACGACATCTATTGCTGATGCTTAAGAGGTGGAGTCCTTCAGAAAGGTGAAGGTTTTGAAGTGGAAGCAGGTACGGGTTCTTATTTATGCGTAACTGTAGCAGTCTCCTCTCTACCCAATCTCCTTCATGGTGATGAAGGAATTACACGAGTTTTATCCTTAGTCTTCATAAGAGAGTATTCAATCTGTTGAGTGATCGAAGTAAGGTCTCGAAACACCCCTGTGTATTTCAGAGGGATCAACGGTGTGCACAAAGCATCATGAAAATTTTCCACACAGATTGGCACCAATTCTTCTTGAGGGAGTGCTAAGCTTAAATAATATGATAATCCATTCCAGCGAGAAATAAAATCTGAAACCCTTTCATTATCCATTTGTATACATTTTTTATGATAAAAAACGGTTGTCTTTGGAAACATTGAGCTGATTTAAAGAAGGATTCTTTGGCGAACATCTTCCCATCCGGTAATTGACCGGGATTGCAAGCGTGAATACCAAACAAAAGCAAGCCCTTGCAATGACTGTACAAAACACATGAGCTTAATTGCTTCCTGTTTTGTAGGGGTTCCTATCATAGGATCAAAATGAGAAACAAAATGTGTTAAGTGTTTCTATGGGTCTCTCGAACTATTAATGATTGGGAATGTGGTACTTGAAAAATTTGATGTGGGACGAATCGCATCAACCCATTCAGGGTAAACTCTCTTTTCTGGTTGAATTTGAACACATTCTCCCTCCATAGCTTCCAGCCAAGATTTTAATGACTCAATAGTAGTTATTAAATTTTGAAAAACATCTGGTTGAGCTTGGACCTGAGCAGGTACAATAATTGGAGCTTGGAAAGATGTGGTGGTCGGTACTGCAACTGATGGTAACACCACTGATTGTTGTTGTGTATGACCCAGAGGATTAGACCTGTGAGGGTGTACTGATAATGAAGGATATTCATGATCCATCTCAGTAGCTACAAAAAATTCCCTTGGCTGAAAGACTCCATCATGCTTAGGAGTAAGACTAACTTGAAGTAGTTCTGCATTCAACCTCCTTAATTCCATCATTTCATTATCTTGTTTTACAAATATTTTCTCTAGTGAGAGTGATTGGACTTCTCCAGAGGAAGGGAATATAACCTGAATCATTGATTTCCACTTGTTGGATGCCTTTTGGAGATGGGGATGTTGGTTATTTAAACGAATACCCAGATTCTGGGTAAGCCTTTGATTTCTTGTACGCAGACCTTCTTCATTTATGTCTGTGCGTAAAACTTCTTGAGAAAGAACTTCTTCATCTGATCCCTCTGAGTGAGGCTCATATGGGGAATTAGCAACAACGACGTTGATAACATTAATTGATGCATAACACATTGCATCACTTCTATCAGCATTTATGAGATACTATCTTTCTCCATGTCCTTGATGAGACATTATATTTTGTTGATTTTATCCCTTAAGAACATCATGACGAACCGTAATTTGGAGGGAATCTCCTGATAATTCAGCTCTTCATTCCTCTTGTGGATTCTTCCCCAATCAAGAGAATACTGAAATTCTCTGAGGAAGAGATTGAGGGTTTTAAAAACTTCCCATTCTGATGGACTGGGGCTATTCCTGTTATTACTGCTCAACTCCTCAAATCCTATTTGTTGATTCTGAGGGTTGGGATAAAAGAGTCCCCAGTCTGGCAAGCTGGGGTGGCTCTTGAGCTGCTATATCTGAAACTTTCTTAAAATATCTCCTGATCTTGTAGACTGTAGTCCAGAAATTGGCTAGATGCATTAACCTGCATCCACTCATATCACCTGGCTCAAATGAACGCTGGATGATTTCTAAAACTTCTATCACCTGATGATGCGGTTGCTCTAAACGAGAAGCATGTTCGATATTATCATTTTCCTGATGCAAATGTATTTCAATAACTTGTTCTTTGTATTCTTGACTATGAGATGAACTAGTTGAGGCATGTTCCTGAGCAAGCCTTTGATTACAAACAAAGCCAATTGGTTGTGACCAGCCATGGGCAATAACATTGCATGAGACCATTTTCAGCGGGCTTTGTTGACTGGAGAGTATTGTGAAATGTAGTGCTCAATGAACACCCCATCCCCTGATATGAATACCAGATGGGGAATTGGCAATTAACTGGAGCAATATTTTTAGTGTGCCAAGGCATGAACGCTGAAGGGATATCTAATGCTTTTTAGCCTTCGCATATCGAGAAACTGAGAGAGATGCGAAGTCAATTTGGAATTGTAAACCTTATATTATCTTGACGTGATTTTCATTTTCATCGTAAGATAATATATTCTTTTTCAATTGAAAAAGAGTTTTCCACATGTTGAGATGAATATCATGAATACAATATTCCATCAACATTTTTGGAATGTCATAATGAGATTATTCTAGAGGCCAAAACAAGACTGTCACTTCACATTTTTCAAGTTGTTTTCTCATATTCAGCACTTCCTCTTTATCATTTGATGAAGATTCTTCTACCTGATTAGACCATAGCTGGTGCTTCGTTGTTGCTTCATCTGATTTAACAAGATTGGTACAAAATTAATTAATCAAACTAAAAGATAAATGACCTAGGGGTGGTTTAGAGAATGACCTACACCCCGAGGTATGTTCTGATTGAGAATGCATTTCACCTGCTAGCGGTAAATCATTAGACATGACTGGGTTCACATTTTCAAGTGCCTCGAGATAAGAGGGATTTCTCGTCACTACATTGTGTATTAGAGAATTTTCCAAGAAATGTGTATTACTACTATGGATAGGACTTTCACAGGTAAATTTATCATCATGGGGAGGACCACCGTGGTGGATTACAACAAAAGATGAAACATTTTTCTCCCTGGTCTTCTGGCCACCCAGAGGGTTCTTATGGCTCTCATCTAAAGATGAAACTTTGAGATCGACTGAATTGTCATGAAGAAAGACTTCATGTGGAAGTGTCTGATGAAGACCTTCATAATTAATGTTCCCACTATTGGGAAATGAGAGAGTAAAATCATGAATTCCAACAGATAATTGTCTGAGGGCTTCAAGAACTCCATCATCGAGCAAAGCCTTATTATAGACCGGATCTTGATTTCCTGACTATGCTGGATGGGTCCTTTTCTTAGATGCCTTCTTACTCACTTTAGGAACCACTTGTTGACAACAGTGGTTATTATGCGAAGTTGTATGTGCCTGCTCAGGAGAAATAGTTTGGTTAGGCTGATTATCTCCACTCAAATCAAGTGGATGTTCCTAACATGGTTGTCCATATGACATGGGGGAGTATGCCCCAAAACCCCCTTGGACTGGAACAGAAGTGTGTGTCTATTCCGGATTGATATGTTGATGTTTAACTCCCCTGGTAGGGATAGATTTTCATTTCTTTCCCAGTGAGGCTGTTGAAGCTGTTATAATATTCTTACAGGCATCCAGAATATGAGCAGGAATTTAAATCTGCTCTTTCACCATTGACATAATATTCTTGGTGACTTCAGCTGCTAGAATGGGGATATAAGTCCATTCCATGTTTGGAGTAGGTGTTTTTTCATGCTTGTGTCCTCCTTTTCCTGTCAGTGAATTCTGACAATACTCAAGTGTGGGGGAAGAGAGTTGAGTCTACCTCATGTTTGTCATTGGGGATTTCCAATTTACATATCTGGGTGCTACCAAACGAGATTGTTGGTAGGCTTGATCAATACTAGCAGGTGTATGTTCCTGCTTATTGCAGTCCACCGAATGTGGTCGATGAACTTACTTCAATACTGGCAGACGAGGCTCCTAACAAGATTGATGAGTGTAAGCAGGTGTATGTGCATGTTTACCAGTTTTCAACACATTGGGTTGGTGGGATTCATTGTAAGTAGTCATAAGAGTGTACTGACTAGCTGATGATTTATAAATAGGTGTTTTCTCTTATCTATAGTACTCCTCCGGAATTGCCTGGTGGGAATGGCATGTTGCTGCCAGACGAGTCTACTGGACAACGAAATTAAAACAGATGGCTGTGTGTGCCTGCTCATTGCTTTCCACCAAGTTAGGTTGGTATACTTCTTCGGAAATGGTAGAGATAAGAATCTTCTCACTGTTGACTGGTCGTCGCTTTTAGTGGTTCGTCTTGCCTGCTCAGGTTCGAGGAACCTGAACCAAACTCTTGGAGATGACACCCTCATCATGTTGAGGGCGCACTGCCACAGGAGTCTGGCAGCGATTGTAGGTGGGAGCCCTCAGGAAGGACTCATGTCTCCTTGAATTAAGGCCTTCAGTTACCTTCTCATTCACCTCCCAAGAATATGGGAGGGACTGGTGATTGCATTCCGGGGATAACGACCCGAAATGGTAGGAGAATGTGGTTGGTACCATCTGTTTCTTGATTGCTGGTCATCATTGTCTGGACAAGCAGGGTGAATTATTGACTTGGAGGGCTTATCGAGCAGCCCCCAGATTCGGAATGGTACTATGTTGATGGTATTCTTTAACCAGTAAATTTGAAACCCAGAGTTGAAGATGTGGAGTAGGTGATTTAATTCATAGAGAGGATGACGATCCAACCAGAGTAGCAGCAGAGGTATTCACAACAGAGGCATTCACATGTGTGAACCTTAGAGAAGCCATTTCTGTAACACATAAGATCTTGGAAAAGGGTGACTTTTTGATATAACATACATAATCAAGATAAGTTCGGCCACTACATCTTTTGGATAAGCACATATGTTATTGATTGTGTTGTGGGCCCTCTCATTGAGTTTAAATAGGGGCCTAACAAATAAGTAAAACATCATTTTAACTTGGTTGAGGATTCATGTCAGGTTCACCATTTTTTGTTTCTCGTTGAAATTGGGGATGATCTTGTTTGTTTAAGGTTCAAACATTCCAATCGGTTTCTAATGGGTTTGTTCGTAGAACCAGAAACATCCAATTATTCTATATCCATTTGGACCTACTTTCCAAAGGTAGGTTCTCATTAGTTGTGAACTGATGAGGCTTAAGAATTTTCATTGGATGAGAGGATTGGAGGTCAGACTCATCACACTTTTTTGGGGGGAATTATTGTCTACTCTGGGACTCTATTTATAGATTTAAGTTATGTTTGTGAATCCTTATTAAATTACCATGTATTAAAATGAGCTTTCCTTTAGATTTGAAAATCAATTATTAGTAGAGATTTAGAGAATCTTTTATATGTATTCGAGGTTCTTCATCGATAGAGAATCATATGTATTTGTTTAGAGATTATTATTCAATGGTATCCTTCAATACATTATATAGAGATCTCTTGGTTATTATGATAACCATACTGGTATTATAGCCACTCAGTGGGGCACTTGAAGTTTATTGTCATTCAGAAGGACATGGGTTATTTGAATGTTGGGATCGTACCCGCATATGGGCTACCTATGTATCCTTGTTTAGAAAAGTATTCAGAACCCACGTAGTTCGAGTAAAGAAGTATGAGGTTTATGCATGGTTGGTGTCTCAAAGAAATATTTCATAATTACTTTTACGCTCTAAGATCACGTGAGTCATGATCAGTGTGAGAAACAAGAGGTATTGGTAAAACCTGACGATTGTTCCAAAAAAGATGCAAACATAAGAAATGATGTGGGGCTTATGTATGTATGACTGCCCAGATAGATGAAGATTATGATTTACTTATGGGAAGAAACATAGGAACAAGGTCCATAATGGTACATGTACTTTATAGAGATTTAGATACTTCACTTAGGACTTAATCCTGAGAAGGATTCCCAAATTAAAGTGGACTTATGATTGGGTTTTACTTCTGAGAAGGAAGCCCAAATCAAAAGTAAACTAAGACTAGTTAAGATGAATTATGACCGGGGCTTATTCCTCAAAAGGAGGCACATGTTAAGGAGAATTATGACTGTGGATTACTCCTAAAAAGGATGCCTAGATTTGGGAACTTGAGGCTTACCCTTAAAGAGGATGCCCAAAATTAAGGGAATTTTGACGACTAGGGTATACTCTTGAAAAGGAGGCCCAGGATAGGGGACTTGGAATTTGGGGCTTACTCCTGAAAATGAAACCCAAATTAAAGAATCTTATGATTGGGGATTATTCCTGAGAAGGAGGCCCATGAATAGAGGACTTGGGGATTACTCCTAAGGAGGATTCCCAATTTTAAAGAAATTAAGACTGGGGCTTACTCCTGAAAAAGAGGCCCATGTTAAGAAAAATTATAACTGGGGATTAATCCTAAGGAGGATGCATAGGTTAGGGAACTAGGGGCTTATTATTGAAAAGGATGCCTAGATTAAATATCTTCTCATCTTAAAGGATGGGGTTGAATGAATGAAAAATCTAACCATAATGACATAAATATATGTCAATCACTAGGTTTTGAGAGATGTTCCATAGAATTCCTTTCAGATAAGGAAGACAACAAAGGAACCATTCTATAAATGGCTTTAAAGTGGGTTTTGAAGGATAAATCATGAAGAGGAGAGGTGGATTTGAAGAAAAGAGCTGAATAGGTAGGACAATCAACCAAAAAGAAGTAGGTGCGCATGTCATTTTGGGGCACGCAGGTACTGGTCCCACAGGTATACCTACACAGCATAGGTGTAACTGTGCGCCTGTGAACCCATAGGGTAATACTTGGGTGAGACTTGGATCAAGCCCTAAGTATTATCCATAAAGGCTTATAGGATGGTGGCACACAGGTTCTGTTGAAGGAATACGGTGGCGCGCAGGTGTGCCTATTCCCCTTATGGTTTAAACACCTAGGCACGCAGGTGATGGTGAATTTCAACACTTAGGCCTTGTTCCCTCTCTTTAGATCTTTTGTTCTAGGTAAAAAATTACCTTAGAAGTGCTCAGATGGCTTCGAGAAGAGACTAGGGCGCCGAGAGCTCAAATATGAGTATTTGTATATTTTTACTTTTGAAATGGGGGCCCACAAGGGGTATTTATAGTCTGCTGAAGGCCTTGGGAGAAATTAAGATAGGGAGCGCAGGTCACCTACATGCCCAATATGTGGTGCGCAGGTATAACTGCGCGACCATTATGAAACCTATGTGGGCTAATCTTAACCAAATACTTCTTCATTCCTTTGTCAATTTTTGATGTTTCTTCAATTGATAAATCTCTTTATGCTAAATTATTCCCATTTTTCAGTCGTTAGACCTTGTGATGGAAAGGAGCGTCAACAATGATCAATAATAACAAATTAATTCACATGAATTTCATAAATTAAAATGATGAAAAATGCTAGGGAAATTTCATTTACATAAATCAACTGATTCCCTAAAATTATGAGTCATTATTTCAATATACATGCTTCACTTTACAAATTCAATTTTCAATTTTACTCATTCAATCTTGTTAACATTGCAATCTAAAACATAGCATCACTGGATTACTACGAAACTCATGTCTCATAGATACATAAAGTAAAGCATTAATTTGTGTGTGGGTATGTAATTCTTATCTTTAAAGATAGAATCATGTTTTGGACCAACAAAATGTAAGGAGTTTAAAAGTTTAAATAATAAAAATGAACTAACTTTTGAAATAAAACATTGTTCCTCTTCCACTAATGTTTGGGGATTCTTTCTGCAATGATGATCCTACAAAAGATTATCACTCAATTAAGAAAAAGGATCCTTTAATTAAATCTCGAAAATATTGGAGTGTGGGGGGGGCGCATGCTGGACTAATTCCTAATATTGAACTTGAAATCTATATTCCTAATATTGGAAATTAAATTACTATAAAGAAAGTAAACGATAAAGCTTAGTATGATCCCCCAAGTAGTTATTTGTCCTTATTTAAGAGTACTCTATGGATAGAGTACACTAGATCCACCACCTTCGAAATGTGGTACAACTTTTATGGAGGGGTTAGGATGAAGTACAGAGCCTCTTCCTCATCTTTTTCTACTTGTGCAACATTCGTTTTCCCTTCTTGTTCTCCCCCTAGTAAATATTCAGTGTGTTTAGGGAGCTCTAAATTTTCCTCAACAGGTGCAACTTCTTTTTCCTCATCATCCTCCAAGGCATAATATGAGATGAAGGAATTTAAAAATTCAAAACTATTTGGGGTGATACCCAAATTAGTTTCAATAAAATTAAATGAATTTGAGTTTATGATTGTATCATCTCCCTGAGTCGGTTCAACTTTAATATCATCTTTAATTGAATATGCATCTTGGATTTGATCTTCACTGGATGGAGGTAGGTAGTTGGGCTCCTCCACTTCGTTTTTGGATTTGACTTCATGGATGTCTTCAGTGAAATCCAAAAAGACTAGTGGCACTTTTTTCTTGGCCTTGTATCTTTTTAAGTCAACTTGGAGTTCATCGACCATGGCCATCAAATATTCCAGTGAGATCCATGTTGCTATATCTCTTTCCACCTGCTTATCCATTATCATAATCACATCAACTCTTTATTAGAGGGCCTCCTCAGTGTATTCTTTGTCTTGTTCTTGCACCTGTGAGTAATTATTCCATGCAGAATACTTTGAATTTGAATGCATCATGTGAAATTATATTTTTTCATATTTTTTAAATTATAAAAACTATCTAAAATTTTGAAATAGAAAAATTAAAGTAAACAACTGATTATCTTCCCAGTAGCGGCACCTGTTTTGACGCACACCTGTCGTAGAGCATGGCAAAATCGATTTAATTTTTCCTAGTGCAACATAGAGGCTGACCAAGGTTGTCTCACTTGAGGAGATTTCTCAATAGTTTACTTACATAATCTAATTAAACTAAACTAATTTTTATGGTTTGTTTTATTTTATATTGGAATGGAATACAATTTAATTAAAATAAAAGATAAAACTAACTTGAAAAGACAAAATGCAATTAATTTAAAAAAACACCACCTTTATGGTTTGGTTTGTGGGTTACATCATTCTCCTTGTTAGTATTTAAATTATGTTTGATAATTCAATTATGAGATCTCATTCATGAATTTCTATTCTTTTATTTATTGGGGTGAAATATTGAATGTATTTATCAATCTTAACTTCACCTCCTCCTATAATCGAGGTTGATGTAACACCTCGATCGAGAGTGTGACATCTTCCAAGACCTGGATCCATCGTATGCCATTTCAACCAATATATGGCTCAACTCCATCATATAAAGATCTTGTATCTATTATAAGGGAGAGAAAATATTTAATAAAAGAATAGAAATTATTTTTAGATTAGTGTCATGGTGGATGATCGCCACACCCGTGCACATAACTCATTCTCATCAAAAACATAATAAAACATCGGAATTTAAGCACCGAATAAATGAAATTTCCACATACCTCCCCCGGGCCAAGTCTCAGGTCAACCTCTCATTTCTGTGGGAAAGACATAATAGTGGATAATATGAGAAGAAGAAAAGAAGTATAAAAGATGAAGAAGAAAATGGGGTGGATGGGTGGAAACATAATTAAAATAATGCATGAATTTTATTATAAATCTAAATTAAAATTGAGAACTAAACCAAAAATAAAGAAAATAAATAAATAAAAATCAAATGGGTAATATTTTTGGTCATCCTCCCTCGGTGGAGATATCCTCCTTGGTGCCTTGAAGGAATGTATCGAGAATGTGATCATTTGTGAAGGAGGTGAGGACCTCCTTTTATAGGTAGAAATATATACTCTAAAAGTATGTGCGTTCCGGACCAATAAAATGGCAGTTTCTTGGATGGACCCATTAAATAATATTGTTCATAAATATTTTGGTCCTTCACTCTTCAAATTGAAGCTCATTTGGACACCAGATGAAGGAGTTATGAATTTTTCATTGATGGTTTCTATTTCTAGACGAAGCTTCCAAGAAGGTTCCTCTATAATTATGCCATTTAATGGCCACCTTAATGACTTCAAAACAACCCCAAAATTGTTGTAGATTCGGTCCTATCTATCCTAGTTCTATCTCAGGTAAAAACGCTTCATTTAGATATATGTAGGCCGAGTTTGGATTCTTTTATAGTGGTGGGGTCCACGATGTCCGACCCAAAAATATGTCCAACATCAATGACTTTTTAGGTCCCTTAGATGGCCTAATCAACTCCTGGTCCAGATGAAAAAGTTGAAGGAAATAAAATCAGGATGCTAAATAAATTTAATCACAAAATTTTGATTTATATTTTTCTCGTAATGACTAAAATACCCTTGATGTAAAAATCTGCTTAAAATCCAGAATTAGGTGTTTTTCACCATTTTTATCAAAACACATCAAAAATACAAAATTGATTCATATAATCTCAAATTGAATATTTTGGATTATTAAAACAATTGAAATGAAAAAAAAAATGTGGAAGATATTATCTCTATCAATAGACACGTGCGTGCCCCATCGAAAGCGCCAAAAACAGAAATAATGAACTTGACATGAATATCTTCTCCTCAATATGAAGTTTAGTAGTGTTTGAGGAATCTATGGAATAGCATGTCACCAGATCCAGTTATCCGGCGTCGGGTCCCATAAAGCATAAATTTGTCCTGGTGTGAAACTCACAAAAGTTGGAGCAGTAAAACGTTTAACATCCCGCTTTGTGACGTCGTCAGCGTGGCCACCTCATACCGGTCATGGAAGACAGGATGGCATTGGGGAATTGTTCATTGATTCCTTCTTATTTCAGCGCTGATGATTTAATCTCCCTGCTCTCAAAAATCATGTTGCTGCACCCATAATGTGATCACAGCCTACCCACAGACGAACGGGCAGGGGCAGTGCCAATGCGTCAGTCCCGCCCTGCTCCTCCTCTTCCGCAACAACCTCTACTCCCACAACCATTGGTCGCCCATACCCCATATCCCCATCCGAGGTCATCCAATGTAGGGTGATCAATAACCTCCTATGCCAGTACGAGGAGGAGAGCATTATCCAGACTCGTGATATGGCCCGCCTGGATTTGGAGGCATCTGCGCCTCATCATCAAAGCCACCCCAAAGGGCTGTGTAGGGAGCCGCTGCACCCCACACTAACATATAACTATTTCAGGAGCCTCTCCCCTTATAGCTTAGACGATGCCCTGCCCTACGACAATGAGGTAGGTGATGTCCGGGACAGCCTGATCAGAGTGCCATTCCAGGGGCTCCCAGCGAGGGCTCCCACCCGGTCGCGTCTGCGCCAGTGCCCAGTCATACTGGATGAGGAGAAGGTAATCCATGTGGCTACACCGCTGGCTCTGGTCCGTTTGACCCGACGCCAGTGTCAGGCGCAAGCCGAAGAGGACGCCCGCCAAGGGGGTCAACATCAATGGCTACTATGGCCTGAGCCATCGCCAAAACACATCACTCGTTCCCTGTATACAATGAGTAGGGGAACTTATATGCCCGACCTAGATCAAGGCCCAACCACCCCACGAGAAGGCTAGTTCGACTTTCTTGGTCGCCGGCACAGGTAGTGGCTACCGCGGACTAACCCGCTTCAATTCCACCCAGTACAGGGTTCCTCCCTGTACCACTACCATGGAGAGCGCGGGCCTTCCCCGCTTTGAGGCTGAGCATGGAGAGCCGCCCCATGTCAAATTCAATCCAAATGAGGTTCCTCCCCACAACAATGATGCTCATCATGGGGGTATCTCCCATGTGCACTACACCGGATATGGGGTCATTCCTCTCTCCACCAACCATCGGTGTGGGGGCGTCACACATATGGTCTCTCTTCCACATGGGGATCCTTTGAGTGTCCTTTTAGCAGCTATCAAAGTCCCTCCTCGTCTTGGATACTAGAGGGGTGGAGACTATCCTCGCCTCACTAGCACCCAACATGGAGGTCCTACCCGTGTTCAGCTAGACTGGTATAAGGACTATCCTCATACCAAGGTCGTCAGAGGAACCCAGAACGAAGGTCCTCCCCATGCTTCTACTAGTTCCAGTGGAGGTCTAACTTTCTCCAACGCTACCCATGGAGATCCACACCATTTCCCCTTTTACATCTTTCTCGGTGCTACTCGCACCCCGACTTAATCAGGTATAAACCCTCAATGCCCCAGCACCAGTGCGACCGAAAGACCTCGTCTCAGAAATCTGCCATGTCCAGTAGACCATCCATGGGCAAGAAGGCAGGTTGTCACCACCATGAGAAGAATTCTGGGAAGGTCCGGACAGAGATCAAACCAGCCCGCTTCTCAGACTCTGAAATGGAATATGAATCATCTCAGGAACCCTCCCCTTTCTCCTCTGAGCCAAGGGATGGGTAAAGAAGAGGGAACATCAGCCTAGTACTCCCAAAATGCGAGGTCCATCGGATTCCTACATCCCTCCGTAGGAATATCCATGAGGATGAAAATCTGGCAACCCCATAGGTCACGGTTGTGCAATCACCACCATCGTCACCAGAAGTGCTCACTACCTTGACAAGAGATCACAGAAAGCTATTTTGGGGACCAATGGAGGGCGAGAAACATTGCATCATATCGCTAGTATCCCTAGCCTATGATCAAGGAACTACGACTGTTAGCTTATCTTATCAAGACATATCGGCTAGGTCTCTACACTCTTTGGAGGAAAGCTCGAGATTCGGTGGCCAGTCAGCCCGCTCACCGTACTCTCCACCGGCCAGCCTACTACCCCAACAGTCTACCTCAGTGCTGATGCTAGTTTCTCAGCTGCCTTCGGTTGATGAGTCGTGTAATGAAGTTCTAGACCCAAAATCTGAGCCAAGGATCTTATAGAATATCCTCGTAGTGGACCACTTCCCCTATATGTTTTGGCCCGTGGCAGCGTCGAATATCCTCAAGTCGGAATCCCTCACCCTTGATGAAGTTTAGTGTTTCTTCCAAACCCTCTGTGTGGTGCACATCCACCTTCGTCATCAGTGAGTGGTTTATCCTAGGATCCAAGCGCATTTTGAAGACATCAGTGAGCAATGTCATCTAGTTGATTTGGCCGTACTCCCTGTGACCCAGTGCCCAGAGTTTCCAGGATATTGTAAGGTCCTCCAATTGCAATGCGTTCAATGTTTCAAGGTACTCCACAAGGTTATCAAGAAGGCTTCCCCCCATGCGCAAATCCATGGCAGGGGGAAGTATGCTACCCTCCCCTTCAGTCCTATCCAGTGGCATCTTGTCTCACTAGGCGATATCGAGGATGTACCCCTAGGAAGGGTCACGGTCAACATTGATGACATAGTGGACGAGGAGGATGAGATGGAGCTTCATTATGGGGATTTACCTCTTGAGGGAATGCCACAACTAATGGAACCTTCTGGAAGAGTTACTCACCAAAAAAGGAGTCTACTGGTTCTCCTTGCGCCCACCGAGGCATTAGTACACAGCCAGAGTTTCGGTAAGGGTAAGGAGCACGTCAGAGCTTCCAAACCCTCCGAACCCTCTGCCTTAGTGCAAAAGACAGAGGACTCAGAGAAGGCCACATTGTGCCAACAAATTTCCAAGCAGAAGAAGTTGGTCGTTGAACTCTGGGTTGAACGTGTTGTGGAGCGACGACTAGACTGAGACAACCCTAGACCAGTATAGTAGGGGCTGGAAAAACTTCCCTTGACAAGCTGCCCCCAGGTAACCCAGATCATGCTTCTCCCACAGACAGGGTTGAAGTCGGAACTTACAGCAAGAGGGCACGGTATATCTCGACAAACCCTCACAAATGGGGTGACAACCAAAGGGTCCCAGCTCGTGCTCCCCTTTCCACCCCGACGGTCGTGCCACCAGCCACTCCACGAGCCGCTGGGCCTGCTTACTGAGTTGAAGAACCCGCCAATGCACTTGTGGATAGGGATCCCCATTAAGACAGGGACCCCTACCCTAATGATCCAATAGCGGTACTCATTTCCCTCTTAGAGGGGTTGGAGAGGCGACAGGTGGTCATCCCACCTAATGGAAATCCATATCCAGCATGGGTGGATGATATGCCGGCACCACTGGGTTTCGAGAATCCCACCATTTCCCACTTTAATGGGACATGGGACCCACCACAGCATCTGGTCCTATTAAACTCAAGGTGTGGGACCATGTTAGGGACTCTAGCACCGCAAAAGGCCGCCAAACTCTGATGCTTTATAGGGACAATAGAGGGGAATATGTTTTTCTAGTATAGCCATCTCTCCATCAGATCGGTAACCAGCTGGGAGGAACTCCGAGGGGAAATTCATTTACTAGTTCTGCTCCACCACATGGAAGACAAGCATCACAAACCTCTTCAAGTGCTAACAGTGGCCTGAGGAGTGTTTCAAAGACATTATCTAATAGTGGAAGAGACTTACATATTCCCTTGACATGCCACTAACTCAAGAGAAATTACTACCAATGTGTGTGAGAAATGGTAAGACAGAACTATTTCCCTCTCTGATCACCCAGAACTACCCTTTAGGATTCTGAGACTTCTCCGATAAGACCCAGTGCCTGGAAGAAGCCCTGCAACAGGCTAGTCAGGAACGTCTGTTGACCCCAATTATTCCCGCATGGATGGATGCCAGAGCCAATCCCACTATAGTGGCCCAAATAGATGCCCCCAGACCGTAGGAATTATTACCAGTGGAGCCACCTTCACAACCTCACAGTGGCCCGCCACCACAGGCCAACCTCCATCCCAGCATTGGCATCCTCAAAACCTATAGGTGCACCCACGTAATAAACTGCCACCACCAAGATAGGACAATCGGGATCTGCCTCCTCGAAAGACTCCTCTAGCTCCACGTCAGTGCCAATATATTAGGGCCCCCTTCCCGGATAGAAGAAATTGAACCTACTCGTTTAATGAGAACCAGGTTCCTGGTTATTTCCGAAGTGCCATGGAAAGAAGGATTGTGCATTTTCCTATGTGCAGAAGTCCAGAAGAGGTGCACCTCACTGATCTCCCCCACTACTACCCCTATCATCTAATCCTAGGGAACATGCTCAAGTAGTACTATGTGTTCAATGACTGACTTCAAGACCATGTCGATAACAACATAGTCATTTTGAGCCCATCCCTGGCACAAGTTGCATTCATCTTCGTAAGGCAAGACAGTAGCAGTGATAGTGAGGGCGAGTGACAGCATGTTTCTAATCGTGAGTCCCATAAGTATGATGAATGGACAGATCGAAAAATAGTTTCTCATGTCCATGGTATCATCCATGAATGCCTAAATCAGCCAGAGACTTTAGAAGTTACAACTGCCGCTTATGCATCATCATCTTAGCCGGCCTCTTCCCAGAAGAGCAAGAATTAGCGGCACAAGGGAAAGCAACGTGCCCCGCCATTGCCATCATCGTCCCATACTCTTGGTGACTTCATGCCCTAGGAGATAGGGATTCCTCAAAGAATCTTCCTAGAAGAAGATGAATCTTCAAGTGACAGTCAAGTGAATGATTCAGTTTACACCGTGGAAGTGGTAAACGCCGACATGACCCTTGATGATGGGGACCGCCATGCAGACCTGCCTAATGTCCCTAGCCAATGCTAGATTTGGTGGAACCATGGCAACATGGGTTGTCGAGGCACATCAGTTGGTACCTCCATCCATGATGTGCATTCCATTGAGACCAGACAGCAGACCCAACACAGATATCAGCACGTGCAGCCTCCACATCTGGCGCCATTAGGCCTGCCTCCACCGCCGTTTTTGCTACTGGACCAAGCAGAGTCACCGAGACCTTTCCATGGTCAGAAAAACTCCATTGTGGACCGGTCTCACTCAACTAGCCTCAAAATAGTAGTCACTTCGCATGCTTCGTCTAGTGAGCAGTGGGATATGCCCAACACCATTCAGCTATCGCCCCACCCGGTATGGTCCACCGTACTTCCTGTCATTGAGCATTCTTCTACAAGAAAAAGTTCACGCCCAGAATGGATGTATGATGTTATCAAGAATCTTTCTAGCATTCCAGAAAGGCTCTCTACTCTCAAGGCCCTTCTACTGTCGCCAGATATGCGTGAGGCCCTCGCTGAGGCTTTACAAAGTCCGATCCAGTTCAAGGTGAAGGTAGCACCCACAGAGGTCTTTCTCACGGAGGCTCTAAAAAATGCAGAATTCTATACTGTCATCTCATTCTCTAGAGAAGATGAAGGTTCTCTTATACAGGTGCACATCCTCCCACTGTACATCACCGGATGGTTCAACAGTGTATAGGTTCACTGCTGTCTTGTTGAAACAGGCTCCAGGATCAACCTTATCCCCACACGGACACTACGGAAATTGGGGTTATCCGAGGATGATCTGACCCCCTCTGACTTGAAAATACTAGGATTTGACAGGACATGGAAGACACTGGTGGGAAAGATCTATTTGAAGACCCAGTTCAGTGGCCTATTTTCCAGTACCGATTTTATGATTGTCTTCAAGGACACCGCGTACAATGCATTGATGGGAAGACCATGTCTCCACTTGCACGCGACAGTGCCCTCACCGTATCACCAGTACCTCATGTACTCCCTCAATGGTCTATAGGGTATTCTCTAAGGTGATGCATCTTTTGTTTGCCCTTTTTAAGCCCGCTACTTGGATCTTGAAAATTATAATAGAAAAGACAAGCAGATTCAGGCCCGTGAGGTCGACCATGCAATAGTTGCAACTGACCCCTAGGTAGGTCTGGATGATGCCTACATCTTCCTGATACATCGATTGGAGGCCACGAACCCTAATATGGGACAATGTTTTGTTGTTTCTGGCATGAGGGTGAAGCATATTCACAGGACCAAGTGACGTTGGGAGATCACTTCGTATTCTTATACGAATCAAGCCTCACTGGTTCCTGAGCCCCCTACCCCCATATGGTATCGGGATGTCCGCCCCATGGCAACGACATTGTCTCATATGTTACTGTTTCACCAGGCATGAATTAACCAGCTCAAGACAATGCACCACTATTGATTTGACATCATCAAGTGTGGCCCCTTGGGATGAAGACCATATGGGTTTAGGTCGACAGCCTTTATTGGTATGGTTTCAGCAGTATCAGAATCTCCCAATTTAGTGACCACTACCGCTCAGGAAGGTACCAAGCTCTCTTCCGGATCTGCTAACCCATAGTAAGATCCTCCCACAAAGGATTACTCCTTCTCAATTTAAAAATAGGATCTGGAGGATGCTCCTCCTTCCTTGAAGAGGGAATATCCACCATAGTTGATGGATTGGTACTGGTGAACCTTAAAAGTGAGGACAATATGAGACCCACATTGATTAGTGCCACCATGCCTCTCGAGTAGTAGTAGCAATACATAGACTTTCTGAAACAACATTGTGATTTATTCGCCTGGAGCTACGATGAGATGCCCGGTATAGATCTTCAGGTATCCTTCCACCACCTTGGTCTCCCAAAAAATCATTGCGAGTTCAAGCTGCGTCCCAGAATGATGCACCCTTCTCACGGTGCCATGTTCAGGGCCAAAGATGATAGGATCATCAGAGAAAGCATCATCAAGGAGGTCCAGTACCCCAAGTGGCTAGCCAACTTTATGCCAGTTGGGAAGATGAATGGACATATTAGAGTCTAAATCGACTTCCGTGATCTCCACAGTCACTACCCAAAGGATGGTTTTCCATTTCCTGTGACCGAATTTTCGATCGAACCTACAGTGGGGTTCCATTCCCTTTTCTTCATAGATGGGTACTTCGGGTATAATCAGATCCAGATGGCCCCTGAGGATGAGCAGTCTATAGCCTTTAGGGAACCACAAGGTAGGTTTTGTTACCAGGTCATTCCCTTCAACTTAAAGAATGTAGGTTCCACCTATCAGCGGGCCATGCATCTCATATTTAAGCCAATCCTCGAGACATTGGTGGAATGCTATGTGGAAAATCTGGGGGTCAAATATCTCCAGCACCAGGACCATCTCAAGGACCTTGATAAAGTGTTTGACTTCCTCCATTCTCACCACCTGAAGAAGAATCCATTGAAATGTGCCTTTTGGTATGGCGTCCCACCTTTTTATAACATAAAATTTCTTTTCATTATACAAAACTAAGGATATTTAAGGTTTAGTGTCTTGGAAACAAGAAACATAATACATGAAAATAACATATAACGTTCTTCTTAAACACTTAAAAGGATTCTCTTTATTTTCACCCTAGGTTCATTACTACATCTCATAACCTGGGGACATACATCAAAATAAAGGGTGAGCAGAAGTCCCAGTAATGGAAACAAGAGAAACATTTTACATGTGAACTTGAGATACATCAATAAGGTCATGATAAATAACATTAAGGCGTCAGAAAGAGATCATGAGACATATCATAATAAAAATAAAATGTTTCATAACATGAAAATGTGGCTACAAAATTTAACATATACAATCATTTCTGTTTCACCAAGGTCCATCCCCAAGGTGTCATTAAAAATTACTAAGGTTATTCACCAAGGCGTCGTTAAAAATGGTCATCTCTAGAGATTAAGTCTTTACCCAATGCATTGGAGCGCTATCAGGGCGCACCCTTAAATTTGTCTTTATCATTATGTGAGCCACATATATCATCATCAATCATTTCATAAACAACCCACATATCATAAAAGTAATGGTTTTCATTTCATAATCATAACGTTTTAAAAAATTCTATAAAGACATGATCTTTATGTCACTTTAAAACCACAGAAATGGAAAGTGGGTCTCATGTATGTAAATCCCAGAATTTAATATAGAACATTTTGGTATATATTTGAATAACCCTTTATAAGGAAGAGCTTTGAGTATTCACATAATAAAATAAAATAATTTTAGAAAAAGAGAGAGACATTTGAGACGAAAATTCTACAGCATAACGACTATGTTTTGGGGTTTTAGAAAACATTGAAAAGAGATGGGACATAGGTCAACCACTAATAAATGATCCAAAGAATAGTAGAGGTACTGAATATTCTGGATAAAAGAACATGGTAATGAAATTTTAAAGACATACCATATGAAATGAAAAACATGGAATGAAGCCAAAAATAAGATTTCTCTTATGAAAATTCAGCAGCCTAATGACGTCACTTAAAACATCAAAAAATGAATTGAAGTTATCAAATAGGGTATCTTATCATACAAACATAAAATATCAGTATTATAGATATAGGTATCATACCCCAACATAATAAAAAGGAACATGAAAGACATGACATGAAAGTATAACTTTGAAAAATGAGAACGGTGAAAGAATCCATTAAAAATTTCGGCAGACTAACGGCGCCACATAAATATTCTTAAAACGAATTGATGAGAGAAAGATGGGATATCTCATCATATGAACATGAAATTTTCAGTAGGATGAATATGAAATAACATCCCCAACATAATAATATGGGGCTTAAAAGAAATGACATAAATGATAGTACTTGAAACGAAAAAGAGAGGTGAGCTCCCTTACCTTAAAACGCAACTCTTAAAACATGAAGGTTGGGACCTTCAGAGGCTATAGGGAACCTTGGGAGGACTCCGTGGGAGGTAAAGAGATCATAACATTGTTGAAAATGATTTTGTAGTTGATAGGATGAGAGAATAGCTTGACATTTTTAGGGAAAGTGAGGGGACAGTGCATTAATGGCAAAGGGACACCTAATCGGTGGTATTGGCAAAACCATGGGCTTGCCCATGGTATTTGACCATTGTATTGGCCACTTGGGACACCTCATACAATAATCCATCCCCTTTAGTCGTCCATCCCTTAAAATATCTCATGACATCATCATGATGTAGTCATGATGTCATTAAACATACTGAAACCCTAAAACTGTATTTTTACTATTCACTGAAAATTCTTTTTTTTCAGAAAAATCCCCAAAATTCACCTCAAAAGAATATCGATGCTCTGAATGAAAAAATTAACTCCATTTTATAAAAATAATTTTCTAAATAATTTTAATTCAATTTTTAAATAAAAACACTATTCACCCGAAAAAAACTAATACTTGACTATTGATCAATGAAATAGTTATTTACCTATTTTATTGAATCACACTACATAAGAACGGTGCATAAAATATATTAATACTTTCTTTATGTGAGATTACTAATCCATTTGGTCACATTACTAATCCTAAGCGCAAAATCACTATTCATAAATCACTATTCACCAAAAATTAAGTTGATCTTATTAGACTCTAAATTTCGTACCGAACACATTTGCAGAAGACCTTTTTTTTGAAAATCATAACACATAATTAATTATTTAAGGTTTACAAAAATATTTTAAAATGTCCCATTTTTTAAATAAGCATCCTCAAATTATTCGGACATTTGAAATTTCACAAACTTCACTAAAGGAAGAAATCTTAATTTTATTCATCCCAAAGGATTACAAAAATAGCTACGGTCTCATCACATAGCTCCTTATAACACCAGCATATGAGCTAAGTGTAAAGTGTGTTATGGTGAGAGAATCTGAGGGAGGCTCATATCACATTGCCCTAGTAGAAATCTCCACTAACTTGAACTTCTCCCACATGCATTTCTGTTCAATCTTGACACGCTGGAGTTCGGATTGGGCTTGGTCCAAAGCGAAGCCCAAAGATGCCACCTCCTTCCCAAGCTCTAATAAGTGGGCTTCATAAGGTTCGAGTATACTAGATGAAGCCATCGACTCCTCTTTCTGCATTGACCATTAAGATCTCTATTAAATCATTAAGAGTAAATTAATATACTATTCAAAAACTTTGGGTCGTTAAATTCTTCCCCCCTTAAGATATTTCATCCCAGAAATTTCAAATCAAAGGCCTAGTTGAAAAGGTGAGGGTACTTTTGCTTCATTGTTTCCTTAGGCTCCCATGTCGCTTCTTTATACTTATGATTCATCCACAAAACTTTCACAAGGTGGGTAGTATTGTTGCTTAGAACCTTGTCTATACTGTCTAAGATCTCCACTGGCTGCTCCTCATAAGAGAGGTCATGTTCCAGTTATAACACCTCTGGGTTCAGTACATGCGAAGGGTCGGGTATGTACATCCTCAAGGGAGATACATGGAAGACATCGTGAACTTGATCTAGGTTCGGTGGAAGTGCTAGACAATAGGCTACTGCTTCTATGCGATCAAGGATTTCATAGGGGCCAATGTACCTAGGGATTAGTTTTCCTTTCTTCCCAAACTACATGACTCTATTCCATGGAGAAATTCGAAAGAGGAATTTGTCGCCAATCCAAAACTCCATGTCCCTTTGACGGTTGTCAGCATAGCTCTTCTATTGACTCTGAGCAGCCCTTACATGTTGTTGGATGGCATGACCTTGTTCCGTAATCTCTTTCACAAGATCAGGCCCAAGAAGCTTTCACTCACCAGCATTATCCCAACAAGTAGGAGTTCTACATCGCTTTCAATACAGAGCTTCATAGGGTGACATCTGAATAATCGAATGGAAGCTCTTGTTATAGGAGAACTCAACTAATGGGAGGTGTTGATCCCATCCATCTTTAAATTCCATTGATCATGTTATTATCATTTCCTCAAGTGTATGAATAGTCCTTTCAGATTGTCCATCAGTTTGAGGATGATAGGCCTTACTAAAATTCAATTCATTATTCAGAGCATGTTGAAGAATTCTCCATAATTTTGATGTGAATCTTGGATCACGATCAGACACGATGGATAGTGGTACCCCATGCAGCCTTACCAATTCATTTACGTATATCTTGGCAAGTTGATCTAGTGTGAAATCTTACTAAATTGAGATAAAATGGGAGGTCTTGGTGAGATGGTCCACTATAACCCATATCTCATTTTTCCCTTTGGATGTTTTCGGGGGACCCGTGAAAAAGTCCATAGTGATATTATCCCACTTCCATGCTGGTATGGGTAGAAGTTGTAATAACCCCTTAGTAAGTTGTCGTTATGCTTTTACTTGTTGACACACCAGACATCTTGTAGTGTAATAAGCAATATCCCTATTCATGTAATCCCACCAATAATGATCACGAAGGTCTTTATACATTTTAGTGCTTCCCAGATGTATAGAGAAAGTAGAGCTATGAGCTTCATCCATCAGTTCTTTCTTCATCTCCGGAATAGATGGAACACATAGTCTTGTAAGAAATTTCAATACACCTTCTTGATCAATATTGAAATCAGGAAACTTCCAATCCTTCACAGCCTCAAACTTTTCCTACAACAAAAGATATTCTTTTTGAGCCTTCTTGATGTTATCTAGTAATGAAGGTTGAGAAATAATTTGGGATAGGGTTGATGATGTCCCTTCCCTTACAATTCCCATGTCCAGTTTCACTAGATCTTTAATCAAGGGATCTCCTAGGATCCTCATTGTTGCCAGAACAATATGGTCTTTCCTTCTTAATGCATATGCGAATTTGTTTTCTCTTCCAGGGTGATAATGAATTGAACAATCATAGTCTTTAATAAGCTCTAACCATCTCCTTTGTCTCATGATCAATTCTTTCTGCGTGAAAATATTCTTTAAACTTTGGTGGTCAGTGTATATATCACATTTCTCCCCATAAAGATAGTTCCTCTATATCTTTAGAGAAAAAACAACTGCCGCTAGCTCTAGGTCATGAGTATGATAATTCTTCTCTTGAATCTTTAACTGTCGAGATGCATAAGCAATTACCTTTTCATTTTGCATAAGGATGCACCCAAGCCCTTTCAGAGATGCATCACTAAAAATAACGAATCCTTATCTGATAGAGGTTAGTGTTAACATATGTGCAGTAACCAATCTCTTCTTCAGCTATTGGAAACTTTCCCCACATTACTTTTTCAAGATGAACATAACCTTTTTTCAAGTCAACTTGGTTAGTGGATTAGAAAGCCGTGAATTTTTTTTCACAAACCTCCGATAATATCCTGCTAAACCAAGGAAACTACGAATCTCAGTTACTATTGTAAGTTGAGTCCACTCCTCCACAACGACAGTCTTTGCAGGGTCAACCAAGATTCCTTCATTGGTTACAATGTTCCCAAAGAAAGCCACTTCTTCTAACCAAAACTCACACTTGCTGAACTTTCCAAAGAGACTCTCCTTCCGTAGAGTTTTCAAAATAACCCTCAGATGATCTTCATTCTCCTCACGACTTCTTGAATATATCAAAATATCATCAATAAAAACTACCAAAATGTTATCAAGGTAGTCCTTAAATACTCTATTCATCAAATCCATGAAAATATTAGGGGAATTAGTCAAGCCGAAGGGAATTACAGTAAACTCATAATGCCCATATCTTCATCAGAAGGCAGTCTTTGGAATATCTTCCTTCTTCACCCTCAGTTGATGATAACCTGATCGAAGGTCAATCTTGGAGAAAAATTGATCCCCATGAAGTTGGTCAAATAAATCATCAATTCTTGGAAGAGGGTATTTTTTCTTCATTTTGATCCCATTCAGTTATCTATAATCAATGCATAGCCGCATTGATCCATCCTTATTCTTCACAAAGAGAACTGGTTCTCCCCAAGGATCCACACTCGGTCAGATAAACCCCTTCTCCAATAAGTCTTGGAGTTGATTCTTTAACTCTTCTAGCTCCAAATTTACCATTCAATACAAGGTATTTGATATCAGTTGAGATCCAGGTACGAGTTCAATGGAGAACTCTATCTCTCTTTCTGTGGGAGGTCCAGGTAACTCCCTAAGAAATACATCCATGTATTCCTGAACAATCGGAACATCCTCAATTTGTATACTCCCTTTTCATTCATCATCATGACCGATTAACTCCATAAAAAATCTATAGGAGGTGCTTCTAGATAGGGATTAGTTCAGGATATCTCTCCTTGGAAGATAATTGTAGGTCATTCATTCAAGACTAATGAGATTTCCTTACTTCTGCATTTTATCTTAGCATTATACTTTGAGAGCCAGTCCATACCTAGTATAACGTCGAATTCCATCATTGGAATGACTTCTATATTTGCGATAAGATTGTCCTCACTAAGGTAAACAATAGTGTCTCTAAACACTGTTGATGCATGGATAATCCCACTTGGAGTCTTGACTGACAACTCTACCTCTAGTAGTTCAGGGATTGATTCTATATTCTTTGCAAAATTGGAGGAAATAAAGGAATGTGTCGAATGAGAATCAAACAAAGTACATGATAGTTTTGAGAGGACAACAAGAGTACCTACTACCACATCATTCGGAGCTTCAACTTCAGTTGTTGTGATAGAAAAAGCATGACCTTGATCCCCTGGCCTTTTCTGAGGTTGATGGTGATTCCCCTCCACTGCCCTTGGATTTGGACAGTGATTAGAAAAGTGCCCAAGCAGTCCCCACTTGAATCATTGGACTTTGGGTATGTCCAGAACCATCTTTCCTTTGTCGTTAGTGTTGGGGAGTTTAGGCTTCACCTCACTACGAAAATTGCGAGCAATATGGCCTCCTCTTCCACACTTTTAGCACTTTCCACTTCCGATTAAGTAGTGACCCGAATGCTTCTTCCAACATTTATTACATGTGGTAAGTTTCATTGTCCTTACACATCTTCCCTGATCAAAATTCATCCCTAAATTGGGCTCCAACGATCTCTTCTTGTCATTTGATTTATGAGACCACTACGTCTCACCAAACTCTAGCTTGACTTTCATTGCACTCTACATGATCTCCTTGTAGCTATCGTAGTCCCAGATGGCTATATTCTTCTGTATATGAGGTCTCAGTACACTGAAAAATCTATCAACCATAACACTTGGATCCATGACAAAGCTAGAGGACTATCGTGAATGTCGGGAGAAGTTCATCTCATACTTCTGACAGATTCGTTCTCCTTCTGCTTCAGCTCAAGAAACTCTTTCTCCATTCTCGTTCTCATGGAATGAGTGAAATACTTGTTAAAGAATATTCCCCGAAACTCTTCCTACTCCATAGCTTCCATCTCTCCTCTAGGCTTCGTGTTTTTGACCGGTTACCACCACTGATCAGCTTCTCCCTATAGGCGGTAAACATCAAGGGTGAATTTTTTATGTTCCGAACAAAGGAGTACAGAGAATATCTTTCAAATGGAGGTTATCCATTATTCCGCAACCAATGGGTCAGTATATCCACTGAATTTTGGTGGTCGTTGATGCATGAAGGACTCAACAGAGTGTTGTTCCCTTCGTGGTGAGATCGTCCTCTCAACTTGATTCAAGTTATTACTCATAACTTGAGTTAGTTGGTTCATCATTCGCATGAATGTTTCCATTCCGGATTCCATCGGAGGGCCGTTAGCATATGGTGCATTGCGGTCAACATCTGCATAGTTCCTCCTATTGCCCTACATTTTCTAAAATAATAAAACCATAGTGAGAAACTTATTTCATTTATGAATCTTTTCACTAAGACCTCATGCTTAGACAATTACATTTCTCTATAATTCCTTCATAATGATTCATAAAAGCTTGTGGTTAACCAAACATATCCCCCGGGAGTGTCGTAACCAAGAGTGTAGCAAGGCCCATTATCGTGCACCAGTTCTCGTTTGATTCTAGCTCAAATTTGTGTTTTCAAGTTTTACCCCTATGTACATCTATACCAGAGCCGCCTCTACCTTCATATATCTAGACATGGATGTATTTGTTTCATAAACCACTTACTCAATACTTACCAAAATATCAAGAAGTTTTCCTATATTTAAACTTTTCTATAGGGTTCATCCTAAAGTTTTTATGTCCTAATTTCCACAAATAACTAAACCATCCTTTGACACCAACTATGGAATCCCGCCTTTTTATAACATAAAATTTCATTTCATTATACAAAACTGAGGATCTTTAAGGTTTAGTGTCTTGGAAACCAGGAACATAATACATGTAAATAACATAAAACATTCTTCTTAAAAACTTGAAAGGCTTCTCCTTATGTTCACCCTAGGTTAATTTATGCATCTCATAACTTGGGGACATACATCAAAATAAAGGGTGAGCAGAAGGCCCAGTAAGGGATACAAGAGAAACATTTTACATATGAACTTGAGATACATCAATAAGGTCATGATAAATAACTTTAAGGCATGAGAAAGAGATCATGAGGCATATCATAATAAAAATAATGTGTTTCATAAATTGATGATGTGGATACAACATTTAACAGAGACAATCATTTCCATTTCACCAAGGTCCATCCCCAAGGTGTCATTAAAAATTACCAATGTTATTCACCAAGGCGTCGTTAAAAATGGTCATCTCTATAGATTAAGTCTTTTCACAATGCATTGGAGCGATATCAGGAAGCAACCTTAAATTTGTCTTTATCATCATGTGAGCCACATATATCATCATAAATCATTTCTTAAACAACCCATATAGTATAAATGAAATGGGTTTTATTTCATAATCATAACGTTTTAAAAACTGCTTTAAAGACATGATTTTTATGTCACTGTAAACCCACAAAAAAGGAAAGAGGGTCTCATGTATGTAAATCCAAGAATTTAATATAGAATTTTTTTTATATATGTGAATACCCCTTTAGAAGGAAGAGATTTGAGTGTTCACTTAATAAAATAAAATAATTTTAGAAAAAGAGAGACATTTGAGACGGAAATTCTGCAGCATAACGGCTATGTTTCGGGGTTTTAGAAAACACTGAAAAGAGAGGGGGAATGGGTCACCCACTCATAAATAATCCAAATAAAAGTAGAGGGACAGAATATATTGGATATAAGAACATGGTAATGAAATTTTAAAGACATACCATATGAAATGAAAAACATGGAAGGAAGACAAAAATAATATTTCTCTTATGAAAATTCGAGAGCCTAACGTCGTCACTTAAAACATCAAAAAATGAATTGAAGAGATCAAATAGTGTCTCTAATAAAATGAACATAAAATATAAGTATGATAGATATAGAGATAATACCCAAACATAATAAAAAAGAAATTGAAAGACTTGACATGAAATTAGAGCTTTGAAAAATGAGAATGGTGAAAGAATCCCTTAAAAAATCCGGCAGCCTAACAACGCCACTTAAAAATTCTTAAAACGAATTGATGACAGAAAGAGGGGGTATCTCATCATATAAACATGAAAACATCAGTAGGATGAATATGAAAGAACATCCCCATCATAATAATATGGGGCTTAAAAGAAATGACATAAACGAGAGTACTTGAAATGAAAAAGAGAGGTGAGATCCCATACCTTAAAACGTAACACTTAAAACTAGAAGGTTGGGACCTTGAGAGGATTGAGGGAACCTTGGGAGGACTCCTTGAGAGGTAATGAGGCCATAAATTCCTTGATAATGATTTTGGAGTCGATAGGATGAGATAATGGCTTGTTATTTATAGGGAATGTGAAAGGACAACACATTAATGGCCAAGGGACACCTCATCGGTGGTATTGGAAAACCCATGGGATTGCCCATGGTATTTTCCCATGGTATTGGCCACTTGGGACACCTCATAAAATAATTCATACCCTTTATTCGGACATCCCTTAAAATATCTCATGACATCATCATGATGCAGTTATGATGTCATTAAACATACCGAAACCCTAAAACTGTATTTTTATTATTCGCTGAAAAATATTTTTTTTTCTTCAGAAAAATCCCCAAAATTCACCTCAACATAATTTCAATGCTCTGAATTCAAAAATTTACTCCATTTTATAAAATAATAATAATCTTAATATTTTTAATTTAATTTTTAAATAAAAAACACTATTCACCCGAAAAAACTAATACTTGACTATTGATCAATGAAACATTTAGTTAACTATTTTATTGAATCACACTACTTAATAACGTTGCCTAAAATATATTAATAATTTCTTTAAGTGATATTACTAATCCATTTGGTAACATTACTAATCCTAAGCGTATAATCACTATTCATAAAACACTATTCACCAAAAATTAAGTTGATCTTATTAGACTATAAAATTCATACTGAACACATTTGCAAGAGACCTTTTTTCTGAAAATCATAACACATCATTAATTATTTAAGGTTTAAAAAAATATTTTAAAATACCCCTTTTTTTAAATAAACATCCTCAAATTATCTGGACATTTGAAATTTCACAAACATCACTAAAGGAAGAAATCTCAATTTTATTCATCCTAAAGGATTACACAAAGTAGCTACGGTCTCGTCACATAGCCCCTTATAACACCAGAATATGAACTAATTTTAATGCGTGTTATGGTGAGCTAATATGAGGTAGGCTCAGATAACATTTCCCTAGTAGTAATCTCCACTAACTTGAACTTCTCCTGCAGGCGTTTCCGTTCAAGCTTGACACGATGGAGTTCGACTTGGGCTTGGTCCAAAGCGAAGCCCAAAGATGCCACCTCCTTCCTAAGCTTTGATAAGTTGGATTCATAAGGTTCAAATCTATTGGATGAATCCATCGAATCCACTTTCTGCATTAACCATTAACATCTCTATTAAATCGTTAAGTATAAATTAATATACTATTCAAAAAGTTTGGGTCGTTACATTTGGGGTCACCTCTAGGAAGTTCCTCAGCTTTGTGGTCAGGTACCGGGGCATATAGATCGACACCAAGAAGATCAAGGCCATCAGCCAGATGCCTCCCCCAAACATTATTCGGGAGATTTGAGTTTTTCAAGGCAACTTGGCCTACATACGCCGATTTATTGAAAATAGGGCTAGAAAATGTAATCCTTTTTCTTGGATTATGAAGAAAGGCACTGCTTACGAATGGGATGGATAAGGCCAGAATGTGTTTGAGGAAATCAAGCAATATCTACTTTAGCCTCCGGTCATGATGCCACCCATCTCTAGAAAGCCATTGGTCCTTTATGTGACTTCCCTGGAATGAACTCATGGTGCCCTTCCCGCCCAGAAGAACAATGAAGGGATAGAAAACAAGCTTTACTACCTTAGCCACATGCTATTTGATACAGAGACCAAATACTCCCCCATTGAAAAGAGCTACCATGCACTAGTATTCGCAGTGCAGAAATTGTGACATCACATGCAGCACCACGAGGTATAGCTGGTGTCTCGGGTACACCCACTGAAGTACATTCTAAACCACCCCATGTTGACAGGTCGTCTAGCTTGGTGGGTAGTGATTCTTCACCAGTTCGATGTCAAATTTATCCCACAGAAAGCAATTAATGGGAAAGCCTTGGTAGAAATCCTTGCCACCCATCCATCTACTATTGACCAATTCTTGGATCTCAATTTTCTTACGGAGGAAATCCTCTCAGTAGATCATGCCATCCCATGTTGGAAAATGAATTTCGATAGTGCTTCCCGAAGTCACTCTGGCATGAGGCTCAATGACCACAGGCTCAATAGGTTAGGTTTGGGTATCGCCTTTATTACCCAGACATAAGTCATCCTTCCGTACTAATTCCTATTGTTAGAAAGCTGCTCCAGCAATGAGGCAGAGTATCAGGCTTTTATCACTTGCCTCGAGTTGGCCCTCGAGATTGATGTGCCCCATTTTCATGTGAAAGTGGATTTCGAGTTAGTCATCAGGAAGATAAACAGTGACTATGTCGTTAGAAAACTGGAGCTCGTACCACTGTTCGAACGCACTCTCCAGCTAATGGCCCAGTTCCCATCTCAGTCAGAAGTTACTCATGTCCCTCGATCTCAAAACCATTGTGCCGACGCCCTGGCCGACCTGATTGCATCACTTGCAGAACCCGAAGAGGATGATCTGATTATCCACATGGTGCATAGAATAGTCATTTCTCCCTTCACCCTAGGTGATAGTGAAAGCTTTCTGGTGAGTCGTCTTACCACTAGAGACTCCACATCAGGAACCCCAGGTCCCTTAGATGCAGTGGTTGAAGTGACTCCCGACTAGAGGGCCCCGTTTGTTGACTATCTCCAAAATGGTTACCTCCAAGTTTATCTGGTCGAGCACGAGTGAATCCGAAGCCACACATTATTGTTTACCCTCCAGGATGGTCCCAGTCTTGAGCAGATCCTCTACAAGATAGGGATTGACGGTGTTCTCCTTTGTTGCATGTAACACACCGAGATTTTATAAGAAATATTCTATTTAATTTCTTTGATGTATTATGTTGTACGCTACACCAAGATTAGATTTAACTATAAGAAAAACTGTATTATCTTGTAGTATACGCGAACACTATTCTTGGCTTGTGTTGCATGCAAGATCGACCTTCCTCAACAGCGTGTGATGTACACAATACCGAGTTTCACTAAACAATGATATATTGTTATAATATTGTTATGAACTATCCATTATGAATAATATTAACCACATTTTAAATTTTATAACATTATAATTCATCTTACACATATTCTAGAACAAGGTATGGGAACAAAATAAATTTTCTGGTTAAATAAGCATTTTTCAA
The DNA here is from genome assembly GCA_963277665.1 of Viscum album. Lineage (NCBI taxonomy): Eukaryota > Viridiplantae > Streptophyta > Magnoliopsida > Santalales > Viscaceae > Viscum > Viscum album. The sequence goes on from OY728136.1 coordinate 1,650,655,726, forward strand.
AAAATACAATTTTTCCACCTTTTGATGGCACACCCACATTAAATAATTTTTTTGACCCGTTTATAAGTTCAATTAGACAAAATAAACTTATTAATTGAAATAAGGATATAAAAAATTATTTTGGATACATTTTTTATATTTTTTGGTTAACTTTCAAATTTTTATGAATAGTAAAAATACGCCTAATTTTTCATAAAAACATATTTTTTCATCAAGATAATTTATATGGTCAAATTATAAAATTTAATTGTTTTGAAGTATAAATAGAATATATTTTTACCCTTTAATATTATTTGATCCATTATCATTAATTTTACAATGAATTTTTATGTAAAAACATTTCAATCTTTGGCAATGTTTTATCTTTTAAAACCTATTTTCTTAACAATGAGATTAATTTTAAGTTAATTACTGAAACTTATGTGTTTTAAATTTTTAAAAATAGATTATATATTTGAATTCAGTGGGTCCAATTTATGTTAATAGGATACTTTTATTTTTTATGATATTATGAATAGTAATTACGGTAATTTTTATTTACAATAGTTAACGGTAAATCGGGTAATTAAGGTTCAAAATAAGATTATGAAATTACAATAACACCTGAAAAAATTCTATTGGATGAATAAAAGTTGACCCATATCACCTAAGGGTCAGAAAATATTCATTTCATAGTCTTTTGACCAATAAACTGATGTAATTATTATTAAAACCAAAGAAAGAGACAACATGTCACACTCGTATATCTTATAAGTGTAATAATATTAATTTAGTGATAAAATTCATAAAACATTGAAAAAGAAGTGTCACCAGAAATATAATAAAATTATATACATCATTTAAATTTATTTAAATTTTTTTTGGATTAAACATTTATTAATAATGGTGACACAATAGTGATGTAGAAATTATTTTATTGATTGAAATATCAAGTAAATTGTCTTACAAATATTAAAATAAATATTATATGAACTATTTAATGTGATCCACTAACTTTATAGATAAATATGATATGTTAGGAATCTATTAAATATTTTTTTTCTAATATATCCTATCTGTAGATTTTATTTAAATTCAAATAAATGAATAGTGTCAAAATTGAAACTATTGTTATTTTATAAAAATAACATATTATTAAATTGTTTAAAAATTAAAAAAATATTTAAAATTTAAAAATTTAAATTTATATTGTCTAAAATGTCATAAATTTTCTAATTATAGACAATTCACAACACATAAGTATTTATTTTTAACAATTTAAAATATAGAATTTTATTACCGTAAATAAAATTAAAAAGATTAAATAAGGATAAATCAAGTTGATAAGGTTTAAAATAAATTTCTAACATGTATAAATTTTATTTTATGATGAGATTACAACCCTATATAATCTAAACTTCGAATTGGATCCAATTGAGAAGTTTTTAAGTGGGGTTTGTGTTTATTATAAATTAATATTTTAGAGGTTTCCAAAAGTGCCCCTCTCCTCTCTTATAAAAGGGCACCTTTTCCCTCTCCTCTTCACAACATTTTGAGCCTTCAATCTCCACCAAAACCTGTAAATTTATCTTCTCCACTTCCTTTTCTACATACAAGAGGTATTTTTCTTCTTCAAATCCAATCTTTAGATCTCTAAGACGAGGTTAAGTAGAGGGGCATCGAAAAAGAGGTATTATCCTTTACCGATTCTTTCAAAATTATTTCTTCTTCCACATCATCCTATTTTCTTTTTTAATTATAAAGTAAAAACATCAATATCACTGATATATTGATATGTTATTATAAATATGAAACAACCCTATTTCTCCTTCTATCCATCCTATGGAAAAACGAAATCACCACGCGTGTGTACGTACGGAATATCGTCTCAACGCCGTGGTGTAATCTTTTTTCCACCACCACTTTACTTGGATGGGTATAATGGTGTAAATAATAGCTATATATAATTATTATAACATGATACTAATTCTGAGATATTCTATCATCCACTCCAACACCATTCTATAATTATGGGAATGATATCATCGCTCGTGCGTAAGTACGGATTACCGTCTCCACAAAGCGATGAGATTAACACTTCATGTTAACCATTAAAAAATGATTATAAATTATATATATTTAATAATAATAAAATATATGACATAATAATTCTACTCGATTTATATATATATATATTTATGTCATCTACTTACTTCCATTCAAGTCAATAAGGAATGGAAAACAACGTTCATGCGTAGGTACGGCCTGCCATCTCCAAGAATGGTGTATTTCATTCCGTTTATCTATCTATTATATTATGAATTTATATAAATTTTTTTTACATTATAAAAGTAATTAATTATGATCTAAGTAATCATATGAATAATTACATGTCAAAACATGGATGATAAATGAAACGATTTTACCCAAAATGATGCTTTAACAAAGAATTGACAAAAGAACGGGAAATATAAAGTCATAAGTGGATCATATATAATATCATAAATATTATTATTGTTATGTTACAAGTTAATAATATGTTTAAACCCACTCTACAGGAGTCTCAGACACATACAACAAAAATTGGACCTAAGGTAATGGATTATTTCGTCTCAATAATATTTTTGTGAGACATATGCTTTAATCACCATCTATTTATGTTGTATAGTGTTTATGATTCCCATGCTTTTTTATGATTTTTATTATGATGGATATGGTATTTACATATTAATGTAATTTTCTTTATTTTATGACACATATGATTCCACCAATTATAAATGGTAAGGGATAATTATTCCAATCTCGTTCTTATCAGGGATAGTTTATTCCTAAGTATTTACTGGAGTTATGTTTATCAGCCATGTCCATGTTTTCTAAAAATGTTTTCATAAAATATTTATTGTTCTTCCATATATTTTAAACTTAATTTTACCCTTTTTTGACTTTTACTACATGGTATGGAAGGAATCATTTTTTTGTTTACCATACGAGGTACTTTTTAACTTTTCTTGCAAAAGTACAAGAAGAATATTTTTCTAACTCATATGGAATGAAGGGATTTTTATGGTTTCATAACGCCTTATTTTCATGAAGCATACTCTAAAAGATTTCATGATTAATTTCAACAAAAATTCTTTTATTTTTAAAATTTCATGGAATTTTGTGCAATGAAAATGATTTTGAAGAAGAAATGATATTTTCCTCAAGAATTCATTTCAAGTGTTTTATCAAACCTATTTTCCATATAAGATGGAATTATTTCATATGTTTCTGTTTCAAGTATAATGTCTTTATTTTTTACATGGTTTGATTTTTCATACGATGAAAGGATATCTGTTTTTTTATATGGATTATGTTATGATTGGATGATGTTTGTGAAACCCATTTTATTCTTTGCGTTATGATGAATGATTTATGATTGTTTTGTTTCACACCTAAGAATGATTTCAATATGAGATGGGTGGGACCTATATCTCCCTCTAATTAATAGGGTAATGATTTATATATAATGAGATACACATGGATGGAATGGAAAGTAAATTCAGTTCAGTAATACAGGACCGGAACGGTAAGTAAACCCAGTTCAGTAAGGGACTTTTTCCACTATGATGGTCTTGGCAGCAATGCCTGGGCTACTATGGAAATCATATCACGTGATTAATTTTTTTCCACAATTACATGTTTTATTCCCATGATATATTGTCATGATTAATGTTTTTTATGATCTATGCCTTACGTACTACCATGATTTATTTCAGAACTCAATATTTTGATGTTTAAAATATATGTTCATGTTTTTTTAAGTTCAAATGTATACTGTTTGTCTTATTTTCTCCATTCATATCCTTAATGAGAATTTGAGCTCACCCTTTATATGTTTTCTTTTCCCTAGGATATTACTAAATGTTTTAGGTAAGAAAACAAAATGGGAATATCTTTATGAGAGATGTTGAAGATCTTTCAACATGATTAGTAGATTATGTTCCATGTTTCCAGAGACACTAACTATTACGGACATTGGGCGTCTGTTTTTGTCATGTATTAAGTATTCCACAGAAGTAATGTAATGTCTATGTATGTTAATCTTTGGGTCTATAATTTTGTTATCAGAGAAAAGGTTTATTCAACCATTGTAAACTAGGATGCGAAAACTTTAGTGAGATCCCAAGAGATATTTCTAAGGTATGTCTAGGGATGTCCCAAAGGTTAAGTATAAGTATAGGTTATAGTCCTAGAATTACGGTAACAATATTAAAATTAAACCTAAGATGTTAGATATTGAAGGTAATCACCCTTTATTATATTTTTTTTCCAATCATGATTTTTGCCTCTCACACTCTTCTTTTTGGGTTTTAGACGATGGCTGGAACCCAAAAGAACCGTGTTGATCAATGTAATGGATAATGAAATGATTGTACTCCTGAACAAACCAATGTTATGGGAGATGGAGTGAAAAGTCTTATTGTTATACTTACACAAGATATGAATCATTCTGGACATCCAAATGAGTAGAGAAGGGAACAATATTCTATTGTGTCCTTCATGAGGCAACATCCACCTTATTTCAGTGGGTCTTCTAATCCACTTGTTGCTAAACAACGGATCAGTACTATTGAAAAGATCCTTTCTATACATCGCTATTCAGAATATGAAAAATTCATTTGGTCTATTTACCGTTTAGAGGGTGAAGCATACTAGTGGTAGACTCTAATTAAGAATACAAGGCCCCAAGATGAAATTGAATCCATGGAATGGGACGAGTTCAGGAAATTATTTTTCAATAAGTACTTTATTTGTATTCTTCGAAAGAAGATGGAAAAGGAGTTCCATGATCTTATGAAAAATTATGATGAATCTATTGGTACATACGAGGATAACATTACAAGGCTTCCAAGGTATGCATCTGGCTTTATCATCCAACTTGAAAGTAAAGTTGATCGATTCTTCAGTGGCATAAAACCAAGTATTCGAAGGGCATTAGCTATAAGAGACTTCAGTAGCTATGAAGAGATTGTGCATTGTGCTGTCAAGGTAGAACTGGAAGTTGGTGTTACATATTAGCTTGTGCTATATGCAAAAATGTATTAGCTTGTAGTATACGCAAACACTATTCTTGGCTTCTGTTGCACACAAGAGCGACCTTCCTCCATTAGCGTGTGATGTATGCAATACCATATTTCACTAAACAATGATATATAGTTATAATATTATTATGAACCAGACGTTATGAATATTATTAACCAAATTTTTAATTTTATAATATTATCATTCATCTTACACAAATTCTAGAACATGGTATGAGAACAAAATAAATATTTCGGGCTAAATATGCATTTTTCAAAAAATACATTTTTTCCGCTTTTTGATAGTGTACCCACATTAAATCTAGTTTTTTACAGGTTAATAAGTTAAATTAGACAAAATAAACTTATTCACTCAAATAAAGTTATAAAAATTTACAATACATTGTTTATATTTTTCTGTTAACTTTCATATTTTGAGGAATAGTAAAAATACGCTAAATTTTTCGTAAAAACAACTTTTTTAATCATGTGAATTTATATGGTTAAATTATAAAATTTAATGGTTTTAAAGTATGAATACAATATATTTTTACCCTTTAATATAATTTTATTCATTATCATTAATTTTACATTGAATACATAGGTAAAATCATTTCAATCTTTGGCAATGCTTTATCTTTTAAAGCCCATTTTCTTAACAACGTGATTAATTTTAAATTAAGTACTTAAAATTATGTGTTTTCAATTTTGAAAATGGTTTTAAAACTTGAATTAAGTGGGTCCAAATTATTTTAATATGTTACTTTTATTTTTTTGATATTATGAATAGTAACTACATTAATTTTTATTTACTACAGTTAAAGGTAAATCGGGTAATTAAGGGTAAAAATAAGATTATAAGATTACCATAAAACCTACCAAAATTCCATTGGATGAATAAAAATCGAACCATATCACCTAAGGGTAAGAATAGATTCATTTCAAGGACTTTTTACAATGAAAAGAATGTAATTATTATTAAAACTAAAGAAAGTGACAACATGTCACTCTCTTATATCGTATAAGTGTAATAATTTTAATTTAGTAATAAACATCATAAAACATCCAAAATAAATAGTCACCAGAAAGATAATAAAATTATATATATCATGTGAATTTATTTAGAAATTTTTGGGATAAAATAATTATCATTAATGGTGACACAATAGTGATGTAGAAATTATTTTATTGATTGAAATATCAAAAAAATGGTTTTAAAAATAGTAAATTAAATATTATATGAACTATTTAATGTGATACACTAATATTATAGATAAACATGACATGTTATGAATGTATTAAATATTTTGGTTTGAATATATCCTCTGTTTGGATATTATTTAAATTCAAATAAAAGAATAGTGTCAAAATTAACAATATTGATATTTTATAAAAATAACATATTATTAAATTGTTTAAAAATTACAAAAGTATTTATAAATTATAATTTGACATTAATATGGTCCAAAATTTCATAAAGTATCCAATTAGGGATAAATCACAACACATCAGTAATTATTTATAACAATTTAAAATTTAAAATATTATTACAACAAATAAAATTAAATAAATTTAATAAGAATAAGTCAAGTTGATAAGGTTTAAAATAAATTCCCTAACAGGTCTAAATTTTATTGGATGATGATATTACAACTCTATCTCATCTCATATTCTGATTTTAGCCATTTTGGATGTTTTTATGTGGGGTTTGGGTTTATTATAAATTAATATTTTAGAGGTTTCCCAAAGTGCCCCTCTCCTCTCATATAAAAGCGAACATCCTCCCTCTCATATTCACAACATTTTGAGCCTTAACTCTCAGAAAAACGTAGTAAAGTTCTCTTCTATACTTCCATTGAAACATACTAGAGGTCCTAGTCTTCTTCAAGGCCCAACTTTAGTGCTCTAAGAGGAGGTTAAGAGGAGGTGCATCGAAGAAGAGGTAATATCATTTAACGATTATTTCAAAATTATTTCTTCTTCTACTTCCTCTTCTTTATTTGTTTCATTATAAAGTAATAACATCAGTACCACTAATTTACTAATATGTTATTATAAATATGAAACAACCCTATTTCACCTTCCATCCATCCTACGGAAAACAAAATTATCGCGTGTGCGTACGTATGGAATATCGTCTCCACACTGTGGTGTAATCTGCTTTCCAACACCACATTACTTGGATGGGTATAATGGTATAAATAATAACTAAATATGATTATTATAACATGATACTGATTATGAGATATTCTATCATCAGCTCCAACACCATTCAATAAATATGGGAACGATATCATCGCTCGTGCGTACGTACGGATTACAGTCTCCACGACGCGATGAGATTGGTTCTTAATGTTAACCATTCAAGAATGATTATAAAGTATATAAATTGAATAATCATGAAATATATGACAAAATAATTCTTCTATATATATATATATATATTCCATCTATTTACTTCCATTCAAGTCAATAAGGAAAGGAAAACAATGTTCAAGCGTACGTACGACCTACCGTTTCCATGAAGGGTGTATTTCATTACATTTATCGATCTACTATATTTTGAATTTATATAAAGAATTTTTTACAATCTAGAAGTAAGTAATCATGATCTAAGTAATCATATGAATAATTATCAGTCAAAACACGAACGATAAATGAATCAAATTTACCCAAAACGCTGCATTAACATGGAATTGACAAATGAACGGTTAATATAAAGTCATAAGTGAATCATATATAATATAATAAACATTTTTATGGTTTTGTTACAAGTTAATAATATGTTTAAACCCACTAAGAAGTAGTTTCTAACACATACAAAAGAAATTGGACCTAAGGTAAGGGATTATTTCGTCTCACTTTTATTTCTGTGAGACATATCCCATAATCACCATCTATTTATTTTGTATGGTGTTTATTCTTCCCATTAATGTTTTATGATTTTTATTATTAAGGATGTGATATTTAAATATGCATATAATTTTCTTTATTTTATGACACATATGATTCTGCCAATAATAAATGGTAAGGGATAATTAATCCAATATCGTTCTTATCTGGGATTGTTTATTCCTATGTATTTACTGGGGTTATGTTTATCATCCATGTCCATGTTTTCTAAAAAATGTTTTCATAAAATTTTTACTATTATTCCATGTATTTTTAAATTCATTTTTACCCTTTTTTGACTTTTACCGCATGGTAAGGAAAGAATATTTCCTTTGTTTACCATACAAGGTACATTTTGATTTTTCCTGCAAAAGTACAAGAAGATTGGTTTTTATAATTTATACAGCATGAATGGATTTTTACGGTTTCATAAAGCCTTATTTTATTGAAGCTAAATCTATAATATTACATTATATTTTCAACAAAAATCATTTTCTTTAAAATTACATGGAATTTTGTTCAAAAAAATGATTTTGAATAAGAAAGGATATTTTCCTCAAGAATTCATTTCAAGTGTTTTATCAAAAACAAATTTCTATATAAGGTGGAATTATTTAGTATGTTTTTATTTAATGTATAATGTCTCTATTATTTACATGGTTTGATTTTTCTTATGATGAAATGATATCCATTTGTTTTAAATGGATTATGTTATGATGGGATGATGTTTATCAAACCCATTTTATTTTTTGGGTTATGATGAATGATTTATGATTGTTTTGTGGCACATGTAAGAATTATTTCAATATGAGATGGGTGGGACCTATGTCTCCCTAAAATTCATTGGGTAATGATTTATATATCATGAGATAGACATGGCTGGAATGACATGTAAATATGGTTCAGTAATACCTTGTTGGAATGACAAGTAAACCCGGTTCAGTAAGGGACTTTTTCCACTGTGATGGTCTTGGCAGTAATGAATTGGCTACCATAGAAATCATATAATGTGATTAATGGTTTTCCATAATTACATGTTTTATTCCCATGTGATTTTATCATGATTAATTTTTTTTATGATCTATGCCTTACGTACTGCCAAGAGTTATTTCAAAACTCATGATTTTGATGTTTAAACTTTATGTTCATGTTTTTTTAAGTTCAAATGTGAATGGTTTTTTTTTCCTCCATGATTACACTTACTGAGAATTTGATCTCACCATTTATATGTTTTCTTTTCCTATGGATATAAAGAATTGTTTTAGGCATGAAAAAAAAGAAGGAATATCATTAGGGGAGATGTTGAAGATCTTTCACCATGATTAGAATATTATGTTTCGAGTTTGCAAAGACAATAAACTATTACAGTCTTTGGGCGTCTGGTTTTGTCATGTATTATCTATTCTGAAAAAGTAATTTAATGTCTATGTACATCACGCTTTGGGTCTCTAAATTGCATCCAAGGCGTCGAGATTTTTTAGGTTTTACTGTAGGTTCAAGCTAGTTCCTATGGGGATCATCATATCAGGCTGAAGCTATCTCACAAGATCCAGAGACTGGGGTAATTTTGGCCCTCGATGATCCATGATAGCATTGAGTTTTCCAAGATATGTCATGCATTCCAATTTCATTCCAACTTCATGCATCGTCCACCAGAGCCTCTCCACACTACTAAGTACTGTTGGGCCTTTGCAGTCTGGGGACTGGATGTCTTAGGACCATATCCACTGACGACAGCTCGCCTGTGTCAGTTCATCCTAACCACTACATATTTTCTTTCCAAGTTGGCAGAGGTAGTCCCACTGAAGGATGTCAAGGCCCGTTCTATCATCGACTTCGTGAGCTCTAATATCATCTACCAGTTTGGAGTCATCGCCCCATCCTCACCGATAATGACACCAACTTCTGGGCGGCCAAGTTGAAGAAGTTGTACGCCAAGTTCAATATCCATTCTAGCCAGACCTCCCACTACCACACGCAAGATAATGGGAAGATTGTGGCATTCAACAAAACCATCTCTAACATTTTTCTGAATATGGTTTGTCAGAACAAGTAGAGTTGTCCGGTCAATCACCCCAACACCATCTAGGCTAATCGAACGATGACTCGTAATTCCACCCTAGTGACCCCATATTCCCTATTTTACGGAACTGAGTCCCTCCTACCCATCGAGATTCAGTTGCCTTCGTTACGCACAAAGGTCTTTGACTAGTAGGTGCAAGATAGGTTAGCCGAAATTCGTCTGGTTGAATTGGAAGCTTATGACGAGAATAGGCTTCATGCCCTGCACAAAATAGAATGGCATCAAAACAAGATAGCCAGATCTTTTAACAAGAAGGTTCACCTATGATCCTTCTTGCAAGGTGACTTGGTATTGTCCCTATGGACACCAATTATACCTGGAAAGAAACCACCCAAGTTGGAGCCCAAATGGGAATTTCCTTACATAATTCACAGGGTTTACCCTAATGGTGCATACTCTCTGGTGACCCTAGATGGTGAGCGTATAACGCCTCCCACCAATGCAAAATTTCTCAAGCAGTAATTATCCTAGGCCCGTATGGTCCTACACGACCATAAACTATATACTATCTAGCATGAACCTAGACTGTTTGGTCCTACATGACCTTAAACTGTCGGGTCCTGCATGACCCTAAACTGCTTCATCCCACACAACGTTAAACTGTTCATTGTCCTCACCGCACGATGCTAAACTGAAAGGCCCTTTAGAACTACCGGTGGATTGATTCCCATCAAAATGGGATACATATAAATGATCAAACACCTCATCTTATGTCAAGCCCCAAACTCTTCTCTTTGATTAATCCCCCTGGGTATTGTTCTCTTGGAGGATCGTTACATGGTGTAGTGCAGGATTCATTGGAACTTCTCATGTCAAAATTACGATGATCACACCATGTGATCACTCTTCGTTCTTCTATTCCCCCTCGTCCTCACCACACGATGCTAAAATAAAATGCCTTCAAGAATTACGTACGGCTTGATTCCCATCCTCATGGGATATGTTGGAATGCTCGATCATTTCATCTGTTGACCCATCCCAAAAGCCAGAATCTCTCCTCAGGTCAAGACATGTGGTGTGGTGCATAATTTTTCCCCAATTTATGTCGAGATCATATCAATCCTGCCATACGTCTCACTCCTCAGAGGTGTCTGCCTCTTTCACATATGGGAAAAACTATTCTTGATGCACTCCTTTGATTGGGACTCCATCATATTTCCCATACAGAAGGTTCCCTGAACAGCATGGATGATAGGCCCAAGGGATCTCCTACCACTTCAAGCCAACATCCTCAAGGATATTGATAGACAAATTGATATAGGTCCCGTGTTTCAAGTATGGTCAGCAGTCGATGCTGATTTGTTGTTCCCATTCCAGGTCACTATGAGGATGCTGGGTTTTGAACATGGTCAACAACAATCTTTTGTCATTAGAGCCATCCCAAGATGTCCCAAACATAGAGTGTAGTGGTTTATTCTACCCCATTGTATCTTCAAGAGGCCAATTCTCTTCGGTTGATGCCAGTTCTCAAACCCTTATGAGGAAGAGTCAAGTCCGACTCCTTGCTTCGGACACTGGGCATTGCTCATGTGAGCCTAGGAGCTGTGGTGAGGCGGTAACTTCACAAGAGGTTATACAGATACAGTTGGCCGGGATGCCTAGCCTTAGGCCCCTTGGCCTCTTTTGACCCCTTAGCCTTTTTCAACCCTTGTCCTAAGTTCTCATTTAGGGTTGTGTGGTGTGGTGTAGAATCATGTCCTCATTCACATCAGGCTCTTTCTCCATGCCAAACATATCCCCTTGAGACATATGTCCGTTAATTTATCATCCATCCCGCGAGCACGGGCCCTGCCATGATTCGCAATCCCCATCCTTTTGGTTTACATCATCTTTTATGTCGAAAAGGACCCCTGAATGGAATGGAAGCTCAGACCAAAGGGATATCCTACTGCTATGGGCTATCTTCATTGGGTATTGTGGGTGGAAAATTGATACAGGCCTCATGTCGTGAATATAGTCAATGGTCGACACTCAATTTTTTCCCTTAATTCTGGTCACATAAGGGTGGATACTATGTTGTGAACCAGGTCAACATGTGTCTTCAATTTTCATTTATGCTTTGTGGTCTTCCATAAGAATGATGATTCTTCCTTTCTATCCCATGAATATGAAATTAAACTAGGCATATGCTGTCCGAGCTCTATGAACATAAACTAAGACCACCTTCGTCCTCACAGCCAGGCGCAAAATTACAATCTGTACACGACATTAAATCTATGGCCCAATCTAGGGACCTCGGATGAAATCTTAAATCTTACAGGATTATACTGTGTGTTATGAGATTTTTTCATCATTTAGGTTAGGTTACTCGCTATGCCATACACCTCCCTCATTTGGGGAAACTTACCCCTTTCTTCATCCCCATTGCAAGACGTTACACTGAACACTGGTCGGGACGTCCTTTCTGAGGCTCGTCCTCAGGCCCCTTGGAATTTTAGAGCCCCCATCCCAAGTTCTAACTTAGGGTTGTACGATGTAGTGCGGGATTATTTCATCATTCACATCGGGTTACTCTTAGCGCCGTACACCTCCTTTTTGTGCATATCTTACCCATTTGTGTCCTTTTTGCATGATAGTAAACTGCACATTACCTCTTCCATGAACTACGTTTGGCTTGATTCCCATCCGCATGGTATGTATAGGACCGCATGAACATATCAACTTCAGGTCCATCCCCAACTCTTGGAGTTCTCTCTTTCACCTTGCCCCTTGGCGTACCCTTTCCCAGGGAGAGGAGTATATCTTGTGGTATGAGACTATGTCCTCAATAACGTCAGGTTTTTAACTACCGCGCCATGTACTTATCCCTCCTGGGATTTCCCCAAACCATTATTCTATACTCTCTTTCCAAATCATCCACTCTTGAGTTGAGCCCCTCGACCCTCTTCGGTGATTCACCAATGTGTATAATAGTTCTCTAGTTTAGCACTTGGAATGTCGGATTCTACCCAGACATGATTTCACCCATTTTTTAGGATTTGTGTTCCCCTCCATTATGGCTTCCATGACCATTCACATCCAATGGGACCCCCAAATGGCATGGATTATCAGCCCAAGGGTCCTCCTATCATTACAGACCAATGTCCTCTAGGGTTCCGAGCAACAAATTGATACAAGTCCCACGTTGAAAATTTGTTCAGTGGTCGATGCTCATTTGTTTATCCCATTCTTGGCTAATGCGATATGGATGATGTGTTTCAAACACGGTCAAGAGTTACCCCCCCCATCCTCATGCCATCCCCTTCAATCCATGAATGTTGGTTACATGATTCACATCCTTATCCAACTCATCATGTCCAAATAAAATTTCGGCACTCCTGGTGCTTTCCCTCAGTGCACATTTTCACGTTAGGAGGAAAAAAGATACAATAAAGGCATCATTTGGGGTTCTGCATTGATTTCCCGTTGGAGTGAATTCCGTGTATTTCAATAAACCTATTCCACAATTATTTACCACATAGTGTTGGAATCATGTGGGCTTAGGGATTAGGTCGAGGTCCGCAATTACTTAGTAGGTTTTCACTCTTCTATAGTCCGAGCTCTAAGACCATAAACCATGATCTCTTTTAGAAAAACATACTACTTGATTCCCATTTCCAAGTGACACATAGGAACGCCTAAAAATCTTGCCTTTGGGTCTAGCTTGAGTTCCACTAATTTATCTCTTTTGTTCTGCCCTCAGGGATTTAACCCTTACAGGACTGCGTGGCATGATATGGGCTTTGTCCTCATTCATGTCAGGTTTTCATTATCCACACCACGTATGCCCATTTCTAGGAGTTATCTCCCCTACATTATGTCTCACTTGACATTAAACTGTTTTTAGTCCCACACTACATTAAAAGGCACCTTCAAGAACTACGTACAACTTGATTCCCATTCCCATGGGATACGTAGGAATTCTTGGACATCTCGTCTTAAGGTCTAGATCAACTGAGATCCACCTTATCCTATATTGTATCCTTTAATATTTTTTGGACACTCGGAAAAAGGTTTATTTTACGTAATCATGCATGGTATGATGTGGACCTCATCCCCATTCACGTTTGGTATGCTTTATCACGTTGTTCACATTCCCTTTCAAACTTTATATTTATTGTATATGTCTAAGCCATATGACTTTAGACAATGCTACCTAGTCCCAGATGACTCTAAACTGTTTCGTCTATCCTGCAAACCATTAAAAATGCATGGTTGGTCCCATCACATGACCCTAAACTGTGACATTATCATCCTAGTCGTACGATGAAAAACGAAACTGCACTGTGATATCCTCACTCAATGAGGCACCATGTTTGGTATTAGTCATGAACCATACCATTTTTCAATGCCTACACATGTCTTGATTTTGTGGTGATGTATGGACTTTCTATCTTTGGTCCATCGCTACACAAATAAACACTCATTCATCATAAAGGAAAAACAAGATCTATCAAATACCGCTTCTTTTTGTGTATAGGCCAGACCCCCACAACCTTATTATACCTATCATAGGTATCCCACCATGCCATCTTAAGAACTACATGTGGCTTGATCCTAATCTTCAAGGGGTATGTAGGAATTCCGATGCACTTTTCATCGGGCCCAACTTAACTTTCATTTTCAGTCCCTCGAACTAAAACCTTCCAAAGGAACATGTGGTGGTAGGAACCCTAGTTTCCCATTCACGTCGAGTTTTATAATTACTCGCACCATGTGTCAACCACATTTCCTACTGTCCATGGTCCGAGCTCTATGACCATAAACTAATACCACTCCACATCCTTACTGCAAGACGTGAAACTACATGACATCTTTCAGAACTACGTTTGGATTGATTCCCATTCTCATAGGATATGTTGGAACCCCCAAACATCCTGTCTCTGAGTCCAGCCTCATGAAATATAATTCCCATTTCCCCGGTCCGTTGACATGATCTCTTTTAGGAAACCAATAAATTGTGACTTTACAATGAACAAGTTCGGGATGCCTTTTGATAATGTTGGGAGGTGACATTTTCTTAATTAGAGAGGTCCTGTTCAGAAGTATGTTTGATCCCTGATCAGACCGATGTACCCACCTAATGAGTTTCCACCACGGTGGCATACTTTCAAGAGTGCTGGACTCCAGTCGAACAACCCATCACTCCACTCTCCACGCTTTGCATACACTTTATTCAGATCCTCGTCCTATTTAACTAAATAGGAACCCCTTTATAGTATTGATGCACGTCCTGTGGCTCACCTATTGTCATGGGCTAACGTTCTGAAAGACTAATGGATAACATTCTGAGTCAAGCCCCATGTTTCTCACGTGGTCAACGATCATCCCTCATTTGTTATCCCCATTTTAGGCTAACAAAATTAGGGTACAGTGTTTCAAACATGGTCAAGAATCATTCTTAATTGTCATGCCATCACTACAGTGTTCCAGATATTGGGTATTGTGGTTCACACCTTCCATTTCCACGAATGTTCAGATTAATTCCAACGCCCAAGGCGTTACCCCATATGTCTGCAAGAGAACAGTGGGAAAATGGTAATTAGACTGTTCTGAGAGCTTCATTCTCTAGTCAGGTCTCTCTCTTCTCTTCCATAGAATCCAGAATGGTTTCTTAGACCCTGGATTCCAAAAAAATGGCCAACCCTCTTATGTTCAGATGATATAACGTAGCGATCGTCCCCTATTTCTTACATTGGGATCGACCCACGTGAGCTTAGGGATTGATCACTGGGCGTTCCATGAATATAACAGATGTGTGGGAAACTAGTACAAACAATGAGACTCATGCATGTTATGGCGTCCAAATAATCAAAGCATGAAAGTTCATTGGAGGGTTTCTGATCTTTACATCACCTGAGGGTCTACCCCTCCCATGGACGGATCAACACCATCAAAAAAAAGCTACAGCTCCCACACCCTCCAGCATGTGGCATCCTGGATTTTATGCCGCCTATTCAGTTATTGCTCATCCTTGGCCACAATAGGGCACAATTAATTAGCTTCAATCTAGGCCTGCTCTACGTCGGTCCATATGATGTTCATTTCCACGGAGGCTCGCCTCAAGCCCTCTTCAGCCTCTGCCAGCTGGGCCTCCAACCACAGTATCAGCCATGATTACGCGTTATGGGTGGTTGACTGCTCATCTGCCCGACTCTATAGTTGTTGGACCTCATCTTCAGTCCCCTAGATCCTCTTGTTGTTCACTACCTTCCTCCGCTGCCAACCCACATGAAGGCCACGGTCGTACTCCTGAATCTTCTCCACCATATGATCTCGGACGAGCAGGTGGGGACGCTTGGCATCCACTCCCCCAACACACTGTTCACGACGTTGCAAGAGAAGTTTGTCTATATCATCTATCTATACTACTTGGGGGTGTTATTAATGAAGCGCGTAATTAGCTTCCATGATTGGTGATAGACTATTTTGTATTCCTCTTCATCAGAGGCCATTTCGTACTAGTCAGCACGGTTGGAAAGCTCATATGCGGTGAACGCCCTCTGGAACTCTTCAGTAGGGTCCACATCTGGTGTTTGATCAAGAATTATGGGACCTGGGCTATCTGATCAATCCCCTTCATCAGATCCCACTCCAATGGTCTCAGGTATAGCCCCACTCACGATCCCACTAGTGATCAGGAGAGCTGTGGTTTAGTCGGTCTGGATATCCTCCTCCACGATCACCGACATTTCTCTGGGAAGGATGCCACTAAAAGCCCCGACCAACCTTGCTAAGGCGGGCCACGCCATGTTAAGAACTATATACACCAAATAGGGATTGGACGTTAGTTGAAATGGTCAATGGGTGACAATCATGAATTTGGTAGAAGAGACTTACCGAGATCAAATTCATGGTCTCGTTCTTGGTTTGATGCCATTGGGACCCCAAGGCGTGGCCACCCCATATATTACAGGAAGATCTGAAAGCTCATGAGGGATCACCTTAGGCATCCTGTCCCCACCAGACGTAGCAATTGATGTGGAAATAGGTGTGGATCTTGAAGGCCCAAAATATACATCCAATATGAGATGAGAATGAGTTCTATGGATTAGGATTTCATGCACAGTTTAGACGTTAACTATAAGGCCCCAGCCTTAAACCTTAATTAATCTTGAATTATTACAAGATTACACATTGAGGATCTTTTCAGGTTTAGAGTTTTAGAGAATTAGATCATAAAACTTGCATTACATTCCACATTTAAACAAAGTGGTTACATAAAAGACAATATTCATTCTTCCCATCAACGGAAACATATTTAAAATATATCACGGATTCTTTCTTGACACATCCTTGACACTACCATCACATCATGTACCTTTCCCTTGACCTGTGAAAAACATTTCAAAAACTTGGGATGAGCATAAAAAGCTCAGTAAGGGTTATAAAAATATGGAATGGAAACATGAGTTCATAAATACATAAGAATGAAATCATACTTTACCCACAAAACAAAGGCACTTTAACATACCTCATCAAACCATGAATAAATCATAGAAAACATAAGACATAAAGGTAATGTGAGGCATTCATAACATTCTTACGTAGGGAGTAACCCTCTTGGTTACGTTTGGAATACCCACAACAGTATATTCCCTAAATCTCTTCGGAGAAACCTTAACGTTTCACTCCTTCGCGTTACCCAATGCATTGGAAAGCTATAACGGGCTCACCCGCCCTTAGTTTATCACAGAACCACCCGTCTTCATAATAATGCCCAAGAACCATAACATAATCATATCACATAAAACATGCATAAAGGAAACATAACGTTTCCACATTTCAATCACGAGATATCAATACAACACGTTGATATAATAAAAACATTATGAAAACCATTTTCAATACCAAAATAAAAGAAAAGTAAAACATGGTATTTATTTTTCTTTTAAAAAGAAGGTATGGCTTGTAGAGGAAGCCGAAACTCAAATAACGGTCACGACGGCGGGGAAGTCGTTGTCGCCGTATATGTACGACAAAAACATTCCCTTTTGTCGTTTAGTAAACGCTTCGTATAAAAAATATTTCTTTTGAATAAACGTAAAAGTCAAAGGGGTTTATACACCGTATAAAAGAAAGTTGTGTATAAAATAAAATATGTCTCAATGAAAGGAGATTGAGACGAAGTCCCATACCACCTTGAAGCTTTTAACATTTTAAACCATTAATATCCATGTAAATAAATCCTTAAAACCATTTTGAAAACATAGATATTAATAAGAACAAATAATTAAAACATTTAAAACGATATTTTGGTAAAAGGGGTTTTACCAAAATTAGAGACACTTGAATACAATAATCAAGGAATAACATTTAGTGAGAACTTTATAATATCATGAGAATAAAAGGATTCATGATATAATACTCCAAAGGAAAGTATATACACCATATAAGAGTTAATTGGTGTATAACAACAATGAACCCTCAATAGAAATGTCAAATGTGATGAAATCCCTTATAAAGAAGGTATCCTTAAATTAAGGACAAATCAATCTCAAAATACGTGTGAGAAATATAAATACACCCAATATAAGTGGATATTAAGTGTAAAACAATAAAAGGACATTCACACATATTCAATGGTTGACATATTCAATGACTACATGTTGAACCCAAAGAAATCGAAATTGGGTTAAAAACTTCCCTTGACAGCCTAACGGCATCACATCAAAATGAGTTGATGAGAGATAAAAAGTGTATCTCATCACTTGGACATAAAATTTACATCAATAAGGATATATGAGAACATATCCCAACATAAAAATATGTAAATTAAAAGACCCAACAAAAGAAGTCTTTTAAAAAGATGATGGTGAAAGGTTCCCTTACCGACTTGGGTATCTTTCAAAACATACACCCCATGAAAGAAGGACAATAGATAATTGATGTAAATACTCATAAATGAAAGTATATTACACAAAGAGTTGAATAATGGGCAGTACATACACCACTCAATGGAATTTGTGGCAAATGTAGCATAAATCTCATGGGAATAAAAGTGAGATGAAAAATCCCTTACGAAAATTCGGCAGCCTAACGGCGCCACTCAAAACTTCCAAAATGGATTGATGAGAGTAAATAGGGTCTCTCATCACATTACAATAAAATTTACAGAAAGAGGAATATAAAAGAACATCCCCAAACATTACAAATAAGAGCTTAAAAGAAGTGACATACAGGAGAGTACTTAAAAAGAAAGAGAGAGGTTAGATCTCTTACGAAAGTTCGGCAGCCTAATGGCACCACTCAAAACTTCCAAAATGGATTGATGAGAGAGAATAGGGTCTCTAATCACATGAACATAAAAATTACAGTAAGTGTAATATAAAATATCATCCCAATAACAAAAAATATGAGCTTTAAAAGGAATGACATAAAAGTGTGTACTTAAAAAGAAAGAGAGGAGTAGGATCCCTTACCTCGGGTCCGACTTGACTCGATCGTTCTTTAATCTCTTGAATAATAAACTTGAGTTAATTTATACTTGATTAAGAACCTTTTTCAAGCTTATTATTCCTTTTATATCACTTATTTCCTTATTATAAACACTATGTAATCATTAAGTTAATAATTATTGTTTTGTCGATATTTGGTTCTTAAGTCGAAAGTGGACTTCTTACAATTACATGTTGTTCGGGTGGCCAAATGATTATTATATCCAGAATTGTATTCATGATGTAGATATAATATATGTCATATATATCCAGTACATTCATGCATTTATAACATTACATTATCATTTGGAGGTACGAAGTGAAATGCACCGTTCATGGAGACGGTAAGCCGTACGTACGCATGAACGCTACTTTCATTTCTATTTCATATTTTATAGAATGGAATAATAATGATATAAAATTATATTATAATTCCATTATAATATCATATATAATATCATAGTTCCATCCTTTATACGTCCCACATATGGTATTTAACGAATCAAATCACTTTGAGGGGGCGGTAGTCCGCACTTCCTAAAATGAAGATATCGCGTATACCCATAATGGAAGCCATAAAGGTAAGACAAAAATGAAAAATACAGAAGCATAAGTAAAATATAAACATATTATATATCATATATAAAAATAGTGACATCATAATGGCCACCTTTGAAGGTGTTAAATGAGTATGGAACAATCATCGTTTCGGGAGGCAGAATTTCGCCATCCACGGAAACCGTATGTTCTTTAACCATTTGATGTAGTTGTGTGAGAGTGTAGCTCGAATAAATCTTATAACAACATCCTAGTATATTTAAGATACTGGTGTTGTTACAAAATAAGAAAATAAAAAGAGTTTAAGGGGTTGGAGAAGCAAAATAAATCAAATGAACATTAGAGAATGAATTACCTTTAAAAGTGTAACTCCTTTTGATTTGAGCCAAAAGGCTTTCTTTGAAAGGATTCTGCCCAAAGGGAATCCTCTAGGATGAGGAGAGGGATGTGGAGATAGTAAATGGGCAGGGGTTGGCCGAGCCAAAGGCTTGAGAAGTGTGTGAAATGAGGTAGAGGTGGGGGCCTTTTATAAGAGGAGAGGAGGGTCACTTTTGGAAAGTAAGGAAATATTACTTTATTTGAAAATGTGTTTCGGTTTCAAAAGGTCCCACATTGATATAATTCGTGGATAAGGTTATAAAGGTTCGAAATCCACCCATCCAATAATTTTTGGACATGTTTAGTTCATGGATTTTACATTATCTTTCCATTTTATTTAAATCGTCAAATAATGATGTCATCGCTGCATAATTATTATGTCATAAATAATTTATTTTATTTAATGTCTAAAAATTATAAAAAAATTACTATGATGTAGGAAATATTTTTAGATTTCCAATTACGATTTATAATCAAAATTTGGACTTGTGTAACCCCACTTAAAAACTGTTTTAGTAAAACAACTCATCTTTGTGTCAATTTAATTTTAACATTAAATAAAAATATATTATTGTCATTTTCCAACTAAAGTGGATCCATGGGGTCCCCAAGTTGGCCCATGGCTTTTCTTAGTCGGCCATGACTCTCCCAATAGGTGTAGGACAAGTGTCATGTTGTTTTAACATTCTTATAATATCATTATTACCTTAAACTACACTAATTACCACTAATCGCGATTAAAAACTTAATAAGTTACTATTCACCAAAAAATTATTTTTATCCCATTGAACCACATTTTACTTCTTAATGACAACCATGTATGTCGGATTTTTGAAATTCAAAACAGATAAGTGGCAAAATTTCATTTAAACGAAAAATCAGCTTTTATAAGTACCACTTAGTGGTTTCACTATTCATCAAAAATTGATGTTTTTCAGAAAATTACCAAAAATTCACCCTAAGCTATATTTGATATTACGAACTCAAAAATGAAGTCCGTTTTACAAAATTCAAAACATATTAGTCACATTAATTAATTTAATAATTAATTCCCACTGTCAGAGGAAATAGCGTGTTTTTATAAAACAATAAGTATCAAAAGATTGACACTAGTTTAAGTCTGATTTCAAAGTGAAATTAATTCCAACGACCACTATCGGATTTAATGGTAAAAATATTTTCTAATTTTACTTTAAAACCAATTCAATATATTATCTAATCATATAAATAAATTATATTAAAAAGAGTTTTTGAATTAAAACACAACATTTACACTATTCATTAAAAAAATGAACTTTATCGGAAAGATACCAAAAATTTACACAAAGTAAATTTTGATGTCCCGATTCTTAGTAAGAGTTTTATTTTGTCCAAAAAATGTTCAAGAGTGAACAAAACTATATTTAATGACAGTTCTCCATTAAAAGGCGATAAATGAACCTTTGGTGAAAACTAGGGCATATACGCCTAAAATTGAATTCTTTACGTATTTTAAGCCTTTAGCTTTTATTGGATAAATGTAAAAACATTTAAAAAACATATATAATCATATTTTAGTTATTTCTATCCATTCCCGCCAATACAACGGCTACATGTTAACTACCATTTGAAATAATATAATTTTATTATTAGAGTGCAACGTAAGATTTCCAAGAAACTCGTTGTTGCGTGTTGGGTACGCCATCGAGCATAGCGTCCCCTTTAAAGTCATATTAATATTTTATTCACAAATATGTATAAATATGAAAATTTCATATTCATTATTTACTTGGGGTGTTACATCCTTCCCCCCTTTTGGGAATTGCGTCCTCGCAATTTTAAAATTGCGCTTGGAAACATCCTTGAAAGTCCCACATCGGAACAAGAGTCGGTAAAACAATCACTTTAAAATAAAGAGAGATAAGTACAAAGGTCACCCGAGTTAACCCATACTAGGATTCCAAGTATGGAAATATGGACATGGAGGAAAAAACAAAGGGTCATGTCCTGATGGAGAGTGATAGAAAACAAGTTTAGGAGAAATTTAACCACGAGAAAATCACAAACTTGTGATGGGTTAAACGGTGTTGGGTTCCCCAGTAGGAAAAGTGAACAGACAACATTTTTGTTTTAAGTTACTTTTTATTTAGTAATTTATTCACAGGGAAACATAATCACTTATCATGTTGACTTTCTACTCATATTTTCTCCAAAAGGCGAGTATTTAGGAAGGCTTGTTCACATTAAGAGTACTATAATCAACTTCTAGAAAATCACCTAATCCACAAAAGAGGACTATATACTTCCCATGTATTTAGGCTTTAACCAAAACCAAAACCAAAAAGGTTAGTACAAGGTCAGATAATCCAGAAAAGGATAACCCTTTATAAAAAGAAAATCTATTCTTAATCTCCAAAATTTGTCAAACAAAACCCAAAGTTCAACAAGGATCATCCGATAAACAATTTATCCATAAAATTCTTCAAAGTAAACCAAAATAAGATTGAAACCCAAATATTTTAAGGATTTAGTCACATAGTCTTCCAAGTTAAATCGTAACATTTATCTCCAAACAACATCAGTTGCTCCTAAAGTCCCGTATTGAAAAGTAATTAACCTAATCACATATCCTCCATGATAGGTTAATCATTTTCATAAATAACCCAAAATCATCTTACTCTTAATTCATAAAATCATATAACTAGAAAGATTCAGTCAAACTAACCAGGGACTTCACGTAGTCCAGTGGTAGGCGGTAAATACCAATCGCACTTTGGTTGTGGGTTCGATTCCCGCAGCTTTGTCCGACGCGACGGGTTGTCACACGGTCTGCGTGTTTTCCTTTTTCAAAAACCATATAATTCTTAAAACATTCCCCCAAAATGAGATAAAATATTCAAAAATAAACATAACATATTTTAACCTCATGTTTATCTCATTCCTTTCATTTTCCATCATATCATATAATAACCCATAATTACCTCAAAAGTAAGGATCATATAAACTCTAATGGTTACCTTTATAATTATTACCTAAACATCCACATGGATTGGTCATCTCGTACATGATGCATTAAAGATCATTCCAAGGTTCAAGTGGTTGATCATGACTCCTTGATATTTGGTTTAGAACAACCACGAGTTTCCACATTGAATCCTCCATTTTATCTAGTATCTTAATCAGAGAACCACCACAGTTTCCTTCAAACCTTTTCTCTCTTTGGTGCCTGCTAGATCCATCCATTCACTAAAAATAGAAATGTCAGTGTGAGTATATCAACAAAACCATCATGTACTATTGAGGAAGGTAAACACTAAGATACACTTACTCATTCACTTTATCTAAAAATAGGACTCTTTCTGAAATCCTTACCATTATGGTAATGTCACTTATGCTTAAAGAATACCCTAACCTCTAAAGTTATCTAAACCGACCTTTGATACCAACTATAAGGCCCCAGCCTTAACCCTTACTTAATCTTGAATTATTATAAGATTACACATTGAGGATCTTTTCAGGTTTAGAGTTTTAGAGAATTAGATCATGAAAATTGCATTACATTGCACATTTAAACAAAGTGGTTACATAAAAGACAATATTCATTCTTCCCATCAACGGAAACATATTTAAAATATATCACGGATTCTTTCTTGACACATCCTTGACACTATCATCACATCATGTACCTTTCCCTTGACCTGTGAAAAACATTTCAAAAACTTGGGATGAGCATAAAAAGCTCAGTAAGGGTTATAAAAATATGGAAAGGAAACATGGGTTCATAAATACATAAGAATGAAATCATACTTTACCCATAAAACAAAGGCACTTTAACATACCTCATCAAACCATGAATAAATCATAGAAAACATAAGACATAAAGGTAACTTGAGGCATTCATAACATTCTTACGTAGGGAGTAACCCTCTTGGTTACGTTTGGAATACCCATCACAGTATATTCCCTAAATCTCTTCGGAGAAACCTTAACGTTTCACTCCTTCGCGTTACCCAATGCATTGGAGAGCTATAACGGGCTCACCCGCCCTTAGTTTATCACGGAACCACCCATCTTCATAATAATGCCCAAGAACCATAACATAATCATATCACATAAAACATGCATAAAGGAAATATAATGTTTCCACATTTCAATCACGAGATATCAATACAACACATTGATATAATAAAAACATTATGAAAACCATTTTCAATACCAAAATAAAAGAAAAGTAAAACATGGTTTTTATTTTTATTTTAAAAAGAAGGTATGGCTTGTAGAGGAAGCCGAAACTCAAATAACGGTCACGATGGCGGGGAAGACGTTGTCGCCGTATACGTACGACAAAAACATTCCCTTTTGTCGTTTAGTAAACGCTTCGTATAAAAAAGATTCCTTTTGAATAAACATAAAAGTCAAAGGGGTTTATACACCGTATAAAAGAAAGTTGTGTTTAAAATAAAATATGCCTCAATGAAAGGAGATTGAGACGAAGTCCCATACCACCTTGAAGCTTTTAACATTTTAAACCATTAATATCCATGTAAATAAATCCTTAAAACCATTTTGAAAACATAGATATTAATAAGAACAAATAATTAAAACATTTAAAACGATATTTTGGTTAAAGGGGTTTTACCAAAATTAGAGACACTTGAATACAATAATCGAGGAATAACATTTAGTCAGAACTTTATAATATCATGAGAATAAAAGGATTCATGATATAATACTCCAAAGGAAAGTATATACACCATATAAGAGTGAATTGGTGTATAACAACAATGAACCCTCAATAGAAATGTCAAATGTGATGAAATCCCTTATAAAGAAGGTATCCTTAAATTAAGGACAAATCAATCTCAAAATACGTGTGACAAATATAAATACACCCAATATAAGTGGATATTAAGTGTAAAACAATAAAAGGACATTCACACATATTCAATGGATGACATATTCAATGACTACATGTTGAACCCAAAGAAATCGAAATTGGGTTAAAAACATCCCTTGACAGCCTAACGACATCACATCAAAATGAGTTGATGAGAGATAAAAAGTGTATCTCATCACTTGGACATAAAATTTACATCAATAAGGATATTTGAGAACATATCCCAACATAACAATATGTAAATTAAAAGACCCAACAAAAGAAGTCTTCTAAAAAGATGATGGTGAAAGGTTCCCTTACCGACTTGGGTATCATTCATAACATACACCCCATGAAAGAAGGACAATAGATAATTGATGTAAATACTCATAAATGAAATTATATTACACAAAGTGTAGAATAATGGGAAGTACATACACCACTCAATGGAATTTGTGTCAAATGTATCATAAATCTCATGGGAATAAAAGTGAGATGAAAAATCCCTTACGAAAATTCGGCAGCCTAACGGCGCCACTCAAAACTTCCAAAATGGATTGATGAGAGTAAATAGGGTCTCTCATCACATTAAAATAAAATTTACAGAAAGAGGAATATAAAATAACATCCCCAAACATTACAAAGAGGAGCTTAAATTAAGTGACATAAAGGAGAGTACTTAAAAAGAAAGAGAGAGGTTAGATCTCTTACGAAAGTTCGGCAGCCTAACGGCGCCACTCAAAACTTCCAAAATAGATTGATGAGAGAGAATAGGGTCTCTCATCACATGAACATAAAAATTAAAGTAATTGTAATATTAAATATCATCCCAATAACAAGAAATATGAGCTTTAAAAGGAATGACATAAAAGTGTGTACTTAAAAAGAAAGAGAGGAGTAGGATCCCTTACCTCGGGTCCGACTTGACTCGATCGTTCTTTAATCTCCTGAATGAAAAACTTGAGTTAATTTATACATGATTAAGAACCTTTTTCAGGCTTATTATTCCTTTTATATCACTTATTTCCTTATTATAAACACTATGTAATCATTAAGTTAATAATTATTGTTTTGTCGATATTTTGTTCTTAAGTCGAAAGTGGACTTCTTACAATTACATGTTGTTCGGGTGGCCGAATGATTATTATATCCAGAGTTGTATTCATGATGTAGATATAATATATGTCATATATATCCAGTACATTCATGCATTTATAACATTACATAATCATTTGGAGGTAAGAAGTGAAATGCACCGTTCATGGAGACGGTAAGCCGTACGTACGCATGAACGCTACTTTCATTTCTATTTCGTATTTTATAGAATGGAATAATAATGATATAACGGTATATTATAATTCCATTATAATATCATATATAATATCATTGTTCCATCCTTTATACGTCCCACATATGGTATTTAACGAATCAAATCACTTTGAGGTTGCGGTAGTCCGCACTTCCTAAAATGAAGATATCGCGTATACCCATAATGGAAGCCATAAAGGTAAGAAAAAAATGAAAAATACAGAAGCATAAGTAAAATATAAACATATTATATATCATATATAAAAATAGTGACATCATAATGGCCACCTTTGAAGGTGTTAAATGAGTATTGAACAATCATCATTTCGGGAGGCAGAATTTCACCATCCACGGAAACCGTATGTTCTTTAACCATTTGATGTAGTTGTGTGAGAGTGTAGCTCGAATAAATATTATAACAACATACTAGTATATTGAAGATAATGGTGTTGTTACAAAATAAGAAAATAAAAAGTGTTTAGGGGGTTGGAGAAGAAAAATAAAACAAATGAACATTAGAGAATGAATTACCTTTAAAAGTGTAACTCCTTTTGATTTGAGCCAAAAGGCTTCCTTTGAAAGGATTCTGCCCAAATGGAATCCTCTAGGATGAGGAGAGGGATGTGGAGAGAGTAAATGGGCAGGGGTTGGCCGAGCCAAAGGCTTGAGAAGTGTGTGATATGAGGTAGAGGTGGGGGCCTTTTATAAGAGGAGAGGAGGGGCACTTTTGGAAATTAAAGAAATATTACTTTATTTGAAAATGTTTTTCGGTTTTAAAAGGTCCCACATTGATATAATTAGTGGATAAGGTTATAAAGGTTCTAAATACACCCATCCAATAATTTTTGGACATGTTTAGTTCATGTATTTTACATTATCTTTCCATTTTATTTAAATCGTCAAATAATGATGTCATCGCTGCATCATTATTATGTCATAAATAATTTATTTTATTTAATGTCTAAAAATTATAGAAAAATTACTATGATGTAGGAAATCTTTTTATATTTCCAATGACTATTTATAATCAAAATTTGGACTTGTGTAACCCCACTTAAAAACTGTTTTAGTAAAACAACTCATCTTTGTGACAATTTAATTTTAACATTAAATAAAAATATATTATTGTCATTTTCCAACTAAAGTGGCTCCATGGGGTCCCAAAGTTGGCCCATGGCTTGTCTTGGTCGGCCATGACTCTCCCAATAGGTTTAGGACATGTTTCATGGTGTTTTCACATTCTTATAATATCATTATTACCTTAAACTACACTAATTACCACTAATCGCGATTAAAAACTTAATAAGTTACTATTCACCAAAAAATTATTTTTATCCTATTGAACCACATTTTACTTCTTAATGACAACCATGTATGTCGGATTTTTAAAATTCAAAACACAGAAGTGGTAAAATTTCATTTAAACAAAAAATCAGCTTTTATAAGTACCACTTAGTGGTTTCACTAGTCATCAAATATTGAAGTTTTTCAGAAAATTACCAAAAATTCACTCTAAGCTATATTTGATATTACGAACTCAAAAATGATTTCTGTTTTACAAAATTCAAAACCTATTAGTCACATTAATTAATTTAATAATTAATTCCCACTGTCAGAGCAAATAGCGTGTTTTTATAAAACAATAAGTATCAAAAGATTGACACTAGTTTAAGTCTGATTTCAAAGTGAAATTAATTCCAACGACCACTATCGGATTTAATGGTAAAAATATTTTCTAATTTCACTTTAAAACCAATTCAATATATTATCTAATCATATAAATAAATTATATTAAAAAGAGGTTTTGAATTAAAACACAACATTTACACTATTCATTAAAAAAATGAACTTTATCTGAAAGATACCAAAAATTTACACAAAGTAAATTTTGATGTCCCGATTCTTAGTAAGAGTTTTATTTGGTCCAAAAAAATGTTTAAGAGTGAACAAAACTATATTTAATGATAGTTCTCTATTAAAAGGCGATAAGTGAACCTTTGGTGAAAACTAGGGCATATACGCCTAAAATTGAATTCTTTACGTATTTTAAGCCTTTAGCTTTTATTGGATAAATGTAAAAACATTTAAAAAACATATATAATCATATTTTAGTTATTTTTATCCATTCCCGCCAATACAACGGCTACATGTTAACTACCATTTGAAATAATATAATTTTATTATTAGAGTGCAACGTAAGATTCCCAAGAAACTCGTTGTTGCGTGTTGGGTACGCCATCGAGCATAGCGTCCCCTTTAAAGTCATATTAATATTTTATTCACAAATATGGATAAATATTAAAATTTCATATTCATTATTTACTGGGGGTTACATTAACTGAGGGTCCAAAGAAGTTTGGAAAGGGATTTTGGGGAGTGGATCCAGGATTTTACCACAAGTGCCTCAGTGAGTTCTTCAATCTCTAATCCATGGTCGCCAACTTCTCCCTCCTCCAATGGGCAACCACTACCGGCCTCGTCCCCCTAGGAGGACTCATCTGATTCTTTTGGTAGAGGGAAACACTCTCTATGTTCAGTTTCTGACAATTGTGGTGGGACTGAACGATCCAGAACCACCTTGATATGGTCTTTCATTAGACGTGAGACACCCCATGAATGCACAAAGTCCTCCAACTCCGCCAAGTACTGCTCCACCTCCACTAGGGACACTGAAAATCCATCCCTGATAGGGCCTATCCTAGGAAAATTGATCCTGAGACAGTTCAGGTGTTCCCACATCTCGGGAGGGCTAAGGAACTATCTGTTGACTTTACAGATATCCCAGGCCTCTGAGAATACAACATCCTCTAACATGACTACATGACATAGCCACTTCCTTGGAGCCTGGGTATATATCTTGTGGAATCCCCTCAGTGGCCTCCCTTCTGGGTAACATTGCTCTTCTAGGGTCACTGGGTCTGCCACCACTGCCTCCCCCTAAACCAGTGTAGGCCTCCTCTCCATGGCAGCCCAACTACCACGGGATGTACCTACCACCTTCTGGCCTCACCATTGAGGTTTCGAAGTCCACCATTACCCACCCGGAATGTCAGATGATTCAAAATTTACCCTATGTAGGACATCTCTAAAATTTTGGCATAATCCTTTACCAACCCGAAGGCAACAGTGGGAAAAGGTAGCTCATTCCTCATATTTCTATTCTTTCAAGTGAACATGAGCCACATCTGCCTCAAAATACATGGATGCAGTTCAAGGCGCACCCCTAGGTAATGTTGGGGGTTCAGTCACTACATTCACCATAATTGCCGGGAAAATCGGTGCAGGGTGTACGGCTTGCAGAGTGACACACGGTACACCCTCTCCACCAAGATTCCCTCCCCCCCAAATTCCATGAGAAAAGACCGATGCTCATTTGTCACTCGACCATCATCCATGAATTCCCCTGTTGGCAGGGAGAACATATGGAAGATGAACTCTTCTACCTTCAAGGCTCGGTTTAATAATGATTGTGTGGTCATCTTGGCCAGAAAGATCCCCATAACATTCAGGATGGATGGGAGAAAGTCCAATCCTAGAGGAGAAATATGGATTCGGTATTCATAAACCCCCTAATGTGTGTTGCTATCCACCCGTAAAAAAGGTGAAACAACCCAGATATCCTTTGTGGCCTCTTCCCCTTGCTGATGTGCCAATGAATTTTTTACATCTTGGAAAGCATCAGAATTCTGAGATTCACCCACCATCTGGTCGGTAGCATGGAGGCCTTGATAAAGGTGCTGGGTCGCACACTTGTGTTTGTGTCCCTAACCTGCAAGATCCAGCCGCAGATTAGAGCCGCAATGAATTTCTCCATCCTAACTATTGGCTGCTGCTCGGTACTGATGTTGAAACCCCTGGTTTTCCAATGGCCATCCTCCAAGAGCAGCCAGTACAAGTGCTCCTTTCCTCGATGAGCCCCCTTTGGGAACGTCCGGGGTTTCACTGGGAACCGTCTGTTTTTTGGAATGTTCAGAAATTGCTTGAACCACCGTCTGAAGTGAACATCTCTCACCACTTCCTTGTCCTCTCCCAGCATAAGTCTCATCAATGCCACGAACATTGGAGGAATTTTCTCCGGATCCTCCCACACTCCCATATAAGGGAGGAATACGTCTTACATCACTCCTAGTATTGGGAACCCCGATATCTGATGCACGTTCCATAAACTTATGCCATCCTCTCTGTGATATAGGTGAAAGGTATTGGTCCCCGATGACCATCGGCTCAATAGCTCTTGCATAAGATAATTTGGCTATTTGATGTGAAATTGGGAGGCATAAGCCGCCTTATACAGACCGAATCTTCTCAAATATACCCCTAACTCTTCACACGAGGTGCTCACCCAGTAGGCCCAGGCCCAGTCGTCTGTGAAGTTTCCTCCTTGGTGCATGTCCCATTCATCAGACCATCCCTTCTTCGTGTTCCTTAGTGCCGACATTATGATTTTTTCTTACAGAGGAGGGGAAATCTTCAGTTGTAATTCTTTCCATCATTGTCGATCAAATGATATAATAAACAATTAGCGGTAACAGGTGAAAATTTTTCATGAGCGTGGCCGTTATTCCCCCTCAACCACTGGCGCTGGCATGACGTGCTCCTGTGCTAGTAGGTCGGCTCGTCCCAACATGCTTTAGGGATGAAGATGTCATCCCTCAGTCCAAAGTAATAAAAAGGCAACCTCTTACATAGTGGGTAGTCACTTTGGATTTCGGACAATAGCTGCACCAGTGAATCATGGTCGGAGTGGCTCCATACAAACTCTTCCATACCCAATCTGTTAGCCATCTCTTCTCTTGGGGAAGCTTCCATAACGACCCCCCTGATGACCACTTGGTGAGCCATCCTATCCTTAAAAATTAGATAATTTTCAGACTGGGTCACAAATCATGATCAAGAAGCTTGACCATAATGATCGATCACAAAGACCACTCATGGAGCTCGATCTGGACAATAGAATCGTAGAGCCGAGCGCTGACCCTTAGACGCAAGTCGTGGAGTTCACTAACGTGAAGTTGAAGATTCACTGTGCGTCGCGAAGAAAAAGACTGATTCTTGGAGAGTGATCGAGGAGAATGCGGAGCTTCTCGAATTGAGAGCACCGAAAGTTGAAATCACGGTGGAGAGAAAAGGATAAAAGAGAGGTTAGTCGTACTATTTATAGGCGATGACCCCAGGTGATTTGTGGTGCACCTAGCCACGGCTGCCTTCATGGCACGCCCAGCCCACGCATCCCAACTCCACTTCCCGGGCCTCCTTCGCGAGGCCGCTTCATGATATTCCTTTGTGAGGTTGCTTCACAGGTAACTGAGGAATTTTGGCACTGGACCCTCAGAATTAGATTCTCGTTTTCTCCTCGATTCTCATTCTGAGGGGGGCATTTGTTGACACCAAAATTGGGGGTGAACCAAAAATCCATAAAGAAATAGGGACTGCCTCATGAGGATGGATTGTGAATCTCTCAGAGCCTGGCGATCGGTGCCAAAGAGCCCCTTCCCGACACGCCGTGAAGCAAGGAGGTTGGACAACTCCGTGAGATCCTTTGACATTCATGACCTGTCGTGAAGCAAGAAGGCGGGACAACCCTATGAGCCCATTTCACGATCGCGACCCTCCATGAAGCAAGGCGGTGGGACAGCTCTGTGAGCCCGTTTGACATTCAGAACCCTCCGCGATGAAAAATTCATCTTCACGTCGAGCGAACCCTACTTCACAATTCCTCTTGCCTATAAATACCTGGCTCCCCTCAAGCCCGGGGAAAGGAACTCAAATCTTTCACCTTCCTAGCTCTCAAATCGCAATGCACCTGATGCTCTGCATACCATGACCTATTCAAGGTACTTTTTCTCCATGAAGTACCTCCCACTTGGCCTTAATTGAGCCACTCTTCCGAGAGGGATGCCTTTTGCGAAGCCTACAGGTCTTAACAGAAGAAGGAGATCCCCAAGGGGACTCAGGCCTTTGCGAAGCACATACTCTTCCCGAAGAACCCTCCATGAACATGTAACCCAAGTGCCAAGGCCAGGTCACTGTGCATCGTGAAGCACATTGCTTCACAATTATATGCTTTTCAAGGCACCCTTGCTTCGCGAGGCATTTCTTCGAGAACCCTTTCAACTTCATGAATCCTTTCCCCTATGCACCTATGCCCTATCCCAAACATAGGCGACTGCACTTTGCGAAGCACATCCCGTCACGGTGTCCCTTCACTTCACAGGGCACCAAAGCTTCAAAAAGATTCTACTTGTGAACCCCTTTTCTCTACAAATCCTTTTCATATGCGGCCCTTCAGGTTTTCATGAAGCAATTTCAAGGTCCCTTGGATGATAATTCCCGTTGCGTTGCTTCGCCTCATGATTCTTCGATTAGGAATGCTAATGGCTATTGCTTATTTATTTAGCCACTCTAACATGGACCCCCCAATTGTTTTCACCATAACACCCCCTACCCATGGCGTTTTCGGTCCCTTATCTTCACCAAGGTGCAGAGGGTACTAGTTATCTATGTCCTAGGGGTGTGGAGTGAACCCTCCCTCATCCGAGCTTTAGGATGTTAAACTTCCAAGCATCAACGTCCTCAGCACATGACATTAAACTATGACCCCCCAATCATCCTACACGTGGAAAGGGCAACCACCCTAGTGAATGCCCCCTGTCTTTTCATGCAGGAGGCTGTATCTCGACCTCTCCTTTCTTTGGTTCCAAATCCCTCTCTCACTGGGTTTTGTCGCCATTGGGCCTTCTTCCTAGAGTAAGTCCCAATCCCCTGTTTCCTCTTTGGGCTGCTAGCCATGTGTAAGCCCCGTTCCACTTCTCACTAACGCACCTTTCGTGACGTGATCGTCAGGTCTTTGCTGCCTCTGGTTTCTCACACCGAGAATAACTCATGTGGTCTTATAGTAATCATCGACCATAACACCTAGGTCAGCCTAGAGTGGAAGCCCCAAACACCATCCTGAACTACTAGGAAATTGATCCTTTCCAAGGCAGGGTACATAGAAAGCCTCCATGAGGTTCAAGCCCACCACCCTGGTCATTCTTACTTACTTCACATCGGATCAGGAACACCTTGGGAAGACTAGAGTGTAAGACCCAAACACCATCCTGAACTACGAGGACTTTGATCCTTGCCAATGCAAGGTATGTAGGAATTGTCCATGAGGTTCAAGCCCACCATCCCCGATTGTTCTGATCTCTTTCATATAGGTCCAACAACACCTTTGGTAGCCTAGAGTATAATCCCCAAACACCATCCTGAACTATGACGAATTTGATCCATTCCAAGGTAGACTATTTAGGAAGCCTCCATGAGGTTCAAGCCCACCACCCCAGTCATTCCGACCATCTTCATGCCTGTTCACCAAAAACCTGGGAAGCCTACATATAAGCCCCAAACACTATCCTAAACTACATGCACATTGATTATTTCTAAGGCATGGTACGTTGGAAGCCTCCCTGAGGTTCAAGACCAAAACCCGGTCATTCCGACCCCCCTTCATGTTGGTTTGCCTACACCATCCATTTGGACCCCAGGTATTTATTCTTGTCAGTTCACCCCCATCATAAATGAAGTTAAACTATGTTCCCAAATTAGCAGTAAACCATTGTTCCCCATGCAGTGGTAAGATGTGGTGTCTCTCAATAAGCGGTAAGTCATTGTTTCTCCATCAACCATATGCCATTGCATCTTCTATTTAGTGGGAATCTGTTGTAATCCTCTTCACTGGGACCCACACTTTTGGTCCCTCAAAGTGGAATCAGACCTACCCGGGCTGCTAACCACGCATAACCCCCATACAAATCATCGGGTTGTTGTCTAATGTGTACAATACAATTAAAGATAATAACATGACCTTTCCCTTGAGCCTATGTGTCATAGGAAGGTCATTCCCCCACCCAGAGGTTCCACTTCCTCCGGGTCCCTATCCATGTGTACATTCTCACGGGCTGCCTCCTTAGGCATCCCAACACCCTCCTAAACTATGCAGACTTTGATTCCCAACCACAAGGATACCTAGGAAGTCTCCCTAAGACTCAAGCCCAACATTACCATCGTTATCACGATGGTTCCATCCCATTCACCACCCATTTCACACATCACCCCACCATCCATCTTGATTCATACCCGGGCCGCAGCATCCTAGCGAGGTCATGTCATCCCACCCACATCAGTGTGTCCTCTAGGGGTTACACTCATCTGATTCACTTTAGTCAGTGTTCTGATCAGTCATATCTGTCTCTACTTGATGTTAAACATGTGGCATACCCTGTGATAAACATGGGAAGATGGGGAAAATCTCCGAGACATGAATATGGAATATAATTCCTCGCATTCAACGTGGGATGCATCGTTCTTCCATGCCCTCGAGAAGCCCTGTATTTAGGGGAAGAAACCCAGAAGCCCCAGTGTTCCAACATCCAGATACGCCAGTGATTCCCAACATGATTTCTCCCCTGACCGAAGGTTTCTTCCCTGACTAGACCCTTTGGAATGTCCTGATAGAAGCAACATAATTAATAGGTGTCGATGAAAACTTGGAACTAGGAAGAGTTTCATGAAATATATCTTAAGTCTATAAGGGAAGCCCATACTAGGTAATGAGATCTGATGAGGAATCCACAGAAGGAAGAAATGACATCCCATCATCCCGTTTTGATCAAGGAGAAGACATCCCGGAATAAGGGATGGATGCCGCCCGCTTTGGAAAGTGGGAATTCGTGGCAACAAAATCTTGCATTTCGGCCTCAAAAAGATGGACACTCATGCACCCTGTTGAAAGTGTTGGAAATAAATGCCCCAATTCTATGTGTTCATCTCATATTGGGAAATATATTCTAATTATGTGATCATACTTATTTTTTTGGGGTGATTGTTTTTGTTTCTGAAATTTTTTCCAAGGGATACATAGTCATCTATGGATAATAAAAATGGGAATCAATTGGTTGAATGGTCATATGCGATGCAAATTTAAAAGAATTTAATATAATGGGTTCTGATTCATTTTGATTTATAGATATTTGTACCAAAATAGTGTCCAATTCATTAAAATTATTGTAAATAAAATGATTTTCAATAGAATAAATATATTCCTCATTTATATCTCTTTTGATAGTGTACCACAATAAACATATATTGGTGGGTTATTATGATATATTCGCAATAATTTCTTAGGAAACTATTTTTTTTATTTAACAATGCTAATAATTTCAAAACAAGTCCATTACATGGGGGAGAGGAATTCAAATCTATATTATATAATGAGTTTCCCAGTGGTTTCGTGATATGGGATGCTTGAACGCAACTTTTTTAACTAGACATAGTACTCATACAAAAACTCATGTTGTTATCTCTTGATGGTGAGATCTCCTTTCAAATTAATGTCTTCCATGTTTATTTAAAGGATATATGCATGATAAGATTATTAAAATGATTCAAATATGTAACATTTTGAGGTTGGATTATAAACATTTAATAATTTGTGGTTTCATTAAGTCAGAATGTGAATGATATTAATTTTATATGGTCTTTAGAAACATTTCTGGCATTCATAGATAATAAAATTATATTAAATTATATTGGATATATAATTGGATCATCCGCATAAAGGCCAGAACATTTATTGAGAAGGTTAAGTAACCAATATGTTAACACAATTTCTGATTTTACAGTTGTATATTCAATTCATAGTGGATGATAATTTTCATTATGTAGAACTAACTCCCAAATTGTTTTGTCAAATTTGGTATTGTTTACAAAACTTTTGGGTGTTTCTTGATTTCATTTGAAATGAGATATTAGAATCAATAAAATTAGAAATATTAATGAATAAAATGATTTAATTTTTATACCTTATGAACACTATTAATCTCTTATTGATCCCTAACTATTTTTTATAAATCATGGTATAGCTAAAATAAAAATCAAGGTTAGACCGTGCAATAAATTTGAGAAAAAAACAAAAGAAAACAAGTCAAATGTAATATAATGAATTGATTTTTTATTTTCTAATTAAAAAAACTGAAGAGTAAATTAAAAGATATGAGAAGTGTAACATGATGGAATAAAACAATGTTATAATGAAATAGTGGTCATATGTAATTTTTGGAAGAAAACACTAAACTATTTGAAAATAATTACAATTCCATAAGTGTTTTCATGCAATGGTTTAAATGATTCCCATTTTTAGAAAATGAAGCACGGTGGATGAGCTAGGTCTTTCTTTTTAAAATAATTTTATTTAAACATCAATTAATATGTTTTTGGAAATATAAATAATAAATGAAATAGGGAACCAAGGACAGGGGTATTCGAGTGATTTTGGACTGAAATAATTTATACAATAAATAAATTTCTTTCACAAAATATGAATGATTTTGACTGATCTAATATACCTCTTGAATTTTAATCAATTATTATATATTATATGAAAATACAATAAATAATTATGCCCTAATATTTTCAACCACTTAACCATATTAAAAATTATATGACCATAATTATATGAAAAAGGAAACCTTGGGGTTACTTCGTTACTTCCAATCATGATACCCTACCTTGATAGTGTTCCCAAATACAAATTATAGTTAGTGACTATTTTTTTTAAAACATCCAACCCATACATGATAAATATTTGAGTTTCTGTGTTATATTTCAAGGTTACAATTCATTCAAAATTTTATTATATTTAGTGATTTGAGTTTCACTCTCATGAATTAAAATTTACCTATAGAGATAGAATCTTTACATACAAGGATATCACAACATTTTAGATGAATATTCTTAACATTATTATAATAAATTCTCATGGGATATCATAGTTTATCTTCATTGGAAATGTAGAAACAAAATATTTTATCCTGGTGAACAATCTTTAACATCTCCCATAAATATATTCACCTTTAGTACTTCTACATAAAACCATTATTCATATCCTAGGGAAAAAAAATTAGAAGGGGAGAACTCAGATGCTCATTAAGGGAAAATGTTGGAAATATGTAATAATAACATGAAAAAGGTTATTTAATTTGAACATAACATTTTAATATAATTCCCCACATATAATGATAATAATAAATTATTTAAAGTATTAACACATAGATCATAATATAATTAATAACAAAATTAATAAACTCATAACATAGGATTAAATAAAATAATTTTTGTGAACACATAAGAATATAATATGATTTCCATAGTAGCTAAGACATCAATACCAAGACCGTCTTGATAGTATGGGTTCACTCCCCAAAAAATCTTGGCCGTTATGGTTCACTCTGATCGCCATATTAGTAGCATTATTTCACTCCACATAACATCTTGGTAGTCGTGGTTCACTCCCATGACCATATTAGTATTATGAGTTCACACCTTATACCATATTTGTATACATTGTTGACCCCATTTCCATATTAGTATTCATGGATAATTCCTAATATTATATTAGTCTATCAAAAGAGATATAATCTTCCCCCAATGCATTAGAGGGATATATAGGTCCCACACATCTTATAGTGATTTAATAAATACATGTTCCATAAGATAAAAAATAATCATATCAGAACCCATGGAATGAAATTGGTATTATAAACTTTTAATACTATTATAACCTATTAAAAAAGAATGTTATTATAATCATTTCATCAAAATCATAACCCATGAAATAGAAACATATTCATAATAATATAACCATTTAAAGAGAAACATTTTTCATAAATACCATGACATTAAGACTAACCTCTTCATAGAAATAATAGAAATGTAACTTTAAAATAATTTCTTTAAAGGGAATTATTTACATCAATGGAATTTATCTTAGATAGAAATTAATTTTTAAATTTCTCGGAAAAATTTTTCATGAGGAAAAAATCCTCTTCTCTTTGAAAAAGGATTTTTAAAGCAGAAAAATATTTGAAAATCATTTTCATAAAAAAAAAATACCTTGAAAACTTATATATAATACTTGAAATCATTTTGAAAACATTTTTCCTAGAAAAATTATTAAATAATCTTCCAAACTTTTTAAAATCTATTTTCTTTGAACACAATTATTAAACACATAAAAAATGATTGAAATTGTTTTGAAAACCATTTCACTTAAAAACAAATGAAAGGATCTTGAAAATGATTTGAAAACCATTTATTTGAAAAAAATTGATAACATATAAATAAATATTGAAAAAAGTTAGAATAATACTTTACATGATAATAACTTGTAATTTTTTTCTTAAAAATCAACATATCCAAAATGAAATGGATGCTTTAAAGAAATGAGGGTGATTAAATTCATATATGATATAGGAGGTAATATAACATACGTTTTTGAATAATAAAAAGATAGAAAACTGCCTTGTTGGGAAAGTGAAAGTAATATTCCTTTGAAGATATTGATTAAAAGGGTACAAAATACTTTAAAATATTAAAGGATAGTGGTAAAATAATATTTCGAAACCTTTTTTGAATATGATTTTTTGAAGGAACATAAATTTCTATCCATAAAGATTGTAAATTCATGATTTATTAGGAACACTTTCTAAAATATATTATGTAATATTGAGTGGAATAAATGTACCAATATAGGAATAAATCATTAATAACTAGGCATCGAATAATGTTCATGAATGTTCTTGATATATGTGTCAAAATATTTTATCCAAGAAAGCATAAACATAAAAAAATAGGAAATACAAAGAGATTCTCTCAATGATCTCTTTTAACATGGTAACGTGGGATGATACACTGCATTTAAGAAAAGGAAATTACATGAAACATAAAATATCATTAAATGAAGGAATTTAATGATATAACATATAAGATGGAATTATATACACCTCTAAATTGAATTTATGTGAAAAATAAAACATGATTCTTAGTGGATGAAATTTGAGACACAACCATTTCAACAGTATGGTAACTTTTGAAACATAATCCCCATGAAAGAAATATCATAAAATCATTATATGAATAGCCATGAATTTATGTATAAGATAAATAGAATAAAATAATGTGGTTGAAATACACCAAATAAAAGGAAAGAGTGGAAAACATAGCACGTATCTCATAGAAATAAAATGTGAGAAGAAGTCCCCTTACATTGTGTCTTGACTCTGGTCGTATTCATTCAAAATAGTTATATAATAAAAATAAGTTTATTATTAATTTTTTTATTAACCGTATTATTATATCCAATACCATATATGGTTTTATTATGACTTTATATAACCCTCTTGTTAACTATCATATGTCAGGGTTTCACTTCGGACAATATTCACATTGTTCTTTTCTTGTGTCTTAATATGTTATATTGATGGTCCTTATACTTATATAATGATTACAAAATGTAAACCATGATATAAATTCCATTTATATCCTATATATTTTTATAATAATAATTTATATAATATAAATGTATGAAATGGAGTACTCATTTCATGGATTAGGTAATCCACATGTATGCATGCATTTTGTTTCTGTTTTTGTTGTCATATTGAAAGAATGAAAAAGATAAAATATATTAAAAATTGTATATAATTTATATAAACTATAATTATAAAGTTATATATGTCATATAAGTTCACTAAACCCATCTGTAATACATTTTATGAAATGTGTTAATGAATCACATAACATTGAGAGTGTGGTATTCCACGTTTTGTCAAACACGAATGGGCCTAAGGCCTTCATTTTTATTGATTTTTGATAACCCTCCTTTCAAGGGACGAGGGGTAACCCTTACAATTCATGTAGGCTCAGAGACTACATAGATCATAGGCTTATGAGATTACATGACCCGAAGGTCTTAGGGAATTCAACCCGACTATCTCTAAAGAACTTCTCCTCCCCAACATATGTATCATGTTAGTATCTCTCCACCTTCACATGGCCGTCGGGCTAGGTTTCCCGTGCAAGCACAGGCTGGTCTTGATGGCATTTCCATACCCTCTAATCTTAAAAAATATATTTTCCTCTGCTCTAGTGAGTGCACCTACTATGAATCTCCTTCTGGGGATGATCCTTTTTTTAGTCAATCTAGGGAAACTGTAAGTGGACCAAAGGCCTTGAGGTGTCCCGAAATCCTTAAAGGTGGCCCGAAATCCCTATTGACTCAAAGGCCTGGGTGGCCCAAAATCCATAAGGACTCCAAGCCCAAACTAGTGGCCCAAGGTGAATAGTTATAGTTGCTACTGTACCTAAGAGTTCATGCTACATTAACTCATACAGTGTCCACTACAATACCGCACAGTGTACACTCTGCTATAGTACATGTATAGTGTACAGTTATACTACAGTACGTGTCCAATGTACAGTACTGCTACAGTACTGCTACAGTACCTGCTACAGTCATTTTATAGCACATGCTACATTACTCCTATAGTACCCTGAAATATGCCTCTAATTGCGTTTGAACCTGAGTCTTGTAGATGAACTTAAGGATACCTCACCAATTGGGCTGAGGATCATGTGTGTTTCATTAAAAGAAATTATCATATTTACATCGAATGGAAAGTAAAAAGATAGGTGTTAGAAAAGCAATGAATATATTTAAATACATAATATATATAATATATAATATATATAAATAGAGTTTCCATCATAATGTTCACCGTGAGAGGAATTAATGAAAATTGAACAATGATCGTTTCGTGAGGTGAGCATTCACTGAACACATAAACATTATGTTCGTTACCCATTATATTGATGTATGTGTATGTGTCGGTAGAAAATTTATCATAGAAGCATCCTAGTATATTTTGGATACGTTTTGGGTTAAAAAATTATGGAATAAATCTATATTAGTGGGATGGACATGGAAAATAAAAGAAATGATTTTGAGAGATGTTGTTACCTCTTAATATGGTAACAACTTTTGGTTTTTGAAAAAAGTATTCTTTGGAAGACATTATGCACAAATAAATTATTATAGGAGGAATTTAAGGATGCTGTGATCTTTATTTTATTGTTATTTAATGAAACTATGTGGCCTGATAGGTGTGAAGAAGAGGGAGATGTGGTGGCCTTTTAAAGGGAAGGTAAACGAAACACTTAGCCTTTTTTAAAACAATTTTGGTGTACCCACATTTTTTCCAAAAATTCGAAAAAAAAACAAATAAACCAAAATAATGGAAGCTTAAATTACGATTAATTTCCATCCAATGTGTTTTGGGGATGTTTATAGGATGTTTTGGGTCTTAAATATATTATTTAGTCCCCATTTATTATTAATTTTACCTTAACTCATGTACATAATTTTAACTACACTAACAAGTTATTTTTGTAAAAACCTATGTTAATATTATTTAACATTAATTATTTTTATTACAAATATGAAATCAGTTTTTCCAAATTTAAATCGTTTAACTACAAGGGATTAATTTAAAATTAATACCACTTCCATGATGACACCATAGGTTTTTTAATTTAAAAAATCATTAAAAGATTCTAATGTTTTTATATCTCATTTCAATGTGAAATTGACTCCAATGACCTAAATATGATTAATTGATAATAATATTATCTAATTAAAAATTAAGACCAATTTAAAATGTAATTTATCCTAATAAATACATTAGATGAAAAAGTAGTTTTGATTTAAAATATAGTAATTTTAACTATTCATTAAAAAAATGAAACATTAATGAAAAATACTAAAAAATTATACAAACCTAATTTTTTTGTTTAAATCCCAATTATAAAGTTAATTTTTAAGTATTAAACATATAACTGTCCAAAAAATTGTATTTAAAATGTATTAACCATTATAATTCAATAAATCTTTCTTCATACAAGATATTTGTTTTTATGCGTATCATTTGGTTAGTTCTTATATTATGTGTATTGAAACAATTAGATGAATAAAAAATAATTTTTAAATATATAACATATATATTACAAAAATATCACTCACTAAGTGTAATTAATTTAATTAATTAGTGCATTATAACTTCGTGACCATAATAATAATAATATCCTTTATATTAAATTATTTTTCATATTCATTTCAAATTAATTGATATTCTATGAATTGATCATATATTTCGATTAACAATAAATTTTCATAAATTAGTATTTTTTTTTGTAGCCAATAATTTTTCATACAGGTAAAATCTTATTATATTAAATAATAAAATTTTATTAATATGTTATTATTTAGAAAAACTCAACCATACATGTTATGCAAGCCATCTAGGAAATTCATTTTGCTTGAAATAGAAGCTAACTCTGGTATTATGTATAGAGAAAGATAAAATTAATGTTTTATATTGTGTGTTATTTATTCAATGATGCATACATTGAAATAGAAACATATTTATTTAATATTAAATTCAATATTCTCAATTTTGTAAGAAATTAAAATATCTCAATGGTTAAATTAGTTTGAAAAAAATAATTCACAAATTCTCACAGTGTTATATTCCCTCCCCCCCCATTAAAATAAATTTTACCCTTGAATGTTTCTTGGTTTTTTAAAGATATAACTTTTGAATGTTTCATTCAGAGAAACCCATAAAATAAAAATGGGTTCTAAAACTTCCCTTAAAATGTGAAATTGAAATCATAATGGTTACTCAATATAAGAAATAAAATGTGTTTCCACAAAGGATAAAATAGGTTGGGAGTGATGATTGGACCTGGAGGAAAATAATAAATATTTATACAGAGTCATTGAAGTCATCAATCAAAAAAGTGTGATGATCAAATAATAGTAGAAGTCCAAAAAGTCATAAATTATTTATGATATAAAGGGCCATTGGTTCAAAAAAATATGTAATTAAGATAACACATTTTCTTTTGATCATTATTCTATCATTTAGTAATTAATTTACTGACCAAGAATATAAAAAAATATACTTACTTGATATATACTATAAACAAAATTTTATTCTTTAGTTATACTTTTATAAATTTCTAATTTATCCATTACATCATGTAATGGACATTCATAAATTACCATTGATGCATGAAGTGATAAAATACAATTTTAAAGGATCAAAAAGAGAATAAAATAATAAAAAATATAACAATTTTTCTAAAATAATTCTTAAAAAAACAATAGGATTAATAAATTAATCTCTAAACATAAAATTAACAATACTATAACATATAGTTTTTCATCAAATATATTAATACATTAACAGGACCTTGCATAGGCCAGTGGTAGGCGTGAAACACAAATAATCCATAGATCATTGGTTCATGTACCAATGTATTGTAGGACTTGATTTTTTGTCACCCTACATAAATGATGTCCCTTTCTGAAACCATAGTAATATAATTTCTAAAATATGATGGACATCTTTGAAATAAGGTTATTCACCAAATAGCCTTTTAACAATGTTTTCAATACAAAATCCCTACTTAAATTATTTCTCCAATGATTGACATAAACTTTTTATCAATGGATATCCTTATAACCGTTCCCAATGATGAAAATACCAAGACATTAAAAATTGAGTCACAAAATCAGCTTAATATTGATCCACCATATATCACAAATAAGTACTTGGTTTTCACATTCCAAACATGTAAATACCCTGTTTTTAAATTCTCTGGAAACATGATAACAACTAGAATTACCATAAATTATTTTGGAAAACATGCATTCTCCCTTATTCAATTGATTATTGGATATATTCCATTAATCCAATAAGTTGTAAACCTCATCCATGATATCGTAAATTACTTGTCAAACAAGTCCTTAATCCGATCCAAGGTAATATGTATCATTAAATTTACCTATTTATACCCCAAATTTCCTTATCCAAAAAACAATATGAAAACATAAATAACATAGTAAGGTTTATCTATCCCTGAATCATGTGTTTTCCATGAACACTACCTTTCCATTATATCCCTTTTCTATTACATCAGAACCATTTAATGCATTCTTGTAAATCCTTTGAAAAATACATAAGCTAAAAAATAATTATATATTTCACCCTTCATATAACATACATCTTGAATAAAAAAAATAAAACATTTATTATCCCACTTAATCCTTATTCCATTAGCAAGGCTACCCCATCATATTACGTAATTATTCATTCAATTCAAGATTCATCTATAGTCTCTTGATCATCAACATTGTAACCATTACTCATACAACCTTTCTGGCCCTCTTCATGAGATTTCATATTGGGACATTTAGTTACATAATGAACATTTATCCCTTACTTAAAACACTTAACCTTCAATGATAACTTAGGAATCCCAATATTCTCATAAA
The DNA here is from genome assembly GCA_963277665.1 of Viscum album. Taxonomy (NCBI): domain Eukaryota; kingdom Viridiplantae; phylum Streptophyta; class Magnoliopsida; order Santalales; family Viscaceae; genus Viscum; species Viscum album. The sequence continues at coordinate 1,650,700,475 of OY728136.1, forward strand.
TTCCATTAACTGAACATTTTTCCCCTATTGTCACTTGTTTGTACCCTTAATTACCATAGTTAGAACATCTTCTTATTCCAAAAAGACATTCACATAGGTGATTATTTCCACATTATTAACACAAATGAAACTGAATTTTCTTTCCTCTATGGCCTCCATTTACCTACCATTATGTGAACTCATTCATTCTTTTTCAAAGTGAGTCTGAGCATTCATTAAGGTGAAATTTTTTTTTCATGTCCAGTGAAGATAAATTAGTCATGATCAAAATATATATCACTCTAGTGACCATCCCAAACTACTTGTCATTATCGAATATTCTATCACATTTAAGTTTAATCTAGTTCCTCTCATTTCCCACAATTGAATAAAACCAAAATCAAAGTGTGATCAATACTGATCATTGCAGAAAACCGTGTATTCCTGAAAATAATTGTTTATTGGATGTCTAAATCATGGAACATTCCATAATATTTAACACCCTAGGTTCATAATATGTTATTTATAGACATATTATATTTAAATCCTTTATGATGGTTCATGAATAGTTTATTAATTTCTTAAGAATATCCCATGGGAGTGTCAAACTAGCTGTCCAACAAGGGTTGTTGTCATGTACGAGACTACCCTGAGTCAGGAAGAGAACATCTTGTTAGATTTGTCGCCCCTAGGAACAACCATTCTAGAGCCACATCCACATTTAGAATCCAGATATGGATGTATTTCTAGGAAACCACTCATGCTATCTGTTAGCAAAATTTTAAGTCATTTTCATGAACTTTCACTCATCCTTATACTTATCACTAGAGACGTCCCTAGACATAACATTAGAAATATTATGAGGGATCTCACTAATTATTTCTCATCCTCGTTTCCAATGGATGACTAAACCGTTCCAATGATAACAACTATAGGGACCCAGGATTAACTTACATGGATATCACACCATTTTAGATGAATATTTATTACATTACAAGAATACATGCTCAAGGATTATAACAGTTTTGTGTATTGGGAAACATGGAAACAAAATATTATATACTAGTAAAGGATACTCATTGTCTCCTATAAATATATCCACATTTAGTACTTCTTCGTAAAACAATTATTCATAACATAGGGAAAGGAAACAAAAAAAGGGGTGAGCTCAGATGCTCTATAAGGGTAATGAAAGGATACATAACTATTGAATATAAATTGAATATCATACCATATATGTTATTTATCATAAAGATAGTTAGAATATCATAATACTTGGGTCATAATTGGATTAAGTGCATAAGACTTGAAAGAACAAAATAGGAATAAAATATATAATTATGGAAGACAGATAGGCATATAATATGATTTTTATAGCTGCCAAGGAATTACATCAAAGACCATATTGGTAGTATTTTTTCACTCCCCGTACCTTCTTTGTATCCATAGATCACTCCCATGGACATCTTAGTAGAAATATTTCACTCTTCATACCATCTTGGTTGTCATGGTTCACTCCCATGGGCATCTTAGTAGAATGAGTTCACTCCTTATACTATCTTGGTAATCATGGTTCACTCCCATAGCCATCATAGTAGTCAAGGTTCATTCCGAATACAATCTTTTTCTATCTCAAAAGATATAAATCATTAATTATTTCATTAGAGGGAAATATTGGTCTAACCCAACTTATAGAGAGATCATACATACATGTTCCAGAAGATCATAAATAATCATATCAAAACCCACCACATGAAATATGTATTATAAACATGTAATGGTGTAATATCATGTGAGAAACTATAGGTGTCATAATAATTTCCTCAAAAACATAACCCATAAAATAGGAATGGATTTAATAATCATATAAATAATTAATGGGAAAGTGATATTAGGAGGACCATGACAATAACCATAAACTACTCATCTAATGAATAGAAATGGAACCTTTAGATCATTTATTATAAGTGCATGAGTAACATTAACAGATGTCATCCAAGAGGGAAAGTAATTTCTAAATATCATTCAAAAATGTTTCTGAAAAAAAAATGTATTTCTTATTTGAAAAAATAATTTTAATAAATTAAAAAATTTGAAAATCATTTTGTAAAAAACAATAAATTTAATGCTTATAATGAGGACATGAAATAAATTTGAGAAAATTTATCTATAAAATAAAATAAAATAGGATTCAAATCAATTTTATAGTTTTTTTTGAAAATAAAATCAAAACAAATAATAAAATATTCAAAAGGTTTTAAAAATAATTTTATAGGAAATAAATGAAAGGATATTGAATTTATTTTGATATAAATTTCATTGAAAATAAATTGAAAATATATAAATAAGGGTTTGATACATTCAGAAGATAATTTTACATGAAAACATATAAAATACGACTAAAAATATTTTTTAAAAAAATTTCCATAGAAATCAAATTTAAAATAAATTTCTAAAAATTTACTATTATAAAATTCAAAGGAATATTAAAATTAATGATGGAGGGTAAATTCGTACTTTCTTAGTGAGGTAAAAAGAACATTCATTTTTCACAGTAAAAAAGTCAGTAAAATGAAATGATTAGAAAGATACATGAATATTCCATTGAATAGATTGGTAAAAGACAAATGGGTAAAAAATTATTTTAAATATTAAAGGATAATAGTACAATATTATTTGGAACACATATTAGAAAACATAGTTTGGAAGGAACAAAAAAATTTTATCGAAGAGAGGGTAAAGGTAAACATTCTTAAAAAAATTATGAAAAATATTATATGAAAAAGACCAGAAAAAAAAATAATTATTTCTTCAATAAATAATTAATAACCATTTTATAATAAATTTCATTACTTTTCTTGAGAAATGGGTTTGGATATTTCATAAAAGGAATCATAAACATAATAAATCACAAATAAGGAAGATAATATCATAATGGGCTCTTATAACATAGTAAATTCGCATCATACACACCATGTAAGAAAAGGAAATTGTATGAAACATATAATATCATGAAAATACATATATTTGTGAAATAACATTTAAAATTAATTTATATACACCATGAATGGGAATTTAGGTGCATAACAAAACATGAGTCTCAAAAAAGGAAAACTGAGACAAAACTTTTCCACTGATTTGGTAACTTTTTAAATATAATTCTCATGAACAAAATATCAAAAAATGTAAATAAAGACCCCAATAAATTTATGTATAAGATAAATATTATACAATCATGGTCAGTATATACACCAAATATATGTAATGAGTGGCCAATATATCATGTATATCACAACAATAAAAAGTGAGATGAAATCCCCTTATATTGTGTCTTGACTCATATCATACTCATTCAATAAAACTATATAATAAATATAAATTTATTATAATTATTTTACTGACCCATATTATTATCTTTAATACCATATATTTTTTTATTATGACCTTATATTACCTGCTTGTTAACGATCCTATGTAAATGTCGCATTTCAGATAATATTTTATTTGTTCTTTGAATGTGTATTAATTTGTTATATCGTTGGTCCATATATTTTTTTCATGATTACATAATATATATAATGATATACATATAATATATATACATTATATTACTATTTTAATAATGTATATAATTTTGATGTACGAAATGGATTACACTATTCAGAGTGATGGAAAGTCGTATGTGGACATGAACGTTGTTTCCATTTTTATAAACACATTGAAAGAAATAAAGAAAATGAAATATGTCAATATAATTATATTATATCATTATAGGTGAATTATATGGTTATATATACCATAATAGTTTAGTAAACACATCTATAATACATTCCATGTAGAGTGTAAACAAATCACATCACTTTGAGGGGGTTGTAGTCCACAAATCTCAAATGAAAGTATCATATTTACACTAAATGGTAAGAAATAAGATATGTGTTTTACAAGGAAAATAATTTTAATGCAACGATAAATATAATATATAATATAAATAAATAGAGTGTTTATCATAATTTCCACCATGTGAAGTTATTGGTAAAATTAAACAATTATCATTTTTTAAGGAGGAAGTTCACCGTACCAATAAACTGTATATTGGTTACATGTTAGATGATGAAGTGTGTAATTAGTGGTTGATACCATATTATAAAAATTCCCTAGAATATTTACGATACTAGATATGTTATTAAATAATGATATAAAGAGAGTGGAGGTGGTGGAGATTGAAAATAAATGAGAGGAGATTGGGAGAGCACGTTACCACTTAAACAGGTAAGTCATTTTCACATGTGTGGTGAAGAGGGATATATGGTGGAATGTTTTAGGGAAGGGAAAGGATACACTTGGAATTTTTCAAAACAAGTTAGTTTTACCAAAGTTTTTACCTAAAAATAGTCATAAAAAAACAATCAATAATGGAAGGTTCATAGATTTTTAATGGATATAAAATGGGGTTTGGAAAAGTAAATCTGTCCTTTTGGGACATAAATTAATGGTTTATTTGTTGTTTAACTATAATTATAACTTAATACATGTAATTAATTTTAATTATTTTTACTAATTATTTTAGTAGTAACATATTTGGACTTATTATACAATTTAAATTATTTTTATTCTAAATTTTTTATAATTATTTCAAAATTGTAGTCATATTAAATGAATAAATATATTTAAAATTAATCCTGGTAATGGGATGACATTGCAGGTTTTAAATGTTAAAAATGATCAATATTTCTCTATGTTTTTATATCCAATGTCAATTTTTAATTATACGCAATATCCCACATTAGATTAATTGATAAAAATATTATATAAAAAAACATTTAAACCAATTTAATATATAATTTATCCTTATAGATAAATTAGGTGAAATTGAAATTTTGAATTAAAATCCATAATTTTTAACTTCTAATTAAAAAAAGAATCCATACAGAAGAATACCATAATATTATCCAAACATAATTATTATGATATGATTCCAAATATAATGTTTATGTTTATATATTAAATTTATAGAAGATAAAAATTGGATTTAAAAGGGGTTCTCTATTAAATGTCGATAAAACTATCATTATAATAATAGTTTTTGTGCATACAATTAGGTTTTTTCTTATCTTATTTCTATAAAATATATTGGATGAATAGAAAAAAATTTGATTAAATATATAACATATATATTACATTAATATCACTCAATAATTGCAATTAATTTGATTTTTTAGCGTACAATAGATTTGTGACCATAAAAATAATAAAATTTTCTTTTATATTTAATTGGGTTTCATATACATTTCTAAAAAATTGATGACCTATTAATTCATCTCATATTTGTGTTGGACATATATTTTTATGAATTAGTTAATAATATTAATAACTGCATATTTAATTGCTAGGTTATATTTTATTATATTAAATAATATTATTTTAATAATATATCATTGTTTGAAAAAAATCAGACATGCGGTTTATGCAAGATATCAAGGAAAGTCATTGTTTCATATAACATAAGCTATCCTAAGGGTTCTGTGAAAATAAAGATAAAAATTAAGTTTGGTGTAGTTCACTATTGACATAGCATTGTATTAATGCAAGATAAAATTAGTGAATTAATATAATGTAATTTCTTTTAGTGTTGAG